>LR991008.1:12395000-13721226 GCA_905163435.1 Mamestra brassicae | reverse complement strand
ATGCTGTTAAAATGTAGCTTATATGACACGTTCGTAGATTTACCATATCAGCGCCATCTATTGATTACTTACTCAACCCAGTCGAAAGGTATCGACATCTGTTAGAATTATTTGGAGTTAACAGATAATTGTGACTGTCAAAAATAATAACAGACAAATAATTAGCAATAAATTAAAATTGCGACTATAATTTGAGATTTAAACTATCCTATCTCTCAAATTGGATCGAACTGCACATGGTGTGCGAATTTTATTATAATCGGTTAAGTGGTTTAGGAGTCCATTGAGGACAAACATTGTGACACGAGATTTATATATAAGATAACACTATACATGTTATTGCAAATATTAGTACCAAAAAACCTTGAGTCTAAGTAACATAAATGCTTGTCCCAGTTACGCTAGCAGCTAATTTGGCTGTCCACCTTGAGATTCTAGTTTATTTTCCTGTGTTAACAAAAATACTAACCAAGAAATATGTACCTATATTAAGAACTTGTTTTGATCTTGTTTCTAAACAACTCCTTAAGAAGGTGCTTAAGGAGTTGTTTAAAAAACAATTCAAACTTCAAACTACTAATCTAGATAGGTACCAAGATTAGTAGTTTGACGTTTGAATCACGGAATCAATGAACGAAAGAGTTTTATGGACAACCTGTAACAGAATAAGCGCAATACCTCTGAAGGGGTCATTGTACTCATCATTAGGAACAACTTTTACTATGGGACCAACACTGAAGTCACGAAAAAAAATCAGCTGTTCAGTATATTTTGTCGAGTTATGCGCACAGAAATGTATCCCCCATACATTTCTGTGCGCATAACTCGACAAAATGTGATTGTGAATGTGATTTTCATTTCTACTAATCTAGATACCTACCTAGATTAGTAATATGACGTTTGAATTGTTTTTGTATAACAGAGCCTATCGCTATTGAATTTTATTATTGGTGAGATCAAAATGGCTAATTTTAGTAAGGACTATGCTTACGTTTCGATGTGAATGAATATTATTTCGGTAATTGTGAGAGAAATTGATATGTCAATATTCTGAAAGAGTTTGAAAAATATGAGTTTAAATAATGAAAGATACAGGGAGAGGCAGACCAGTGAAAAGATGGATCGATTGTGTGAGAAATAGTATGAGTGAAAAGGGGAACTGTAATAGAGAGTAATTGGGTAACAGTACTAACAAGACGGAACGGATAAAGAAAACTTATTGCACAGACCCCAAGAAAAATCCTTCACCAAATAACATTGAACACAACAAGCAGGAAGATGATGATGATGATTTGGAAAAACAAGACTGCACTTCGGAGTTTGGATTGAACTTCGGCGTATACCCGACAATACAAAATTGTCGGGTATACTCCGAATTTCAAACAATCATTATAAGCGGAAACATTCACTTTACTGAGTATAGACCAGCCGGTCGATTCTGTAAACATGTCGAAATGAAGGCTTGGGTGAAGTGATCATGAGGTGAGCTGTCAATCCATATTATCAAGATGTCACGTAATCACGAAGTGAGCTGTCATTCCACCTTGATTATATGGATTGACAGCTCACCTCGTGATCACTTCACCCAAGCCTTTACTTCGACATGTTTATAGAATCGACCGGCTGTAGTTCCACGACCAATGACTTCTACAGTGAACTATGTGATATGACATTGCATGAAATAAGAATATGAATTTGCACAAAGACTGCAAATTCATCTAAGTTGCTCTGGCAAATACGAAAAAGGGAAAATAACTTTACACTATTAATTTACTTTTGATATGATTGCAGTAGTAGTCCGGTCAAAATAGATATTATACTCTTGCATAAATTCTCAAGAAGCTGAAAATTTTCATGACAGTTAGGAATACCATAATAATGAAACTAGCTTTTGCTCGCGACTTCGTCCGCTCATATTTCGTACGTATAAGTTATCTTCTTAGTGCTCCCCTACGGAGTGTAGGGAAACTACATGCCAACTTTCAGCTTTCTACGACTAGTAGTTTCGGCTGTGCCTTGTCTATCAGTCACACAGTCAGTAACGGAAGAGTTTTATATACAACGTGTAACAGAATAAGCGCAATTCCTCATAAGAGGTCATTGTACTCATCATTATGGACAACTTTTACTATACACTGAAATCGCGGAAAAAAAATCGACTCCTCCATACATTTGTGTGCGAACTCGACAAAATGCGAACAGCTGATTTTTTTTGTGATTTCGGGGTTGGTCCCATAGTAAAAGTTGTTCATAATGATGAGTACAATGACCCCTTAAGAGATATTACGTATATTCTGTTACACGTTGTATATTGATTGTGAAAAGTACCCATCGATCCCATGTGTGCAAAGAAATTGTGCAAGGTTAAGGTTCGAAAAAAATGTATTTTTTTTATTTTTTTGCGGAACGGTTAGTTTTGTGTTCAAAATAGTTCAGACAAAAAATGTAGATCATGCAATTATCTACAAAAAATGTTCTCATTCTTGTTCCCCTAAGATTCACTATTTCTAAGTTACAGCGATTCAAAAGTTTGTGTTTTTCCTAAGCCCCTATCCCGGAAAAACCCTATCCAGAGTGGATAGGGTTGTTTTGCGGAAATCTATATTTGCATCATAGTCGCATGAAAAAGCTAATATTTATATGACACCGGAAAATATCGCGTAAAATTGTAAACAATTTTTACTCAGTCAGACACGAATATATTGGAAATAGTTGAATTTGGATTGCATTGATTGTATTCAATTTTTTTTTTAATAATATATCGAGCAATTGTAATCTAATAAATAGTCATTATAATCTTACGGAGTCTGCAATTTTCCGGTGACATTTATAAACCCTTTTTTTTTAAGGATGGGAAATCATCAAATGACTTCTTCCGCTCTGGGTGGAGCGAAAGGGCGTGTCAGACTCTTACTGACTAAAACCCATCCGTGTTCCTTCTAAAGCCCTTTGCGTTCTGGGGCCGCGGTGACTATTTATAAACCCTTAAAATACTGATTATCAAATAAGGTTAAATAAAGACCGTCTAGTTACCACACTGGATCGTAATAGAGGCCAATAGTCTAAATTGAATCAACCCAGAACTGAAAATTGTATTACTTTTCCAATACCATTGTCAATCTCAACGTCCGAGCTATTAAATCATTTTATACATCTATAAAAAGTTGCCTGCATTGTTATAAACAGATCTTATGGGACTATTTTCTTCGTATTATGAGAATAAATATTTTTTTCTCATTAACCTTGTCATTCTTACCTGGCGACAACTTATTATGATGAAAAGTCATTTGTCTTAACTAACAATTACAGACTTCATTACAAGTTTTTCATGCAATTATTTAGTAAATAATTGAAGCGCTATTACGGTAGTTTAGGGTTCAGTGCTTCAAACGTTTGATCACTAATCCAATTAATCAGATTGTGATTAAGCAATTGGGGTAGCTGAGCAATGTGTAATGTAACGTTTTAGCTTTGATTCAAGGCTATTGCTGCAGCGGTAGGTGTAACGGTTTGACTTTAAACGTTTCAATGTTCAGAACTATTTGTTGCTAAATGTTCTATAAGAAGTGATGCAAGGAATTACTTTTCTGACAAACGGTGATAAGAACTACTGTAAAAACATGATTTATAATATTGTACAACCTTGCCTTTATCAGTTTACCTCATCCGATAAGCAGGTGCGTAGACGAGGTGCGATACAGCATCATCTACCTGTTTTCAATATTCCTGAGCAGGTGCGTAGACGAGGTGCGAAACAGCATCTGTTATCAATATTTCTGTGGCACTGATTTTCTTACAAATTTGATCAGCTCCAGTCGAACCTGATGCAGCTTAACCGTATTTTGGTCAAAAATAATAATTTTTTGTTTTTTCCCAATTAGTCATTCAAAGTAATAAATTTTAGTCGTCCTACAACGGCAGCCGCCCACTGCATCTATCCAATAACTACTAAGTATAGGTAAAAAATGTGATTTATGAACATTTGAATAATTTAAAAATATTATTCATTATCATGTGTTTTCAGTTCAGTTTCAAACCACGTCATGCGTATGACGTCGTTTGAAACTTCCTGTAGCGAGCGCTGTCCGAGTCTTGTGTTCCAAGGACGGCGCGGAATGGTACGGCAACATTGTTTTGATACGTAAACATTATTAACGGGGTGTTTGATAATTCTAATGCGTTATTTATTTTTATTGTACCTATTATTTTAATGAATTAGTTAAAAAAGAATCGCGCCGGCAGTGTTATGTCGGGAACATTAAGTGGGCCGTCTTTGTAAGACGACTAAAATTGCACCATGTATAATCTAATCTGCTAAATAACTAGAGTACCTGTCCTAGCTAGTATAGTTATCAAGTCGAATACGCAAAGGGATATGAGACTTTATAGTCGTAGTATAGTAGTAGTTGTTCTATCAATTATTAATAGAACAAAGAAGACCTCGAGTGGAGAACGCGAATCGGCAGACGTAGCGTGAAATCGCCTCAGCTAGGAGGACAGACGACCTTAAAAAGGCGGTGAGGATTCACTGGATGCAAGGACAGGACAGGAAAGCAAGGAACTTGTTTTTATGGCACAGAATAGAAGGAGTCTGTTACCAGAAGTGGACTGGAATAAACTCAGTTGATTGACTCATTAACCTGCGTCCAGCTGATAATCACTTTGCTGCGATAACTGTTGTAACACATGCGGACTCACGCTAGTGCTTCTTAATATTATAATTATAATTATAAATAAAACCACGTTTGAGATTTAAACTTCATAATATATTTTGGCATCTGCCTCAGACGAGCGCAGGTACAGGAGTTCCATATAAAAACAAAACATATTATCATATTCCTAATTCAAATTCTCTTTTACTTTTACCGGACGCTTCCCAAGATCGACCTTGTCTGCCAGAAACCTGCAGTCAAGGAGATCCTCCTGGCACTATGTAGTCCCTAGTGGCCATCGAGGTATAAGGTAACAATCTGATCTTACTTCGTTAATAATTGTCACTGATAGAATTTTGCTGCGTCTTGTCGCTCTGGGCACGGTTTAAATTTTTACCGTGCTCTGTTGCGGTTGGTACGGAATACTCTACCCAAGCCCGTCTCGCGCTTATCCATCTACAATTTCCTAACATTGTCGTAACGCCATAGTAAGAAGGACCTTCCTAATGGCCACAATCATTCTAATGAATGCTTGGCGCGATATTGCCTAAGTTAGTTAATTTAATTTAAGTAGGTACATACCTATCTTGTAACTGAGTTTCCTTATTGCTTCTTACAATGTTGTGTAGTACAACTAAACGAATATTTGCAAGTTTATTTTACTCAGAAACATAGTTATTATTAATACGTCATGGAACTTCCATCTGATGACATACATTTATTTCCCTTTGGCATTTTAGAATGTCCGGAAATCTGCGAACTTTAAATGGCAAATATAATAAATAATATATAATAATAGAAATATATATACCCTGGGACAACTCACACACGGTCATCCGATCCCAAACTAGGCAGAGCCTGTACTATGGCAACCGGACAATTGATAAACATAGTTTTATATTTCTAAATACATATATATTATTGACAAATTACACCCAGACACAGAACAAATGATCATGCTCATCACACAAAGATTTGTCCTGGGTGGGAATCGAACCCACTCAACAAATGCTAAAGTTCTACGTACGCACTAAGTTAACACCATTTTAATTTGATGTTAAATATCGATAAAAATCCGTTCAACATCTACCTAGCCTTTTCCCAACTGTATTGGGGTCGGCTTCCAGTCAAACCGGATTACTTTTCACTTTTTTTTTTAAATTTTTTCCTCACTAGGAATTTCTCCTGTATCGTGGGTGCGTTTACAATTCCGGGACTTTAGAAGAGGTATTATCAACTCTATGTTACTTACTTCCACGAACATTAGGTAAATATAGTCTACCTATTCCGATCTCTGTTCATGACACTACTAGGCATGTATATCTTGGACATCTTCCATAGCCCTGTCTCATTCTTATCTGATAAGTCGCCAGATAACGGCATTTTTAAGTGTTTTAGTGTTGTCACAGCTGTTTTTTTGTTGAATATTCTAATATTTTAGTGAAGAGTGACCGTGTATCTTCTTTGTCCGATTTTATTCTGTCAGTGGACATAATTATTTGTTGCAAGTACTAATACAAAAGTGCAGTGACGTTTAAAAATAAGGTTTGTACCAAATTATTTTTGTTTTATTTTAATTATATTTATATTATTAAGTTATTTGCAGAGTTATAATACGCGAAGTCTTGTGATTACTTCTTCACAAGGCTTCGCTCGCATGAATATACTCCGGGGGAAAAGGATTTCAAACCAAGTCTTTTTCTGTCTATTTTCCAAATATAATACTTTGACGTTGAGGCGCCTACCATTGATAAACATTTAAATTTTCACGTTTAGAATGTTTTTACTTAGTACATACCAATATTGCCATCGGTTGATAGGTATTCTCTTAACAATTAAACGTTGTTTTTACTCACTGGACGCACAGTTTAACTAATAATGCTGACTTTATATAATTTAATTATTAAAAAACAGAACAACGTCATTATGCTATGGCTATTATAAAAAAAAAAAAAACAAATTAACATGCAACAACAAAAATATATTATGCAATCCAAAGTAAAAATATTTAAAAAAAAAGAATCATCAAAATACATTCATAATTGACGGAATGATCGCATAACAAACATATAAAATAAAAAAGAAAAAAAAACAGTCGAATTGATAACCTCCTTCTTTTGGAAGTCGGTTGAAAATTAAAACAGGCTAGGATGGTGTTGAAAAGATAGATAAGTGCGATTGTTCTATCTTAATTATTTATATAATATTTTAGCAGAACAACTTTAATAGCTGGTAGTATTTAAATATCATTGCGGCTTGACGGATAAACTTTTTTTTTTTTTGCATAATCAGCCTTTAATTTTCTAATATTTGTTGACTTAAGCTGCATATATTATATAAGAGGACGTTGCCTTTTTTGATTATTATTGATAGGTCACGTTTGACCATAATCTCATCTGATGGTAAGCAATGATTTGGTTGACGATGGAGTACGCTTATCTAAAAGTAACCTTTTCACTCTTGACTTGAAGGCCACCAAGTTGTATCTATCAGGAAACAGAGACTTTGACAGGGATTTCAATTACTTAGCTGTAAGCGCAATGAAAGTATTCCAAAAACAATGTGTGCATTTGGGTGGGACGTGGCACGCAAAATACGCGATTATTCGTGGAGTTGCGGAAACCAGCCCGATTTAAACACATACATGGGTGGGGTGTCCATCATGTACCGGTAGATGTAGGTATGGCGCAACGCCTTACATATTATCATTTTTTTGAAAATCCCAATCCATTACTTCATTTGTTTAGTAGTAAGCATAATACAGTATAAACGACACACTAAATACGATTGAATTTTCAAAATGAAACACGTTGATATACATCATTACCCCGGAGATTCATATAATCTTCGAATGTTTTTAGGATATTATGCCCTTTTCTTCCATTATTCGCCTTTTTTGTCCTTTGTTTTTCATTACAATTCATAACGATGCTATCCAAGGTTTATTATAGGAATCGGGGAGGCTTTTTCCCAGGAGTGGGACAGTGCAGGCTGAAAAAAAAGCCAGTTCTCATACAGTTTTCCACTATGTTTAAAGTAGTAGTAATGAAACAGATTGCAGAAAGTTAAAGGCACTTGCCTGGGTCAAGGCTGTGGCCTCCGTTAGTCAGTGACTCGAGAGTCAGGGCCAATGTCATTAGACCAGTCAACCATTAAACTGCTCATAATATATTATAGGCACTAAGACGTAATATAATATCAAAGTGGTACTTTTGTGCAAAAGAAAAAAAGTTTTTTTTTCTGTTCACACGAAACGGTCATAACAGAAAGCCAAGCTTAGTATTCAACATAAATAATTAAAACAATTATATATTTAGAGGTAGTGCGTTTATTCTGTTACACGTTGTATACAAACAGGCTGTTTTTTTAAGTGTGTGTGGATGGTCAAATCCAAACCTATGAGAAATATCGAAAAATATTGAAAGAAGTTTCGAGCCCGATTCAATGAAAAGTAAAAAAAGGTTGTTGTAAAGGTTTTCCTAACTAGGAATCGGACCGAATGATTTTTAAAAATAAAACACATCCTGTATTTTTACACCATCCGAAAGTGTCGCTACTAAGGATCAAATTCTGGGAGGTAATAAAAAAAACATGGCAAACTAAAGGAGAATTTAAATACGACCTTTCATATAATTCTCAACAAAACAAACAACTCATTAGGTAAAAAACAATGGTTATTTTTACTCTCAGCGTATTTACTCAAAACAACGTCCTCTTGAACTCTTATTTAATTAAAATAATTTCAGAGGAAGTGTTGTTCATCCTTCCAAAGATTAATTTTATCCGCTCAAGCGATTAATTAATCAAATAAGTTGATTCACAATTGAAAAGGATGACAAATCTAATCTCCTGTTAATTTCCTTACTAAAACTGTCTTTGAAATTGAGCGTTTTATTTATAGACCGTTTTGTCTTTAGTGAAAATAATTAAGATCCACTTATTTTTGGTTATTTTCTTTTGTACCATTGGAGCTCTTCTCTAAATAATAACAGCCGCTGGGGCGATCCTCAAGGTTAAGCAACACTTGCCTGTTCTGGTACTTGGATGGGTGACCGACAATTAGATGGCGGAGGCTGAAGCGAGGCCGTTGACCCCAGTTGACATTATTAGATCTTTGACAGTCGGTACGCATAGTCAGAACACTCAGTAAAGTGCCCATACCCAGTATCGCCAAGGAGTAGCATATTACTCAGATACTGAGTTGCGGAGGTAAAATAAGTAGTCGATCTTTGTAATACTGGTTTTCAGAAACATTTAGTTAGATTGAAAGCCTTTTTTGAAGTGAAAACTTCTTTAGCGGTGGGTAAAAATGTTAAACTCGCGTCAGGACACGTGACCTGATCGAAAATTCGTAAGACGAAGGGAAAGTCCTGATGTGTTAAATTGTTAATGTAATATAAATTGTCATATTTGTGTACGATAGCGCAATAAATGAATCTTTTATTTTACCACATAAATTATAGTACTTTTAAACTGATAATTAAAGCAATTCGTGCGAAATTATTCCCTAACCATTCCAATATATCAAAAATGCACAACGTTAATGTTCAAGTATTCACTTCTGCCGGCACTCCCGAAGTGCAAACCGTTTTTTTTTTTAAGGTTGGCAATCATCGAATAACTTCTTCCGCTCTGGGTGGAGCGGAAGGAGTGTCAGACTCTTACTAACTAAAACCCATCCGTGTTCCTTCTATAGCTCTTTGCGTTCGAGGGCCGCGGTGACTCTTTGCAAGCTTTTATAAATCTGTGATTTAACTAAAATAAATAGCTCCAACTGTTTCAGACTACTTGAAAAGTGACAAGTTTGGAACTTTTATGTCGTGCGATCGGCTTTTTGGATCCAGTATTTTTCTTCGTATTTGTATGATGAGTAGGCTCATGTGTGAGAGAGCCATGGAGTGTTCCATGCTTGGCATACGGCTAATAGACTGAGTTCCAAACGTCGAGACCCGAAGACGTACGAAAGTTTTCGACATCAGAAAACGTATTACGGAACTGAAATGGAGCTGGGCAGGACACCTGGCAAGGCGCGGTGATGATAGGTGGAGTAAGGCGGTGACCGAGTGACGTCCGCGAACTGGAAGAAGAAGTGTGGGTCGTCCGGCAGCTAGTTGGGCAGACGACATTGTTGCCATTGGGGGTAGAACCTGGATGAGGCTGGCACAGGAACGTGGGGATTGGCACAAGAAAAGAGAGGCCTATGCTCAGCAGTGGGCGAAGTCAGGGTGTAGATGATGAGGCTCATGTGTTACCACTTATGGCAAACGATGTTACCTTTTCACCCTTGACTTAGAGACCCTCAGGTTTTATCTTAGAGTAATATTTATTACCTTAAGTCAGGCATTTAATAGAAAATTAATATTTTTATTGTTTTACAGTGTTGTTAATGGAAATATAACAAGACTACCTATAAACTTGTCGTCGTGCGAGTACATAATCACATCATAATAATCGGAGACCTGTAATAACACCTTTGTTACTGTTTCGACATCTAAGGCCGGAAACAGACGATTAAACAGCCTATCTGTAGTGTTATTACGAAAAAGAATCACCGTCATTATTTAGGTGAAATGAGCTGTCAAACCATAGTATCAAATGACACGGTGAATACTTGGATGAAGTGAACATGAAGTGAAGTGTCAATTCATCTAGTCAAGGTGGATTGTCAGTTCACTTCAAGCTAACTCCACGGTGAGGTGATAACAGGATATACAGGTATATTTCGTAAACAGTAAGATGTTTACTAAATATTACGTTAAAGCTAAGCTGAAAAGAACATGAAACGGAGGACAGTTCACTTCAAGCTCACTCCACTTAAGTTTTCACGGTAAGGTGTTGACAGATTAGACCGGCTGTAAATAACAAACCGTGGAAACTTAGGCGAAGTGAGTCTGTTGTAACTGTTAATCCATGTAGCTTAAGGTGAAGGGACATTTCAATCCACCTGTTAGCACTACAGATGGATTGACAGCTTCTCTAGCTCACTTCACCTATGTTCCTTTATTATGCTTTGACAAGACGTGAATAGAAATACATGGAGGCACCCTAGGCTGACCTTATTGGTGATGTTTTTTGAAGCCAGGTGCGTATGGTCGACTCCAGATAAATTTGCAAAAACGATCAGTAACCCATTTAAAATTATTGACATATATTCAGTTCGAAAACAGAAATGAAGACATAAGGCTGTCCTGAATCGACATCTATCGTGATCTTTTAAATTGTCTAGTAATGAAAAACGAGTCATAATTTATTGTTCAGGTACCAAAGAAGAGATATTAAGGAAAGGGCAATGACCGTTATTGCAAATTTATTTGGCGTCGACCATAGTACTTACAACCAGCATGTGTGTATCATCAGAAATATGAATGTAAACGAAGCAAATATGTACCTATGTAAGGATTATAAAAAGTATTATTTAACGTTTGCTTACCCACATATGAAAAAAGACTTGACTTAATGTCAAAATAAACTTTTTAATGAGATATTTTTGCATGACGATGACATTGAAAATAAATGTCAAGTGGACACATTTGAGATTAAATCGGCGGACTCCTGACTAGCAAGCCAAGCTAAAAATAAGAAGAAACATAATAATACATTCATAATATACGTTTTATGCAATGGTTTTATGACTAATGAACTGTGCTGATAAGAGCAATATGTGCGACGTGCGTACTGCGAAAAAAGTAAAACAAAATAAGTTTACTAAGTTTAACCTCACAGTTGATACCACCAACTGCATCTGACTGCTCATCAGATTTCAAAGGTGAATATACGTCTCCTGGGCACACTCGTTCTACCGTTGACACCGTCCATCACTTACCATCAGGTGTGATCAACATAAAAACTTTTTACAAAAAAAATACCGGTTGTATTTTTTTGTAAAAAGTTTTTATGTTTGTATACTTTTTAGTGTTTTTATTTGGAAGTCTGTTGTTTTTTTTGTAAAAAGTATTTTTGTTCACTTTTTAGTGGTTCACATGTGCTTAACCCTTCACAGCGTACCGGCGTGATGTTATGTTATGAACTAGTGTTAACAACAGACAGACATAAGATTTCAGCAATCCCCGTCCATTTGCTATCATTTATTGAGGAGTTCCGTTGCCTATCTTCGAAGGTCTTCATCAGATCTTCACCAAATTGAAATAGAACCACTCTGAGAATGTACTCTTCCAAAAACTACCCAAGTCACTTCTAGTGTGCCTATAAAATTTGAAAGTTCTCTTTATTTCTCCAGGATCCCATCATCAGATCCTGACTTGATGATCTGGGACTACCGGGCAAGTATACAAAAAAAAACCCAAATCGGTCCAGCCATCTTCCAGTAATCGGGGAACATACATAAAAAGAAAAGGTTCCGACGAATTGAGAACCTCCTCCTTTTTTTGAAGTCGGTATTGTGAAAATAAAGGCGGGTATCAATCAATTGGAGCAATCAAAAGAAAAGTCTGCAAAGACCTTTGTCTCCGTAGAGTTTCTTACATAAACTTCTCCATAGAAATCTACGCTTTGGAATTTGCAAGTAGCTACATGTTTTGACTGAACGATCTTAACAGTTCAGAAAAGCCAGATTAAGTTGAAATAATTTGCTTTGAGTTGAGTGAATTTTGACCCAGCTGCTATTATAATCCGTCAGTGCTCGGTCCTTGTATTATTTATTTATTTAGCTTTAATTACTTTCTGCACTTATAGTAAGTACCAACACGTATCGGTCATAATCTTATAAGGTATTAATTAGATATTACCACTATTGTACATACACACATACACAAGTTTAAATAAATAAATAAATATTGCAAAAATTTAAAAGTTACACATATTAAAGATTAACAATAACAATACAGGATAACAAATAAAATCAAATAATTAATTGATGAAAATAATAATATTCAAATAAAATAATCAAATATTAAAAATAATAATAATCAAATGATAATAATAATAATAATAATAATAATAATAACTTTATTTCGGACGCACAGATCCATAGCGTGTTAGTAACATATAAAAAAAATAAAAACAAAAACTTATTACCTAGTGTTAGTACCAATCAACCTCTTCACAAACTGCTGCACAATTGGAGAGCCGAGGCTCTCAGCTACCGTTTTCAGAATGCTGTTTTGACTGTCCCTCACTCTCCTCAGAAGCGACGCTGTTTTTTTGCGTATAATCGCATGAAAATTATCAGTTCGCGCTTGCGCAAACATCTCCGACGCGCTACAGTAACGGGGCAGTCTCAACAACATCCTGAAAGCATTGTTATATTGGACGCGTAGGACATCCAGCGATCTCTTAGTATAGCTGACCCACAGACCACCGGCGTACAGACTTTGGCAGTAAGCCTTGAAGAGTGTTACTTTTACTAGGTCTGTACACCGCGCAAATCTACGGGACAACATATTACTCCGGACCGCTAGTGCCCTACGCTCCCTCTCGATGTCTACATCGTCCCTGAGGTCAGCGGTAATAAAATGCCCTAGGTATTTAAAAGTGGACACCCTATTAATTTTTGTCCCATTCACGAGAAACTCGGGTTCTCCACGGCGTTTACCACCGACCTCAAAGACCATGTATTCACACTTCTTTTCATTATAATTTAATCCATGTGCGGCAGCGTAGGCTTCACACGCTTTTAGCAGCTCTCTGATCGCTCCCGCTGACGGACCCAGCAGCACCATGTCATCTGCATAGCTGATGTTGTTAATTCTAACCCCACCAACACTGCATCCAACACGCATGCTGCTGAGCGCGACAATAAGGTCATCCATGTAGAGGTTGAAGAGCCTGGGAGACGTCAGGCCCCCCTGCCTCACCCCGCACTCCAACCTATACGATTCAGAGACTGTATCATCCCATTTCACAATATTGCTTTGGTTTCCATACCAGTACTGAAATAGACCACATATTTCCGCGGGTATACCCCTGTCACCCATCTTCCCCCAGAGCATATCATACGAGACAAGATCAAATGCCCTGGAGAGATCAAGGAAACAGGCGTACACTGGCGTCCCTCGATCTATATAATATTGCACAGTATGCCTGAGACTTAAAATAGCACTTTCAGTTGATAGTCCGGGGCGAAACCCGAACTGTGCATCATGAAGATGTATGTGGTTACTTAAGTAAGAATCAAGCACACCGTCCAATACCTTAGCTATTATTGTCGCAAGAGAAATGGGACGATAGTTAGCTTTGTCCGCGATGTCCCCAGTCCTGTTCTTCACAATGGGAACTACGATGGTCTTCATTAAATTAGCAGGTAGATACGCGTGACTAATACACATTGTGAAAAACATAGACAAGACCCGCGGCAGATGGACACCTGCGTGCTTCAGATAATAATCAAATAATAATAATAGTCAATCATAAAACATAATAGCTATTGTCCGGGTGTCTGTAAGTCAAGAGTGAACAGGTTACATCTAGGCAAGAGCACTCCAAAGATCACATTAGCTTACCTTCAGGTGAAATACTGGTCAAACAACATCGAGGCCTTATGAAGGCAAAAATCTTGTTAAAGTTAATGACACTCGCGAAAAAAACAGCCGCATGGCTAAATATAACAACCGCATGGGTGGAACTTCAAGGTTAAGCTACGGTTGCCGAGGTCAGCCCGTGGATGGGTGACCATGCATTAGGTATATTGGTACCCAGTTTTCTCATTGCCTCTGAAAGCACGTTAAGCCGTTGGTTCTGGCTGTCATATCTTTGACAGTCGTCGCGTGTAGTCAGAAACCAGAAAGTCTGACAACAGTCTTTCCAACAGGTATCGTATTACCCAGTTACTGAGTTTTGAAGGTCAGACAGGCAGTCGCACCATGTAAAATACTCTCCAACTCCTCCAACATAGTTAGGGAAAGTAGGCAGTTTGAATGTTGGTGACAATCATGAGGCGGATAAGAATCGTCTGTAATCCACCTAAGAAATGCGATCGCCTTGATACCGGATACAAAGGTATTGTATTACTATGTTAACTTGTGCACTTATGCCATTAAAATAAACACCGCGTAAATAATAATTAAAGTGGATTGTTTTGCAAAATAAATAGTTACGTCGTAATGTCAATTGGCTTGGGCAGCTTTGTTTTTGTTGACTCTAGTTGCACTTGCAAGGTATACCTACAAAGGTGGCAACTGGGCGCAACTTACTGTGGCAATGATTAGAAATATAATTTAATATTGATTCACATTTTGGAAATAAATATGCCAATTTAAATATTTTACACTTCAGAATCAGAATCAGAATAATTTATTTGTAAAACATAGGTAATAAATAATTACATACAAGATCTTAAATAATAGGTAGTGCGCTATTTTTTGCCAATTGACAAACAAATTATTAATAAATAAACGTTATTTGAGTTGGTACCATTAAATTAAAAAAATACAAATTTATTACAATATGATTATTTCCGTATTTGAGTACCTGATTGTATTAACACAAGCATGCAAGTTTAAATTTTTTATTATTCATAATCTATTTCGTTTCATGTCAAAATAGTAAATTCAATTCGAAGGATCGAGGCCTAGCGAATTACAGGCAGGATTTAAAAATATTATAGACAAAAGAGGAAGTTTTCAAAAAAAATTAAGACTACAAACCAGGTAAGTAGGTATCTAAGTATGTTGTGAATGTATGTGGGATGTGATATTTTTAATAAATGCTAGCTTCTGCCCTCGATTTCATACGCGTATATCCCGTTTGTTTTTTCCGTTTCGTTCGTAAGAACTTCAGGAAATCCTCTCTTAGTGCTCCCCTACACTTACTAAGGAAGCTATGTGCCAAATTACAGGCTTCTCCGACCAAAAGCATCGGCTTTCCGTTGTTTGTCAGTCACTTACTTGGTCAGTCAGTATTTCTAAAACTCATCCGGAGTTTTAGAAATATTGATATTGATGACTGCTCAAAAACAGGAATACTTTTATGTCGTTTACATCGTTACTGGAAGTAAAGTAGTGTTTATTTGCTATGATTGCAGGTACTTAAAATAAGGTGTTACTGTAAGATGGGTGAGCCTTGTACAATCTACCTTACATTAGGCATGCAAAAATTTGTGAAATTGTAAACTACATCAGAAACCTAATATCAACACAAATTACCTATCTGGATTCCTTTTAACTCCATGGCACCATTTCTAAATATTTGGACTACCGTGGCTTGCGGTCCTAACCTCAAAACGTCTTTCACTTAACATTGATCTTCAAATTGACGACTACAATAACATCGTGAGGCACATCGTTCACATAATATTTACCTTAATGATTACTGTAACTGTTATTACTGTTTAAAATAACCTGCACGAGTGGCGATACAAAAAGCGATACTTTACTATTGGTGCAATTTATAAATTAAGTCCAGACACTCCCTCAGAGACAAATTCAAAGAGATTAATATAATGATTGTGCCCTCTCAGTATATTTATGAGAATCTTTTGTATGCAGATAAAAATATTAATCTGTTTAAAAGATACAGTCATATCCATAACTTAAATACTAGGAATAAACACAATTTTGTAATTCCTGAAACCAGGCGCAAAAAAATAGGTGGTTCATTTAGATGTCAATGTTTTTATAATAAACTCCCTAGCCATGTTCAAGACCTTAGTAGTAATAAATTCAAATTGTTTGTGAAACGTAAGCTATGCCAGAAAACTTTTTACACAGCTAAAGACTATCTTGAAGATAGGCTTGGGATTGAGCTGCTTCAATGATGTACCTACATGGCCTTATGTTACTTTTATCTATTATACTTTTCTCATTTTTAGACGTTGACAAAATTTTAATATTCTCCAATTTTTTTTCACTGTTAACATAAGTGATTATTTTGTTAAGAATTCTATTTTTTTTTGACATGACTATTTACTTTGTAAATTAATATATTTTTAATTTTATTTTAATTGATTATGTTTGACATGAATACCTACTTTTTAAAGTAGTTTTTTTTATAAATTATTTTTTGTGAATATGAGGACTGTGTGGGTTTTTATTTTTTTTCTTTTCTTTCAAGTATTTTTAACGATGTCTGGCAGTTTGAGTACTTTTGTGGCCTACCCAAAGTCCTTTCTTTGGCATTGTTCGTCGGGTCAGTAAGCTCCTTAATGTTTCTAAGTTGAGCTACTCGACTACTGACAAAAGCGTGCACTGACTGGACAGGTCCACTAAAATCTGTGTGGTTCTTTCCTCAAAAGATCATTTCTGACACTGGTCTGCATGGTTCTCATACAACGTATTGTAAATATGAGGACTATGTAGACCGCCCGCCAAATTAGGGTTTCATTTGAGTTAGTCTGGTAGTTTGAGTTATTTATGCTGCTTACCCAAATGTCCTTACTTTGGTATTGTTCGTCAAATCGTTGAGCTCCTTAAAGTTGTAAGTTTGAGCTACACGATAACTGACAAATGCTTGTTCTGTCTGGACAGGTCCACTCAAATCTGTGTGGAACTTTCCTCAAAAGGCCACCTCAGACATTAACCTACATGGTTCAGGACCAGTACAGATTATATGGACTTTAAAGGAGATTTTGACCTCTGAGTTTGTTTCGGTGTTCCTTCTCAGGGTAGTCAGCTAGGAAACACCGGCCTCATCTAGCTTAAAATGACTAAAAAAGATTGACGTATAAAAGTGTTATGTTTAACCTACTTGCAAAATAAATATCATTTATCAAAAGAATATGTCTATTTTACGTGTTTCTCATCGTAAATGGTAAAGTGATTTTCGATCGGCGACTGCGATCGTCGAAATGGATTTATGTTTGGAATTGACATTTTGATAGCGCATGTCAATCCCATACATCTTTGACTATTCTACAACCACTTATGTATGTCACTTGTCTTAAGCTGTTATGACTATGGCTGGCGCAAGATAAATTTGCAATAAAGGTCATTGACAAAGGTTAATGACCTTTATTGCAAATTTATCTACCTTTTCGGGTAAGATGTCACGTGATCACGAAGTGAGCTGTCATTCCATCTTGATTATATGGATTGACAGCTCACCTCGTGATCACTTTACCCAAGCCTACACTTCAACATGATTACAGAATCGACCGGCTGAATTGCAGTCAAGTCCGTGTCTGATTTCTTGGTGCTTAAGACACTGGCACTTTGGTATCATCAACAAGGTAAGGGTCGGCTTTCAGTATGTCAAGATCCAGCTGATTGATAGTATCAAAGCGACTGCCATCTGAATAACGTAGTGTTAAATTCAATATTAAGTGTTGTCTGCCGAAATTCAAAAGTCTAGTGTTCGAAAAGAGTCACCGCGGCTCTGGAATGCAAAGGGCTTTGGAAGGAACACGGATGGGTTTTAGTCAGTAATAGTCTGACACGCCCTTCCGTTACCCATAGCGCAAGAAGTCATTTGATGATTTCCCATCCTTGCAGGAAAGGAAGTTAAAAACACACAGAAACATGAAGGAAAGAAGTGGTGCGTAACGCGTAACACACAGTCCTATCAATAATATTCATTGTAACAACTAAATAATACATGCGTGCGTGAGTCGTCATATCACAATTAATTTGGAAAGCAATGGATTAGAAATCCTGAAATTCTTCTGGATTGTGATAGCTGAAGTTACCAACTTGGTTTAATTTATTTCACAATTAATATGGAGACTGTAATATTGTGACTGTGCCTACGCTTCATATCCGATTCTCCTGTCGCAGGGCTGCTGGAAAAAATTTCTATTGAAATAAGTCGCTCTTCTATTCATTCTTATATAGTTTTCTCTTAACGTTTATTTTGTGTCCATAAACAAATAATTAGCAAACCGGTAGGTCGATATTACTTATTTATTTATAATGTTTTTGAAGTGAAGTCTTCTTTAGCGGCGTTGTGCACTTTTTGGGATGGGTAAAAAATGTTAAACTCGCGTCAGGACACGTGACCTGATCGAAAATTCGTAAGAGGGAGGGAAAGTTCTGAAGTGTTAAATTTTTAAAGTAATATAAATTGTCATGTTTGTGTACGATAGCGCAATAAATTAATATTGTATTTACCACATAAATGATAGTACTGTTATACTGATAATTAAAGCAATTCGTGCGAAAATATTCCCTAACCATTCCAAAATACCAAAAATGCACAACATTCATGTTCAAGTTTTCACTTCTGCCAGCACTCCCGGAGTGCAACCCGTTGTTTTTTTGTCCCTGATTCTAGTTTACCAACTTACAGAGGACCCACATTATGGAATACTTCGCCTTCCTATCTTTGAAAGGGGCTGACCATAAATAGGAAAAAGTCTGAATCCCATCACAAGAACGAACATAAACTGCCTCGTGGTATTAGGCCGAAACTACAAAACGCGACTTGCTCCATAGACTTCGTTTACGGTCTAACATCTGATTATGCACGCAAGCCCGTTGTGAGAACTAGGCATCCGGCCTTTTTGAGAAATATCACTAATAAGGCTCCAGATAAGTAGGAACTTTATTTATTGGCCGTCACCGTCAAACCTGACGATGTATAGAGTTCGCCGAAGCGACGTGCATCGGATTAGCGTGGAGCGAGGTGAAGAGTGAAGTTTAAGACCGCGTTGGTGCACTACTCTGGCCGCTCTCTGCTCTAGCTAAGGGACATAGGATATTAAGTCAAGGATTTTTATAGGCTTTCAGTCTATATCAAAAAATAATGCAGACGTAAGTGGTAAATCTGTCCGGGGTTGCGGAATTTGTTCGAAAGAGTCACCGCGGCCTTGGAACGCAAAGGGTTTTAAAAGGAACACGGATGAGTTTTAGTCAGTAAGAGTCTGACACGCCCTTCCGCTCCACCCAGAGCGAAAGATGTCATTTGATGATTTCCCATCCATTAAACAAAAAAAGTGGTAAATCTGTGAGACGTGACCCAGTCTCACATATTTACTACTCACTTACAATGAAGAATGCCATTCAAAACTAACATTTTCTTGTCACTTGTGAGTCGTTTAAGCTTCCTCCTTTACTATGTATCATTAATCAGTCTTTGTACGATGAGATTATGTATTTTCTTCGGTTTTGTTAACAATATATTCAAGAGTAGTGGTGATGCCGTCAATGAAATGCTAATGGCAATACTTATGAGTTCCTCAAGGCTACTGTGTGAGACAAAAACCGGTGCAAATCCGTCTCGTTTAATTACATCTTGTTAAGTATGTGTTAAACATTGTTTTTTGTTGTAATAACTACATAGTCATTACAAAAAAAAAAGGTTTAACAATGCCTAATTATATTCATTAAGCATTTAAAAAAGATGGGCCATAAATTTAATGCATTAAACTTTTATGGCCCATCTTTTTCAATTTTGTTTTTGATTTAGTTTTCATGTAGTTATTTTTTTTTGAGTTCTTTTGAATTAAACATTCTTATTATGATTCTCACAGATAAAATCTGGTTCTCACCTGCATCCGGATAGACTGAAAGCTGACACCAATATAGTTTGGAGAAGCTTAGGAAGACTTATCCCGATTCTGGTCAAAAAATTATCTCAAGACATAATCTGTCGAATTCTCATCCTACTTATCCTTAAATCCTTTATTCTACGCTATTATCTATCTGATATTGTAAATTTGAAAGTCTGCTTGTTTAGATGCTTGTCCATTAATACAATTTTATCTATTCGACTCGAATATATATAAGACACTGGTTAACCATGAGCTAGATTAGGGATATATTATGTCAATTTTTATTCCGGAAGCATATTTATGTGGTATTAATAATGATTTTTAAGAAAATCCTGGTTTCAATGACGGACTCAAGAACATGTGTTCAACTTGAATATCTCTGCAAAAATGATGCAATCACTTTGCTATTAAGTTGCATCTTTTATTTAAAAAATCACGCGCCACTCAGGGCGATTTAAAGTTGCATCAGGGTGGCTCAGTCTGTAGATGGCCTATTTTTATTTTATAGTAGTGGTAATGTATCGTTTTACTTTACTTAGTCTAGTGCTGAGCCAGTTGGTCAGTGGTATTGACAGCGTTGCAAAGTTGGTATTTTTGCCTATTATTAATATTTATTTTTTTTGTATACGGTTTAAGATACAGTGTGTTAATTAATGTGATAATATTTAGGGTAATAGTATTTTTACGATTGTATATACACATATAATTTTTAGTTATTTATTTATCTTATCTATAGACATTGTGGTGTTATTGCAGAGAAAAGGTTAAATAATATTTTTTTTGTCTTTCAAATTGTGAATAAAAAACATTTAGCTTACATTAAAACACAAAAGTTTAGAATAGGTATTATGTGTAACTTTTGGTTTGAAAATAAGAATAGCCGTTCCGTTATGTGTATATTAATTAGGCATCGATGTTGTTCTAAATAAACGTACTTTATTATGTTTAATTGGTCTTAAATGCAATTATTTTGTTATGAATAATGAGTGTTTTTATTTTAAAATACGATATTGCAAAATTATTGCATCTTTTCAAAATATTTAAATTAATAAACAAATCTTAAAAAAATATTTTTGTTAATTTCAGCACAATAAGAAAAATCGTAATTTTATACTTTTATACAGAAGAATTATTTCGACATTGGATTTCAAAATGGATTTAATATTAGAACCAGAGAACAAGCTGATCAAATTCGGACCAGAAGTGGTAGAAGAAATAAGGAAAGAGCATAATTTTGAAAATGAAGCAAATAGAGAAGAAGCTATCGCTGTTGTAGACAAATGGCTGCAAACGCAGGAGCATTTATTGAAAAAAGATTATAGTAAGTTTTGTGTTCTTTATCATCATCCTAATATATAACATTCTTCCGTTACTGAGTCACTGATAGACAACGCACAACCGAAACTACTGGTCGTAGAAAGCTGAAATTTGGCATGCAGCTTCCCTACACTCCGTAGGGGAGCACTAAGAGAGGATCTAATAGAGGATTAGACTCTTCCGCTACTGAGTAACTGATAGACAACGCACAACCGAAACTACTGGTCGTAGAAAGCTGAAAGGCATGTAGGTTCTTTGGGGAGTGTAGCACAAAGAGAGGATTTCTCAAAGTTCCTACGGGAACGGGAAAAAACGGGGTATGCGCACGAAGTCGCGAGCAAAAGCTAGTAACAATATACATCAGGGTTATACTCTCCGAAAGGTAAGACAAAGATGTACCTTTATAAACCCACATGCCACCATTTTAAATGTTCCTTCAGTCAGTTGTCAAAGTTTGAAATTTCACTCTGTTAATAGAATATTTTTATGAGAATGCGCTGTTACTCATATATACTTGTCGCATTGTTATGTTCGAGTCGCTTAGCAAACTGATAACTGTCATTTTGCTTGATGTTAGTGAACAAGTCTTATTCTCTACTTTACTTTACTTTACTTTACTTTATGTCAACCAAATCGCCTGATCGCGTATCCAGGTCTGCAAGGATACCAATGTTGCTAAAATTGGCAAGTTTAATAGATTTTCATATTATTTTATTTACACGCTAATTTATGTCGTAGTTTTGGATAAGGGCTTCCCCTATCTCCTTCCAAACCTCTCTAGAATAAAGAATACCTAGAATAGAATAATTATTTATTTGTACAGAAAGTAGGTACAAGATACAGATGTTATTTATTCTCTATCTTCTGCAATTTGTGACCAAGTTTGACCCGCCGTGAATATTCACAGCACCTTCGCCACCGACCGCCACAGTATTTTATGCGTCCTAGACCTATTTCTTTTAAACCCGAAAGCTCAATGATTTGGGTGTAGTTTTTACTGACTAAGATGTCAGAATATCGAGCCTAAAGCTATTCTAAATATTGTAAGTAGTTACTAACAAAATTTAACGTAATTATAAAAATGTAAAAGTTAAGTAAAGATGAACGGATTTGGATGTATTTTGGCATTCATTGTCAAAATCTCATTGTTGATAACCTTGGTTGATGAATTTTTGTCTCAAGAGTACGTACTCTTGTGATTATTTCTGACTGTTACGCGGGATAAGTGACTTACAGAAGCTACCTTTCCATAGACACTTGCAAAACAACTATGTAGGTACTAAAATTGCCTAGCAACACGCAATACGCTACGCCTACCGTGTTCGCGACAGCGTTTTGCAAGGCAATATGTGATTATGCGACTTAATAACGACGACAGTCGACGTTTAAAGGGACTAAAATGCGTTTAGACAACTACACTACCATTTACGAGCCATTTATGTGCTAAATTATAATCATAATAGACATAAACGCACAGTAATTTACTTCTTTTAGTATTCGTTAATAGACAAGTTTGAAAAATAATACTTATTTTTTTCTAGATATGACAAGAAATTAAAGTTAGAATTTAAAAGGGTCAAAATCTGTAATAACATTATGATTATAAATATATATCAAAATCATGTATATTTATTTATAGATGGGTAGCTATAAAGGTAGATTCTGGGCTTTGCCAAAAATGACAGCTAAGTTTTGCAAACATGAGTAATCTGTTGTAGGAAATAAAATATTCTCTGAATGCTACATACCAGCAACCCAAGATTTTGCCCAATTTTAAAAACATTCAGAAGTATTTTGAACCTAATCTGTGGACGACGTGTTTGAGATATTCTTTTGGTCGGTAACGAGAAGTCAATTCGTAAACTTTTTGTGGGTTTACTTGTTAATGTGTCAATCTGGCCTTAACCGGTTTATAATTTTTTGCTAAGTATGTCTAGGTAGTACTACCAGGTTTAAAAAATGTAACTTGTGCTTGATTTTGACAGGCTTGATTAGTTAAATTGATTATAATAATCCAAACTTAAGCTTTATTTATAAGCTTAAATATAAGCAGGACTTTTCATGAGTTTTTATAAAATTATTTTAAAAAACTTAAAAAAAATTTTGATTAAGAAAATTACGTGATTTCAAAATTTTAACCCAATTGCGGGAAAAAAATTGTGTTCGTTTTTTACAAACTTTTTTTTTGTTTTAACATTATAGCAGTTATCAGTTTATAATTTGATATCAAACTAAATACATAAAATATATTTGTGTCGAGTTTGATATCAAATATTATTAAGTAGTCTTTTTTCTAATTTTGCGTTAGGAATTTTGTGTTTCTAAGCCGTCCTATTAGATTTAACCATAAATATAATAAACTTTTTTATATTGCTATGGACTTCCGCAAGTTTAGATTTAGCGCTTCTGTACAGAAGCTACGAAGGAAATATCGGTAGATTATGTTCAATAAGTCACCGTGATAACTTACGTGAAGTGAGCTAGCTGTCATTCCAATTGATGCTAGGAAGTGACAACTCACTTCACTCAAGATATTACTGTGAGATTATTACAAAATAGACTGAACAAATACATAGACAATAAATCACTTAACCCTCCCCGTAATCGAGTACTAAAACATGAATCACCCCTTAATAAAAACTTCAGCATCCGTCGGAATATTCGCCTTGATACCTCTGCAGACCCCTTTGGCGACACATGACTTAAGGTGTTATTAAAAAATAAATGCGTAATAGTTTTTAATGGTTCCATTTATTTTCCTGGCTTTTGACCTCTTTGGTTTTCTAAGAACCTACAACGATTTACTTACGAGATTTAAACTAACGTTTTTCCTTATATCAATTGCAGGTAAACCTTATATAGAGAAATCCATAATTACTAGCAAGGGGTCTTTGGAAAGAGCAAAGAAACAAATAGACAAATTGTGTACCTTAAGGACATTGATGCCGAAATACTTTGAAACTACGAATGTTCTTGAAGGTGAAATGGGACAAATGTTGGAAAGAGGGTAAGTAAATCACTTTTATAATGATTAATTGTTATTGATATTAACTTAGGATTGGACAATATGGTTATAAGATTATAAGATGCAAGATTGTAGCTTCAATGAACTATTTTTCTTTCTTTATCCAACAAAGAACAAACTGACCCACCAGCTTGTAGCTTGTTTTCACCTGCAAGCTTGCATGCAAGTTGCATAACAAGATGGGTTGCCGAGGTGATGTTATCAATCGCTCAATCGTGCTCCGCAATGTCATTCAAGTTGTCTTTAATGTTTTTTTCATCCATCTTTTCTGTTACTTATATGGTGTACATAATAAAGAGCATTATATTTCTTTGTTTGTTATAGCCTAAGGTACCTTTTTTAAAGACGTGAAATCATCAAAATAAGTGGCTTCTTCCGCTCTGGGCAGAACGTAAGGGAATGTCAGACTTTTAAAACTCACCCGTGATCCTCCTAACGCCCTTTGCGTTCCAGGGCCGCGATGACTCTTTCGAACAAATTCCGCAAACATAACGCACCTTTAAAGTAAAACCGTTACTAAAAGAAAATTTTCATGAATTGAGGTATCAATGCCATCTATCTAAAACAGTGACTATTTTCTAATATTGGCTCCCCTATAAAATTTCATAATTTCATTTAGTAACGGTTTTACTTTAAAGGTGCGATAAGTCAATGTTATATCTCGAAGCCAATAAAGTTTGGCTTACCCGTTCAATTTTCTCAATGTTTGTGGACCTACTATAAACAAGATACTAAATTCCTTACTGTAAGTAAGTGACTGTAACTGCAAGTTCTTAAACATGTGCTACTGGTGGTGTATGTTTTCTAGTTCTTTCAGTCCATCTAAAGGTGGTCTGGTGGATAGCCCTATCAGCGATAACACCACCATTTTTTTACCCATGAAATTAAAATTTCTTACTGGGCAATTTCTTCAATACAAACATCTGTATATTGTGTAATTTCTGGCTAAGTTTGACCCTGACTCTAATGTATCCGCAAGTTTTTGTCTTTTCCAGGCTCTTCGCTCTAGTGCCAACTCTGACGGATGAATACCATAGGGTCGTCATCATCAAAGTAAGATCCAGTGCAGACGTCAAACAAAACGATTACACCTTGCTCTTCAAATTCTTTGTCGTTGTAAGTATCTAATGTTTATGGATAATCTTATCAGCTTGAAATTATTGTTCTATACGGCGCATTCGAATGTATCACTTAAAGTTCTGCTTTGTTGAATATTAATGGCCGTTCAATACTCGGTATAGGACTCTAGACAAAGTGATGTAGTAATGGCAATAGCGGTTGTTGGAATAATATGGGATTGATCAAATACATTTTTGATATTCTCTCTAATGGCTTCAGTTAGAAGAGTTTTCAGTTTCATAGTCTAACATGCGATCGCCACGAAGATTGCACCGCGAAACTACGACCCCTCGCCAAATGAATCGAGCATTTCTTTCTGTAACAATCTGTTGTGCTATACCTACGTAGGTAAGAGTGAAGTGAAACAAGTGAGTTATCAGTTCATCAAATAATAGTTCACTTCAAGCTTACTGTACCTAAGTTTTCATGGTGTGAGGTTAACAGAATTGACCGACTGGTCTACACCGATGTAGCACGGTTGCCGTGAGGTGAATTGTTTATTTCTCCATTATGGAAATTGTTTACAGATTCCTCCTAACTTATTGAATAGTAATAATATACAGCTAATAAATAAAAATTGGTATTAATTTAAAAGCGGGATAAAAGGAGAGGGTTAGAAACGGATGGGTAGGCATCGAAATATTCGTCTACATCGCTATAAACGGGAAAGTGCCCAGTTCGCTGGAAGAATGCTTCCAGTATTCTGGGTTACGTTATATACCTTTTGATAAATGTGAACGCTGATAGAAATCAATAAATTATTACTTAATTAATTACAAGCACTTCGCCCGCGACTTTGTCCGAGTGGATTTGTATTTGTATGCATCATCAATAGCTTGCGCATGCGCATGTTTGTTAAGCGCATGCGTAACAAACAAACAAACAAATTCTTCCTCTTGATAATATTAAGTTTAGATTTAGATAAAATTCTTCCGTTACTGGTGACTGAGTGATTGAGTGACTGACTGACTGACAGACAATGCATAGTCTTAACTACTGATCGTAGAAAGCTGAATTTGGCATGTAGATTCCTTGGGGAGTATAGGGGAGCAATAAAAGAGCATTTTCCGAAATTCTTACGGGAACGGGAAAAAACGAAGTCGCGGGCAAAAGGTAGTTCTCATGTAAATGAATAATTTCGAAGCCTAGCTCGCCATAATGAATATCCATAATAAAGGAAATCGTTGTGCAACTCTTTGACCGATGTCTCGTAGTACTTCCCATGTCTGCTTTGGTCGGAATTGTAACTAACACAAATTTCAAATATCTGTTCCAGGTGGCAGAGTACTTAAAAAACACGGATTTCTGCAGGGGCTTCACGCTTATCAACGATATATATGACACCAGTGCAGCAGATGTCCTCTCAAAATTAAACCTAGTTGAATTGCAGCAGTTTCTGCCTATTATCACGGTAAATGGAGTTTTTATTATTATTGATAGACCATAGTCTCGCTTTATGGAAAACGATGATGTGATCGACGATACGGCAAGCCTGCCGTGGAGTAACCACTCTTGACTTAATGACCCCCATTGAAGCTATTAGGAAACAAAGACTCCGGCAGGGAATTCCACTCCTGAGTTGTACGCACAATGGAAGAATTCCCAAAACCCAAAACGTTTTGTGCGTAAAGGTGGGGCCATGTACAAGTGGCGCATCGCCGTGCGTCTTGTAGTTTGATGATGGGACGGGCTGTAACTGATAGAAAGCCGACAGCGGGGCTACTTTGGGTCAATGCCTTGGAGCTTTACTTCGATGACATCGTTGCTGATGAACTTCGTGGCTTGTTTTTCAACTCAAGCGCATCAAGCTTACCGGCTTGATGCGCTGGAGGTGATACCTCTCACAAAGAACGTGAACTAGGATCATTCACCAAGTTTCCTCACTACCCGTTTTCATATCATCCCGTGTATATCGCATCCATCGGCTATCCGCGACCCTCACCAGGTCATCGGTCCACGTTGCGGGAGGCCTTCCAACGCTGCGTCTTCCGGTACGCGGTCACCACTCCAGAACTTTTCGGCCCCATCGACCATCTGTTCTGCGAGCAATGTGCCCTTTCCACTACCACTTAATTTTCCTCACTGCCCGTTTTCATATCATTAGGCCTCGCTGAAAGCAATAACTGATACATTTCATTGACTTTTACTATCTTTTACATTTACAGGAAGGCTACGGAACTAAAATAAAAGGCATAATATTTTTAACCAGTTCAAAATTTATTGACGGCTTTGTCAAGATTGTGAAACCTTTCTTCTCAGAGAAGATAGGCGGCAGAATACATGTGGCTTCTTCTGTTGAAGGCTTGAAAGAGTTTCTGCCGGTAGATATTTTACCGCAAGAGTATGGTGGGAAAGAACAATCAATAGAGATTTTACATGGTAAGTTATTTTTATTTTTTAGAAGAAGGTTGCAAGGCGTGTGACAAAAAGTGTCAAGAATAGATGTTGTTGCAGAAGAGCGTGGTCAAATTTGAAATGATATGATGTAAGGGACATTTGCATACAAACAAGTTTTGCTTTTACATGCAAATGTTTTTTTTCACTATATCAGATACAAAACATCACCCTTACAAATAACCTAGCTCTCTTGAAACAACCTGTATAAATGGGGATACATGAAGAGGAAGAGAGACGAGAAGACAAAAAAATGGATTAATTGTGTGAGGGATGATATGGCATATGGCACTGGAATAGATAAAAGATATCGTAAAAATAATATGTGCAGAAAGATTTAAAAAGTCATGGATACAACATTTTTTAGAAATAGGAACGGAAAATAATATCTTAGAAGCAAATTTTAATAAATGTTCCGAGTAGACGAAAAATTAATTATATAATAGCAACAAGTCATTGCTTAGCTATTGGAAAAAAGGCAGATCAAAGAAAATATGGATGGACTGTGTAAAAATAGCCCTTGAAATAAACTAAATTCTATGGTGTTGGACAGTGTAACGCTGGCACATCACTTCGCATATTTGCGCAAATATTCGACTTACTTTTTTTTTAAACTTACATTATCCCTATAATTTTAGGTTTTTTTTTATTCAAGTAAATCATTTAATTTGCCAAGTGCAGTAAAGAACCACCTTAATGGGTTTCGACAACTTGTGACCAAAATAAATATAGGAAAAGCCTTAAGACAAAGGTGATATTCTATAAGCGATAACAATTGTAGAGAACTTAAAAATGTATGGGATTGTCATGCGCTACCTAAATGTAAAATGTCACGTAGTTAATCCCAAACCAAAAATATCCTTGAGGCAATCTGAAATTTTTATACTTAAACATAATCATTTAGTCAGGTTTGCCAGGTACTTGTTAAACTATTTTACAAAAAATTCAAATATAGATATTTTAGGCATGTTTAAATGTGTATACATGATATATAAATTATAATAAAAAAATAACAGATTGCCATAAGGACATTTTTGTAAAAAAAAGAATCTGAAAATAATAGGGTTGATTTAGCCCCGCTTCTCCCCAGAGCCAGATGTTTTTACCTTGCCACAAAAACCTTCCCATAAATATCTAACAGCTCTCCTACTTAATTGATATTTTGACAATCGCTATCGCCGGTGGAATGTGTCTAGAGTTCAAGGACCATAAAACGATGATGAACAATATTATAAAATACAACTTAATAATTTCCAGCGAATCTAGTCAAGACGTTAGCTTCAGACTCACATCAAGAGCTCATGAAGGAGATGAATAGAGCTCGCACGGATGAATCTAAACGACAATTGGACAAATTCAACGATCAATATATGGGGATGCCTGGAAGTTTTAGAACTTTAAGTCTGGATTAAATGGGTTGGAATTATTTTTAACATGATTTTTATTACAATATCCCATCCTACACGAAGTCACGCGACCAAGTGAAGCTACTGACTGCGAAAAGCACAGGACCTTGAGAATTTTAAGGCATAACATATCCATTGTACGTCAATTAAAGACTTTCATGTTAAAAAAAATTACAATTTTAATACTTTTAAGAGCCGACTGGCAAAAAGTGGTTGCCGCGCGTCGTTGCGGCAGTTGGTGTTGAAGATTCAATTCGTGTTTTATTTTTGTTTAGTCTCTGTTCTGAGCAACGGTCTTCACTATTTCGTTTTCCACGTTTGTCTTCAGGCGCCCACTGCATGCGATTCGTGTGACAATGGAAAACATTGATTCTGCTTCACTTTTGTTTCACATCTAATAATTTTGCACTCATTTAATAAGATAACCAGATAAAGGTATGTCTAAAATATAGTCTATTTCTTTTAGTCTGATGCAAAAGGGTTAGGAAATAGCAACGTGTCACGAATTTGTGTTATTAATATAAAGTAAGGCGCCAAGTTAATACCTATTACATGCTTTTTGTGAAACCATACTATAATTGCGAAGGTGTTTCTGTCTGTCTCTTTCCTCGTCACACTTGGACCATTTAGATTTAGTTAGATTAGACCTTGGAGAAGGACTTCTACCGTTTTGTCGCGAGAAAAGGGCTTGACGGGGTTGAAATAGGGGTGAAAGTTTGTATGGGAGTCCGTCATTGTGAAAAAACATTAACTTTTATACTTTTTTAGGCACGCGTTCAAGCTATTTGAAAAATAAGTATCTTAAAAATAAAAATGGCTGCCCAAAGTAACTATTCCACGCGGACGAAGTCGCCGGGAAAAGCTAGTAACACTATAAAACAGTAAAGCTTGGCGTACAAAACGAAATTCAGTTGGGAGAACTGTTTAGAATTAACTTTATCGCTGCTAAGGTGATAAATAATCCCTTAGTAGATAATAAAATCAATAAATTAAATAAATTGATGTAACAAGGAATTTAAATACCATTTGTAAAGGAAAACCTGTCAAGAAAATATAGCAATAAAATACCATGATATTATTCTAGGATTCATAAAATAATGCACATGCTTGGATTATAATTGCATTTAATTTATACAGTCACGTGACATAAAAAGTTTTTATTACTAGATGTATAATAGGGAATATGCATGAAAAAAAAAATATTATCTAAACAGTTTATCTAGAAATATACAAAAATATAATACTAACAGTGAAAATAGAATCGATATTGACCGAAAAACAAACGAGATAAAACTATTTTAAACAAATATATCTGTCCCTCTCGTGATAACGCTGTTTTGTATGGCAGCTGTATAGGCGACATAGTATTTGACGTCACAGTTGGTATCGGACTTCTCTTTCTAATTGTCAACTTTGAAGCTCAATAACTTCATCACTGATGAAGGTATTTTAAAAATTCTATCATAATTGTCTACTAGAGATAATAAGTATTTTATTTTGCAAATAAAAAAATTGCATGCATATTCCCTATTGTCAAGTCCGGAACAGCTAGTGGCAAGTTGATTTGCAAGGTTTAGAAACGCTTGCCAAAGTAGATGGGTGACCATCTTAACATACCAAGATTCTTCCGTGCCTCGGAAAGTACTTAAACCTTTTGAACGCCATTGTCACGTAATCATGGCAAGCAAATGCGTGCCCTGCCAAACGTCACAAATATGTGACAAAAAGTACGGCGAATTTGTGGCTTGGTGTCGGGGGGACGCCGATGAGTTTATGTTCTGGCGTTCAAAAGATTAAACATTTCGTCCCGGCTGTCATTTGTAGATCTTTGACAGTCATTACGGGTAGTCATAAACCAATAAACTGACACCAGCCTTGCCAAAAAAAAATATAAATATAAAAAAGTGTATCGTGTTACCTGCTGGGTTATGACGTCAGACAGGCCGTCGTCGCTCCATGTAACACGTACTCAGCTTCACTTCCTGATCACTTCATCCAAATCTTTACTTCGACATGTTAACAGAATCGACCGGCTGTAACGGAAGAATTTTCTTTATCAGGAAGAATACATTACAAACTAGTTTCTGCCCACGGCTTCGTTCACGAATTTGTTTTAATATCCCAAGCAAAGTTACTACCGGAACGACAAGTTAATGTCTTAATCCATCCGTATGCTAAGTTTCATTTCAAAATCATTGGTTCTGACAATGTAATAGATAAATAGACACACTTTTGCTTTTATTTATTTAACACTTTACGCACATAAATGAAAAGATGCCTTTGGGTGATCTAGACGCAAAATAGTGGTAGGTGCAATATCGAGAATTAAAATTAACAATATTATGGTTGGCGCCAAACAAACTTGTAGTAACGGCCATTAATCATTTTAGACATTCTTAATTCCAAAATCGGAAAAAAAAGATATAACGCTGTCCTGAATCTACGTCTATCGAGTCTACCTGTGAAGAGATTTAAGGGAAAGGTTGCAAATTTATGATGTATCGAATGCTCGTGACTTATTAATAACAGCAGCACAGTTCGATCTTCAAGGTTATGCAATACTTTCCGAGGTCGTTCTGTAAATGGGTGACCATCCATTTCATACTGAGACTCCTCCGTGCCACCAAAGCACGTTTAGTTGCTGATCCCGGTTGTCATTTGAATTTGACATTCGCTACGGATTGTCAAAAGCCAGGAAATCTGTCACCTATCCTGGCAAGAGGTACCGTGTTACCTTGTTACTGGATTGTGGAGGTCTGGTAGGCAGTCGCTCTATGTAAAATACCGGTATTCAGCTGCGTCCGGGTAGACTGGAAGCCGATTCCAACATTGACGTCCAACGGGGGAGGTTGGGTTGCCTTGATCGCCACGCTTGGTTGGCGGGTTGGCGATCGCAGTATAGTAGTCGCTGTTGCAATGCACAGAGAAAGCTGGTGCCCATACTCTGGTGAGTCCCTTAGTCGTCTCTTACGACACCCACGGGAAGCGATGAGATGGTGCTATTCTTTTACGTCCGTGACCATACAGAAACAAATAAAGCAAACAGATAAGCCACAGAGTCTCCTCTCTCCTATGAGTTTCCTCGCAAAATAATTTTGTGTTCCGTTGTGTCATAAATGGTCTCAATGGCAGATGTCAATATTTCCGGAACAGACAGAAGCATCCCTAAAACGTTCGCGTTGTTGTTTGACTAATAAACAGGAAACTGCGGGCTGGCGGATAAAGTATATGGTCCACTGAGAGCGATGCCACGCGATGGTTGCATGAGTTTTTTGCGTAGGTGTAAATAATTCCAGTAAAAATAGTATCGTTGCTTTCAGGTTTGGTTTTGGACCGTTATCATTCATTATAGAAGCAGCTTTACTGCTTGTAATGAAGCTCGTTTGGGGAACTACTGGGATCTCGACGTTTGTAATTGGATCTATTAGCCGGAACAATTATGGAACGCCCCTTGGTTCTTTGTGCAACTCTCAGCCTGTACACAACCTCCAGTGTTAACGTCCATGTCTCAGCACCGTAAGTCATGGTGGGCAGAAACACTGCTTATACAGGCGGGACTTGACGAGACATAGTGGAATTTTGGCTGTCGTCCAATTTGCCAAAAATGGCCCACCCAAGATTTATTCTTCTCGACAACTCCTTTTATGGATGATCTTTGCCAAATCCTACTAATATTATGAATGCGAAAGTTTGTGGGGATGGATGGATGGATGGATGTTTGTTACTCTCTCACGTCGGAACGGCTGAACGGATCTCGATGAAATTTGGCACAGAGGCAGATTATAGTCTGGAATAACACATTGGATACTTTTCATCCCAGGAATATGTTCCCTTGGGATAATTTTCGACATAAACGCGAGCGGAGCCGCGGGCGGTAGTTTGTGAAGAATAAGACTAAGGTATCGAGAGAGATATATCAACCATCTCCAACGTTTCAATTCCGATTTTGAGTAGTTTTTTTTAATTGTCGAAGATGTTTGCCATAACCTTTGTCTTGACTTACCTATACCGCATTATATTTTATCGCGCTTCGTACACCCACACCTAATACTATTTGATCGTATCACGGACTAATACCCAGGGGTGCAAAAGACTCGCTTTGCCGCTGTCAAATAACAGCGACATGAGGGACCACTGTGGAGCTACTTATGTTTGACTTTTACAAAGGCTTTTGAAGCAAATAGTTTCACGTGGTCATTAGGGTTGAGGCAACAGCCTGTTGCCTGACATGACGCGACAATGTGACAATGCGTTTTCATAGTAAATTGTTCAATGGATTGAAATAATTAGTAAGAAAAACATTATCGCATAAAGACCCATGCAGCGTTGTGCGACAACGTTTGTGAATTTCTGTTTTTTAGGGTTCCGTACCCAAAGGGTAAAACGGGAACCTATTACTAAGACTCCGCTGTCCGTCTGTCACCAGGCTGTATCTCATGAAGCGTGATAGTTGTTCAGTTGAAATTTTCACAGATGATATATTTCTGTTGCAGCTATAACAACAAATACTAAAAAACAATAAAATTAATATTTAAGGGGGACTCTCATACAACAAACGTGATTTTTTGCCGTTTTTGTAGACACACTACCAATATCTGACCTTCAGAACCTAATAACTACCTAGTTATCATAATGGATGATCTGGATGGTCACCCATCTACAGACCAACCTCAGCAAGCGTCTCTTAACCTAGAAGAACACTCCAGCTCTTCAATGGGAATACCTAAAGCCAATATAAGAATTTTCATTTTCTCTCCGCCATGAATATTTTAGACACACATTTCCAACGCTACGTACTCCTTCTACATGGGAGGAAGTAGTACTACGCAAGCTACGGTAGGAAGTATCAAAATGACGTCACGTAAGTATGTAATGAGGGTAGCGACTTGACTGTATCCTATGGAACACGTAGAAAATCTCCAAAAATCACGTACGAAGTGCTGAGCTGTAAAATAGCTGGTTTATTTGGATTCCGAACCGCAATTTTTGAAGTAGCGTTTGTATGAAAGGTTTTGAAATCTATGAATGTGTATTCTTAGCTGAGACGTGGTTTAAGTACCCTTCTTTACACATTTGCCCCTTTTTAAGATACTACAGCATTAGTGTACTCAAACTATAGAAAATGAGTTCCCAGAAATGATTGTCTCGAAAACACCTAAATAACAATGGAAATTAATATCGGGCAAAATTTGTGGGTTGACTACACCGCTATGCATAGCGAGCAGATTTACAAACCTAGCACATAAATACTTCTGCCTCTTATCGTCTCGAAAGTTCATCAAATTATACCGCTTGGGCCCCGTAGGTGGTTGCTTAATTTAAGTCATCTGAGTTGTAGGTAAATGCACATTTGGGACATTCTCTCACTATCACTGAACCGCATCGCACTCGCAACGGATGAAACCTAGATCAATTCATGACTAACATAAATGCTGAAATCAGCATTATTACAACATCAATTTGATATTTTAAATCGTTGCTTAAAGAAAACATTTACCTAAGCTCCACTTAAACAATAAAGTAGGAAACTTAATGAAATATAAACAAACAAAATATACAAGAAATAGGGGCCCACTTAGCATATTCAGCAACTTGGTCGTTACAACAAGTTTGCGGACCGTTTCACAAAGCTGCCGTGTTCAATTGAATCTCCTGAAGGCACTCGCCCATTGCCGCGTTCCAAGTTTCGTGATAAAAAATTTGAAAACGAAGATGATTGGTCGCTGGATGAGGTTGAAGTATCTTCTTTTCTTTTTAACCGACTTCAGGAGGAGGTTCTCAATTCGAATGTATGTTTTTTTTTACGTTTTTGTTACTTACAACTACAAGTTATTATTAGCTGTTGAGTACGTTTTATCGAGTTAAGAAGACATAAATTTATGCGGCGGTTAATTTGTTTCGTGATTTCAGGGTTGATGCTATGTAGCAAGCTTTTCATAATAATGAGTATAATTACCCCTTTTCAGGTTTTGCGTTTTGTCTGTTACTGCCGTAATCTGGAGATGTCACCGGATACTTACAGACTCCGAAAGATTGTTATAAATCTTGATTAGATAATAATTTCTCGATATATTATGAAAAAAAACGTTGTGTATACAATAAATCCCATGCAAATCCAATATATAAGTGTCTTATAAAAAAATAACAGTTTACAATTTCACGCGATATTTTACAATCTTACGGCGTTTGCAATTTTCCGGTGATAGAGACATTGTTAAAAAACTATTCAAGTGCGAGTCGAACGCACACACAAATGGTTCCGTACCAACAATCAATAACCAATACAAGAACACGTGACATTTCCGCATCGCTTGTCAATCCCATGTATTTTAGACTAGTAATTGACTTATTAACACTTGCCGTCGTTGATAGATAGTAATTTCTATAAAATTAGTGTCCATTCATCAATTAAGTACATCTCTTCGATCGTCATCGAGCTGACCCCATCCAGCAAACGGTCATCTTTGACCCAAAACAAATTCTTACCTGACTGGATTTGAAAATTAATGCCAGGTGGACAGTACGACACCCGGTCGTGATTACCTCAGGAACACCAAAAACTCATTACCATATATTAAAATTAATTGTTAAAACTAAAAGAGAATTAGATTTCCAACAGATTTAAAGGAAAGGAATAACAATGAGGGTTAGAGTAGTGACGCCATTTATTTGAGGAATTTAGGGATAATGTAAACGAATATTTACCTAGATTACAAAACTTGGAAAACATATCTTTATTTTGTAAATAGGACAAAATAATGCTTCTACTGATCAATCTAAACAAGATATTTTTAAGATTTCAGACGGTTTCCGCTTTTTAAAGCAAAATCAGTCAAGTGCGAGTCAGATTCGCACACGAAGGGTTCCGTATCATATACATACATAAAAAATACTTTAATTGATATTCACGTATTATTTAATTGTTACATTGGCTATTGATATACATACAAAATTAACATCAGCTGATCAAAGAGAAAAGAGCACAAAGGTACCTACTGCTTATTTTATTAGAAATTTCTTCCAGCAGACCTGCCACAGAAGAGTAGGATATGTCGTAGGATAATTTGATACTTCGAATCTTCGCGAAAATCCTAGGGGTTTTGCGAAAACGCGGATAATTAGACATAGGCGAAAAATTATCAAATCTTACTGGACAAAGTCAGGATTTTTGCGAAAATACTCGTTATTATAGCAATATTGCGAAACGAAACGCTGGCTGTTATGAAATAAGAACGCTGATTGGTCGGTCAGCGCGTTCAATAAGAGATCGTCTCTGATTGGTTGACGTCTTAAATGTCAATCATTTGTTGCCGCACGTTATTAACTAGGAACCAATTAGAAGTCAGCCAGCAAAATTGTAGCCAATCAGTGTTGAGCACATCAAATCTTACTATAGTAACGAGTATTTTCGCAAAAATCCTGACTTTGTCCAGTAAGATTTGATAATTTTTCGCCTATGTCTAATTATCCGCGTTTTCGCAAAACCCCTAGGATTTTCGCGAAGATTCGAAGTATCAAATTATCCTACGACAGATAGATAGGTAGCTTAAAAGTGGCGCCAGTAACGGAAAAGCTAAAAGGGAACCGCTTATCTTGGTATGGTCATGTGAAGAGGAGGGATGAAATGCACGTAACTAAAAGAGTTATGAATATAAATGTCAAGTGATGGATGGACAGGGAGAGGGAGGCCAAAGAAAAGATGGATGGATTATATTAGAAGTGATATGAATGAAAAAGGAGTTAGTTATAGCGTGACGGTTGACAGGACAGAATGGAAGAAAAAACGTGTTGCGCCGACCCCAAGTAACATGGGATAAGGGCAGGAAGATGATGAGACCTGCCACAGAAGAGTGGGATAGATAGAGTCAGAGAAGGAAACTTAAAATCGGCTATACTAACTTAATTTAAACATATTAAAGAAATTTGTTGTACTCGTACCCTTTACACCCTGTATCCAGGATGTTTTAGAAATGGTATTATTAAAGGGTGATATTCTTATCTGATATACGGCAAAGAAACCCTGTCTTTGTCGTCATGCAGTCGGCAAAAAGAGAGAATCGTGGTTGCACTAGTAGTCCAGTTATTTCTGACTGATTAATATTAATTAGATTCATCTCGTTATCAAGTCAACATGTTCTTTAATTAAAAATGCACGAATCTCCATGTAATATCAGCTGTTACCTAAAACGAGACTTTAAGGGACATTCGACGACTGTTACGTCCAGAACATTCACTTACGATCGTCATACACGGACGGACAGATTTCACAGAGAAGTTCGTAATGAAAAACCCCAATAACACTTTATACCCGACCTGGGAATCGAACCCTACTGGAGAGACAAGCCCTACGCTCCAACCGCCGCAACAGAAGAAGACGCCACGGGCTTCGGGAGTCGAAGGGCGATCTCCGGCCACCGTAGGCGCGGGCCTTCGGACGGCGAGCGTTGGGTTGGGCTCGCTGTCCGATCACAACCAGGCCCAGTTCGATGGCGCGTTGCGTTCCACGCACGCCTCAAAGAGATGTCAGCATAGAAGACGGGGCCCGCTAGGACCAGAGCCTGCCAGGGTTGCGGAATTTGTTCGAAAGAGTCACCACGGCCCTGGAACGCAAAGGGCTTTAGAAGGAACACGGATGGGTTTTAGTCAGTAAGAGTCTGACACGCCCTTCCGCTCCACCCAGAGCGGAAGAAGTCATTTGATGATTTCCCATCCTTAAAAAAAAGTGAAGACGATTAAGTTCGTAAACCATAGTTGATTGATTGTAGTAGGTGGTATATAACGCCTTGTTGCATTAAGTCCGCCCATCTTCCAGTACTGTACATAAAGTTAAAATAAATAAAATCTTTGCAGACCGTTCGTTGCAGTTGAAAACGAACATTGAACAAAGAGGCGGTTCACCTACCAAAAATAGAAAAAAAAGTTGAAACAAACACGACGAACACAACTAAATAGCATTCGGTTTTGGATGGCAGCGCCATTTTTTATTGGCGCCAGATATTTATACGGGTGTTGGACACGACTGATGGAAACGTTCGGTCACTGTCTTGAAAACGTTTTGTTTTAATTCGATTTTTTATCTGAATTTCTAGTACTGCGCTCCCTAACGATTTTTATTTGTGTGTAAATCGAGTTTATGGAGCTATTATTATAGTTGAATGATTTTTAAGGGTAAGGTGGTAGATCCCCTAACCTACCTCCTTCATCCTCGTGGTTACGTAATAGCAGCCGCACGGATCGATTTTTAAAGTTAAGCAACGTTTGCGGGGGTTGGCCCCTGGATGGGTAAGGTTCATTACATACCGAGACGCTTTCATGCCTCGGAAACGACGATAAGCCGTAGGTCCTGGCTGTCGTTGTAGAACTTTGACGGAGTCGTAACGGGTAGACAGAAGCCCGAAAGTTTTATTGTTCTTTTCGAGACGATGGTTACCCTTATACAGACTGTGCCCAGTAGGTGGCCACGTTTAGGGTGCGTTTTCACCAGAGATGTGCAAGGATGCGTAGCGAGGGATGTGTTTGTTAAGAACCAATAGAATCAGTTCATTTACCTAGCCTCGTTCTTCACAGCTCCGGTGGTATAGAGGCGCGAGGTTTTTGTCAGACAAAACAAGCGAAAGATCGGTGCGAGGGATGTGTACGAGGAATGTGAGCTAGGGATGGACGCGAGCGAGAAACTGAAAACAGTCCGCTACACATCCTCGCATTTGTCATCTGCGCACCGTTTCACAGCATGGCTACGCATCCTCGCGCCACTCAGCTACCTCGCCACCTCTGATGGAAACGCTCACATCGTTTCACAGCTTCGTAACGCATCCTCGCGCCACTCATTTTCCTCGCACATCTCGTGTGGAAACGTACCCTTATAGCCCGAAAATCAGGAAAAGGTCTTGCCAATGGGTTTTGAGTTAACCAGTGTGAGGAGGATTTGTGGAAATCAGTTGAGAAAAAGCTATGCATTTTAATAGTCAGTTAATATTTAAGATATTTATGTATAATATGTATAGAAATTAACTTTTACTCAAATAAGTTATCATGTTATCAGCCGAAAAACGTCCACTGCTGGACATAGGCCTCCATCAAAGGGAGAAAGGGGTATGCCATAATCGCCACGCTTGGCAGGCGGGTTGGCGATCGCGGTGCAGCTGTTGCAATGCACAGAGAATGCTGCTGCCATACTCTGGTGAGTCCCTTCGTCGCCTCTTACGACACACACGGGAAATGGTGTACATTGGTGTTATTGGAAATACCTATAACTTTCAATATCTCATTAACTTTTACTCATTAAGTACAAAATAGCTGATGCTGAAAAAGAATCGCAATTAAACTCCCGAGACGGAGATTATTTAAAATGATTTAAGTTTTCAACTCAATGAATCATAAATTAGATAATCAATGGAATCCGATTGGAATTGTGTTCAGCGAATTTTAATTTAAAGGTCTGCTCCTGCTGAAGTGCCGAACGTTTTCAGATTATTTCGTCGCGAGCATACGTGGTAATACTGAATGAGCACTAATACAATTTGTTTTTTTTTCAATTATTTTTTATGATCTCATTTGATCAAGAAGAGCAGTAATGACTGTAGGTAACCTTTTTATTTAACGATGGGAAATTATCAATGACTCCTTCCGCTCTGGGCGGAGTTGAAGGGCGTGTCAGACACTTACTGACTAAAACCCATCCGTGTTCCTCCTAAAGCCCTTTGCGTTCCAGGGTTGCGGTGACTCTTTCGAACAAATTCCACAACCCTGGGACTATAGATAAACTACAGTCATTAGGTACAGCTTTTTACGTTTGTAATGTAACTTGAGGTTAAAAATAAAAGTCTAATTTAGTCAAATCTTTTTATACCTATGTTATTAACTACTTACAATCAAGACTTTGCAGCCCTGAGATATGTATTAGTTTTTGAACAAATAACCTACTTACAAGTCAAAATATCATCAATATCATTGATCATATTCGAATCATGAGCAGTGGACATAAACATTTATAATAATAATAAAGCAGAAAGCAGTACTCCTGGACAGGGCGCGTATTGTTAGGTTCCTTTCTCAGGAGCCCAGACCATTGGTAGCTTGGACCCTGTTCCCGATACCCTGGGCTTGGCTGGGGAATTTTTATATTATTGTTATTGAAATATTTTAAAAAAAATAGTTAGGTAAATGCATTGTAATGTAAAATTTATTTCCAGGTTACAAAGACCCATAGATACACACACACATACACAATATACATAACACATCCGAAAAAACACTGCATGACATATGCGAACTTACACTGGTAATTGAACTCATCGGCTGAACGTTCGCTGAATGTTTTACGCTGACCTACAACCACCTTTAAATAAACTCCTTAAGTGATAACAGCGTCTGAGCTCGAGATTTACTGGTCAGCAGTTTAACTGATCTTTGGGCTACAGAGGAGACAGGCCACTTGACTTGCTAATATTTATGTACTTTGAAAGTTTAAAGGATGGCCATTCGATCGGTAAAGACGTTTGGAACTTTATTGCTACCAAGGCAAAGAACTATTTGAAATGACGTACACAAGGGGCTATTCTCGTATTTGCACCACGTGATCACTTCACCCAAGCCTTCACCTCGATATGTTTATAGAATCGACCGGCTGGTGAGCTGTCAATACATATAATCAAGATGGAATGACAGCTCAGTTCGTGATCAAGTGACAACTTTATTGTATGGATTGACAGTTCATCTCGTAATCACTTCACCCAAGCCTTGACTTCGATATGTTTACAGAATCGACCGCAATTCTGCGCTTACTCCATCCAATTTAGGCCTCACCTCTCGCTTTCCATCAAGCGAGAGATTTAGATTAGTTGTGCGGGCTCAACACGAAATAAAAATATAGTAAAGTTAGGTATACTTATTTTAATTGTCTGTTTTACTTTTTTTCAAAGATTGCCAAACAAGGAATTGTAATTTGTATGACAAATACAGTACCTACAACAAGAAATAAGTTTAAAAAATCATAGCTCGAACTTTATGATGCTCAATTTCCAAAGAGCATGGTCACTTCTTTGATTATTTATTGGGGATTTCTGGGGATTTTATTGTTACAGCTTTCAGAAAACTTTCAATTTATATAAACAGAGTGGCGTAAATTTCTTATAGCAAACAACCCAATATACCCAGATATCGGGGTGTCATAATCGCTGCAAATTAGCACTGGCTAGAACAATTCATTTCAAGAATTGCACCGAATTATCTGTCACCGAGGGCATTAAGCAGTGTCTTATGTCACGGGCGCCATGTTGAATTTCAAGTGTAATGACAGTCAGGGAGTTAATACTAGAATCCTGAATACAGCCTGGGATTCAAGCTAGCCCAGGGCAAAGACACTCTAATCCTTGAGGATCTGCTTTTCAAACCTACGAAATAACTGAAAGCAAGGCACGCATGACGTAAGGGAGTTGATACTAAAGTCTTGATTGTAGCAATTCAGGATAATAGTATTAACTTCCTCGCTCCGCCCGTGAGTTAACTCTAGAATATTTTGTTACGCTCGGGAATCAATATGGCGCCCGTGAAATAAGACACTGCTTTATACCCGCGTTGCATAATCATCTATTATCTGTAGGATGGTACTTCTATTTTGTTCCTATCAGCTAATTAAAGTCAGTCTATTATCTAGATGAGGTTTGATTGGAGTTGCTTTTCTGATGTATCTTTCAATGACGTCAATGTCGAGTCCAAGCACGGTGAGGTTTCGACCGTGTTCTTTGAACATCTGAAAAAAGAAACGACATATTGAGGTAAGAAAACTTATCACATACAACTTCTTATCCCAGAATGATAGGCAGGAGTCCATGATCAGTATCCAGTCCTGTGGACACATTAGCGCATTAAATTTCAGCAGGAAATCCACTTCTTCCCCGATAAAACACTATGAAGTGATGACAGGTGAGCGTTTTGTGGGTCTGCCTTAATGTTGAAGTTTAAAAAGGGTGGATTCTCAATCTAGTTTGAATAAATAACTTTTTGATTTAATTCTATTAATATTTGTTGTATTAAGAATTCCTGATGACATTTGTAAAAATATGGATTGCCTTTGGGCATCATTTCCACGGCCTCCTTAAGTACCTTCATCTCCCCACTAAATAGACCGTGTCAATTGCGATGTGATGCAGGGGTATGAGGAACACGTCTAGGAAGTTATAAGTTAGAAGAAGATCAAAAAAACGATGGATGAATTGTATGTAAGATGAAATAGCTAGTTATTTTTTTGTTTTCATCATCCTGTCCCACTTCTGGGCAAAGGTCTCCCCCATAGCCTTCCACTCTTCCCGGTGATCCACTCATTCCGTCATGATCGACTCGAAGTCGTCATGCTAGCGTTTTCAAGAAATATGGTTACATAAGAGGAGTCTATTTAATTGAGATGACGGTGTATCGAGATGTACGAATGAGAAAGACATGCTGTGTTAACCCCAAATGAATTGGTATAAGAGCAGGAGGATTATAAGAACTTTTACTAACCGTAAATCCATTTCCTCCTCTCGTTAAGAAGTCCAAGGTCGTGACCTGGTAGTCTCTATCCAGGTGGAACTCCTTGTACTCATCACCGTCTTTTATCAGTATCTCCACCACTTTTGGTATCCTTGTGTCTATTGTCGCTTTAAGCCCTGGAAAAAAAAGGATCAGTATAAGATAATGAGCCTGATAGTTCATCCGCCGCCATTTTGGTTTTTATAGAAGGTACAATGACAAAATATTAGTTTATATGTATACATATTTGAGTAATCTATATTTATGTATATTATTTGTACACGGGTTCCTACCCTGAAACATACAAAAAAAAACGTTTAGTCGAATTGAGACACGGGAGATTCTCTCTGAAAATATGGCAAAATAAAAAAAAATACAACATTCTTTTTTGCTATTGTTTCTCTACTGGTATAGCAGATACAGAGCATTACCCTTAAATATGACGACGCACTTCTGAAACACCTTTTTACCCGAATTCAAAAAGGAGGAGGTTCTCAATTCGGTTGTTTTTTTTTTTAAGTTTGTTATCTCATAACTCCGTCATTTATGAACCGATTTGAAAAAAATCTTTCATTTGATAGGATATACCTTCCGATTGGTCCCTTAGAAATTTTATCAAAATCGGTTTAGTAGTTTCGGTTTTTTAATTAAAATAGCTGGACGAATTAGAAAATATATCACCCAAGTAAACGAAATTGCGTGTTTTGCTTTCTTGTGACTTTCCAGTGGTGTTGTTAGGTGTGGTGGGTGTGGTGTGTACTACTAAAAAGTTTTTTTACAGAATTTAAATCAGCTTCTTTGTGAGCCATTGTGAACAAGACTCAGTTTTTCCATTGATAACTTCTTAGAAAATAATTTTGCCGTTTTAAAATACTTGTTTAGACTAACCTGAAAAATGTGGTGTGTAAGAACCAGCATAATGTGGCTTCATCCGCCAAGGGCGCAAGACAGAGCGTTCCAAAGCTTCTATGACGTACTTCCCGGAGATTACGAACGTTGTCAATTTATTCGTAAACGGTGCCATATTTATTATAGAACCCTTTGTAATATCTGGAAACATAAAAAAAGATGTGGTTTTGGAAGTCTTTTTAAAGAAAAGTTGAAGGATGAAAGCGTATCGCAAGCCGACTGCTTCGGCGTTTTCGGCCTGACATGTATTTCCTAAAAGTTTGGGTTCGTCTATTAATTCTAGTATTTTTAAGGACCGTTCGCATTCGCAGCGCAGTCGCAAACTGTCAAAACACAAATTTTCCTATGGTAGGCGCCAGATAAACTTGCAATAAAGTACATGGACCTTTCCCTTCGTAGATACCCGAACAATAAAATATGAAGCGTTTTTCTTTACTATATAACGTAAAAGATTACGATAGAACGATTCAAGACAGCTTTATGTCTTTATTTCTATTTTTGAAATTAAGAAAGTTACTGTATGAGAGTCAATGACCGTTGTTGCACATTTATCTGGCGCCTACCATACATTTGACAAATTTTTGAAACTAACTATCGCTAAGATAATTTTGCAACTTGAATTTTAACACTTTTTAAATAATACGAGAGTTGGCCCCTCCCCAACCCAGTCATTGGCTAACACGATACAATATGAGATGGGATGGAAGACCCTTAGGCTCTAGACAAAGTGCCATTCTATCAGCGAATGCGAAGCTCCAAATGTCAAAATATAGGATTGATCACGTGACATTTCGACAGGGTTTTCAATCCCATACATTTTTGAGGTTTTGACAATTACCTTCGCCACTCTACCACTGCAAAATGTCACTTGTCTAGAACCTTGCTTACATTGGGTTAGCTGTACTGATCAGTTATCCCCAAAGATTACATTAAATGAAGTTATACTCACACACCTCCTTTAAGCAAAGAACTGCGCAGCATTCCTCTTTGAACTAAAGAGATTGCAGGAAGATCTGATGGATGTAACTCTTGTGACTGAAAAGTAATAAGTAAGTAATGGCTTAATTCATATTGTGAAGGTTTCAGATACACTTTAAGACAAGAGAGAATAGGTTACTCCTAGGCAAGTATGCTCCATCGTCGACCACATCATCACTTCCTATCAGATGAGATTGTCGACATATTTCTCTTCAGGAAGACACTAGAGCATTTTCTCGCTCATTGCCATGTAATGGAACGTTCCCGCAAATGCTCGAAATGGTATTCGAAGATATGCTCATGACGATTGAGCATTTACCTTCGTTTCTTTGCGTTTACTCTTCGTTGATACTCGTATGTCGGATATTCAGGCTCGTGTCTTTGCTCGCTGACATATTTGCTTGTTTGTAAACAAAATCAAGTTGTGACAGTGTAGAACGTCGTGCTCATTGTTCGATTCGTGAAAACGTGGCATATTAGAATGTCCCGATGTTTTGTTACAAGTAAATGCTCTCTATACTAAAGGTCAGACAAAATTATTAGTCTATCTGACACAAATCTGAAATAGACCTTCTTAGCGCAGCTGTAAGGCGCACTCTTAGTTTTTGGCTTACTATTTTTATTTTTTGTTAATCCCATCTACCGTGCGTCTTTTATGTACAAATATGCTAAATACATTTTTATTATAAATATATCAAATCAGCCATACGTTTAGAAATCATATTTTCTAAACCATACATTTTTGCTTTACTAATGTTTATTTTTAAATCACAAATTGGTACACTGCTAACGGGCCTCTCTGTATTTAGGTGGACTGATAAGGCCAAATTCTGATGAAGAAAAAATACTTACAACATTTAAAAATGCCTCTGCGACCAAGTTACCCAGAGCACATTCCTGTGATGCGCACACCACCATATCAAGATCTTCTTCTGAATACCCCACTACTTCGTTGACTACTTTGTGAAGTTTCTCTGCATATGGCTCTAGAAGAGCCTTGATTTTTGGATCTGGGGACAAATATTTAAAATTATCATCTAAACTCAATCTACCTTGCCTTTGTCCAAATATTCCGAGCCAAGCTCGGCTTCTAGAAATCTTTTCATTCCTTGTAAACTACCAGTATTTTACAAGGAATGACTACTTATCCGATCTCCGCAAACCAGTACTTGAGTCTGCGGTCTGAACACCTATATCAGTGTTCAGACTTCAGACTACCAGTAACGACAGTCAAAATGTACAAATGACAACTGGGACCAAAAGCTAAACGTGCTTTTTGAAGCTCGGAGGGACCCCGGTATAAAAAAGATGGCTGGCCATCCACCCATCCGGGTACGGACCTCAACAACCCAATTGTGTGTTAAGCTCGACTGGTCATTATATTTGTATCTGTATGTTTTTGGGCAACGTTCGTACCTTCGGGAATGGACCTGTTAAGGAAGACGGGTGACCCCTCGAATGACTGCAACTCTCCGTGCTTGTCGAAGTAAACTGTCATATTCCCGAGGTACTTGGTGTAGGCCGATGCTGTTACTACTAGGACCTGGAACAAAAAGTTATTTTCAACCGACTTCAAAAAAAGGAGGAGGTTCTCAATTCGGTCGTATTTTTTTTGTTTGTTACCTCATAACTCCGTCATATAAACCGTTTTGATTTTTTTTTTGTGAAAGAGTACATTCCAAATGGTCTCATAGAAATTTCATTAAAATCGATTCAGTATATTGGTTTTTAAATCAAAATTACCGGAGAAAATGTACCATCCAAGTAAACCAAATTGCGTATTCTGGTTCCTGTGACTTTTCCAGTTGTGTTGTAAGGTTAGGTTAGTACTTTTTAGTTACTAGTTACTTTTTAGTGGATACCCCACAGTACCACTAAAAAGTGAAAAATAAAAAGTTTTGAGAAAATAAAATACAACTGACTTCTTCCGCTCTGGGTGGAGCGGAGGGGCGTGTCAGACACTTACTGACTAAAACCCATCCGTGTTCCTTCTAAAGCCCTTTGCGTTCCAGGGCCGCGGTGACTCTTTCGAACAAATTCCGCAACCATTGCCAACTGCCTGCATTTGTAATTCCTGGTATAAATTTTTAATGAAACTGCTTAATATCAGTTAACTGATCCCAAATTAATATTGCGTCGATAATAGACCTGTTACCGTGATAATGGCGAAATTAACAGTTTTAATTAGTTATTAATACGTAATTATTAACTTGACCTAATTAGATTGCATTATATTCTAATTAATGGGTTCATTGCTCATTAATGTTTTGGGTATTTATTTGTTAGATTTCACTTTATGATTCATATTATTAAGACATTAATAATATGCGGGGTGCGGACTGTGCGTGATACGCAAGCCGGCGCGTGGTATCGATAGCCGGCGCGTGGTAGCGATAGCCGGCGCGTGGTAGCGACAGCCGGCGCGTGACATCGCGAGCCGGCGCGAGGCAGCGGTGGCCATCGCGAGACGGCGCGGTATAGCGATAGACATCTTTCGATTTATAAGGGTAAGCGTGATATCAATTCTCGCCCATCCCATCCACGCCTCGCCTCGGCGCCGGTGTAAAACCACCATAACACTGGGCGATATTTTCGTTAGAAGCGATCTTTTACAGACAGCCTATGGACGGATTTGACAGAGAAAGAGAAAGATATGTAGGTAGTCGTGAACGATGAACTATTTGCATACATGCAATAGGCATAGAGAGTAGATAGTTCCATTAAAAGTTGAGCCAATTAATGTTTTTTATTATATTGCTAGATTTAGCACCTGTGTCTACCGGCAAAAAGATAAGTTACAAAATTACGAAAAACTAGAGGCAGGCTTCAAATTCATGGGCACGCCACAATTGCGGCGATAAGTCCCCTCTTTGAGGAGTGGCTGGAGAAACGTCACGGCGTCCTCACATTCCGCCTGACACAGGTACTTAGTAGACACGGCTGTTTCGGGAGCTAACTGTTTCGGATTCAGCGGCCTCTCGCTTCCGGCCCTGGTTGAATCCATGGTCCGGGGCGAGGAGGCATGGGAAGCGATCACCTCCTTCTGCAAAGTAGTAATGTTAGCGAAGGAGGAGGTGGGCCGCGTGAGAGAGAGACAAGCCCCACGCTCCAACCGCCGCTACAGAAGAAGATGATCCGGGCGTCGGGAGTCGCAGGGTGATCCCCGGCCACCGTAAGCGCGGGCCTGTGGATGGCGAGCTTTGGGTGGCTCGCTGTCCGATCACAACCAGGCCCGAGTCGATGGCGCGTTGAACACAACGCGCCATCAATGTGCGCGCATGTGTTTCACGCGAGAGAGATGTCAGCATAAAAGATGGGGACCTCTGGGAAAGAGTCACTGCGGCCCTGAAACGCAAAGGGAAGAAGTCATTTGATGATTTCCCATCCTTAAAAAAAACAACTCGGCATTCAGACTTACGTTCAAGCATTGACTATGCATCAAAGGCATTTTAAAATAACCTCACATTCATTTTAAACACTGTAATTAAAATAACTCACCGATTTACTCAACGAGTCAACTGTAAAAGCACAAAAACTGTGAAACACTACTTTTTTGTCTAAAATGGTTATGGAATTGAAGTGTTTAACCAAATAAATGGTTTTAACGATTGAACGGACTGCAACCTTAAGATAAAAAATCGAAGGTCGCTTACCATTTACCTTGCAAATAATTACGATAAAATGCAAGATGTATCATTAGTAGGTAAGTGCAAATATGGTCCTGTTCTACAAACGATCTATATAAAAAATAGAACTCTTATGGGATGACTTTGTTCGTCTATGTGTCTGTCACGACCCATTTTCTCAGGAACGCGTGCAGGTATCATGTTGAAATTACGATCAAATGCGAAGGTCTATGGCCCCTTACATCCTTAAAAAAACGTGCCATGGTCAACAATTCTTCAACTGCAAATATAAGTTTGTAATCGTATTTTTTTTTTATTAAATAAAAGAAAAATACGAGTTAGCAATTTTTAGACTTTTTCCTTTATAAGTGCTGTAAGATTTAGCTTATTGCCAAATTCTAATATAGAATTTTATTATTGAGCCAAGCTCCTGTACCTGTAACACCTACCTACAACAATATTTTAGTAAATTCTTAGCAATGAAAATAATACCGCGTAGCAAATTATAATATAAACGTTACTTAGTTTCATTACCATTATTATCGGACCAACGCTATAAATCTTATAACGGTCGAATAACATTACTAAAACAAAATTATATACCTAAACGGAAACGCGTGTCCAATTTGTTTTAAAATATCGTCGAACTTACACACCGACTCGCCTTACCGCTAATTTAAGCAAATAAATTCGCTAAAGATTGCATACGATGTTATTTCGAGAGTCTTTTCTGGCGGAACAAGCGAATTTTCTTTCTTTCATTAAACCGAACCGAACTGTCATAGCAAGTTAACTATCGTCATTTTGTTTTTTCCTCAAAGTGGCAGCGCAAAATGGTGTAAACGGGTCGAAGATACTCAAACAATGAAATTAAAAAAAATATTACTAAACTAAAAATTAAATTAACCTCCGACAAAAAAACTTTAAAAGTTAAAATAAAATGTATTGATCCCTTTAGTTTAATATAGGTACGATTCTTTGGCCCCACATTTGATACCCATATGAGGCAGTTGTCAAAAAAATATACGTAATTCGCCATTTTGTGGTAGCGGCCATCTTGGTTTTGAAATTTGTCATAATGTATTATAGTATTCTACTAGTCAAGCCTTTCATTTGATACCTACCCATATTTAGGGAGTTGTGAAAATATATGTTATCCGACTTCGACTTTGTCTCTGTCATCTTTGACCTAGACTACTAGAGTCAAGAACAAACACACCTCAAATAAAAAAAAATTGAATGAATGCACTCAATTACCAGTGAGTTCATGGTTCTATACAAATGGTTCTAAGCATAAAAAGGCGGCCCGGCCGCATAACCATGAAATGCACTGCGGCAAACATGGTAGCTATTAATTTATATGCACTAAACTTGACTTACATGACACGTAAATGTCAAATGTCCTTACTAGCAAGCCACATGTATAGGAAAAGTTATGCGGTCATGGTACAGTGGATTATCATAACCAGTAAGGCTATATATAATAATCTAACAAGCTATTTCCCGCGACTTCGTACGCACATTTCCCGTTTTTTTCTATTCCCGTAGGAATTTCGGGAAATTCTCTCTTAATGCGCCCCTACACTCTCCAAGAAACAGGGCCTAAATGCCAAATTTCAGCTTTCTGCGACCAGTCACTCAGTAACGGAAGAGTTTTAGATAATACTACCTGACCCACGTCACATTTTTCATGAATGCTCGGCTCCTATTGGTCGTAGCGTGATGTTATATAGCCTTCCTCAATAAATAGACTTCCTAGGATTAGCGCGTTCTACCAAACAAATAGTCAATAATAACAAACTGGTAAACGATCAATTATTTATCGAACGCCGAGAGTAGAAAATAATTAAAGTACTAATATCGCTATTAAAAAATAGGGGTTGGTGATAGAGGGTTGAAAATTTAGGGTTGTAAGTATTTTAAATGCTACATTATAAAAAAAAATTAAAAAAAAATATTACAAAAAATAAAATATTAAGGGTGGACAACCCTTATCACTTAGGGGTATGAAAAATAGATAGTAGCCGATTCTCAGACCTACTAAATATGCATATAAAATTTCATAAAAATCGGTCATGCTGTTTCGGAGGAGTATGGTAACTAACATTGTGACACGAGAATTTTATATTTAAGAAGATGATGCAGCTTAATCGCCCGTTTCATTATTAGCCTAATCTATTGATAGAACCGCTGAATCAACGACATACATAAGTGACATGGGCAAGATATTAAACGATATTGACAGACAGAGAAACATCGGCGCAGTGAAATGAAAAGGCAACCAATTAAAATATATAAGTCTTTTTATCTTCTGTTTTAATATACTTTTGAAACAGTTACTTGTAAATGCTAAAAGATTTTCTGTTCCCGTAGGAAATTCGGGAAATTCTCTCTTAGTGCGCCCCTACGCTCCCCAAGAAACAGGGCCTAAATGCCAAATTTCAGCTTTCTGCGACCAGTCACTCAGTAACGGAAGAGTTTTAGATAATACTACCTGACCCACGTCACATTTTTCATTTTTTTTTTTTTTTTTAATATGGGTTTGCTCTTGACTCTAGTCTAGGTCATAGATGACATAGACAAAGTCGACGATGGAGCGAGCTTACCCAGAAGAAGCCTGTTCACTCTAATTTTGAAGAGATTAGGGTTGTATGCGTTCGGAAACACAGACGCAGGCAGAGAGTTCCACTCCTTTGCTGTGCGCATTATAAAAGACGTTTGGAAACGTTTAGTGCGAATTGGTGGAATAGCAACAAGGTAGGGATGGTAATTTGCAGTGCGTCTAGATGTCCGATGGTAGAAGGGGGCCGGTGGGATGAGATCGTGGAGTTCCTGGACACTCTCCCCGAAGTACAATCTGTAGAAGACCGACAAGCAGGCAACCTTGCGGCGATGAGCCAAGCTGTGAAGCTTGGCATCCACCAGTCTTACGTCGCCAATGAGCCTTTTAGCTCTGTGTTCCACCGAGTCAAGCGCGGCAAGTTGGTATTTAGCTGAGCCATCCCAAAGGTGGCTGCAATACTCAATGCAGGATCGGACTTGTGCTTTGTAGAGGGTTAAAAGCTGTCCAGGCGTGAAGTATCGCTTCACTCTATTTAGGATGCCCAGCTTTTTGGCCGCAGTTTGGGCTTTGTGCTCAATGGTGGCACCAAAGTTGAGACTGGTTGTCAACTCCATGCCTAGGAGCTCGAGCCGATCGGTTACAGGAACAGATGCACCCCGAAAAGTCGGAGTTAGGTCGAAACGACTCCTTTTCGCGGTAAAAAGACATGCTTGTGTTTTGGTGGCGTTAAAAGAGACCAGATTGTCATCACCCCACTGGGAGACAAGACTTAAGGTCAAATTTGTCCGCTCTACCATGGCCTCTCTCAAGGAACGAACTTCTTCCCCGCTGGTTTTTGCGCTAGACAAGTATCTCTCTGAAACCGAACTGTCATCTGCATACCCAACAATACCAGGCTGAAGCAGGTCATTGATGTGCAGCAGGAAAAGAGTTGCAGAGAGAACAGACCCCTGAGGAACTCCGGCATTAATAGCCATGAGGTCAGAGAAGCAGCCGTCAACGACTACTCGGATCGACCGTTCACTAAGGAAGTCTGATATCCAGCTACAAAAATCAGCTGGGATGCCATAAGCAGGAAGCTTGCTGAGTAGACTTGCGTGCCACACCCTATCAAAGGCCTTCGAGATATCGAGCGATACAGCAAGTGCTTCGCCGTGTTTCTCGATGGCTTCGCCCCAGCAGTGCGTGACATACACAAGAAGATCGCCAGTTGACCGTCCCCGGCGAAAGCCATATTGACGGTCACTGAGGAGATCATTGCCTTCAAGGTAGGTCAGCAACTTACTGTTCAGTACCCTTTCCATAACCTTGCACAGAATGGAGGTAATGGCGATCGGTCGATAATGAGCAGGGTCTGCACGGTCGCCCTTTTTTGGCACAGGCTGTACATTCGCAAGCTTCCAGGATTTTGGCACCGTTCTTTTTTCAAGAGAGAGGCGGAACAAGCGTGTCAACACAGGAGACAGTTCAGGCGCACATTGCCTCAACACTCTCGCTGAAATGCCGTCAGGCCCGCTGGCCTTGTTCACGTCTAGACTGCACAATACTCTTCGTTCCTCTTTCATGTGAACTGCGATCTCCGACATCGAAGAGTCACAGTAACGAGGTACAGTTAGTGGTTGCTTGGAGCCAGCGTCCAGACGTGAATTGCTAGCAAAGGAAGATGCAAATAAATTTGCTTTCTCACTTGCAGAGTGGGCCAGCGACCAATCAGGTTTCAGCATTGGTGGTAAAGTGGGCCGACAAAAGTTCATTTCAACCGCTTTCGAAAGGGACCAGAACAGTTTACTACCCGGAGGGTGAGATGCTAGTTTGGCCCCGATACGTCCGACATGGTCAAAACGTGCCCCACGTAGAACTTGCTTGCAGAACTTAGCGGCAGAATTAAAAGTTCTCTTCCTCGCGCGAACCCTGCGTGCTCTAACTTTTTGGTCGCGGGCCTTGACCCAAGCTTGGTAGGCAGACTCTTTTCGGGCCTCAGCGTGGGCGCACTCTGCATTATACCAAGGCCGGGTTTTGTGACCGAGCGGGATGTCGGAGAATGGAATGAAATATTCCATCCCCTGCCGAATCACGTCCGCAATCATGTCGGCACAACAAGACGGGTCACCCGAGGAAAAGCACACATGCCGCCATGGATAAGACGCAAAAAAGTGCCGCATCTCATCCCAATCTGCTGACTCGTATCGCCATACTCGTCTCGTGCCTCTAGGGCTCTCATCTGGAGGAGAGCAGGTCGACACGGATTTCACCAGGCAGTGGTCAGATGTTCCCAGCGGGGCTGAGACCGATACTGAGTGACTGTTCGGATCAGTTGTCAGCAGAAGGTCCAAGCAATTGGGTGTATGGCCGTCAACATCCGGTACCCGTGTTGCCACATTCACCAGCTGGGTTAGATCTAGCGTTAAAGCAAACTTGCGCGCTTCTAACCCAGCATGGTCAGTTCTCTGGTACGGGAACAACCATTCTTTGTGGTGGGCGTTGAAGTCCCCCAGAAAAATGAGCTTCGCTGTTGGGTACCGTTGTTGGGCTACGTCAGTCGACTCCACGAGGAAATTGAACAGTGCTGTTGTCTCCTGGTCACCACTGTGCGATCGGTAAACGCCGATGTAGAGAAATTTCTCCACGCCAGTGTCCACAAGTAGCCATATGGCAGAAAAACCCGATTTCTCAAAGCAACGGAGACGACGACAACAAATGTCATCGCGGACGTACACACAGACCCCAGCCTGCTTCTTGAACTTGTGTTCAAGAGAGTAACCCGGGTAGTTGAGGTACGCCACGTCCAACGGTGTTGCTATCTTCGTCTCCGTCAGAAAAAACAGGTGCGGCTTCTCGGCCTCAAGGTGATGATGGACCGGATCGAGATTGGAGTGCAACCCCCTGATATTAGTGAGGTGCACTTTAAGTGGGAGGAAGTGCAGCCGTTGTTTACCCTTTTTCTTCTGTTTAACTTTTGACATGTTATCGAGTAGTTGGGGGGAAAAAGTCGAATTGTCGAGGCGCTGCTCAGTGAACCAAGTGGAATACTAGAGCTAATCCAACCTATGGGGAACTCATATGGAGACTGCGGGGACGCCCGAACCCCCCCGGATATGGCCACCGGGTCCTCCCATCCAGTCGCCGGTTGGCACGGTGGAACATACCGGGATTTTTCGCGAGTTGGCGGGGCAGCCTTTGGCACGTGGCTGGCGTGCTACTTGGGCCCCCTACTGACTGCGGTCGGCCAACGGCTGGCGCCGTGCTTCGGATCCCGCTACCCTCCAAAATGAGTTACCCGGCAAGTGTTGCCAAGAGACCAAGACCGATTCTGAACAGCGCAACTGACAACTTCCTTCTCCCCCCAAAGGCACTGGCACTCCCACACACCGACGGAACACAGAAAGCTGCTTGGCGCCGGAATCCGGTGGGATGGTGGTCGCGAGCCAGGCGGCTCCTTGCGGAGCCTACCACCGCTTAAGTGAGATCGTTCAGCCGTACCACAGGCAAACCTGTGGTGCCGTTGCCCGGGGTGGACCGCTAGGAGGTAGATCCCAAACCACCCCAAAAATGAATGAATGAATCATGAATGCTCGGCTCCTATTGGTCGTAGCGTGATGTTATATAGCCTTCCTCAATAAATAGACTTCCTAGGATTAGCGCGTTCTACCAAACAAATAGTCAATAATAACAAACTGGTAAACGATCAATTATTTATCGAACGCCGGGAGTAGAAAATAATTAAAGTACTAATATCGCTATTAAAAAATAGGGGTTGGTGATAGAGGGGTGAAAATTTAGGGTTGTAAGTATTTTAAATGCCACATTATAAAAAAAAATAAAAAAAAAATATTACAAAAAATAAAATATTAAGGGTGGACAACCCTTATCACTTAGGGGTATGAAAAATAGATAGTAGCCGATTCTCTTGTTTGCCTTTCCATTTAACTGCGCCGACTTTTCAGCGACCTATGTTACATTTTTGGGTGCGGAGCTCGTGGCTAAATAATAACAGCCGCACGGGTCGACCTTCAAGGTTAAGCAACGCTTGCCGAGGTTGGTCTGTGGAAGGGTGACCATCTTAACATACCGAGACTCCTCCGTGCCTCGGAAAGCACGTTAAGCCGTTGGCCTCGGCTGTCATTTGTAGATCTTTGGCAGTCGTTACGGATAGTCAGAATCCAGATAATCTGACACCAGTCTTGCCAAGGAGTACCGTGTTACCCAGTTAATGGGTTGTGGAGGTCTGGTAGGCTGCCGCTCCACGTAAAATACTGGTTCATCATGTCTGGTGAATCCGGTTTGACTGGAAGCCGACCCCAATATAGTTGGGAAAAAAGCTAGGCAGATGATGATCATTTAATGACTTGGCGCAGTTCAATGAATAGGCTAGGCTATTAATGAAACGGCTGATTTAGCTAGTTGGCTGCTGATCATTATAAATAAAAAAAAAAACTTTTTTTTATTATTTTTCACTTTAAGTGCTGTTACCCCCAACATTCCAAACATTCGTCCAATTAAATGATCTATCTCCGAAGTTCTTCATCAGATCTTTACGAAATTTAAATAGGACCGTTTCGGAATAAACCTTCTTTTTATGTTGCCTTTTCAGAGTACAGGCAATCATATATAACTTACCTTATGTCCATGCTTTGCTTTGCTCTCAACTAAGATGGGGTACGGTCCATCAACGCGTTCCTTGCTCGGTGCTTCTCCATTCCAAAGCAGGCTGTGTGAATGGCCTCCGACTATTATGTCAATATTCTCCCCCACTTGCTCTGCTATTTCCCTGTAAGGAAAAAAAAAGAAAATATCATACATATACCGCAAATTTCTCTTAAAAATGTAATTCAGACATATTTAACGAAACTCATAGAATTGTTAAACTTTTTGCTAATTTATTTCTGAACTAGTTGCCGTTCGCGGCTCCGGCGTTAATGTCGAAATTTATCCCAAGGGAACATACTCCCGGGACAAAACCTATCCTTTGTCCTTTCTCGGGACTCAAACAATCTCTATACCAAATTTCATCTAAATTGGCCTAGCCGTTAGCGCGTGAAGAAGTAACAAACATACACACACACTCACAAACTTTCGCCTTTATAATATTAGTGTGATAGTGTGATGTACGCAAATTTTAGAGTTGCACTTATTTTTTATCCCCGGGCTTTAGACCGTAGCAGCACCAAAATTCTTTTGAAAGAACCATGTTCTTTTCATTTATTTTTTCCACTTAATGTTGCAATTCACAACAATAGGCACTAGCACCTAAACGAGTTCAAGCTACATTAAGTTTTACGTTAAAATATTGCTTATTTCATCTGTATTTTCTTACCTTCCTAGGTGTAAAGAAAATACGTAAAATAATCCTGCTGTGGTCTCTGGGTTTCCAACGAGTCCAGTGGGAATAGAAATGATTGATTGCCTTCGGTTGATTAAAAGTTTGTGTCTTTTGAACGACATCGAAAACAACACAAACGAACTTAGGCTCTAGCTAGCAAGATGAAGAGGTATTCTATCAGCAATAGCATTACACTATCACATCACATCACACTAATATTATAAAGGCGAAAGTTTGTGAGTATGTGTGTATGTTTGTTACTTCTTCACGCGCAAACGGCTGGACCGATTTAGATGAAATTCGGTAAAGAGATTGTTTGAGTCCCGGGTAAGGACATAGGATAATTTTAATCCCGGGAGTATGTTCCCTTGGGATAATTATCGACATTCACGCGGGCGGAGCCGCGGGTGGAGCCGTGGGCGGCAGCTAGTTATATTATAACTTTTTTTTTTTTACTAGTGTTATCGTTGATATTAGTAGAATGTCACTTTTTCCTCATATCAGAGTCTGCGTTTCACCTTTTGAACGCCATTGTGACAAATATGTGACAAACGAAAGCTTACCCTGTACGCTAAACGTCACAAATATGTGACAAACACTACGGCAAATTTGTGGCTTGGCGTCGGGGGTACGCCGATGCGTTTATGCTCTGGCGTTCAAAAGGTTAAACCACTGCCAGTTTCTTAATCCATAGAAACTCTGCATAACTTCAGAAGATACCGATATCCGTTACGTCTGAAGAGTTTAATTTGACCCTGTGTGATACAGGAGTTCGTGGCTTAATGCATAGTCCTCCTGACCGATTTCGGCCATGGCGGCCACTCTCAACCGAGACTAGCCATCACAAGGGACAATTTATAATGCACAAGTGTGTGCGCAAACACAGGTGCACTCCCTCTTCCATCACTCTCATATTCCGATGGGTCGGCAACCCGATACGACCGGAGAGAGATCTGGCGCAGGACCAACGGCTTAACCTTTTGCGTGTCTACCACAGATTTTTATCGTACAATCCTGACCAAGCCCTTAAGTGTAACTGTCCGACTTAAGACATTTGGAGCATTTTTTCTTATGTCGAACTGTGTAACTTAAGACACGCAAAAGGTTAACGCGCTTTTCGGGGCACGGGGGTGTCACACCACCAACTTCCAAACTCGGTTCTGTCCATGAGAAATTCCTAATAATAACAATAGAAAGGGAGAGGCCGCCCGCCTTTATCCTGGTGGACCTCCATAGAAAGAGACCTTAAGAAAGCCCAATTGCACGAAACGAAAACCCAAGATCGTTTGACTTGGCGCAGGAAAGTGAGGAGACTCGACCCCAAATAATGGGATAAGGAGAGGAAGAAGAAGAAGAAAAAGAACAGCAGCGACGCCTGCCGAGGTCAAGGTCGAGGTGCCAAAGGGTATCGTGTGACCTAGCTCCTGGGTTGTGGATATCAGAAAGGCAGTCATTCCATGTACTGGTAGTCAGCAGCAGTTCCACTAGATGGTTGGCCTGGAAGCCGGCCGCAATACAGTTGGGAAAATGCTAGCATTGCTATCTCTCTGCCAGGGTTGCGGAATTTGTTCAAAAGAGTCACCGCGGCCCTCGAACGCAAAGGGCTTTAGAAAGAACACGGATGGGTTTTAGTCAGTAAGATTCTGACACTCCCTTTCGCTCCACCCAGAGCGGAAGAAGTCATTTGATGATTTCCCATCCTTAAAAAAAAAAAGCATTGCTATCTCTAGTTATTTATCAAATAATAACACATCCAAGCTCCACTAAACCTTTCAAATAAGCTATACATCAGGATTATACCCTGACAGAGTAACTTTATTGACTTATAGACGATTTAAATGCATAGGTACGGACCATCCACTATATTTTCTAATAAAGTTGTCAGGCGATGAAGCACTGCATAAGGCGGGTGTTCCAATATAATGCTGATAAAATGTCTCCTAGAAGTGAATCGGGAAGGAAATAATGGCTTGAAATGACGTTCGTATTATAGAAGATTTTAATATCTTCCCAGGGATAGTTTATGGTGATCGGGGTCGGAATTTGGCGTCTCTGCAGAGTGCAGTAAGAGAATACGAAAGGGACTGTTTCTGCGCAATTTATAATAAGCTTGCGCCAGCAGATTTGCCCGCGTGCAAATATTATTGTCAGCCAGTGTCAGTGTCGGATATGTCATGCCATAGACAATATGATAGTGTGTTCTGTCTATGGTGTGATCAAGGAGACAGGGCTTTTTCTTCGTGTGTGCATGTAAATTGATTCTAATGTTTTTCAAATAGGAACTGTGGTCCGATTTTTTATCATTTTTTTTTTCACAGGAATATTCCTAAAGGTTGTCTAACAAATGGCTTACAAGTCATTGCATTTTAAGCATCAAATAGGATTTGACATTAATAATAATTATTATTCCTTTCGCTAATCCAGAACCTTAATGAATGGTTAACCAGTTTTGTTGAATTCATTCGATTTCGAGTGACGTGACACAAATTAGTTTTGTTTGGAAGTATTTAATATAATTACATTTGAAAATTAATTTAGTAATTGTTTGAAACTATTACAAATGACAAATGTGGTGTTTTAATTAATTGTGGTGGCTAAACTTGAAATGCCACAAAGCCACAAATAATTGGAATTTAGGTTTCAATTTCGCATTTATAGGTTTTCGATTTGAATTGATATATTATAGTGAGCTCTATGCATCTTTGGAAATATGAACAACTAACTAGTTATGTTACGATTCCTAATCGAAATGGCATAAAAATATCAACATATACATAATTATACTAGCTTTTGCCCGCGACTTCGTACGCGCATATCCCGTTCTTTCCCGTTCCCGTAGGAATTTCGGGAAATCCTTTTAGTGCTCCCCTAGAGAAGCAACTGCTTTCCATTACTAGTAGTTTCGGCTGTGCATTGTCTGTCAGCCACTCAGTCAGTAATCAATCAATCAATCAAAAACTTTACTTCGAACAAGGGTCCATATGGGTTAGTAGCGAGTACTTAGGAGCTATATTAGTACGACTTTACGAGGAAACAGTTCTAATTATTCAATGTCAAAGTCAAAGCATTTATTTCAAATAAATCATTATCAGGTACTTATGAATTGTCTAAGTCAGTCCGTCAAAACATGAAGCTATTTGCACGTTCCAAAGCGTAGATCTCAGATCTCTATAATGGAGAAGAACGTACAAGAAACTCCACGGACACTCTTTTAAATCATTTTATGTTTACAAAAATCCTGGTTACTAATAATAACCTTGTTATATTAACCCAATCCAAAACGATAAAATTTAATTCAATTTAATTTAATACCAGGAAATAATTTAATCTTATTTAATTTATTTTATTTAATTTTATCGAATTTAATTTAATCCAATTAAATCGAATGGAAGAATTTATGTATTAGGATTTATATTTTTTTTTAAGGATGGGAAATGGTCAAATGACTCCTTCCACTCTAGCGGAGCGGAAGGGAGTGTCAGACTCTTACTGACTAAAACCTATCCGGGTTCCTCCTAATGCCCTTTGCGTTCCAGGACTGCGGTGCCCTTTCGAACAAATTCCGCAACCCTGGTAAATACTATTATTACCACCAATAGTTAAGGAATTTTAGATAAGGTTGATGTCGAAGTGGCTTGCGTGAAGTGATCACGAGGTGAGCTGTTAATCCATATAATCAAGATGTATTAACGGCTCACTTTATGATCAGTTCACCCAAGCCTTCACTTCGACATGTTTACAGAATCGACCGGCTGTTCTGTGACAGTAAAAACTTTTCTTTATTTTCTAAACCGATATAATTCTCATCTGTCCGGAGGTTTCATAGCCATTTAACTTGGATTTGGGAAACATTTGACATAAAGTCTTGGGAATACTTTCATTGTACGTACAGCTAAGGAGAATTCCTGGGTTCCGTGTTTTCTGATAGCATAAACCTAAGAGTCTTAAGTCAAGACTGAATAGGTTACTTCTAGGCAAGCGTGCTCCATCTTCGACCACATCATCGCTTACCATCAGGTGAGATTGTGGTCAAACGCGAGCCTAAATAGGTGTTCATTTTTATATATATATGCCTATATATATAAAAATGAACCCTTATTTCTCCTGGTCACGCTACAGTTTGAGAACGGCTTGACAGATTTGGCTAATTCTTTTTTTGTTTTGTTCGCCAGATTACAGGGAAGGTTTAAAAAAAAATAGGTAGGTAGGTAAGGTAAGGTAGGTATGTATGTACGTAGGTAGGTAGGGTTGGGTAGGTTGTTGACGGGAGATGACGAGAGCGATGCCACGGATACAGCTAGTACATATACAAAAATGAATCTCTATTTCCCTTGGTCACAACATCACGCTTAGACGGTTGAACCAACTTCACTAATTTCTTTTTTGTTGTGTTTGTTAGTGTCAGCAGAAGGTTCTTATGAATGAAAATATTGAAAAAATATATACACCCGGCCCAAGCCGGGACGGGCCACTAGTCAATAATAAAAAAACAACTGCAACATTAAGTTTGTACTCACTTATCAGTCTGCAGACCACAATGTGACAACACGATAATAATATCAACTCCTTGTTCTGTCAAGATCTTTGCCTCTTTCTGCACCACTGGAATTGGTTCTAAGAATGTGACGCCTTGTGCATTCGATGACATCTGAAACAATGATTCCGATTAGAATTTGATATAAGTATTTGATTTTTTTTATGTTATTTGAGGAGCGCATAACTAAGTATATTAGCCGCACGAGCCGATCTTCAAGGTTAAGCAATGTGTAGATACGTCTTTTTTTTCTTATAAAAGTAGAAGTGACAGCCGGGGCCAACGGCTTAACGTACTTTCCGAGGCACGGAGGAATCTCTATATATTAAGATGGTCACCCATCCACAGACCGACCTCGGCAAGCCTTGCTTAACCTTGAAGATCGACCTTGCGGCTGTTATTATTTATACACAAGCTTATCAGAGTCGTCGAGACAATAGAAGGTCACACATTAACATTCACAATTAAAAGAATGAATTTAAAAAAAAAATTGCGTCTCGCCACGCCCGACAGAAGTGATAACTTAAACTAATCTAAGTTGAACTATTTAATATGGGAAGCGTCTGTCCGAAACACGACTAGCGCTGTGGGTTAGAGTGAGAGAGGAAGAGCGTGCCTACCGCTGCCGTATGCGTGAGAGAAAGGGAAGCCAGACAGACTGTCGCCGTAAGGCGTTACGTTACGAAGCGGTTAACCCTCCCATAAGAAGTTATCACTTCAATAAAATTGAAACTGAGGCCAGTGACAGAAAAGTTGAAAAGAATCGTTTATCTAACGTCACACGTAAAGTTAGCGTATGCAAACGTAGGAAACGGGCCGCTACTGCGAAATTCCTAGTAGATAAACCAAAAAGTAAAAGGTTTTAATCCCATCTGACCCCCGGTACAAAGTGGACATTCCACCCACACGTACAAAACGTTTTGGGAACACATTCATTGTGCGTACAGCTAAGGACTAGAATTCCCTGCCTGAGTCTGTATTTCCTGATAGCTACAACCTGGGAGTCATTAAGTCAAGAGTGAATAGGTTACTTCTAGGCAAGCGTACTCCATCTTCGACCACATCATCGCTTACCAACAGGTAAACGAGTGCCAATCAACAAAAAAAACCCCGAGAAACCATCTCAAGATTGCTCCACGAGACCAACGCGCAACGGGGCAGTTAACTCTCACTAGTTAGAATACAGCAAGCTTCGTGTGATAGTGGCTTTTAAAGTGCTAGCACGGATTAGTTTTTTAGGGAACTCTTCTGTAGCTGTAACCAAACCTAATCTAGAGATAATTTTGGGTTACAGCTGGATCAAATGTGATTGAGCGATTGACTGCTGCGAGCTGCGCTGCGTGTCGCGGGGTCGATCTCCGCACGGAACAAATATTTGTATGGCCTACAGATAGTTGTTCCGGGTCTGGCTGGTTATGTATGTAAGTTTATATGTTTGCAAACGCACCCACGATACAGGAGAAATTCCTAGTGTGGGGGGGGGGGCAACGTTTTAAAAAAAACTATTTTTAATTTACCATGCTTTAGGAATGTATTGACAATTATTGAAAAATATTTTCTTGCATCGTACAACTTCCTATCTTGTTATCAACAACAAACCTACTTATGTTTACGCATTTCATTTCACGCATCAGACATTGTATGCGAAAAATTGCAAGTTTTTACCAATTTTGACACTTTTCAAATTTCTGCTATGGACTTGAAACAACACCTTTAACTTCAACATTAATTCTATCAAATAAGTATCTGTCGTCTTTGCCCGCGTGAATGTCGTCAGAAATTACCCTAAGGGAAGATGCTCCTGGAATGTAAAAATATCCAATGTCCTTTGCCCTGTCTACCGGCACGAAGTTCCATTCAAACATGTTAAAACGTGATGAGGTAACTGACAGACAGGCCTGTAGCGGCATCATTGCCGCCACATGAAAAACTAAGAAGCGAAATTTGTATGTCAACAAAAAAACCGCAACGCCATCTATCCTATCAGCGACGAACTATCAACGAAATCCTGCATCGCGCAAGCAAAGTTCTCCGTGCGATTTGAACATATACAACAATCCGAATATCTAACGGGCAGTTGCCCACCAGATACAACAACCGTCAGGTTGGAGCATACTACTCACTGTTCCGCATACCTCTATAGACCGACCTAGTTACTTCCGCATTTATAATATTAGTATGAAAGTATCTGTTCTGTCTGTTGGTAGGAGAGTATGTTTTCTGTATGGTGTCGGACGTAAAAGAATAGCACCATACCATCACTTCCCGTGACTGTCGTAAGAGGCGACTAAGGGACTCAACAGAGAATGAGCAGCAGCATTCTCTGTCTCTCTGCACTGCAACAGCTGCACTGCGATCACCACGAACCTGCGAAGCGTGGCGATTATGGCCCTTTATGGGAGGCCCATGTCCAGCAGTGGACGTCTTTCGGCTGTTACGATGATGAAAGTATCTGCAAAGGTTGCGGAATTTGTTCGAAAGAGTCACCGCGGCCCTGGAACGCAAAGGGCATTTGGAGGAACACGGCTGGGTTTTAGTCAGTAAGAGTCTGACACTCCCTTCCGCTCTACCCTGAGCAGAAAGAGTAATTTGATGATTGATTTCCCATCCTTATTTAGATAATGAAGGCTGAATCAAACCTAAACAAAAAGAAATATTATTCTGTGCAACCACCATTATGTTGGCAGCCATGTTTCACCAACTACTGCATATAGGCCTAATCTCTTTTGCACCATACTCCTGGTACAAAAAATGGTTGCAATCTCACCTCTGTGCCTTTAGTTATAAGTCCTATAATTCCAATCTTCCTGCCATTCCTCTCCAGAACCACGTGAGGTTGGTAGATGCCGTTCATTGGCGAGTCTTGGTTGCTGATGAGGTTGGCGGCTACTACTGGTGCCTTTAGTGCCTTTATGTATGGCACCAGACCTGGTATCCCGTCGTCGAACTCGTGGTTGCCTAGAGCCTTAAATAAAAAATAAAAAAAGCTATAACAGGGGTAATTATTAAAACGCGCTTAATCTCTTCTACAAATTTTTGCTGTGCCCGTAATTGTTTATAATTATTATACTGGATTGCAATAAACATTTGTGACTAGTGGCCCGCCCCGGCTTTGCCCGGATGTATATTTTTTTTTTTTAATTTTCTTTCACAAGAACCTTCTCCTGACAATAACACACACACAGCATAAAAAAGAATTGGCGAAATCGGTCCAGCCGATCACGCGTGATGCCATCCATGACCAAGGGCAATAGGGATTCATTAAAAATTATACATGTAGATTTGAATGAAATCCGAAATAATGAAAAGAATTTAGTTACAAAAAGTAGACACAGAAGAATTCTTGTTGCAATTTTGGATTTGAACCCGATAACTGATTGTCTAAAAAATAATGGATACCTCCTTGTCACAAGTCGAAAACAAACAAAATATTTCACGTTAAAATTTCATGGCATCAAAATATTGATTTATTTTTCAACAAGCAGCACCTTTGTGCTCTTCTATACGCATTGAATTTTTCTTTTGTCTTAAAATAAACAATTGATAGACATATTTATTCAAACGATAGGGACACCAAATTCACTCACAGACACCCTGAACTCTTTAGGAGGACTGATCTGCTTCTGGAGGGAGGTCGGCTGGTTGGAATGACGGCCGCCATGGCCCACGCACAATGGTCCAACATCAGGACTAAGTGCGGAAACCCCAATAGATAGATAGATAGATAGACATATTTATTAAACATTCGTAGAAAACCAAAATTCCTCAGGATAATAAAACAATAAATCTGATGAAACCACTTACATGAACATCATTCGGCAGCATATTAATAAACTTCTGCGTCATATTCCACTTCAGCTGGTTATACCAGTAAGTCCCCTGGAATGTGTCCCCTGCGTTCAGGAGCAGAGCCCCTGGCTTCTCTTGGAGTAGAGTGTGTATCTCCTGGTAAAGACGTGCGAAGCCACCCAGGCATGATGAATCGTTGGTCTTGCATATTGGGTAGACTACGGAGACTTCCTCGAAACTGGATGACAAAAAAATATTTTAAATATGGACGGATCTTTGAAGGCTATGGGTGAGATCTTTGTTTATCTTCTAGATTGTGAATCGGGCTGATTTTTATATTTTGAAATGTGTTTTTTTAAACCCCGTCTCCCCGTCTCGACTATTTAAACGTTGGGCCCATAAGACCTTGTCTTCTTTTTAAACAAATACGTTAAATCAAAAAGAGTCTCTAAGCGCGGTGCATATATAATACAAGCAGAGGGGCAATTAGGAGCTATTTTCAAATTCCCTAAATAATAATGTTACCTGTCTTTTACTGTCCTTCAAAAATGACGCCGCTAAGCCGAGGTCCGTATCCCGCAGGGGATGCCCTAGCGAGCGGTCATTTAGTATAATTTAGCTAGTTTGTAAGCCCTGGCTGGGGGCCTTAAATTCATTTGAGACCACCACAGGATAGTCCGGTTAAGCAGTAACCAGCCTTATTGTGCTGAACTGCGAGTGGTCACGTCAACAAAAACACAATTAGGAGCGCTCGCAATGGCAAACTGTTAAAAACACGTTTAGCCGCTGAGCTAATTTCTGGGTAATATATAGTGTCCATGGGGAACCAAAAAGTTGAGTATTTTATGTTTGTGTGTATAAAAAATAAACACTATTCCAATAAATAACTTATAATTTTATTTTATCGTAAATCTCTATTATCGAACTACATAAAAAACATAACTTATGAGGTCTCAAAAATGTTTACGGGCCGTTAAACAGATGATACATTATATGCGTACCATTGGCGCGCGAAACCCGAAACCACTTGAACGAGCGACCGCCTCGCGCCCCCCGGACTTTAGAAAAACAAGCGGCTATTTCCCTTCATTTAAACAACTTTTTGACATTCATTATTGCATACATGATACAGCAACTTGAATTTTAAGATTTTTATATCCGAGAATTGGCCTTCTGGCTACAATAGAGCAAAATAATGACTTAGTTTGACTGTAAATAAACTCTCGTCTCTGTTGAAAATTACACAAGTTTATGCTCATTTTAGAACTGTGAGTGTTACGAAACAAATAGGAAGTCTGTCATTCGATTATTGATTTAGTTCTAGTTGATTGAAGCATTTATAATTTTTCAATGTTTTAATAACGATTTACCTTGTAAAAGGTTGTGTTTTACTAGAGATCACTTTTTATCGGGGGAAACCAAAGTGTTTTTTCCTTTTATTTGGGTGACTTGGTACTGCTATAACCTGGTCACGTAATTTTGTCCCATCACTCATGATCGCTTTCATTGTCTACCGAGTACCCACAAATTGTAGTAGGTACCTACATCTGCCTAGCCTTTTCCCAATCATATTGGGGTCGGCTTCCAGTCAAACCGGATTCAGCTGAATACCAGTATTTTGCATGGAGCGGCTGCCTACCAGACCTCCACAAGCCATTAATAGGGAAACACGTACTCCTTGGTAAAACTGTTGTCAGATTTTCTGGCTTCTAACAATCCGTAACGACTGCCAAAGATCTACAAATGACAGCCGGGGCCAACGGCTTAACGTGCTTTCCAAGGCACCGAGGAAACTCGATATATTAAGATGGTCACCCATCCACAGACCGACCCCGAGACTTGGAAATCTTTTTATTAACCCAAAAGTTGCCTGGTTTGAGAAATTTGTTCGAAAGAGTCGACGCGGCGCTTGGAACGCAAAGGAAAATTTCGAGGAACATGGATAGGTTTTAGTCAGTAAAAGTCTGAAACTCCCTTCTGCTCCACCTGGAGCGGAAGGAGTCATTTGATGATTTCCCACCGATAAAAAAAAATGCCTGGTAGAGTATGCCTCGTTCCATGTACTACTGTAGTGTACATAAAGTTTTGTGAATAAATAAGTAATCTTCTGCGTGTCAAATTCGACAGAGGCATAACTAACTCGTTCAATTGTGCTGTCTGTGATCGGTATCAAGGTCTGCCCGATAGTGACAATGACTGTGTTTTATAGGAAAAATAACTATCGTTACGCTTCGTTTTTTTGACAACAGCAATGAAAATATAGGAGCTGGTGGCTAAATAAGCTGCACGGGTCGAACGTCAAGGTTTCGAGAGGGGCTACGCTTGCCTAAATCGTAGAAGTAAGAAGTAAAGTAGAAGTGCGTGGATTGGTGTCCATCCATTACATACCGAGTCTACTCTGTGCCTCGAAACGCACGATAAGGCATTGGTTCCGCCTGTCATTTTCACCTCAAAAGTCAGAAGCCAGAAAATCTGACACCAGTATTGCAAAGAGGTATCGTATTACCCAGTTACTGGGTATGTGGAGGTCCGATAGGCAGTCGCTTTTTTTTTATGTGAGTTTGCTCTTGACTCTAATCTAGGTCATAGATGACAAAGACAAAGTCGACGATGGAGCGAGCTTAACTAGAAGGAGCCTGTAAAATACTACTAAATTCTGCTACGCTAGCTGTATACGTTTCGACTGGAACCTAAAATAGTAGGAAATGGCTAGGCAGATTGAACAAGTAAAATATTATAAATAATCTTGTTTCGGTACAAAATTAACTACTTACAAACATTTCAAAAACTGAAATAATAAAATTGTTTACAAGAATTTTGCAAAAACTAGACAAGGAAAGTTTTTAATTATTTTTAAGTAATTACTTTTATCAATTTACCCGAATCGAGGTCGAATAGGAAATGCTAACAAGTACCTAGTAGAATCAAGACGTCAGTTTTTAGGGTTCCGCAGTCAACAAGGAACCCTTATAGTCGTGTGTGTGTGTCGATCCCATATCCGTCTGTCGGTCTGTCCGTCTGTTTGTCCGCGGTAGCTTAACACTAGAAAGTTGGAATTAAACACACGACAACGTGGTAAAATAAAATCTTGAAATCAAAAATTTAGGGTAAGTACCTCGTGCACGTAAAGTTGCAGTGATTTTTTTTTATCGTCTATGCCATTTTTGAATAGGTCGTTTAAAAATATTGAGGGTGTGTGAAAACCATTTTTCCATCCAAGGATCCGTTTGCGAAATAAGCTTTACAGTGCTAATTTTTGTTAGAGTCAAGTGCCTTCCCCCCTCCCCCATCTGCTGGTTCTTTTTCTGTTGATAGTAACTCGTTTAACCACTATCTCACCTGTTGGTAAGCGATGATGTGGTCGAAGATGGAGCACGCTTGCATAGAAGTAACCTATTCACTCTTGACTTAAATACTCCCAGGTTGTAGCTATCAGGAAACACAGACTCCGGCAGGGAATTCCTCTCCTTTACGCTGTACGCACAATGAATGTGTTCCCAAAACGTTTAGTGCGTGTGTGTTCCATGTCCACCATGTACCGGTGGCGCGTCGCCGTACGTCTTGTGGTCCGATGATGGAGCGGGATTAGCGGAATTAAACTATGCAATTTCGTCGCACACTCCCCAAATGGTAGTAGCATAATAACGAATTTAAAAGGAAAACACAGCTAAGTAGGCTTTACAAGTGAATGAGTAATAGTCGACCAAACCATAGAATATACTTCGAGAAGGAAAATTTCGTACAAATTCCTCTTCAGTTATCATCGTCCTATGTGGACCCGTTTTTAACCTTAAAACCGTGAAATCAATTAATATTATATTCATAAGTCAAACAAAAAGCTATTCTAAGTCGGCAATTGTGACGTGCAACTACGGAACCTTACACTACGCGGGGCCCGACACGTAATTGACCGAAACTACAGGATTGTGCACGCCACTGTAATGAAAGTTATGTATATGTGTTTTTTTTTTAATTTGGGTTTGCTTTTGGTTCTAGTCTAGGTCAGAGATGACAAAGACAAAGTCGACGATGGAGCGAGCTCACCCAGAAGAAGCCTGTTCACTCTAACTTTCAAGAAATTAGGCAGAGTGTTCCACTCCTTTGCTGTGCGCATTATAAAAGACATTTGGAAACGCTAGTGCGAATGTCCGATGGCAGAAGGGGCCGGTGGGATGAGGACCTATTACAAATATCTCATTGGCATCAAACTTAAACCTACTATGGAATATAAAATTGAATCTTTTACTATTTCTATCCCACTGCTGGGCAAAGGTTACTCAGGGGCGTAGCTAGAACGGGTGGCACCCGGTGCTGATAATGTGTTTTAGCCCCACAAACGGACCCCCAAATGGGTCGCGACGGCCGTCACCAGAACGAAATCTACAACCCATCTTTTGGGGCGCTCCATTTGTTTCACAGTTTTTTTTTTTCAAGAATGTTTTTAGGTACGTACATCACAGACAATATGGACTATTTGCACATGAGTAGATAAACGGAACAGAGACAAAGCTTCAAACAACCGCGCGAATCGATTGCACTACTACAAGCACGCGGGGCATGTGTGTGTGACCACTGGCCGCTTGTCGCGTACGCAGCGAGACTGGAAAAAACCGGTTTACGCTTGCAGAGCCAGTTGACAATCTCAGGGTCAGTGCGACGCACATTGTTTGTTTTGTTAGTTGCAAGTTTGGATATTTTAATGTAAGACGTGGTATTTTATTGTTAATAATGGTTGTTTATTGTACTGTGTGTATGAATAATACTAGAAAAAATAAAGATATATCGTACCTACTTTAACTATCCCAAGGAGTACAATAGGTAAGTAAATATTTTGATTATTACTTTTTTAAGTAAGTAGGTACCTTTATTTTATTGTATGGTTCTTTTTTTAATAAGAAGAGGGTTGTACACGGTGTGTTTTTACCTTTTCATTATTATTACAAGTTTAGCATTTGTAAGTATGTGGGTGGGTTGGGTTGTAGTAGGTAGATAAGTGTGTTAAGTTTAAATATTGCAAGAAAAGATCACAAAAAACACTTCCCGATGTCTGATTGAGCAGAATTTTTTTATATCTACCTGCGTAACCTCGGTAATAATGCAATAATAAGATATAACCTGAAGCTGCACCCAGGATTGAAATAAAATGGAAATAAATATTGTCAATGTTGGCAACGAAATACTAACGTATTAAAGATTGTAAATTTGATATGCCATGTGAGTGTTTCCCGTTAGATTACTTGAAAAACTATATGTTCGATTCAGAATTTATCACACCATTAAAAGAAACAATAAATTATTAAAAAACAAACATTATAAAAAGAAAATTATTAGAGTCAGTAATCTGTAAAGTATTCTATCATACTGAATAATATAAAACTATTTAACAAATGATTTATTTAATTTCTCTTATCCTATTGTGACAACCCTACCAAAATAGGTAATAATTTTGCACGTTCTTAAGAAGCTTAGCCTCTGTTCCGTTTATCTACTCATGTGCTATTTGTCTACAAGTACTGGTTGATGAGATAGAAAAAAAATCAAAGGTAAGCACGACTCGATTGTACGTAGTATCAACAAAATACGTGTCCTATAAATTATGACAATGAACAAAGCAAATTCGTCTGATTATGGCATTCGGCGCATGACCTCCGGTCGGGTAGACTCACGAACAGCACCGGTCAAGGCCGAACCCATTCGGGCATCCCCAGAATGCATGTCAGTATGGCCGTGACGTGTGGTCTGTCATAGACAACGGCAGAACGAAATAAACAAAACGTCATTCATTCGAAATAGAATGTGATAGTACAATTCATTTTTAAAACGTCGTCGGCGCGTCGTCACTAAAAGACTTCACATTCAGATATCACACGTTTTGATACCTCGCAGCATTTTATTTAGTAATTCCTGTTTTTTTTTCCGTAGTATTAATTATACATGGACAGGCTAATGAATGACTTAGGGAATTGACTTTTATCATCGGTTTTTCATTAAAAAAACCGGATGACGTATGACGTAGCGTTGTAAGGCCTCCTATAAGGTGGATCCTTGCCCTGGTGAAGGTCGCGGGTAGCCGATGGATACGAAACGCAAAGGACCGGTTGTTGTGGGGACACGCGCGTGTAGGCCTATTTCCAGCAGTGGACGTCTTTCGGCTAATATGATGATCGGTTTCTGTCTAATAAATTTTGATAAGTACTGCAAATTACCTAATTTTCATTTTGTTCAATTGAAACTTACTTAATCACATTTTACCCAACTGCGGCGAAGCAAAAGAGGGTTAGGATTTTGACCGGTATGTATCTATGGTTTTTTAGTCAGTCGGTAAGTACTTACAAAGAACAGAATAATGTAAGCAATGTATGTTTTAATTACAGTCTTTAGCCGTAAAATAAACTAAGATAAAGAATAAAGCATGACTACCGTTTTTCATGTTCATATTCAGTTATTTGCATTTCACAAGGTAAAACAAGATGTTAACAGAAGGCTTTGAACTAAAAACCGTTGTGGAATGTTAGGGCACAGCAAAAGGTGTTTTTGGATATATAACTAGATATTATAACAAGTAGGTAAACCTAAATCGTACGATACTAAATTTAAAAATTGAAAATATATTTTTTTGGTATACTTACAATAATGTATATTCTATTCTACCATTATAAATTCGAAACTTTGGATGTATGAATGTTTGTTGCTCAATCAAGCTAGAACAGCTGAACGGTTCTGGATGAAATTTGGCTTAGAGATAGATTAGCAATAATAAATTATAGTCTGGAAAAGCATATAGACTACTTAATACTTTTTTAGGGAGTGTGTTCCCTTGGGATAGTTTCCGACATTTGCACGGCGGGCGAGCCGCTGGCAGATGCTAGTTAGATATTAAAACGAAAAGTAATAAAATAAACTATATCTTACCTGTCATGGAAATCATTGTAGTGCACAAAATCCAGCTGATACAACTCTTTCCCGCGCAAAACATTTGCACTTACTGTTAACAAACACACACTCAACAAATAATTAACCGACGAAAACATTTAAAACACTTTAAAAAACAAATAAAAAGAAAACAAAAAACTGTTTTCTAAAAGTAAAAAAAAGATTACAAAAAAAAATATTGTGTAATTTTAAATTAAAAGTACTATTTTTGCCACGACATTCGCCATTCGAAGTTTAAATACTACTGCAAGGCATACCTACTATATGCCAGTATTGGATATTTCTGTTAAACATATCTCACTGTTAAATACGCGCCATATTTATACTTTATCTTTAAAGGCTTAAGGTTCAAAGTCGAGAGCAACCGGTTTAGTAATTTCGTCGGAAAGCATTTAAATTTTTTCTCGGAGAGGCATTGAAATCGTTGATTGAATGTCTTTATAATGTCGAGCCTGGCTGGCAGGTTTTAGAAACCATTTTTTTACCAGGTTTTGATGTTTTTTTGGGATTGGACAGTCTTTTCATATTTTTAGCGACAAAAATGTGAATAATTAAAAAAAAAATACGTTTTTTATATATCTATGAGTAGCATTCAGCATTATCATCATCATATCAGCCATAATTACCACACTTGGCAGGCTCGTGGTGATCGCAGTGCAACTGTTGCAGTGCAGAGAGACAGATAATGCTACTAGGGACTCGCCAGAGAATGGTCTCTGGCGAGTCCCTTAGTCGCCTCTTAGGACCCACGGGAAGTAATGGGATGGTGCTAATATTAGCTGGTGGAGTAATATAAGTTCCGCGAAACTAGGAAGTTTTTGAAAAATAAATAGATCACGCTGAAAACATCTTCTTATGACGCGAAAGTGACTTCGAGAGCAATGCCAAAACACTATTTATAAAATTTGGCACGGGTACAAAAAATAGTATGAAGGGTTTTAGGGCACACCTACCTATATGATTTCACATACCTATCATAATATCACTGAAAATTACTAAAAAAAACTGGCCAGTTCCGTACCATAAGCCCAAAAAAACATGTTTCTTGTAATAAAAATAAAAGGGTCCCTCCATGTTTCTTGTATGGGGTGACATACAAGAAACATGGAGGGACCCTTTTATTTTTATTTCATTTTTATTATTTGTCGTTATAGCGGCAACAGAAATACATCATCTGTAAAAATTTCAACTGTCTAACTGTCACGGTTCATGAGATACAGCCTGGTGACAGACGGACAGACAGACAGACGGACAGCGGAGTCTTAGTAATAGGGTCCCGTTTTACCCTTTGGGTACGGAACCCTAAAAATACGGGAAAGTTTAAAGAGAACCGCTTATCTTAGTATGGTCATGTGAAGAAGAGGGATGAAATGTATGTAACTAAAAGAGTTATGAATATAAATGTGGATGGATGGACAGGGAGAGGGAGGCCAAAGAAAAAATGGATGGATTGTGTTAGGAGCCATATGAAAGAAAAAGGAGTTAGTGATAGCGTGACGGCTGACAGGACAGAATGGAAGAAAAAAAACCTGTTGCGTCGACCCCAAGTAACATGAGATAAGAGCAGTAAGATGATGATTACTAAAAAATACAAAGAAACTACGCGTTCTTCATTTGAAAAATGACAGATCAAAAAAAAAATACTGATTTAAAATTGGACACCTAAATAAAAAAAGATACCAAAATAAATTGTAAATAAAATAATCTTTTTTCCTTTTCATATTTCCTGTTCTAAATTAATATTAAATGTAAAAATTTATTATTTGATCATGATTTTAATTGGAAATCTGTGGACGTACCAATCCGATAAATATTTTATTTATTAAGAGCAAAGTCACAGTTCAGTTCACACAATCGCTGAGTGCCAGATAGGCTACATTTTATCCTGTTAAATGCATGGTCCCAGCGGCCACAGGGGCGAAGCCGCGGGAAACAGCTAGTTTAATTAATATTTGGCGTTGAGAACGCGCCAATTTTGTGTTCACTGGGAGAATGAACATGACATACATATAGGGCTGCCATCACTAAAATTGCTGACGCCGGAAAAATCTTAAAAACCGCGGACATTTGAGTGAAACTAAATATATTTCCCGGACATCCCCGAAAAAAAAAGGCCTTTAAAAAAAAACATTTATTACTAAATTATTACAGCTTGTTTGCAATATAAACTACAGCGTCGGCTATTTTGCAGGTTACCCTCCCCGACCTTTGATTACCGAGCTAGCCCGAGTTGCTGAGCCAGTAGTTTTAAATCCCCTAAATAATAATGATATGACCCAGCCTGTCCCTTGCTGTCCTCCCGAAATGACGCCGCTAAGCCGAGGTCCGTATCCCGCAGGTGATGCCCTAGCGAGCGGTCATTTAAGCTAATTAGCTAGTTTGTAAGCCCTGGCTGGGGGCCTTAAATTCATTTGAGGCCACCACAGGATAGTCCGGTTAAGCAGCAACCAGCCTTAGTGTGCTGAACTGCGAGTAGTCCCCGTCAAAAAAAAAAAAATATTTTGCAGCGCCGGACTTAGCTTGGAAGCGGCTTACGAAATCCGGGGAAACCCGGACGGATGGCAACCCTACATACATACAAATAGGTATAGAGACGACACGGCGTGTGTAAGGTGCATATACATACGAGTATGTAGCACGAGTATACACGACCTATGCGCCGGCGCATTTCTCGTCGTCCATCAAGAGAAAGTCAATTACTTTTACTCACTTTGCATTCAGAGTATCTTCATACGAGACTTATTACGAAACATACCTACTCGCAATGGCAATACGAGGAGCTCGTGGTTAAGTCATAAAAACACAAGACTCGGTTACAAGGTTAAGCAACACTTGCTAAGGTTGACCAGTAGATGGGTGACCATCTTAACACGTCGAGACTCCTCTGTGTCTCGAAGCATGTTAAGCTGTCATTTGTATGTTTTGACAGTCGTTACGGATATTCACGTTCCAGATTTGACACCAAAGGGCCCTACTATAAAGTCTTAAAACGATCATGATTCCGCTCTAACAGGGAGATAGAGCTATACATAGCGAATAGCACTATCTTGTTTATATAATCGGAATTGGATGGCATTTGCACGTCATAGTAGGGCTGCAGTCCTGCCGAGAAATATCGTGTTACCCAGTTATTGAGTTGTGGAGGTCATATAAGAAGTCCTTCATCCTACTTCCTACTAATATTATAAACGCGAAAGTTTGTATGTATGTATGTTTGTTATTCTTTCACGTCAGAACGGCTGAACGTATCTTGATGAAATTTGGCACAGAGGTAGATTATAGTCTGGAATCTACTATCCTAATAATATTATAAACGCGAAAGTTTGGATGTATGCCTGTATGTTTGTAACTCTTTCACGTCAGAACGGCTGAACGGATCTTGATGAAATTTGGCACAGAGGTAGATTATAGTCTGGAATAATACATAGGATAATTTTCATCCCAGGAGTATATTCCCTTGGGATAATAATCGACTTTAACGCGGGCGGATTCGCGGGCGGTAGCTAGAATAAAATAATGGTATTCAAAGTCAAAGTCAAAGCATATATTTTTATTATAATATTCAGCTGCATCTGGTCACACTGTATGTCAACCACAACATCGTTGGGAAAAGGCTTGATAAATTTTTCACAGAAAAATTGGTTGTCAGTAAAGTCGGTTTACGGACGATAGTTTAACGTGACAATGTCATAACAAAACATTGATGAAATGGTCGTAACGTTACAATGAGCGTGATGTTACAATGAGCGTAACGTTACAATGATTCATCCTTTGTCGTGCGTGTTCATCGATTTATTAGACGTTGTCACGTCAAAAATAATGTCACGGAGATGTTACATACTCTGGTCTTTCGTTTCTTCAGCTGCATACTTCTCTAGTAGAAGTTGACCCCAAAACGGACACATGGAGACAGTGCTTAAAAATTTTACATATGGCAAGATCATCTATACTATATAATAAAATATAATCTTTTTATACTAATAATAAAGCTGAAAAGTTTGTTTGGACGCGCTAATCCCTGGAAATATCCGTCGGATTTGAAAAAATATTTTGTATATAATAGCCACATTCATGAGGAATGCTATAGATTATACGGGAACGGGAAAAACGGGATATGCGCGTATGAATTCGCGGGCAAAAGCTAGTTTATAATACATGCACATATTATTTCGTCTCACATCACATATTGTTTCGAACAAAACAATCAAAAGTAAACTAGTCACAATCACTGTTCTCTGTACTGAACAACCAGATAAGTGATGCGGATTCTTCCACGATTAAAAAATTTTTTTTTCGTGAAACATGTTCTATTAACGATTCTAATTGCATGGATGAAAAATGAATGCGCAGTGTCTCCGAAGTAACCCTGTATAAGGAAAGATGGCTACAATAACAATATCAGTCCTGATACTGTAGAAATGCAATACATTATTCAACAGACTTATGCAGAGACCACATTAAACACAAGAGTTTTTCAAACAATCTCGTAAAACAATAAAATTTAAGTACGAAAACGTCGGAAAGAGTTTCAAATTTTTGACTTGGTTTTAGAGTCAGTACACTGACTCTAATACCTATAAAACTAATATCACATCACACTATTACACTAATATTATAAAGGCGAAAGTTTGTGAGTGTGTGTGTATGTTTCTTACTTCTTCACGCATAAACGGCTGGACCGATTTAGATAAAATTTGGTATAGAGATTGTTTGAGTCCCGAGAAAGAAAAAAGGATAGTTTTTATTCCGGGAGTATGTTCCCTTGGGATAATTTTCGACATACACGTGGGCAGTAGCTAGTATATAATATAAGTATATTAACTTAATTATAACTAAAATTAAACTCTCAATTAAAAAGTGAAATCACTGCACTGGTGATTTCACTTTTTAATTGAGAGTAACTAGAACGTTGAATGCGTCTGTCTCCGAATTATTGTAATTATAGATGATAAATCTTGCGAGATTATAAAACTTTCTTGGTGATGTTTGTATAAACTATCGATAAATTCTGATCAGTTCATTTCAAATACAATAATTCCAAAACTATCTTGAGTTCACTTACTTATTTTAATATGATTTATGTGTATAATTTTATTATATTTGAACATCATTAAGGCTGATTTTGTGATAGATAATTAGTTACCTACTTGTTGTTAATTGTTTGTAAATTTATTTATTTATTAAACAGTTTATGTACCTACACACATTTAACAAATCTAGATAAGAAGAAGGAAACAGAAACATATGCACAAAGGTGATGCTTATTTCTAAAGAAATCTCTTCCATTAAGAGTCGAATAAAAGAGATGTAGACATCGTGTTTAAAAGTTATACTTATGTTGAAACACACACACACACCCACACAAGGAATTTACTGATTCGTCTTTCATTTCTCTTTATTTGTCTGCATGCATGTTATTGTTACTGGGATTATGTACCTAATTATAAAATGTACCACGTCTTGCGCCATATAGGACCTCCATATTTATATTGTATAATCGGGATCGGTCCTGTCTCTCCTAAGCTCAGGTTGCTTTGTAGCCTATTTAGGAGTACAGTGCTTCACCCGCTTACTAGATTCTTGTTTTACTCATATATGTGCCTATTATATCCATTTGTGTAATCTGGTCCTTGAAATACATACTATACATAAATATGACTAAATTGTTGATTTTTGTTAGCATGATTTATGTGTATGTTTTTTTTTTATTACGTAAACAGGAACGGCAATCATAAGGTGCTTTAAAAAAAATTAAATAAATAAATTATATTTTTGAATCGGAGAGTTTTTTCTTTAATATTACTTTAAACATTTTTTCGTTTGACTGTATTGGTTTCAAGCAAGTTTAGTTAGTTTCAATTCAAGCCAATTGAACGATAGATTTTATTATTTATTTATGGGTGCTCTCAGTGGCCGGAAGAAAAATATTAAAATTAAATGGATCCGGCCACCGTGGTCCCAGTTATTTGCGGTCCCAGTCGCCGAAAGCCTCGGAAGTACACTCAACGAATCTCTCCTTATCTTCCAGCAGACATCACACAGATGAAAGTTATTTTTGAGATATTATTTTTCTTAGTCAAAAGTGCAAATATTAACTTAGTCCATCGACTATTTAGCCCAAGACAAGTGTCATGTGCCACCGAGTTCCGTTGCATAAAAATAACTCTAAGTCTAACTTTAGACCGTACGTTCTCCATTATTATCTAAAAAAGTTAGCCTTGGTTCTGGAAAGTGTTAGTTATTTTAAAGTAAACCTTCCGAACCGTAACAAGTCTATGCATTTTACAATAACAAAAAAGCTAATGTGTCCGCTTCACAAAAGTATTTTAATATCTGTGTGTTTAACTGTTTGGGAAATAACAAAAAGTGTGGCTAATTATTTGTATTTAAGTGTCGTCTTTAACTGTTTGAGAAATAACAAAAAATGTGGCTAATTATTGTTTTATATCTGTGTAGTCTTTAACTGTTTGGGAAGTAACAAAAAGTGTGGCTAGTTATTTTTATATCTGTGTAGTCTTTAACTGTTTGGGAAATAACAAAACGTTGGCTAATTATTTTTATGTCTGTGTAGTCTTTAACTGTTTGGGAAATAACAAAACGTTGGCTAATTATTTTTATGTCTGTGTAGTCTTTAAATGTTTTTAACAGAAAACGTGACTCATTATTAGTAAAAAGTGAAAAATAAAAAAACTTTTTAACAAAAAAATACAACCGACTTCCAACTAGAAACACTACAACATTTACTTAAAATAACTTTAATTTCGGAAGTCGGTGTCAAATGTCAAGTGATCAATTTGAAACATTTTGTCATTTCGACCATAGCTTGATAGAAATGTCAATTTGCCTAAAGCCCCTTTAATATATACCTACCAGACGTACATTTATGTAATAAATAATGCAACATGCAATAACTTGCTTTGCTATTAAGTTCTTAGTAATCCAAGGCCAATCACATACTCTCAGATAAAAATAATAATTATTGTCTAACCAACCTTGTGCCCTTCGGTCCCTTCACTGCAAGTACACTGACTTAACATTTATGCAACAAATTATGTACGACGAGCGGCTTTGCTCGCGTGAACGTCGAAAATAGCCCAAAAGGAACATTGATACTCCCGGGATGAAAATGAAATGAAATGAAAATTGTTAATTGCGAGATTAACATCCAAATAGCACACATAAATAAGAATAAATAATTAAAAATAATAATAGGCTCTTACGCAAAGTCTTAACTACACAATATGCCTTCTCACACATTTTACATGCTCCAAAAAGCCACTATTCTCAATACCTGTCGCATCACTCGGAAGTTCCTGACTGAGGACTCCACACTATCATTGACCTATTTAATTTAAATTTCCCCTTACATACTTTGCTCCGGCCCGTGTGTAAGGTTGTACACTCTCTTAAAAGAGAAGCAAAGTTAAGAATCCAATATAATAATAATGGTACAATACAATATAAAATAAATTGCAATAACATGACAAATGCAAACTTAGATACCGCGAATCATGTTATCGGCGTATGGTATGACTGCAACCTTTGATGAAGAGGGCTGTTGTCCCAGTCTCGCACCGCGGCCACCAAGGAGTTAGCGGAGCGATTTACGGCGAAGCGTGCGGCAGCCGAGCGGCTCCTCAGCAGGAAAAGTAGGTACTCTATTTCTATCTCTGGATATGTGTACCCATGTGCCAAGTTTCATTCAAATACGTGGGACGTGAAGAGTAACAAACAGGGAGACAAAGAGAGTTACCTACTTCTCATTAATGCAGTCCTGCAAGAACATGGCGAAGGACTTCATCCAGTAGGATAGTATGAGCTGATAAAAAAATGTCAATAGGTCTTCTGTGGTCTATTCCACAGGCATGGTGCATTTTTCGAGATGAAAAGTAGAAGTACTTAGGTCCTGCCAGGGTTGCGGAATTTATTCGAAAGAGTCACCACGGCCCTCGAACGCAAAGGACTTTAGAAGGAACATGGATGGAGTTTAGTCAATAAAAGTCTGACACGCCTTTTCGCTCCACCCAGAGTGGAAGAAGTCATTTGATGATTTTCCATCCTTAAAAAAAAACAAAACACTTAGGCGCCAACTTCACGAGCGGCTGTATCGCGGCGATATTTTCGTCCCAGACTGCGGCGACCCTAACATAGTTCAAGAAACGCTTGGTAGATTGAATGATGTTAAGCTACTGCAATAAGTATTTACACCTGTTTTTATAAATACTTAACTAAATATATACCTACACTAGAAATAAAAACAAAAACTCCTAACTAAATGAACCCTAAAATATGGCGTCAAAAAATTCATCCGCATCTCTGTCGACTGGAAGTGTACCCAAAAACTGGCGGCATTGCCACGCTGTATGGCAATGCTTATTCTTTCTTTGACCAAGGTAAAAGCCAGCCCTTGGGTCTCGCGAAGTGTCAACTAATCGTCTTGAGATATCTTTAAACAAGTTATATGCACTCGGACCCCAAGACCCGAGAGTTTCAACCCCAAATGCAATAAGTATATTATATCTTTGTATATTGTCTTGCATACACTGCTTCTAATCGTCACGTAGGTGCATTGTAATCATTGAAAGAGAAATCAACCGTGTTCTTAGACCTTGGTGTTTATAAATTAATAAGAGTCTAAGGCAAAATAGCTTCACGTGCCACGAATTCAAATTGGTGTTGTTGTCAATATATTTATGTTAGCCACCATAAGACCCTCGATACTAAGTTAAAATTATCATAATGTTGTATTTTTACTTAAATTGTGTACAAAATTTCATAATAAAGGTTTTGTAGATATAGTTGAAAACTGTCAGCAACATTTAAAACAGATTGAAATACATTTATAGAGTCACGCTTAGATAACACCGTTTCAAATAATTAAGTAGGCATGTAATACTTTTCATTCAATGAGCAGACGAGTGAACAGACAGCGAAGGCTAGTAATAGGCTTCCGTTAAGGAACCCTAAAAAGGTACCAATGTCAATACACTGCGTATTGGAATTGGCGAGACGTGTCGCCTTTCATCGCCCGTAGTCCCTATGTCCAGCCAGTCTATTCTGTCAACATAGTAGTAGTAGTTGGAGTCAGCATGAAGTGAAATATCATTCCATCTAGTTTGATGGTTTGATAGCTCACTTCCTGTTCACTTCATCTGTTTACACGGTGAGTTGTTTACAGAATCGCCCTGCTGTTAGGCACCGCGGCTTCACGATGCAACTCGCGCTCGTAGTGATGTATTTCGCACCTCCGTGCGGTGCAGCGCGAAACAACTGCCCTCTTTGACGCGTCGCGTCTCAGTGTGTGCTGACCTTTCATCATTTCCTGCACATGCAGCTTCCCTATCACGTTTATTAAAAGGAAAACACGAGACAATAAACACAAGGGTCTTTGTTATGATGGTCAGAACGAATGCCAAACGTTACATGAAGAAATCTTTATAGTTTTATTTGCGGAAGCCGATGAGGTATTGAGCCTGCAATATTTTTGTTACTTACTGTGATGGTCATTATAACTTAAGTTCCTTATTATGGACATTCTTTATACGTTGCTAAGTTTTGCCAGCGGTTTCGTTCGCGTTTGTGTTTGGAGTTATACAAAGGGACGTTATCTTCCAGGATTAAAGGTCTTTGTTCAGACATGAAGCTACCCGAAACTGTCAAATTTTCCCAATCAACCTTGAACCTAATACTTTAGGGATACAGTTGAAAATCTGTTAAAGATATTTGACAGATTGTTGTAGTTTGATGTACTGGCGTCTGTACTAACCCAGGTCATGGTCTACTCTGTGCCAAGTTTCATACAAATCCAGCAAAAAAAAAACACTGTGCCATGACACATTTTTTTTCTCAGATTTTCGTACACAGAACATTATTTATCAGAACACCTATGTAATTAGCGGTGTGTTTTTTTTATCTAAACTAATAATTATTATAAAAAGGAAAGATTTGTATTTTTTAATTGTAACGAATAAACTTAAAAACTACTGAACCGATTTGAATTTTTTTGTTTTCAGCAATGGATAGCTACATTATCAGCAAGTAACATAGGTTATGTTTTATCCCCGTACTCCCACGGGAACGGGAACTACGCGGGTGAAACCGCGTGACGTCCGCTAGTCGTTTATTGTCTATCTATCGCCCAAAGACCGAAAACGCTCATCGAGCGAAAAAAAACAAATCACAACGCGTTTTGGCTTGTCCCAAAATTTCACATCGCTAATTTCGCGTGGTGGCACTTATGGACATGCCCATAACGCGTTGTGGAAATAAATAAATGCCATGACGCGGTCTGAGCCCTAACTGATGCAACCATATCGAACCACGACACGAACTGCCGGTCGATTCTGTAAACATGTCGAAGTGAAGGCTTGGGTGAAGTGATCACGAGGTGAGCTGTCAATCTATATAATCAAGATGTAATGACAGCTCACTTCATGTTCATCTTGATTATTCCTCCCGCTCTCCCTTTAGCTCCCGTCATACCATTTATGCTAAGTTCCTTCCTCTAAACCCTGCACACAGAAGTAGGAGCCCCGCAGCGGGGCTCCGTCATCATAGTTAGGTTTGAGGTGAGTGATAATATCAGAGCCATGTCAATACAACACTTATTTCGTTTTCATCAGATAGGGTTCAGAGCGCGTCATGGCATTCCTTTATTTCCACAACGTGTTGTGGCCATTTTTTTAAGTGCCACGAGGTGAAATTCTCGATTTATAATTTTCGGATAGACCACAACGCGAGCATTTCAGGTCTCTGAGCCAACTAGCTTAATCAGTATAATCAGCCGTTTCATTAAAAGCCTAGCCTTTTCATTGAACTCCCCTGTTTAATCAGCGACATAAGTGGCATGGACAAGTCAAAATTAAAATTAAATTAAAAGCGGCGCAGTTAAATGAAAAGGCTAGGCAACCAATTAAACGATTGATTAAGCTATTTGGCTGTAATATATATTGCGACGCGTCAAAAAACAATTTGGTCAAAAAATCTGTGAAACTAGTCTGGTTTTCAAATAGAACCTACGAATTTTATAGAATCATAAAACTACTTATTTTAAATAAAAAACTCATTCTCTTCTGCACTGTCCACGTAACTTAATTATACACTTTGCATTTACAAAGCATTTCTTCTAACTCACAATGGGTGCGTTGTGGAGTGCCCACAGAGCAATGAGCGACACCGCGCGCCGCGGCAGTGATTGCTAATACTATTCGTAGCCACACAAAACCACACTTTAACCTGGGGTGTACTAAAAAGCTACAAGAGTTTCCTTCGATCTACACAGGCGAGCCAGGATAAGCCACCAAAAGACAGAAGGAAACAGTGAAGTATCTACCACCTCACGACTTCTTGAAACCCAAAGAGCAGTTGCCCCTCGGTCGTGAACTGCAATGGCCTGGTTTTTTTTTAAGAATGTGTAATCATCAAATGCCTTCTTCCGCTCTGGGTGGAGCGGAAGGGCGTGTCAGACTCTTATTCACTAAGACCCATCCGTGTTCCTTCTAAAGCTCTTTGCGTTCCAGGGCCGCGGTGACTCTTTCGAACAAATTCCGCAACCCTGGCAAGCAGATAGGCCGCTGCTAACATAACTTGGTGAAATGGGGGATTATCAGTACCTTTCTTCAATTCTGCTGCGCTTGAGATTGGGGTAGGGTGTGTCTTTTGCTCTGCTCTTGTCGCTGGCGCGGCAGATCTAGCTTTATCTTTTTGACAGGCGACCATGACAATGGAAAAGTGTCTGTAATTGGTATATTTGAAACAAATGATTTCGATTTTGCAGGTGACATTCACTAACACACTCTAGCAGTTCGGCGAGATGAGAGTAGAGACTCCATTTTCTACACTTCGACTCTCAGTTGCTTTGTTGTGCGTGGGTCAGCCCACCGTGGCATCTTGATACTCTGTGGGAGCGCCCGTCACAAAGAATATAGTGCTTTTAGGAACAAGAGATGCTTTGGGTTTAAAACCTCTGCGTTACGAGGATTTTTTACGTATTTTATAGTATTTTGTTAAGTAATAATGAGGTTTTGATGGTTACATCGATTAACATTGTGCGGCGCACTAATCGGTCTATCGTCACTATATTCGGCTTATTGGCAACAATAGTCCTATCAGTGATGATAGACCGATCCCAGTACAACGTGACATGGTCATTTTCGAGAACTGGGTCGGTTTCAGAACCCACGAGCTTTTATTTTAAAGCAAGTTGCTGGTGAATAATCCTGGCCGCTAGGTTATGCCTGTGCAAGTACTCGCCGTTAGCCAGACGAGAACATCCGGAGATAATAAGTATGTCTGATGGACTCACCCGGACGGTGGCATGCCCGACACACGTCAACCGTCCCGTCCTTCATATGCCTCCGGTAGTTGTTCGTCAAGATAATTTCGTCCATAATTGCACAAAAAAAATATTATTATTACATTATTATTAATGAAAGGTCTTCAGTATCACAGCGTGACCGGTTTCCGTACTAAGGTATATGGTATTAATAAATCCATCACAAATTGGAGGTTTCACTATGTTAAATTATTATCTGAAAAGTCTTACCAGCCCGTCGATTCTGTAAACATGTCGAAGTGAGTTGTCAATCCATATAATCAGGATGTCACGTGATCACGAAGTGAGCTGTCATTCCATCTTGATTATATGGATTGACAGCTCACCTCGTGATCACTTCGCCCAATCCTTCACTTCGACATGTTTACAGAATCGACCGGCTGTATAATATGAGACGCTCAAAAAAGCGCCAAAATTGAGCTAGTATTCATCCGCAAAATGTTGTAAGAAAAATATTGCTACTACTATTTCAAAGTCGAACTTAGACTTTATAAGCAGGTAAGTAAAATGGCTTACTCCCGATTTCTACATTAAGCATTTCAAGTTGAGTATTTGTCCAACTCTACTTTAGCCTTAAACCCGTCAAAGTTTGGCAATCAAATTGGATTTGATAGGTTCTTAACTCAAAATAACCACTCACGCCCTTATAAAAAATCCTGTTTAAAAAATAAATCGCCTAAAGTCTAGTTTAATGACCTGAAATACCCATAATGTATCAGGAAGCTCACTCCCTCTATCGTTGAAAACTAGAACATCAACCATACGGACACCTAACAGGCTCCTTTAAAAAACATGAATGCAATGTTCATACCTCATACAAAATTCATAGCGAGAGAGCATTAAGAGGAATTGTCGCCAGCCACGTCCACAAAATGCGATAAAAAATAATAAGTAGACATGAAAAGTCTTGGAGTTTATAAGAATGGAAGATGTGGTATAACACCAATTCTTGGATCGTTTAATCACCGTTCGCTTTCGAAGCAACATAACGATAATGAGGAGTTTCGTGGCTAAATAATAAAAATTTGGATCTTCGAAGATCTGAAGGGCAAATTTCGTATTTTTAAGGAGCGTTCACAGTCGCATCACAGTCGGAAACTGTCAAAAACATTTCTATTTTGCATACATTTCGACAAATTGACATAAATTTAAATCGCTTAGTTGATATTACGACTTGAATTTGAACGCTTTCTAAGCACGAGAATTGACCTTCTGATGGTATCACTCAGCAAATAAGTAGGCTGACCAGCCCCGGATCTACGATTTTTGCGAGCCGGGAAAAAACTTGATAGTGGCGCCCCCCTCTCTTCCACATGTGTGATTATTATATATTATTATTATTATATTATTTTTATATCGGGTGTGAAAAAATCCTTAAAGGTGAAGATGGTTGATCACATATTGTAGGTACCCATAATTGGCATAATTTTTTACCTAGGTATGGTCTGGAAATTGGTTTTGAACTTACTGAAGATCAAAGTATATGTATATCGATTTTTTTTTTAATTCATCTCGCATAGGTTTGATTTTCTTTTAACCAATTAACGAATTTTTCAAACAGGTGAATTTGGCGCCCCTTGACCTTGCCGCCCGGGGCTCGGGCCACGGTTTGCCCCCCTCCCCCTAGATCCGGGCCTAAACCTGATACTAGTTAATAACTGAGTAGATTATTTTATCAAATTCCATGGCTTATCCACCTTTCTATGATCTTCGTACATAACTGTTCTTTATTGCAACATATAATTAAATTTTAGAAGGAAGTGTGGATTTTTACGAGTCCCGCACTACGGTCTATGCTCTAAAATGAAAATTCCTTAGAAAATATACTGGCGGACGCTTTCTCATGAAACCGAGTTTATCATTGTACTTAATTAGACGCTTCGCTGTTATTATAAGGGGCTCTAGACAGAGTGATATTCTACCAGAGAGCTATAGTGATTGTCGAAATGCCAAAGTCGCAGATAGACTTGAGCATTCGCTTGTTATGAGCATTCTAGCGAATGTTAAAGTAAACAAGAGCGTTCTAGCGAGCATTCTAGCGAAAAGACAATATATTATTTGCTTCGAGCTTTTTGCAGAGCTGAGGAATTTTGTCATCGTTTTGTGACATCTTCTTAAAGAATACATTTTTTTGACGAGCTTTTACCGAGCTTACATGATCGGCTATATAGCTTGGCTCTGTTCGTTGTTCAGTTCGACCATACCGAGACTCTCGGTATGTTAAGATGGACACCCATCCACAAACCGACCTCGGCAAGCGTTGCTTAACCTTGAAAAACGACTTGTGTGGCTATTATTATGTAACACAATTCAAAAGTACTCTTAAAAGGTTTGATTAAAAAAAAAAATGAGTTAGAATAAAAACACTACTTAATAAGTCAACCCACATTTATCACGGAATAAGCAATTGATTTTATCACGAAACCTTTTCATTTTGACCTTAAAATCCGTCACACACCGAAGCTCATTTTTCATTCCGCACGCCACGCCAGTTTTCTTAGAAAACACAACGGGCGAAGGTGTCAAATATGGATGCGTCTTCACTCTCATTAGACTTGAGACACCAACCATTTACCTGATGGAGTTTTTTTTTTGTATTTTTGCATAAATATACGGCCGTACCCTCGGTTCGGGTGAAAAAACTGAAACAGGCCTTTTTAGAAAGGGGAAAAAAGATTCTTTTTTACGGTAATGGTCGCCGGTTTTGATGGGACGTGGCGTTATTTTTTCGTGCCTTTTTGGCTAATAAAGGCGATGTGTGTTCCGTGTTGAACCTTAATGCGTGTACTGGATAAATACTGGGTGGATGCTGATTCAGTAATTTACAGAATACGGATACCTATTATTATCACGGATTTTCGTCTTTGGGAGAGTGTAAACGTTTTTAACCGACTTCAAAAAAAGGAGGAGGTATTCAATTCGGTTGTATTTTTTTATGTTCATTACCACATACTTCCATGATTTTTTTTTTATTTCATGTAAAGTGATTTGCGTTCCGATGGCTCCCATAGACATTTTATCAAAATCGGTTAATAGCTGGGGTAGAAAATTTATCATCGAAATATACTAAATTGCGTGTTTTGCTTTCCTGTGACTTTCCAGTGGTGTTGTAAGGTGTGGGGTATATCTAACACTAAAAAGTGAAAAACACCGACTTACGAAATTAAAGTTATTTTATACTTTGTAGTGTTTTGTTTTATTTGGAAGTCGGTTGTATTTTTTGGTTTTATTTTTATTTTTGTAATGACTTTGGTTTGACATTATTGAACACTAACCCCTTTCCTATATTCTCAGAAAGTGTATCATTTTTCAGGATTGATTCCGTTCCCGTAGGAATTTCGGGAAAACTTCTATTAGCCCCAAGGAACTTACATGCCAAATTTCAACTTTCTACGACCAGCAGTTTCGGCCGTGCGATGTCTGTCAGTCATCAGTCAGTCAGTTAATCAGATTTTTTGATATAGTGATTGATCACATGATATTTCAACAGCCTTTGTCAATCCCATTTATTTATGACGTTTCAATCGCTTTCGCCGCGCTACCGCTACTAACTAGTGCCTCTGGAAGAATTTTGGGGAGGCTTTTTCCCAGTAGTGGGACAATACAGGCTGAAAAAAAACTAGATGAGCCAGGTGTTTACTAGCTCATTTATCTAAGAAATACTTAAACAAAATCAGATAGCATAAATTTGTCTCGCTCAAGTTATTAAACTAAAGTTTTTCTTGGCGGCTATTCTCGGGCTGGAAAAAAAATGTTTGGTTTTTCTTTACTAAATAGTATGAAAACTTCCCCCTCCTCGCCTCAGATAGAGGCCATTAAAGACAAAAATTATAACAACAAAAAAATACAAGCTGAAATTTTAATGTTGTTTTTATAATAAATTTAAAATCAAGAAATGGCAGAATAACAATTGCGATAAACAAAACTCGAAAGCGACTTCGGACCAATAGTAATACATCGCGATAGTTTCGCGCAAAGCGGCCGCGGTCGTTGCCCTTCGCGTACCAGCTTATAGGTATAAGATAAAAGGATGCCGCGCGCGATGTGCGGGGCCTCACTCGCCGCGTGCTTGCAGGCAAGTTAATCCCGTATTACTACGCGCGAGAGCATATTTGCTCTGAACATTTATGAATCGCTTTCCACTTTGTCGGCGCGCCGCTGCTCTGCCAGTAGTATCTACGTCACGTCTAGTGAATTACTATTGCTTCTCACGCTTTCGAGTTTATGAATATTTTTTAAATTATTTGAAAACAAAAACATGTTTGTTTTTTAAGTTTAACTTTATGTTTCGATAGATATACTACTGATTGCTAATCGCTCTGCCTCGGGAAAAAAACCATTAAAATTTATAATGGTAAAGATTATTAGGAGTCAGTAAATTTGACTCCAGTCTTGCCAACAACTACCGTGTTATGTTGAGGTCTTCAGGTCTGGTAGGCAGCCGCTGCACGTAAAATACTGGTATTCAGCTGAATACGGTTTGACTGGAAGCCGACCCCAATATTGTTGGGAAAAGACTAGGGACATGATGATGAGCGAAATAAAAGGTAAACTATCTCATATTTTAAAGGAATTGAAAAAAGATCTAGCGACAAAATTCTTACTATAGTAAAGAATTCATTAATAATATAATATAATAATAATATAATATATCTTCGGACAACTCACACACGGTCATCCAATCCCAAACTAGGCAGAGCCTGTGCTATGGCAACCAGACAACTGATAAACATACTTATATATTTCTAAATACATACATATTATAGACAAATTACACCCAGACACAGAACAAATGATCATGCTCATCACACAAAGATTTGTCCTGGGTGGTAATCGAACCCACGACCTCCGGTTTAGCAGTCAGGGTCACTAACCACTCGACCAACAGGCCAGTCATTCATTCATTGATTCTTCCATATGTACGGCTTCAAAATAACTGGATTATTAGGTACCACCAGCGCAAAGTATCACTAAATCAGAGTAATTTAGGCCGCTGATTAAACGGCGCAGTTCCATGAAAAGGCTAGGCAGTTCATTAAGCGGCTTATTAACCAGTTGGCTGCGAAACATGCATGTCAATCACATTCCACCCACCCCCAACAAATGAAAATCAGCATCTTTCCAAATTAATTTATTTTATATTTTATTAATTTAATACAGACAAAAAAAAACATCTTCAAAATGAATTTCATATAGTTAACAAAAGCCGTGCAATTGACTAAAAATGGCACCGTAGATAATTAAAAAGACAAAGATTTATATAAACAACGAAGTATACGGGTTACGTTTTTTTGAGGTACGGACCCTAGAAAAGAAGAAAACAAAAGGGAGACATTTATTGATTAATTTACTTACTTACCTAAATATTTACCTACTGATAATATATGACGATGCAAAAGTTTATTACTGAAAGCTAAAATACTTACATTGAAGACAAAACAAAATTAAAGGGTATTTGCACGTGTAGCCCACGAAATTCAAATATCACATTGATTCCAATTTACATCTCAGTATTATTAATTATTATTACGCAATTATGTTCGGGGGTCGACTTCCAGTCTTATTATATGCATCTGAGTACCTACCAGTAATTTAAAAGAAATGGAGCAAAGAGCAATGTAGAGGGCAATGCTCGGAGTTTCCTTGCGTGGTCGAATCAGGAATGACGATATCCGCAAGAGAACCGAGGTTACCGACATAGCCCGAAGGATCGCCAAACTTAAGTGGCAGTGGGCAGGTCACATTGCTCGCAGAACAGATGGTCGATGGGGACGAAAAGTTCTGGAATGGCGATCGCGTACGTATCGCGCGATGATGACGATGGCCAGTATTTTAAATAGAGCGACTGCCTATCCGACCTCCACAACCCAGTCAACGATCCGTGTGGTAATACTGGTGTTAGATTTTCGGGGTTCTGACTACACGTAACGCTAATGAATGTCAAAGATCTTCAATCATCATATCAGCCGAAAGACGTCCACTGCTGCACACAAGCCTCTCCCAAATGGCCCTCCTCTTTGGGAGAGGCTATTATCGCCACGCTTGGCAGGCGGGTTGTCGATGGCAGTGTAGCTGTTGCAATGCACAGAGAATGCTGCTGCCCATTTTGTGGTGAGTCTCTTAGTCGCCTCTTACGACACCGGTGGTCTTCTACAGCGGGGACCAACGAACGGTTTAATGTACACATTCACGGACCAACTTCGGCAAGAGTTTATTCACTTTGCACATAAGCATATGTGGCTGTTATAATTTAGCCGCCATTCAATCTCCAGTATTAGGTTGTACGTCATTTAAGTTCCTTCTCAGTTATTTTAACTCAGATATCAAGCTTAGAGCTACAGCGTGCACGGCATAAAAAGCGCCATCTAGTGTTGCAACATCGAAACTTTAACCTTTCAAACATTTGGCATTAACACTTCCGTGCTGCCATCTATAGTTACTGCACTCTCCGAATTAAGCAGAATTAGAGATAAAGTAACTTCGAACGGACTGTAATTTAATATTTGAATTTCGTAGGCTACGCAGATAATAATAATAATATAATATACAGGGTGTCCCAAAACTCAACGTCAAGCCGAAACGGGGTGACAGGATTGATCATAACCATCACGAGAAAAATCTGAAAAAAAATCTATCCCATGCAGTTTGAAAATTATGGGCATTTTAAGAAAAACCTAGAAATTTGATCAAACTGTACCATTTTTCGGTTATTGTGGTTATTATTTTTTATTTTTGTTCATTTGAACTTTAGAAACGTAATCCTAAATAACATTTCTAGAATCCCAATAAAAAATAATGACACAATTGCCTCAAGTTCCCGAGAATTGAGACTATTTGTTAAACTACGAATTTAAAATTTTCAAGATTCGTCGACTTTGACAGGCCCTCCTATAAAAAAAATGTACTAGAGTGCCTTGGCAAGTAGCATTAAAAGTTGGCGCATTTAATCAGAATTCTAAAATGGTACAATACTTGTTAGTTCCATACAATAGAAAAGAGTAAAAAAATTAAAACCTCAAGTAACCCGATTTTTGCTATCAGATTTTACTCAGTTAAAATGTTTTTAATTCGCACAAGCTCTAGGTAGGTTCTTAATTTTAAGGCAAAATGATGAGAGAGATGGATAATGGGTATGTTTGCCATGAGTGAGCGAGACAGATAGTGACGCCACGCATTGAGACGGAGATGCGTCGTTTAAACGAGTGCGAATGAAACAGATAGATGCTATGGCATCTATCTGTTTCATTCGCACTAGTTTCAGCCAAGCAAATGGCTACGCTACCAGTCCGACACCAACCAGTTAGTACGTTTCGCTCATTCGTCTACTGCGCACGTTCGTATTCGCTTGTGTTGATTTAGTACTGACAACTTTGGCTTCTCTTTTTGGACTTGAATCTTTGTGAATTGGACTTGTTGATAACATACCGGCAACTTTGGCTTCTCTCTGGACTTTTGTGTTGGCATCCTTTTTATCTACCATGCCTACGCGCTACACTTCACAAGAATATGCGAACATGCACCTCATTTATGGGGAATGCAGATGCAACGCAAGTGCTGCCGCTAGACTTTATCGTGAAAGATATCCAAATTTAGAGCGCTACCCGGATCACCGCGTGTTTGTTAATGTGCACCGTTCACTCACAGAGGGCGGCCATTTCCCGAATCAAATACAGGCTGGAGGTAGACCTGTGTTTCCTTTCCAGGAAGAAGTATTGCAAGAGGTCGCACGTGACCGAAGTATTTCCGTACGTGGAATTGAAGAAAGAACGGGAATACCGAAAAGCACTGCTCATCGTATTTTACAAAGAGCCGAAATGCATCCGTTTCACGTACAACGAGTTCAAAGTCTTCTACCTCGAGATTATCAGGAAAGGATTTCTTTTTGTAGAACAATGCTACAGAGGCATAATGAGAATCCCCAATTCATCCAAAAAATTCTCTGGTCAGATGAATCGACATTTAAAAAAGATGGTTACATGAACTTGCACAATTATCACGAGTGGCATGTGGAGAATCCACATTTAATGCGAGAAGATAGATCCCAGTATCGTTTTAAAGTAAACCTGTGGACCGGAATTTTAAACGGTAAAATTATTGGGCCTATTGAACTGCCTGAGAACTTGAATGGAACTAATTACCTACATTTTTTAAGAGAAGATTTACCAACCCTGTTAGAGGACGTACCACTAGCAGATCTTCGCGACATGTGGTTTCAACAAGATGGCTGCCCAGCGCATTTCGCAGTGCAAGTAAGAGATTTCCTTGACCAGGAATATCCGGGAAGGTGGATTGGACGTTCGGGCACTATCTCGTGGCCCGCCCGTTCACCAGATTTAAATCCCCTGGATTTTTTCTATTGGGGAGTTCTCAAAGAAAAAGTTTACTCAAAGCCCATTGAGAACGTAGCCGACCTGCGTGAACGCATTTCTCAAGCAGCTGAGGCGATCAACTCTCGAAGATATGCCCGACTAATAAGTAGATCTTTTTTAAGAAGATGTAGGGCTTGTATTGAGGCTGATGGTAAACAATTTGAACATTTATTGTAATAAAAAACGTTATTTCTCTATCATCTGACTTTTATTCCAACAAACCTAATTATTTTACTAATTTTACTAACTTTTTTTCACTTTGGTAAAAGTGGCGTCACTATCTGTCTCGCTCACTCATGGCGAACATACCCATTATCCATCTCTCTCATCATTTTGTCTTAAAATTAAGAACCTACCTAGAGCTTGTGTGAATTAAAAACATTTTAACTGAGTAAAATGAGATAGCAAAAATCGGGTTACTTGAGGTTTTAATTTTTTTACTCTTTTCTATTGTATGGAACTAACAAGTATTGTACCATTTTAGAATTCTGATTAAATGCGCCAACTTTTAATGCTACTTGCCAAGGCACTCTAGTACATTTTTTTTATAGGAGGGCCTGTCAAAGTCGACGAATCTTGAAAATTTTAAATTCGTAGTTTAACAAATAGTCTCAATTCTCGGAAACTTGAGGCAATTGTGTCATTATTTTTTATTGGGATTCTAGAAATGTTATTTAGGATTACGTTTCCAAAGTTCAAATGAACAAAAATAAAAAAGAATAACCACAATAACCGAAAAATGGTACAGTTTGATCAAATTTCTAGGTTTTTCTTAAAATGCCCATAATTTTTAAACTGCATGGGATAGATTTTTTTTCAGATTTTTCTCGTGATGGTTATGATCAATCCTGTCACCCCGTTTCGGCTTGACGTTGAGTTTTGGGACACCCTGTATAATAATAACATAATAATATGGCTACACACGAATGACACTGCGCCGTATCTTGGCACGTTGCGACGCCGCGCCATGAAAATCTACATCATAAACATTAATAGCATGACGTCGTATCGTGTAAATTAAGTACATGCTGATCATAGCATTTTAACTGTCATTATCTGTATTATGCTAAAGAACGTTGCAATTTTTTAAAGTTGTATTATTCTTGAATCGCGAGTTACATTTGTAAATAATAGAAAAAAAATATAAAGATGAAATAGAAAAAGAGTTAAAGGCACTGTTTGACAGCGACTCGATGAAAATATCAGGGGCCCTACTATGAAGTCTTAAAACGATCATGGTTCCACTCTAAGAGAGAGACGGAGCTATACATAGCGAATAGCACTATCCCTTTTACATCATCGGAATTGTATGGCATTAGCACGTCATAGTAGGGCCACAGTACCAAAATGATGAAAATATCACAATATTTAAAATCATACTTTTTCTTAATGTGGCTAAGATCATGAAGCTAATTCAGCTAGCTCAAGAAACTTCTGGACACAGCGGGCCATGAAATTATAATGGCTACCTAAGCTAAATTCCCTTCGATTGTGTACATTACGATTGTTTTCATACTAACATCGAAAAGTATATTACATATTAAACAGTCCATTATCAAACACACTGTGTCCAGGAATCATAATCTACCACAGAGGAGAACACGATTTGAAGTGTCTAAAAGTACACAAACAACAATAAAATAAAAACCAGAACACAAAATCGCACATTAAAAAGTTATAACGAACACATCAGCCACGTCAATGTCAAGTCGTCGATCAGTCACGTCAACGTTAAGATGTATGTGAATAACTGACGCACTGAGTGACCCACGAGTTTCTTGAACTTTTTCCACCATAGAGATCTACGATTTGGAACTTGCTACCGGGGCTGCCGGATTGTATAATTGGAAACAAAAACTGTATTATTTGATTACTGATTGTATCCGTTTTGTATCCTGGACCCTCATGTATAATTGGATAAGGAAAGCCTAAATTTAATTATCTGAGTAAATACAAAGATTTTGTTTAAATTTCGGAGTAAAACTATTTTTAATATTATTTACCACAATCTATGTATAGTGATATTTTTTGAGTTGCCATATGGATGCGCGTAAAGCCTGTGAGTACCATAATAAATAAAAAAATAACATAGGGAAGTTCCCGTGATTAATCTTCATTGTGTATGTTTAAAAAAAAATAAGCACTCTTTGTATCCTGACATTCAATTTTGTATAATTTCGAAAGACGATTCAAAAGTGCCTCTAAATAGTTTATTTCAACTAAGTGGTTCATTTTTTTTTTCTTATATATTTGGCCATTCAACAAAGGATGCATAGTTATAAAATAAATTACCTGCAATGATACAAATGGTTGCTAAATCCGAATCAGGTTCATTTACCTGCGTGTTTGTTGGTGTTTGCACCGATCTTGACGTGACTGACTTGACGATGACATGACGCGTGTGTGTGTTTGTGTAAACATTCAAAACGAGCCTCTTGAGCCTTTAGTAAAGTTACAAATACATTGAGTACCCATCTCAGCATTCCATTATGTCACTCCTATGTGTTTTTAAATTAAAATATTAATTTAACTTAGTCAACTGCTTATAACGATCCTGCCGTCAGTTTTGATCTTCAAAGGTGAGTGACCTCTGATGTAGGCCTCGAGAATCTTCTGGTCTCGGCCAATGTACCTGGAGTTCTTTTTGTTTTTGAACATCTGGAATGAGAAATCAGTTATTGTAGTAGATACTAAGCTTTTGTCAACGATTTCAGCAGCGTGAAATCCTTAAAGTATATTCACAGGAAGGTTAAAAGTATAGTCCTTCATCGTACACTGCGTACCCAAGCAAGCCGCTTCAAACATAATCTGGCAAAATGGAGGTTTATTGATCCACCACACACCCGGTGTAACTGCGGTTCGGTTCAGACTATGCCCCATTAGCTTGTTATCCCGAAAATCGGCTCACCTGCACCCTGATGACTCTACAACGCATCTATTGAAACATTAAAAAAGGCCACCCACTGGGACTTAATAGTATAATATGATGAACCATCGACACGATAAAGAGTCCTCGTAATTGAATTTTCGTCATGGCCGCCAACTTCTGCGGGGACTTAAGCCATTGGCGCAGGACATACTATAGTACACAAGTATATGTGCATAAGACTCTCGCGGCATACCATCTAGTCCGATGTTAACATCACCCAGATTCAGATAAACTGTAGGGAAACCAACGCGTTTCAAAATTATACAAATACAGTCCAAGTTCCGGCCTCGGCCTCGGCCCGACCTCGACACCGAGGCCCGTCGCGATGTCTCAGTAAAATCCCTCCCCGACCTTTGGTTACCGAGCCAGCCCTCGTCGCTGAGCCAGTAGTTCCCTAAATAATAATGTTATGACCCAGCCTGTCTTATGCTGTCCTCCCAAAATGACGCTGCTAAGCCGAGGTACGCATCCCAAAGGGGATGCCCTAGCAAGCGGTCATGTAGTTTGTAAGCCCTGCCTGGGGGCCTTAAATTCATTTGAGGCCACCACAGGATAGTCCGGTTAAGCAGTACCAGCCTTCGTGTGTTGAACTGCTTCACAAATTCAATTCCTTTGCTCACAGTAAAATCTGCGCTATACCAATAATCGTCTTTTACGGTGTCTTCCTTTGGAATCCCTCTGAACATCAGGACGGCAACAAGTCAGTTGTCCTTTAAGGTGCAGGCACGTGAGCACATTCGCAAGAAGTTGGTAGAAACATCACAGCGTTAATTCGTTGGATTCGTTTTTTCTTAATAACATTGTTTATGTATGTACTCGTATCTATGTATTTATGATTATATATTTTTCTCTCTGTTTGGCTTTCCTTTAAGTTGCACCTGCCTTGTTGTCTTTGCACCACCCTAAAGTCGACTGGCAGAAAATGCCTAAGGCATTAAGTCTGCCTTTGTACAGTGTTTTTACTAGTGCATAAAGTTTTAATAAATAAATAAATATTCCAATAGGACGGCATTTCACGGTCACACACCAATGGCTTAACATGCTTTCCGAGGCACAGGTGTCGCACCACCAATATTCAAACCCCGAAGAAACATTAATCTCTCAATCCATTTCTCAACTATGTTGGTGTCGTCTTCCAGTCTATCCGGATGCAGCTGAATAACAGTATTTAACATAGAGGGACTATCAATCTAACCAATAAATGAATTGACTTTGACTTTGACTTTGAACCTCCACAACCCAATAACTGGTTACCACGATACCCCTTTGGCAAGTCTGGTGTCAGCTTTCTTGGCTTCTGCCGACTGTAACGACTGTCAAATATGTTCAAATGACAACGGGACCAACGACTTAACGTGCTTTCTCAGACACAGAGGAAACTCGGTATCGGTCACCCATCCACGTACCAACTTCGGCAAGTGTTGATGCACGCTTGTCGGGTTCCGATCAAACCGGATTCAGCCGAATACCAGTATTTTCTTCGTATATTAGACTTCGGCAAACGTAGCTTGAACTCAAAATTCGACCGGAGCAGCTGTTATTATTTACCCATGAGCTAAACCCTAGGAGTGATTGGTCTTTGAGATACTTACAGAGAAGCCATCGCCCCCATCAGACAAATATGCTGGCGCAGTCACCAAGTATACTTCATTGTCGTCCAGAGGGAGAGCACTCTCGCCGATCATAGCGGAGGTCAGGCGCTGTCCTTCGGGGAGGGACACGTTGTACGTCACCTGGAGGCCTGGAAAGAGGTTTAATATGATGGTTAGTTTTTAGTAGGTAAACGGTATAGACTTATACGAGGTGTAACAGTAATATCGCCGAACCTGAAAAGGCCATATTGTAATCATTATTACGAACAACTTTTACTATGAGTGTTAACACACTGAAATTGTGAAAAACATCAACTGCACATGTCTACATTTATGTTAGCATAACTCAATAAAATGTATGAAACAGCTGATCTTTTTTTTTCGCAAAATGTGTGGATTTTCTCGTAACGCCATACCGTAGGAGGTATAGTAGGCGCCAGATAATCGTGGAATAACGGTCATTGACCCACCTACAATTATTGACATTTTTAATTTGAAAAACGGAATTAATGACACAAAGCTGTCCCGAATCATCATCTCTCGTGATCCTTAACATTGTCTAATAATGAAAAACGATTCATATTTAATTGTTCAGGTACCTATGAACAGTTATTAGGGAAAGGTCAATGTACTTTATTCCACATTTATCTGGCGCCTACTATAAAAGATACCATCTTCCTACATGGTATATTTTATACCATCTACTTTTCGCCAGCTTTGCTCTAGCCGCGGAACCCCTTACAAAATTTTCGACGGGATACGTTCTGGGTAGCTAATACCGCGTGAGTTAACAGAATACGTAATACTGGAATGTAGGAAATTAAACCGAGGGCACATATTCCTGTGTCTCTTCTATAAATCCATGTTTGTTCCGAATTTCATCCAGATTAGTTCAGCCGTTATTGTTCAAATAACAAAAATCTATACATCTCATTTACAATAACAGCAATAAGATAAACAAGGGACCACTCACCAGAAACCTGTAGCAACCAAGGTCCTTTAAAAGGGTTGTATGCCCACGCGTCGCTGACACTTCTCTCCAGCGCCTGTCGCACGTACTTGCCTTCCAGCTCGTAGACCTCGACGCGGTCGTTGAAAGGCAGCAACTCGAATATCGAGCCTTCAGTTATTGCTGGAAAGGGGAGATATTGTGATATGAAACATTTCAAAGAAAGAATAAGAGTTTCATTTTCGCCAGGCAAGACGTAAACCATAAAACAAACAAAAAAAAATTAATAAATTACTTGCAGTACAATCAAGCAATGCAAAGCAATACGTTGGTTAACGCCTTTTTGTTATGTATAACGATTTTTTGTCATGTACCTATAACGTCTTTTTGTCATGTAAAACGTCTTTTTGTCATGTTTAACGACTTTTTGTTATGTTTAACGCCTTTTTAACCGATTTTTTATGCTATTTTCAGCGCCTTGTTATAGATATAAGATACATATTACTTTTATTTGAACTCGAATTAAAAGAAATACAAGTCCATTCTCATTCCTTCAAATAAATCTATTGAAGTATCTACATAGTTATTTGGATCGCTTGTGCCTTAACACAAAACATAAGGTTAGGCTTTAAGTGGAAAATACGTAAGTTCTGACTCAGGCTATATTTTGCTAATTTAATATAAATTGTAATACATTTTTATTTCTATATATTATAATATATAAATATAATTTAATAATAACAAAACGACTACTCACTTCCTTGCATAATCGAAGACTTGATGTTACCGCGTTGAATGAACGATAAATACTGGTGAGGGGACGAAGCTACTTTCTTCTTGACCTGAAAAATAAATCGAACTTCATCTTTACCCTTTATAATTATTAAGAAAAAAAGAAAAGAAAGAAAGAAAACCAGTTTGTTCTGCCGGAAAAAACGCACAGAAACACTACAAACTTATCAACTACAATTATAACAAAAATAAATAATAATATAATTTTTTTTATTTCAGACAACATAGCCCATACATTCATACACACACAAACAACAACGACAAACAAAATACTTAAATGATGTTATTAACACAACAGCTTGTACCCTATGTTAGTACTTATAAATTACGAGAGATATTATCCATCAGAAAACCAGGAACCATCAGGAAATGTTCTGGTGCAGTATTATTAGATACGCTCTTAAGTCATCATGATTTTTGAGCGAGGGAGAGATAGGGACTTATTCTCCCGACGAGGAGATATTATAGTGCACAAGTGGGTGCGCAAACACAAGTGCACTCTCTGTTCCTTTACAATCATATTCCGATGGGACGGCAATCCGACACGACTTGGGAGAGATCAGCCGGTCGCTTCTGTAAACATGTCGAAGTGAAAGGCTTGGGTGAAGTGATCAAGAAGTGAGCTGTCAATCCATGTAATCAAGATGAAATGACAGCTCACTTCGTGATCACTTCACCCAAGCCTTCACTCCTTGTGCAGAACCAAGTTTACCGACATAGCTCGAAGGATTGCCAGACTGAAGTGGCAGTGGGCAGGGCACATTGCTCGCAGAAAAGATGGTTGATGAGGCCGAAAAGTTCTGGAGTGGCGACCGCGTACCGGAAGACGCAGTGTTGGGAGGCCTCCCATAAGGTTGACCGATGACCTGGTGAGGGTCGCGGGTAGCCGATGGATGCGAGACCTATGGGGAGGCCTATGTCCAGCAGTGGACGTCTTTCGGCTAATATGATGATGACTGCTGACGCAGGACCATCGGTCGATGAAATGGTGACGCCTAGTGTCTTGCTTTGTATAGCTATTTGACTTGGTTTGTATGGCTATTTGACTTGGTTTGTATAGCTATTTGACTTGGTTTGTATAGCTATTTGACTTGGTTTGTATAGCCATTTGACTTGGTTTGTATAGCTACTGTTGACAATGCCATCTTTAGCTTCCACCGTACTGGTTTTCTTAGCGTCGTAATAGTATACCTATTCGATCACGTGAATGTTGGAAATTACCCCAAGGGAAATCCTCCAGGGATAAAAAGTAGCCTATGTGGTATTCCAGACTATTATCGATCTTTATGTCAAATTTCATCCAAATTATTCAAGATCCGTTCAGCGAGTTGAGTAAGCCGTTCCAGCATAATCACGCTGCACTCAACCACACAGTCGTGTGGTTGAGTAAGTGACATGCTTGACTTTTATATTTTTAGTATTAATAGTAAGATGCTATTGAATTATTTTCGGTGGTCTGATTAATACCATAGAGTTATGGGATATCAAATGGAAGTATTGTATAATTATAAGGTTGCATTAAAATAGGTGGACAGATTTTAACACAGCGCAAAAACACAAATGAAAGTGATTTAATTTTGACCTAAAATAATGTTTTTTTCAGCACACTAGAATAAACACATCCATTATGAGTAGGTACTTGACGTGATCACGTGCGCCTGCACATTTGTAGTATAAGAATTATGAGAAAACAAAGGCATGAATGTGTTTATGCATTGTGTACCAACGTTTTAAGTGTATTTTCGTTCTAATGCGTTTTTCTTTTTTTTACCACTGTCCTTTTGGTGGTCTGCATGATTTCTAAAAGTTTGCCCATCTATTTGAATGGGACCTTATTTCTATATTCTATATTTCTATATATGTATATAAATATGAATCCCTATTTTCCTTGGTCACGGCATTACGCGTGAACGGCTGGACCAATGTCGCTAATTCTTTTTTTGTTGTTTGTTATTGTCAGGAGAAGGTTCATTAACAAGAATGTTTTGAAAAAAATATACATCCGGGCGAAACCGGGGCGAGCCACTTGTGAACAATAAAAGTCGTATGCATGAAAACAAATTGTAACTCACGAACTCGAGCTGAGCGTCCACCAGCATGTCTCCGATGGTGCACTCCCCGAACACACAGTCGTCGAACCGCATGGTGTACTCCGTGGACCCCACTGGCACGTTCTCTGCCTCGTGCACTCGCTTCGCGTAGGGAGCCAGCTTGGCTTTTATTGTGGGGTCTGTAAAATAGAATTTAAAAAATTAAAGTCTAGCTTCCCTACGGTTCACTTCCGTGTCCAGCGTGGCCTATTAAGCAGGGAATATACTTTTTTCTGGGACAAATAACCTAATACACACAGCGAAAGAGTAGCTTCATACCAGTGAAAAATACAAAATACAGACAATGCCAAAAATCTGTTTAGCCTATTTTCAACTATTTTGGCTCGGCTTGTAGTCTATCAGGATTCAGCTGAGTAGATACGTGTTAGGGTGCGTTCATAAAGAAGCAGGTTTTCGGTACAGACAGATCGGTAAAGAAAAAAGGAACAAAAGAATAAAATGTATTTAGTAGGTACATAGAAATTAACAAAAAAGGCAGGTTGCAAAACCAAAGTGTGTGTGTGTCTCACGGCTGCACTAAAAAGGTCCATTTCAGCGATATATCAGACAGACTGATGCAGTCTGACGCTGGTTTTCTAATGAACCTTTCAAAGACGAGTGGCGGTTCATTTGAATCAATATCTATTTATATAAAAATCAATTGCTGTTCGTTAGTCACGCTAAAATTCAAAAGCTGCTTGACCGATATTAATAATATTTTTTTTGTTTCGTTCGCCAAAATACAAGGAAGGTTTAAAAACATAAAAAAAATAGGTAGGTAGGCAGGGTAGGGTAAGTAGGTAGGCAGGGTAGGGTAAGTAGGTAGGCAGGGTAGGGTAAGTAGGTAGGCAGGTAGGGTAGGTTGTCAGTTGACGGAAGCGAAGCCGCGGGCACAGCTTGCAATATATATGGTACGGGTCGGTACTGATCGGTGAAGGTAAACCTTGTATTAGGAAACCAGCAAATCTGTCCATTATGTGCGAGCGCAAAAGTTAACATGGGTCTTTTTTGCCAGCACCGATCAGTACTGCCCAGTATCGACCTGTCTGTGCCGACAGCCTGCTTCTTTATGAATGCACCCTTTTTTTTAGTATGGGGAATCATCAAATGACTTCTTCCGCTCTGAGTGGACTGACTAAAACCCATCCGTGTTCCTTCTAAAACCCTCTGCGTTCCAAGGCCGCGGTGACTCTTTCGAAAAAATTCCGCGACATGAACGCACCCTTGCACAGAGCGACTGTCAACCTGTCCTCCACAATCCAGTACTGGTGCCAGATTTCTTGGCTTCTGGCTACCCGTAACGACCAGGTTACGGTGCTTTACGAGGCACGGAGGAATCTCGGGATGTTAAGATGGTAACCTAAGGTCGGGCCGATGGCGCGTTGTGTTTAACGCGCGCCTCAAAGAGATGTCAGCATAGAAGACGGGGCCCGCTAGGGCCAGAGCCTGCCAGGGTTGCGGAATTGTTCGAAAGAGTCACCGCGGCCCTGGAACGCAAAGGGCTTTGGAAGGAACACGGATGGGTTTTAGTCAGTAAGAGTCTGACATGCCCTTCCGCTCCACTCAGAGCGGAAGAAGTCATTTGATGACTTCCCATCATTTAAAAAAAAAAAAACCTACGGACCGACCTCGGCAAGTGTTGCTCAAGCCTTAAGATCAACTCGTGCGGCTGTTATTATTCAGCAATGAGCTCCTCACGAGCTCTTTCCTCGCTCAAGTGAAAAAATGTGATTAATTTTACGTATTCAATACAATAATTGACCGACAAACATTGGCATAATTTCAACGCCACAATATTTAATGTCAAGTTTGTCTATTGTGAAAGGTTATCAGCGATGTCAATTTATATGAATGGTGCCGCAAACTATGTACATATTATTTTAAGGTTGGTCTATTAATAAACAACCTTAATATCATTGATAGTGTAGCTTGTTAATAAATAAAAATTATTGCAATGTATGATTATCATAAAGTGTATTATATCAAGGTACGTCATATATTATTATTAGTTCTAATCTATCAATCTGAGTTCACGATTTTACTTGTAAAAAAGCTAGCTTCCACCCGCGGTTCTGTCCACGTTTTGGGCTTTTTTGAGGGTTCTGTACCTCAAAACAAAAATACGGAGCCCGTTTCTTAACCTCGTGTCGGGATTATAAGAAAAATAGGGATGATTCCTGATAACGTTTCTATGAGCAGTAATTACGGCTGTGCGATGTCTGTCAGTCACTCAGTAACGGAAGAGTTTTATACAATGTGTAACAAAACGCAATAGGTACCCGAAAAGGGGTAACTGTAGGTACTCATCATTATGAACAACTTTCGCGATGAGACCAACACTGAAATCGCGAATAAAAAAACGACTGCCCCATACATTAATGTACGTATATCTCGACAAAATGTACTGTACAGCTGGTTCAATACTTTTTTCGCGATTTTGGGGATTGGTCCAATAGCAAAAGTTATTTATAATTATGAGTGCAAGAACCCTTTAAGACGTATTGCGTCTATTCTGTGACACGCTGTATATATTGATTTAATCCGTCAGTTAGATTATCGAGGTATGCGGAACAGTGATTACCCACTGTTCCGCATACCTCTATAAATATTTTCTGTCCCGCAAACCTCCATTGAAAAGGGAGGATCCTCCGATCAGACGGTTATTGTGTCTGGTGGGCAAATACCCGATAGTTGATATTATGTGGACTGTTGTAAGTATTTGTTTAAATCACACGGAGAACTTTGCTTGCCCGATGCAGGATTTCGTTGGTAGTTCGTCGCTGACAGAATAGATGGCGTTGCGGTTCTTTTTGTTGCCGTACAAATTTCGTTTCTCAGTTTTTCATGTGGCGGCATTGATGCCGCTACATATTGGACACTTATTTTTTGCTTTATCAAATCAATAAAGGTTCCGAAGATAAATGCGTCAAATATCTGAGGGCCAATTCTACTAGGTGCTTTTTAAGCAAGGTTCACATTTACATCTCAGTCGCAATCGCAATCTGTCAAAAACACGTCAATTTCTCTATATGTTTATCTTACCTTCAGATATAGATCGGTCGAGGAACAGGGGGTTGCCTTCCCACTTGACGTAGTCTCCGCGGAAGTCGAAGTAGACGGTCAGGTTGCCCATGTACTTGGTGAACGCTGACGCTTGGACGATCAGCACCTGGAATAGAAAGATAAAATTCATTTAATAACAAAAACGATGTTACCGCCTTACTTAGGGTATATCGTATGCGACGGTGTTATCATATACCATTGGTCCCGGCTGTCATTTGCAGACCTTTGGCAGTCGTTACGGATTGTCAGAAGCCAGTTACTGGGTTGTCGAGGTCAGAAAGGCCCAGCGGTCACTGTGCATGCGACTGACGAGACCCACCCACTCTCATTTTATCCTGGCAGTTTTTTTTTCCTACGTCTGTAATCCTGGTTTTTGAGCACAGCGTGGCGTTTCTTGTTATAGGAATCGGACCTTTAGTTATGAATATGTCAGAAACAAAGCACTTTCTGCTGGATGATTTCCCCAAGTGTCGCCACAACAACAGTTTCTGTGCGTCTCGCATTCATCAGCTATCCGCGACCCTCACCAGGTCATCGGTCCACCTTGTGGGAGGCCTTCCAACGCTACGTCTTCGCACTTCGTGTCGCACTTTCTGTTATCAAGTCATTTGTCACAACCTCGGTATTTTTTATCGAGTACTTTTTTTTATAGACTCGCGTTTGACCACTATCTTCCCTGATGAAAAGCGATGATGTGGTCTGTGATGGAGTATGCTTATCTAGAAGTTAATTTTAGGAAACAGAGACTGTTAGTAAATTCGGTTACCTCATGTTTCTTATCTGCGGAGTTCTCAACGAAGACCGGATATGTTCCGGCGACCGGCTCTCCGCTAGGAGCATCTCCGTTCCAGAGCAAGGAGTGTGTGTGTCCTCCCACGATGATGTCAATGTACTCTGCTGCGTCACGGGCTATCTCTCTGGAAAACAATATATTGATATTTTTATTTTACCGATTAAGTACATTGTGTTGTCTGTCTTATAAATTATGCTATTCAAGCTACACCTCACTTCGAATTATTTTACACTTAAATGTAGATAAATGCAATAATATATACATAAATAAACAAGTAATACTATTAAAATACAACATATAATATGGTAATGTGCACGGCATTGACTATGCCATCTAGCGTTGCAATTTCGAAACTAATAAGTAAAATATACTTGACATTACACTTCTGTGCTGCCACCTATAGTTCCTGCACGTTCCCTATACACTGACAGGAGCAGAATCAGGAGCCTTCTATGGGACAACCAGGAACTATAGGTGGCAGCGCAGAAATTTCAATGTCAAGTATTTTTAAGGAAAACATTTAGAATTTGCAACACTAGATGGTGCAGTCTACGCTGTGCACATTACCATATATAGTATACAAGCTGTGCCCGTGGCTTCGCTCCCGTCACCTCCCGTCAACCGTTACCTACCCTACCTACCCTACCCTTCCCACCCTACCCTTCCTACCCTACCCTTCCCTTCCTACCCTACCCTTCCTACCCTACCCTTCCTACCCTTCCTACCCTACCCTTCCCTTCCTACCCTACTCTACCTATGTTCCTACCCTACCTACCTACCCTACCTACCTACCCTACCCTTCCTACCCTACCCTTCCTACCCTACCCTACCTATGTTCCTACCCTACCTACCTACCTATTTTTTTGTTGTTTTTAAACCTTCCCTGTAATATGGCGAACAAAACAAAAAACAATTAGCCAAATCGGTCAAGCCGTTCTCAAGTTATGGCGTGACCAGCAGAAATAGGGGTTAATTTCTATATATTTAGACTAGCTGTTGCCCGCGACTTCGTACGCGCTTATCCCGTTTTTTCACATTCTCATAGGAATTTCCCGTTCCTGTATAGCCTTCCTCATGAATGTGGCTATCATATACAAAAAGAATTTTCCAAATCCGACTGCTAGTTCCAGAGATTAGCGCGTTCAAACAAACAAACTCTTCAGATTTATTATATTAGTATAGTTTATAAGTATTACCTAGTTGTTTATTTATTTATATATTATTGCATTTATCTACATTTAAGTGTAAAACATTTCGAAGTGAGGTGTAGCTTGAATAGCAGAATTTCTAAGACAACACAACGTACTTAATCGATAAATTAGCGATTATGCGCTACATAAAGTCTGTCATCCGTGACGACCTAGATACCAACAGAATTGCTTTTTAGAACCTTGCAACGATTGTTGGTTAAATAAAGTAGTAACATTACTTATATTACAAATTAAAAATAATGAGACAGGTTTCTTTTAACTGAATTTCACTGAATTTCACACGATTATTTCTTCAAATAAAATGAAATCATGCTTCAGGGAAAAATTGCTCAATTTTTAGGCGGTCCTACACGCTCAATCTTACTTGCACCAATTCTTGTTCGTGCTATAGTAGGCGCCAGATAAATGTGGAATAAAGTACATTGACCTTTTCCTAATAACTGTTCATAGGTACCTGAACAATTAAATATGAATCGTTTTTCATTATTAGACAATGTTAAGGATCACGAGAGATGATGATTCGGGACAGCTTTGTGTCATTAATTCCGTTTTTCAAATTAAAAATGTCAATAATTGTAGGTGGGTCAATGACCGTTATTCCACGATTATCTGGCGCCTACTATAGCAAACATGTGCGTTAAGATGGCAATTCGTTCAAATGGCTAGCACACCAAGCAGTTTTTGCAAAGTCAAAGTCAAAACGTTTATTTCAATTAGGCCATTAAACGGCACTTTTGAACGTCATCGTTTACAGTTCATTAAAATAATAATGTTACATTAATAAAGTGACTCTACTGTCCATTCGGAAAGGTAGATTCTTATGGAGAAGAACGGACAAGAAACTCCATAGAAGCGCCAATGTTTGCACAAACTGTTTGCGCAAGCAAGATTGAGCGTACACCTTTAGAACATATTTTGAATTTCATCCAAAACGTAATAATTGATCATGTTCGTGTTGTTAATGAATCATAAACATATCATGTAGATATGTATATGTCACCAGAAAATCGAAGACTTTGTAAAATTGTAATAAATCTTTATTAGATTTTTAATTTCTCGATGTATTATGAAAAAATCGTTTTGTTTATAAGAAATCCCATCCAAATTCAATAATTTCCAATATATCCGTGTCTTATTAAGAAAAAATGGCTTACAATTTCACGCGATATTTTACAATCTAATTTGCAATATTCCGGTGACATATAATAAAACGGCCTTAAAAAAGATCCATAATAGGGCGAACCACTGCAGCTATGACAGCCAAAACTGCCGGTCTGGGTTGTAAACATCACACCGTGAACACTTAGATCAATCCATGCAATCAAGGTGGAATGACAGTTCACTTCAAGCCAACTATTCTACCAAAGTTTTCAAAGTGAGTTATACAGAATTGCTCTGCCTACTAATCAGCGGCCTAAATAAACGTAACTGTTTCGGCGTAAAGACACGGCGATTCATACGCGACCCCTTTGCCTACGATTCGCTTAAAAATAACGACTTTGAATTGTGTACAGCACCTTATGTGTCAAATCGCATTAACAGTTTATTTGACACTTGTGAGTAGAGTAGAGTAGGGACTTCATTCTCCGCACTTAGACATTCGGTCCGTTGTGCGAAGGTGTCCTGGCTAAGTTAGCCAGCCAAGCTCCGCCCAGAAGCTTTTTGACACATTAATAAGTGCTCGTTCACACACGAGGTTCGTTTTTCAGGTCCGCTTTATCGTGCCTGTTTTCATTCGGCGACGACGTATGTAGTTGTATGAGCGAGTTCACACTGCATCCGTAAAAAATAGTAAAACGGTACTATACATGCGGTGTCAACATCACCTCCAGTAGGGACGACTGATCCGTTAAAATCGGTGCTGTAAATACGGTGTGAACACATGCGCGTGCAGTAGGCTACAGTAAGGGTAGGCCAGCTCATACGTAATGCCCAAAAAAAACTTTCGACGAAAATTCGCATTGAATAATGTGGTGAGTTTTTTTTTTTGGTATTATGAATGGTCTGGCTTTCCTTTACTGTAGCCTACACGCCCAGGTGTGAGCATCAACATCATCAACTCCAGTAGCGACGGATCTGTTAAAATATACGATCCTGGAAATAAGGATGTTTTGTGTGAACAATTCCTTAGGCGCATGGAATCGAAACATGCCAATTCACATTGCGCGGGCACGAATAAGGCATCCCTAGCCAATCAAAAGGAACCAGACTATTACGTCACCACCCATTTATCATCAGACGTAACAAAGACACAACATTCTATTATTTCCTTCATACCTCGCCATTAAATTCCGGTACTTATGGTCTTATTAAGTCATCTCGTCTTGTTACTCTATGACGGAACAATGGCTTCTCAGATACAACGCTTGATAAAATCGTTTGAAGTAGAATGGGATGTTATTTTCTTATCATGTGGAGTTAAGAGTAATCAAGTTCTTATCTCTTCATCATTGTGGTATTCAGGAAGTGTGGATAGGCTTGTGTGGAATGAGGAAAATATCGTGAGGAATGTTGGGAGTATGATTCTGGATGGCTGTTAAAATAGGGGAAGACTAAAAAAGCAATGGATGAACTGTGTCATCGCCATCTGCCTAGCCTTTTCCCAACTATATATCGTCGTTACAAATTTGAATTCTCCTATGTGTAAAAAGTAACTTTTCGAGAATAAATAAAAAACTTCCTGTAAAATGTTGGCTGACACTTGAGATTTTTTAGTAATGTTATGTGCTTTATCGATATAATAAGTACTCACAGTCACATGGAAGTTTTTGCTAAGTATGAGTATTCAAAATCGCTTTTCAAATATCTGCAAGACTCATTTTCGACAAAAATGTCACACAGGAGATTTTAAATTTGCCACGACGATATATTGGGGTCGGCTTCCAGTCAAACCGGAATCAGCTGCAGACCAGTATTTTACGTGGAGCAGCTGCCTACTCGACCTCCACAACCCATTAACTGGGTAACACGGTACTTCTCTTGGCAAGACTGGAGTCAGATTCACTGGCTTCTGGCAATCCGTAACGACTGCCAAAGATCTACAAATGACGGCCGGGACCAACGGCTTAACGTGCTTTCCGAGGCACGGGGGAAACTTGGTATGATAAAATGGTCACCCATCCACAAACCAACCTTGGCAAGCGTTGCTTAACCTTGCTCGACCCGTATGGACGTATTGCGCTTTGAATACATTATGAATGATCTTATTGAAGAAGAATCTTATTATGTTTTTAGAGTTCCGTACCTACGAAAACTTAAATAGCTTTGTTTTCGCACAACTCTTTCTTCTTTTGATTCTTCAATCAATAATTTGTAACTTCACTCAATGTCCAGTTCATATTTTATAATCCTGGGTTTTAACTGTCATGATTCCATTTATGATTCCGGGATTTTACAGGAGGTATTCATCAACTCTATGTTACTTATTTCCTCGAACATTAGGTGAATATAGTCTACCTATTCTGATCTCTGTGTCATGAGATAAGAATATCAAAAATGGCAAACAATAAGCAAATAGGCATTTTTATGCCAAAATGGGCGTTGCTTAGCGTCTCAGAAACCTACTTAGGTACGTCGAAACTCTCGAATGAATGTGAGTTAATAGTGTAAATATTGACGTAGGTGACGTTGCTAAAGTTGTTTCTTAGAATAATGTAGCTTTCTAATGGCGAAAGAATTTTTAAAATTGGTTGAGTAGTTTTTGAGCCTACTCGTTACCTACCCTACAAATTTTTTACAACACTATGTAAATTAAACACGGGGATTTTACCGAGGAAAATAACACTGCGATTTGAAATAAATAACCACACACGTTTAAGTATAATATTATAATCATGTGGTTTGGTTACCTTGAACGTAAACTAATAACTACCAAATGGACTTACCCAGACAAATATATTTTTGTAGTACCCAGAATCAATCTGCCTTTTCCTATATAATGTCCTTTTTCAAATGATGTATGTTGCGGTCAGCTTTAAAGCCAACTTAGGGCTGCTAAATATAATTATTTTACATGAAGCAGCGACTATCTGAGCTCTACAACCCAGTAACTGTGTAACACTGAACACGATACTTCGCAAAACAGGCTGTCAGCTTACGAGCAACTGACTACCGTAACGTAACGACTGTTATACAAGCATCTACAAATGAAAGCCGGGACCAGTAGCTCATAGTGCCTTCTGAGGCACAGAAGGGTACCGGTATGATGGACACCAATCCACAGACAGATCTCGGCGAGCGTTGCGTAACGTTGTGAATCGATCCGTCTGTATTTTATCCCTTTCCCTTCATTGTATCCAGGAGTGTTACTTAACCAAGTAACTTAACTAAGCAATGGTTTTTTTTAACCATTTTGGCGTTTGACCACAATCTCACCTGATGGAAACCGATGCTATCTAGAAGTAGCCTTTTTTTTTGGACGATGAACACTCGCAGTTCAGCACACTAAGGCTGGTAACTGCTTAACCGGACTATCCTGTGGTGGCCTCAAATGAATTTAAGGCCAGCCAGGCTTACAAACTAAGTTAAACTAAATTACCGCTCGCTGGGCACCCTCTGTGGGGTACAGACCTCGGCTTAGCGGCGTCATTGCGGGAGGACAGCAAGGGTCAGGCCGGGTCATATCATTATTATTTAGGGGCAAGTTTAAAGCTATTGCGACCTCGGCTGGCTCGGTAAGCAAAGGTCGGGGAGGGTTTTTACGGGGACGTCGCGACGGGCCTCCACGGCGAAGCGGGAAAACGAAACGCGATCTGTTTTTGTTTTTCCGAAGCGTGCTGGTTTCCCTACAGCTTCCAGGATCTGAGTGATGGTAGAAGTAGCCCATTCACTCTTGACTTAAATACTCCCAGGTTGTAGCCATCAGGAAACACAGAGTCGGGAGTTCCACTCCTTAGCTGTTCGCACAATTAAAGTATTCCCATTCTGTTTGAATGAGTGGTATGTCCACCATGTTCCAGTGGCGCATCGTCATACGTCTTGCAGTCCGAAAGTCCTGCTATTCCACTTACTTGTCAACTTCAAGTCCACAATGTGACAGCAGGATGATGATGTCCACTCCTTGATCATGCAACACCTGTGCTTCGCGCTTCGCTGCCTCTTTGGGGTCAGTGAACTTCACCTTGCCAGGGGATGATAGTTTCTGTAAATAATAATGATGGATGATTTTTAATTTTGTGCTGTAGGTAATTTATTAGGTGCTTATTTAGATTTGCTTTCTTTGTTTAGGTACCTATTCATTTAACAAAAAAAAAAAATATATTATCAGTATCGTATTTTTCAAAAGTATTGCTTATGAAAAATACGATCCTGATATTATTTTAATTCCGAACAATATAAAACCATTTCAGTCACAATAGGTACCTAGGTAGGAATAATTTTATTTATTAACTGTGAGAACATTATTTACTCAAGTGCACTAAGGCATTGTATATTGATTGTAGTTACAAAATAAAAATTCATGCAACATGACTTGCAGTTGCAAATAAAACGCTACACTTAATTTGTTTTCAATAAGTTTACATTATGTTCTGACGTGATACCTGCGATTATTTGTTTAGGTATGTTCTGCGAGGTAAAACGTGTTTTTACGTCCGAATTCATAGCTCTTAAAGTAATCTACAGTTAAGGTTGTATACTTTCGAAATTTTCCGGAGACATCCATATAGAATTTCGTACGAAATGCGAGGAGAATGTTAAGCTATCCGGAAAACATCAATCTTTTTAAAAATATGCATAGATACCCATAACATGTATATGTCACAGTAACATTGCAGATTCCGTAAGATTGTAAGAAATCTTTTTTAGATTATAATTTCTCGATATATGTTTTATATTTTTATATGTTTTATATTATTTAGAAAGTTTCCAATATATCCGTGTCTTATTAAGAAAATATATTAATATATTTCACAATCTTACGGCGTTTGCAATTTACCGATGACATAGACAAACGTTGTACACATGTTATGAGTTTGTATGCACTTTCAAGGTATTGTGTTTATTCTATTACACGTTACGTGCAACAGGATAAACGCAATACGTTGAAAGTGGGCAATGCACTCATAATAATGAACAACTTTTACTATGGGACCAACCGCAAAATCGCGAAAAAAGAACAAAAAATTCATGCGCACAGAAATATAACTATATATTATATCTGACACTGTAAAGATTTTTTATTAAGCCTCAAGCATATGGTTTCACCAGGAAGTCCTTCCTATTATTTAACTATTTTTTTCACACGCAGAGCATGAAGTGATAAAATCTTTAATGTCTCCAGACACGAAAGCCAATAAATAAATTTTAAACGAAAGTTTTCAAATGTGAGTTTTAAGTTAAACACGCAAAATGAGGTGGAATCACGCTGCGCATGATATATGTATGTGCTAAACACGTCACACAATAAGATTTATCACGCACATCCGTGCCTCAATTATTATTTAATATCTCTTACATGATTCGACAATCCCCTGAAACTTTTTACGCATAAATAATGTCACCAATTTTTAAGCGGCAATAAGGCTTAAGTGGAAATGTGACATTATATCAGCTGCTATCCTCATGATTGTTGATAAGGTCAAAATGATTCACCTGCGTTATCAAGACGAGACGTGGTCAATCCCGAACATTTGACATTTCAACGATCGCTATCGCTGATATAATGTCACTTTGTCATATATCTTGGAGGCTAAAGAACGTGGAGGTTGGTACACAATAGTAGATTATGCACCGAGGGGATAAAGCAGTCTTATATTACGGGCGTCATATTGAATCCCGAACGTAATGAAGGACTCGAGTGTTTACTCACGATCCAAACGAAGCGAGGGAGATAATACAAGAATCCTGAATACAACGAGGGATTTAAGCTAGCCCAAGGCAAAAACACCTTTATCCCTGAGCACTACTGAGCAGTATACTCTACTTTTCACACCTACTGCAAGAAAATTGTGCTCAAGCCATGAAGAGAGGTGGCTGTTCACCGCGAGCGGCACGCGTCGGCCTCCACTGCTGGGAGCAGGTCGCGCGTCCGAAGCTGTGCCCTTTCACTGCCGGGCAATAATATTGTACTGAATTTCATTATAACCCGCCGGGCAATAAAGTCATTTCAATTTGGAACCTTATGACCGCGCGACCTGCACCTGGCAGTGGAGGCCGACGGGCGCCGCTCACGGGGTATAATGACGTACTTTTTTTTTTAAGGATGTGAAATCATCAAATGACTTCTTCCGCTCTGGGTGGAGCGGAAGGGCGTGTCAGACTCTTACTGACTAAAACCCATCCGTGTTCCTTCTTTTTGTTCCAGGCCTTTGCGTTCCAGGGTCGCGGTGACTCTTTCGAACAAATTCCGCAACATAATGACGTACCTACTTAAGGTTAGGTTTGCATTGCATAGCATACAATTTGACGTTTTCTTGCAGGTGGTGTAAAAAGAAAAAAAAAACATTATCCTCCTTCTAGGACTGTCGGATGGAAAGGACGTAGTTGCCCAGCAGGGGTGAGCTTTGGCCAAGGTTAATATTTCGGTATTCCGCCTACAAACAAGCTCAAGAGAGACGGCAAGTCACCGTTGTCTTCGTGTTTAGGGATACCGTCAAAAGGTACGCAACCAATCCACGCCTGCCAAGGCCGCACTACGATCTAAGCGATAGGTACACTGGGAAAGATAAACAACACATCGTGGGACACCTAGTTGGAACGAAGTTTCTTTCGCTATATTTTTTATGAATTAAATAACAGTAGTTTGCAAATGAATTAACCTGAAAAAGGACCCAAATTAACATTGTTAATCGAACGATACTATCATCCGTCAGTCTATCAAAATCTTTTCTAATCGCACTGGTCGAATTGAAATCAGTCAAATAACGAACAAACAGGAAAATGTGTCATGGCGGTTTAAATCGTAGGCCGCTTTCCCATTAGGACGTTAGCAGCGCGACAGTGTCGTGTTTTAATAAGAAATGAGTCAAAGTTGCGCATTAAAAAACAGGATATATTTTCTATTTCTTCCAGCTATTTTGATTTAAAAACCAAACTACTAAACCGATTTTGACAACATTTCTATGGGACCAATCGGAACATAGGTATATCCTTTCACATGAAAAATATTTTTTCAAATCGGTTCATAAATGGCGGTGTTATGATATGAGGTAACAAACATTCAACAACATTTAACAATCATTACCTAGGTACTATAAGTTATGACTACAAGGCATTGTATATTCAAGGTTTCATTATAATCTATATATAATAAATAGGGAATACGCATGAAAAAAAATATTTTTTTTCCATACAGTTTACTAGAAATATACAAAAATATAAGACTAACAGTTAAAATAGAATCGAATTTGACCAAAGAACCAACGAGATATTTAACTATTTTAAACAAATATGTATATCTGTCCCTCTCTCGAAGACGCTGTTTTCTATGGCAGCTGTATAGGCGTCATAGTATTTGACGTCAGATTTAGTATCGGACCTCACTTTCTAATTGTCAACTGTGAAGTTTAATAACTACAACACTGATGAAGGTATTTTAAAAAATATATTTCATAATTATTTACCTACTAGAGATAATAAGTATTTTATTTTGCAAATAAAAAAAATGCATGCATATTCCCCATTAACTATCAAGCAAGTTGATGTTGAATAGACTAGATTTTTTAGACTAGTGGAAGATATGTGCTGGTGTCACGTTACTGTCGCGCTGCTAACGCCCTAATGTGAAAGCGGCCTTACACTTTGTTCAGGCTGGCTCTCATACGCCAAGTGTCTGGAACGTGTGATAAAGATCGTTATATTAAAGACAGCTGGTATCATAGAAACATGTTGAAATAACTACCGTTACGAAAAAGATATCATATCATCTGTAGTGACAGATAAAACCGTGAAAGATAACGACAGTTTTGACATCTCTTTAACTAACTGCTTAGTTATAATATCACATATGAAACGATAACGGGTTTATACCAATGATATGTAGGTATATGTCGCAGCCACATAGCTTATTCAGCCGTTTGAATGGTTGTCTAGCCTTTTCATTTAACTGTGCCGATTTTTCAGCGACCTCTTAGTGACATCTTTGGTTCAATATCGTTTATTGACTTGCCCATGTCACTTATATCGCTGATTAAAGCAGCAGTTCAATTTAAAAGCGAGGCTTTTAATAAAACGGGTGATTAAGCTAGTTGACAGCGACAAATATAAACTAGTCTAAACTGAAATTCTGATAACAAAAAACGAAATAACTAAGTATCCACGTCATAATATTTCTTTTTTCCATTACCATAAAGCAACTGCAATGCGATTCCGTAAACTTCTCACCGTGTAAGCTTAGATGAAGTGAACATCTAGATGGAAGGACAGTTCACTTCATGCACACTCCATCTAAGTTTACACGGTGATATGTTGACAGAATAGACCGGCTGATATAATATACTTATACGTAACAATAGTAAGGGACTTGATAATCCTAGTTCGATCCAGCCCATCCCTAGCTGTCCTCCCCCAGCGACGCCCTAAGCCGAGGCCCGTACCCCACGGGGGTGCACTTAGCGTGTAGTCGCTTAGTTTGTAAGTTTTTTATCAGCCCTGGCTGGAGGCTTTAATATTTATATTGAAGCTGCCACAGGCCAGTCCGATTAAGCAGTCGACAACCTCCTAGGTTGAACTGCGAGAGGCCACTCACAAAAAAAAAGACTTGATATTCAAAGCGTTTCCGCCGCGCGGAGGGCGCGCGGACAGGGCGCTGTGACGAAAATGTATGACGTCTGTCCGCGCGCTTTTTTTTTGTGTGGCTTCTCGCAGTTAAACCTATGAAGCTGTCGACTGCTTAACCGGGCTTGCATTTTTTTTTTTTTTTTTTTATCTCGGGGGGAAATCCTCATGGAAATCCTCCACCCTGGGGCGGGTGGAGGGGTCTGTCAGACTCTTACTGACTAAAACCACCTCGGTGTTCCATCTTCCACCTACGCCGGGGATCGCGGGAACGTATGCGACTTCCGCAATCCCCGGCTGGTGCCGGCCCGCCTTTGCGGGCCACCTCGCGTCGGCGAGGGGAGTGAGGTGTTTGACTCCCCTCACTACGTCAAAGAGGGGCGCACGGGAACACCACGCGCCGCCACCTCGGGTCCGGATGAGTGGGGGGCGACGGACATCCCCAAGTCCGCCGCCCCTGGACCCAGTTAGGGGGGCCGGAAGAGGGCAGCGTATGCCCTCCTCCGACGCCCGATACGCCTGCTGCGGGCAGGGAGAGCGGTTGTGATCTCCCTCTCCCTTTCCGCAGCCTCCTTCTGCGCGATAACTGTCTCGCAGAAGGAGACCACCGCGTCCCAGGACTCCTCACCGCCGACCATAGCATGGACTACGGCCGGCAGCGAGAGGTCACCGCCTACAACAGAGATGAGGGCACGGCGCGGCTCCTCCCAAGCTGCACACTCTGCAAGCATATGCCGTGCCGTGTCCTCCCGACAGTCGACGCAGTGGTGGCATGGCGAGCGTCCGGCTCCCTGCCTATGCGACACAAGAACCTCCCGAAGCAGCCATGCCCCGAGAGGACCTGCGTCGCACGAAACGTCAGAGAGCCGTGCCTTCTCCCGAGCCACAGGTCGAGCACTGGCCGGATGGCCTCGATGGTGAAGGGCTCGAAAGCCTGTCCCGCCATTCCGCCACCAGGACCTCGCGCAGCTGCGACCGACGCAACTCCAGGTGTCGCTGCGTCAGTCGCTCGCCGCGCGCCCGCGCGCCCTCGCGCCACCTATGCAGTGACGCGAGCACTTTCGCCTCCAGGTCCCACGGCGGAGATCCGGCCAGTGCGCAAGCCGCCTCGTAGGAGATCGTGCGATATCCCCTGATGACTCTGACGGCCATCACCCTCTGCGGCCTCCGCAGAACAGTGATGGTGCTGGCCGTCAGGTCAGCCGCCCAGATCGGGGCCCCATACAGGGCCATCGATCGCACGATCCCCACGTACAACCGCCTACAGGCGGTGCTCGGGTCCCCCAGATTGGGAAGCAGCGTTGACAGCGCCCCCGCCGCGCCCAACAACTTGGGCGCCAGCCGCCGGAAGTGGGGGCCGAAATCCCACCGGCTGTCGAGCACCAATCCCAGGTACTTCATGGTGGACTCGACAGCGATACGGGCCCCCCCGACCACGATGTGCGATCCCGGCGGCGGCGCTCGCCGGGGGCCATGAAAAACAATGGCCTCCGACTTGTTGAGGGCCACCTCCAGGCCGAGGCGCCGTATGCGGCTCACCACCTGTGAGACCGCAGCCGTCGCCAGCAACGCTGCCTCCCTGTGCGAGCTCCCCCGGGCAGTGACCAGTGTGTCGTCAGCGTAACACACCAGCTGCACTCCCGGCCGGAGCTCGCCCCTCAGCACCCAGTCGTTCCCGATGTTCCACAGGAGCGGGCCCAAGACCGAACCCTGCGGAACACCGCACGACATGGGGCGCTGGTATCTGCCATCACGTCCCAGATAGGTGACACACCTTTCCGCCAAATAAGCCCCGACGACGCGGCGGAGGTAGGGAGGCACTCGATGAAAACGCAGTGCCTCCCGAATACAACTCCAGGGCAGGGTGTTGAAGGCGTTGGAGATGTCCAAGGACACCGCCAACAACACACCGCCCCGCGACACTGCTTCCTCCGCCAGGACTCTCACTCGCGATATCGCCGTGACAGTGGAGCGCCCTTGCCGAAAGCCGTACTGGCATTCGGCCAGGTCCGGCCCCTCTCCGCACAAGTGGCTGACGAGGCGGGCTGAGACTATCCGCTCAAACAGCTTTCCCACCTCGTCGAGCAGCACTATGGGCCGGTACGCGGAAGGCGAGTCCGCAGGGCGCCCCGCTTTCCTGAGCAGGACCAGACGACCAGATTTCCACTGAGCGGGAAACTGGCCCTGCTCAAGGCACGCCGAGTAGAGTTCTCAACCGGGCTTGCCTGTGGTGACCTAAATATAATATTAAAGCCTCCAACCAGGGCTTATAAAAAACTTACAAACTAAGCGACTTCACGCTAAGGGCACCCCCTGTGAGGTTCGGGCCTCGGCTTAGGGTGTGGCTGGGGGGTCCTAGGCTCCCAGCGACAGCTAGGGACGGGCTGGATCGAACTAGCGTCCGCGCGCCCGCGACGCTAAGTATATAAACGTTCCTTTGACGCCATACGTTTTATCTTGTCAACGCCCTGTCCGCTTTGTAAATCAATTCCCTAAGTATTGTAATAAGTGAAAGTAAGGAGAACTAATATAGGTTGATAAGCGGAAGTCTGATAGCGGCACCGATAACTGATGATAAGTTGTATGGAAATCAGGTGTCAGATATGTTTTGCGAAGGAATGAGGAAAATGTCGTGTTGAAAATATTTCGTATGCATTTAGTTAATAGAAAGAGAAGACCAAAAAAAAATATAATGATTAAATTAAATATGCAATAAAAAGGGGGTGACTATAGTAGGCGCCAGATAATCGTGGAATAACGGTCATTGACCCACCTACATTTATTGAAATTTTTAATTTGAAAAACAGAATTAATGACACAAAGCTGTCCCGAATCATCATCTCTCGTGATCCTTAACATTGTTTAATAATGAAAAACGATTTATATTTTATTGTTTAGGTACCTATGAACAGTTATTAGGGAAAGGTAAGGTAAGGAAATATACTTTATTCCACATTTATATGGCGCCTACTATAGTAGTGACTGCTTGACAGCGACAGTCAATGTCAAAATGTGACGCAAAAGCGAACGCTTCTTAATAAAAAAAATACAACCGACTTCTAAGTAAAAGAAAAACACTACAAAGTATAAAATAACTTTAATATTGGAAGTCGGTGTTAAAATACGAAGAAATACTTAACCAAAAACATTTTATTTGGAAGTCGGTTATAGTTTTTTACATGATATATTGCGACTTGAATTTTAACGCTTTGCTCTTTCGCTTGAAGCATGAGAATTGACCTTCAGATGTTAAAATAATGATAAATAAAATATAGCTCACCGCAGTATCAGGAGTAATCAGCCCAATGATGCCGATCTTCCTCCCGTTTCGCTTCAAGATAAGATGAGGCTTGTACAACCCTTGCAGGAGGGGTTCCTCGCTGGTGTCCAGGTTGGCTGCTACCACAGGAGCCTTCAGGGCTGATAGGTAGGGCGCCAGGCCTTCGGGACCGTCATCAAATTCGTGGTTGCCGAGTGCCTGTGGAATAGAAAGTAGTCCAATGTGAAAACAGTACTTTCATTGTTGTTAAGGAGTTGGGGATATCCACTCCTTAGCTGTACCGTACAGCTTAGCTTACTTCCAGGCCAGCATGCTCCATCGTCGACCACATCATCGCCTTCCGTTAGGTGAGATCGTCGTCCAAAGCGAGATCATCAATAACCGTCGGCTCAGTGGTTCATTTATTGTATTCCCGATAGAGCACCAAGCAAAAATATTGATTGGTGCTCAATGGGAATAGTTTTGATGCTCTAAACATTGGTGCTCTTAAAGTCGGTGCTCTAACGGGAATACTCCAATATTATATTACCTACTGTAAAAGCCCAGACTACGGTAGAACTTAGATTTACTAAGGCATACTTGTAAAAGTCCGAACTCTTAAGAGTCCTCTTCTTTTACTAGCACTCTTTTTATTCTATTTAGAACTATAGTGGCCCGCCCCGGCTTCGTTCGGATGTATATTTTTTTTCAAAATTATAAGACCCTTCTCCTGACAATAACAAACAGAACAAACAAATAATTAGCTAAATTGGTCCAGTTGTTCACGCGTGATCCCATGACCAAGGCAACTAGGGATTCATTTTTATATTTATAGATTATTTTATTTATTTATTTTTTTGTAAATCGAGCACTCTGTTTGCGGGTGCGGGGGGCTGGTAATCTGTGTGCCAGGATTTCCTAGTGTAGATACCAGTCTCCCACGAAGGAATATTTCTATCTATTTATATAATGTTAGTTTGTAAGGCACCTTCGTGGAAGAGAAAAATAAATGTTCATTATTATTATATTATACTCACAAGGTAGATCTTAGGATTTACCTCAGAGGCACAGTAATGCTGAAAACTAGTATTTAATAATTATGAAAATAATTAACTGATTGAGAACCAAAAAGGTTTCTACTATGACTCTTAGAGGTTTTTCGCGTGACCTGCGGCAATTTTTAAGACGTGTAGAGGTTATAAACATACAGACAGAGACAGATTTGCTTTTTAATTTTAAAAAATAAATAAATTTAAAATTTAAAAACCCCCGACTAAAAAAAACACCAAAAAATTAAATAAAAAAAAAATTGTACATTATTCTACTAGTCAAGCCCTTTCATTTGACACCCGGATGAAGGAGTTGTGTAAAAAATGTAATTCGCCATTTTGTGGTGGCTGCCATCTTGGATTTGAAATTTGTCATATTGTACAGTATTTTATTAGTCAAGCCCTTTCATTTGATACCCATATTGAGGAAGTTGTGAAAAAAATGTAATCCGCCATTTTGTGGCGGCGGCCATCTTGGACCGATTTTCATCAAACATAGCAAAGAACACTCCCGACTAATTCACCTTTCAAACAAAAACAAAATCAAAATCAAAATCGGTTCATCAGTTGGGGAACCACAAACAAACACACACACACACAGACACGTCAAACTTATAACACCCTGTCGTGTTTGCGTCAGGGTTAAATAAGTATTGATTAAGGTACCAGAAGGACGAATATGGCTGGGTAAAAATGGTATTGTCAACTCCTAGTATATATTTAATCGAATCGACATTGACGTCAAACCAATTACCAACACCCTTGTGATGAAATACAAGTGTTCATTAATTTGGTATCGTTGTCAAGTTCCAAAGCAGAGACAGTATAGTCGCGCATATCCCGTTTTCCCCGGTCCCGGATAGCCTACAGCCTTCCTAGCTAGCATTTCCCCATACATAAAGAATTTTCCAAATCCGACTGGTAGTAGTAGTACTGTAGCGGCATCAATACCGCCACATGAAAAAAAAACTAAGAAAACGAAATTTGGACGGCAACAAAAAGAACCACAGCGCCATCTACGACAAACTAACATCGAAATCCTGCATCGCGCAAGCAAAGTTCTCCGTGCGATTTGAACATATACAACAGTCCGAATATCAACTATTGGGTAGTTGCTCAGCAGACACAATAACAGTCTGGTTCGAAAGATCCTCCCATTTGCCGTGGAGGTATGCGGGACTTTACTCTCTGTACCGCATACCTCTATAGTAGTTCCAAAGATTAGCGCGTTCAAACAAACAAACTAACTCTTCAGTTATTATATTAGTATAGATAGATAAGACGTTTCGTTGGGCAAATGGTGGCAAACGAGGTAGTAGGTTCGATTCCTGGTTCGGGCAAAGTGTAATTGAGTTTCTGGAATGGGAGGTCAACGGGAATTTCTCAATAGCAGTCCGAAGTTTGTGGCGAAACGTGTGTTTTACATAAAGGAAGGCATGTATGAATTTTATATTATACTAAGTACCGACCGAGTCACTTCCAAAACTCAATCATCTAAGAACATTCAACAAAGCTATTTGGTATACAGGAAAAAATATTATTTTTTCCACTGCTCTGCCAATATTTATTGCTAACAAGTGGCCCGCCCCGGCTTCGCCTGGATGGATATCTTTTTCAAAATTTTATTCATAAGAACCTTCTCCTGACAGTAACAAACACAGCAAAAAAATAATTAGCGAAATTGGTCCAGCCGTTCACGCATGATACCGTGACCATGGAAAATAGGGATTCATTTTTTTAAATATAGATGTGTGCATTATAAGTATAACTTTTTAAGCTTATGACATACTTACGAGTGTGGTGTACAATAATTGTATACTCAGCACACTCATAACATTCTTTAAAAGTAGTTTTTGCATGTTAGGTGCCTGCATACCAAATAGCTTTGTTGACTGTACATAAGTTAGATGGAAGTCGCTTGGTCAGTCAGCCGAAACGGACGCGACAAACCCACCATAAGATTCTATTGTCTCATCACCCGTCATCATAGAATGTCATGCGTTCGTCTTTTGTTATCCTCAGTCGTTCCGATTCAATGGGTCTAGGTTTTTGACAAGTTAAGTGATGTCCTATCGGCGACAGCATGGTAATGTTAGCAATAATTTTTCAATTTTGTATGTAATTGACAAGCACTACCGAAATGTCACGCGGTGATAGCAAAACGCTCTGGAAAAGTCATGTCGACTACATGTGCCTACACAGAATATTTGATTACCTAAATAAATTTTAAACCTCAAGAATGTTTTTAAATATTCATGACTTTGACAAGATGTTTTTTAAATACTAAGAACAATAAAACCAGCTCGCCTTATCTACCTACCTACCTATTTGATTGACAACTAAACATTTCGCAAATAGATTTACTGCCCCTGGCTCAGTTTTACAAATATGCTGAACGATACAGGCTTTATAAGAAAAAAATAGGGTTTCCAATCCTTGAAGTTTCCATTGGGGTAGGCAAAACTAAAAAAAACGCCAACTGCTTCGATGGCTACTCTACTAACTCCCTTTTGGTTCGTTTACCTTCACATCTGAGGCTCTAGACAAGGTGATGTCGAAGAATTGACCGCAAGAAATTCTGAGGTGCTTTTTTGAGACGTGTCTGTAACAGTAATCCCAAGCAATGCAACTCCTGAGTGCAAAAATCAACAGTTGCGACCACCAGAAAAGCGAAGAGTTAATGAAGCTCCACGAGTCCCGGACAAACGATTCAACGGTCGACATCCGGTAGTGCTTGTCGATCTCACACATTTTTGTCAATCTTTGTCACTGTCGATAAAATGTCACTTTGTCCATAGCCTCTACATATTTGAACCTTTTCAGACGGGAATTGTCGCTGTTGGGCAACTGCCCGATAGTTGTTCTCCGCACGATTTTAACATGTAGGTATAACCGCCCAAAAACAACTATCGGGCAGTTTCCAACCGACCACAATTCCCGTCTGATCAAGGGATCCTCCCTTTCCAATGGAGGTTTGCGCGACTTTACACCCCTATACGCATACCTACATGCTGGTCAAGAAATCTTAATACATTCCTGAAATGGTTCAGTTGTAAAAAGAGGATCCTCTGACCAACGGAAATTGTGGTTGGTGGCCAACTGCCCAATAATTGCTACCAGAGACCTGCGTGACGTCAGGTATTGTAGTTCGTATATGGCGGTATAGATGCATCCATACTAATATTATAAATGCGAAAGTGTGTCTGTCTGACTGTCTGTTATCTCGCTTCAACCGCTGAACCAATTTAGACGAAATTTAGTATAGAGTTAGTTTGAGTCCCGGGAAAGGATATAAGATAGTTCTTATCCCAGAAATCATCCTTTAAGGTGGTGAAAAGGGGGTGGAAGTTTGTAGGGGAGTCCGTCATTATTGAAACTTTGCATTTAGATATTTAATAAAAAATAAATAAACATAAATATTATGTTGTTGGTTAATGAGAGCATAGCCATTATTATTTGTCATATTGCCTATATTGGCTATTGTCACGGTGTTACGGTGTCAACATTCATCTGTAGAAAATGGTTGCAATATACGTTCGCTCACATAAATTCTCACGTTTTATTTACTGATTACTAACCAAATATCAAATGTTCAAGCGTTTTTGTAAACTGGGCATTTTAAAAATAAAAATGGCTGCCCAAAGTAACTATTCCACGCGCACGAAGTCGCGAGCAAGAGCTGGTCTTCAAATATCTCATCGAGACCCAAAACATCATCGACTTACATGAGCATCATGGGGTATCAAATTCATGAACTCCTGGGTGACATTCCACTTGAGGAGCGTGTACCAGTACGTTCCCTGGAAGCTGTCCCCCGCGTTCAGGACGATAGCGTCAGGTTTCTGCTCCAGGAGGGTGTGGATCTCCTGGTAAAGGCGAGGAAAGCCGCCGATGCAAGAGTTATTATTGTACCGGCAGGTTGGCGTGTCTACTGAAGTTTCTTCGAATCTGGAAAAGAAGATTATTATTATTAAGTAATACTTAATTGTGAGAGAAGGAGGCCGCTGCCCTGCAGTGAGACAATATAGACTAGTTGAGGTAAGATGGCTGATGGGGCCGAAAAGTTCTGGAGTGGCGACCGCGTACCGGAAGATGCGGCGTTTTTTGCTTTTGAATTGACACAAATCTAACGATATATCAAACTTTGTACATTTCTTATTTTTTTTTTAATTTTCATTATATATATATATATATCAGCTGTTCAGAACATTTTGTCGAGTTACGCGATTTTTTTTTCGCGATTTCAATGTAGGTCTCATAGTGAAAGTTGTTCATAATGATGAGTACAATGACCTCTTAAGAGGTACCTATTTCGTTTATTCTGTTAGACGTTATATAAACATCCGAATTGAGAACCTTTTTGAAGTCGGTTACAAAATAGATAAGTAACAGTACAATTATCAGTATTTCTATTGTAAGTACCTGCTCACCTACTATTTTGCAAATAAATATTTTAATTTTGAACGATAACAGTGCAATAAACCATCCACCGATATCGCTTCATAGTTTATGTTTAAAAACTTTATCGATGGAATAATTTGGAGCGTATAATGCAACCAAAAACATCAGAAAGAAGGTATTAAAAGAAAAGAGTTCAAAGATTATGTTATTTTTTAGACATTAAGTAGACAGTTCTTACTCGAACAGTTTACACGTATATTCGAACGTGTATGATTTTATTTTTCAGTTATAACCCACGCAAAATTTGCATCCAAATTCCAGCTTTGCAATTGGCGTATACATACATAGAATGCGATCTTTCTAACCCATCTGATTATAGTAAGACTAAACAGTGATGATTCGCAATAGGTAAGGAGCCAAATCACAAACTATGCTCCACCTCCTACACTGCCCTCTCCCCAAAACATGCAACCAAAATGACATAATTATGCGCTGACACCAATGATGCCGAGGAAGTGGCAATGTTTTGGGTCAGGACACGAAGAAGAGACTGGTAATTAATTCACCGTAGAAAATGGTTGAGGTTGGTTTAGAAGCATGGGGATTGGCACAGGAAGCCTTGTGCTCAATAGTCGGGGAAATCGGGCTGTGGCTGTTAGTGAAGATGATAATGATGAACCATATAAAACGCTATACAACATGTAACAGAATAAACACAATAGCTCTTAAGAGATCATTGTTCTCATCATTATGAACAACTTTTACTATATGGGCCCAACACCGAAATCACGAAAACAAATCAGCTGTACCGTACATTTTGTCGAGTTTCGCGCACATAAATGTATGGGGCAGTCAATTTTTTTTTCGCGATTTCAGTGTTGGTCTCATAGTAAAAAATTTTCATAATGATGAGTACAATGACCCCTTAAGAGACATTGCGTTTATTCTGTTACACGTTGTGTAACTTAACAAAAGTTGTCTAAAACAAAAAGATTTTACATGATTGGTCGTGGTCACTGACACTGTTTCAAACTTGTAGTTTCCAGCCACATTATTTTCATAGGTACTGAATACTCATTTGTATTCGTTGATACCAGTGACAAATACGTCAATTAGTTCAATGTAACCATTTATTGAGTAAGTAGGTAATTTACCAACCGAAATTGATTATTATCCTCGTAAACCAATGTTGACGAGGATAATATTGTTGACCATAGGAAATATTTTGAAGGCTTTTGAAGCAGGCTGCCAGACATACATATAGTAATATAACGATGATTTGTTCCTCATTATCTTTAGATGACAGTACCTAGTGGTATCTGGCATCTAGCTAGCAATCCATTTTGCCGTTGGCGTGAAACTATAAAATCCACAAGTTAGTGTACTTTTTCCGTTGGCGTGAAACTATAAAATCCACAAGTTAGTGTACTTTTTCCGTTAGCGTGAAACTATAAAATCCACAAGTTAGCGTACTTTTGCCGTTGGCGTGAAACTATAAAATCCACAAGTTAGCGCCCTTTTGCCGTTGTATCGGACAATGTGCTCGCAGTCAGCAAGGGCCTACAAGCAACTCGCATGCAAGTTGTATTACCTACGCAATGTAATGTAGAAGTTCGTAGCTAAAGAATATCAGCCGCGCGGTTTGATCAAGGTTAAGCAACACTTGCCAAGGTTGTTCTATGGATGGGTGACCATCTTAACATACCGAGTTAACTCCGTGCCTCGGAAAGCACGTTAAGCTGTTGGTCACGGCCAATTGAAGATCTTTGGCAGTCGTTACGCATTGTCAGAAGCCCGTAAATCTGACACCAGTCTTGCCAAGGAGTACCGTGTTAGCCAGTTAATGGGTTGTGGAGGTCTGGTAGGCAGTCGCTCCACGTAAAATACTGGTATTCAGCTGAATCCGGTTTGACTGGAAGCCGACCCCAATATAGTTGGGAAAAGGCTAGGCAGATGATGATGACACAGTTCATCCATCGCTTTTGTAGTCTTCCCCTACTTTAACAGCCATCCAGAGTCATGAGTCATACTCCTAACATTCCTCATGTCATTTTCCTCATTCCACACGCCTATCCACACTTCCTGATACCACAATGATGAAGAGATAAGAACTTGATTACTCTTAACTCAACATGAACAAAAAAATAACATTCCATTCTACTTCAAAAGATTGATGATGATGAATGTAATAAGTACAACTTGTGCAAAGAAAGAATTTAATGAGACTCCTCCAGTTGTCCTAATAGAAAGTGATCGCCCCGCGAATTAATGATTGTAGCTTTATTTGCTCAGTAAACCCGAACGCTGCCGACAGAGGGCGTCAACGACTTTTCATTCGGACTTACGAAAAAGTCACATTAGTACAAGCCCAGAATTGAACCCATAACCTAAATGAGAAACGAGGTCTTAATCACTGGGCCATAGTAGCTCCTCGATAGTTAGATAGATACTAGAAGCAAGATAATATATCATTTAAATGACTTTTCTGTTTTTAGCTAAGTATTGACACCGCGACCTTATCTTCTTCGTTATTATAAACAACATCGATTTTAAGACCTTCCATTTAATAAACAAATAAAAAACGTCCCGAATTTGACTTTTGTATGATATTTACTGTTTTCTTTTGAAGAGCTCGAATAATATTGGCTAGCTTATGCAAATAAATCGGCCTGTGACCTAAACAAACGTTTTGATAAAATTTTCGTCTACAATATAATAAATTTTAGTGTCAATTCAATTCAACTCAAATGTTTATAGCTCGTATGTTATCATTATTAATGTTGAACTGCTGAACTGCTGAAATGAGAACAAGTTCAATAAGAACTCTTTGGACCTATGTTTACTTAATAACCACAAAATCAATGCACCATCATCTGCCTAGCCTTTTCCCAATTTTATTGAGTTCGGCTCCCAGCCTAACAAGGTGCAGCTAAATACCAGTATGTTGTTCATCATCGTCATCATCATCAGCCAAAAGACGTCCACTGCTGGACATAGCCCTCACCCAAAGGGAGGGGATTGCCAGAATCGCCACGCTTGGCAGGCGGGTTGGCGATCGCAGTGTAGCTGTTGCAATGCACAGAGAATACTGCTGCCCATTCTCTGGTGAGGTGAGTCCCTTAGTCACCCACGGGAAGTGATGAAGATGGTGCTATTCTGTTACGTCCGACACCATACAGAACAACCAGTACCTATGTTACATAAAGCGTATGTCTATAATCTGACCTCTACAATACCGTACCATACCCTTGGGAAGAATGGTTGTCACACTTTTGAGCATCTAACTTCTTATTCCGACAGATGGGACCAACGGCTGCCTAAGCTTTCCTTACATAGAGGGGCCTCCGAATGTAATGGATGGTTACCCATCCAAGATTGTTCCAGCAGCAGTAGCAGCGGCTAGGGTTACCGAGTTTTGTAACTCGGTAACCCAAGCAGCTGCTACTCTTAAGCCACGATACCCCATGTGCTTACTGACACCGTTGCATTTATTGCAATAATACCGGTCCGATTACGTCACAGATCTTGACATTTTATCAATTAGAGAAAACGGTATCAAGGTCGTATTGAATCACTACAGACTTGTAATTGTACCACATGAGTAAAAAGTTCACAAAGATCAATAGTCGGTTTCTTTAAATTGAATGTGACAAATTGAGCTGCGGACGTAAGCGGCCATGTTTGTTTAAGTTTTACACGTGCTTGACAAATTTTGTAATTCATTTTGCGTTTATTGTTGGTTCTAGAATCTGGGGACAACTTTAAGTATGATCTTAAGTCAAATCGTATTGATATCTAAAAATTCGCCAATAAGGATATTTATAGGACACTAGAGCGGTCCCGACAGACGTTGTTCTATCCGAACGTTTGCTTTATGTATGACGAAAAATTATATAAATCGATTGCAGCGCCACCTACCAGACCCAATTGTGAATCTAAACCATTCTCGAATCCCCTTGAACACACACAAAAAATTTCATCAACATCGGTCCAGCCGTTTAGGAGGAGTTCAGTGACATACACACGTACACAAGAAATATATATTAAGATTACATTAGTCTACAGGATTTGCCTGCGTTGGTCGTGTCATGTTACATTTTTTTCGGATAATACCTTTTTTTTCGTTCAGACTTATCCTACATCATTGTGGATCAATCATGTCTTGGATATATATGTAACCAGAGAATTGCAGACTCCGTTAGATTCTAATAAATCTTTATTACATTATAATTTCAAAAAAAAATATTTTGTATACAATGTAGCCATCCAAATTCAATAGTTTCCAATATATCCTGACTAACGCTCCAGCTGAGCATGAGGTCCTGGTTCTATTCCCAGACCGTGGCAGCATTATTTATTGCTCGGCAAGTTATCCCATTTGAAATTTCTCAGTATAGGCCGGATTCGAAAAGAAGAATTAGAAAATAACACTCCTTGTTTGGGCAGTCGTGTAAAAAGAACCAGAGCGGTATCGCACCGAGTGGACCCAACCAACATGCTGCTGCGCCCCGCTATGCCTACGACGTAGCTGTGTATTTAGCGTCTGCATTACTCCACAAGGATTGAGGAAGTCGTGCAGTATTTGAAAGTGAAGATCGACTGGTCTCTGAGGGTCGAAAGGTAATCGCGCCACAACATCAACTTTACGAGTTCCAACCCACCATCTTAAAAGAGGACTTTTGGCCGAAAGGTGCCATATTCAATGCCATAAGCAAAGTTTAAAAAATTTTTCCTTTAGTTAAAATCGCATGCTTTGCAAAGATTTTTTATGTGTATTCGTGGAAAATGTTGTTGGTGACACTTTTGATCATTTTCTTTTGTATTTTTTTCTAAAACATGTAGCTAATGTGTCACTGTTTGTTTTCCCTAATAAATAAAATAAAATAAAAATATTTCGACGTTTCTGAGGACGGACGGTTACGCGACACCACGCAGCGAAACACGATGCCGACAACGTTCCGTGTATACATATTTATAGTTTTAATAAGGTTTATTAATAATATGTATTAGTTTATTATTGTTTAAGATAATTTTGTGTATTTTATCTATGGGCCTCGGTTGCTTGATAATAAAATTATTATGATTATTAAAATGCGCCGGTAACAGCTAGTTAATAATATGAATCTATTATTACCTAGCTTTTGCCCGCGACTTCGTACGCGCATATCCCGTTTTTTTTTCCGTTCCTGTAGGAATTTCCCGTCTATAGCGGTCCTCATGAATGTGGCTCTCACATCCAAAATGAATTTTCCATATCCGACTGGCAGTTCCAGAGATAAGCGCGTTCTAACAAACAAACAAACTCCTCAGCTTTATATTATAAAGTATAGATTACTTAGATTAGTATAGATAGATAGGGTTTCCCTTATTACACAGTACCGGTGTGATTATCTATGTACCTACTTATTCATATATGAAGGAACTAGGAATACATGAAGGAACTATAGGTAGCAGTACAGAACTGACAATGCCATGTATTTTTAAGGTAAAAGTTTCGAATTAGCAACACTTGACAATTCAAAAGTACCTGATAATGGTTTATTTGAAATAAATGCTTTGACTTTGACTTTGACTAGATGGCATACCTAGTATACGGCGTGCATGTTCCCCATAGGTAGGTACGTGATCGCAAGTACACCCAGAGACACGTACCTAATAGATAAAGAATAGGTGCTAGTTATAATATTTATCGCTATTATGAAAAGTGAATGTGAAATGACCTATCGTCATACCATTATCTATTCAGGATTCGTCATTTGTGTTCAGAAAGATTCCCTCGCGTGAAGACATAATAATTTACAAGAGCTCTCTATCTAGACAAATGGCATTCAACCAGCAATAACGATTGTCGGAAAGTCACATGTTAATGTCACCGCAAAATTGCAGACTCCGTAAGATTGTAATAAATCTTTATTAGATTATAATTTCTCGATATATTATATAAAAATCGTTTTGTCCCATCCAAATTTAATAGTTTCCTATATATCCGTGTCTTATTAAAAAAATATAATCGCACGGGTCGATCAAGGTTAAGCAACGCTTGCCAAGGTTGGTCTGTGGATGGGTGACCATCTTAACTTACCGAGTTTCCTCCGTGCCTCGGAAACGGCCGTTGGTCCCGGCTGTCGTTTGTAGATCTTTGGCAGTCGTTACGGATTGTCAGAAGCCAGTAAATCCAACTCCAGTTTTGCCAAGAACCACCGTGTTACCCAGTTAATGGGTTGTGGAGGTCTGGTAGGCAGCCGCTCCACGTAAAATACTGGTATTCAGCTGAATCCGGTTTGACTGGGAGCCGACCCCAATATAGTAGGGAAAAGACTAGGCAGATGATGACGGCGTTTGCCATTTTCCGGTGACATAGGTATACAAATGTTTGGGATTGACATGGGATATCGAAATACACTCAAACATTTGGCATTTCGACAATCGCTACCGCCGTTAGAATGGCTTATTGTTTTTTTTTTGTGAGTGGCCTCTCGCAGCCGTCGCAACTCAACTCAATAAATGTTGAAAGCCTCCAGCCATTCTATCATTTTGTCTAGACTCCTCGATTAATGTATCGCCCCTATAGATGATCATGTCTGAGCTGCTAAACGGATTGGGATAACATTTGGCACACGCGCAGACCACGTAATGGAATAGGAAATAGGATACTATTCATCAAAATCAAAATCAAAAGTTATTTATTCAAATTAGGCTGAGTGCCAGCACTTTTTGAACGTCAAAATTCTAAATAAAGACAGTTCCTCAAAACGCCCGCCAGTCACCACTTCCTCGTGTTTTAGCTGGGAAGAAGAAGTGGCGCAACAAACTCCCCAGGGACAGCATCCCGGGAACATGTTCCCTTGCTCCGACTTTCTTTTATTATATTGGTATTTGATTAGGATTACTGCATCATTTCAACGTTACTAATCATTTATTGGCACCAGATAAGACGCATACCATAAAATAGTTAAAAAAACAAACAAAAAAAGTTTTTAAATACGAAAACGCTCAGCTAGGACTCGTATGCGAGACAGCCACAGCGCTGGTTTTCAGCGACAGCCTGTGTTGATTGAATGGCGTCGACTACTTATACAGGGTGAATTTCTAAAGTGTGCGTCGATAGCCAAATCAATATTCTTATATCTATGAAGAATATCGAAAAACACTGAAAGGAGTCTCGAGCCCGATTTAGATGTAAACTAAAACTGCATCATTGGATAGCATATGGCAAACTAAAGAAAAGCGCTCATTTTAACAAGTTATTTGTTAAAAATAGTTTTTACTTCTCAGAATTTGATCCTTTTAGCGACACTTTCGGATGGTGTAATAATACAGGATATTTTTTGTTTTTTTCAAATTAAGTTCGATTTCTGGCTAGGAATACCGATTACGATTTTTTCATACCCAATGATGCAGTTTTGGTTTTCATCAAAATCGGGCTCGAGACTCTTTTCATTGTTTTTCGATATTCCTCATAGTTTCGGATTAGGCCATCCACGCACACTTTAAAAATTCACCATGTATACATCTATTTTTGACAGTCGCTACCTCTGATAGAATGTTTCCTTGTCCAAAGGCTCTCTGCCTAGCTTTTCGGCGATCTTTGGCGAGTCAAAGTCAAAGTCAAAAGTCAAAGTCAAAGCATTCATTTCAAATAAACATGATCAGGTACTTTTGAATTGTCAAAGTCAGTCCGTCAAAAAAATTAAGCTATTTGCACGTTCCAAAGCGTAGATCTCTATGGAGAAGAACGTGCAAGAAACTCCACGGACACTGGGAGTTGCAATATACGATAGGTATATGTAATTTTATCAGTATCATTCAATGGTACAATTACGCACTCGTATAGACCTTTTGATACTATCTTCACAAAGATAACAGTATCAAGTAATATAAGTATCCTATCTAACACGTGAAAGACCGTGTGATCTACATACTGTGGGTGTTCCAATGGATGTTATTTATGTATGAATGAAAGTCCGATTAGCGGTCATTGATGTTTATTTATTTAAACTTTATGTACAGTACTGGTACATAGGCGGACTTAATCTATCAAGGCATTCTCTACCAGTCAACCTTTGGGTTATAAAGACTATACTGTGGTAGGTGTAGGTACAATAAATAAATATAAGATTTAAAATTGAATTTTACACTTCGGGAAGAATATACAGATAATATATATAATACTAATAAAATACATATATAGGTATGCTAAAATAATAAACTATAGTAGGCGCCAGATAATCGTGGAATATCGGTCATTGACCCACCTACATTTATTGACATTGTTAATTTGAAAAACGGAATTAATGACACAAAACTGTCCCGAATCATCATCTCTCGTGATCCTTAACATTGTCTAATAATGAAAAACGATTCATATTTAATTGTTCAGGTACCTATGAGCAGTTATTAGGGAAAGGTCAATATACTTTATTCCACATTTATCTGGCGCCTACTATAATAAATAATACTAATTTATATGATGTTCAATGTATTAAGAGCGCCTACTCCTCACGGTGTTTCATACAAACTTTCAAGTCCTTATTCTTGGAAATGAATTAAGTGATGATGAAATGAATTTTAATTAAACTTGGTATGCATACGGTAGATATCTAGGTCTAAATAGTTAGTTGAGAACATTTTCGAAAAAGAGTTCAGTGCGCAGTTTAAAATAGTAATAATATATATTTTTTTTTGTGTTTTTTAAGAAATATTTCAAAATGTAAATTAGTATGTTAGGAAAATAAATAAAGAGAATAATAATAATAATAACGGCAGTGCGGTTTTTCTTTTATTTTGTCTTGCATGATCTCAGATAAAAATTAAGTGTACCTAATTATAGTTTCAAAAATGATCTCTGTACCTAGTTTTTAGTAGTTGTTATCTTAATTTTTTTTTGTATACAGAAAATAAGTACCTAAGCAAAATATATGTGGAATTATTTTAACTTAAAAGCAATGTAGCATATACTATATTTTCCGATTTCTTTCAATACATCCTAATACTTCCTATTCAATACATCGAGGAGCTTGTGGCTAAATAATAAATGTTGCAGGGGTCGAACTTCGAGGTTAAGCTACGCTTGCCGAGGTCGGTCGATGCATGGATGACCACCCATTACATACCGAGTTCCCTCCATGACTCGGAAAAGACTTTAGTCTTTGGTCCCGGCTGCATTTAAAATCTTTTGAAAATCGTTACGGATAGTCAGATGCCAGTCTTGCTAAGGGGTCACGTATTGCCCAGTTACTGGGTTGTAAAATACTGGTACATACATATTTGGGAAAAAGCTAGGTATATTGATAACGAAGAGACAAAAGAACATTCTATTATGCGATTGTCTAAAAGTAAAAAATTACACAATCAATTTCTATTTTGGTATTTTTACAAAAGGGCTGGGTTCAAAAAATATGATTCTATTTAGTACATCAGTTAGATTTTCGAAAAATATTGGATACTAGCTGTCGCCCGCGGCTCCACCCGCGTTAATGTCGAAAATTATCCCAAGGGAACATATTCCCGGGATAAAAAGTACCCTATGTGTTATTCCAGACTATAATCTACCTCTGTGCCAAATTTCATCAAAATCCGTTCAGTAGTTTTTACGTGAAAGAGTAACAAACATCCATCCATCCATCCATACTTACAAACTTTCGCGTTTATAATATTAGTAGGATGTTTTTTTATTTTATCAAATCAATAAAAACAATTGCTTGTCTGTAAAGTCGGTTTCCGGACGATAGTTTAACGTGACTACGTCATAACAAAACATTGATGAAATTATCGTAACGTTACAATGAACGTAACGTTACAATGAGCGTAACGTTACAATGATTGCAGCCGGCGTTCATCGATTTATTAGATAAAAATACGAAGATAAAACGCACTGTATCATCTTAATTTTTTGTTTACGTGACACAAGAAAAAAACATATTTCGGAAATCTATCTTACGGACCAATTAGATTTTTTTAGATAAATACCCTATTGCTCTTGCTAATAAAATGTCACTTGTCTAGAGCTTCTTGTGAATGTATGTTATCAACTTATCACTATCTACATATTTCACTATCGCTATGTCACCGTAAAATTACGCACTCCGTAAGATCGTAATAAATCTTTATTAGATTATAATTTCTAGATATATTATGTAAAAATCGTTTTGTAAAGAGTACCCCCGCCGCACGGTTTTCTGAAATTCGAGCTCCATACTCTTAGAATCATATGTCCGGGATTTAAAAAAAAATAGAATGTCTCTGGTATACCTCCCTTTAGTATGGGTTATGCGCAGGTCCACAAATGATAAAAGCGATTTTTTGTAATTTAAACTTTCGGTAACCATGTGATTTTTCAAATCAATCAATCATTCATTTATTTTGTTGAACATAGATATGGTTACAGATGGTACATTGTCTAATATATATGCGCTATGTTTTGCCAATATATGGCGTACAAAATTGACATAAAAAAGCAATTACAATTACAGTTCCAATTCAGATGGCATGTCATTACATTAAGCAAATAATTCAATTAAAATATGTCAGTTAAGTAAACAGGTCATTACAATCTTAGACAAAAAAAGAATCGTCAAATCTTTGACGACGTATTTAATTATTTTTTTAATAAAGTTGCCGACCGCTTTAGTTATATCGTCGTTAGTTAACAGCATGCTAATGACCTTTATGATGATAATAATAGAAAAAACCGGCCAAGCGCGAAACGGACTCGCGTGCAAAGGGTTGCGAACGAATCTCATTTTTGAAACATATTACTTTCAAACCTAGACTTCTTAAAATGTGCTTTGCTGTAATCTATAGACAAATAACTATTATCTTTTTTTTAATGAGCACTTTTCTTTGTTTGCCATGTTTTATTTATTACTTCCCAGAATTTGATTCTTAGTAGCGACACTTTTAGATGGCGTAATAGTACAGGGTGTTTTTTTTCAATACAACCGGTTCGATTTCAGGTTAGGAATACCGTTTTTTTTTTTAAATCAATGTAATTTTAGATTTCATCAAAATTGGGCTCGAGACTCCTTTCAGTGATGTTCAATATTTCTCATACTTAGTTCGGATTTGGCCATCCACTCACAGTTTAAAAATTCACCCTGTATATTAAGTGTTAGGTAAGTTACTATTCCGTAATGGATGGTAATTTTTGCCTATATGACGTATACCAACAGTATACATAGACAAAAAAACCTGATCAAAATGTTTTCATGTTGTTTTCTTTTACACAAGTCCATACATATAAATAACATTGAAGTACATGACTATTTTTTATATCAAAATAACAGCTTTTTACTTAATTAACTCAATTTAGTAAATGCATATGAAAGTATGTATTGGTAAGACTAACAATTGTTTTTTTGTCTGAATTTGTTCCGACTTATCTCTGAAATGGCTGTAACGATTTTAAGGGAACTTTCACTTGAAGGTAGCTGATGTTATAAGAAGTTACTTGGGCTTCTTTTATTTTAAGAAAAGGATTAGGTTTCCGTGCAAAAAAAACCGTGAAATTCTTTTCACGCGTGCGAAGTAGCGGGCAGAAGCTAGTATGTATTTAATATTTCTCATAATTTATGTAAGGGAATGGGAAATAGATTTACAGACATCTCAAACCTGAAACCTCTTTTCTGCTAGCAAGGAGCATTATTGAACTAGAGTTTAAAGGAAAATTATGAACACGAGGAAAATTTCAGGACGGGGACGACCGTCCTGAAATTTTCCCCGTTATCGTATTTATTTTTCATTGTTCATTATTTGGATAATACTACGATTTTAAAGGCTTATTATGCCAATAAGCTGCCAAGCTAAACCATGTTTTTGGGCGAGATTAAAAAAAAAAATTATAATAATACAGATCTGAAAATCCTGAAACCTACAAAATTAAAATAATAACAAAGTTACACTTACCTCGCATGAAAATCATTGTAATGTATTATATCCAATTTGTACAATCCCTCGAAAGGTAGCGCAATTCCATTGGTATACCCCAACAGGACCGTCAAACACCACAATACCAACATTTTACAGTTATAAACTATCGAGATTATAATATTTATTTCGGTATTTATTTTATCATAGCGAGCGCGCGCGCGGTCTCTTTCACATTGAATAGCGTACTGACGTGAGGCCGCGAGGTTAGGCGGGGCAGAGCGAAGCGCCAGTTATTGATGTAATTTTCTGTGAATGCGCAAGGATGTACTTGGCCTATCCATGCAACAGGCATTAAAATGAGGATGTTTTCCCCTTTCCTATATAATTAACTTCCTAGTCGCCATACGGGAGACCAGAATTACTGGCATTAATGTCAACGATCGATGCCACAGTATGTTACAGCCTTCAAGTTCGGTTGACGGTCTCTATTTGGATTTTTACTGAAAACTTTTTGATGTTTGACGTTTGACCTTCGTTGTCCTTGTTTGAGGGCATTAGTTCAACACGTTACTCCAATAATGTGTTGAGCTAACGTCCTTTAGGTGGGTTCAATCGTCTTTAAACGTGTTTTTTGACTCCCTTTCTAGAAACATGAGTCAGTTGAACCCACTTTAAGGACATTGCTCAAGAAATGCTGGCATGGCACTTTGCTGTCACGTAGAATCTGAAGATTCATAAACCAGGCCTAAAGGTTGACTTTATCAGGTCACTCTCATCTCTACCAATATTAGTCTGTCGGACATGAGTACGTAGGCTGCGCCAAAAGGGTCCATTTCAGCGGTATATAGGTAATACCGCTGAAATGGACCCTTTTGGCGCAGCCGTGAGACACACTAAAGTTTTAGAACATGATAGGCGGGCACCATGCTTTAAAACTCTAGAGTGTTTCATGTTATTGTTACCGTGCGCAATTCCTTTTTTATTATTTTTTCTTTCTTATTTTTTTATGGAACCTGAGTCTAGCGTTGCTCACTTCTGAATTTTACAGTAATTTCAGAAGTGAGTAACGCTAAACTCACGTACTTGTTTGCCATTTATCTTCAGCGTCTCAGCGTACACATATCTACTTTTATAAAATGGAAAAGTCGGGCACCTATACGAATGAAAGGGATGGCTTTGAATATAGAGGTGGGTATCTAATTCTACACAAAGCAACGAGTGGGAGTTGTGGTGACCTGTGCTAGAGACGATAAAAAAATTGTTATTAATAAGTACTTAAGACGTTAAGACTTAAGACTAAGAATCGCTTGTGCTAAACGAGGCTAGCTATATGAAGCGATTCTATTGGTTCTTAACTAACACATCCCTCGCTACGCATCCTCGCACATCTCTGGTGGAAACGCAGCCTTAGGTACTCATAGAAATCGACAATCCGTGACAATTGTCACATAATATCGAAATGATAAAAAGAAAATTACGTTTAATGGCACATTAAATATAAAACCGGCCAAATGCGAGTCGGACTCGAGTCAAAGGGTTCCGAACGAATTTCAGTTTTGTTACATATTAGGTAGGTACCTACTTACTTTGAAACCGTAGACTTACTATAAGTTTAACTGTAATCTATACCTCGGTAAAGATACTATTCCTTATCTGTATTTGTATTCAAAATTATAGGCTCATTGTTTTGGGAGATAATAAGGTGGTTTTCATTTTTCAAATACCTAATTTCTTGAATAACTTCAAAACCATTTATTTTAAAATTATGAAAAAATATAATTTTGAAACCCACAATGAGTCATTTCAATTTAAATATCATACAGTTTGAAAAACGGAGTATTTTGGTGAAAATTAGAGTGAACAGGCTTCTTCTGGGTAGGCTCGCTCCATCGTCGACTTTGTCTCTGTCATCTATGACCTAGACAAGAGTCAAGAGCAAACCCATATTAAATAAAAAATAAAAATTAAAAAAAAATTTGGTTGTGACAGACGAGTAGACAGTCGATTCCTTTAGGTCCAAGGTTCGGTTCCCAGGTAAGGCTAAGTGTTATGGGGTTTTACATCAGGAATAATTTAGTAAAAGTTCGAAGTTAGGTTTGTGACTGGTTTGTGGAAATAAAATATCCCTTTTTTTGGAATGGGAAATCATCAAATGACCCCTCCCGCTCTTGGAGCGGAAAGGAGTGTCAGACTCTTACTAACTAAAACCCACTGCACCCCACCAATTCTGCCGTACATTGTTTAAAATACGGTTAAACCCATAAAGTAGTTTCAGAGATATCGGACAAAAACCTGCGAAATGATGTCTCTTCCAAACGAATAAAGATATAAAAATCTTTCTAAGAGACAAATGTCACTGGTTTATCAACGATTTTTTTTTGGGGTATGAAAACTGAAAACATCTTTCAGTCTTACAATAAAACAGATATTTGTAATTAAGCTTAGCATTTCTTCCCAGTTTAGTAATTAAATACTGCATAATAATAGGGCTAACCCTACTCTAACGGTATTATAACGTAGTAATTGCTTTAGAATTGTACTACTAAAAATTTTATTTAAAGTTATCAAAAAATACGTCATTACAATACGGCTAAGCTGCATAACTATGATATAATCAAGTAATGACTGTAAAATTAAGGTTTAGCCCCTTGGTTTATAAACAAGTTAAGGCACTTAGTGATCATTATAATCAAGTAATTGTGTAATAATATATTAAGCGGCGTCAAGTTAAACGGTATTGCTTACTTAAAACAAGGCTACTCATACTTCGCTCGCGGTTAGCCGTTTTATAGATAAGCAATGACTTACAATTATTCGAGAAAAAAAAAGAAAACAAGCAAGCAAATTAAACAAATTATTTATTAATCATTTATTTCAAACAATTTTAAATGGTTATCAATAACATAAATAATTATTTTTGACATTTGGGCTTAGTAATATTCATAATTAAATCACAATATTATCTTAATATCAAAACATTCTCTAACTTAAAACCCTGGAGTGAAAAGTGTCTTAAGATAATAAAAAAATATAACCATCTATCTCACTAGCTGCAGTTGTCATAAAACAACCTGCTATAACAATTTTCTTCAGTCTTAAGACTATTATATAGCTTTCTAAATTTTACAATATAATCAGTCTTTAACTAAAAAATTATCACAATCATGTAATCAACTGAGTCCTCTATATAGAATTAAATCTAATAGGGGTCCCTATTAGGTTTAATATGTAATATAATTAATAATTAGTAATAAATATATAATTATTAATAATAAAGTTAAATGTTAATATAACTACTTAAATGTATATATTACTTAGTGCCATAAGACTAAATAATTATATTATATATTAAATTATTTAGTCTTATGGCACTAAGTAATATATACATTTAAGTAGTTATATTAAAATAAAAAAAGAATTGTAGGTACTTGGGTATTTAAAATGGCTTTCTTAGGTTTAGGTAGTCCTCCTTGAATTTTTGGTCGTTTCTGTGTTATTGTTTGTAGGCAATCCATTCCAAAATACCATTTTATGTTTTGGAATGATAGGCGACAATTTAGTTATTAAGTTAGATTTACGTTCCTCATCAATGCCTTTCGGCTGTGTCCGGAAGCTTATGTTGGTACGTGGATTTCTTAAGTACTTGTCATTTAAAAATTTAAAACTTGAGTATTCATCACTAAAATCATTTTTATACAACATGTCATAACTTGACCTCTTAAACGAGACTTGTGTTATATTTTTCAGATAGACTCTAGGGCATGCTTGCTGAATTCGCCGCTCAGAGACATTATTGGGTAAATTGAGAAATTCATTTGCTTGTAGCGCTTTGACAGTTACTCTGCCATTGTTTGCAGAGGCTACAGCTTCCTCAAAATCTGAAAAGTCATATATTTTACCCTTCTTTTTCATTGCAAGTTCCACTTGATGGTGGAACTGGTCGCAGCTCATGAAGGTGTGGCCGGGTTCGAAGTAGTGTAAAGTTATTGTTTCTGTACTTATAACGTCACTGTTTACTAGGTCGACTAACATGGAATAAAACAGCCAATTCTTGTTCTGTGATGTACAATTATCTAACCAGATATTAACATTCTGAACGTCTCGATGACGAAGGAAAAAACTGTAGTACGCGCTCATAATATCCTCTTGTTTTCTACCGGCTATTCCGTCGTGCCAAATTGCAGCAAGAGGTTTCGATTCCTTTGATATTTTTCCAACCGGTGCAAAGGATTGGTTAAAGAGCGTCAAACGGGGACAAAATATAACCGCTTTGAACATCTCCATTCTAGGCAGCATGATAACTTTTTCTAGATCGCCGCTAAAATAAATACTATTTTCGTTTTGCTTTATAGCTTTGTGAGCATCATAAAGGGCTCTAGCTTTTTTGTATCGATCATGATGCTTAGCCCAAGCCAAGCAAGTGTCACAATCAGGAAAACATTGCTTACGAACATCATGGCTTGTTTCTTTAGTGTGATGTTTGTATGATTCGCACTGTTCGCACTCCTCATTCCCGAGCCGAGTGAAAGATATATTCATTGATTTTAAGTGAGATCGATATAAGTCATAACTGAGTTTTGACTCGGGATTTTTTGAACAAAAGTCTTTATACATAAAATTTATATTAATGTCATTGGGCAAATAACGCCGATTTGGTGCGTGCTCTCTACGGTAATGAGGAGCGCTGGGATTGAATGAGTCAACATGTTGGTTGAGTAAATCACGATTAAACGCCGGTTTCTTGGTATGTTTACCACGTTTATCTGTATCTTTTTCAGTATCGAGACAGGTGGTAAGTATAAGATCATTGTTTCTATTGAAACCTAAAGTTGTTAAAAAAAAAATTTTACATACTTGTCTTACGGTTCCGTCATTTTTCTGCAGCGTAAAAGTTCTTTTGGGGTTTCTTTTAGGGTCAGATGTGTACTTACGCTTGGGAATGGCTACAATATAGTTTGACCTTATAAACATTCTCATTTCCCCGCGTTGCAGACTCCAATATGTTTTATTTATATTCTCACGTTCAGATTCATCAAATACAGAACTACATTTTTTTATACATTTCTCGTCACATCCAGGTTTTACAGTATATTTCAAAAGTTTTTGTTTTTTTCTTTGGATTTCTCGCTGTTTCACACTGCTATTGTACTTTTTTCGTTTCCGCGCTGTTGAACCTTCTTCACCTTCATTATCACTGGTGGCTGGGTTGTCAAATGGTGGCATTGATATAATAACAGCAGCATCAGTCGACGCTCGTCTCTTTTTGAAAACAGGATCGTGAACAGCAGCTCTTTCGCCATTGTTAAATGAGTGACGTCGAGATATAACTTTATTGGGAAAGGAAGGCACACATTTTTCTTTCTCTGCTTTAGAGCTTCTCTTACCTTTTCTTTGAGATATGCATTTTATTTGGGACTTATGAGAAAGTGTTTTTTTAATATTCCTGTCCGTATCACTCTCTTCACTTGAATCGACGTAATTAGATGTAACCTCGTAGTCCTTGTCCTTAACCGAATCATCCGAATCAAAGTCACAGAAGATTGGAGACAGAGAATGTAAAGACGGCGGTATAGTTTCATCGCAGTACAGGAAACTGGAATCCGAAACTTTTGATGTACCAGGTTGAGGATTTGCATATAAATCGATGCCATTATTAGCTGAAGGACTAGAAGGATCACTTTCATTTAATGAATTTGGCATGCTTGTTAAGCCAATGATTTGTTCTTGAATACGTAATTTGGGTGGTTCGACAGGTACGACCTCTCTATTCACAATGCTCATCATGTTCTGAATTCTTTGTGGAACCCCGGAGCGTCTACAATAATGACAGACACAATTAGTTAAATACCTAATTTAAAAAAAAAAATAATTTAAAAAAAACTTATAGGTAGGTACTTTATTATTCTATATCCTCGTCGTCAACGCAATAATGCGTAAGAATAGGAAAGAAGGTAAAAAGCAAAAAAGCGCGCGAAAGCCCATGTCCGATAGGTATTCGTTTCAAACATACCGCCCCAACGCGCTGCACCTACTCATCGTTGACCCTGACTCGAGATGCGTGTGATTTCATAGCGGCTTCAGAACGATAAGAAAAAGGATTATTTCGTTCCAATCAAATATTTATAAGCTAAAGGTTATATACCTGTCACCTACCACTACGTAATTGAATGAATGTAATACTTATTTTAAGAAAATATTATAAATATCGATTATCTACATACTAATTACATAGGTTATTAAATTCACTGATGCATCTATTCTATTTAGTGAAATTATAAAAACCTTACCTTGAGTACGTATGACGCGACATGGTAAAACATTTATGGCGCGCCGCCGCTCCGCTCCACACACACACGAGCGCTCCCCGTCGTCGCTGGTAGCGAAATGGCCGAGGAAACCGGGAACGCGGGGGACCGCGGTTCAAAAATGTTTCTGGGTTTAACTAGATTTTAATCTAGCATATCTGTATAGTCGTATTTTAGTAAAGAATTTTACACTTTAATCCATCGATAAACTTTATTGAAAAAAGGCTAAATGCCTATAACTATAATGTAATGTATTATTCTATAGTAACTTTATTATAACATAGTTTTTGTTCTCAGACACACCTGTAAGTACTTGATTATAACACGGTTATGGTCGTATAGCTTAATTTAAGTGCAGCATTGTGTGATAACTGTATTATAATAAATTAATATCGCTTGGAACGATCCGTGATAATAACGTTACCATCCTTTTGCCGTGTTATAACATAAATTTGAGGAATAGCTGTTAAATAATAAAGTAAACTGTAAAAAATATGTTACTTAACGGTTCACACCCGCTCTATATCTCGGAAAGTAAAAGTCGTACAGTACCTAATGGGACCCAGCACAAAAGATAGAGAATTTTTCAAAACGTAATGTGTGATTCAAAACTAAAAAATGGCAGTTTGAGGCTTAACCGTGTTTTAAGTAACGTACGGCAGAATTGCCCTTTGCGTTCCAGGGCCGCGGTTACTCTTTCGAATAATTTCGCAACCCTGGCAGAATAAGCTCTATGATCAATTATGGGATTTAAACATAACTGTCGAAATAATGGGGCACTCAGGAGCTCGTATCTAAATGAAAAGTGCCCAACAGGTCGTTCTTCGAAGTTAAGCAACGCTTACCGAGGTCGGTCCGTGGATGGGTGACCATTATATATAGAGAGGTATGGTTTATGGTAGGTACAAACGAGGACCGCGCAGGACTTTTTCAAAACCAAACACTAAAGTATAAAACGCGAACAAGTAATGAGGGTACGCAGACACCTACTAAACAACTGTTTTACTTGTAGGGGTATAACATAATTTATACTTGTTTTTGCCCACGACTTCGTCCGCGCATATCCCGTTCTCGTATAGCCTTGCTCATTAATGCGGCTATCATTTATATGTAACAGTAGGTAAGTGTGATTAATTGAAAATTTATTGCATTTATCGGTACTAAGGTTACATTATTAATAATATAATAAAAGTGATTAATTTCTTACTTTTACCTCGACCTTAGGTAATTATTGTCTAATAATTTTTCCATTAATCACATTTACCGTAACATAAATAGGTAGATACACAAATATTTTTTCAAATCCGACTGGTAGTTTCAGAGATTAGCGAGTTTAAACAAACAAACAAACTCTTCAGCTTTATAATATAAGCATAGAATATAGATTATATCACGCATCGCGTATAGGCTTTCAATCAGGTTTAACAGTTTAAATCACAAAATACACATAACGGACTAACTAATTTTAAATCAGCACGGGCAGTTGAATCGCAACACCTTTTTTTTTTTAAGGATGGGAAATCATTAAATGACTTCTTCCACTCTGGGCGGAGCGGAAGGGCGTGTCAGACTCTTACTGACTAAAACCCATCCGTGTTCCTTCTAAAGCCCTTTGCGTTTCGGGGCCGCGGTGACTCTTTCGAACAAATTCCGCAACCCTGCCAGGCTCTGGGCCTAGCGGACCCCGTCTTCTATGCTGACATCTCTTTGAGGCGCGCGTGAAACACAACGCGCCATCGACCCGGGCCTGGTGGTGATCGGACAGCGAGCCACCCAACGCTCGCCGTCCGCAGACTCGCGCCCACGGCGGCCGGGGATCGCCCTGCGGCTCCCGACGCCCGGGCGTCCTCTTCTGTAGCGGCGGTTGGGGCGAAGGCCTTGTCTCTCCCTCGCTCGGCCCGCCTCCTCCTTCGTTAGCGTTATTGCTTCGCAGGAGGTGATCGTTTCCCAAGCTTCCTCGCTCCGGACCATGGATTTAACCAGAGCCGGATGCGAGAGGTCGCTGCCGCCGATCGCCTCCACGAGGACACGGCGGTACTCCGGCCAAGCAGGGCAAACCTCCATTGTGTCCTCCGGGCGATCCGCATACTGCTGACACCCGGGCGTTCCTCATACTGCTGACACCCGGGCGTGTCCTCCCGTTTAATCCGAAACAGGTACCTGCCAAAACAGCCGTGTCCGGTGAGTACCTGCGTCAGGCGGAAGGTGAGGACGCCGTGGTGCCTTTCCAGCCACTCCCCAAAGAGGGGCCTTACACAACAAACTCGTCAGCTTTATAATATAAGCAAAGATTATATCACGTATCTAGGCGCGATGTACCGGTAGACTTTTTTGGTTGGAAATAAAAACACCATAATTATTATTGCCATCAACACCTTTTAATTACGCCAACAATAGTATAAATGGCTTTCAATCAGGTTTAACTAAGTTTAAATCACAAAATACACATAACGGACTAACTAATTTTAAATCAGCGCGGGCAGTTGAATCGCAACACCTACATACTAAATAATCATCAATCATTATTGGAGTAAAACTATGCATACAAAACATGTTTAAATGTCCTTGTTTACAAGTAAAACCGTCAATTTTATCATCACAGCATTGACATACGTATTCACATTTATCCTGTAAAGCACTCAGGACATTTTGGTCAAATTCAATTTCTGTTTCATATTTTTTCGAATAATATTCTAGGTAATTCTTACTGCCGTACAAAGATTCCATGTCCAAATCACTTAGCTTTCCTTCTCTCTGACATTTCTCACATAGGATATTTAGTAAGGATTTTGCATGTAAATATAATATTTTTTCTTTCACGGTTTCTGGGGAAGTTTCCGGTAGAGTCACACCAGGACTTAATCGTAACACTTTTTTTAAGTCAGCGAAATAGGTCACAAGAATAAAATAAATCTTCAGTTTGTATGCATCTTGTGACGCTGAATTGTATAGTTCATTGTAGTCTATCTTCGGAATCCCTTTCAATTTTGTTACTTGAAATCTCAAAAGTTCTATGCAATCCCAGTGATAAGTTAATTTCCGTGAGGGATTATTAATAAGTGTTGGTAGTATGGAGTCTAACTTGGATTCTGTACTTATGAAGATGACTTCCATTTTATGAGCTTCTTTTCTACAAAGTACTTTTCTGTTAGCCATAGCTAAAGCACACACCACATTGTTTGCTGAAAACCGAAGACCGTATAGTTCATACGTGGAATACGGATCTTTGACGTTTAATTGGTCAAGTGTTACATTCAAGTTACTATTAAGCAGAGCAATATTAACTTTGTATATTTTTACATTTACCGTTGATAAGTAAATGCCTTCTGTTGTATGAACAATGTCTGTGATCCGGTAATCATTCACATTTTTCAGATATTGGGAAAGTACTTTTCCATTGTCATTTATAACTTGAATTAATAAATGTCTATGCTTACTGCATAAGAAAACAATGCTATTATCTATGATAGTGTACTTTAAGGTAACAGCTATCATTCTATCTTTGTGTGGCCAAAGTACATGAGGCTGTATAAGACTTATAACTTTATTTTCTATTTTCATATCAAAGACATATATTTGTCCCATAACGTCAGTAGATATTAAGTAAAAGTTATTTTCAGATTTTGGTATCCATTTGATTCCTGTTATTTCTGTCATATCTGCTGAAATACACCCTCGATATTTTGGTGCTTCTGTATTGCTAAATATTTGCCAAAACATTATAGTACCATTTTTCTGTGCAGTGACGAAGAAGCAAGAATTATCTAGATTAACTTCTGGTGCCCAGCATATTGCTGATGTTTCGAGGATTAATACAGATTGTTTCAGGTCTTCAAAAAATAATGGAGCCTTATTGTGATCTAATATCTTTGTAATGTAAGGACAGAGGTTCAGAATACTTTTCCACTGTAATTGCTTTTGAGCAAAGAATTCAACACCTCCAATGTTATTTAGCACGGCGAGAACACATCCGAAATTGAGTGGCGACCACTTGCACATTACTACACTAGTCATTTCTTGGGTCAGAGCAGGATTGTGCGGCCAAAATGATGAATTCACAATCATTTCCGTATAGTCGACATTTCGCATCTCAGACTTTAAAAAATTAGCATTACACACTTCTGACGCTGGACTGTTTTTAGGACTAAGTATTGAACTTTCTGTAAAGTCTATATTTCTTTCCAAACACTCTAAATTATACGAGTATTCGAGAAAATGTACGCGTCTGGTTGTGCGTACAGTTATAACTGAATTACGCCATGACAAGTAGGCAGTCTCGTTCTTGATTATAGGTACAGATCGCTTAGTAAGTTCGAAGTACGTTTCCTGCCCCATTTTGTTCTTAAATCTTTTTATTTTATTAAAATAAATCGCACATTGTTTTCCAAAACAACGTAAACATGTGTAAAATGACAATCTAACAGTTGTCACAGTTGACAATCTAAACTGACAGTGGTTTCTCGTTGTCTTTGGTATAGTGTATTCGATCCATTATACTTTTTTTACAATATTTAAAGCTTTTCAATATTGAAACTTTCATGTGATTTATTCAAAAGTAAACTAACTGGTTACTGCCAGCCTATAAATCTGACTGACACGTGTCCTTCAACATGATTATATTTTCCCACCAGTAATGTGTGGGAAAATAATTTAGTATCATTAACTAGTTTGTGCAGATTTGCAAAACTTTGTAATCACTTGGATATTTCTTGCCATGGCAATTTTATTTATCCACTGTTAGAATTTTCTCGGCATAAATAGTTAAGTGATAATATTTGTAACCAATTTAAACGTTCAAGTGAACGGAGTCGCTTTCCAGTGCTAGAATATCTGTATCACAAACATGAATAAATAGACATATAAAACTTTTTTACTTCAAACTCATGTAATGTCAAACGATTAAAAAAAAATAAAGTCATAACAAAAACACGTTGGATTGTTGGTACCGACCGTGTGGTAAAAAGTTAATTTATATATTAATTTTTGTCTTAATGGTGTTCGAAGTCTTGGCTAATCTACAAGAATGGGAAAAGGACGCTATAACGCTAAAGCGCGGCAAGTTGTGAAGACGAATATAGATAATTCGCAAACAAATGAGGTAACCAAACTTCCAGTGCTATTTTTGTTTTAGAACTTTAAATTAGGTTTCCCCAATTAAATTTTTTATATAAAGTATCAACGTTTCTTTACTAATGTACTTTGAAAATGCAAATAACCACACATATTGGTAGAAAACTTTGCCATAATTTATTTTATTTTCGGATTTTAACTAAAGAAGAAAGAAAGAAAGGAAACGTAATACTAATTAGTTTGTAATTTTCACTTATTTACTCTATTTATCCATTCCAAAAAATGTAATGACTGGTTGGTCTATATAATATTTGTTTTTTTTTCTAGATTCAACTCGAGTTTGCTAGTAATGAATATGGAGCCAGCGATGCCACCAACCTGTTGGCTCTGCCTTCAAAGAAGCGAGATACAAAAGTGGTCAAGGAAAAAAAAGAAAAGACAAAGTTCCTGTCAAAGGCACAGAGGAAAAGATTAGAAAAGATTGTTGAGAAGAAACAGAAGAAAGAAAACGTAAGCACAATTTTTATTTTCTGAAAATCTCTTTTTCAGTAATTTAAACTAAAATTTTGAAAATTATTTTAAGTGGTGCAGGGGTTTCTGTTGGCACAATTTATAAAAGATTAGAGACAAGAATCAACCTTGAATTTAACATTTTCATTAACATGCAAAGTTCAAATTTTAAGGGTTCTGAACATCCGTAAAAACGGAACCCTTATAGGATCACTTGGTTGTCTTCGTTCTGTCCGTCTGTCACAGACAATTTTCGCTGAAACTACTGGACTGTTTCAAATTTGGAACACATGAACTTTAGTGACCCAAACATGGACGCATTACGTAAATAAACAAATTTTTAGCTGGGGGGACACTTTTGTGGTACAAATAGAAAACAAACAAAAATGTTTTCCAGACTGTACCATGTAACATATCAAAATAAAAAGGCTCAATGGTATTTGAGTATCCATGGCACCAATTATGTACCTCTGAATTGGGTCCAATCAGTATTTTTGTGTGTAATTTACAGGGTGTCACTACATTGATAGGTACAGTCAACAAAGCTATTGGATATGCAGGCAGCTAACTTGCAAATACTTTTAAACAATGTTGTGAGTGTGCTACATAGACAATTATTGTACACTACACTCGTAAGTATGTCATAAGCTTAAAAAGTTATAATGCACACAGAAATAAATATTGGCAGTGCAGTGGAAAAATTAATATTTTTGCCTGTATACTAAGTAGCTTTGTTGACTGTACATCAGATAATTCGGCTATTATTGTGGTGTGATCAGATAGGTGGAAACTAGATTAACAGCTTCAGGACAATGCGCAAAGACCTTTATTGACAATGTAATCTGGCATTAGTAAGCCAATATAAAAATGAAATGCTGTACATTGGTGAGCGCAAGCTGGACCATTTCTCGATATTTATAATAAAGTTTGTAAAAGTCCAAACAAGGTGCCCAGAGAAAAAATATTGCCCAGATAATTCCAGAAAAATTGCATTTGTCTATAACTTTTTTGTAGATGATGATCTGATAGATGCTGTGAGAAATAAACGTTTTGACTTTGACTTTTGACTTTGTATGTTTAGATGTATGTTTAGATGTAGTCAAAGTCAAAAGTCAAAGTCAAAACTTTTATTTCAATTAGGCCATTAAACGGCACTTTTGAACGTCATCATTTACAGTTCAGTAAAATAATAATATTACATTACTAAAGTGAGTTTTTTCTAGTACTTAATAACCATAATATTTTCTTAATTCCCCAGCGAGCATCTCTCCTTGAATCACTCTCGCAAGTGCAAGCGACGGCAGAGGAAGCGCGACAGTTGACGGGTATCTCAGCCATGCAGACCATTGGCCTGAGGAGGCTCAATGAGCTCAACTCAGAGATGGCGACCCAGGAGGTGTCGGAGGAGAATGATAACAAGAAGTTTAGCAGTATTGCTGGTATGTTTATACTTGTTGGTTGAGCGAGATAATATAATAAGCCATCCTCATTTGGTAATTTTCTCGGATTTATAACAAATTTACTACTTATACTATAATATTAGTAGGATTATTTAGAACAATGGCCCATTGTTCTAAATAATCCTACTAATATTATAAACGCGAAAGTTTGTAAGTATGGATGGATGTATGTTACTCTTTCACGCAAAAACTACTGAATGGATTTTGATGAAATTTGACACAGTGGTAGATTATAGTCTGGAATAACACATAGGATACTTTTTATCCCGGGAATATGTTCCCTTGGGATAATTTTCGACAACCACGTGGGCACATGCACATATTGCTTATCGGATATTTGTTAAATTAATCCGATGAGCAATAAGTGCATGTAGGTCAATCTCTGTCTCTTTTTTCAAATTCGCGGACAATAGTGTGGGTTACATGTTTGTTATTTCAATTTTTTTAAACACCTGTGTTAAAATGTAATGTCTTTGTCCCAAACAAATAAAATAATAATTGTATATAATATATAATGTTCCAATTAACCCCATGTGAGGTTTCTGGGCCACTTTCATACTGCCGTGCTCCTTGGTGATGCGTCGTGAAGTTTTAGGCTACCCCTTTCTCCCCCCCCTCCTCTTCCAGTAGTTCCGAGTTTTTTTACTATAGTCAAGATAGCTTTAGAGTTCATTTTTTTGGGGTTTTTATGTGGTAGCACAATTTAATTTATCAATTTTACACGTCATATTTTTTCTTACATGAAAAAATATTTGTCTTCCCCCCTCCCCCCCTTGTTCGGACTTCACGTAACTAAAGGATAACCTCTTAAGAAAAAAGCAGATTTTCACATTAACTTATAATACTTGTGGGATAAGGATATCCTAATATATAAAATTCTTCCGTTACTGATGACTGACTGACCGACAACGCACAGCCGAAACTACGGGTCGTAGAAAGCTGAAATTTAGCATGTTGGTTCCTTGGAAAGTGTAGGGGAGCACCAAGAGAGGGTTTTCCGAAATTCCTTCGGGAACGGGATATGCGCGTACGAAGTTGCTGGCAAAAGCAGTAGTAGGATTATAAGTTGTCGAGCATAAAATAAATCTACATAGTAATTATGTTTCGCAGGAGCCAAGAAACGCCTACGCCTCCTTAAAATGGATAATGCAGAAAAAATTAAAAAGAAGAAATATGACCCCAACGTAGTTGGTCTTGAACAGTCTTCTGAAGAAAGTTCGTCCGAATCTGATGACGTAGATACAGACGATGAGCCAGAAGTAGTCAATGGTTATGAAACTAACGAGATTGACACTCTAGACTCTGAGGATAAGGTCGAAATTGCTAAAGCTTGCTATAGCAAAACTGATGTACCAGAAGCACAGACTTCGAAAACTGATATAATAACAGTAGAAGACGAAAATAAAGCAAACAAAAGTAAGAAAAGCAAAGATTCTAATAAAAAAGAAATCAAAGTCGAAAAAAAGCCAGTTCTAGAACATCCTACAGTTCATGTTGAAGTGAAAAGGGACCCTAAAATCCAGGTGGCAAGGTTGAAATTGCCAATACTGGGTGAAGAGCAAAGGATTATGGAGCTCATCAATGAGAACGAATTTCTTATTGTAGCCGGTGAAACAGGTGAGCCAAATCGTTATCTGTATTTCAGATAGAACTACTATTTATTTATTTATTTAACATTTTATGTACACACATTTAACAAATAGATAAGAAGAAGGGAACAGAAAAATAGGTACAAAGGTGATGCTTATTTCTAAAGAAATCTCTTCCAGCATACCTGCGAAAGGAGAGTCGAATAAAAGAGATGTAGACATCGTGTGTAAAAGTTATATTAACATAAAAAGACAAAAAAAAACTTTAAACATAACATACTATAATAAATATGACTAAAATGAATATCATACTAATACATACTACTTAAATAATACTATAAGAATAATAATAATATATACTTTAAATATGCAACTATGATGGTACCGAAAGGTAGTGTTCTTTCACTCTTCTTTTAAATTCTGGAAGAGTTTTACATTCCCTAATGTCAGGCGGCAGTGCATTCCACAACCGTACCGCGTGCACAGTAAATGAATAGGAATAAAAATCGGTAGAGTGGGGAGGGGATTTAAGGAGATTTCTAAGATGCGATCTGCAAGGCGCATCAGAAGGACGGGAATAGGAGAAGCGTTCACGCTAATAGAATTTATTTATGTATACAGGCTGAATTTTTAATGTGTGCGTGGATGGCCAAATCCGAAAATATGAGAAATAGCGAAAACACTCTAATCGCTAATATTTTGGCATTTCGACAATCGCGTTCGCTAGCACTTTTTTTTTTAAACGTTCCGCACACTTGGGATTTCTCCTGTATCGTGGGTGCGTCTACAAATATATAAACACAAACAGCCAGACCCGGAACAACTATCTGTAGGCCATACAAATACTTGTTCCGTGCGGGAATCGAACTCACGACACGCAGCGCAGCAGCCAATCGCTCAACCACTGCGCCAACCGTGTCGATCTGACTGTAAAGTCTTATAGCCGCATATTAAGTAATTACAGAAAATTAATAAACCTACCCTGTTATGGCTCTGCTTCACCATAAGAGCCCGATGAAAATATAAAAAAAAGAACAAAATACACACAAACAAATCACAAACACACACAAACAAATCACAAACACACACAAAAAACAAAATACACAGAAACAAATATTTATACAAAACCTCTTCATCCTGCAGGCAGTGGCAAAACCACCCAGATACCCCAATTCCTCTACGAGGCAGGCTACGCAGAACATAAGATGATAGCCGTGACGGAACCTCGCAGAGTGGCCACCGTAGCCATGGCGGCCCGGGTGGGCTACGAACTGGGGCTGAGCAGCAAGGAGGTTTCCTACCTCATGCGGTTCGAGGGTAACGTTACTAAGGACACGAAGATCAAGTTCATGACTGATGGTGAGTCTAATCTATACTGACAAGCGACAGTGGCCATGTCGGCCCGGGTGGGCTACGAACTGGGCCTGAGCAGCAAGGAGGTTTCCTACCTCATGCGGTTCGAGGGTAACGTTACTAAGGACACGAAGATCAAGTTCATGACTGATGGTGAGTCTAATCTATACTGACAAGCGACAGTGGCCATGTCGGCCCGGGTGGGCTACGAACTGGGCCTGAGCAGCAAGGAGGTTTCCTACCTCATGCGGTTCGAGGGTAACGTTACTAAGGACACGAAGATCAAGTTCATGACTGATGGTGAGTCTAATCTATACTGACAAGCGACAGTGGCCATGTCGGCCCGGGTGAGCTACGAACTGGGCCTGAGCAGCAAGGAGGTTTCCTACCTCATGCGGTTCGAGGGTAACGTTACTAAGGACACGAAGATCAAGTTCATGACTGATGGTGAGTCTAATCTATACTGACAAGCGACCGTGGCCATGTCGGCCCGGGTGGGCTACGAACTGGGCCTGAGCAGCAAGGAGGTTTCCTACCTCATGCGGTTCGAGGGTAACGTTACTAAGGACACGAAGATCAAGTTCATGACTGATGGTGAGTCTAATCTATACTGACAAGCGACAGTGGCCATGTCGGCCCGGGTGGGCTACGAACTGGGCCTGAGCAGCAAGGAGGTTTCCTACCTCATGCGGTTCGAGGGTAACGTTACTAAGGACACGAAGATCAAGTTCATGACTGATGGTGAGTCTAATCTATACTGACAAGCGACAGTGGCCATGTCGGCCCGGGTGGGCTACGAACTGGGCCTGAGCAGCAAGGAGGTTTCCTACCTCATGCGGTTCGAGGGTAACGTTACTAAGGACACGAAGATCAAGTTCATGACTGATGGTGAGTCTAATCTATACTGACAAGCGACCGTGGCCATGTCGGCCCGGGTGGGCTACGAACTGGGCCTGAGCAGCAAGGAGGTTTCCTACCTCATGCGGTTCGAGGGTAACGTTACTAAGGACACGAAGATCAAGTTCATGACTGATGGTGAGTCTAATCTATACTGACAAGCGACCGTGGCCATGTCGGCCCGGGTGGGCTACGAACTGGGCCTGAGCAGCAAGGAGGTTTCCTACCTCATGCGGTTCGAGGGTAACGTTACTAAGGACACGAAGATCAAGTTCATGACTGATGGTGAGTCTAATCTATACTGACAAGCGACAGTGGCCATGTCGGCCCGGGTGGGCTACGAACTGGGCCTGAGCAGCAAGGAGGTTTCCTACCTCATGCGGTTCGAGGGTAACGTTACTAAGGACACGAAGATCAAGTTCATGACTGATGGTGAGTCTAATCTATACTGACAAGCGACCGTGGCCATGTCGGCCCGGGTGGGCTACGAACTGGGCCTGAGCAGCAAGGAGGTTTCCTACCTCATGCGGTTCGAGGGTAACGTTACTAAGGACACGAAGATCAAGTTCATGACTGATGGTGAGCCTAATCTATACTGACAAGCGACCGTGGCCATGTCGGCCCGGGTGGGCTACGAACTGGGCCTGAGCAGCAAGGAGGTTTCCTACCTCATGCGGTTCGAGGGTAACGTTACTAAGGACACGAAGATCAAGTTCATGACTGATGGTGAGTCTAATCTATACTGACAAGCGACCGTGGCCATGTCGGCCCGGGTGGGCTACGAACTGGGCCTGAGCAGCAAGGAAGTTTCCTACCTCATGCGGTTCGAGGGGAACGTTACTAAGGACACGAAGATCAAGTTCATGACTGATGGTGAGTCTAATCTATACTGACAAGCGACCGTGGCCATGTCGGCCCGGGTGGGCTACGAACTGGGCCTGAGCAGCAAGGTTTCCTACCTCATGCGGTTCGAGGGGAACGTTACTAAGGACACGAAGATCAAGTTCATGACTGATGGTGAGTCTAATCTATACTGACAAGCGACCGTGGCCATGTCGGCCCGGGTGGGCTACGAACTGGGCCTGAGCAGCAAGGAGGTTTCCTACGCAATGTTACTAAATTTGTGTGAAGGGTTATCTTCGGAACTACTGCACTTATTTGGAAACTTCTTTCGCCATTATTACTGATGAGAAGAATACCTTTATTATTTCTTACTGATGAACATAAGCTATAGATAATAACTATTTTATGGTACCTTTACTTTTTTTTAATAGTTTTTCGTAATCGTTCGACGAAAGTGACTTAACGCACATTTCTGTGAAAGCTTCGAAGTTCCGTCAGATTCTTTTCGCACGTTATGTTTCTAAAATAATAAAATAAACCGGCTAAGTGCGAGTCGGAAATTTCTAAAGTCGTAAAAATAAAAAATAAATGTTTTATAATGCTCAAGTTACTCTCTTCCATTTAATATGAAGCGGACATGAAATAACAAATTTTAAATATAATTCGTTTTCAGGTGTACTTCTCAAAGAAATTCAATCCGACTTCCTCCTAAGCAAATACTCCGTGGTCATCATTGACGAGGCTCACGAACGGAGCGTGTATACCGACATCCTCCTCGGTCTGCTCTCCAGGATAGTTCCTTTGAGAAGGAAGCGAGGGTCGCCGCTGAGGCTCATCATCATGTCTGCCACCCTCAGGGTCGAAGACTTTACTGAGAACACCCGGCTGTTTAAGCAACCTCCTCCGGTTATAAAGGTTGGATTTATTTGTATTTAGTAATCTTTCTTTGAGAGGCTCAAGTTTTATTTCTATCTCACTTGATGGTAAGCGATGGAGATGGAGCACGCTTAGCAAAACCTATCCACTCTTGACTTACGAGCGTTTATTCCTCCTTAAGGTGGAAGCGCCAAGGTAGCCCGCGAAATTCAAATTTTCTTATGTTTTTTGCAATTTGCAAGTCAGTGTCAGGCTGTATGTTGAACAAAATATGATTTGCGACCGTAACACGTTTTTATTTACAGAAGTATAGTCTTAAAATCATCAATACAACCCTCCTAGTTCATTTAACTTGATTATTTATTTATTTCACAAAAAAGTAATTCAACTGAGTTACATTAATGATATAACCTGTATTGATCATTTTAATTATTATAACTCTGTAAAGCCATATTTTTTACGGTCGCCAATCGTATTTTTTATCAACATACAACTTGACACTGACCTGCAAAATGCATAAAACTTATGAAAACTTGAATTTCGCGGTCCCCCCTTTCACCTTATCTTGGAAATGAATTAAGCGATTTTAACTAAACATAATACGCATACCTGCACAGGATACTTAGGTCTAAAAATTTTAATTAATATATGTTTATACTTTTCCAAGATCGAGATTATGGATATCGTGAGGAATAAACAACTTTAAATACATCGATTTAACACTCTAGCTAGGTTATAGCTATTAAGAAACAAACTCCGGCAGGTAATTCCACTCCTTGCCTGTACGCACAATGAAAGTTCTCTAATTAAAATATTTTTTTATTATTTTATGTATTTTATTAGATATATTTAAAAATGTAAATAATATCTGTATAAAATAAATCAATAATAATTAATTCTTATTGTAATTACATACCATATATACATTTTTCTTTTTATTGCATTGTGTAACGCTTGAGGTTATCCTATAATGTTATGCATGTATACATAAATTAAAATAAAATAAACAAATACCATTTTTAAAAAATTCTTATTTTGATGTTATTTCGTCTACAGATCGACTCCAGACAGTTCCCAGTGACCACTCACTTCAACAAAAACACGAACAGTGACTATTTGAAGGAAGCTTATAAGAAAGCTGTCAAGATACACACAAGGTTGCCGGAGGGAGGTATACTCATATTTGTGACGGGACAACAAGAGGTAATCTTTTAAACTAATATTATAAAAGAAAAATAATAAAAACGGCCAAGTGCGAGCCGGACTCGCGCACGAAGGGTTCCGTACCACGTATTTTGTATGGGAGCCCCCTTAAATATTGTTACGAGCTTGGGGTTCGTGACGATAAAAACAGCCGATTAAATAACCAAAATGACACTTGATTTTAAAACACTAATTACAACTTTAAACTCACTAATTATAGAACACAACTTCACCACTGATCACTTTAATCGCACTTGAAGATCGCTTCCGAAGTATTCGCTTGTATCGCTAATCCAATACTGACTCGGTCGCGGACTACGCACTCCTTATATAGGACAGTTAGTTCTAGAAACTTCTATTCTCGAAACATCTGCAATGTACTCGTAACTACCGCTGCCGACTGACCAGGTATCGAGAAGTGTAGAATGTTCTGGCAAAGAAATGTCTAGAAGGTACTTGACCCTACTAGTTCTGCTACTCGATACTAGATGGCGCTAGTAGTAACTTAATGTACCCGACATTAATTCAGGCGCGTAACAATATTTATTTTATTCTGTTTTTTTAGTATTTGTTGTTATAGCGGCCACAGAAATACATCATCTGTGAAAATTTTAACTTTGACTTTGACTTTGTTCAGTTCACTCGTGTCTAGCTAGCCTTGTCCCAACTATTGTGGGGTCGGCTTCCAGTCCATCCGTTTAGACTGGAATAGCATGTCAGCTGAGTACCAGTATTTTACACGGACTGCCTATCTGATCTTTACAACCCAGTAACTAGGTAACATGATACTCCTTGGTAACCAGTCTTGTTGTCGTATTTCAGGCTTCTGACTACCCGTAATGACTGTCAAAGATCTACAAATCACTCATTTGCTGCAAGGTTGACATATCTCATAATCGGAATTAGGTAGAGTTATTTATGTACTTACTCTGATTTCATACAGCGAAAGAATAAAGTGGTTATGCCTCAAATCCCGAGATTAATTTTAAAGAGCAGAAAAATCCCGTGATTTATTAAATAAAAAAGTTATTTACTTTTAAACAATTTAAACCACTGTACGCGCGATCGACATCGGATGTCCGAAATTGCAAAATTCCAATGCGAACACGCGCGATGTTGTCACATTTGTAGTTCGCACAACATAGCTTGTGAGAACAAAATATTTTTATCTTTTATTTGTAAAATACTTGGCCACACGGGATTGTCTATTAGAAATCCCGGGAAGATCCATATTAATATCAATATTTCGAAGTACATAAATAACTCTACCTAATTCCGACCTCTGCTCATACTTGATGATTTTTAATTAATAAATACTGAGTTTTGTTGAAAATGTGCAAATGGAAGTGAGCGAAATATCAACCTCAGACTTATCGTGCTATCCAAGACATGGAGGAGTCTCGGTATATAATGGATAGTCACCCATCCACATACCGACCTCGGCAAGCATTTATATGTATCAAATGAAACACTGTAGTCATATTATTTTATGTATTTTTTTTTTACTTTAAATGTTCAAAAGTGCCTTTTAATGATCTATTTGAAAAAACGTTTTGACTTTGACTTTGACTTCAGGTACACTACCTAGTTCGGAAGTTGAGAGCGGCGTTCCCCTATCGTAAAGACGTGGACTATAGCAAGCTGATAACGAAGAATAAGGCGGTCTCTGACGCCGATGCTGCGCTGGACTCAGAGCCTGAGGATATCGAGTCTGATGATGATGAGGTAAGCAGTCGACCGTACCTTTAACCTTTTGAACGCCAGAGCATAAACGCATCGACGACGTGCTCCCGACGCCAAGCTACAAATTCGCCGTACTTTTTGTCACATATTTGTGACGTTTGGCGTACAGGACACGCGCTTGCTTGTCTCTGTGTGTTACTCATGGAATAAAAAGTATCTGATGTGTACCTATAATGTAAATCCAGACTATAATCTACCTCTGCTGAATTTCATCAAGATCCGTTCAGCCGTTCTGACGTCATTGAGTAACTAACATCCATCCAAACATCCACTAATATTATAAAGGCTAAAGTTTGTGAGTGTGTGTGTATGTTTGTTACTTCTTCCCGCGCAAACGGCTAGACCAATTTTGATTAAATTTGGTATGCAGGAAGCACCCTGGATTAACACATAGGCTACTTTTTATATATATATACTTGCTGCGCGGGAAACACCGCGGGGCGTTAGTATTAGTATAGATATAACTACCAGTGCTTACGATTTAAACAAAACAAAAGTTAAAAATGTGATGTGCCGTTTCAGGTAGAAAAAGAGATGAAGCGCGCCCGCAAAGCGCGTAGGAAGGCTAAACAGAAGTCGAAGGCTCTGCCTCAGATCAACCTGGATGACTACGACATGCCCGAAGACGATGGACAGGCAGACTTAGTGGACGACGATGATGACAGCGAGGGACATCTTAGTGATTCAGGTACGTTTGATTTAAATACCCATCTAAATGTCACCGAAAAATATCAGAATCCGTAAGATTGTAATAAATCTTGATTAGATTATAATTTCTCGATATATTATGAAAAAATCGTTTTGTGTACAATAAATCCCATCCTAATTCAATAGTTTCCAAACTATCCGTGTCTCATTAAAAAAAAAAAAATAGTTAAAAATTTCACGCGATATTTAACAATCTTACGGCGTTTGCCATTTTTTTTTTATTAGAGATGAGTTTGCTCTTGACTCTAGTCTAGGTCTTAGATGACAGACAAAGTCGACGATGGAGCGAGCTCACCCAGAAGAAGCCTGTTCACACTAATTTTGAAGAGATTAGGGTTGTATGCGTTCGGAAACACAGACGCAGGCAGAGAGTTCCAATCCTTTGCTGTGCGCATTATAAAAGACGTTTGGAAACGTTTAGTGCGAATTGGTGGAATAGCAACAAGGTAGGGATGGTAACTTGCAGTGCGTCTAGATGTCCGATGGTAGAAGGGGCCGGTGGGATGAGGTCGTGGAGTTCCTGGACACTCTCCCCGAAGTACCTGTAGAAGACCGACAAGCAGGCAACCTTGCGGCGATGAGCCAAGCTGTGAAGCTCACTTTTCCGGTGACATATAGTCAAAGTCAATTTATTTATTTCAAATAGACCATTAAAAGGCACTTTTGAACGTCAAATTTACAGTTTAAAATTAAAATACAAGTGACTCTAGTTGTCCATTCGCAAAAAAGTAGATTCTTATGAAGAAGAACGGACAAGAAACTCCATAGTTACTCTTTTCAAATATAAGTTTTACAATATTTTGTACACAAGTTGTCACATAAATAACGCCATACCTGAAAAGGGGTAATTGTACTCGTCATTGTGAGCTACTTTCACTATTGAACAACCCCGAAATCGCAAATTAAATCTCAACTGCGGATTGCCCAATGCATTTGTTCGTATCACTCGACAAAATGTACGGAACAGCGTTTTTATTTTTTTCTAAATTTACGTAGCGCGGCCTTGTTTGTTTGGGTTAGGTACAACAATCTGCCTAGACTTTTCCAATTTTGAGATCGTCTAATCTGATGCAGCTCAGTAACAGTATTTTACATAAACCGACTGCCTTTCTAACCCCCACAACCCAGTAATGAGGTAGCAATCGGGCTACGCCGTTACTGGGCCGTAACTATTAAAGATGTTCAAATCACAGCTGGGACTAAAGATTTAACGTGCTTTCTGAGGCACGGAAGAGTCTCGGCATGTAATGGATCACCCATCCACATACCGACCTCCGCAAGCGTTGCTTAACCTCGAAACTCTAACTGTGTGGCTGTTATTCTGATTTAGCCACGAGCTCGACCTCACATAACCGTCCAACAAAAAATAGTTCACTACGTGGCGGCAGCCATCTTGTTTTATTTTGAGTTCTTATACCATACACATAGGCTGCTACCCAAAGTTAAGTGACACCGAACTTAAATCTTGTTTCCAGATAACGAAGAAGACTCCCTGGCCCCCTCCATAAAGTCGTGCCGCCAGCCTCTATGGGTGCTTCCTCTATACTCTATGCTGAGCCACAGCAAGCAGGCGCGGGTGTTCGAGGCGGCCCCCCGGGGCGCCCGGCTGTGCGTCGTCAGCACTGACGTCGCTGAGACCTCCATCACTATACCCGCCGTCAGATACGTGGTGGATAGCGGGAAGAAGAAGATGCGGTAAGGTTTCTGGAGTTTACTCCTTCAGAAACGATTTTATTTAGCCTGCGTTAAAAAAAAAACAACTTTTAATATTTTTGGACTAACATAGCTTATATAAGTTTGTATAATACTAACATAATATGGATCAAGGTCTGAATTAAAGTTTTTTTTTTAATGAAAATTTTAAGAGTATATTCGAGCGTTAACTAAAAGTGAGGCGTTACGTTCCTTTGCGCAACATACTTTTCGCACCTTTCACTTCCAGAGAGAGAATACGTATGTGTGTATATACAAAGTATTCTCAGCTTATTTAAGATGCTTTCATTTACCATCTTTTTACATAATCTACACAATAATAGTTCTTAAGGAGTAAACTCCAGTCGTGCGTCGGAGCTGACATACACACACTTTTTTATCTCTGTATTCTTTTTCTGTATTTTTATTTCTTTTTTTTTTTCTTTTCGACCGGCGCTAATGCCTGGCTAGACATCCCAAGCCAGTGCAGAACTACTTTAACCTTAGAGCGGTTACGCACTACACCCGATCCGAATCCATGAAAATACGGATATAAAAAACTCGGACCGAATTCGGATGCTTGATCTTTTTTTTGTGAGTGGCGTCTGGCAGTTCAACCTATAAGGTTGTCGACTGCTTAACCGGGCATGCCTGTGGTGGCCTTAATATAATATTAAAGCCTCCAGCCAGGGTTTATAAAAAACTTACAATCCAAGCGACTACACGCTAAGGGCACCCCCTGTGGGGTACGGGCCTCGGCTTAGGGCGTCGCTGGGGGGAGGACAGCTAGGGACGGCGTGGATCGAACTAGATTCGAATGCCTTATCTAAAGCTCTGTATATAAAGTCGATTTTGTCCGGCCGTTTGCAAAAAAACGCTCGCTGAAACTGTAAGAGTGTAATGGAAATTGAACTTAGTAACACAAGACATTGAGTTTCTTTTCCTAATTCAAACGTTTCCGACCACTTAACCGGCGCTAGTACCTGACCAATTATAGTAAAAACGTCGACATTAATCATTGAGTTCGTTTTCCCAGGGTATACGACCACATAACAGGCGCAAGCGCATGGCGCATAGTGTGGACCTCGCAAGCCAGTGCGGAGCAGCGCGCGGGTCGGGCGGGCAGGGTTAGTTCAGGGCACACGTACAGGCTGTACAGCAGTTCTGTGTTCCAACACGAGTGTCCTGAGCAACACCCGCCGGATTTGTGCCGGAGGCCTGTAGATGATCTGGTGCTCACCATGAAGTGTATGGGCATTGATAAGGTAAATATAATCATCCTGGTTCACGCTCATTGTGATTCGGATTCTTACACGGGCTTTGTACCGTAAACCGGAAAAAAACTCGTTTCTTCTTTGGGAGCCCCCTTTAATTTTTTTTTAATTTAATTTTTACTGTGGCAATAGACATACACACTGTAAATTTCAACTGTCTACCTATTACGATTTTTGAGATACAGCCCGCTGACAGACAGACGGACAGACAGCGGAGGCTTAGTAATAGGGTTCCGTTGGTTACACTTTGGATACAAAACCCAAAGCAAGCCCATAATTACTGGTGCTGGAGCGGCGGGTCCTGTAGTCAGTATTTAAACGAATCATGTGCTGCATTGAAAGTCAAGTTGACCGTTCACTCCCAGCTTCTTTCCAATTCAACCAATTTAAGTGTCCGTGAGCAAAGCTCTAATGAACGAGCTCGTTCCAGCGAGTGTTTCCAAAACGAACGAAACGCGTATCTCAATTAGAACTCGAGATATAGAGTAAGGAACTTGAGGAGAGCGAAAGTTAGGTGATTTCCAGTGTTTGTTAACAAATCTGAGCACAACTTTTATTAAAAAAAAATGTTGTACACCACTAAGGTCTGTGTATTTCCTTCAAGGGCCGTTCCCTTCCAGCTTTTCCAGTCATACCTGTCTTGTGAATACTTTTTTCAACACATTTGCTCAAAAAGTGCATTTACGAAGCCTGTATACATTGTTCGAAAGTTAAGATTTACGCACCATACAATGGAACGTGCGGTAAAATAGGTACTCTCCGCTAAGTACCTATTTTACCGCACTGCTCGTTGTATAGCGCCGTGCGTTGACTTGACGGTTTTTTTTTTTATTTCCAAAAAAAAAAGTATTCCACCAAGGTGATCGAACCTCTTTGGAAGCGCTTTTGCTAATACGTTTGTCTCACTTTCATACTTAAGAGAAAATGAGACGAAAGATGTAGTTCTAATTTTCAGCACGCACAAGTGGCGCCATTTAGAATTCGTGCTTGTTTCATATGGAACGTCAAAGATTGTTACGACTTTCCGAGTGATATCTAAAAACAAAAAGTTAGTGTCATTACCTATAGTACTGTTTTCTCGCAAATGTGTTGAAAAACGTTGTATGACAGACGTGCGGAATTTGGTTTTTACAAATTTGTGACTATGATACGATATCTACTCGTTTGTAAAAATCAACTTACTGCACTAGTATCATAAATAACTATACTTAGTTATTCGCCTTTCATTCATCCCACCTCACCTACTATATACTCGTAACATTTTTTTTTATAAACACAGGTAGTGAACTTCCCGTTTCCGACGGCCCCAGACAGAATGCAGCTGCGTTTGGCTGAGAAGAGGCTAGAGGCTCTCGGGATACTTGAGAAGCCTCCCATGAAGAATATCCGGAAAGATGAAGAGGAAGTAAGTTTATTGCTTATGTCAATTTAACTCGTATGTTATACAAGACAAAGTTTAAATTCCATTGTGACCAATACTTTTAAGTGTTCCGTACCCGAAATAACTCACTTACTAAGCTTCTACTGGCCGTATGTCTGTTTGTCAGCGGGTGACAAATATTTACTTGCAGTTAAAGAAGAACTTAGTGAACGAATTTTTTTTTATGACCCCTTAAGAGGTATTGCGTTTATTCTGTTGCACGTTGTATAACTCATAAATAAAATGTTCTATTTCTTCCAGGTACTAAAAGTGACGCCTCTAGGCAAGGCGGTGTCGGCATTCCCCCTGCTTCCCCGCTACGGCAAGATGTTAGCACTGAGTCATCAACAGAACCTACTGCCCTATACTATATCGCTCGTCTCCGCTTTAACTGTGCCTGAGGTATGTTTATTTATCCAAAGGGTAAAACGGGACCCTATTACTAAGACTCCGCTGTCTGTCTGTCTGTCACCAGGCTGTATCTCATGAACCGTGATAGACAGTTGAAATTTTCATAGATGATGTATTACTGTTGTCACTATTACAAAAAATACTAAAAAATAGAATAAAATTAATATTTAAGGGGGCTCACATACAACAAACGTTCGATATTGATAACGGCAACAGGGTAGACGCTTGAAATATTCACAGAATAATGAGTTTCAAAAATAAATAATTAAAATAAAATTAATATTTACGGGGGCGGGCTCCCATACAACAAACGTGATTTTTTTGCCGTTTTTATAGATAATACGGAACGGACCCTTCGTGCGCGAGTCGACTCGCGCTTGGCCGGTTTTTTAACGTGTTGAAATCCGCATTTATGTTCTCAACTACAGGTATCTCGTCACGCTCCCTCGGCCAGGTATTGAACCACATTAATTCAATCAAACCCCGTCACCATCCTCTCGCATACAGTCGCAATCTATGTACCTCGGCGCGTACAGAACACGGCGCGCCGCCATCTTGGGCATTTGACATTTGAATTTTCATACTCAGGAGTTTGAAGAGTTCCAATCTGATCATAAGGCATTAAAAAATGCTACAAAAAACCTAACGGAGGAAAATAAAGAAATCAAAAACTCAATGGCGGACTTGAGCCTTCGCATAAATTACTTGGAACAACAAACCCGTTCAAATAACCTGGAACTGCAGTGCTTACCGGAAAATAAACAGGAGAACCTTCATTCTGTCGTTAAGCAGCTGGGTTCAGTTGTCGGGTGCGTGCTAAGCGATAACGAAATTCTTCACTGCACTCGCGTAGCTAAACTCCAAGCTACTAGTACGCGCCCGCGTTCCATCGTTGTCCAGTTGGTCTCTCCAAGAATCCGCGACAATCTCCTAGCCTCGGTTATCAATTATAATAAGGACAAGAAGGTGAATACCGAGAAACTAAATTCTGCAGATCTTGGGATAGCTGGTGATAAAAAGCCGGTATACGTGCTCGAACATTTATCCCCTTCTAATAAAGCGCTTCACGCGGCCACCAGGCTAAGGGCAAAGGATAAAGGGTATAAATTTGTTTGGGTAAGAAACGGCAGGATTTTTGTCAGGAAAACTGCGGAGTCTGAACATATTCTTATAAAAAACCTAGACTCTTTGAATAAGTTGAAATATAAGCTATTTCAACTTATTCAAAGAGTCTAGGTTACGACCGTAGGTACGACCTTAATATTAATTTGTTTTTTCTAAACTAAAGGTACACGTTGTTGTAACTACTACTTATATTAAATTCGTCAGTTTGCAAATATTGTACCAAAACTGTCGAGGCTTGCGAACAAAAACACATATCGCTTATCGCAATGTTTGTTGTAATAACTACGATGTAATCATTCTTTCAGAGACTTGGCTTAACAGTTCCGTTCTGAGCAGTGAGCTATTCGACGATAGATACGTGGTTTACAGAAGGGATAGAGAAAGTACGTGTCAATATAGCAAAGAGGGCGGGGGTGTATTGATAGCTGTTAAAAATAAAATAAATTCTAAACGCGCTGTGCATCTCGAGAGTAATTGTGAGGACCTTTGGGTTACCCTGGATCTCCCTGGTACTAAGTCGTTTCGACAAATGGCTCTCTGTGCAGTATATCTGCCACCACCTGTGCGCATGTCTCTTTTGGAAAATTTCCTGGACAAATGTAATGCTGCCTTTGAAAACCTTGATGATTCATGTGTATGTGTCATTGGCGATTTCAATTTAGGTAATATCGACTGGAAAACAGTCAGTAATTCTAGTAATAGTCTCAAGCTACCTAATACTTGCGAAGCATTATTGGATTTTGCGCATGTTAATAAGCTCAATCAGTTTAACAACGTAAGTAACAGTTCTGGGCGCATACTTGATCTTGTATTGTGTAATTATCCTTTGTGCAATGTAAGCCAAAGTGTTAGTTCAATATGTAATATTGATCAGCACCATCCACCTTTAGATATTAACATTTCTTTAAACAAGAAACCCAGACTTCCTTATAATATAATGAGCGGTATCCCTAATTTCCGTAAATCAAATTACATACCGTTTCGTAATTACTTAAAAGAACTCAACTGGGAGGAATTATTTGAGGGTCAACACGACGTCAATGAGATGGTGCGGGTATTTTACGACATCATCAACACAGCAATACAAAGATTGATATTTACTAAGGTACCCAAGAGTACCAAATTCCCACCGTGGTTTAATAGGACTCTTATTAAAATGTTAAATTCAAAGAATAGGCTCAGAAAACGTTACAATGTTTATAAAAACCCCTTGGATAAAATCGAGCTAAAATGTATCAATAAACGCTGTAACGACCTTGAAACTGTTTGCTACAATACCTACATAAAAAACTTAGAAGAGGAAATCACAAATAACCCTAAATTGTTTTGGACGTATGTAAAAACCAAACGTGGAGGGTCAAGTCCGTATCCCTTATCTATGACTGATGGTATTACTACATCTTCTGACGGAACCGAAATATGTGAGTTTTTTGCATCTTATTTTTCTTCTGTTTATGGACCTGCTCAAGATGGTTGCGACACTAATAAAAATTCAAATTTTCATAACCTTCACAATAATAGTTTATGTTTATCTAACCCAGTTATTAGCAGGGAAGCCTTGTACAAGAGATTAAAAAACCTAGATTGCAATAAAGGTGCTGGACCTGATGGCATACCACCTATATTTTTTCAGGAGTGTGCGGCCGAGTTGGTCTCACCATTATTACTTATCTTCAATAAGTCTTTAGCTACTGGATTTTTTCCTTCAAAATGGAAAGTAGCGAAGGTTGTTCCCATCCACAAGTCAAACAATGATGACATAGTCTCTAACTACAGGCCCATATCTATTCTGTCAACCCTTGCCAAAATCTTTGAGTCTCTTATATGTCCCCACATTCAGAATCACCTTAAACTGTACCTAAGTGAAGAGCAACATGGTTTCGTGGAGTCTAGATCCACAAGTACTAACCTGATACTATTCACGGAATTGTTAATGAAAGCAATTGACTCAGGTTATCAAGCTGATGTCATATATACAGACTTTAGTAAGGCTTTCGATAAGGTCTCACATGGTATACTTATTGCCAAATTAAGAGCGTATGGTATCACCGGATCGTTACTTTCATGGTTGAGCTCATATCTCAAGGATAGATCTTTCTACGTAGTCATCAACGGTTTTCAATCAACCATGCGTTATATTTCGTCTGGCGTGCCACAGGGATCTCATCTGGGGCCTGTTTTGTTTAATTTCTTTATTAATGACATTCCCTATTGCTTTCATTATTGTAATGTATTTATGTATGCTGACGACTTAAAGTTTGTCAAAGTGGTAAAATCAAAAGATGATGCTTCTGACTTACAGAGTGACTTAGACAGACTTGTGCAATGGTGTCAAACCAACCAGATGCAACTTAATCCTGGTAAATGTTACCATATAAAGTTCACACGAAAACATCATCTAATAGAGCAAGATTATTACATCAATGAGGTTAAGGTTGCGGAGCTTGACACAATAAAGGACCTTGGTGTAGTATTTGATCAGAAATTAACTTTTATTCCTCACATAAATAATACCATAAAAAAGTCCTCTAGAATGCTGGGTTTTGTTATGAGAAATTCTAAACAGTTCAGGAGTTGTAAAACTAAAATGATGCTTTACAATAGTTTGGTCCGAAGCATTTTAGAATATTGTAGCGTAATCTGGCGGCCACACTATTCTGCTCACTCGTTGCGTCTTGAACGCGTACAAAAGCGTTTTCTTTGGCACCTGGCGTTTTCTAGCGGAATAGCCAAAAGGGTACGTTCGTACAGTAACCGGCTGAAGTGCTTTAGAATGGTTTCGCTAGATAAGCGCCGACGCATTAGTGACGCAATGTTGGTATGCAAAGTAATGGCCCATAAAATTGACTGTCCACAAATATTGCAACTTTTTAATTTCCGTGCCCCCTCAAGAATTCCTCGTAGTCAAATAACACCTCTCTGCCCACCGCGGAGAAGAACGGTTTTAGGCGCAAATTCTCCATTCGCGAGGTTCTGCAAGGTCATTAATAGCTGTAGTGATGAAATTGATATCCACTTTGACAGTTTGGGTAAATCGAAAGCCTATTTTCATAAAAATCTCTCTTGATGGCCCTTCATTAACTCGCGTGGAAGGAAATTTGTTCATACTAATAGAATAGAATACATGTAATGATTAGTTTGTCAAGCCATCCTGATTTTAATAATTAATCTAAATATCTTCATACTTAACTTAAAACTAAATTAGTACTTTAATTTAAAGTATTTTTTTTTTTGTACAACTTCCTTATGCATGCGGTGTTTACCTATAAGTGATTGTTGCACTGATGTATATTAATTTAGTGCATGATATTTTTAACATAAAACCAGTGTGAACAATTGTTGGTGAACCAATAAATAAATAAATAAATAAATTTGACTGACTCACCAGTCGATTATGGTGGTCGGAGATCGTTATGTTCATTCTCTTTTTGTCTGTAAGGGACTCGTGGCTAAGTAATAGCTGCTCGGGTCGATGTTCCAAAGTTAAGCGATTCTGCCTATCTTGTCGGTCTGTGGATGGGCGACCATTTCTATCTATACTAATTCTATTCTATACTAATAATAAAGCTGAAGAGTTTGTGTGTTTGTTTGAACGCGCTAATCTCTGGAACTACCAATCGGATTTGGAAAATTATTTTTGTATATGATAGCCAAATTCATGAGGAAGGCTAGGAAAATTTATACGGGAACGGGAAAAAACCGAGATATGCGCGTACGAAGTCGCGGGCATGTGTTAGATATAGAGATCCATAAGTTACATGCTTCTAGTCCACATTCTATGTCTATCAAAATATATAATAAATTACCAGAAAACATAAAGCAAGAAAACAAAACCAGTATATTTCTCAATAAGTTAAAATAATTCTTAATTAAAAAAAGCTATTACACGGTGGAAGAATACCTTACGGATAAGTTTCAATAATAAAAATATAGATATGTAAACTTAATAATAATAAATAAATGACATTATATTAAATAAATGATAATAATAAACAAATGACACTAAATTCTAAGATTCTAATAATACCTGATAAAAAATGCTAATACAGATAATTATTAATAATATGTATAAAATATTTAATAATAGATACAAGATGAACAGGAAATAATTAAACAAACATTTTACAAGAAAAGTTAACAAAACGCTCTTCCTCTCTCCTAATTAATTATTTTAAGTTTTGCTGTGCCCGACAGGGTCCATAATTGTTTCTATTTATTAATTCTACCACCTGTTTATGTGTACATTATGGATTGCAATAAACTATTTGAGATTTGAGATCCCTCTGAGTCTTAGAAAGCATGTTAGGCCCTTGATCCCGGCTGTCATTTGTAAATTATTGATAGTTGTTATGGGTAGTCCAAGCCAGAAAGTCTGACAGCCAATAGATACCGTTGTTACCCAGTAACTGGGTTGTAGAGGTTTAATAGGCAGTCGCTCTGAGTCATAAAATACTGCTGCATCCTGTTAGCCTTGAAGTCGACGCCAACAAAACTATGACTTAAGCAAATAAAAATTGTGAGCCGTCACGGGACGCCGGGCAGATGTGAAACATCGAAATTATTTTGCACAAGTAATTTGCATAAAAGAACAGATTACGACAGGAACTAAATATGGCATAATGAAAAAAATACACGAAGACTGTATATATATCATCTATATCTATAATATATCATCGTGGCGACGTGTCCCCGCGGCATGCGTCGCCACGCCAACAATCGGTTTTACCCTCGGCTATAGATGTTTCATATAAAAAACAAATGGCAGCCAAGATGCGTGTGTTTAACTTACTTTCCCAGGCAAGGAGGTTCCGTGGTTTTAAATGGGTGGTCACCCATCTACGGACCGACATTTAGTCACGAGCCATTTCTTATTAATTGAAGAATATTCTAATTATTATTGTTGGTTATCAGGTAATGTCAGGCAAGCCCGACAGTTGGCCAGCCACTGGCAACGTGCTACTGCTTGGCGACCCCGGCGTGTTACTGCGAGCGGTGGGCGCCGCCGAGTACGCCTATGTCAACGGGGAGGAAGAGCTGTTCTGTGCCAAGTATGGGCTCAGAGAGAAGGTACGTTATCATGTCAGGCATACGAGACAGTTAGCAACGTGTTACTGCGAGCGGTGGGCGCCGCCGAGTACGCCTATGTCAACGGGGAGGAAGAGCTGTTCTGTGCCAAGTATGGGCTCAGAGAGAAGGTACGTTATCATGTCAGGCATACGAGACAGTTGGCAACGTGTTACTGCGAGCGGTGGGCGCCGCCGAGTACGCCTATGTCAACGGGGAGGAAGAGCTGTTCTGTGCCAAGTATGGGCTCAGAGAGAAGGTACGTTATCATGTCAGGCATACGAGACAGTTGGCAACGTGTTACTGCGAGCGGTGGGCGCCGCCGAGTACGCCTATGTCAACGGGGAGGAAGAGCTGTTCTGTGCCAAGTATGGGCTCAGAGAGAAGGTACGTTATCATGTCAGACATACGAGACAGTTGGCAACGTGTTACTGCGAGCGGTGGGCGCCGCCGAGTACGCCTATGTCAACGGGGAGGAAGAGCTGTTCTGTGCCAAGTATGGGCTCAGAGAGAAGGTACGTTATCATGTCAGACATACGAGACAGTTGGCAACGTGTTACTGCGAGCGGTGGGCGCCGCCGAGTACGCCTATGTCAACGGGGAGGAAGAGCTGTTCTGTGCCAAGTATGGGCTCAGAGAGAAGGTACGTTATCATGTCAGGCATACGAGACAGTTGGCAACGTGTTACTGCGAGCGGTGGGCGCCGCCGAGTACGCCTCAGAGAGTAGATATGTCAATGAATTTACCCTATATTCCTGACAATCTAAGAAGTCGGATTTGAGAGCAGAATACAACATTGATTTACTAATAAGTATGAAAGCGACATGAAATAAATCTCTTTCGCATTTAGTGGTAAAGCGATCTTCTCTACTCAGCTGTCAAATCCGACATTTCGACATTCTTAGATTGTCACGAATATTACTCTTATTAATTAAGTGGTTGTTAACATAAATATCGATTCAAACCGTTTTAACGCATTGTACTGGAACTTGCTTTTGCTGCAATGGAGAAGTTTCTTGAATACTTCGGATAATCAGATTGAAATAGAGAGTAACAAACATGAGCTGAAAAATTATAAGCGGAAACGTTTAATAATCTAACCTTAACTGTGCGTGGTATTTGTGCCTCCTCTGTATGAAAAGAAGCCTTTTTTTTTTGATGTCGGGGGGAAATCCTCCACCCTGGGGCGGGTGGAGGGGTCTGTCAGACTCTTACTGACTAAAACCACCCCGGTGTTCCATCTTCCACCTACGCCGGGGATCGCGGGAACGTAAGCGACTTCCGCAATCCCCGGCTGGTGCTGGCCCGCCTCTGCGGGCCACCTCGCGTCGGCGAGGGGAGTGAGGTGTTTGACTCCCCTCGCTACGTCAAAGAGGGGCGCACGGGAACACCACGCGCCGCCACCTCGGGTCCGGATGAATGGGGGGCGACGGACATCCCCAAGTCCGCCGCCCCTGGACCCAATGAAAAGAAGCCCAGCCCAGCTGTAGAACTGTTACACGCTGGTTTTATTATTAACTAGCCTTAGCCCGCGACTTCGTACGCGCATATCCCGTTCCCGTATGAACTTCGGGGAAATCCTCTCTTAGTGCGGAGTGTAGGGAAGCTACAAAACAAATTTCAGCTTTCTACGACCAATAGTTTCAGCTGTGCGTTGTCTGTCAGTCACTCAGTCACCAGTAACTGAAGAATTTTATAAATTGATGATTATGTTTCAAACCACCAGGGTATCAAAGAGATCCGCAAGCTACGCAAGCAGTTAACCTCAGAGATCAACCTCAGCGTGGCCGGCGTCGACGTGACGGTAGACCCTGAGATGAAGCCTCCGGACGATAACCAAGCGCGCCTTCTGCGACAGCTGGTCCTCAGTGGACTGGGAGACCAGGTCGGGAAGAAGATAGCTCTTGAAGAGGTTAAGCAAGGTTAGTAGGAACTTCATCATCATTTCAGCCGCACGACGTCCACTGCTGGACATAGGCCTCCCCCAAAGGTCGCCATATCCACCGGTCCTGTGGGCCTCGCATCCAGCGGACTTCCCACAATTCCCAAGTCCCATGGCCACAGGCACCGTGAATTTTCCCGGGATTTTTACCGGTGAAAAAATATCATAATCGGATCGAATCGGCGGACTGTAGGTACTTCCAGAGATCACAAACAATTTTACTGCTTCATTATCAGATTTCAGGACAGGTCCACTCAAATCTTTGTGGTACTTTCCTCAAAAGACCACTTCAAACATTTACCTACATGGTTCTCATGTTTGACCAGTACGATTGTATGGACTTTAAAAGAGACTTTGACCTCTGAGTTAGTTTCGGTGTTTCTTCTCAAGGTAGTCAGCTAGGAAACACCGGCCTCATCTAGTTTAAAACTATCCAAAAATATTGAAGTGTAAAAGTGTTATGTTTAACCTACTTACAAAATAAATATCATTTATCATACTCGTTTAGATTGCTGGGCTAAATTGTGTCCCAGTGCTAAACAAAAGCTGATTATTTTTCCTGCTAATCCAATGTGGATCGCCCACATTGGATTAGCTATTATTATCTAGCTATTAGATATTATCTTTACTAATATTATAAATGCGAAAGTTTGAATGTTTGTTACTGAATTACGTCAGAACGGCTGAACGGATCTTGATGAAATTTGGAACAAGAGGCCTACTATGAAGTCTTAAAACGATCGAGATTCCGCCCCAAGAGAAAGACGGAGCTTTAATATAATAATATAATATCTTGGGACAACTCACACATACATAGCGTATAGCACTATCCCTTTTACATCGTCGGAATTGGATGGCATTAGCACGTCATAGTGCTATGATATGATGATATGATTTATAGTCTGGAATAACACATAGGATACTTTTTATCCGGGGACTACGTACCCTTGGGATAATTTTCGCCATTCACGCGGGCGGAACCGCGGGCGACAGCTAATTAATAATAATTCATTATTATATATTTTCCCAGGCGAAGACAAACGCAAATTCAAATACGCGTACCACTGCGGCGAGCTAGAGGAGCCAGTTCATCTCCATTCAGAGTCCATACTCCGGAAGACGATACCCGAGTGGGTGGTCTTCCAAGAGCTGTATGAGACCGGGAGCGAGGATCGGAGGAAGATGGTGATGAGGAATGTCACCGCCATCGAACCAGAGTGGCTGCCTCTGTTGGTGCCGCAGCTTTGTAACTTAGGTAAGAATGATGGATATTTCTTGGAAATGGGCCGACTTTTGTTTAAATTCGAGTTTTGAACTATTTTTTTTTCTGAAAACTTAATAGATAGATGAGTTGCTGGGGAATTTGCTGCGCTGCTTCTTCTTCCTAGCTAAAATACTGGGAATTGGTGACCAGCGCGTTTTGGGGGACCGTCTTTATGTACATTTTTGACATTCAAAAAGTGCTGGCTTCTCAGTTTAATTTGAACCAATAATAACAGTAAAAAATATATATATAATAACGAGACTTCGCAAAGGCAGATTCCACCGGCCCCTTCTACCATCGGACATCTAGACGCACTGCAAGTTACCACCCCTACCTTGTTGCTATTCCACCAATTCACACTAAACGTTTCCAAACGTCTTTTATAATGCGCACAGCAAAGGAGTGGAACTCTCTGCCTGCGTCTGTGTTTCCGAACGCATACAACCCTAATCTCTTCAAAATTAGTGTGAACTGGCTTCTTCTGGGTAAGCACGCTCCATCGTCGAGTTTGTCTCTGTCATCTATGACCTAGACTATAGTCAAGAGCAAACCCATATTAAATAAATAAGAACGGAAAATAAACTCAATTTCCGCGACTTTTCTCTAAATTTAATGTTGTTTTCCAGGTGACCCTTTGGATGACCCGTCTCCGAGGTTCGACGACAAGTCAGGCCGAGTCAAGTGTCACTTCAAGGGCACCTTCGGAAAGGCAGGCTGGGAGCTGCCCGTCGCTGAAGTTGACTTCCCTGAGAAGATTGAAAGATACAGGTAAACTGCTTGTACCGTATGACTGTGATCTAAATAAACTGGATGATATGAAATATTGTATAACTCATGGCTACACACTATCCCCTGAGAAATCCAGCTTTCGTTCCGTTTAGGGGAACGTGCACGAAGCAGACTACCATCTAGCGTTGCAAATGCGAAACTTTTAAGTAAAATATACTTGACAATGTCACTTTTGTGCTGCCACCTATAGTTCCTGCACGTTCCGTTTAGGGGTACATGCACGAAGCAGACTGTGCCATCTAACGTTGCAAATTTGAAACTTTTAAGTAAAATATACCTGACATTGACTTTTCTGCGCTGCCACCAATAGTTCCTGCACGCTCCGTTTAGGGGAACGAGCACGAAGTAGACTATGCCATCTAGCGTTGCAAATTCGAAACTTTTAAGTACAATATACGTGACATTGACGCTTCTGTGCTGCCATCTATAGTTAAGTTACTGCACTTTCCCTAAAGAAAACGTATATTGCTCGCTCATTCTGTTTCTGCAATCTCTTACCAAAAAGTTCTTACTTATATAAGTTCTTATATAACTTACGGAGTCTGTAATTTTCCGGTGACATTTACATACTCATAAAAGTTATATCACGTAATCTTGCGATTTACACCGGCTATTCACTAACAAGCGGGCCTCATCTAGCTTAAAATGTCAAAAAAAAAGATTGACGTGTTAAAGTGTTACCTACTTACAAAATAAATATCATTTAAAACATTTTGTCCCCACAGATGGTTCGCCCGCTTCCTCCTAGAGGGCGCTGTGTTCCCGAAGCTGAGGAAATACACCAGCTCGCTCTTATCCCCGCCCTCCACTATGGTGAAGAGCTGGGCCAAGCTACAACCCAGGACTGAAGTGCTTCTGAAGGCGCTCATAACCAAGCGTGCTGGGACTAGAGACGCATTGAAGAGTATTTGGGAGGAACAGAGCACTTGTAAGTAATTGATTCCATAATCTAATCTAAATAAAAGGGTATTCATTGTTTCTGTATATGTTTGTAAAGGATAATATCAGCCGGTCGATTCTGTAAACATGACAAAGTGAATTCGTCTAATTCTTCGACATGTTCGCTCAATAAAAATATTCCCAAAACGTTTTAAAGTAATAGTTATTTTATTTTCTTTTCAGTTCTACTCGACGAGTATCTAAAGTGGGTGCCTGAGTCTGCTCACAACGAAGTAAGCTTGTACTGGCCTCCTTTGAAATAATTATTTTAAGTGAAAAATATATGCCTTCCTGTAAATATTGTAAATAAATAAAAATGTTATTTTGAATTATTTTTTTTATTCAAAATAGGTGACCCATTAGACAGCCTTCCATTTTTGAGTTCACACACTCAAGATTAAAAGGACAAAAGAACTGGTAGTGCTTTTGTCTATGGTCAACCCACCATAGACAAAAGCACTACCAGTTCTTCCCGATTTTTCCGGTCAAATTTCTCGATTTTGTTGGAAAACCGTTCGCCCTGTCAAACAGAACTCTGAAGGATGGATGGTGATCCATCCTCCACTCCCCTTCTACTTAGACTTGTTTGTCTCCAGAACGCCCACTTCTACAAACAATTCGGGCAATACAGTCATGAGGATTACGCACAATAAAGTCAAGCCCTTATTTTTAAACGATGATTTAATTTCTTTCCATGCAGGTATATCTTATCGGAACGATTACTCGTTCGTAACTTCAAACATGTCATCAATTTTATTTAAAAAAAACATGGTGTATTTCATCATGATGACTGTATCGAAGATAACAGCGAACTCATTGTGAGTTAGCGATAATTTATTGAACACGTAATTTTAGGCCCATTTGCACCATAAATCATAATCAATCCGCCTAGGCTTGTCCCGACTATTTTGGGGTCGGCTTGCGGTTGAAAAAAAAAACATGTTTACGGCAATCAACAAAAATAATTAAGTAACAACTTGTAGCGGCATCAATGCCGCCACATGAAAAACTAAGAAGCGAAATTTGTACGCCAGCAAAAAGAACCGCAGCGCCAACTGTGACAAACTAACATCATTTAGATGTTAGTTTGTCACAGTTGGCGCTGCATCGCGCAAGCAAAGTTCTCCTTGCAATTTGAACATATACCTACAATATTACGGTCCGAATATCAACTATCGGGCAGTTGCCCACCAGACACAACAACCGTCTGGTTCGGAGGATCCTCCCATTTTTTGTGGAGGTGTGCGGGACTTTACTCTCTGTACCGCATACCTCCATACACTAACAACATTAAAAGACAGGTATTTTAATGTTGATGGCGAGGCAAAAAGAGCTCATTTCTCAGCATGTGCTGGGTGCTTGTGTCCTGTTTCAAGAATAACGTAGCGCTGGTTTTCTGGTTTTTGGTTGCAGCCGAATACCTGTATTTACTCGTAACATAGGACGACTGCCTAACTAAGGGTGTTACTACACCAATCGATCGAAGATGTTGATCGATTGGTTTTGTAGCTTTGGCTGATCGACGGATACCGGGTGATAAGCAATTGATCGACTGCCGATCGATGCCATTGATCGGTTTGGTCGAAGAAAGAAGTAGAAACTATCGATCGACGTCGACTAATTAATTCTACCATCGATCGATGGCTCGATCGATTGATGTAGTAGGAACTATCGATAAACGTCGAGTAATCCATTCTACCATTGATCGATGGCATCGATCGACGATCTATCGATTGGTATGGTAACACCCTAACCTCCACAACCTAGTAACTAGATATTTCGATGCCCCTTTGGCAAGACTGTTATTGTAAAATATCTAAAATGACAGCTTCCGTTGCATCTTCGTAGCTTTACATGCACCCTATACCCTACCCTAGTCAAGACGACACAAAAAGAAGTTAGATTTTTTAGGAATAAGCCTGAATGACGTTTTAAACACGTTAACTTACTCATATTTAATTTTGTCCGACCACTATTTAACAACCTGTAGGTACAGTTCCATTAATTGGCCTCATTAAAATCCCGGAAGGTGCAGGTGGTTGTACACGACGGGGAACACGGGATATATGTCTTGTGAAGGGGCTCGACACTGACACTACGTTTGGGATCGGTGGAGGATGCCCCAATTGACAGAAAAGAAAAAATCTTCTGATTAGTTTAAACGGGTTATTCCCAGTTGTCGCCACTGGTGACGCCACCACTGGCGACAAATGGGAATATTTTTCAAAAAAAGTCCCAGTTGTCACCAGTGGTGGCGCCACCAGTGGCGACAACTGGGAATGGCCATTCTTCTAGTTCCCAGTTGTCACCAGTGGCGACAGATGGGAAATATAAAGTGATACGCCTCCGGTGGGGGCGATGCTAGAGCTGAATTATAGTGATGGGGTTTCATTATTGTATCACTAACGAAGTTTTAAATAGGTATATTTTATATTTTCTTAAATAAAACTTTTACACGTTACTTGGGAAGATATATATTTTTATAAATCACAATATTTGTATTCATTGAGATTAAAACTGCACAAGTACAGTTTCCAGTACTACAACTATTACAGATCGTATAATTATTTTACTTAAAACTATATTATTAGGTTCTTATCACAAACTAAATAGTAATGAATATGTACATAATTGCAATATATTTACAATCAGCCATAACTTCCGCGCTCCGATCCTGTCGATCAACCCCCTCCACTATGCTGTTGTCGGTTCGTAGACCAGTGACGTAACACTTACCAGTGCATTCCCAACAATGTCAGGGTCAAGTGCGTCGTGCAGTTCTGGTGAAGTTTCGTTAGTTTATATAAAAAGACGTCACGGGACTATTCTGCTTCGCGCAGGTTTCCAATATCATATATAGATCTCTATAAGAGTAAAGTCAATTATTGTAAATAGTATGTTGATCTGTGATAAAAAAGTAGAAGTATAAATTATTGTAAATAATGCATTGATTAATCTGTGATAGACATCGCAGTAAATTAATGAGTAACATAATACCTGTAGATTTAGAAAATTATAAACGTCAATTATTGTGGTTAATATATACAAGTCTGTTTTATAAAAATAACCTAAGAACTACATAATGCCATACGTTGATTAATCTGTGATAAGAACCTAATAATATAGTTTTAAGTAAAATAATTATACGATCTGTAATAGTTGTAGTACTGGAAACTGTACTTGTGCAGTTTTAATCTCAATGAATACAAATATTGTGATTTATAAAAATATATATCTTCCCAAGTAACGTGTAAAAGTTTTATTTAAGAAAATATAAAATATACCTATTTAAAACTTCGTTAGTGATACAATAATGAAACCCCATCACTATAATTCAGCTCTAGCATCGCCCCCACCGGAGGCGTATCACTTTATATTTCCCATCTGTCGCCACTGGTGACAACTGGGAACTAGAAGAATGGCCATTCCCAGTTGTCGCCACTGGTGGCGCCACCACTGGTGACAACTGGGACTTTTTTTGAAAAATATTCCCATTTGTCGCCAGTGGTGGCGTCACCAGTGGCGACAACTGGGAATAACCCAAAATATTTTATCAAAATCGATTCAGTTGATCCAGAGATTACCACTTACAACCTCACAAACTTTACCTCTTTATAAAGTTAGCATAGATAAAGAATTGGTCTTGAGACGAAGAGATCTTCGTGGTTGAATTTAGAATGAATCTGACAGATGTCTACTTGACGTAATAAAAAGCACATGTACTATCTTTCCCGCCCAAAAGGTTAAGAATACTGTCAGATCAATTCTATGTTTTGACAAAGATACTATTATGCATTTAAAGGTAAAACATAGACTTTTATATAAATAAAGATTTTTTATTATAATCATTAATCAGTACTGACGTGCAATCTCAAAAGATTTCATCATGCAAATATTAAAGCTTATCAGTATATTAAAAAAAAAACATTTTGAACCACGCAGTATAGGATTCCGTTACGCTAGTGTTATATTATCTGGGGTTCCGTAAGTACATTTTTCTCCCGAAATCATGTCAAAAAATTAAATAAGTATAAGCTGTTTTTCGTTATGAGAGGCGCTACCTAGGGGCTACACTCTCACAGCCGGACGACTGCAAAATCGAATATATTGTGAAGACTAGCTTTTGCCCGCGACTTCGTACGCGTTGATCACGTTTATTCCCGTTCCCGTATGAATTTTCCGTTCTCGTATATAATTATATAGCCTATAGCATTCCTCATGAATGTGGCTATCATATCCAAAAAGAATTTTACAAATCCAACTGATAGTTCAGAGATACAGAGATTAGCGCGTTCAAACAAACTCTTCAGCTTTATTATTAATAGTTTAGATGAATGTTCTGGAAAAAAGCCACCGGGCTATGCTAGTTGGGTTTTGGCGATAAATATTAGTTCAGTTGTTATTTAATTGACTAGCCGAATAAAATACAAGGTTTGTAGTAATTGATTTGGGCCCGCAAATACTGCCGAACCGATTGTGCCGAACCGCTTAGTGTGTACCGCCCCTGAGCGACCCCGAAAGCCATGCTAATTAAACGCTCATAACGAAAAGTAAATCTTCTTCTCTTTATAAATCAAAATGAATCAACGAAATGTATACACGCACATACTTCGAAAAGACTGCACAAAATTGGAAAATTGTGGGTTTGAAAAACAAACTTTGTACTAAGTTGAAAAAATTGATACCTAGCTTCATGCCCAAGGGTATTGACAGATAGGCGGAGAACTAAGTGATTGCATAAGGTTTCAATTCTTTCCCTTTAAGATACGGACCTGAGAGGCTGGGAGGCTGTATCTCATGAACCGTATCGCCCACAACAGTAAATTTGAAATGTCGACATTTTTTTTTTTTTTTGAGGATAGGAAATCATCAAATGACTTCTTCCGCTCTGGGTGGAGCAGAAGGGCGTGTCAGACTCTTACTGACTAAAACCCATCCGTGTTACTTCTAAAGCCCTTTGCATTCCAGGGCCGCGGTGACTCTTTCGAACAAATTCCGCAACCCTGGCAGGCTCTGGCCCTAGCAGGCCCCTTCTTTTATGCTGACATCTCTTTGAGGCGCGCGTGAAACACAATGCGCCATCGACCCGGGCCTGGTGGTGATCGGACAGCGAGCCACCCAATGCCCGCAGGCCCGCGCCTACGGCGGCCGGGGATCGCCCTGCGACTCCCGACGCCCGGGGCGTCTTCTCCTGTTGCGGCGGTTGGGGCGAAGGTCTTGCCTTTCCCTCGCGCGGCCCGCCTCCTCCTTCGCTAGCATTACTGCTTCGCAGAAGGAGGTGACCTAACATTTAAAATTTGTTTTTTTTTTTGGTTTTGGTTCGGAATCGTTCGTATGCAAGTTCCACTCAAACTTGGCCAATTATTTTATAACACCTAATTAATTTCCCATCACGACTAGTCAGCAATTTCCTTCATATCTCATTTTCTAACTCGTACGAACATGATTTAAGTTTATCATATCAGGTAGATTATCTTCTGTTTATAAGCCTGTGTTGGTCAATTTCTCGTCACTAATTAGTTCGACAGTTGAAACAACAGTCAATATGTCTTTCCTCGGCAAAAACTACACCTTCGTTAAACAGGAGAACTTCGATGGATTCCTGAAGTTCGTCGGTATGTTCTTGTTTGTTTTTATTTTCTTTGCTCGTAATTTCAATCAGTGGTTTCCATTTTGAATTAGAATCAGTGATTTCGTTGTTGATGGACTAGAATATTATCAATTTATACCGCGCGGCGACGAGATGGGCAGATGACATTTTTGCCATCGAGGCTAGAACCTGGATGTGGCTGGCACAGGAACTTAGGGATTGGCACAAGGAATTAGAGGATGATATAGATGTAGATGATGATACTGTGAGATCCATTTAATCCGGCCCCAGTACAGTTATGTGTCCTCGGCGATGTGAAAATAACTTGAAAAGATGTTCAATTCATTTTCACACACAGCAAGAGATAAATATTAACGTTGTAGTTACCCGAATTTTTTTGTCACCTATCTAGGTGCCCCTCAGGAAAGGATCGAACAGATCCTGAAGTTCTCCCCTAACCACAAGCTGGTCAAGGATGGTGACACCTACACGAACATCATAGCGTTCCCCGATGGTCCCAAAGAAACCAAATTCAAGTCTGGTGTGGAGTTCGATGACACCATTGGCCCTGAGAACTCCCCTGTAAGTATAAATTAATAGGTTCTTACAGAATACATTAAATGTCTTTTGTTTGTCTTGAGTTTGATAGCTGACGTCTACTTTTTATTCTCAAAAGTGGTCCGACTGTCAATAAAAAATTATATATTTTAAAACAAGTAGGTATATTTTAAGTCAAGGATTTTAAATGTTCTGTAAATTGAAATGAAAGATGTATGCACTGTATTAAAGATAACATGGCTAGAAAGGCAGTGACTACTGAGATGGCAATAGATAAGGATGGGAGAAAATGCTGTTTCGATCGCAAAAAATTAAATTGAGAAAATAGAAAAACACTGAATGATGCAATTTTGATTAGTATTTTGTTATCAATTTCAATTAGCACAATTACAGTTACTTACAATAAGTTTTTCTAACTGTCAATACGACCGGCCCAAAAAGAGGTGGCCAGATGATTTTCACACGTACCATGATGGCTGGTTCGAGACGACGTAGGAGAATGGGATGTCTGGAAGGACTTGAGGGAGGCCTTTGCTTAGCAATGGCAATGACTGGACAAAAAAGAACTTAACATTCATTTGACTTTGACACGAATCACACGTTGTACAACGAGTTAATAACAAAACATTCTTCTACTTCCAGATCAAGAGCACATTCATAGTCGATGGGAACACAGTAATTCAAAAGATAACAGCCAAACCTGAACAAGGCACGGCCACCTTCAAGAGGGAATACAACGGAGATGACCTTGTTGTGGTAAGTTCAACCCGCGGGGGGTTCCCTGCTTATTTTAAGTCCTATCCTATCAGTCCATTCAAAGGTTTTCTGGTAGATATCACTGTCAGCGATAAGACTGACATTGTACTCATACAATTAAGTATGTGTAAGAGCTGTTTAACTATTTTTTGGTGTACAATAAAGTAATAATATCTATTTCTGTCTTCCACACCCAAAAAAATGATCTTTCATAAGCAAATGACACCTTGAACCTCAACGTAATCGCGAAAAATTCGAAAATGTACTAGTGCTGGTTTCCGTAAAATTTTTCTGAATCTAAAATTTGAAATATTAAGACTATTAATGGACCTTTAGTACAAGTCTACGACTTTCATTAAAGTAAAGTAGTAGGGATGTCGCAAGGTTTCATACTAGGACCAATCCTTGTTATTTATTTATCCCGATCAATTTCATCATCGTCTTGATCTCGTGCCCTTTTCTCAAATAATTTGCGTAATGCGAAATATGTCTTCTTTTTCCGTACCTCTCTATTCTACAGCTGATATAAACCTACACGGTCACCGTCCATAGTTTATTTGATCTTCCCCTCCTCTTATAGCCATCTTAATTCACTGTAATCTTTTTATTGCAACGATTAATTTGTCTAAAAATTTTCCTAACAATTTTAGAATTTTTCAGAATATTACCTGGCTTGAAATGCATATTTTGTTTAGACATTTTAATGATATAAATTATCTATTTCCAGACCATCACAATGGACAAATGGGACGGCGTTGCGAAGAGGTTCTACAAGGTTGCATAATTGAATATTTTGTTTAATTAGCTTTTATTTTAATTTATTGTTTATATTAAATACATTTAATAGTTTAAAGTTTCGATTATCATTGCTTTGCCCTAGTCCTCATACAAAAGTAAAATTGAGATGAATAGATGATGAACGTTTACCGTTAAAAATAGGAAAGATTATGGACTTCAGAATCCTACTATAAATCTGTATGAATGATTTTTGACCAATCACGCCTCAACGGCTATTTGGACCGCAAAGTGAGGGTACCGTTTTTTCCCGAAGGTCCGTTTCCATAGGATATATTGTATTTAAAAGCTAGTCAAATAAATGCATTCTGGACCAACTCATAAGTTATAATTTCTATTCTTAAGAATTTAAATATTTAAAGCCGTAACAAGATATGTTAATGCTCATTTTTGATATACGAAATTCACGACTTTGAATGGCGATTGAAAGGCACGGTCAACATCATCGTTCTCCGGAAATTTTGTTCTTCCTTCTCTTTTAGCCTTCATCAGAATAGTTAGTTGTATCCTTTCTAGCCATATCATCTTTGAAACAGTCTAGCCATCGTTTTTTTTGTCTTGTCCTACGTTTACCATCCTCATGAAATTTTCCTCAACATCACATCCCCAAACTTTCCTATTTCCACACAAAGAACAATGGCAACTCGGCTAACATGGTTTTTTTTTTAAGGATGGGAAGTCGTCAAATGACTTCTTCCGCTCTGGGTGGAGCGGAAGGGCGTGTCAGACTCTTACTGATTAAAACCCATCCGTGTTCCTTCTAAAGCCCTTTGCATTCCAGAGCCGCGGTGAGTGTTTCGAACAAATTCCGCAACCCTGCGCGGCTAACATGCTTGGACTAGTAAAACCTAACAAAACGTAACTTGATGAAACATATGTCGTTTCATTTGCCTTTATAAATATAACTGAGTACGGTCTTCAATATATTTTTAAAAGGTCGGAGAATCAAGTACTTAACTTTGAAATGTGTTTTTAAGGTTAAGTTTGTATTATTAATCTATAGCATTTAATTTTTCCACTCTATGATAAGAAGAGTTTACGCCAGATAAGTCTAAATCAGGAAATAACAGTAAATCACACAGAACACCAAAGAGTATAATAATAATATGGGAGCGGAACACAGTCGTCGCCGAAACTACAACAACTGGGTCAGCGTGTCAATTTTTTTGTTTACTTGTCAAAAAAAGGGAGGGACGTAATCGATCGATTTATGACACTGTCGATTTTTAGATTGATTTAATTCTTGGATTTATAACAATTTACCACGGAGTAACATCAAATTCTATTAGTTGCTAAGTTTATTATAATAATTAACGTGAGTTTATACGTTTCACATTGCCTGGGATTAATTCGATTAAGAAATCAAATCATCAGAGACTTTGGAAAAAGTATGGATTTCTCTAGTAACGTAAGTAATTAAGGATGCGTTTGAAGTTAGATATTTTATACTGCGTTCATCAGAACGTTGTTGACGTTGAACGTGGATGTTGAAAAAATACTGCAAAAAAAATAAAGCAGTATTTTTTTTAAAGATTTACTATATTTTCCCAGCTTTAAAAAATAAACGAAGAAATCCGATAATTACATTAACAATGCTCTACATATTGGTGACAGTTTAATCTCGGTACCAATTTCTGTTTTTTCCTAGTCCAAAGTGACCATTGTCCTTTCCTGCCACCAGCCCCACTTTCATTTCTTATTCTACCCACACGTGCCTCTTAGCAACGTCAAAACCCGGACAAGTGCGAGTCAGACTCTCACACGAAGGGTCCCGTACAATAAACTGAAAAAAACACGTTTCTTGTACGGGAGCCCCTTTAATTTTTCATTTAATTTAATATTTATTATTTGTTGTTATAGCGGCACACTCCGTGATTTTTTGTGCCCGCTGACAGACAGACGGACACTGGAACGGTTCCATTAGTAGACCCTACGAGTCCGGAACCCTGAAAAGAACCAACACACTGTCTAATCTCGTGTTATCTGCTGTGATTGGTAAATCAAATCTAAAACTAACTGTTGCTATCGTCTTATCTTATCAACTACGAATTTCAGAAATCAGGTAAGTTTCTTGTATTTGCAATTAAACTAAATGAGTTCTTAAACACAGCGAAACTGATTTAAAACAAAAATACTGCTTTTTAGGGACCCGTACACGAAGGGTGAAAAGAAGGACCCATGCTGCATCTTTTTAATCCAAAGAAGTTAATGAAAATAAAGCATTCAGTCCGTGAAAGAATAACGTCAAAAAATAATATAAAACTTAGGTATTTTTTTTAGTTGTGTTTATTTTTAGTTTCGGTTAACAAAAACAGCCAGTGGATAATTTCTTTACGAATAAACTTTGACTTCACGTTCCTGCTATAGGTGCCTACATAATACAAAGTTCACGTGAGTGAAGCCACGGGCACAGCTACTGCATAATGAGTAGTTGGCAGTAGGCACTGACGCCGGCGCCCATAGCTCTAGTGTCTCAACGCAATTAAAATCAAATTGAGCTGATTATCAAAAAATTGATAAGATTGATAAAATTGATGATGTAAATCTGCTGATATTTGCTAAAGGAGCCCAGACTACTGCCCCATTATTGGCAAAAGCAAAATGAATGAATGAGAGGCCGTTTGCACCAAATAATTTCATAATAGGTTATAAAAATTTCATAATCATATTTCTCTTGACCAAATTTTCGAGCATTTCAAGCAATCTACCATCGACACGAAAGATCATTTTATAATAGTGCACAAGGTGCGTGCTGAAACACTGGTGCACCCTCTCTCTTCTGCCTGCCAGGATTGCGGAATTTGTTCGAAAGAGTCACCGCAGCCCTGGAACGCAAAGGGCATTAGAATGAACACGGATGGGTTTTAGTCAGTAAGAGTCTGACAGTCTGCCCTTCCGCTCCACCCAGAGCGGAAGAAGTCATTTGATGATGTCAAATTGAAATGTTATAATGTTCTTAGTTTGGAATCTAGACGATGTCTTCTGGGTGTAATGATGCTGCATGGTATATGCAATAATAGATTCGACTGCATTCCTTTATCTAATAGTCTACATTATATAGTGCCTAGATCTGTCATGCTTCGTGGAGTACGTGTGCCTCGACTATTCCACACAAATTCGTGCAAGACTAACGCTGGGGTGCGCGTGCCTCTTCGTCGCCTCGTTGATGCGTACAACGCTTACTTTATAGAGCTTGACATATTTACTTTTTCCAAACATCGTTTTAAGGCAGGAGCAATACAGCTACTTAATTCTTAATTACTTTTTTTTTTTTTGTTTCTTACTAGTATTTAACGATGCACACTACTTGTCTGTTTTCTTTTAACTTTTTTTGTGAATTCGTGGACAATGTTGTGGGTTACATGTGTAGTAACATAAATATGTACTTAATAGATTGTGTTTCATGTATTTCTAAGTATTGTACTAATTTTAGAATCTCTAGTTTAGCTTGGCATGTAACTGTTTTTTGTCCCTAACAAATACAATAAAATAAAATAAAATAAAATCCTTAAAAAAAAAAAACCCTCTCTCTTCTCTTATTCCGAAGTAAAAGCAACCGAACATGACCGCAAATAGATCTATAGATAATGATTTTAAGACTAAGGGCTTCAAATCATTATGCAAAAAAAAATTGCCAAGCCTTTTACGATGCCTGATAATAATGAAAGAAAATTAAGTATCCTATTTTCAGCAATGGACTTTAAACCTGCTGATAAATCGGATCCAAATAAAAAAACATGACCTTTATCAACAGATACCCCTATCATGTAGACCCATCACGACACGTCAGCCACTTTTTCTATATGAATCACAGTTTCGTCCAGGTAGTTACAATTTTTCCTATAACCCTTATCATATCAGGAAGATTAGCGGTCAGATATAAGCCTTGGAAGGCCGGAGTGTGCGGTCAGTCGATTGCCAAGAGTCAACTTCACCATGTCTTACCTCAACAAGAACTATAGCTTCGTCAAGCAGGAGAATTTCGACGGCTTCCTTCGGGCTGTCGGTATGTGACCCATACGTAGTAAAAGTTAATTGTTGCGACTTTCTCGCACGTTATTCTCCATAAATATTATTCTCTTTGGAACGTGCAACTATGTAGCTTCATTTGCCTGACCGACCGACCTTGATAATTCAAAAGTGCCTGTAAATGCTTTGATTTAAATAAATGCGTGTTTTAGTATGAGTTCTCGATTTTTCTATCTATTTGTTGAAAATCAGTGGTTTTCACTTCGGATTAAAATCAGTGAGTTTAAGTGGTGATAAGAAAGATTTGGAAACGTCTATAGATTAATTTTAATCAAGTGATAGCACAAATTAATAAGTCAGCGAACAGAGATTTTATTTGGGAAATGGAATCGGAAAAAATAAATATGGTCGTAGTGTTCGGGTAATCATTTTCTGCCCAGTTTGTGTGAACTTGACTTTTCCGGATATAAATTAAAGATATTAATTTTGTTTATCGCAGCCGGTACAACAACTTGTTGAATAGTAATTCGCGTAGTTGTATTTATTTCTCTCAACGACTTTCTATAATTAAAATAAGCCCGTAAAAAGATTTATAATCCCATTGATTTATATGTCCCTAAGTCCTAAATCATATTTTTGTAATCGACTTGTGTTGGACCCCATTCTATCGGTAGAACCAGGAGCCATAAGTGCCAAAAAGATCATTTTACTTTTAATAGACTCCCGTTTGACCATAATCTCACCTGATGGAGCACGCTTGCCTAGAAGTAACCTATTCACTCTTGACTTAAAGAACCAAAGGTTACAATGGCTATCAGGATACAAAGACTTGGGCAGGGAATACCACTACTTAGCTCTACGCACAACGAAAATATTCCTAAAGCGTTTTGTGCGTATGGGTGGGATATCCACTATATATAGTTGGCGCATTGCCGATCGCAAAACTCAGGTCAGATAGGCAATCGCTCTATGTAAAATACTGGTAGAAACTGCACCCGGTTAGACGGAAGCTATCCCCGCCATAGACGAGAAAAGGCTAGGTTTATATAATTATGATACTAGCTGTTGCGCGCGACTCGTACACACATTTACCGTCCCCGTATAGCCTATAGCATTCCCCATGAACGTGGCTATCATATCCAAAAATAATTTTCAAAATCGATTCAGTAGATCCAGAGATTACCCCCTACATACAAAACTTACAAACTTTACCTCTTTATAATATTAGTATAGATAGCTTGTTTTAAAACGATTTTACTCATACTTAATTCTTTCTTAATCCAGGTCTCCCCGAAGACAAAATCGAGCAGGTCCTGAAGTTCTCTCCAGACCAGAAGCTGACCAAGGATGGAGACACCTACATTTACCACACCCGTGGGTTCGAAGGTCCCAAGGAGGTCAAGTTCCAGTCCGGGGTAGAGTTCGACGATATCATTGGCGCTGACAAGACCCCCGTAAGTATCTATGGCAAATTTACTCCCCGTTTGTCTTTGATTCTGTGGCAATATATTCAAGAACTAGCTGTTGCCTGCAACCTGCAATTTCATGGGTTTTATTTTTTTACTTGAAACCCAATTCTCGATTTATGAATTCTTTTAATCAGTAAGATATGTATCATTTTTATTAGTTTATTACTTTAGCATATAATCATGTATTTTATTAGTATTTAATATTATTTGTGTATTCTTTCTGAAACAAAATTCTATTTTATTTGTTTTGAACCTACCACAGTGTAGTCTTTTTAACCCAAAGGTTGACTGGTAGAGAATGCCTTGATGCATTAAGTCCGCTCATGTACTACTATTGTACATTAAGTTTAAATAAATAAATAATAAATTATTTTTCTCAAATTAAGGTGTTAATTTACTCTTTATAACATTAGCTATCTACAAGTGAAAGTTCCTTCAAATAGATTACGGACAAGAAGACAGACAGACAAATAATCAAGCATCAAATCAGTCTTAAAAAAACATAATCGAGTCATTTATTCAAATTAGCCTGAGAATCAGGACTTTTTGAACGTCAAAATTACATAAAGCCAGTCATCCATAATCGGTTCATCCGTTTCCAAGATTAATGGCTCGAAAGTTTGTATGCAAAGCCGTGAGCCAATGATTTTAAACGCAGGTTATTACGTTCGAATTGATTGGTGAACCTAAGACAAGCAGTTTGGTCATAAGACAAGTTAAGACCAGGAGTCGATAAAATTTTGCACAAAAAAAAAGAAAAAAAACATACAGTCGAATTGAGAACCTCCTCCTGAAGACGGTTAAAAATGAATTATTTTGTCGCCAGATCAAGACGAAATACGTGGTCGATGGCAACACAGTGACCCAGACCATCAGCGCACCCCAGGGCACCGCTACCTTCAAGAGAGAGTACTCCGGAGACGACCTGGTCGTGGTAAGTTCATTCATCTTCACACTTACTAAAACATTTCCTTGTAACAGAACATCAAGTCGCTTCTATAAGTTAAGGCAATATATGTCACCGGAAAATTGCAGACTCCGTAAGATTGTAATAAATCTTGATTAGACGATAAATTCTCGAGATATTACGAAAAAAATGTTTTCTAAACAATAAATCCCATCCATATGCAATAGTTTCCAATATATCCGTGTCTTGTTTAGAAAAAATAATTTACAATTTCACGCGCAAACGCCGTAAGATTATATACGGCGTTTGCCATTTTCCGGTGACATATACATGCCTGTAAGTTATACAAAAGTATGCAAGTATCTTGCATGCCATAATTCCATAACAAATAGGGCATTCTACTAGGTAGAAAACAAACGATTTAGTCCGTCCGTTAGATTTTTACGCAACCGTCCGTTAGATTTGGTGAACAAATGGTGAAAAAATGACGAAGATTCGTCATTTTTTGTTTACGTGAAAAAAGTAAAAATACGTGTCCGAAATTTTTTGGAAATCAATCTAAAGGAAAAATAGATTTTTTCAGTAGAATACCTACCCTGTTCTGATTTGTGTATGTCACTATGCCATGCGAGATACTTGCATATTTTGTGCAAGCTAAAGCCATGGTTACGGCCTTTAGGTCGCGTTTCTACTTGCAAGCAACTCACACGCGAGTCAGGCTGTATTTTCACAAAGAGCAACTCGTATGCTAGTTGCATTACATTGAACTTGCATGCGAATTGCTTGCTGGTGGAAAAGCAGCATTAGTCTAGTCATTTAAAACATCGTAGGTATAAAAAAACTGCACTGTATTGATTTTTGAAATGTTGATAGAATGTATATCTGCAAATAGTGTAAAACCAACGACCATACTGTAAAACCAACTTTGAAGATTCGAAAAACCATTACTTTAGGTACATGAAAATGCTCTGGTTTAAACTTACCTTAACTTAAATAATTTCTAATAGGTATCTTAACCTAAAAATCTTTATAAAAAACGTTGCCCCACACAAGGAATTTCTCCTGTAAGTATCGTAGGTGTGTTTACAAACATTCACATATAAACAAACAGCCATACCCGGAACAACTATATATAGGCCATACTAATATTTGTTCCGTGAGGATATCCAACCCGCGACACGCACCGCAGCAGTCAATCGCTCAACCACTGCGCCAACCGTGTCGTCACAAAAGATTAATTTTGTTTATCATTTAGATACTTTACTGCCGTCACTGCATAAACAAATTAATTTAATCATTTAGGTACCTACAGCACAAGATTAATATAATACATCAGTAATTATTTTATCTTTTCATATCACGCCAGTTGTGACTGAAAAACTTTTACAATGGCAAAAAACCGGTCAATTTCTAATCATGGGTTTCCGAGTTTAGAGTTCCGAACAAACTATATTTTTCCAGTATTTACTTAAGGTCTTATAGAGGTAGGTATGCGGAACAGAGAGTTAATTCCCTAAAAACTCCAATGAAATTGGAGGATCCTCTAACCAGACGGTTGTTGTGTCTATCTATATTCCGGACTGTTGTATATGTTCAAATCGCACAGAGAACTTTACTTGCGTCATGAAGGATTTCGTTAGTAGTTCGTCGCTGACAGGATAGATGGCGTTGCGGTTATTTTTGTTGCCGTACAAATTTCGCGTCTTAGTTTTTCATGTGGAGGCATTGATGCCGCTACAGTCTTACAGAATGTATTTTTTTACCCAAGGCGACAAAGCGGGAAGGGTAGTTTTTGCATTTTTTCTGGATGTTCACAAAAATATTAAAATTATACACTCTTTCATTCAACATCTATGATAAACAAGACACTTAAAAATATGTGAGTTAAGATATCTAACAAAGTTTATGTCTAAGTATTACGATTTCAACTTTCTTCGAAGAAAAGCATGTGACAGACAAACCGACGGACATACGATCTTATAAGGGTTAATTCACGCGACGCGCGACGTCCGGAACCCTAAATAAATTTACCTTTAAATTTACAAATTCATTACATATTATCAGCCCATTAAGTGTTAACAGCGAAATGTACTTAGGTTCTATTTTAAGTAGGTACCAAATCCGATGTTGATAACATCTGGTAATGTTATATTTTTTATCTAAACATGCTTTTGTTGTTTTCAGGTTATCACCGGTGACAAATTCGATGGCGTTGCCAAGAGGTACTACAAGGCTGCATAAGTTAATATTTAGTTTATAATTTTAATTTATTTTTGTAATAAACACTATTAATATTTAAAACTGTTTTTAATTCATGGTTTTAACACAAGCTAATTAATCAAGATACGAAACATCAATGCGATTCTGGCTTAAGCCTACGAGATGCAGTACAAACATTTTCGACCTCACCTCGCATCTCTTTATTTTATGGACGGGAAATCATCAAATGACTTCTTCCGCTCTGGGTGGAGCAGAAGGGCGTGTGAGACTCTTACTGACTAAAACCCATCCGTGTTCCTTCTAAAGCCCTTTGCGTTCCTGGGCCGCGGTGACTCTTTCCAACAAATTCCGCAACCCTGGCAGAAAGACAGCAATGCTAGCATTTTCCCAACTGTATTGCGGCCGGCTTCCAGGCCAACCATCTAGTGTCTCGCTTTCTCTCGATTTTCTTCATAAGTTGACACAGTTTCCAATTAACCCATAAATTATACAAGGTGAAGACGTAAATAAATGAAAACACTGGCAATATTGGTTCATAGGAATATTTTGAAATGATTATAAATCCTGTCACCGAAATTAAAAAGAAACTTTCCAATTACTTACATAAAACGTCAAAAAAACTCAAACTAGTCAAGGATAGTGACTACTATTCTGACGAAATATTCGAAGCAGTCTATTGGATTGACATACCTAAACCTAACAATATTTCACCTTACTATTTTATTGATTTTAAGTTGAGGACGTCACTGGTTTATCTTTGAAGTTCAACGTACAATGCAAAATGCAATAAAGCTATAATTAAATCCAACGCAAAAAGAATCGATATAGTTATACCCGAATAGATACCTAACCCCAAAACATGGATATTCAGGTTGACCTACATGCATCTGCGTACCCCTTCACAGCGTACCGGCGCTTATGTTATAAAAAGGTGTAAACAATAAACAAACATGCGATTTCAGCATTTTCGGGAGATTTGCTATCATTTATTGCAGAGTTCCGTTGCCTACCTCCGAAGTTATTCATCCAGATCTTCACCAAATTGAAATGGGCAATTGGGAAAATTGGCGAAAATATCGCTTTACAAACATTTTTCCTGGGATCATCAAATCCTGATTTATGCCTTCCATCATCAGCTCAGCAACATGAGATAATGATTACCAAAAATCTATGTCCTATTCCAGGACATGGTCTGCCCGGGTGCAGTTTCATCCAAATCTGTCCAGTCGTTAAGACGTGAAGGTAATTAACTCACTTTCGCATTTATAATACTTATTAGTTAGGATTCAGACTAGAAAAGTATGAATGGGTCAAAGAAAATCAAAAGGTGTTACCACACCAATTGATCGATGGCATCGATCGATAGTTTCTACTTCTTTCATCGATCAGCCAAAGCTACCACACTAATTAATTAATCGTCGATCGATGGCATCGATCGGCGGTCGATCAATTTTTTATCACCCGGTATCCTTCTATCAACCAAAGCGACACACCAATCGATCAACGCTGGTGTAGGTAAATTAAATTGGTGTTGAAACACCCTAATCTAGACCAAGGCGGGGTGCTAAAATGTTCAAGCTCAATTCACTCGCCCTACATTCTAACACTATCAATTCTTATGTCTTTCCGCATCTTCACTAAATAATAATTACCAGCTAATATCTGCCTATCTTTGTTTCTAATTCGCTTACTTCTTCTAAACCAAGAAAAACGAAGTAAGATACGGTTTTCACTTGTAGAAAGAAAGATAAACGAGTACGGGTAAAAAAGGAGGTTATCAATTCGACCCGAATGTACCTACGTAATATTGTTAGAATTGTAGTGTTTTAAATGTAAGTTTATAGGTACCAGCTTCTTAACTTGTGTCCCAAATTGTGTACGTATGTAGGTATATTTGTATGTATGTTTTTCCGTGTATATCTGAAAAACTATAAATGGGGTTGCAAAAAATCTTTTTGTAAAAAATATAGTGGTAATTCAGTAATATTAATCTTGTTTCTGTGCTATTGGTCAGAACTTAGCTTCCAATGTGCTACAATTTCCGGGCTCGCTTCGCTCGGTCTTGTCTTCGGTGTTGGCATCCCCACCAGAGAATAACAAAAACATGGATCCATGCCTGGTTATATATAGATAATTATGTAGCAGGCGAAATTTTACCTACACCTGTGCCTATACCTTCACTGAATATAAGCAAGATCATAAGCGTTACGTAACAAAACTGTTCATGGCCATGATCAAATTAAGTAAAAACTACACCTCGGACTACCTTCGTATCTTTTCGCCTTCTCCGTAAAATCCATCCAATAGTTGTATGTTAATGATCGTTTGAGCAATACTTAAGACCACCTTTTTTTAAGGATGGGAAGTCATCAAGTTTTAATGACTTTTTCCGCTCTGGGTGGAGCGGAAGGGCGTGTCAGACTCTTACTGAATAAAACCCATCCGTGTTCCTTCTAAAGCCCTTTGCGTTCCAGGGCCGCTTATACCCAAGTTATTTTTAGCCCTAATTGTTATTTTATTGTGGTGTACCATAAAGCGTATAATATCTATCTATTAAGGTTATAGGGATACGCAATCTCGAAGATTGTTGCCATGCGGTCTTCGATACCAAGTCCATGCGTACTGAATTGCTATCGGGTAACAACCACACCTTTCCATATCTCTTGCAGGTGCAGGTGTTTACCTGAACTCTGATTAGATTTATCTTCAAGTGGGCAGCTACATTTTTTTTCTTTTAATGTGGGTATAGTATATCTATGTAAGTTAAAATAACGGTGTACAGGTGTGGGCAGATTGTAATCTTGATTTATTTCATCAAACGGTAGTAAGTAGGACACTATAAAGATAAACATTTTGTAGGGCATGGCCTATTAATTTTTTCGAAAGAGTTACCGCGGCCCAGGGTGCTACTCTCTAAACCCGAAGTACGTAGTTTCGGGCTTGCGGGCGTATTCGACTGCGTATCACCTACGGACTTACGATTAGTTCCGAACCCGAACTAAGAATGAATGACAACACGATTTCACAATAATTGTCAAATCGTGTTGTCATTCATTGTTAGTGGTTAGGTGATACGCACTAGAATACGCCCGCAACTAAGCACGAAACTACGGACTTCGGGCTTAGAGAGTAGCCCCCCTGGAACGCAAAGGCATTTGGAGGAACATGGACGTGTTTTAATCAGTAAGAGTCTGACACTCCCTTCTGCTCCGTACAGAGCGGAAGGAGTCTTTGGTGATTGCTCATCCTTATAAAAAGGATATGCCCTATTGATAGATACCATAGATTGGATGCCCTGGTTTGAAACCGCTGGAACGAAGCCCGAATTGGCTAACGATTATGCAACATACCCTTTTTGTTTGGCTGATTATAGAAAGAAAGGGACATTTTTTCTTTCCTTTTTTGTTTATTTGGAGGAAAGCCCCAACGCCTAGACTGAACACTAAGGAACGCATTTACTAAGGCCAATTGTGCCAAAACTATATCCATTAAACACATTTAGCACTAAACAAATCAGCGTTCTAGTTATATCAGACGATGGAAGTGACATAAACAGGCTTAATCATAAAACAATTTGAACCACATGCTTAGTTTAAACGGGTTATTCCCAGTTGTCGCCACTGGTGACGCCACCACTGGCGACAAATGGGAATATTTTTCAAAAAAAGTCCCAGTTGTCACCAGTGGTGGCGCCACCAGTGGCGACAACTGGGAATGGCCATTCTTCTAGTTCCCAGTTGTCACCAGTGGCGACAGATGGGAAATATAAAGTGATACGCCTCCGGTGGGGGCGATGCTAGAGCTGAATTATAGTGATGGGGTTTCATTATTGTATCACTAACGAAGTTTTAAATAGGTATATTTTATATTTTCTTAAATAAAACTTTTACACGTTACTTGGGAAGATATATATTTTTATAAATCACAATATTTGTATTCATTGAGATTAAAACTGCACAAGTACAGTTTCCAGTACTACAACTATTACAGATCGTATAATTATTTTACTTAAAACTATATTATTAGGTTCTTATCACAGATTAATCAACGTATGGCATTATGTAGTTCTTAGGTTATTTTTATAAAACAGACTTGTATATATTAACCACAATAATTGACGTTTATAATTTTCTAAATCTACAGGTATTATGTTACTCATTAATTTACTGCGATGTCTATCACAGATTAATCAATGCATTATTTACAATAATTTATACTTCTACTTTTTTATCACAGATCAACATACTATTTACAATAATTGACTTTACTCTTATAGAGATCTATATATGATATTGGAAACCTGCGCGAAGCAGAATAGTCCCGTGACGTCTTTTTATATAAACTAACGAAACTTCACCAGAACTGCACGACGCACTTGACCCTGACATTGTTGGGAATGCACTGGTAAGTGTTACGTCACTGGTCTACGAACCGACAACAGCATAGTGGAGGGGGTTGATCGACAGGATCGGAGCGCGGAAGTTATGGCTGATTGTAAATATATTGCAATTATGTACATATTCATTACTATTTAGTTTGTGATAAGAACCTAATAATATAGTTTTAAGTAAAATAATTATACGATCTGTAATAGTTGTAGTACTGGAAACTGTACTTGTGCAGTTTTAATCTCAATGAATACAAATATTGTGATTTATAAAAATATATATCTTCCCAAGTAACGTGTAAAAGTTTTATTTAAGAAAATATAAAATATACCTATTTAAAACTTCGTTAGTGATACAATAATGAAACCCCATCACTATAATTCAGCTCTAGCATCGCCCCCACCGGAGGCGTATCACTTTATATTTCCCATCTGTCGCCACTGGTGACAACTGGGAACTAGAAGAATGGCCATTCCCAGTTGTCGCCACTGGTGGCGCCACCACTGGTGACAACTGGGACTTTTTTTGAAAAATATTCCCATTTGTCGCCAGTGGTGGCGTCACCAGTGGCGACAACTGGGAATAACCCAATATTTTTGTATATGATAGCCACATTCATGAGGAATGCCAAAGGCTATATGGGAACGGGAAAAAAGGGGATATGCGCGTCGAAGTCCCGGTCAACAACTAGTTTAACACATAACATTTTAGATCATTTTGCTCATGGTATCGTGATCGGGAGCATGATACCTTGAGCAAATTATATCTAAAATTACAACGTCAAACGCGTAATAAAAATGTGTCATTAATAAAATAATTTTAAACAAACCATTCATGAGGATTTGTTCTCAGAGGCTTATTACCTACATCCATTTAGATTAGGTATCGGAATCACCATGGTTTTAGCTCGTCAACGTCATAGTGTAGATAGTTTTAACGGGCCATTTGGTCAACTCAAAATCATATTGCATCTATGGGGATATAAAAACTGGTCTTGCTGGATTTTCTTGACATTTTTTTTGTAATCACACCGCCTATATCTATGAATATCAGTTGTTCAAATCAGAAAGAGGAAACCATTGTCGCCTGTATTACCTACCTAGTGTGTGTCAAAATTGCCAATAAAGTATATTTTTTCTGCTCCTAGAAACCGAAGTACCTACTCATGTCGTAGCAGGTACGGTGTGTAATAGGTATGTTGCGGATTTGTTCGAAAGAAACGAAATTAATCAGAAAAGAACAGCGACGGAGTAGGAAAAAATATAATTTCCGCTTTCCACACGCAAAGAGTATTTGGAGGAACACGGGTGGGTTTTAGTCAGTAAGAGTCTGGCACTCCCTTCCGCTCCGCCCAGAGAGGAAGAAGTCATTTGATGACTTCCTATCCAAAAAAAGATGTATAATATTGTCTTTCGGTTCCTATCAAAATATGTCATGTCATAAATCGGGCATAAGTAAAAGACCTATTTTACGATATACGAATAAACTAAGTACGAACTGAATAAATAAAAATAAAAAATACAGAATTTGTGTGAAATTATCTGTTAAGTAGGAACTTAATCTGAGGTGGTGAAACAGACCCTAATAAAGTTTTGCATGAAGCCACAGAGCACATGACCCTATTCCTAGCTTAGCCTAGTTACGAATGATAATAAATCAGAAATAGGCCACGAAAAAAATATTAATGTAACAATAAACCAAGTCTTAAAATGGCTCAAAAACAATTATCTCTGTGCAAATATAAATAAAACCAAATACAAAAACTTTCAAAATTACAACTGTAAACCTAAAACATTTAAAATTACCTGTAACGGACAAGAAATCTTCGAAGTTAATGATTACAAATTTCTTGGCCTTATTCTCGACCAGAATTGTAACTGGAAATTACACATAGAACACGTTTGCAAAAAAATTAATCAATTTGTCTTTGCCCTTAAACGTTTAAGGAGTACAACGAGCGAAGCAGTTGCTCTAACTGCTTACCACGGATATGTTTCCTCTTTATTAAGATATGGACTCCTACTGTGGGGAAACTCCACAAATATAAATGATGCCTTTCGAGTACAGAAAAAGTGCCTACGAGCAATCTATGGAATCAGCCCTTTAACATCCTGCAGGCCTATATTCAAAAAATTAAAAATTCTAACCTTAACAGGTCTTTTTATAATGCAAGCTGGTGTTTTTGTTAAGGAGCACTCAAAGTTTTTCACAACGTGTGAATTACACTCAAAATATACCCGTCGAGACCCTACACTACTAAGAATGCCTACACATAAAAGCATATTATGCCATAAAAATAGCTACATCACTTCAATATTTTTTTTCAATAATATACCAAAAGAAATAAGAACTGCCTTTGAAATCCAAACTACATAAATGGCTGGTTGGTAATTGTTTTTATAGTTTTAAAGAATTTACTGACAAAAAAGTAACAGACAAATATGGTTACTGATTACCAGTACCTACTGTACCATATTTAGTGTAAGAATACAGATGTACCTGAGAGACTTGCTAGTATAATTGAAATTGAATTTATATAATAACTTAATTAATTATTGTATCACATTAGTTTTATAATTATATAATATTCGTTATTTTTGTGAACAATTTCTCAAATATTTGTATGCCAGTAAATGGCAAAACATGTTAGATCATGATTATAAAATATAAGACCTTAAATGTACCATGTTTTAAATGCAAATAAAATATCTATTCTTATTCTTATTCTTATAGCTGTTATAACTTTAAATGTTCTGTGATAGCAGCCATTAATTAACGGCAAGGAAACAACAACGTGGTTAGGTCAATCCATTCTTTAATCCTGAAACAAATTTTCTATTACAATCCAAAGGATTCCGAAGGAATCCGTTCAGTTGACTTGCAGGTCGCGAGTGTCGTGTTATCAAAGCTTTATCTCCTCTAGAAGGGACCTTGAGTTTGAGTCATCGTGCTGAAAGCCAAAGTTAGCTAGACTCTGCTACTGAATGCTGCCGCTGTAAAACTAATCTCAAACGCAGTGTCAGTGTGGAGCCTCTTCACAGGACATACTTAGTTCCATCCAAGATCTAAATGAGTCCAATGATATGCCTGTACAGAGGGCTTAGTGCGAGTTCGCTTAAAGTCAAAGTCAAAACGTTTATTTTAATTAGGCCATTAAACGGCACTTCTGAACGTCATCATTTACAGTTCAGTAAAATAATAATAGATATTACATTAATAAAGTGACTACTGTCCATTCGGAAAGGTAGATTCTTATTTAGAAGAACGGACAAGAAACTCCATAGTTACTCTTTTCAAATAATGATTTTACAAAATTTGGTATACAAAAAATAATTTTATATTATGTGAGGACGATACACCCAGAGTGTGCTACTTATAGGAACAAAAATTTGGGTAAATGGTACTCACAAATTTACAATTATTGGAACCATTAATTAAACAGTGTGTGAGTCAACAGTAAAATAAAAATACAAAAAAAGAAGCAGTATATCTATAAAGTTAATACATAAATCAACCAGTTTGACCTTCACCCTTGATTTTCCTATGGAGCAGGACCAGCATGTTTCCAAGCATTCTGATCCTGAATGTAATCTTCTAATTTGTAATATGCTTGTTTGCAAAGTGTACTTTTAACATAAGTTTTAAATTTTCCTTCATTTAGTTCTAATATGTCAGAAGGTATTTTATTGTAAAATTTAATACAGTACCCCATGAAAGAAGTGTTTACTTTAAGTAATCTAAAAAATAGTTGATCTAATTTGTCTTTATTTCTAGTATTAAAATTATGTCTATCACTAATTTTACTAAAAAAATGTCGATTTTTCCGCACTTCTTGCAAATGAATTGGCAAGGGACAGTCATAATATTCATCTTTTTAAAAAGTTCCCTTAGAGAATCACGGCGACGCAGATTATAAAGGGCTCTGACAGCTCTCTTTTGTAAAATAAATTTGGATTCAATGTCAGCAGCCCCATAGCAAAATACCGTACGACATAATGCTGTGAAAGTAACTAAAGTAGACCAAACGTGCGGTTTTTACGTCTGTTAACTGTCTTATCTTTCAAACAGCATACGCGGCTGAGCTTAAACGACCCGCAAGAGATGCTATGTGAGGTCCCCATTATAATTTCTCGTCCAATGTGATACCAAGGAAAACCGTCTGATTAATGAACTCCAGTTTTTCTTATGTAAAATTGTATGAAAAAAAAAAATAGATTTCCGTTATTGTCACCAGACGGCGCTTATTCAGTTTCAATATAAATTGATATTTACGCTAACGCGATCGAGAAGAGACTAGTTGTCCGTCAGAATTTCAGATCTTCGACTACAGCCGCGACCAACGATTTAAACTGCTTTCCGTGCCTCGGAAGGTTATATGGGTAGAAAGATGGTCATCCATTCATTTACCTACCTCAACAAGTATTGCTGAACCTTGAAGCTACCCGTGAAGCTACCAATATTGAGCTTTTTTATGTTTCCGAAATCATCAAATCGCTCTAGGCGGAGTAAAAGGAAGTGTCAGACTCTTACTGACTAAAACCGATCCGTGTTCATCCGAATGCCCTTTGCGTTCCATGGCCGCGTCGACTCTTTCGAATAAATTCCGCAACGAAAATATTGAGCTGCAAGCTTCCTTTTGTAATGATTACTGGATTATGTATTGTTATGTTCAGCGTTGTTTGTAACTGGGTTTACATTGTGTGCAATACATGAATAAATATATAAGCATTTTCACGACCTTCACAACCTAGGTCGTCAGTCCACTTTGCTTTATCCACGATAATAATGTTATCTTATTCATAAGGTTGTTGTGCGATAAGAGATGCCTATTGCATAAGAAACTAGTCGAGGGTATACGTGTATTATCCCGGCACTAATCCAACATTACCATGAATAATTTATTTTTATTAGATTGTTTAAAAAGAATAACAATAATAACTATATAGGTACCAGTCTGAGCAAATGAAGGTGGAAGGTGGATTCTACTATCATTTTGCTGACTGTCGCAACAGCCAATGGTCCTTTTATGCATCAAAAGGCTCCCGTTAGGCGGCTGGGTCATCTCATCATCCTGACTCGGTCATCTTACTTGGGCTCATAGCAACACGTTTCTCCTATTCTCTGCATCCGGTCCGTTCTTTATCGAGTACTTTATTTGACTTGTGACAAGATGGACCGATGGCCTGGTGAAGAAACCATTGGATGCGAGACGCACGGGACCTGCCTTCATTGCGGCAAGAATTGTGAGAGGCCTATGTCCTAAACTCGACGTTTTTCGGTTGAAATGATCCTGATAGATACTTAATTGTACACCACATACATAATAAGCACAGAATATGCATTTGTAAAAACAATTGGAAAAAGGGCAGTCATATCCCACTGGGCGATCTCTTACAACATTTTGTTGAACTGATTATATTGCTCTTACAATCTTTCTATCCTCATGATACGAAATACATAGAGAACTATATCCTAAATAAGGCGCTTGATCCAGACTTGGGTGTCTGGATCAAGCTATGTAAGCTATGTAGTTCGTATCATGAGGAGGTTCCTTTACTGAATCCTCAACCTGCTAGCCTGACAAAGCATTACAGGACATCGTTTAGGTTTGTAGAACTTAGAATCACTCATAGACAAAATCTTTTCATAAATTATAACAATTATGTTTAATTTAAAATCTTGTTGGCTATAATCTTCGAGACTAACTGATTTTGTCAGTTTAAGATCTGTAAAATTAGAAGCAATGGAGGGGCTTTGAATAATAAATCTTTTAACTTATAATAAGTAAAGTATATTCAAGAAGAAATAAATAAATTAATAATTAACTACTACATTTTAAAGTAAGCTTATGCAGCTTTGTAGAATCTCTTGGCAACTCCGTCCCATTTGTCTATGGTGATCGTCTGAAAATAAAATTAAAACCAAAGAATTAATTCCACACTCTAATCTAGTAAATCTAAATAAGAAGGACTTTAAAACCCTCCGAAATCTTAAGACAGTGGAGATAGATTAAATAAACGGGTTAGGCATGGTCCTAGAATGGAACCCTGCGACATCCTAACATTTATATATATATCTTGTGTTAAAAAGAGCTAAAGAAATGATAAAAAGATCCCAACGAGATGAATTTATTTTCTACTGTCACGGAAGCAATTTCACAGTAACTTTTAAGCGGGCTAAGGTATCGTCATAATTCAGTTGCATGACTTAATTCTGATTGAATGCATCGTTTGCTTTAGGAGGATCGTTGGTTTGTTGAAGAATAGTTGAACTTACCACAACAAGGTCATCGCCGTTGTACTCCCTCTTGAAGACGGCTACGCCGTCTTCGGGCTTGGCTCTGACTGTCTGCGTCACCGTGTTTCCATCGACTGTGTATGTAGACTTGATCTGTAAGTGATAATATTAATGTAAAATACTGGTCTTGTTAGATTTGAAGGCAGTCCTGGCAATTGATGATGCTGAAATGATCTGGCGCGAGCTATCGAAGTGATACAAGAATATTTTTTATTGAGGATGGTAAACTTTAAAAAGTCATGAAACTTTTGTTCTGAAATTATTAAATACTTACGGGGGTCTTTTCAGCGCCAATAACATCATCGAACTCCACACCGGACTTGAATTTGGTCTCTTTGGGGCCCTCGGGTGTTACTGTGTGGTATGAGTACGTGTCACCATCTTTCACTATCTTATGGTCAGGAGAAAACTTCAAAATCTTCTCGACCTTATCGTCGGGAACACCTGGATCAAAGAAAACATATTTTTTTTTATCTAAGCTCTTTCAAAAGAACAATTTTATTTAACACTGTAATGATGCACAATAATTGTGATCTACAGCATTCAAAATGTTCAAAAATTAAACTTGTAGAGGAGCTAGTTACAGAACAAACGAATAAAATGTTCGGAAAACAGTGCTGTCATGTTGGCAACGCATTGCCGTGTATGGTTCATGCATGTTTGTGCATGGTTCAGGTTTCGGTTCCCAATATAATTTCCGCGGCCCGTGCCTGCGAACTATCTCTCTTTCGCAAGAACTGTACATACCTGCACGCACGCACCACCTCTATTAAGTTTTGTTTAATTCATGTCTGTGTTTCACTTTTAGAACTAATGTAACATACCGACAAACTTCAGGAATCCATCGAAGTTCTCCTGCTTGACGAAGGTGTATGTTCTACCGAGGAAAGACATGTTGACTTGTTTGTACAGGGAATCGAATGGCGACTAATCAATCAACCCAGGCTTATAAATGTAAGCTAATCTTGGTGATATGACAATAGATTAAAAAAAATGGTCGCCTTATTAATATATGTGCAAAAATACTACTGACGTGCAATCTGGGGTCTTAAATCTTGTTTATTGTCATATATCAGGGAATTACTATAAACACCATTTGCACTATTTTTTGGGATTGGCTATAGATATGAATTAGAAGAAACTGGGGCACAGATTACTAAAAAGTTATTAACTGGGGCCTTCTGATGACGGTGCGTGGGATTTAAGCATGTTTGCAACTTGTAAGCATATTATTAAGTGGGCTAGATACACGGATGTGGAATTTGTTCGAAAGAGTCACCGCGGCCCTGGAATGCAAAGGGCATTAGAAGGAACACGGATGGGTTTTAGTCAGTAAGAGTCTGACACTCCCTTCTGCTCCGTCCAAGCCGTTAGGAGTCATTTGAAGATTTCCCATCCATAAAAAAGGTTGTTTTAAAAAAACCATTTGGTTTTCGTGAGCCTGCTCGACGATGACTGCGAGGAGTGCGAGGAGTTAAAAGGCAATAAGGACTAGTAAGGTTGTCCACAAGTATGTGGATCATACGTGCGGTCTGCGTGGAAGAATCACATGATCAACAGTTTGCATTGACTTTGGTATCAACGCAAACTGTGGGCCAAGTGATTTCATAGTTGGTATCGAAATTTTATTCAAATCCTCCAGATATGATTAAAATTATGATTATTCGGGCGATACATTGGACCAAAACAATAAATGAAACAAAAATGCTTACCCGTCGTGACGAGTAATTTTTTATAAAAGTTGGGTGTGTTTTATTTGTGGCTGTGTTTCTCATTGTTTCACAACTTTTCACTCTCATTATTCTGTATTTTATTTCTAAACGAATACCCCCCATTCTATGACGTGATGCGAATGATGACGTTGTGAGAAAGAGTCAGAGATATACAAGACGAAGAACACTATTTATATTCTCTCTATTTCACAACGAAATCATGATGGTATTGTCACGTCAGAGTTGGGGGACTGGACACTCGTGAACTGACGAGTTATACGCGTTTCTCACGGACGAAGATATGTTCAGACTTCCTCGAGTAACATCATTACATCAAAATCCTTTCATGTCGGATAAACTTCCAACTGGGTAAGGCGTTTAAGTTCAAGTAGCAATGTCAACTTAGCGACTATCAATATAAAAAAGTGGTGAAAATTGTGAGGGAAAACATAAGCCGGTCGTATACAGCTTGAAGCAGTCAGGATCGACTGCTTCAAGTGAGCTACTTGAAGTAGTCTTCTATTTACATGGAACATTGAGCAGTTGCGACTGCTACGAGCGGTCAGCTGCACGATAAATTTGCATCATGCGGTCAAGCAGACGCCAGCCATACACTGACTTTTCGGGTTGTCGACAGCTCGCGCGGTGTTAACTCTTCCGCCCGCTCTCTTCATTCCACCTCCGCGTCGCATTAAAAGCTGATCTAGTTGTATAAATGGCAGCTTCAAGCTGTTGAATATGACTATACGAGTGGGCCGTGTATTTTGATCACTGGCTAAATGCTCGAGAAGTTCGTGTTTGACTTTACAGGTGTTTTTGACAGTTTGCGACTGTGACTGCTCTGAGAATTGCCTCTCTGTTGAATGTCTTGAGTTTCTTTGACCTCAGTCATCGTTTGGTTAAAATTAAACTTCATTTTCACGCAAAGCCAGTATACTATTGTTGTACCGCCTTGTAATCTCATTTAGATTAGCTTATCTTTGACATCGCATATGCTGGGCAAAGGGCACCCTCGCGAAACTGCCAGTCTAGCATCGAGAAATTTCGCGACCTTCACTAGGTCATTGTTACACCTTATCATACAAACCTACAAATAGATAAGCCTATCATTTGTACAATATCTAATCCGACAGCTTTTTAGAAAGGAGTGGTTTCGCAAAAGGCAATTAATTTTCACGTTGTAAGTTGGTTTTACGTATTTGTTTGTATTTGCTTTCCATGCTCTGCTGGGAAATTATTTTCTAATTTCACGTTCACCATATCTCCATCTTCTAGCTATAATCCTCCACCCATTCATTTGGGGTCAGCGCGGCATATCGTCTTCCTTGCATCTCTATTCGCCATCTCAATGGTCACCTCCTTTCTAGCCATGTCATCATTCACACATAGGGTTGCCAGGTCTTAAAACTGAAAATCCTAACAAACCAGCTAAATTAGCCGGACTTTTAAAATAGGGGATCGGATAAGTTGTCCGGCCTCTTTTTCTCTTATAATATTCCGGAGTGTGTCTTTAAAATAATATTTAGCAGTATTCTTGTAAGTTACTTCAAGCTTTTTGACTCGTCAGCATAAAACTTATAATGAAAAAACCAAAATTTATGGCGATCAGTCTTCTTAATTGTGTATTTTTAGGGAAAAAGTCATTGGTAAATTCAAATACCGTCCGATCGACACCGTCTAAAAGCCTATCTATGACCGACTTTATCCGGACGCCTGGTAACCCTATTCACACAAACTAATCTTTAATAATAATAATATCTTGGGACAACTCACACACGGTCATCCGATCCCAAATTAGGCAGAACCTGTGCTATGGCAACGAGACAACTGATAAATATACTTATATATTTCTAAATACATACATATTGTTATAGACAAATTACACCCAGACACAGAACAAATTTTGACTGGCCTGTTGGTCGAGTGGTTAGTGACCCTGACTGCTAAACCGGAGGTCGTGGGTTCGATTCCCACCCAGGATAAATCTTTGTGTGATGAGCATGATCATTCGTTCTGTGTCTGGGTGTAATCTGTCTATAATATGTATGTATTTAGAAATATATAAGTATGTTTATCAGTTGTCTGGTTGCCATAGCACAGGCTCTGTTGGGATCGGATGACCGTGTGTGAGTTGTCCCAAGATATTATTATTATTATAGATATTATAAATGATCATGCTCACAACACAAAGATTTGTTCTGGGTGGGAATCGAACCCACGACCTCCGGTTTAGCAGTCAGGGTCACAAACCACGCGACCAACAGGCCAGTCTTTGTTTCTATAGTCTTCCTCCCCAATATTCAGTCTGTCTGTTCATATAAGTAGTAAAGATGTGTACGACGTTATTGGTCCTTTTAGCAGGAGGGTGCCTCATCCTTACGAATCACGAAATTAGCTCCTGTGCTTAAAGTTTGCGCATGTCCTCTTGTGCTTCATGTCCTGACTTTTGAGACCAATTATAACTAAGAGAGTTCTATTGATAATTTCAATGCTCATACTAAGTTTCTTAAACAAATATTTTTTAGTGTCGTTTGAGTTATTTGTCACCATACAACCTACATAACACTGAGCTTTAAATTGCATAAAAACGCAATTAAAATACGAATTTCGAGGTCTATCCTGACGCTTTTGCATTTATAAAACTTAACAATACTATTTTGTTTTTTTTTTTTATATAGGGGTACCGGATTTTGGGATTGCATGTGTCATAAAATAAAACTTAAAAGTTATAAAAATTAAAAATATTTTTAATACAAAAAATAAATTAAAATATTAACTACTTAAACATTAACTTATGCAGCCTTGTAGAACCTCTTGGCAACGCCGTCCCATTGGTCCGAGGTGATGGTCTATAAAGAGAAAAAGAGTATTTTTAGACACTACTTAGTAATACATTTTTAGATCACAATCAAGCGTTACTTTGAATTGTGCCACTGTGAGTTAATGGTCAAACACGAGCCTTACGATAATAATAATAAAGCTGAACTTACAACAACGAGGTCATTGCCGTTGTATTCCCTCTTGAATGTGGCTTTGCCAGCTGCTGTGACAATGGTCTGGGTCACTGTGTTGCCATCAACGACGTATGTGCTCTTGACCTGGAACAAAAAACATTGTCCTTTAGTACACGAAGCATATGGGGATAATCGAGTCATCGACGAGTAGTCCAGAGTCGTAAAGGACCAGTCATTTTCAAATTCAAATTCGAAGCACTAATTTCAAATAAACAGCTCATTGGTCTTTTGATTGGTTTAAAAGGCGGTCAGTAAGAAAAATCATGATAAATGCACATTCGAAAGACAAGACTATTTCTATCGAAAAGAACGTGTAAGACACTGGACACGTCTTTAAATCAAGCAGTTGTTCGATTAAAAATTGTATGTATGCGCCTGGCCATATTCTAATCATTTCAAAAAGCTAACTCGTGACAAAAAGGTTTTATTTCAAGCACTCTTAAAAATCTTTTATCGAAATTCTTACAGGCTCTATCGAAATTCTTACAGGCCCTATCGAAATTCTTAAGGTACAGATATCAAAAAAACTTACAGGGGTCTTGTCACTGCCGATGACATCGTCAAACTCTACGCCAGACTTGAACTTCCGTTCTGAAGGACCCTCGGGTGTGGCTGTGATGTACGTGTAGGTGTCGCCATCCAACACCAGCTTCTGGTCAGGGCTGAACTTCAGGACATTCTCGATCTTCTCTTCGGAGACTCCTATTTCAACAAAAAACAAATGGATTAGCTTCTCAAACGTCTTTTGACTATTCTCTTGATCTTATTTTAATTTATTTGGGATTAAATGTATAATTATGTCCTTTTACTTTTACTCAAGCTATTCGTCCAATTATATAAATGTAAAATTCTGGATGTTTGAAGATTTGATTGTTAATCAATAACTCATAAACGGCTGATCGGTACTCAATTGGAACTTTGGATACTTCTTATCCATTTATTACGTGCCTGTGCGATCATTTTCAATTAACAGGGGCCCTACTATGAAGTCTAACCACGATCATGATTCCGCACTAAGAGGGAGACGGAGCTATACATAGCGAATTCCTTTTACATCATCGGAATTGGATGGCATTAGCACCTCACAGTAGGGCTGCAGGTCATGAGAGACCCAGTGACCCAGGTACTCAAATTTTGTTACCCTAGATAACGGAGTCTTATTTATATAATGCTTAGGAACGAGTACATACCTACTGCTTTCAGGAATCCATCGAAGTTCTCCTGCTTGACGAAGGTGTAGTTTTTGCCGAGGAAAGACATATTGACTGGATTTTCAGGCGGTCTAATGGCTAAGGACTGGCCAACCCAGGCTTTTAACTAAATCCTAATCTACCTGATATGATAACGTTAATACAAGTTTTATGACCGTCTGGTAGATTTAACTAGTGAATCATTTATTAAATAAGTTTTTTTATGTGTCAAGAGTTTTATTGACGACTATTTTTATTACGTGGCTTCGCTTGCGTGCTTATTACAGACCAATCGTGCATTTTTCTGGCATTTCTGGGATAAACAGTAGCTTATGGTAGTGACAGTGTAGCTTTCTACAAGTGAAAGAAACACCATAGGTAGGGAATATAGTTATATGCTTTTTTTTTATTTGCAAAATAAAATATTTATTATCTCTAATAAATAAATATGAAAGAATTTTTAAAATACCTTCATCAGTGTTGATGTTATTAAGCTTCAAAGTTGACAATTAGGAAGAGAAATCGCGCCTATACAGCTGCCATAGAAAATAGCGTTATCGCGAGAGGGACAGATACTCGTATATTTGTTTAAAATTGTTATATCTCGTTTGTTTTTCGATCAATTTCGATTCTATTTTCACTGTTAGTATTACATTTTTGTATATTTCTAGAAAAACTGTTTGAATTGGTTTTTCTAGTGAATCAAAAAACAAACTAGATATTTATTATATTTTATCTTTTTACCTTTAGATAGCTTCTGTCCGGGACTTCATCAGAAATGAACGAAACAAACATACCTATTACCTTTTTTACACGGCAATAGTTGTAGCTATGTGTTCGTACTTTGTATCAATGAGTGAATTGTTATCGTATCAGTACTTCCAGAGATATCTTACTTCAACAACACTTTCTCCTTCGTTTTATCGCTTTATTTTACTTCGAACTACATTCAAAGTCCACTGCTGTATGTAATCCTAGTATGACTGGCAAAGATGTAAAGGTACTATTTACTATATCGTTCATCTATATATTTATGAATTCGTTTATTCATCAAGCAATCAATATATTTAGAACTAGCTGTGCCCACGACTTCGTCCCCATGGAATACTGTCTTTGGGTAGCATTTTTAATTATTTAGGCTAATTATTGTACAAATAAGACACTCCATCTACACCGCGCCGTACCACGCCGCGCACTTAAACCTTAAATATTTAAAAATGTTTAAAAATATAAATATATATATATATATACAGTAAGGATTCTTCCGTTACCGGTGACTGATGGACTGAGAGACAACTACTGGTCGTATAAAGCTGAAATTTGGGATATAGGTTCGTTGGGGAGTGTAGGAAAGCACTAAGAGAGCATTTCCCTAAATGCCTACGGGAATGGTAAAAAACGGGATATGCGCGAACTAAGTTACGGCAAAAGCTAGTTAACTATATTTATTTAATACAATTTCAAATATTTAATAAAATCCGTCCGTCTGTTTCGGGAGCAGGGTCCAAGCTACCGGTGGTTAGGGCTCCAGAGAGACAGGAATTTTCTGACAATACGATTAATCAATCATCCTCTGTACACACGTACCATTTCTATAGCCTATATAATAATATTATTTTGTGTAAATACTATGTTAGAGTGAGTGAGAGAGTGCTTTGTGAGCTTATGTAAATATAATCTTCGGAACTACATATTTTTGAAAAATTCTTTCATAATTTGAAATATTGTGTATAATCATCATCAGCCGAAAGACGTCCACTGCTGGACATAGGCCTCCCCAAAGGAGGGGCTTTGAGGGAGGCCTATGTCCAGCAGTGGACGTCATTCGGCTGATGATGATAATGAATACAGTTAGCGATTATGGCACCCCCCCCCCCCCGGGTTGCCATAATCGCCACGCTTGGCAGGCGGGTTGGCGATCGCAGTGTAGCTGTTGCAATGCACAGAGAATATTGCTGCCCATTCTCTGGTGAGTCCCTTAGTCGCCTCTTACGACACCCACGGGAAGTGATGGAATGGTGCTATTTTACGTCCGACACCAGACAGAACCATGAGAATATTGTGTATAGGATGTTTTCACGAAAATATGAGGAATTTCTGGAAAAATCGTATTATCGCTGAAATCTATCTACTTATATCTAAATCATTTGCCACATGCTAGACGAAGCATCACTTCAAAACGGCTACATCAATTTGGCTGATATTTTTTGTTGCGTTTGTAATTGTCTGGACGCACCTCGTATGATTTTGGTTTTGGAAAATCCACCGGAAATTAAATTTGTTCCATACAATCTGACTGATTCTTATACTCATATTGTGTTTTCGCTAAAATGTTATTTGTATGTCGAGTTAAGACTAGTTTGGTAGAATGATAATAATTATAAAATATGTCGTTTTCGACCAGAAGCGAAGGTGATCCACAATTCCAGAGTTTCCTTGTCATTACCCACCAATTTTTTGAATATTTACCTCCTCTACGTATGTGTATTATGGGCTGCAATAAATATTTTTTTTAGATTGAATATATACAAATGTATTTTTTTCTCAATTCCGTGAATAGGCAAACAAAGCAAAAAAGTAAAAAATTATATGTTTTAAAAGTATTTTATTTAAATAAACATAAACTTATTCAGCTTTGTAATAAGTCTTGGCAACGCCGCCCCATGTGTCCATGGTGATGGTCTGAAAAAATAACAAAAAGGTACTTGATATCATAATAAATTATTCATATAACAAAATTACTCATATTTATTTGATAAGCTAAAGCATAGCCGTTGTGGTCCCAATACAGAGCCTTGCGATACCCAGTGAAGAAGAGAAGATAAGTTCAAAAGAGGCATACAGTTACGCTTAAGTCTTAATAATTTTCAAACATCTTGTTTATCTTCTAGCGACTCATAATAATAATTAGACTTTTACGTTAACTTTACAATGCCACCAGAGATTTTTAGGAATGAATTCAATAAGTATACCTTGCATTTTCCCAAATCCTTTTTTTAATGAATGGGAATCATTAAATGCCTTCTTTCGCTCTGGTCGGAGTGGAAGGGAGTGTCAGACTCCTACTGACTAAAACCCATCCGTGTTCCTCCTATTGCCCTTTGCGTTCCAGTGCCGCGGTGACTCTTTCGAACAAATTCCGCAACCCTGGTTCCCAACTACTAAGTTGGGGACGTCTTCCCGTCTAACTGAATGCAGCCCAGTGCCAGTATTTTACATGGAACGTCTTCCTATCTACCCTCCACAACCTAGTACCTGGACTACACGATACCTCTTGACAAGACTGTGTCACTTACCATAACAAGATCATTGCCATTGTACTCCCTCTTGAAGGTGACGTTACCCTTCGGAGCTTTGATGGTTTGTGTCATTGTGTTGCCATCAACGACGTTCGTGGTTTTCGCCTGGAAGTTGAAAAAGATTAATGTTGTTTGTGAAAGACTAATGAATATGAATAATAAATCGACTCAAGGAACGACTCAAGTGAAGTGTTATTAATATTAGTTTAAGGTTCTTTAGACAGCAGACTAGTATTTTTTAAATTATTTTTTTCATTTGTGATGGGTTTGCTCTATGTCAGAGTCAGCTGTCTAGGTCAGAGATGACAGAGAAAAAGTCAATAGAGCGAGCTTAGCCAGAAGAAGCCTGTTCACTCTTATTTTGAAGAGATTAGGGTTGTATGCGTTCGGAAACACAGACGCAGGCAGAGAGTTTCACTCTTTTGCTGTGCGCAGTATATTATAAGTTGGGGGATTATATTGATGACAAACTTGCTTGGCTCAATATTAGTCCTGCTCCTCAACAATATAGTGGTTGTGCGCACAAAGTTTTGTTAGACCCCATGAATATTATAAAATGATCTTTGCATTGCAAAGATTCAATATCTTGCATTATAAGTTATAACATTCATGCATTAATAATTTCGAAATAAATCATTCACTGATTTGGAAGAATGTTCATGAAGTTTCTTGCATGCTCTTCTCCATAGAGCTTTGGAAGTTGCTTTATCTTTTTGATTGACCGGCCTTTTGAGTTTTATATTAACAGAAATTGTACCTTTATAGTCTGTTTATACATTATTACATATGTTAATCTGTAAGTGTTCAGGCAACTTACGCCCATACATAACTACCCACATGTGTGCCTGAGAATAAATGAACTTATTTGTGCCTATAGGTTAAAAAAACGTTTATTCATTTTAGATAGCACATAACAGTGATCATCACTAAACTTGGTTCTCAGTGAAAATTTAAATGGTCCCAAGGTGCAGTGGGTATATTCTATAAAAACCTCACAGTGAAAACTTAGGTGAAATGGAGCTGCTACTCCACCTTTAACTGGGGATGGACCTCTCACTTCATCGTAGGGAACGTGTACAGCGTACATAGTGCACCATCCATTGTTGTAAAGTCGATACTTTTATCTTACAAATACTTGAGCCTGCCGCTTCTGTGCTGCCACCTATGGTTTCTACAAGTTTTATTTATGAGAAAATGTAGAGCATAGACTTTACCATCTATTTTTTTTACTTCTTCCGTTATAGGTGGAGCGAAAGGGCGTGTCAGAGTCTTACTGACTAAAACCCATCAGTGTTCCTTCTAAAACCCTTTGCGTTCCAGTACCGCGGTTACTCTTTCGAACAAATTCCGCAACCCCGGCAGGCGCTGGCCCTGTCTCCTACGTTGACATCCCTTTGAGGCGCGCGTGGAACACAACGCGCCACCAAGCCGGGCCTGGTGGGAATCAGACAGCGAGCCCCCCAACGCTCGCCGTCAGCTTTGAAACTTTGCAAATTCGAAACTTTTACCTTTAGATACTTGAATTTGACACTTCTGTGCTCCCTACGCACCCTATAGTTATATTAAGGCTTTTACAGAATAGCCTCAAATTCATACAAAACACTTACCTTGATCTTCGTAGGTCCAATAACGTCTTCAAACTCGACGCCAGATTTGAATTTGATCTCTCGAGTACCCTCGGGTGTTGTTGTGAACAACGAGTAGTTGTCTCCATCCTTCACCAGCTTCTGGGCAGGGTTGGACTTCAGGAGCTTGGCGATGCCTTCGGCTGGGACACCTGTGTCAATGACGAGAATTATATTAGCTACAGTATTGGAATGACTTCTGCCGTGAGGATTATATTAGCTACAGTATTGGAATGACTTCTGCCGTGAAGTGCTACCACTTCACTTGCCTAGCCTTTTTCCCGTCTATATTGGAGTCGGCTACCTGTCAAACTGAATTGAGCTGAATACCAGTATTTTAGGTGGAGCGGCTGCCTACCAGACGTCCACAAGCCAGTAACTGGGTAATACGGTACTTTTTGGCAAGACTGAAGTCAGATTTTTTGGCTTCTGACAATCCGTAACGACTGCCAAATATCTATAAATGATAGCTGGGACCAACGGTTTAACGTGCTTTCCGATGCACGGAGGAGTCTGTATATGTTAAGATGGTCACCCATCCATAGACCGACATCGGCAAGCGTTGCTTAGCCTGAAAGATCGACCCGTACGGCTGTTATTATTTAGCCACGAAGTACTACCAACATTTAAAAAACTGGCATGGCTGGGTTGGATTGGCATAGGAATGCCAATCCAACAAGAAGATTTATGAACACTTTAATTTTTAAGAATATATATGTATATTAGCTATCAGCAAAAGTCACGAATTATTGAAAAATACCGAAAATGGTCAATAAATTAAAAAGCAAGAGGTAAGAGAATCAACTTGAGGACAGCTGTGCCGATCTAGCATTTTTTTGTTTTAAAATGTACAAACCCCAGTACAAAAAGCTACCCGAAACTGTCAAATTTTCCCAATCAAACTTGAACCTAATGCTATAACGATAAGTTTGAAAATCAAAAGAAATTTGACATACTGTTGTAGCTTGTTGAGCTGAACATAGTAGTCCAATAAATAAGAAAATTGAAAGGGAAAAAAACGAAAATAATCTGGAAAATTGGGAAATCCTGTGCTTTTTTTTCTAAATGGGAATTTTATATAAACTTAGTTTTGGACCGCAAAATGGCCGTCGTGGTTAGCTAAGTATTTTCATAATAAATTATTAGAAAAAGTACATACCGAAAACCTTCAGAAATTCTTCAAAGTTCTCCTGCTTGACGAAAACATAGTTCTTGTTCAGGTAAGACATATTGGTGAATTATTTAATTTGTTTTTTACTACTGTTTCGAACTTTCGACAAGCGATTTATGAATGGCCAGGAACCGGTCACTCTCGTCTTATAATTAAACTCTAATCTGTAATTCATAATTTCCAAAATAGAAAATTGCTTATTATTCGTGACTGAATATCTTAGAATCAGATGTATTTTGATTGGAGTCATCTTAATCGCTGATAAGGTGATTCTGGTTATTAATTGGCCAATTAAAGCTTGCTGAATATAGGGTGATATTTTTCTTGTGGACATTAGTAACATAAGGCATAAGGCTACTATTCCTACTCTTTCTCTGTCCATGCAGTAAGACTTTGGAACTCACTTCCGCCTAGCCTAACCCACTTCGAGATTTGAAAACTATTCCTCTTTTCAAATCTCGTTTTAAAGAGCACTATCTTTCTTCTCAACTGTGAAAAATTATATATATTTAATATAAAAATATTTACATATTATGTTTTTAAATATCTATTATAGTATTACGAATGTTTTTATTTATGTAATCATAAACAAATATCAGAAATAAATGTATAATAAATCTAAACCTATTTTGTATAATTTTAATTTGTTTAGTGTAATTTTTTTTTGTTTTGTTACTAAGTTATTTATTTATTGTGAATGATGTAATAACTTTAATATGTACTGTATGTTTAATAATGCTTTTTGGTGGCACTCATTACCAAATATTTGTTTTTTTTTATATACGGATAATGTAGTGGTCTGCAACATTGTTATATACCTTATGATTTTTGTTATGTTAAAATTTTATATTGTAGCTGTTTATTGTCCCTAAATAAATAAAATAAAATAAATTAGTAATAACAATATTTATGTAGGTGTATTTGATACTTTAGTTTAAGGCTTCACATACCCCTTTTCTTGTTCTTTCTTACACATTATTGTCTACATTTCTTTTTCATTTATCCATTCGCAGGTCTGCTGGAAGACTGCCAGGGTTGCGGACTTTGTTCGAAAGAGTCACCGCGACACTGGAACGCAAAGGGCTTTAGAAGGAACACGGATGGGTTTTAGTCAGTAAGAGTCTGACACGCCCTTCCGCTCCACCCAGAGCGGAAGAAGTCCCATCATTAAAAAAAAAAAGTTTCTTTAGAAATAAGCAGTACCTTTGTACTAATAATTATTATGTTATATCTGATACTTTCTCTGTGTGTACATAAATACTACTAGTTAAAAATAAAATACCTATTGTATCGATCATAAACAAAACAAACAAATTGAAAAACTGACGAAGGAATTAAAGCGTATTTGGTACATTAAGATGGATGTTCATTCCGTTTGCTTAAACAGCCTAACAAATATTATTAATTAATGCGAAATTGAGGTTGTTTCTTACGCCTAAATCGCTTAACATATTCTGATGAATTTTAGTGCAGAGTACTTAGACTAACATACAGTACAATGCAACCTTAGAGACGCTTGCCCAATGCGAAATGGGTTACTCGTGTCTGTTTATTACGATTTCACGCCTCGCTGAAGGAATTTGAATGAATTCTGGCATTTAATCCCAGCAGTGTAGGTACGTTCCACTGGCATAATTTCCTAAGCTGTTACTAGAAGCTCAGAATACATTTACCTACCAATGTTTTCATAATTCAACAATAAATAGTCCCCGCGACCGATTTCGGCCATGGCGGCCAATTTCAACGGAGACTAGCCATCGGCGCGGGACATATTATAGTGCACAAGTGTGTGCGCAAATACAGGTGCACTCCCTCTTCCATCACTCTCATATTCTGATATGACGGCAACCCGACAAGACCGGAGAGAGATCTGGCTAAGGACCAACGGCTTAACGTGATTTCCGAGGCACGGGGGTGTTACACCACCAACTTCCAAACTTCCAAACTGCTGTCTCAGTGACGGCTGTCACTGAGAAATTCCTATTGGAAAAACACAATGACACTTTTTGCCCCTGGGAGTCGAACCCAGGACTCCATGCTCGGCAGTCGCGCTCGCGACCGCGAGACCAACGGAGCAGTTGAACTCGACATTATATAGGTACTGGGCCCTACTATGAAGTCTTAAAACGATCATGATTCTGCTCTTAGAGAGAGACGGAGCTATACATAATAAATAGCAGTATCCCTTTTACATCATCGGAATTGGATGGCATTAGCACGTCATAGTAGGGCACCAGGATTCCACGCTCGGCAGTTGCGCTTGCGACCGCGAGACCAGCGGAGCAGCTGAACACGACAAAGTCAAAGTCAAAACGTTTATTTCAATTAGGCCATTAAACGGCACTTATGAACGTCATCGTTTACAGTTCAGTAAAATAATAATATTACATTAATAAAGTGACTCTACTGTCCATTCGGAAAGGTAGATTCTTATGGAGAAGAACGGACAAGAAACTCCATAGTTACTCTTTTCTTATAATGATTTTACAAAATTTGGTATACAAAAATTAATTTAATATTATGTGAGGACGATGCACCCAGAGTATGCTACTTATAAGAACAAAGTATCACCAGCAGAGGTAAACTTACTCATTTTCTAAAGAAATTTAGGTAAATGGTACTCACATATTTACAAACATTGGAACCATTAATTACACAGTGTGTGAGTCAACAGAAAAATAAAAACACAAAAAAAAGAAACAGTATATCTATAAAGTTAATACAAAAATCAACCAGTTTGATTTTGTCTACACCCTTGATTGTCCTATGGAGCAGGACCAGCATGTTCCAAGACAGTATACTTATAGGTTGATTTAATTTTCGCAGTTTGAGGGTGACAATGACCACTTTTCATGTATTGCGTTTAGACAATCTGTTACACCTTGTATAAGTCCAGGTTTAGGTACTCATTACGTTTTCTTTAAGCGATTTTAAAGTTATCTGAAGTGACTCAAGTCGATTTCCGTGAAAATCCTGAATGAAAACAGGAAGCCAGTATCAGTGGGTACCTATATTTACTAATATTTTGGATAATACGAGTGATTGATCGTCGTGAATAGTATAAACATAGATCAATATCAACTCCTAATTAGAATGAATTTCTACAATATTTTGATATAAAAACGCCTGGTCAGAATGACTTAAAGTTTTTATCAGGGCCGGAAATCAATTTGAAATAATGAATGAGTACTCTAAGAGTCAGCGATAGCCGTGGGTGGTAGTCTGGCAAAAAATTCGGCACTTAACAATAATTCAAGAAAAAATATTGTAGAAGATACCTATAGGTATACCTCATACAACGCAAACGACTGTGGCGTTGCTGCACTGGCTCCCAGCGCCAACAACTGATATAGCGATCGATAACTTGCCAAAGGATTGACTGAAACCACATCAGCGATCGGCTCTTGAAGCAGAGCTTTGTATTGAGTTGGCCAATGGGCAGTGCATAAATAGTCATAGTGCATAGTAGTAGTGGTTTTTTAATTACCAGGTAACCTGTTCATTAACTTGGCGCATGTGGCGGTTTGATTCTAGGGATTAGTGGAGCAATCTTGACTACTTTTTGATTATCTGCCATCAATCTAGAAAACGTGTTGGACATAGAGCTAAGCAACACGTTTGCTCAGCTAGGCTAAAGAAATTTATTATAACCTCCTTTTTTATACTTTCTGTATCTTGTCAATCCAAATATCGCCTAGTAGGTAGGTACCTAGACAAAATTAGACAAAAAATACCGTTATTGTGAACCCTTTCCATCAATGTCAGTTATGGTGCGTTTACACGGGCAATTTTTTGAGCAATTATTGCTCGGCAACACGTATGGATCAATCTGGAGAAATTAGTAGAGCAATGTGTAGCAACTTCAATAAAATGCAGCAATTGTTTCGGCAATATTGCTTCTAATTGCTCCGTGTATTCCATAGCGCTCTCTTTGTTTTGTTTTTTTTTTTACAACTGGATAACTCGTGTATTGCCTAGTTTCTTGGAGTTTCTCCATATCGCTTAATGTGATCATTGCAAAACATTTCGCCAAATTGACGCTTGCTGCTGCAGCTGCCATAAATTGCTTGATACTCTGTGATGTCGGCCAGTATTGCCTATAATAGGGAATATGCATGCCTTTTTTTATTAGCAAAATCAAAATTTATTATGTCTAGTAAATAATAATGAAAGAATTTTTTAAATACCTTCATCAGTGTTGAAGTTATTAAGCTTCAAAGTTGACAATTAGAAACAGTAATCCGATACCAAATCTGACTTCAAATACTATGATGCCTATAAAAAACAGCGTTTTCGCGAGAGGGACAGATATATATATGTGTTTGTGTGTTTTATATTCTATTTTCACTGTTAGTATTATATGTTAGTATATTTCTAGATAAACTGTTTGGATACTAAATATTTATCTTGATATAAGGTAATTCTATCGATGCCCTGTCTACGTTACATTAATAAACTAGCTGCTGCCCACGGCTTCGCCCGCGTTTAATATACTACTCATGCGTGTGAACTTGACACCTGGCTCGATTGACGTTTGTGAAAAGTAAGTACAGTGAGCAAAAAAAAAAATCCATTTCATATTCTATATTTTGAAAAAACAAAACACAAAAAATGGTCAAAATAATGTATCAATGATAACAAGAAAACAGCAAGAGAATACTCGAAAATTATAAAGCGACAAGACATAGGTATGCCACGATAGCAGTGATGCTGAAAAATCATGCAATTTGAAATTTGCATTTGCCAATTGAAAGCCGATTTTCAGCACAACGTGCGGTAGGGCGCCGCGCCGCGCCGCGCGTATAGGGGAGAGAGGGACAGTGTCGTAGCTAAGGTCCTGAGCGCCCTTGGAAAGATTTGAATTTTGCGCCCCCAATTCTTACTTTAGCTTTACTCGCACGATCTGTAGCTTAAACGCCTTTTTTTTTTTTTTAATCTCGGGGGGAAATCCTCCACCCTGGGGCGGGTGGAGGGGTCTGTCAGACTCTTACTGACTAAAACCACCCCGGTGTTCCATCTGCCACCTACGCCGGGGATCGCGGGAACGTAAGCGACTTCCGCAATCCCCGGCTGGTGCCGGCCCGCCTCTGCGGGCCACCTCGCGTCGGCGAGGGGAGTGAGGTGTTTGACTCCCCTCGCTACGTCAAAGAGGGGCGCACGGGAACACCACGCGCCGCCACCTCGAGTCCGGATGAATGGGGGGCGACGGACAGCCCCAAGTCCGCCGCCCCTGGACCCAGTGAGGGGGGCCGGAAGAGGGCAGCGTATGCCCTCCTCCGACGCCCGATGCGCCTGTTGCGGGCAGGGAGAGCGGTTGTGATCTCCCTCTCCCTTTCCGCAGCCTCCTTCTGCGCGATAACTGTCTCGCAGGCCAACATTGTGGAATGCAAATAAATATTGAGTATTGAACGACTGGATAGATTTTGACAAATGAGGTATCTTTGGATTTGCCTTAAGTGGCGAAATGTCATAAGCTATGATATGAATTTTAAAAAGGGTAAACAAGATGGCGGCCGCCATTACGTAAGTGAAGTCGTTTTTTTTCCTGACATAATCATATGGGGTATTGAAATAGTATTATTACATAGAAGGTGTCTGTGAAAGAATTTTCAACTTTAAAATGTAATATGTAATAAAATCGTGAAAAGTTTGGTTACGGTTTTATTTCGGAATAAAAAACAGAAACGTGGAATAATATTTTGAAAATAATTGAAGTTAAATGTTTACCACAAAGACGCGTTTTGGTGAAAAAGCGTGATAAAAGTAAATAGGGTATTTCGTTTAAACGAGTGTCTTCGCGGTAAACCGACTTCAAAAAAAGGAGGTTCAGTAGTTTGGCGTGTTTTGCTTTCCTGTGACTTTCCAGTGGAGTTGTTAGGTGTATCACTGAAAAGTGTAAAATAAAAACTTTTTTACAAAAAAATACAACCGACTGGCTACTTCCGAAATTAAAGTTATTTTACGCTTTGTAGTGTTTTCTTTTATTTGGGAGTTGGTTGTATTTTATTTGATAACTTTTTGCATGATTCCTGCGATAGTCTTGAAATGTTGTGGTATTTATTTATTTATTTTATCTCCAACAAAAGATACACACATCTAACAAAACTCGTGTTGTTTAAACGAGTGCAAGTATTCTTTTTTTTTCTTCGCATTTAGCTTTAATTATTTTCAAAAAAAATAATCTTCGTTTCTGTATTTTGTTTTGAAATAAAAACAATTCCATAAAAGCGTTCCATAAGTTAAAAATTTAATTGCGGAAACCCTATACATTGAAAACCTATTTTTTAAGTCAGTTAATAAAAGAAAAAAAAAAAAAATATGTGTTTATTAACTTAAAATCTTTACAATTAAGTTGCCGGGGCTTCCCAGGAAGTAATCCGAAGATACTTGTGTTGGGAAAAGCCTCGCTCTCCCTCGATTTACAGATCGTTAAAAGTTACACATTTTATATAAGAACCAATAAAGAAAAGACACACCACACTCTTTGTTACACTATACTTTATAGTGTAACAAAGAGTGTGGTGCTTGTAAGTGTGTGTTTATGGCGAGTTTATGTGAGTGTGTGTGTGTGTGTGTGAGTGAGTGAGTAAGTGAGTGTGTGAGGATGTGTGTGTGTGGGTGAGTGTGTGTGTGTGTGTGCATATGCATGTGAATGGGTCTCATACATACCAACTAATTTATTTAGTGTCTGTGTGTATGTATGAAGTTCAACCTAGAGTAACCAAAATATCCTCCACGCCATCGTACTTAAGTGTGAAGAGCCATTCAGTCAAGGTCCTCTTACACTCATACAGCTTCATAGGGTAAATATTGAGGATGCGATTAAGTTTGTTATAAACGCGTGGCGCTTGAGCTACATTTTGGCGGCTAGCAAAAATTGAACGTGATGCGTATGTAGGGGCTACCAGATCACACCGTCTTTTTTTGAGTTTGGCCTGGTGAAAAGGTAATATTTTATGATGTCTTAGCACCATGTGAAGTATATATAGTTTTCTGACGGAGAGCAGCTTAGAGCTAGCATATAGCGAATCAGTATAAAACCTATAAGGCTTACGGTACATGACCTTAATCAGAGATCTTTGTGCCCTCTCTAGATCTATAAAGTATGATTTGGCTGCTCCACCCCATACCGAGATACAGTATGTGATTACCGATTGGGCTAGCGCAATATATACTTGCTTCTGAAGCTCGGCACTCATAACTTGTCGCAGGGATTTGAAGACCCATATGAGTTTTCTTACCCTCCCTATGGTCACTTCCAGATGTGGGTACCAGCTTAACCGCTGATCCACAACAATACCCAGGTACTTGACGTATTTTTCCTTCTGGATTATGGGACAGCTACAGGAAGTTTGGGTTGGAGTACGACAGGAGTGCATTCTAATGTTAAAGTCAGGCGCAGGCTGAGAGTTTACGTATTTTGTGAAACAGACGTAGTTTGTTTTTTGGGTGTTTAGCGTAAGAAGATTCTCGTTTAGCCAGTGACTAACTCTAGCCAGTCCCCTCTCAGCCTCAAGCCTAACTTTATCCCAGGTCTTCGCAGAGAAGATAATAGCGGTATCATCCGCGTAGGACAGTATTCTCGCACCGTTGATAATAAGGTTGCAGAGAAAAGGCTCAGAGGGACGATTTCATAATGTAACAAAAAGTGGCAACAAGTCACTTTTCAAACAGTCTGATGCTGTTGGAGGCATCAAACCTGTGATTGAACTAAACAAATACCACCGAATATATCAATCAGCGTATCGACCATGCAAGAGCGAGCGAGGCGAGCTCGAAAATTTCCATACATCTTCGGATAGGTTGGAAATATTTTTTTCTATTGATACGGATATTAGACGGTGCTTACGAATGAGACAAATGCAGTAATATGCAAGAGCGAACGAAGCGAGCTTCGAAATTTTAGCATACCGTCTTGAAGAGGTTAGGTTTTCCTTTCAGTAATTAACAATTCATACAGGAAAAGGACTTAGGTACTTGGCGGACTTTAACAAAAAAAAAAGCAAATGATGAGAATTGAGAGTGAGAACACACGCAGCAACAGTAAGCAAAGTAAGCTCAAACGTTTTAGCACCCCACCTTTTGACAGTGATTTTTTTATCTCTCTTTATTAGCCATTAATTCCGAAATATTCGTGAATTATTTGCAACCTTGCACACATATAATACCTACTATGGGCAAAGAAAGCCTAATTCATCCCTGCTTCCAGTATTATCCGACGGGGAACCTTAACTAAAGCTTCGGCTCTGAAAAAGGCACCTCTGTGGTACGAAATAAGTGAAATCGATTTTTACAAGGTGCCTTTTCGGTTTAGTTTTAATTGGCACTGCTTTGCTACCACAATAGTGCAGTGCTAGATTAGTAGGTGCTGTTTTACAACTAATCAATAAATATAATAAGCAAATAATTTGCTAGCCTCAGGAGGCCCTTTTACGCGAAGTAAAACTTAATCAATATGATTTACCACAACCTAAATATTGCCCTGCGTAAGCATTATTTAGGTTTATGTCCTTAGCGTAAGAACCTATTTATGTAGTGACTTTAAGAGGCGGGCGCGGGCCGACCGGACTGGCACGCGCGCGCGCCGTGTTGTTGTTGTGGCCGCTCGAGCGGCCGCGGCCGTCGCGGCGTCTCGTTCGCGCTGGGTTCTTGTCTCCCTCCGACGGGGCGGGGTGCGTCGGCGCGGCGGTCGGGACGATTGTGTGCTTGCGTGCGTTGCTCATGCTAGCCTGGTGGGCGAGGCGACCTGAGCCCATCATTAGATTATTGGACATTTAGTGTGTTTAGGTATAAGGTAGTCAATAAGTACTTGTATACTGCCGACAAACTGTACAGCAGTTTGGCAGATGAAATGTGTATTTTTTCCATGTAACTTTCTTGAATAAATATAAAAATAAATAAAACAAAAGCACTCACTAGTCACTGCTTCAACGCCCCCTCTTGTTAAGGCGCCAAGACAGCCCGCTCTTCGACTGAACAACTAGCGCTTGTTGGGGTAGTAGGTACACATCATAAGCTATATATTCGCTAACGTCTATCAGCTTGCGCCCCCTAAGACTCTGTACCATGACACCAATGATGAAAAATTGCAATTTCGTTAGAGCCATCTTCTGACATAAGCCTTGGCCGGTTTGGTTCCGCGCTCTTTAATTGGGCGAGCCGGAGTCCGTTGACTCCAAAAATGACCATTGAACGTCTGAACGACGATGACATTGTTTATTTTGGTCGTACAAATATGACACATCTATTATTAGGGTTCGACACAAATTATTGTTAAGTTAGTAGCGCTGTTCTTAATTCGTGGGGGCGCTTTTACGCGCAACTAGTGCAAGTATTTTAACGATGTATGTAACTATGCCTGTGTGAACAAGCAGAGCTTATAGGCTATATGTCTGCAATGTGCGCCCCCTGAGGCTTGCGCCCTTGACAGCCGCCCACATTGCCAACCCCTAGCTACGATTCTGGAGAGGCGGTGTAACGTAAGTCTGTGAACGAGTTCATAAAAAATGTATGCAACAATATTTTGACAGACCACGCCACTTCCCTGATATTTTATGTGGGAATCAAACTTTAGAATTTTACATTGGGTATTTGTTTTTTGTTTGTATTTTCATTTGTTTGATTCTGAAAACCTATTAAATTTCGACCTCATCGACTTTCTATGTTACTATAGGTAGGTTCTATACTCTACTCTTACTAGGTACGTATACTATTTTCTTCAATAATTAAACAAATCGAAATATTTAAACAAGATGCATTTCAAGAAATAAATTAATAACATTTCGATTTCTTTACAAACCATTAATCATGATGACGTGTCCTTTATTGAAATTATCAGGGATTTAAAAAATCTAAGAATCGTACGAGCTGAGTTGACCTTGACATCTAATCAGATATGTGTTACCAATTAATCACCATTTATCGTGGTGGATACAATATAATCAGTGCAGGCTCTGATAATGAGGGGAAATGCAATATTGACCCCCGTCGACTTTGACTGAAAAAGTCGACGGCGGCGACCTCTCGCGTCCGGCCCTGGTTAAATCCATGGTCCGGAGCGAGGAGGCTTGGGAAGCGATCACCTTCTTCTGCGAACTGCGAAGCAGTAATGCTAGCGAAGGAGGGAGGGGCCGCGCGAGGGAAAGACAAGGCCTTCGCCCCAACCGCCGCTACAGAAGAAGACGCCCCGGCGACGGGAGTCGCAGGGCGATCCCCGGCCAACATAGGCGCGGGCCTGCGGACGGCGAGCGTTGGGTGGCTCGCTGTCCGATCACCACCAGGCCCGGGTCGAAAGCGCGTTGTGTTCTAAGCGCGCCTCAAAGAGATGTCAGCATAGAGGACGGTGCCCGCTAGGGTCAGAGCCTGCCAGGGTTGCGGAATTTATTCGAAAGAGTAACCGCGGCCCTGGAACGCAAAGGGCTTTAGAAGGAACACGGATGGGTTTGAGTCAGTTAGAGTCTGACACAGCCTTCCGCTCCATCGAGAGCGGAAGAAGTCTTTTGATGATTTCCCATCCATAAAAAAAGCTTTGACTGAAATATACTCTACCTACTTCTCCTCCTCTTCTCCTTTCTTAACCAACTATCAATCTTTTCTGAACAATCTGGTTTGGATTAAAGAAGAGAACAGAAGACAACATTTTTGAAGGAGCTCCGTATATTTCTTTATCCCAACATTTGTACTTGCTTTATGGTAGGCTCCAGATAAACTTGCAATAAAGTACATTGACCTTTCCCTAAAATACTCCGTAGATAACCGAACAGTAAATTATGAACCGTTTTTCATTACTAGAGAACGTAAAGAATCGATTCAGGACAGCTTTATGTCTTTATTTCTGATTTTGAGATTAAGGAAGTCAATAAATGTATGTGGATCAATGGCCGTTATTGCACATTTATCAGTCGCCTACCATAGTGTCGTTCTTATTCAATTCAGTAGCTTCTGCACGCGGCTTCGCCCGAGTGAATGTTGGAAATAGGAGAAACATAGATAGTCCCGGGATAAAAAGTAGCCCATGATGCCTTTCCAAACCATAATAACAACAACAACAACAAACCCATCAACTACAATCTATGTCTGCTGTGTCTGTGTGTGCTTGCATCCGTGTAGCCGTTCTGGCGTGAGTAAGTAACAAACATCCATCCTCCCTAACTTCCACACTTGTAATATTAAGTAAGGAAACGTAATACGTGACCCGTTTAGGGGGGGGGGGGGGGGAGAGGGGTCTTCAAAATACCACGCTTGGTCACAGGGACTTAGGTTTTAGTCACGTGGTCAAGATCCTCTAGGGAAATCTCCCATTTTCTAGAGTAACATTCAAATATGTCACGCAGCATTTAGCGCTTTTCTTAAGTTCCTGTCGAAGAAGAAAATATGTATGCAAGCACTTGTCACGTGTCACGCGGCAAGCGCCGTATTAATAAAGACAAATAATACCCGCGGTTTATAAGACACTCCGCGTGAATGTCGAAAATTATCCAAAGGGAACACACTCTCTGGATAGAAACTATTTCCTTTCCCGGGACTCAAACCATCTCCATACCAAATTTCATCTAAATCGGTCTAACCGTTTGCGCGTGAAGAAGTAACAAACATACACACACTCACAAACTGGGGGGGGGGGGTTGGCATATACTACGAGTGGTTACCGAATGGGAGGGGGGGGGAAAAAATTGGCAAAAAATGAATCTCGTGGTATAGGTTCGTGCTCTAAGATTAAATTAATTAGGAAGGATTCCGATCACATTTCCTACCAAGCGATGGGTCAAGGGAAAACGGGAGCATGGCCGTCTCCGTCAAACCTGGTGACGCTCGTGTTGAAAACCACGAACATTGGATTGACTTGGAGCAAGGTGAAGCGTGAAATTCAGACCCAACGTGAGGAAAAACTGTACGTAGTATCTGTAAAATTTCTTTAAAAGATTTTCAACTGTATCGCTAAACCTCTAGATTCAAGGTTGATTGGGAAAATTTGACAGTTTCGGGTAGCATGACGTGCTGGCGTCTGTGCAAATTGACGTTAACGCGATCGAGTTTTTTAAAAACCGTCCAAGTGCATGTCGGACCACGCACAGTGTAGGGTTCCGTTTTTACCCGTCCCGTAAGCCATGACAAAAAATAGAAAATTGACATGACATTACAAAGTTATAAATACACTTACAATTTTTTACCTAATCAGTAAGTTGGTCGGCTATTACTACGACCTATCCAACGACACCCCACACCATGGGATAGACGATAAAAAAAATCATCTCCACTTTACGTGTAGGGTGGTACCCTAAAAAACAATTTTCGTGATTTTATTTTACCACTTTGTCGGTGTGATTAATATGTTCCTATACCTATACCAAATTCCAACTTTCTAGTGCTAACCGCGGTCAGACAGACAGACGGACATGGCGAAACTTTAAGGGTTCCTTGTTGACTACGGAACCCTAAAACCTCGCACTGGGCCCTCTGTTGTGGACGCCCTCTGCCCCAGCTGACGTAGGATTTTAAGTCATTCAATAAATTTATATTCAGATCTCGTTATTCTAGTAAGTGTCATACGTTCATGCACACAGGTGGGAAATAGAAAGTGAGGTTGACTGGTAGAGAATGCCTTGATGCATTAAGTCCGCCCATGTACCACTATTGTACATAAAGTTTAAATAAATATATAAATTCGAGTTTATTGTTTTGGTATGTTGTACCTGTTAAGCTATGGAACCGATAGTGATTCAATTTGGTAAAAAAATCCTACTTACTTTAGCAGGTCGTATGTAGAGGAAATTCTTTGAATAATATAATAATTAATACTACTTGTAGAGATTTATTATGGGGTATGAGGAAGTCAGATAGGCAGTCCGGTTAGGCTGGAAGCCGACCCCAATTTATCACTTTGTAAAAAGCGCTGACATATTTATATATGTCACTGAATAATTGCAAACTACGTAAGATTACAAAATATCTTGAGAGATTGTAAACTCTCGATAAATTGTCAAATGTACATTTTTTCTGCAATTATACAAAAAAATCTTCTATTCCGTAATATTTCCATGCGTTTTGAGAAATTGTGGACTGACATAAATTGGCGACCAAACAGCTCTCTGGTCTACAATTTATCTGTTTTGGTGTGACAGTAAAATTGGAAACTTCGCCTCTCACTGGTCTTTGTTTTCTCTGAATATACCAATTAAAGCCTTGTTTCCAGGTTTACTACCACACGAAAACGGATAAATTGGAGACTTGTGCTCTGATTGGTCGCCATATTATGTCTGTCTACAATTCCTCGAGATGACTATCAAATTTTGATGTGTAAAAAAGTATTTCAAATGTTCGGTTGACAATTTATCGAGAGTTTACAATCTCTCAAGATATTTGATATTCTTACGGAGTTTGCCATTTTCTGGTGAATATACATTTAAAGCATAATTCGGATCTTCACCTTATTTAAAACATCAATAAAACAACTTCACATACTTGAGAAAATTTAAATTATTGAGTCCGAAAATTGTATACACTTAATATAAATACTTATTAGATACAGTAAATAAATTAAGCCTTGTAATATCTCTTAGCAACGCCGTTCCATTTGCTGGTGGTGAGGGTCTGGAACAAGAAAGTAACGCAATATTAATCAATACATATAATAAAATCGTAGCAAAGTAAAAACTGTACATTCAATATTTTTGAAGTGAAAACTTCTTTAGCGGCGTCGTGCACTTTTTGGGATGAGTAAAAAATGTTGAAGTCGCGTCAGGACACGTGACCTGATCGAAAATCAAATATTGTATTTTACCACATAAATGATAGTACTTTAATACTGATAATTAAAGCAATTAGTGCGAAGTTATCCCCTAACCGTTCCAAAATATCAAAAATGCACAACGTTAATGTTCAAGTTTTCACTTCTGCCGGCACTCCCGGAGTGCAACCCGTTGTTTTTTTTTAAAGAATACTTGCGACAGGTTCTACAAAGGATACCGAAGCAAAAAAAATATTTATGGAAATTTTATCTGTTTGTCTGTATGTATGTCCGGGCAAAACGCAAAAACTACTAAATACATTTAATTCAAATTTTCATGAATATCAACCAGAAGTCGGGATTACATATAGGCTACACATTATCACGCTATCAAGAGAGTCACGCAATATGAATACAATATAAAATAAAGAGTTATGTATGTACACAAGTGTGTGCGCAAACACAGGTTTCACTATTAGTTCCTTTACTCCCATAGTCTTATGGGACGGCAATCCGACACGACTGGCAGAGATCAGCCGTTCGATTCTGTAAACATGTCGAAGTAAAGCCTTGGGTGAAGTGATTACGAGGTGAGCTGTCAATCTATATAATCAAGATGGAATAACCGTTCACTTCGAGATCACGCGACATCTTGATCATATTGATTGACAACACCAAACTCACTCACTTCGACATGTTTACAGAATCGACTGGCAGGTGCAGGACCAACGGCTTTACGTGCTTTCCGAGGCACGAGAGTGTCACACCACACCAAAGACTATATAATACTCTATGCACCACACCAACGCTCAAACTTCCCGGAGTTTGAATGTTGGTGTGGTGTGGTTTATAAGGAATTTAGTTGTAGCAGCTAAAACCCAGTAACACCTTTTGCCCGACCAGGGAATCAAACCCAGAACGCTCGTGCATTTAACCCTTGTTAAGATTAGAGTATGCGTGAGTAGATTAACGGAATCCATAGTCACTATTTGATATCTATAAAACACAGCCAAGAGAACGGGCTTAGAAGTTGTAGCGGGGAAGGGAGCCTGACTTGATCTGCCATTTCTAAATAGATTCCCAATCAACACATGTTGAGAAAACTGGACTAAAAAAGCCTAATTTCAGCAAGATAACCGACTTATAAATAGTGCAAATAAATAGCATTACTCGCGAATCCTAACTGTTTGTTTATCAGTATGGTAAGGCGTGTTCCTTGCCATATCTTATGGTACCTACTAGTGTAAAATAATCTATCTATATCAACCCATATCTGAATTTTCTAATATTTAGGTTAGGCACTGACGATAAGTGGCACAGCAGTAACACCTAAGAAATATCTAGTTCCATATAAATCTTCAGATGCAAAAAGAAAGTTCAACCTTGACAAGTGATGGTGCCACCAATTCATCTTTATTTTTTATGGATGGGAAATCATCAAAGTACTCCTTCCGCTCGCTCGGGCGGAGCGGAAGAGCGTGTCAGACTTTTACTGACTTAAACCCATGTGTGTTCCTCCTAAAGCCCTTTGCGTTCCAGGGCCGCGGTGACTCTTTCGAACAAATTACGCAACCCTGGCAGGCACCAATTTATCATGCTGTTGCGACCCGCAAACGACTGTCAAAGACCCCTTAATGACACCGAGACCACACGAAAGCTTAACGTGCTTTCCGATCAATGTGAGGATCTCGGTGTGTTGATATGGTTGGCCTTCGTTCCACGGAGCGACTTTGAATGACCAATGCGGCTACCACACACTTAACCACGAGCCCGTTCTTTTCATTGTAAGTCCAATAGAGGAGTGATTTTCAAGGGGCTTATCATAATCTGCCTAGCCTTTTTTCCAGTCCAACCGGATTCAGCTAAATACCAGTATTTTACGTGAAGCGGCTGCCTACCAGACCTCCCCAACCCATTAAGGTGGTAACACGGTACTCCTTGGCAAGACTGGAGTCAGATTCTGGGCTTCTGACAATCCGTAACGACTGCCAAAGATCTACAAATGACAGCCGGGACCAACGGCTTAACGTGCTTTCCGAGGCACGGAGGAAACTCGGTAAGGATGGTCATTTAAGGGCTTATATCCATACTGAACAATTTTACAGCTATGGAGAAAAACCTTCTAACCACGACTAAAATTATACTGGAAATGTGTTCTTCTTTACGAAAATGAGAAGTTTTTCAATGAGTTTCCTTAGGAAGTGTGTACTTTATGTATTGGATTTTGGACTTAAAGTTAGTTTTTAATAGGACAGTGACGATCACTCCTCAATTGTGAGTTCACATCATGGTTAGAGTATAAATAAGACACAGCTCCTTACCACGACCATCTCGTTGCCGGAGAACTGCCTAACAATGGTGAGGTCGTTGCCGTCGTCGTACTTCTGCACGCGGGTGACTTTGTCGCCATCGACGGTGATGGTGGTCTTGCACTGGAATGAATCATACAGAAACCGTTTACACTCAGACTTTACACTCACAGATGTAGGAAAATATAAGTCAAATGTCATATGTGTTGAGATTATATTGGCACCTTTTAACCAGAACCAGCCTTTTAGCCAGAATACACTAACACTGCTTGGCGGCAAAAGAATATATCTATGTGGAGGTAGCTAAGTACTTCTTTCGACGAACTTATTCTCTCGCAACAAAGTTTTATGACTCGTTTTTAACTAAAATGGATCTGCCAGTAGTTGCAGTGCCCAGTATTTTGAAGCGACTGCCTATTTGACCTCCACAACCCATCTATCATTATTATGGTACTGAGATCTACTCACGGCACGGTCAGCCACTTTGTCGTCGAAGGCGACTCCAGACTTGAAGGTGGTCTCGTTCTTGGTCTGAGGAGTGGCGGTGGTCACGGTGTACGAGTCTCCATCCTTGGTGAACTTGACGGAGGGAGAGTAGTTGAGGTAGCCCTGGGTTTGCTCGGCGTTCAGACCTAGAGACAGGTATGATGTTTTAGACAAAAAATAAAGTTTTATAGAAGTCGTAGGACATCGCAACCCTTTTTTTTTAAGGATGGGAAATCATCAAATGACTTCTTCCGCTCTGGGTGGAGTGGAAGGGCGTATCAGACTCTTACTGACTAAAACCTATCCGTGTTCTTTCTAAAGCTCTTTGAGTTCCAGGGCCGCGGTGACTCTTTTGAACTATTCCGCAACCCTGCGCACTAAACGTTTTGGGAATACTTTAATTGTGCGTAAAGCTAAGGAATGAAATTTCCTGCGACGGAGTCGGTGTTTTCTGGTACCTAAAACCAAGAGTGAGTAGCATTCATGGTCGACCACGTCATCGCTTTCCATCAGGTGAGACTGTGGTCAAACGAGAGCCTGCCCATCATAAATATTACACAGTTTGAAGATGTAGTGTGTGATGTGAGTGTCTTTTCTAAAGGGGATAACTGCATGTTATCCATTTTTCAGAAAATAGAAAAACACTAAATGTGAACTATGTGAACAGTGGCGATTCTCTTGAGAAAATATCTTGTTTTGTTAAGAACACGCCGAAACGTCATATTTGCCTTTCAAACATGACGTTTCAGCCACTGTTAGTAGCTGATTTGACAGTTGGTTAAAGGTAGATACATTATTGAAACGGGCCGTAACTGATTATTACTGAGTGTTATCCTTCGATTTTTTGAATTAATAATTCAACCCTACTGTAGACAAAAACTGTAAATTTATGGTGTTCAATTCGGGTTTGACGGTTTGATAAATTCGTTCAGAAACGGCCCTAACCATTATGTTTGTTTAATCCAGTGTAGCTGTGAACAAATATCATTGGGAATTAAGTAAAAAAAAAATGAAACTGAATTATATCACGAAAATCATGCTCAAGTATCATGACATTGTCAGGTAAAACAATATGATATAACTAATTTACAATACTTGAATAGTATTTAGTCACTGTCTCTATGGCAATCGGTCAAGCCCAGGGTTTTTCTGATAAAGATCACGTTACCGTTTATAATCAGAAAGCCATTATTTAGATTAGCATAATACTTTGTATAAATTATCTTAATGCACTCGGTGATATAATATATTGTAGACTTAGATCTGTCATATAACAAATTATGCCATAAAAGGGTATTAATGAAGTCATGTATGTCATGTGATTCGAGTTATCTATAAAACTATGTTTTGGTGTTTGGTATTGGATGCAAAAGGGTTATGGTAAGCAATTAATGTTGAAAAGGCTAAAATTCTACATAACGTGGTCACTTAAAGGTTACAACTTTTTTCGAATCGCTACACAATTTATTTATTTATTTCGTAACAATTGCTTACTATACTTACAGTTCGCACCAAAGCGCCACAGTACAGTAAGCCGATTTTGATCATCGATTTTTTTTTTTTTGGACGTGACCACTCGCAGTTTAGCACACTGAGGCTGGTTACTGCTTAACCGGACTATCCTGTGGTGGCCTCAAATGAATTTAAGTGGGGGCCTTAAATTCAACCAGGGCTTACAAACTAAGCTAAATTAAACTAAATTACCTCTAGCTAATTAATGTTCATCGTTCTATGAGTGCACATACATAAATATATCGACTCCGGTTCCTGAGCAATCAGGGCGTTCAGCAAACTGATCGCGTGGGCCGTTGGGGCATATCGAGCCGTAAGGGTATGCCAAGCATAGACACAGATGGCAAAACATCGAAAAGAAAATAAATTTACGTCGGAGGAATCACAAACCTCAGTAATGAGGAACAGTACCTACGACACAAGGAGAAGGACTCTTAGCCAGAAATTCTTAGTTTTAGATAGTTATTTATTGACATCAATCGAGGGTTTCTTTTTTCCTTGTCAGCATCCTGCATACCAAATTTTATCAAAATTGGTCCAGTCGTTTGCGCGTGAAGAAGTAACAAACATACACACACTCACAAACTTTCGCCTTTATAATATTAGTGTGATTTGGATGTAGGTTTACGATGTTGGGGACCTTCATTACATAAGTTCTCAAGAACAACAAGGTATACAGGTCGATTTTCGAGTCGATGGTTAACTCTTTAGATGGTTTGGACCCAGTAGGTGGCTAAGTTAAAGCATCAGTGGCATTCCTCAAATCCCTTAATATAGGGTATACTATCTTAGGATCAGTATACTGCAGTTGAAGTTTAGTTTAGCCATGACATTGATTAGATTGTCTGTTACCGAATTATTGCAAACACCGTAAGTTTGTAATAAATCTTGTGATATTATAAACTTTCTATATTCCTGCACGGTGCCATTTTAGTCGTCTTACAAAGGCAACCCATTTCATCTATCCAATTGATCAATGTACCTATGTATACAAAATATTGTAAAACTTATATTTGAAAAGAGTAGATAACTTTGTAGTTTCTTGTCCGTTCTTCTCCATAAGAATCTACTTTTTGCAAATGGACAACTAGAGTCACTTATATTTTAACCCCAAACTGTAAATTGAAGTTCAAAAATGGTCTAGTTGAAATAAATGAATTGACTTTGACTTTGACTTTGACAATGACTACTACACATTTATTATAGAACAATCGTATTATTAAAAAAAGTACATTTTATTCATTATCATGACGCATGACGAAGTTTGAAACATCCTATAGCGAGCGCTGTCCGAGCCTTGAATTACAAGGGCGGCGCGGAATGGAACGGTGACATTGTTTTGATACGTAAACATTATTAACAGGGTGTTTCATAATTCTTATGCATTATTTATTTTATTGTATCTATTATCTTAATTAATGAATTATTTAAAAAAATATCGTGCCCAGAGGTCGTTTATCTCGGGTAAATAAAGGGGGCAACTTTTGTAATACGACTAAAATAGCACACTGTATAAGCAGTGGCAAATAAATAAAGAAATAGTAACAAACATAGTGAACAGACTATTTCAAACACAATCCAATAAATCCTCTCTAAATTCGATAGTTCACAACCGTGTCTTTTCGAGACGAAAGTTCATAATCTAACGCTACTATAAACTTATGGTACCTATTTGCAATAACGCGGGTACAGGTCGAAATTTTATAATGAGACTCACCCAAAGCCTTAACAAAGTCCTCGAAGTTCTCCTGCCTCTCAAATTTGTATTCCTTTCCTAAGAATGCCATTTTTTCTGGTTCGTTGACTCGGTTGTACTAGAAACTGAAGGGCCCAGGGGGTACGATAGTCTGTTATATAGTATATCAGTAATCCCCTGGCTTTAGATAAGGTGCCGTTTGCGGTATAAATGATAAAGTTTATTGCATCTCGATCTCAAGGCGCCGGCGGTTAGGCTTTGTTAGTGTTTAGGTGTGTTTTATGTCTTTGGCTTTAGGAATAGGTAGCTAGCACAATTTTTGTGTTGTTGAGTAATCTGTTTGTATGTTTTCTTCGAAAGAAATTCGTTTGATATTGATATATTGATATTGTTATTGCTTCAAGGTTAAGCAACGCTTGCCACGGTTGGTTTGTGGATGGGTCACCATCTTAACATACCGAGGTTCCTCTGTGCCTCGGAAAGCATGTTAGCAAATCTGACTGAAGCCAGAAAATCTGACTCCAGTCTTGACAAGAAGTACCGTGTTACCCAGTTAATGGGTTGTGGAGGTCTGGTAGGCAGCCGCTCCACGTAAAATACTAGTATTCAGCTGAATCCGATTTGACTGGAAGCCGACCCCAATACACATCGGAAAAGGCTAGGCAGATGATGATTGTTATTGTCTAACTGTTGACTAGCTTCCTCTTTGCCCGCTAGAAAGTCGTTAATCCCAAGGGAACGTAGTCCCGGGGTTAAAAGTCTCCTGTGTCCTAATCCAAGACGACACATAGGTACATGGTGTACCTATGTGTCGTTCAAATTCGTTCAGCTGTTGCGCTATAAACAGGTAACGAACATACAGGCAGATTTATAATACTTATAATATCCGTATGGACTATCATCATCCGTGAACCAACTTCACCAACTCTTTTCCCCAACCTCATGCTCCTGAACCAACCCCTTCCAGGTACTAACTGTGATAACAATAATATTTTCTACTCTTCTGACAGTCCCTGGACGACCTTTGGTGACTGTCTTACCCTCGAGACCAAGTCAGCAAACTTTGTTTTCCCGGATAAGACTACGGCACTCAGGAATAGCTATAGCTTTCGAGTAGTGAATTATTTTTTTGAATCGGTCTAGTACTCAAAAATCTATAGGTATCTATAGTTTGGTAGAATTTGTAAGACATAGCCCCACGCATCAGTCACGTCACTACACGCAATCAGGGACTGATATGTATATTTCTTAGCATGTCGATGGAAAATAGTTTCATATTCAATAAAAAAAAAATACTATTGTTAGCCTCTCGTTAGACCATTATCTCGCCTGATGGTAAGTGATGATGTGGTCGAAAATGGAGCACGCTTGCCTAGAAGTAACCTATTAACTCTTGACTTAAATACTCCCAGGTTGTAGCTATCAGGAAACACAGACTTCGGCAGGGAATTCCACTCCTTAGCTATGTTCATTGTATTGTAATATATTGTATGATCTACGGTAACACCATTCGCTGACGCAGCCATAGGGCCGTCACATATACACATCCGAGAACCCTCACCTGAGCCCTGACCCTCATCTGTTGAGGTGAGGTTGTCTATCTCTTTTTTACGACTGTACTGGTCGGTGACGTGTCGGTAACGTGAATGATGTGTGTATAAACCTACTTGTCGTATTATATTTTAAGTTTAGATGGAAGTCGTGAGCCAGAAAAATCTAACACAAGTTTTATCAAGGGTTACTGGGTTGTGAAGGTCAGATAAGCAGTAGCACCATAGATATAATTTCTGTGAGTAGCAGCATGTAAAATACTGGTACTCAGCTCTATCCCAATATATTTGGGGAAAAGGCAGATTGATTGAAATTGTATGCCAAAAAAAATGTGTTCACATTCTTAAGACGCGGTAGGACAGGCCTGTAGCACAGTATACTTACATTTTATACTGTGCCTGTAGGCCTTTGTAAGCTCCCCTTCACCCGCGACCCCTCATATTCAGCAAGTCATCGCATTTACGATTCACAGAAGAGGCTGTCCTTCTTTTGTTTTTGATGCTTGCCGGCTCATGAAAAATTTGCAAATATTAACGGCTGTGTATGAAGAAACAATTGCCGTACTTTATTATCAATAGTGTAGTACTACTATCGCTATAATTTATTGAGCAAATATACAATATATACTTTAGAACAACAAAAGGGTTTGAACTATTTTATGGAATATTTTCTCTTGTTTTCCACTAAGTTGCGAAGCGCGATGGAATTGGTATACAACGTGTAACAGAATAAACGCAATACATCTTAAGGGTTCATCGCGAAAAAAAAATTAACTGTTCAGTACATTTTGAGAGTTTTGCGCACAGAAATGTATGGGGAAAACGATTTTTGTTTTTCGCGATATCAGTGTTGGTCCCGCAGTAAAAGTTGTTCATAATAACGAGTACCATGACCCCTTAAGAGGTATTGCGTTAATTCTGTTACACGTTGTAAATATGGATGAAGGCCACTTAAAGAAAGATGTTCAGAAATTTTTATTTAATATCTTATTTGCTTTAATATATGAGCTGCTTTTGTTTACAAAACAATCTAAGTTTGAAAACTATGATTTGGCAATGTCATAGTCATTTCATTACGATACCTACGGTAAATTAAGTATTGAAATACTTCTCATTACAATAACATTATTTTCTGCAATAGTAATATATAATCTATTAATAATACTATGTCGGCGATGTGCCTACACATAATATAATATTATATCTAAATTTATATCTGCTTGAAAACTTAGTATCATATTGATAATAATCAGTTGATTTAATTTTATTACGATAACGTTCTTATGATTTTGCCATGGTTGACTTAATATTGTATTTTATAGTTGAGCCAGGACTCCGGTTGATAGGTACAGGGTACTATGAAGTCTTAAAACGATCATGATTTCGCTCTTAGAGAGAGACGGAGCTATACATAGCGAATAGCACTGTCCTTTTTACATCATCGGAATTGGATGGCATTAGCCGTCATATTAGCGCAGCAGGCATTTGAAATTGTCGGATTCGGAAAAATATGAAGCTAAATTGCGGATTTCAAAAGCGTAGATCTCTCTGATGAGCATTTCATAACAATGCCGAATTGCTCACAAAACTTACAAAGATAATACGAGTATATTCGCTTTTTGATAGTGTCAATATTCTTACAATGACATAATGTTGCAGTGCAATGATCTGCAGAGTCAATGCCGAATTGCTCTCAAAACTTACAACGACAAGATATTCGCTTTTCGACAGTGACAATATTCTTACAATGACATAATGTTGCAGAGCAATGATCTGCAGAGTCAATGCTGAATTGCTCTCAAAACTTACATTGACAAGATATTCGCTTTTTGATTGTGACAATTTTCTTACAATGACATAATGTTGCAGTGCAATGATCTGCACAAGGTTTTATCAGCAAGAGGCGCTCCCTCATTGCTGATAACAACATACCTGACTGATAATGTCGAGCAAACTAGGTCTTCGCCCGCACACCGTTCGCTTGGAGTCCAGGGTTTCAATGTTTCCGATAGAAACTGTAACAGTCCATTTAATTCCTTAAAGTAGAAAGTAGTTTATTTAACATGAAAAATCTCTTAAAACGCCACCAAAAATATTCAGGGTTCAGCTGTGAAAACTTTACAGTCAAACAGAAACTTTTGTATAAGTCACCGAATAGAGAGATTGTAAGCTCTCGATAAATTGTCAACTTAATATTTGGAATACTTATTTACGCATCAAAATTTGATAGTCTATACCTTTTCTCTCGAAGTAATTCCGAGAAATTGTAAACCGACGAACGGATCTACAATTTATCGGATTTTCTTGCTTAGCCAAGTAGCGGAACATAGGGCACAAGGAGCTAAGAGCTCCCCGACACGAATAGGTTAAGTTCGAAGTGAACTTAGCTCCCGTCATGCCTTTCATGTTAGGTTCCTTTAAACCCTGCAGTCAGAAATAGGAGCCCCGCAGTGGGGCTCTGTCGTCGAGGTTAGAATGTTGAAATTACTAAATCTTTATAAGATTATAATTTCTCGATATATCATGAAAAAAAAAACGTTTAATATACAATAAATCCAATTCAATAGTTTCCAATATATCCGTGTCTTATTAAGAAAAATTGTTTACATTTTCACGCGATATTTTACAATCTTACGCCGTTTGCCATTTACCGATGACATATACAGCGTGAAATTTTAATGGTTGTTTTCCCGCAGCGAAATGAGTTTTTCGTGGTAATACAAAAATAATAAATTTAAAATCAAGAAATAGCAGAATAACAATAATTGTGATAAACAAAACTCGAAAGCAACTTCGAACCAATATTCTAATATTAGTTTTAGTAGTAATTGCGCTCGTTGCCCTTCGCGTATCAACCAGCTGAGCGAGAGGTACTTTTTTTTTTAAGTAAGTAAGTATTTATTCACAAAAACATAGCACTTTGCACTGTATACATTGCTTGAATAAAATAATATTTACAAATGATGCAACAGTAGTTTCTATCTTTTAAACTAGGACTAGCCTGTATCTTAAAAGATAAGGTTCAGCCAAATGGATTCTGTTTATAAAATATTACAAACGAAACAAGTGAAGACATTGTCAATGTTTGTACTAATAGAACAGAAATGAAAATAAAATAAAACAAAATTAAACTAAATGCTAAGTCACACCCATGCGTGAAAGACATGCATGTGTGGGTGTGTGTGTTGGGTGTGTGTGGTTGTGTGTGGGATGTGTGTGAGTTGTGTGTGTGGTTGAGTGTGTATGTGGGGGGTGGGGCAAGTGATTCCGTGAATTTAAAAATCCTACTAATATTCGAAATGTGCAAAATTTGTACGTTTGTGCAACAATCACCCAAAAACGGCTGAAGGGATTTGTATGAAATTTGGCACACATGTAGTTCATATCCTGGAATACACATAGGCTACTTTTATCCCAGTAGGGTAGGTAGGGTAGGTAGTTTAGGCAGGGTAGTTGGGGTAGACAGGGTAGGCAGAGCAGGTAGGGTAGGTAGTAAATATATACTTGGGGTCAGCTAGTAAATATATACAAGTGCGAGATGTGATCTGTAGATATGTATTTGGTATTATATTAAGAGGTCTGATATTGAGACTCCTGATTTAATGGCGCCGCCGCCGCCGCTTTGCCGACAAAGTGAAAAGAGCGAACGGCGGCGCGTGCGTGTGTTGAGTAGTACCTACGTCACGTCTAGTGAGTTACTATTGCTTCTCACGCTTTCGAGATTATATATTTTTTTTTTTTATTATTTGAAAACAAAATATTTTTTTATTTTTAAAGTTTAACTTTATGTTTCGATACTACTACTGATGGCTAATCGTTCTGCCACGGGAAAACAACCATTAAAATTTCAGCGTGTATATAGGTTCAGTTAAGGTTTAAGCTAGCGAGGGGAGTCAAACACCTCACTCCCCTTGCCGACGCGAGGTGGCCCGCAGAGGCGGGCCGGCACCAGCCGGGGGTTGCGGAAGTCGCATACGTTCCCGCGATCCCCGGCGTAGGTGGAAGATGGAACACCGGGGTGGTTTTAGTCAGTAAGAGTCTGACAGACCCCTCCACCCGCCCCAGGGTGGAGGATCTCCATGAGGATTTCCCCCCGAGATAAAAAAAAAAAAAAATAAGAAAGAGATTTTTTCCGTTGACCAAGTTTTTACCAAAAGGAAAGTATGGTCGGTTGGTGGGTATGATACATGGATGAAGTAATAAAAAGTTATCTAAGTTTTGGAGGCGTGATATGCACTTCTTATCAGTGTAAAGTTAGCGATTTTTATCGAAGTCATAATTTCTTATCGACATGTGTCTGATAAACAGTTCGATATTGAGAAGTAATACACCTACATACAACTGTAATATGAGTGCTACAATTTAATTTGGTACTTAAAGAATTATCTAGAAAGAAAATTTTGAAATTACAAATAGTCGAAAAAAGGTTAGGGTAGACCGGGGACAGTTCCAGGGACTGCGGACTTGGGGATGTCCGTCGCGTTTGACGTCGCGGGCGGAGTCAAACACCTCATTCCCCTCGCTGCTGCGAGGCACCAGCCGGGGATCACGGAAGTCGCATACGTTCCCGCAATCCCCGGCATAGGTGGGAGATGGAATACCGAGGTGGTTTTAGTCAGTAAGAGTCTGACATACCCGTCCGCCCGCCCCAGGGCGGATGACATCCATGAGGATTTCCCCCCTTTAATAAAAATAAAGACATTTGTAGCATTTCAGGGTTCGTTCAGAGAATACAGTAAAAGAGTGGGAAAACAGAAACGAAACTTTGCAGGAGATTTTCAAGTTGTTGTTTGCATAATATTCAAACGATATAAGGGCTCCATTTTTATGGAAACTGATAGACACACAAAACGTTTTGGTAATACTTTACGTGCGTACAGTTGAGGACTGGATTTCCCTGCCGTAGTCTGTGTTTCATGATAGCTACTACCTGGGGGACTTTAAGTCAAGAGTGAACAGGCTACTTCAAGGCAAGCGCGCTCCATCGTCGACCACATCATCGTTGTCTATCAGGTGAGATTGGAGTTTAATGCGAGATTATCAATAATAAAAATTAAAACAATAATATTGTGTTCAAGTCAAAATCTCAATCAAAGTTTTTTTTCAAGTGAAAACTTCTTTAGGCTCGTTGAGCACTTTTGGGTGAACAAAAATCATGGAACTCGCGTCATCGTCACCGAACGCTTTAGCTTTCGCTTAGTTTTCACTTCTATCGGCAGTCCCCAAAGACTGCCCCGCATGTTTTTGCTCATCCCCTGCGTTTCTATTCATCACGTTTTAAGGTAGGTACATGACTGCAGCACTGATAGTTTTAATTTATATATAGTTTACTGGGTTACAGCTATAAGCCAACATTACCTTGAGATGTAACGAGTCATCATCTGCCTAGCCTTTTCCCAACTATATTGCGGTCGGCTTCCAGTCAAACCGGATTCAGCTGAATATCTACCAGTATTTTACGTGGAGCGGTTGCCGACCAGACCTCCACAACCCATTAACTGGGTAACACGGTAGTTCTTGGCAAGACTGGAGTTAGATTTACTGGGTTCTGACAATCCGTAACGTAACGACTGCCAAAGATCTACAAATGACAACCGGGACTAACGGCTTAACGTGCTTTCCGAGGCACTGAGAAAACTCGGTATGGTAAGATGGTCACCCATCCACAGACCAACCTTGGCAAGCGTTGCGTAACCTTGATCGACCCGTACGGCTGTTATTCTTTTAGCCACGAGCTCCTCAAGAGCTAGAGATGTAACACAACACAAACATAATATTAAACAACACAATACAATACAATAAACACACAACAACATACAATAAATATACATTACAATAAAGTATATAATAAATAAATATTAAATACTTTTGACACACTGGTGTCAATTGTGTACCAGTAATGTGATGAAAATAAACACATTGTTTTATTAAAAAACTTTACAACAACTAAAACAAACGGAGTTTAAACAAAATGTTATGATGAATTGATGATAACTCTGTGTCAACAAAAATATACTTACTTGCCTTATAATTTTAAACCTACCGATTAATCTGTTATCAAACAAGAAAATGATAATTTTATCCGCTTTGTGGCTAATTAATAGGAAATTATTCAGGTTGGTAGTTGATAACTTATGCCAATTCCAAAGTTCAAAGTCTATTCAACTTTGGAATTAACGCGGTATCTATGTATAAATAGTCTGGCTGGTGTCTACAATTTCACCTCCACATCCAAGCTTGTATTTTGCTTACGAGTGCGACAAATAGGCGATAGGCACACTGCAACGCACCACGCAGCAGCATGCGGGAGTGCGTGTTCTTACGTTGCTTGAAAGTATCTCTCTTTGTATTGAAAACTCGCGTAGTGCAACACACAGAAAACGCATTCACGCGCAGTTTTTTTCTTCGTCCGCCACGCTCGCCGCTGCGTAGTGCGTTGCAGTGTGCCAATCGCCATGGGTCATATGATCCACCCCAGCTCCTTTAGGAAGGTCATGCAGAAACGCCCTGGTGTTACTGAATATAGTTCCGTAGTAGGTACTTTGCCTAGATCCAGCGACTACTGGGCAGCTTAGAAGGATGCTGATGAGCTGCTGTCCGAATGAATAAACGTGGAATAGGTTTCTCGATTAGGATTTCTCAATGGCTGCCGCCTGGAGTTTGGAAAGTGGTTGATTTCTGACCCCTTATCCCCATGTTCGAATCCAACGTGATTAAAGGACGACCCTTAAAGCTGCTGGTTCTCCGCCTGATATTCCTCCTGTCATACTGTTCCAATTATCGACCCATCGGATTGTGTGGGAAGTCCGAATGTATTTGCGCACACTCTTGTGCAATATTGTAGTGGCATCAATGCCGCCACAAGCAAAACTAACGAAGTAAAATTTGTACCGCAACAAAAAGAACCACAACGCCATCTAGCCCGCCAGCGACGAACTACTAACGAAATCATTGCATTGCGGTTACATGCGGTACCAATGAAGGTTTGTGAGACTTTACACCCTGTTCCGCATACCCTCTATAATATAATATCGCCCGTGTCTATGGCAAATTTCAGTCTAGGGGACATTAAGGCGTCGTCCTAATTGGCTAACGATCGTACGAATTAACGATGTGATTTGGTCGCGCGATGAAAATTATCGTGAAAATGGTCCAGTGTTCGTGCAATGATTTACAAGCTTCTCGTCGTGCGACGAAATCGCATCGTTAAGTCGAACGATCCTCGGCCAATTAGGACGCCGCCTTATTTTAAGGTTTAATGTTTCTATTTTGTATCAATCTCTGGAAGGAGTGATCCAATGCAAAAGTAACTCTGTCTGATGCATGTTCATGTTCGTATGGCTGAACGAATATGGATAGAATTTGGTACACTGATAGTCCATGACTTGGGTTAGGAAGGACATAGGATTGTGCCGCTTGGGAGGAGCCGCGCCGTGCCCTCATCTCTGTGGTAGGCACTGACCTCTTGCTGCCGGCCGTAATTCATGCTATGGCTATCAGGCTATCAGCAGACGCATCGGGCGTCGGAGGAGGGCATACGCTGCCCTCTTCCGGCCCCCCTAACGGGGTCCAGGGGCGGCAGACTTGGGGATGTCCGTCGCCCCCCATTCATCCGGACCCGAGGTGGCGACGCGTGGTGTTCCCGTGCGCCCCTCTTTGACGTATCGAGGGGAGTCAAACACCTCACTCCCCTCGCCGACGCGAGGTGGCCCGCAGTGGCGGGCCGGCACCAGCCGGGGATTGCGGAAGTCGCATACGTTCCCGCGATCCCCGGCGTAGGTGGGAGATGGAACACCGGGGTGGTTTTAGTCAGTAAGAGTCTGACAGACCCCTCCACCCGCCCCAGGGTGGAGGATTTCCATGAGGATTTCCCCCCGACATCAAAAAAAGGAAGGACATAGGATACATTATCCCAGTCGAACAATTTCCGAATCACGGGCGAAGTCTCAACTAAACCCAGCAGTAAAATAAAATACTATAATCAGAACCAGCTGTATTTATATTATAACATAGGTATTTAACGACCACCCGTATAACAAAATTAATTAAATTAACTAAGTAAATATTTTTAATCTTTACATAATACTTCATAAATTCGGACGCATTTCCCGGGCCAACCATCGGCTGTCGTAATCTGTAACAAATTAATGAGAATAAATACAAAAGATTGGAGCTGGCATATCTGTGATAAAAGCACCTAAAAAAAATACAAAATATTAATTAGGTAAGTAATTTAGAAGTGAAACATTTCCGTGTACTGAGGGCCTAGCACGAATGTTTTTGATATAAAATTTTAATATACTCGTTTCGCACATTATATTTATTTGAATTGGATACCTAGGTACTATATTCATATTTTTGTATGATACAAATTATGTATTTCGAATAAAATGAAACCAAAATACCATGGGGTTGTAGTATTTTATATTCAAAATCCACTTAGGTTAACGATACTGTAACGTTACTATACGTTAAAACATTCGTGCTAAGCCCTCAGGTCTTAATAGAAAGTCTGGTGGCTTAATGGAAGGTCAGGTATGTAGAACACGCCAGCTCCAAAAAATGAATTTGACAAGTAGCAGTTGGCGTTACTGTATCAAAACTGCCAACCCTCTGTCAATAAACATAAGCTGTGACATTAGTGTTAATAAACTGAGCGCCAAGTGCATGCTAACTGCATGCAGACTGTGCACCGCTTGACAGTTTTCTAACACCCAAACTGCATCATTGCAACAGTCAGATTCTAAGATAATGCAGGGTCTAAGCTTATAAAAACAATCTGAATCCTAAACATAGTAGCCCACTCTGGAATAGGGTCCAAGCCCCGGCAGGCTCTAGCCCTAGCGGGTCCCATCTCCTATTCTGACATCTCTTTGAGGCGCGCGTGGAACACAACGCGCCATCGACCCGGGCCTGGAGATGATCGGACAGCGAGCCACCCAACGCTCGCCGTCCACAGGCCCGCGCCTACGGTGGCCGGGGATCGCTCTGCCACTACCGACGCCTGGGGCGTCTTCTTCTGTAGCGGCGGCGGTATGTTAGACCCATACCGGTACAACTATGACAAGACGTATTATTAACACACTTCAAAGGAACCTACTGATGATAAACATTTGTGAGACATTCACAAGGTGTATCACAAGGCTATAACTAAAACCACGTCATCTGGAAATCAGCCACTTACCACAGATATGATTAGAAATATGACACATGAAGTTACGTACTACCCATAGACTGATAACATTCAGAAAGATTGCAAATTGAATGATTCATTCGAAACGTGATGACTAGGTCCAGAAGATGATGAAATGAGATAAGGAGTTTTGTTTTCAGTAAACAATATGAGTAGGGTACTTGAAGATGGACGTCGGCGTCGTAACCGAGGCAGGACTAAAAAACGCTGATGTGACGATTTTTGAGATTGATCTGAGAAGGCAGAAGGTAAAGTTGGCTGGAAAAATAGGGAGTAGCCTTTGCCCAGTAGTGGGACATATATCTGTTACAAATGATCAGATTTGATCTTAACGACGAAGAAATTTGTGGGATACTTATCGACACGAGATAGAGAAATTCAGGTGAGATTCAGCCAATTCGTTTCATGGTTATGCTAACGGAGCAGCAGGCGACTGCGCGAGGGGTGGATTCCCAGGTCGAACAATAATTTTGTTGTTTTTTTCCATTGGGAATTTCTCTAAGACAGCCCGGAGTTTGGAAATTGCTAGTGTAACAACCCCGCTCGGTTTTGCGCAAAATCTCTCTCCAATCGCGTCAGATTGCCGTGCCATCGGACTATGACAGTGAAAGATAATCTATAGTTACACCCACACCTAACACTCTGATATGTCCCGAGCCGATGGTTAGTCTCCGCAGAGATTAGCCGCCGTAGCCGAAAACAATCATGAGGCCTATTAGAATAGTGAGGTATAAAGAGCAGAACTTTTTTTTAAATCTTAATTCGAACCTATGTGCTCAGTGCAATTTTACGAAAGAACCTCCACCTCTTTTCTTTTAGCAATCATACCTACCAGATATCTTTACAAGGTGTAAAATCTAATCCAACCTTAATATTATAAATGCGAAACTAAATTTGTTTGTTTGTTACGCTATCTCACCTATGTCGCTGATACGAATTTGGAATTCCACGGTACAGTCGAATCCTGTACTAGCACTGCTCACTATATAAACACTTCTACACGATAGGTAGGTACAACGGACAGTTATCTATATAGAGCATGCATGGAAGCAGGGGAATTCGTTGAAATACTGAAGCAATCCCTCAGATCACAATATTCACTTACACCTGATATCTTGAATTAACTGGGAAGCCTAATGTGCTTCTGGAGGTAGGCTAGTGGGAATGACTCACGCGCAATAGTTCACCATTGCGATTACGGACGGAAACCAAATCTTGATGGATAAATAGATGTGCACTGGCGCTGCCCGGTCGGTAGAAATCGAACATCAAGTCTAGTAGATTGAGAGCCGGCCGTTCAAATTCATATCTTATCGAGACACCGGAAAGAAGCAATTTGTAGAAGACCTAGACCGTTAGGGATTCTAAAATAAGTTGGTCTGCCGAAAAAAAATGTTTTGTGTAGTTGGATGATTTGTAAGAAGCGTAGGAAAATAAGTAAGAAGTTGGTTTCATTCGGTAACTCGATGAGGTAAAAATAATGGGTCTCTCGTGTCTCAATGGGTCTGCGAGCGATACCCGCCAACCAACGTCAGCCATGGCAACCCAGCAATTTTATGTCTGCTCATCGGTCTATCCCAATAAACTCGTTTCTTTCGGTAACTAAGTGAGACATTTTGTGTCCAAACTAAACTTCATCATCATCATATCAGCCGAAAGACGTCCACTGCTGGACATAGGCCTCCCCCAAGTGTCGCCACGACAACCGGTCCTATGCATCTCGCATCCATCACCTACCCGCGACCCTCACCAGGTCATCGGTCCACCTTGTGGGAGGCCTTCCAATGCTTCGTCTTCCGGTATGCGGCCGCCACTCCAGAACTTTTCGGCCCCATCGACCATCAATTCTGCGAGCAATGTGCCCTGCCCACTGCCACTTCAGTTTGGCGATCCGTTGGGCTATATTGGTAACCTTGGTTCTCATGCGGATCACGTAAGGAAACGCCGAGCATTGCCTTCTCCATTGCCCTTTGGATGACTTTAAGCTTTCCGATGAGGCCCATTGTGAGCGACAACGTTTCGGCTCCATAAGCCATCACTGGCAACAAGGACTGGTCATAGACTTTCGTCTTGAGACACTGTGGTAAGTGATACGAGAATATCACGTAACTTCCCGAACGCCGCCCCACTAAGCTTAACTTACCCCCCATACTAAACTTACCACAGTTAATATTTCTGGTGTGAAAGTCCGCACATGTATAGACTTCCGGCCGTTATCCTCAGTTTGAGTTTGTGTCATGCGGTCTGCGTCGACCTCCACTACAGATTTTAACTGGAAATTAATACAAATAATTATTACAACGACATTGCTAACAAAAATTAAGCTTATTGTAAAAGGGGTTAGGGTCTAGAACAGGGGTCACCAATTAGTTTAATTTGGGGTCCGTTTTTAAAATAATGTGGCTGCCGCGGTCTGTTTCTACTGTTTATACACCAGAGCAGTTTCTAGCCTGCTCTCTTTTCATATTTACATCATCATTTACCAATATTTATTTATTTATTTATTATAAATACTTTATTGTACTGTCAGTGTACAAATGTTTTAAACAATACTAATCAGATATAATAATATAAAATACATAAATACAAAACCAATTAAAATATGATACCAATATTTAGTAAAAACTCAAAAAATTACATACACACAATTACAATAAACGTAAAATCGCGAAAAAATCAACTGTTCAGTAAATTGTGTCGAGCACGTAAATGTATCGAGCAGTCGTTTTTTTTGCGTTTTCAGTGTTGATCCCATAGATATAATAAATAAGGAGATATGCCCGGTAGACGAAAATATATCGGAAACTAGTGTCTGCAGTTAACCCCTTCCACACACATTTCTGTGGTTGTTCCTGTGCGATAAGACCGCCCATTGTACACTTGTTTTTTTAAACGTTTTTACTATGTTTGTAATGAGGTGTACAATAAAGTATATAATAAATAAATAAATAAAAGTTGTTGTATGTTTACTTAAGGTCCGTAAAAAATAGGTTGGTGGTCCGGATTCGGACCACGGTCCGCCTTTTGGTGACCCCTGGTCTAGAAGAAGGAAATAGGAATATTTTGCCTCTGTACTTTTTTTACACTATTATGTAACAGCAATATTGGAAAGCACGTCAAACCGATGATCTTTGACATTCTCTTTTGAAACATACTGAAAGGTTTTCTTTTTAATTCTTGTTCTTTGTAGTCATGACTCCTGAGACCCTCAAAGACTGAGGTGGCCTGTATCCCAGCTTGTTACAACGGCACACAGCAAAACGGTAGCTGCTAAGAAACGGACACTATAACTGTTGTTTGACATTCTATAATGTCAAAAACACCGTACCTATTCTGTCTTAGGAAACTGAACTGGACTTTACCGACCAGTCGCACAAAAGCACTAAGTGCTTCTACTCCATATTTATTATGTGCACAGTCATAGTGTGCAACTCTCTGCCAGCATCTATGCTCCCTAGCACCTGCAACCGGTCAGCTTTCAAAGAAGGTGTGAACAGGTATCTTCTGGGGCCACTCGCTCTATCATCTACCGAGGTCGAGAGCACGATCATGAGGACTAAGAAATTAAAAAGGCATCCTCACCTTAACTCCATCAGGCCTTTCCTCAATGAACTCCTCATTGAACTTGAAGCTAAACGTGATAGTTTTGAAAGTCGTGGTCATCGTGAAAGTGTAGGTGTCGCCATCTTTCGTCAGAACGGCAACCGGGCTCACTGCGCAGGCGGCTTTGCGTTGTATCAGGCCGACTCCTGGAAAATGGAGACAGAAAACCATAAGTTTACAGCATAATACCCTGTGTAGAGTGAGACGAGATAATTTGATTTTAAAAATTGCAGCGACAACAATACAAACGACGAACAAAAAAATAGAGATGACGTCACACAAATTTTATTGCTGCATCGTGCGAGCAAAGTTACTCCAGTGACTAGCATATTGGTACAGAGTGCAACGGAAAGATGAAGTTATATTTTAAAAACTGCTTCAACCCATTAAGATGAACAACTTTCTTCAAGGGAGTCATAGTCAATACCCAAAAAAAATTGATCAGCATCTTTGTATGAAAAACATAATTTTCTTTTGGGAATTGACAAAAGTTGCTTTCTTTGAAGAGAGTTGTCTATTTCATTTAATATGGCCACCCTCTATAGGAACCTATAACACTACAGCTCAAGAACAACCATCGAGCTATTTTGCCCGTGAGACACAACACTCTGGTCGGAGGAAATGTCCACCATGTTCGGCATGAAGTATATAAACCCATAACACAATATAAAAGACAAAGACAATGTTACTTAAAGCGTCATCGTCATAGGATAATAAAAAATCACGACTTTATAATTATTATGGGCATTTTAAATTAGTATGGAAATCAGTTTAACGCGCTCCTATTCAATGAGCTGTTTTTATATAGCTACACCTACGACCAGTTGAGGGCTGACGCACATTTTACAGTCATTAATTAGTACAAAGGGGCTGTGAGTAAATTGTGGCTTAATTATAACAGCCGCACGGGTCGAGTTTCGTTAAACTGTGAGTCCCAGCTGTCATTCGTTGGTGGGTACAAATCTTTGCCTATTTATGTCACCGGCGTAAGATTGTAAAATATCGCGTGAAATTGTAAAAAAAAATATCTTAATAAGGCACGGATATTTTGGATACTATTGATTTTGGATGGGATTTCTTTTCTCTATCTAAAATACTGTTATTTAGCTGGTTTTTGTTTAAAGTAGTAGCTTGCCTAGCTATTTCCCGACTAGCGAGGTCCACTCGGTAGTCGTGAAATAGATAGGATTCAATTCAGTAACCCCTCGTCCAAAACGACTTAAAACGTGTAAAATGATAGCAACGAGCCTCCAATCTTTGAAGCCTTCCAGTTCCAGACAACACGATTTGACAGTTACTGTCAAATCGCGTGTTGCCATTCATTCTTAGTTCGGGTTCGGAACTAATCGTAAGTCCGTACGTGATATGGAGTAGAATAAGCCCGCAACAAAGCCCAAAATTACGGACTTCAGGTTTAAAGAGTATAGCCCCCCTGACCATCGGTAGCTTGGATGGTGTTGGGCGAACATTTTTAAGGTAAACATAACATTACGCATGTATTCCGCAAAGGGTTCGCCGAGTTCAGTTATGATTAAATCTTAAGTTCTTTATAGGGTACGACCATTTTGCCATTAACCGCGCTTAAACCCAGACTGAAAAACCCAGTTTTTAAGGATGGGAAATCATCAAATGACTTCTTCCGCTCTGGGTGGAGCGGAAGGGCGTGTCAGACTCTTACTGACTAAAACCCATCCGTGTTCCTTCTTAAGCCCTTTGCGTTCCAGGGCCGCGGTGACTCTTTCGAACAAATTCTGAACCCTGGCAGTCTCTGGCCCTAGCGGGCCCCGTCTTCTCTGCTGACATCTCCTTGAGGCGCGCGTGAAACACAACGCGCCATCGACCCGGGCCTGGTGGTGATCGGACAGCGAGCCACCCAACGCTCGCCGTCCGCAGGCCCGCGCCTATGGTGGCCGGGGATCGCCCTGCGACTCCCGACCCAATAACACTTAGCTTACTATTATTGGCGTTTTTTGTCTACCAGACCGTTTACCAGACTCCCGACTCACGGTAGTGATAGGAACTGTGGGGTTTTATTCGGTAGAAGTTCGTGATAACCCTACGTATTCCCCAGACGGAGGGCACCTATGAGGATATCCCCTCAATTGACTTTTTTACAGAAAAATACAACCGACTACCAAATAAAAAGAAAACACTACAAAGTATAAAATAACTTTAATTTCGGAAGTTTTTGGTTGTTTCTCCGTATTTTAACAGCGACTTCCGAAATTAAATTATATTTAACAATTTTTAGTGGTACACACCCACACCTAACAACACCACTGGAAAGTCACAGGAAAGCAAAACACGCAACTTCGTTAACTTGGTAGATATATTTTCTATTTCCTCTAGCTATTTTGATTTAAAAACCTAACTACTGAACCGATTTTGATACAACATTTACGGGACCAATCGGAACGTATATCCTTTCACATGAAAGAAGAATTTTTCAAATCGGTTCATAAATGACGGAGTTATGAGGTAACAAACAAAAAAAAATACATAACCGTATTGAGAACCTCGCCCTGTTTTTGCAGTCGGTAATAAAACAAAATTGAGCCCAGAACCTCATTATTTCAGACGAATCTATCTTTTAAAGCTAAGCACGATATATTCTATCGTTAATAGCACATTAATGACAAATGAAGAACAATCATTACCTACTATAATGTTAGGCATTGTATATTCAAGGTTTCGTTATAATTAACTATCAAGCAAGTTGACGTTGAATAGACTAGATTTTTTATTAATATTATTGTTTTTCTAAGACTCGTATTTTTTAAAACAGTTGTAGGTACCTCTCGACTTTGATACGGGGGCAAAGTCGAGTGGAATACTAGTTTTTTTATGCACGGAAATGTGCTTGCTTATTTCAGATCAAAGTTATTTAGAAAATTACTATGTGGGTCGATTCTAAGCGATTCAAAAAAAGGCCCAACCTTACTTAAAAAGCAATTATATTATTATCATCATCATCCACAGCCCGACTTCGCTCACTATTGAGTATATGTAGGCCCCTCTTCTCTTGTGCCAATCCTCACGTTATATCTTATCCAGGTCATGGTCCGTCTACCCGTCTCCCAAGTTTCATCAAATGACTTTCAGCCGTTAAGGCGTGTTGATGATCATGACCCAAATTCACATACACGCAGTACATACACATACAACCGAAAAATATTAAAAACTACAACTTTTGCACTTAAGTATTGTAATTAATTACAAACGAGAAAATAAATAAAGCTAAACTAACCTGTTTCAAGTGCGTCATAATAAGTGAATTTTTAACTAGCAGTCCAAACTCCAGTTCCCACCAAAATCATAATAACAAATTATTTAAATCTCACTAAATCAAAATGCAGGGTCATTATTCAAAAAAATATTTAAGTAGGCACGTACCTCACTTGGTTATTTTTTTTTCATATCTAAAGAGAGGTGGTCCCGGGTCCTAAACATCAAGCTAAACGGACTAGACGATAGGATTCCCTAATTTATCCCTGGTTGTGCATCGAGCAGTTTTGCGATTAGCGCGCAAAGTAAACCTATAGACGACATGACTTAAACTCTTACTCGTGCGAAGCGTACGAGCGAAGTGAGCGTTTCCCACAAGCAAGTGAATCATGCCCACTCTTAAGGTAATTATCGTAAGCGAGCTCGCTTTGCTCGCTCGTTTTAAGAGATCGTGTGTGTTAGCGCTCAATGCTCACTCGTGTCAAAAGTGAGCTCGCTTCGCTCGCTAGTCCTTTTGGTTAACTTGCCCCACTCGTAAGAAGTGGTCACAGTTATATTCTTACCTAACCTAGTCGATTGGGATATGGCGGCAGTTCGTAGGATTACACGATTTGAATACTTTGTTAAGTAGTAAGAGATTTTATGTAAAAGACTTATAGCTGTACTCACCGATAAACTTTAAATACTCCTCAAACTGTTCCGACGACTTCAACTTATATTTCACATTAACGTATTTGTCGATCTCCATTTTGTAGACCTTGTAAAAACGCAGGCAGCTGATAACTGAACAATTCCTTTACCAGCAATGTCATAAGATACAGTAGATCTTCTTCGCAATCAATTTGCACTCTGAAATTAAATAAAGACATCGGTTAGCGTGATTGGAAATTCTTTAGGGTTAATTTACACTACACTTATACGCGCTCTTGAGAAACTTTGTGTATAGCATCGTTATGAATTACAGTTCTTGTTTTTTTTATTGTAGTATAACTGCAGTAAAATCTTGGCATTCTATCTTAACCAACAGTTTGAATAATAAGTGGTAAAACACACTTGCTCTAATACTGGCTCCTACCCCACTGTTGTTAGGCATACAATAAAGTATATTTCTCACTAGTGCGGAAAAGTCGCCTAGCTGGTCCACCGATTCGAGTTCGACTCAACTCCCAAAAGGAGTGAAACGGGAGTTATTCTGTTATATTATGTCTGAATAGCGACATGCGAATGGTTCTGTAATGTGACGGACGTAAAAGAATAACAACATCCCATCACTTGCCGTGGGTGTCGTAAGAGGCGACTAATGGATTCAACAGAGAATGGGCAGCAGCATTCTCTGTGCATTGCAACAGCTACACTGCGATCACCAACCCTGGCAAGCCTGGCAAGCGTGGTGATTATGGCAACCCCCCCCCCCCCTTGGGGAAGGCCTATATCCAGCAGTAGACGTTTTTCGGCTGGTATGATGATGATGATGATATTGTCTGAATGCGATCAAAGTTACCGGCCACACATTGGCGGATCCAGGGAGGGGAGGCTAAGGGGCTCAAGCCACCCCAAAAGACAATTTCTTTGGTAGTCTACAACTTAACGAAGTCAATTAGGTATTTACGGAAAGTAATCAAAGGAGGCTTGTTATGCGTTAAGCAAAATAATATATTATGTTCTTTTTTACTGTGTACCAAGGCCCCAAACGAATAGCTGTGGCCGGCTAATCTTCACATGCTGACATTGAATAATGTCTATTTTCTAGCCAGATAAACTGTAGTGTCAATGACCTGCCAGTCCGTCAAAAGAACTAAAAAGTATAATTTGTATTTTTTTTATTCGCTTCTCTCAGTTCAACCTATGAGTTGTCGATTGCTTAACCGGACCTGCCTGTGACAGCCTCATATTAATTGTATTGAAGCCTCCAGCCAGAGATTATTTGTAATCCAGCTGCTTGGCTTTATATAGTTTAATGTTCATAATAATATATGTAGGAGCCTAGCACTAACTACTCACATGATTTAGGTAAATTTGGCTATTGTATGGGCGGACTTCGAACAATAAAATCACAGTAGATTTATAAACATTATTAAACCATTTTTATGTTATTTTAGGTAGAACTACTATCTAAAATAACATAAATTTTTTTTAATAATGTAATTAGTAAATTAAAATATTATGCACTATAAATATAGTGGAAAACAGTCTTTATAAAGCGATTCCTTTCAAGTTCTCGTTTTGAATTAGGTAAATGGGGAAAATTGTGTTTTTGAACTGGCTTCCCTATTTGATAAAAATATTTTTACCGCCAAAAGGAGGGTAATGTTTTTCGAGAGTATTTTTGTATGTTTGTATGGATGTTCGTATGTATGTATATTTCTTTGGCACGCTCTGTAGCCTAAACGGCAAGATGGATTTTATCTTGAGAGGTGTCGTTAGATTCGTCTTGATAGTGAGATTGGCACTGGGTACTTATATAAAAATTAAAAAGGGCCGATTTTTGGCGCCATATCAGGTTACTTTTTTCCCTTAACCTATCGAGTGGAGTACCTATATATAGTAAAATAAGGGCTCGAAGAGACGAACCCGACTGCTAAAAATTACTTTAAAGTTTCAAATAAGTCGCTTTTCAATCACAGATCTGACATCACCATGAATTGTTTGATTTTTTATTTTTTTTTATTTAGTATGGGTTTGCTCTTGACTATAGTCTAGGACATAGATGACAGAGACAAAGTCGACGATGGAGCGAGCTTACCCAGAAGAAGCCTGTTCACTCTAATTTTGAAGAGATTAGGGTTGTATGCGTTCGGAAACACAGACGCAGGCAGGCATTTTCTATTCGTTTTTAGCGGTGGGGTTTATGACAAAGTAATTTTTTTTCACTAGCCCAGCGGCCGTGGTTGTTTAACAAACATCTAAACATACAGACTATCCCCGGATTGTAAGTTTGAGAAAACCTACCTAAAACTACCAAAAGTTCACTTTTCAAGCAATCTGATGCAGTTGGTGACATCAGCCAGTAAATCAGGATTTAACACGTTTTTAATTCAAAATATTCAATTCAGAAACCCAAAATACCACAATATTATTTGTTTTATCATTTCTCACTAAATCATTATGTGAAGTTATGTATTTGTAGGATTTTGTTCTTTGTAGTAAGCACATAGCATTATTTTTTTGCATTAGCTACCATATTTTCCTGTCCGTTTTCCTGACCCAGTTAATTTAATAAGCAATTTTCCTCATTTCTAACTTACCTACCTATTCTTTGTAACATAAGTAAGTAGGTAAATACTTACTTGATAATCACAATAAAATAAGAACGTACAACTTGTAATGCACCTGTTATGCTAATATCTATATTATTATATAAATACTAATTAATTAATTATTTATGTATTTATTTATAAACATTCCTAGAAGTCGTGTGTTACCCGAGTATGGGCAAACAACCAAGTTTTAGCAAATCTTTTGCCCATCTCTACAATAACTAATTACCTACACAACAGAAATCCAAATCCGAATTTGGATCCGCCGCCGCCGGTTTTGGGCAAAAGGAACGAAGAACAAAATCGTCATTACGTCAGTATTTTGTACTTCTTTCCTTTTGACTTTTGGAATTCTGTTCCTTATGATGAAGGACCAAAAAATTTGTAAAGTTTCATCAGTATCACAACTCCTACTAATATTAGAATTAACACTATAAACTCAGAAAAAAAAAAAAAAACTTTTGACAAAAAAAAAACCAGTTGGCAAATTTAAACTAGTCTTACTAACACGACCTATGTTTTATAACGTGCCTGGGACATAAAACGTCAAGGTGACAAACCATTTATTTCCCTAAATGTGCATAATTATATCGTAATGCACGTCACCAATAATTCGTATTAAATCGAATCAATTTGATACTACTTATCCTACTACTATTATAAAGGCGAAAGTTTGTAAGTATGAATGTATGTATGGATGTTTGTTACTCTTTCACGTAAAAACTACTGAATGGATTTTGATGAAATTTGGCACAGAGGTAGATTATAGTCTGGAATAACACATAGGATACTTTTTATCCCGGGAATATGTTCCCTTAGGATAGTTTTCGACAATCACGCGGGCGGAGCCGCGGGCGGCAACTAGTATAAAATAATTCCAAAATTAACATTACGGTAAAACACAATGATTCGTCAATTCTAAACTAATCATATAAACAAACTGACAATATATATTTACACGCTAAAATCTACCGCCAAAAATACACAAATAGTCACTATAGAAATTAGAATACTTACCAATCGGCAAAATCACGTAAAAATTGAAAATCTATCTATAGAAATAAAAATGAATCGCCGAAATGTATGTACGCGCATAACTTGAGAACGACTTGAACGATTGAAATTTTTTTTTTGTCGTGTTTGTAATTGTCAGGGCGAGGTTTGTATGAAAGAAAATTTTGAAAAAAAATATACATCCGGGCGAAGTCGGGGCGGGCCACTAGTATAACATAAACAAGACACATACACACAAAAAATAAATACACGACTCAAACACTACGTAAATAAACAAGACTCACCAAATCAAAAACACATTTTAAATCAATAATTCTCTAATCAAAACAACAATCTTACGCACTGTACAGCTATACTGATCCGTTGCCCAACGGTTACTAAATCAAATGTTTACGTAACACGACTGTGCGGTCTGACAGTCTGATTAATAATAAAGCTGTTACCACACCGCTGCTGGCTGTACCGCTGCGCACGCGCAGGTAATTCTCACGCATGACGTGTACAGTCACCAGCATAATCACTTTACACTTACGCATAATTCAAAAAAGGAATTTTCTCGTGGAGCAGGATACGATTGTAGCAGTGAGAAAATACCTAGGTATTTCATTATAGTTTGGTTTCGAATATACTATTTATTTATTTATTTTACGCACACAAAAGTACAGAAGGTAGAAAACCAATAGTTGGGCGATGCAGAGACAAATTTTATAGTGGATAAAAGCGAAAAACGTGAGCCGTCGCGGCACGCCAGGCAGATGTGAAACATCGAAACCATCCAACAGCTGACTCGCCGCCATAAATGTTCCACATCAAAAAGCGATCTATATTTATTTATAAACTAGCGGTCCCGACAGACGTAGTCCTGTCCTAACATTTGCTTTGTGTCTGACGAAAAATTATAGAAGTCGATTGTAGCGCCACCTACCCGGTCCAATTGTGAATCTAAACAATTCTCGAATCCCCTTGAACACACACAAAAATTTCATCAACATCGGTCCAGCCGTTTAGGAGGAGTTCAGTGACATACACACGTACACAAGGAATATATATATTTAGATAAACCTTAAATGGGTACACCATATTTCTATCAATATTTAAGAGAAAATTGCTCTTAAATGTTTCGTAATTGTCTGCTATTTATGCTCGTGACAGTACCTCCGTTGTAGGGCACTTAGCACTTGAGCGGTTTGAAGTAGCCCTAAGTGCGGTCATGTTTACACTACACGTGAATTAAAAATCTATGGACATCAATGTCAAATTATTACCCTAGATGTGTGGTTGACTGTACTTGGCGTATTATAGGATAACGTTAGTGTTAGGTTGACCTTGAAGCTGTCATAATGGCTTTAGGAGGATTTGCAGAGTTTAAAAGTAAAAGACTCTTGATCAAGATCTACGAAGAGATCAAACTGAAAAAAGCGAATAAAATTAGGTACTTACATCATTTTGTATCAAACCTATTTAAGACTCAGCACAATGTACAGACAAGCTATTAAGAAGGTAAGCAACGTAGGGTTATTTTCATTTTTTGCGACATAAGTTTTTTTTTGTCGGACATTATAACGTTCTTATTATCTTTAGTAATATTATAAAGAGGAAATATTTGTATTTTTGTATGTAACGAATAAACTTAAAAACTCCTTGACAGTTTTGAAAACTCTTTCTGCAATGGATAGCTACATTATCAGGGAGTAACATAGGCTATATTTAACCCCGTACTCCCACGGGAACGGGAACTACGCGGGTGAAACCACGTGACGTCCGCTAGTTAGAAATATTTTTAATGGCACTTCTTCCAAATTCCAAACTAATATTACAAATTTGCGAAAATTAGTTTTTTGTTACGCTTTCACGAATAAATCGCCACGTTAACGCGAGTAAAGGCGCGGGCAAATGCTAGCAATTTAATAAATTACAACTGACGTTTTCCACCTATTAAAAATTTAAACTTTTAACGTGGCAGGCGCCCGTTATTGTTATGAAAAGATGTGCTACTAACCTAGTTTTATAAGTTTTACTAACAAAAATATGAATCACGTGTGTTCGATTTAAATAAATATTATTATTATTTGAGAAAAGAAAGTGTCAGAAAATTGTTTAACATTTATGCTCCTTGACCTGCTGTGGCATAAATGAACTTTGTACGAACTCGGTACAATGTTTCAAGGCCAGATCTAATTTTATTTTAAACTCAAGTGTACAATAACATGATGAATCATGGTTGAAAAAAGTTACGCAGTTTTATGGTATAAAAAAACATGATAAGGCCTCTTTGGTCCAGTGGTCGCAAACCACGACTGCTGAGCGTGAAGTCTGGGTTCGATTCTCGAGTCGGAAAAAGTGTCAAAATGGCATCTAAAGCCGTTTTTTTATTTATTTAAGAAGCATCACGCCTTTATTCCCAAGAAAATAGGACTGAGGAAAACCCATAACATTTATCCCCAGTTAAGTTAAACCCTCTGCTTATCCCTTTGGGGCTAACAGACGTACCAAACGTTAACTACAATAAATTAATAATTATTATTATAATCCTCAATGCAATATACTTATACCTATTTGGCATTGAAAATTAGCAACCTAGATGACTACCGCAAGGGCTGGTTCGAATTGGCTCGGGAAAAGAATATCTGGAAGGCTTTGAGGGAGGCTTTTGGCCAACAGTGAGGCAGTAAAGGTTGAATGAACGAAAAAAACATGCGGGGCAATTTTTGGGGACTGCCGATAAAAGTAAAAACTAAGCGAAAGCTAAAGCGTTCGGTGACGATGACGCGAGTTCCATGATTTTTGTTCACCCAAAAAGTACACAAATATACACAGTATACGTGTAGCTCATGGAAAGCGTTCGGTGAAGATGACTTCCATGATTTTTGTTCACCCAAAAAGTACTCACGCGCCTGAAGAAGTTTTCACTTAAAAAAACAGTTCTCGTATAATTTATATTGACAAAAAAGACGCGTTTCGGTGTAGACTCAGCCCTATACTGTGATAACAAGAGATCAACGCACTTATTTCATGATTGGTAGTAGATATGTAAGATATGTATATATCTACCTACCCACGAATTACCTACACGTACATTGAGCGCGTAATAAAGTAGATATTGATCCTATTATCAAATAGGCATACCTATTGCTAACGCAATATAATGCGAATTGCGATGGTTACCAATGTCACCAGTATTAAATTGTCTGTGCTAAGGCACAGTCGAGAAGTCCATGGCTTCTTAAGTTTTCAAATTCTATTTTTTTACACTCACAAACAACAACCTTAAACTAAGAAAAACGTTTCCAGTTGATTGCATGAAGCCTTAAACATGGAACAACTACGTACAGAACAAGATTTATTCATTCTAAACAATTATCTCGTGACATCTTATTAGGGTATTCTAATAGGTAGAAAAATAAATCTACTTAAAATCCGTGAGATAGATTTCCAAAAAATATTTGACACGTATCCTTTCTTTTTTCACTTATCTTAACAAAAAATTACGAAAACACAGTGCGTTGAAAACTAAAATAGGTATAATATAATAGATTTAATATTTATACTGTGGTTATACCACAGTATCGGTAGCCTATGTGTGTTTAATCCAGGGTGTCAGCTTCCTGCATATCTTTTTATTAAATTTTGTCCAGCCGTTTGCGCGTGAAGAAGTACCAAACATACACACACACACTCACAAACTTTCGCCTTCATAATACTAGTGTGATCTGCCAAGCTTTTTCCCAACTATTTTAGGGTCGGTGTTCAGATACAACTGAATATAAATTTACCAGAACAAGCAAGAAAAACCAAAGTTTTCAAGTACAGCTAGGTAGTTTAACTAGAATGTTGTCTGACTAGTTTGCCTGGAGCCAGTCATGCACAACCATTTACCTACTTTAAAGTAACTATGTATGTATTTACTGCAATTTTATTGCTAATGGTTATAAATGACGCACTTATAAACAACTCGTAGGTACCTCCATACATAATACAAGGTAATCAGAGGCCCTACTATGAAGTCTTAAAACGATCATGATTCCGCTCTAAGAGGGAGACGGAGCTATACATAGCGAATAGCACTATCCCGTTTACATCATCGGAATTGGATGGCATTAGCACGTCAAAGTAGGGCTGCAGGACCATGGTCACATTAAATTAGCTTGGGCAACTTCGCAAACGTCCTAAGTACCTACCTATCGATATCAGATGACATCAGAACGTCATTCATCTGAATTCTGAATGAAGATGACGATATGGATTTCTCTAATACTTAGTCCTAAAAAGCGTCTAGCTGCAATTTGCTATTAAAAATCTACTAGGGATATAAGTTCAAAAGGATGCAAAAATAGGTTTAGGTGCGTACTGCTGTGGTAAACTAAAAATTGAACTCATTTCTAAAAAACGATCTAATTAAAAAATAATAAATCAGTGTAGTGACAGGACTATTTTGGCCAATAAACCTGATATAGTGGTGGTGGACCGAATCGAGAGGCGTGCAATGATTGTAGACATAACCGTTCCGCATGACGAGAACCTCGAGAAAGCCGAGAAAGATAAACAAATATCTTGACTTGGCTCGCGAGGTTGTCTGCATGTGAGATGTGAATAATGATTGTACCGAATACCTAGGCCTTAGTAGGTTCTCGTTAGGTAGCTGGATCAAGGGCTTGATTCAGAAAGCAGTACTTCTGGACACGGCTCGCATTGTTAGGAGGTTCCTCTCTCTAGAGCCCTGACCGCCGGTAGCTTGGATCCTGTTCCTGATACCGGTGGGCTACCATTTTTTATATTTTTTTAATGTTTTTATTTTTTTATTTTTTAGGAAATATTTATAAACTGAAATAAGTGTAACTGTGTAAGTAGATACTTATTAAATGAATAAATGAAATCAGTGTTGTTTGTTTCCTTTCAAATTTTATTATTTTTATGAATGTCATTTGCACCAGTCTCGTCAACTAGAACGCTGACCCTCACCGCTGTGAATTTATCTCTTACATAGTAAATTACCTATTCAATTAAATTTTCTACTTACCTTTATGTTTTCAGAGCTAAGATAGCAGGTTTATATGTTGAATAAGAGAGGATGCAATTATTGTTTTGAAACTATAATTTACCACTAAAACTTACAAATACACTATCTGTCACTTTTTAGTAATTGACAGTTGTCAGAATTATTTCTAACAAAATGTACTATATACTCTTTTAATACGTTAATTCGAAATCTGGCTATTATCGCACGGCTGTCCATTGACGTCGAACGTAGCAGCGGAGCGGAGTGCGGTAGTAATGCGGAGCGGAGTTGCGGATTGAGAGGAGCTATAATAATAACTATTATAGTAAGCGAGTTCACGTAACGAGTAATTTGAGCGGGCGGCCGGGTTTTTTCCGTTTCCTCGCTTCGCTTCCCCGCTCCGTTTCCTGGTTTTGTACAATTATTAAACAGGTCCGCAAATTTCTGTCTACTAAAGCGGAGCGGAGATTTTATGTAATTTCATTGGTTAATCTTGGAAAGGCTCCGCTCCAGTGGAAAGTGAGCCTTAGGCTCAGGCGTCGTCGTATTACAAAGCGATCGTCGAGCGAATACGCGATCGTCTCGTTAATTTGGTCTGAAAAACTGGAAGGCGCTCTCTATCATAGACTAATATATTATGACTATCGGCGCGATGACGATTGGCTTTGCCATACAAATTGAACGCGACCATATTTGTAGTATAACGATGCCTATCTTAGCAGCGTATTTCACGCATTTCTTTTCCCATATTCGCCCTCGTGCGAAAAAGTTTTGTTATTTTAGTACCTGGATGACCGAGCTTGGCTCGGTTTTGAATTTTTGGTTAACGTTTTCTAAAAATGAAACCTAGCTAGATCGATTTATCGCCCCCGAAACCCCCTCCCTGCATACTAAATTTCATAAAAATCGTTGGAGCCGTTTCCGAGATTCAGATTACATAGGTATACATAAGTATATTCAAGAATTGCTTGTTTCAAGGTATTATTATATTATATATGTAGGTATATATTAAATAGATTGATAAAATATTAGGCCGGTTCGCGACCAAACCTTCTTTCATAAATCGAATACTTACGCGATGTGTAGGTAGTGCCTCGCAGGTTCTGACCAAAAAGACTCGACGTAATGAGGACGGAACTATTTTTATATGTAACCTATGGAGGTTAGGGTCGTGATGGTAGATATCGCACTAGCGCGCGCAATTTGTGGCAAACAAATTCAGACAATATTGTATCATACGTTACGTACTATCCATCGCAGTCGTACATTTGTAATAACAACTCAACGATATCTGACCGCCGCTCCGTATGAACGTAGCGTATCTTTCCTTTATTATAATATAAATTGGTCACGATAGACTCCGCACAAGATGGCGGGAAGAGCTGCACAAAACAAACGACCAGAGGTCCACATTACCTGACTCCTGTACCTAAAAAGCTGTTTACCATGGGGATAGCTTTTGCCAAGCAGTGGGATGATGGAACCTAAAATACAGTACCTATGTTCCAGAGGGTTATTCCCAGTTGTCGCCACTGGTGACGCCACCACTGGCGACAAATGGGAATATTTTTCAAAAAAAGTCCCAGTTGTCACCAGTGGTGGCGCCACCAGTGGCGACAACTGGGAATGGCCATTCTTCTAGTTCCCAGTTGTCACCAGTGGCGACAGATGGGAAATATAAAGTGATACGCCTCCGGTGGGGGCGATGCTAGAGCTGAATTATAGTGATGGGGTTTCATTATTGTATCACTAACGAAGTTTTAAATAGGTATATTTTATATTTTCTTAAATAAAACTTTTACACGTTACTTGGGAAGATATATATTTTTATAAATCACAATATTTGTATTCATTGAGATTAAAACTGCACAAGTACAGTTTCCAGTACTACAACTATTACAGATCGTATAATTATTTTACTTAAAACTATATTATTAGGTTCTTATCACAGATTAATCAACGTATGGCATTATGTAGTTCTTAGGTTATTTTTATAAAACAGACTTGTATATATTAACCACAATAATTGACGTTTATAATTTTCTAAATCTACAGGTATTATGTTACTCATTAATTTACTGCGATGTCTATCACAGATTAATCAATGCATTATTTACAATAATTTATACTTCTACTTTTTTATCACAGATCAACATACTATTTACAATAATTGACTTTACTCTTATAGAGATCTATATATGATATTGGAAACCTGCGCGAAGCAGAATAGTCCCGTGACGTCTTTTTATATAAACTAACGAAACTTCACCAGAACTGCACGACGCACTTGACCCTGACATTGTTGGGAATGCACTGGTAAGTGTTACGTCACTGGTCTACGAACCGACAACAGCATAGTGGAGGGGGTTGATCGACAGGATCGGAGCGCGGAAGTTATGGCTGATTGTAAATATATTGCAATTATGTACATATTCATTACTATTTAGTTTGTGATAAGAACCTAATAATATAGTTTTAAGTAAAATAATTATACGATCTGTAATAGTTGTAGTACTGGAAACTGTACTTGTGCAGTTTTAATCTCAATGAATACAAATATTGTGATTTATAAAAATATATATCTTCCCAAGTAACGTGTAAAAGTTTTATTTAAGAAAATATAAAATATACCTATTTAAAACTTCGTTAGTGATACAATAATGAAACCCCATCACTATAATTCAGCTCTAGCATCGCCCCCACCGGAGGCGTATCACTTTATATTTCCCATCTGTCGCCACTGGTGACAACTGGGAACTAGAAGAATGGCCATTCCCAGTTGTCGCCACTGGTGGCGCCACCACTGGTGACAACTGGGACTTTTTTTGAAAAATATTCCCATTTGTCGCCAGTGGTGGCGTCACCAGTGGCGACAACTGGGAATAACCCGTTCCAGAAGTGCGCGGTTAGTGTTCTGTAGCTGCTAAACAGACTTGACTTTAAAAAAAAATCGACCGCGAAAAGGGCGTTTTTAAACAAAAAAAATGCCAACAGCTATAGCGTTAAAAATGAGCAGTTTCCTTTAGTTTGCCATGTGTTGTTACTTCCCAGAATTTGATCCTTATTAGCGACACTTTCAGATGGTGTAATAATACATGGTGTTTTTTTTCACAAAACCAACCGGTTCGATTCCTGACTAGAAAAACCGATTTTTCAAAAATCCAATAAGTTTTTGTTTTCATCAAAATCGGGCTCGAGACTTCTTTGTGTTTTTTGGTATTCCTCAGTTTCGGATTTGGCCATCCACCCCTTGAATATGACCACGCACTTATTAAACACCCTGTATAGGGTCTACTTTAACCCAAAATAAAACCAAATCATACTAAAAATAGAAAATTTTATTAATAATAATTAAAAATAGGGTGTATGTTACCCTCATAAATTCTGTGAAACAACGTGAAAGCACAACAATTGATACATAGGTAGGTAACAGATATTAATCATTATAATTCATTTGGTCAATTTTAACACTAAATAATACTGATAAACGTCAAATCTTGATAACTGTGCTGTAATTTGAGAGGTTCACTGACCCCCGCAGCGCTTGTTTTTGGAGATTCTGAAAGGGAATAAGTATTTATTTAAATTTTACCTTTATTGACCACAGTAACTTTGTTGTCAAATGACCCTTCATTTAAAATCAGGACAATTATTTTTTAATCATCCTGAATTTTGACATGGAGGCTGATGATGGAGACCAGAAAGGTGAATCGAGGATCTCTTACAGCTCGTTTCAATAACGTATCTACCTCTAACCAACTGTCAAATTAGCTACCAACAGTAGCTGAAACGTCATTTTTGCCTTTGTAACATGACGTTTCAGCTACTGTTGGTAGCTTATTTGACAGTTGGTTAAAGGTAGATACATTATTAAAACGGGCCGTTAGTTAGCTACTAGTATACCTATCGTATTTGTGCTTATGTAAATCGTATGGGTGGGTTCTATTCATTGTATCTTATAAAAAAAGGCTTGTCATTTGGTAGGTTATGTATGTATGATTTTCACTGATTGGGCCGCGTCGTAGCGTATTCTATAATTTCAAGGGAAATTGAAGCCAACTGTGAAGCAGTAAATGTTACATTTGCATGGCAGCCGACCAGCGTGTACGCAGATCAGATAGGGTTAATTTGTTATTTAAATTCCACGCCAATATGGCATCTAAACCCTTCACAATCGAATTCAATTTCCTTCAAGACATTCATCAAGGATTTCAATAAAGAATAGTATAGATTCCATAGTAGATCAATATGGCTTACCCTTTTAAACATATTAGCCATCAATAAATTAGTTTTCTTGATGTTTTCTTTTCTCTTTTCCTCTTTCTTCTGAACGACTTCTGGCAACGTTTTGTATATATTTTCCGAATGCTTCTTCATTTCACGTTCACTTATGAATTTTGAGGCAGCTGAAACGTTAAAAAAGTATCCATTAGAAATTGGAGCTACAACTTACAAGTGGGGGTGGGTCTTTAAGTCAGGAGTAAACAGGTTTCTTCTAGGAAAGCGTGCCCCATCGTCGACCACATCATCGCTTACCATCAGGTGAGATAGTGGTCTAACATGAACATTACATTAATAACAAATCAATATATTATAATTATCTATACCTTCAACAAATTAATGACGACTAACAGACCTTCTTCAGAACAATCATGATTGAAACTGCAGTTTAATCATTCGGTGTTGGTATAACTGAGTTGTAACATTGTCAAGCATTTTTAATTTTATAATTAGGGTTATAATAATAATATCTAATAATATAATAATATCTTGGGACTACTCACACACGGTCATCCGATCCCAAACTAGGCAGAGCCTGTGCTATGGTAACTAGACAACTGATAAACATACTTATATATTTCTAAATACATACATATTATAGAGAAATTACACCCAGACACAGAACAGATCATGCTCATCACACAAAGATTTGCCCTGGGTGGGAATCGAACCCACGACCTCCGGCTTAGCAGTCAAGGTCACTAACCACTCGACCAACAGGCCAGTCACTATAGGACAGATTTTGGTGTGGCAGCTCTAACTCCAAGTGACAGAAAATTATCGAAATGCAGTAAGTGCGTATCATATTAGAATTATATTTTCAACCTTAACATTAAAAAAATAAGGTGTGGTATGGCTTACGTTTTACTCTTCGCAAGTCCAGCCCAATCTGTTTGGCCAGTAGTAGCAGTTCGTCGGAGCTAAGGTTTGTTAAGTCGGGCTGTTGTTCCAAGTGCAATGATAACAGGTCCCGTTGGGCAGCACGCTTGTTTGCTCTGCAAATATAGACGTAAGCGTTATGAGAATAAGACCTTTAGGCACAACGCATTTACAGGGTAAAATTTTACAAGTGGGCTTAGATGGCCGAATCATATTACCGACGCTTCCGGATACAGAGATCCCTGTCTAGGAATATTGATTTTTCAGTAATTCAATGCCGCCGTTTTAGTTTTCATCGAAATCTAAAACTGCATGTTTTGTTACGGATTTGGCCGTCCACGACCATTTAAAATAATCAGCCCTAGTAACAGCCCAGCACGGTTGTCTGGTAAAATTTATTCAAGTATTACTTTATATTTGTCTAATCAAACAAGCGGTAAACATTGTAATAAGTAACTAAAATAAATTATTCCATTTCAGTTTCTAATAAACAATAGTTTAATATATAATTGTTAGGAATCGTCTTAATACAAAGCGACAATCGCGCGAATACGCGATCGTCGCATTAATTTGTATGGAAAAGATCAGAAGGTGCCCTCTGTCGGCGCGATGACGCGATCGGGTTTACCTTACACATGAACGCGACGATCGTGTATTCGTGCGATGATTGCTTCGTCTTAGGACAGCGCCTCAAATTTTAAGAACTCACCAAATCTCTGGTGTACAGAACGCATGTTACAAGGATCGGCACACTCCTTAGATGGATCAAAGCATTGATTGCAAGGATCGATACATGGGTTGCAAGAATCGACGCATTGGTTGCAAGGATTTTGTTCGCAAGAATTATAACAGCTGCATGGAACGCAGGGGTCGTTATCGCATGGATTGCATGGTTCTCTGGCGTAAGGAATGCAAGGTTCAACTGATTCGCAACGTTTGTAGCAGACACCTACAAAATTATCAGGTTTAGTAACGACCTATGGATGAAATAATAATACGTTATGCCTCGGACAGGGAGTTAAGGAAAGCTCCTCGCGGGTGCAAAAGCGAGCGCGAAATATCAAACATATAAAACCACCGATTGTGTCCTTACTGAAGTGGTTATGGCGAGCGCCTTCTTTTATTGATTTTTTAGTGAAAACTTCTTTAGGCGCGTTGAGCACATTTTGGATGAACAAAAATCATTGAACTCGCGTCATCGTCACCGAACGCTTTAGCTTTTGCTTAGTTTTCACTTCTGTCGGCAGTCCCCAAAGACCGTCCCGCATGTTTTGAGGATGGGATCATCAAATGGCTTCTCCCGCTCTAGACGTACCGGGAGGGAGTGTCAGTGTCAGACTCTTACTGACCAAAACCTACCCGTGTTCCTACAAATGCCCTGAAGAGTTCCAGGGCTGCGGTAACTCAGGATGGGATCATCAAATGGCTTCTCCCGCTCTAGACGTACCGGGAGGGAGTGTCAGTGTCAGACTCTTACTGACCAAAACCTACCCGTTTTCCTACAAATGCCCTGAAGAGTTCCAGGGCTGCGGTAACTCTTTCAAATAATTGCAGAACCCTGGCAGTATGGAAGGCGCCTAACGCGACGTGAGCGACGGAGCGGGCTCGCTAGCGGGCGATCGTCTATTGTTTTACCGTGAGGAAACACGTCTAACTTCTACTGCCTGCTACAACTGCTGGTGCGATGTACTGTGGCCACAAAATCGTGCCCGGCCCTGCTCGAGCCTCCGCGCGTTCACTCTGGCCAAGGCCTTAGACCAACTAAACTAGTTAATCTACCCGAAATAATGGTCTGCATTAAGTGTAAAGCCTAAAATGAAAATAAAATCTAAACAAAATCTACTCTTAATGACAGCAGTTTACGGATGCCTTTACAATGACAAGGTACCTCCACAATACACAGGTGTCGACGACACATTTCCCGTGCATCTAGGTTTGTGTACAACGACCATTTTCAAACTCGGAGCGTATCGGGCTTGAGTTCTGAAGCGAGAAAACTTGGTGAGTTCTTAAATTAACGCGATTTTACGGTTATATACTGAACCCTAAAGGACACATATACACTAGGTGTCGGATCATGTGCTTTTTGAAATAAAACTGAGATAAAACAAAACATTATGAAATGATCGTAACGTTACAATGAGCGTAACGTTACAATGAGTCATCCTTTTTCGTGCGTGCAGCCGGCGTTCATCGATTTATTAGACGTTGTCACGTCAAAAACAACATTCAAATTTTTGAGTAACATAACGCTACAGTTAACGGAAAGTTCGCACTGCCCGTATACGTGCTTACTGATAACACAATGAGCTCTACAGTCAAATTCGAACTGTTAAACTATATTCCACGGGTTGTATGTTAGTCTCCGGGCGTTAATATGGCAGCTCGACTTTTAGAAATAGCCTTTCATTTCACGACACGTTATAAGAGATAACGCTACAAAGCCGAACAAGATCTAAAATTCGATGTGTCATTATTTCCTACAATATGGTAGTACGCTGAAAATTCCCAGTCGACCACTTTTCGATCTCATGTCCTTGTTTTTGGATGGGAAATCATCGAATGATTCCTTCCGCTCGGGCGGAGCGGAAGGCAGTGTCAGACTCTTACTGACTAAAACTAAAATGGGCATTAGGAGGAACACGGCTGTTCCTCCTAATGCCGTTTGCATTCCAGGGCCGCGGTAACTCTTTCGAACAAATTCCACAACGATCTTATATTCTTAGGAATACGGTTGAATGCAATTTTCGCAGGTATACAATGATTCCTTACCTCCTCTCACTGATGAACTTCAAACAATTCTGCCTCTGACTGGTCTTCTCCACGAAGTCCGGACGGTTCTGCTCCAGATACTCCCTAACAGTGGCCAATTCAACCCTCCTAGCGTAGTCATCAGAGGTCTCACACTCATCGGGACAACTCCGGGACCTATTCTTACTACACCGGGGGCTAGGGCTCGAACGACCCGACACTTGCTCCCTAGAAGGACCCTCTTTCTTCCCATCGCCCTTACGCTTAGGAACTTTCACAACGATATTCTTTAAAGGACGACCCTTTTTCTCGCAAACCGTCTCCTCGCTTAACATGCTTTCTGAAGTCTGTATTATGAGATTGTAGGCAATGCATTTCTTTTGCAGCTTCTCGAACGCCTTTGAGCGTTTGCACTTGTGACTCCGGCAGGCACAATGATGGATTTTTTTACATTTTTCGCAGTTGACTGAGGTGCTACTGGATACCTCACATTTCCTACCCCTGCATTTGACCTTTTGGTGATATTTCTCACATTCTTTCTTAATTTTGTTGAGTACTCGACAAGCTGTGGAATCGGAAGATGTAGTAGGAAGCTCGGAGGAGCATGGAAGCTCAGAAGACTGTGTGCTAACTTTCTTGCCTTTGCCTTTGCAAGATTCCTTGCACGAAAGTTGGACGCTTTTATCGATGAGTTTGTCTGAACAGCAGTCATCAGATGTTTTATTCCGTTTCATCGGGTTAATACTGGATTTTGTCTCCGTACTAGTGCTTAAACTCGTTTTTTGTTCCGGATCCGTACTATCGTCGGTCTCAAGAAGGTAGTTCAGCACAGTTATTATTTCCGAAAAGCATTTATTCTTTTTAATCTTTACCATTTCTGGTTTAGAATATCGTCGGGTGATGTCTTTAATCATGTCTATTACGGGGCCTTTGGTTGGATTTCTTGGACAGCAGACTTTGTAGCAACACGTTGCTGGTGGTATTAGTGTTTTCTTTGGTTCGATGTCTGAACGGAATGGTTTGCTGTTATCTTTTTGGTTGGTCACTTCTTGGTTGGTCACTTTTTGGTTGGTCACTTCTTGGTTGGTCACTTTTTGGTTGGTCACTTCTCGGTTCGTCACTTCTTGGTTGGTTACTTCTTGGTTGGTTACTTCTTGGTTGGTCTGTCCTTGATTGGTTTCTTTTATTGGTATGTCAGTTTGGCAGCCTACACATGAACATATTATTGTCTTGATTTCAATATCTGTCTCAACTCCAACATCAGTGCAGTTTATTACAGTGTTAGGTTTTTCTGCTGCAATTTTAGCGTCTTCTTCACTAAAATCTTTTTGTATTCCTATACTTATTTTGGCAGTTTTATTAGAATCACTTTTATTACTTTTTGTGCTACCGGTCTTTAGATCTTTGCTTTCGGATTGTTTTTCTGGTGTCTTCGTTGTATTTTCTTCACTTTGTTCTACTTGACTACAGTTCTCGGTTTTTGAGACTTGCGGGGTAGTATGATGTTTCCAAACCGTATCAGGCTGATTGTTATTGGATTCGACATATTTTGTCTTTATGGCATCAGTTTGAATGCAAGTACATATCGACAACTTCCCTGTATCAGTGTTCGCTCGTATAAGGGGCGGTTTTATCTTTGTTATATCAATTTTCGGGAATGTATTGCAATTAACACTACTATCCGTCAATCGTTTTCTTGGCAAACTTGATTTTCTAGAAACTGACCGTTCTATAATGCAGAATTTGCTATGGTCAACGAAAAGGGTACCTGAGCATTGAGTAGATTTATTTTCTTCAATGGCCGAAGTCGCTTCGTCAGCAATGGATATCTTTTCCGTGTCAACGTATTCGTTTGCTTGTTCGATTTTCTTATTATTATTTGATCCTGTCAAGTTTACTGTGAGAGTCATATTTGTACCTTTAATCGGTATTGTATAATCTTTTTCGAACTCTTTGGATGATTCCATTGAAACCTCCTTTTCTTCATCTCTCCTTTGGGCTTTAACTTCTTTTCCACCACTGCCCAATGATTGAATAAGAATTTTGTCGGACGTACTATTAGTTGAAACGTCGCTAAAAGATTTTCCTCCTTCAGAATCAGAACCACGAATAGAGACTATTTTTCGATTTTCCGAGATCAATTTTGCGCAATCACAGTTATTTATAATGTTAATATCAGCTAATGTGGGATCGGAAATTTTGGGATTGATACTTATTTCAGTTTGAAGGCACCTTGTAGCCTCACATACTGTGATATATTTATCGGATTTTTTTGAAGGCACAATACATTTGGTTGATGTTCCGCGTAGGTTTTTGGCTTCAGAACTGGAAGAGCCGTAATTGTTCATATCGACGACCATGTTGGTTTGGGACGATTTCGAAAACCTTCTTGCACGTTTAGACGAATCATCCGAACAGCTGCTTTCTGTTCCAGTCTGCATCTGGCAAGGCGGTTGTATCAGCTCTATTTTGTCATCTTTAATTTTGAAAGTACTTCCGCACTGTATACCTGTATTGCCTAAACTAACGGGATTTTCGAGCTGTACGCCTCGGTTGGTCAATTTACAGCATTTGTAAATCATAAAATTGTCGCCTACTTCTGAGGATGAGACTTGTTTCCCATTACAAAGGCATACGTACTTGATTTCACCCGTCTTTTTATCTGGGACAACGCGAGTGCTGCCTGGCGACAATTGTTTACACTTGATACATTCACATGTCATTGCACTGCACGTCTGTGGTTTCGTTTGGCTTGGCCTGTCTTTGGTTGCGGCTTCTTCAATCTGTTTTATGCTCACCTGGACAGAACTGTCCACATAATCAATCTTGGGATTTAAATAATGGTGTGGACAGCAGCAGTAGTGGCTTTTACTCGGACCAGCTTCGCCTATCTCTCTTTCTGCTTGCATCTTTTTCTTCAAATTTGGTCTTTTTTGTCCTTCAGAATGACTCGAAGAAAGAGTGAACACGGAGTGGCTTCTTTGAGTTCTCATTGCATTGAATCTGTCTAGGTTCATATTGGAGGAGGAACCTCCTTCTAATTTGCTAGCGTCACCAGATCCGTCATCGTAGTTATTCCTGGTCAAGTCTTTCATTAGATCCTTAAGTCTGTTGTTTATTTTCGCTTCCTGGCGTATTGGCACTTTGAATGCTGTTTCGGAGCTTACAAGTTTTTGTTTCAAGAACATTTCTTTGTCTTTTAAATGTCTTTTGTACGCCTCTTCGCGCCTAAGAGCTTCTAAATATTTTAGGTAAAGTTCTTCAGATGATGTTTTGGGAAACGCATTATCTGAAGATGTCTTTCCTCTGCTGGAGACATCTGAGTCTGTGATAGAAGCCAATGTCTTCATCAAATTACTATTTAACTTCTCGCTACTAGCACTAAATAGGTTTGGAGCACTTTGAGATGTAGAGGCGACCACATTAGGGTTGAACTTTTCGTTTCTAAGAATAGACTTCTTTGGCTTTCTATCTGCACTGCCTCCCGTATTATTAGCATCAGATGTACTCGAGGTAGTGTTATTCTCTCTAGTCCCTAACTTCTTACTGTCAAAAGTGAGTCCGGACAGAAATTCCGTTGTAGTTTCATCATCTCTATATTTAGAACTAATAAGTCTACGAACTATGTCTTTGATTAACTTTTTCTTTGTGCTACCATCGTCGTAACGTTTTTGTAGAGTAACTTTTAGTAAGTCAACACATTTTTCTAAATCTTTGGTCAGTGAATGGTTAGATCCTTTGCTTGAGTCCGTAGTTAGGGGTCCACTAGATTCTAAGCTTGACTTATTTCCAGCTGTACTGTTGTCGGGTCTAGGTTCATCATCTTTCATCTGGTTCTGGTGGTACATGTGTCCAGGCATGTATTCAAAACTTTCTGCCTCTGACAACTGCTCTCCACTCTTTTCTTGTGGCGTCACATCTTTGTTTACTTCAATCTGCTTTTTAGGTCTAAATTTTCGTCTCATATGCCTAGTTTTCTTTCTTCTTAATCTCTTGCGTAGTGTGTTTAGGCTGATCATGACAGGAATCTTTTGATTGTATGGGTTAACAGGTTTGGGTACTTCCTCTGTACTATTTATTTTTTCCTTTGATGATTTGTCTTTAGTCAATGAAGTTTGTACTTCTTTATCCTTTCCCAAGATAGGATTAGTTTCTACTGCAGCCTTCTCTGGAGAAAAACTAACATCCTGCTTGACATTATCAATAGTGACTCCGCCATCTCGTTCAACGTTAAACGAAATATGCTTCGTAAGATTAACATTGATAGATGGAGCCTGATTCGTATCCGAAGTATGTGGTACATTAACTTCAACAAAATCAACATCTTTTTTGTAGATCTTTGTTGTTTTCTTTCCTAAACCTTTCTTTTTTTTGCTGTCATTTTCATCTACAGGTGTAGAATGTGAGGCAGGAGCTCCAATATCCTGTTTTGAGTCATTATTTGAGTATTGTTGTTTTAAAGCAAGTCTTTCTAAGGTGCTAAGGCTGGATGCGGAATTTTTTCTGTCACTTTCGTTAGCATAGCCTACGTCAGCGAGAGAGTCCCATTCAAGTTTGCGTTGAGATGTGATACTACTGGTTGGAGAGAGTGGCTTATGAGTTGATAGGTCTAACAGTGCGTCTAATGCTGAAATGTCAATAATTATGATGATTAGTAGGAATAATTACAATGGTATTTATATCCTCCAGGCGCCACCTCTACGAGCGAGTTAATCGCCATGAGTCCGCCCTACGATAGTCGGGTCACATCGAGATGATCCTTTTGTAGTAGAACGACGCCGCATTCTGGACACACAACTGTTTACACAAAACAATTGTGAAATTAGTGGCTGTGGCCACGTGGCATTCTGTCGCTACTTGCGTCGGACCTCCGCGTCACCACAATGACTCGACACGAGTCGCGACGGAATGCCACGTGTCCACAACCACTCATTTCACAATTGTTTTGTGTAAACAGTTGTTATGTGTCCAGCGGGTGCGCTGCGAATGGGTCGCGTCTCGCGTATTGCCGTGTGCACGAATATTGCCGCGATAAACTCGCTCGTTGATGTAGCGCCTTAATATGACAATATTATTGTAGGAAGAGATTGCGCTTCATCTGCCATAAATACAACATATTAAAAATGAAGAACAAACCATAAATAAAGGTTTTTAATGTATTGCAAGGCGTTGCTCCTAATATATTGTGATAAAGACAAATAGTTACTACTCTGAAAATAATCACAAAAAGAAATCATGAATCTAAATCACTTGAAACCTTATAAATTATCAAAAGGTGTTCATGTCACAACAAATAAATAAAACAAAATACTATCTACTTCACAAGAAATGTGCTAAACATTTACCATCTATATTCTAAGTCCCTTCGAAGTAAACTTCCTACACACCACTAAACTCAGTAGCTTCGATAATGAAAAATGCTCAATTTATGTCAATATCAGGCTTTTCATAGCTGTCTGTTAGACTGAGGGAAGCCGAATCACAGTTGAGTTGGATGGAGACAAAGACTTAGAACAGGGGTTCCCAATCTTTTTATACTGCAACTCCCTTTGAGTGTTCATTTTTTTTGCGATGCCCTTTTAAAAGGTAGCTCCGTTTGGGAAAACGAATCAATAACACGGCCGATGATACGTGACGCAATAAAGAATTAAGAATTGTCTTGCTTTTCTAATTAAGATACACTGAAAAATATTTATAAAATGTGTGCTTAAGGTCGATAAATGTTCGACAATATATCTATTGTAAACTTAACTACAGATCTTAAAGTCTTTTCTTTTGCATATAACCTTTAATAAAAACAGGAAAACACCGTATTTCTTTACTCCATTTCTGTTGTTTGAAACGCCTCTGGGAAAGCACCGCGACGCCCCACGGTGGGCTGAAAATCGGCTTTCATAGACTTAGGGATTTCAATTTGCAAGTGCTTGTTTTTATGTCGGATATCGCTTCTATTAGTCATTACTATGTACAAAAATGACACCCGAGTTAATTCTGCCTAAAAACGAAGGAAATATAATTTTTTTACGAAAAATTTGTATGAAGCTAGTATGAAAAATCGAATTATCTCCTAAACGGCATGTTTAACCGTACTATCCTTAGAGGTGGTCATAGTGCTAATTATTTATGATTTTTTGGTTGGCGATCGGACGAAAAATTTAATGCCGTTTTTTTTTTAAAAATCGTCAAAATATTTTTATTTATTTTTACATGTAAAACGATCCCTTTTAGTGTCCAAGTTAAAAAGTTCGATATGTTATTAACCCAAATATTAAGAACACACGAATCAAGAAAAATGAAATAAAAAAATTGCTGTTTTTGACACATTTATATTAATTTAAATAAAAAAAGATTATCAAATTATTATTAAAGTAACATATAAAGTTATATTATATGCAAAATAATTTAATTTAAGGAATTAACACTATGCATTTGTAAAATAAAGTAAAATAAATAAAAAAAAATATATCATTAAATATTACAAAAAAACCCAAACACACTCAAATACAAATTTACAAATATGTACATATATATATTTTTTTTACAAATTTTCCTTATCACTCTCGTTGTCAGACTCCAATTCTGAGTCAGCATCCAGATTGGATATATCCAAAAACTCGAACTCAGTTTCCTGAAATTGAATTAAGTCGAGAGTTTCAGCAAAAAAGCTCTGCTTTTTCTTGGCATCTAACTTAGGCCTTTGTGCACTTAGCAAAAGATCCGAAGAAACAACAAGCATATTTAAAATGTCTTGATTAGAATCCTGCCTGCTTCTTTTCCGCGAATGATGTTCTCGAAACCTCCTAAAATCTTTGTTTCGAGACTCTGAGGCTTCTTCCGAGAGAGTCCCAATCGGCACAATATTATTTTTCTCGATTATGTCAGCCCCATGGATTAATAACTTATGAACGGTTGACGACATGTAGTACCAGTCGTATAATAATACGTACTTTTCTGCTGTTTTGCGAGCATAATCTCTAAATTTTATTATATCGACCTGCTCTCCAGATGTAATTGCTTGTAAAATTACAGCAAATCTTTTGATGAGGTCTTCATCCAAACCGGTTATAGCTGCGGTTTTATTAGGAAACTCAAAGAATTTTCTTGCAGTATTCCCGTCATTGGTGGTTCCCGAGCCTTGTTTTACTGTATCAATCAACAGATTGAGCTCATCTTTGAATTTATTATGAATTATTTTCTTCCTTGTCTGTAGCATTTCTTTGTGCTCATCACTTCTCGCTGCCCACCGTTTGAAGTCGAGCCTGTATGCAATGTGTAACAGACATTCCATACAATTTATACGGGCGTGTAGGGATGACAAGCCAAACTCATACAGGTCCGAACACACAATTTTTGATGTTACAGCATCTAAGCGGTTCATTTCTGTAGGCTTTGCTAAGCACAGGTAGCACGATGCATTTGATCTAGCTTCAGAAAGGTAAGTGCAGACTTTAGCGTCGATCATCGTCATCATTAGTTGATGAGTCACCTTATTATTATTATTATTGCACTCTGTGGGGATAAGGGCCTCAATTTCTTCATCAATTTGTTTTTTCAGCTCAAGGACAACTGCTTCACTCTCCTTTACAAAAGTAAACTGAACTGGACGACAATACAAAACTGAGCATGGTTTTGGGTTCGTCCATAAAATGTTGTCTCCATCTATGAGTTTTAGTGGCACCAAGGAGGTCATGAAAATGCTCGAGTCATCTTCCTCACCCTCAATTTTCTGCTTGTATCGGCTTTGGTTAGAAGCACCATCAAATCCCCACTTGGATATCAGCTTCAACTGCTTGTTATGCTCTTCGTTAGAAAGGCTTTGAAGGATTCTTGTAACCGTGATATCAAGTAAAGCTTGAAGTGTAATCCTAGCCGATGAATCAGTAACTGTCACTGATTGCTTCGGAGGGTAGCAATCAAGCTTAGTTTGTTGCACTTTATAGTAAGAAGGATAAATATCCTTAGCACCTTCCTGAATGGCAGCCTCACGCAACGTAATATATTGCCACTTTGAGAGTTTTAGCGAAAGAAGCAATCCAAGTGCCTTTTCTGGCGTAAATATGATTGTTTTCGCTGGTTTCTTAAGCGTTTCATTTAATTTAGCGGCTACTTCAGGATTTTTCATCATGTATTCGATGACAGAGGCGATATCTCCATGCCCTTCTTCTTTTAAACGTGCTGCAGCTGCATATGCCAATTCACTGGAATCTTCGCCTGTGTGTTCATCAGATCTTCTCTTTTTTTGTTTACTTCCCAGATCTTCGAATGGTTTACGGGATCTTTTCGTCATTGTTCCAATGGACGTTGATGTCGACGGTTCTGGAGAGACTGAGGGCGCTCTTGGTGCCTTATCAACACTTGGTTCTTGATTAACTAAAGTTTACACAAAACTCGGCCAATCAATATTTGCTCCCAACCAATTCTCGTACTTTCTCCTGAAATTATCAAGGAATCGGTTGGATTTCTGCCACCTTTGTAAAGCGGCTCGCGTAAATCTCCGACAAAATTCTTTGAGAACAACACGATCTTCGTCAGACAGGCAATCGCCTATGCGGGATACAACTGCACTGAACAATACTTCATAATCAAATGAAGTACTCTCACTTCGTAGAAGAACAAACAAGTCTAAATTGGTGATTAAACTTTCCATTCTAAGATTTTATAGTCGCTGATTTAGTGTTAGCAGTTACACAGTTGTGAACAAATTAAATTATAAAACAAAACTTTAGCCCTTTTATTGCAAAACGCCAATAATTATTTAACTACCCTCATTAGTTATCTCCTCATTAGCTAATGAAAATCTATAATTGTCACTAACTATTCTTAGAACTCATAGCACTGCTAATTAACAAATTAGCTTACTTATCAGGAAATGTTGAATGTAATCCATAGTTGGCATTGTCGTGAGATATTGAAAATCATTAAATCACCTATTAAGACTCATTAGAAGACCTAATCAGTGTAGTTACTTAATTACTTCTTTTTGGACTCATTAGAAGAGTAAACAATTGGTCATTTGGTTGTATGAAAAGTTTTAAAACTCATTTTGTGTTGATAATTATCTAGCTCAAACATAGTTGTCTACGTGTGGGTGTACTATAAACCTCTGCCAACTCCTTCGAAAATATAGGAGTGATGCTATTTCATGTTATGTGTAGTTAAAAGTCCGTGTTCTTCAACATAAACACCAAAAGGAATCGTTTCATACGTAAAAACAAATAAAAATATTTTGACGATTTTTAAAAAAAAAACGGCATTAAATTTTTCGTCCGATCGCCAACCAAAAAATCATAAATAATTAGCACTATGACCACCTCCAAGGATAGTACGGTTAAACATGCCGTTTAGGAGATAATTCGATTTTTCATACTAGCTTCATACAAATTTTTCGTAAAAAAATTATATTTCCTTCGTTTTTAGGCAGAATTAACTGGGGTGTCATTTTTGTACATAGTAATGACTAATAGAAGCGATATCCGACATAAAAACAAGCACTTGCAAATTGAAATCCCTAAGTCTATGAAAGCCGATTTTCAGCCCACCGTGCGCCCCGGGGAGTCGCGACGCACAGTTTGGGAAACCCTGACTTAGAATATAGGAATATGTACCAAGTGATAACAACAAATATAAATAAACTTACATTTCTGTGAGTTGTTATCATCAAAATTCATGGACTCATCATCCGTGTGTCTCATTGATATATCAGCAGGTACTTCTTCAATGATGATCGGTGGAGATTCTGTGTTTGGAGAGTCAGTCTTGGTTTTTTGTTCTTCATCATCCTGGAAGTGATAGATATTATTTTGTTTTTAAATCATCATTTTTAATCATCCCTGACCAAAAAAGTGGGGTGCATGTGTATACATATGTGTGACTGTATGTAGCATTGTAGTAGATTAAGTTTTTATTTCCTCCCCCTCCTCGCATCGTATTCCTCATTGCTGAGGGTTGTGAATCCCTTGATGAGTGGTATTTTTTTTTCCTATAATCTGTCAAATTAGGGAAATAAAATAAATTGATGCAAACCTTGGCTGATAGGTTTTTTTAAAGAAACTTAGTAATTTAGAATTTGCTTGTAACCATGTGTGTGTCTACAGTGGGGTAAGATGAGGCGCCTGCCGACCCTCTACCCTGACTAGAAGCAAATATGTTTAGAGAGTAATAAAATTATTTTTTTCGTTAACTATGTATGTAAATCTTTAATTTAGTTATGTTAAAAAGTATCTGTGTAGTTGGTACAGAAAATGCCAAAATGTTAATGGTTACTCCCATCACTCTTGCATTCAACATTCTCTTCAAAATTGTTTTGTGTATTTAAATAATTGCACAAAAGACAGGTGGGTGCAAACATTTTCAAGCTCATTTGGCTCGTACCTGCTTATCCACAAAAATCCTAATACAAATCAAGTTTTCTTATTTTATACCCAGCATTTGCTTAAGCAAATATGCCACCCATACCCACCCTAGTCTTGTAACTGTAGATGGCTAAAGGCCAAATAGCCGATTCTCCTGGGAAAAACACTATTGTTAACATACAATTTTATTATAATGCTTCATCACATGGCACACTTTGTAAACAAGCATTTACAAATTATACGAATACATTTATTCATTTATATTACACTTTACGCACACAAATGTACAGAGGCGGACTTAATGCCATAGGCATTCTCTACCAGTCAACCTTTGGGTGATGCAGAGAATGGTGGTAGGTGCAATATGGTGAATTATGAAAAAGCGATTGATATTTAATTAATAAATACAAACATTTCAATAAATAATACGTATATATAAACTTTACATACAATATAAATATATAATAAAGACAAGAATACTTGGAAGTATGGTCTTGCTCCATAGGACAATATTAAGAGTGTAGAGTAAATTAAACTGGTTGGCATAATGTATTTAACTATACAGATGTACTTTGTGTATTTTTTATTTTATTTTTGAATTAATTAACTCGCACACTGTAAAATCAATTGTTTCCAATATTTGTAATGTAATGTTAATGTGAATACCATTTATTGTAAAACTAATATTTGAAAAGAGGTAGGTACTATGGAGTTTCTTGTCCGTTCTTCTCCATAAGAATCTACCTTTGTGAATGAACATTAGTCACTTTATTTTTATACTTATTCTTTTATCTGTAATGTTAACATTCAAAAGTGCTTTTTAATGGCCTAATTGGAATAAACATTTTTACTTTGACTTTGTTTCCTGAGATATCATCCATGTGGTATTAAATTAATAGGCAAAATATTTATGAGACAGTTTAAAATAATTATTTTAATTGGAGACCTTGTAAAAAATAAACTTTTAAATTCATCTGCAAATCTATAACTTTGGGAGATACCTAATAGGTCTTCAGAACCTACATACAATTACAAGACAGACAGTGTTCACGTACTAGACCCTGACAGACATCAGCAATACTGAACAAAGTAAAGAAAACTGCCCAGTGTTGTTTTTACTACATTGACCAAGTGTAATAAAAGTCAGCTGTATTGCCTTAGCTGTGGTCGGGCATTTTAATTAAAACCTTATTCGGTCTAGCGAGTCATATTATACGCTACAAAATAGTGTCATGGGGTCGCCGTTGTCGAAATCGGCAAGGACTAAACATAATAAAAGTAAGGTAACCTGTGAACTAGAGGGATCAGGCAATGAACACCGTATAGAGATTCGACAAACTTCGTGCGAGGAATCACTTTTCCTTCCACCAGAATCCGAAGAGTCATTTTCACTCTTCATTTTACGCCAAAACAAGCCACTCGTGTCTTTAATATCACTCTGTGCTGTCGATAACGAGAAGAATTGTTCTAAATCCCTCTTTCTTCCAAACTTTTTGTAGTAATCGAGTATTGTGGCATTTACAGCTCCACGGGAATCAACATCGTCCAAGGTCCCCACAGCACTAGTTTTTTCAACTTCATCACTTTCCATAATTCATTAAAGCAACTGAATAAAGTTTTTACCAGTTGTTATAGTAAAAACCATTACAATTTATTATATTTACGTTGTGTAACGGCTCCGATAAATGTACATTTTCAAATTGTTTGACGTTTTCAAAAATAAAACAAAAGATGACAGTAGTTTTTATTGACCTGCTTTGGAATCTAGGTTTTTGGGTTAGGTTCACGAACTTTATATGCACTTTCACATGGTTGCGTTTTGATCACTGCATTATTATGAATTATATCAACGCCAATGCACTTTTTCCCACTGAGTCACTCCCACCCGGAGCCTCTCTTAAGGTGGGTACTGACCAACGTTACAAGGTGTAATGTAACATTCGCATCGAGCGTGTTACTCATCGAGCATGTTACGCAGTGTCCTTAAAATCGACGTAACATGCTCGTCAAAACTCTGTGCTCCGTCGCACAGTGGTCCGGATTTTGAATATGGAGGACTTAGGACCCAAGGTCAATATTTCAGGCTGAAAAAAATCATATGGACAAATAAGTAAACGCTCATCAACGTTTGTTCTAGCGGTTTTCATGGAATTGTATAATTTCGAGAAAAAAAAATATTGAAAAAAAAAATGTATGGAGAAAAAGTGAAATAATTTTTTTTCTCGACTTGTTTAAAAGTGTTAGCAATGAAACCTTTTGTATGCTATTATATTACCTTTATTAATTAATTTCACAAATATTTTTTTCGCATATACTTGCAGCCTTGGCTAAAATAAGCATCGGAACTTTCAATATTTTTATTTCAACTATTTGTGACAATTAAAGGTTTTTCTTTATAGTCACATAATTTTCGTATATTTTTAATATTATCAATATTAATAGTCATTATTTGCCGACGATTTTTGACTTTCAATTATTTTGAAAAATAGATACAATTTAATTTCATAAATCATAATAATATTTTACTTCTTTGTTGTTAGCGCTGTTACTCTAAGCGTAGTTAGTTACAGAATGACGCATTGCCTGCTCACCTCCCCCCACCTTTTTTCTCCAAGGGTCTTATACCCGTTAGTTGCTCGCTAATGAATCATATAAAAGATACGAGAGCTCCTGCTAGAGCGTCCAGTTCGATCCAGCCCGTCCCTAGCTGTCCTCTCCCCAGCGACGCCCTAAGCCGAGGCCCGTACCCCACAGGGGGTGCCCTTAGCGTGTAGTCGCTTAGTTTGTAGGTTTTTTATAAGCCCTGGCTGGAGGCTTTAATATTATATTAAGGCCACCACAGGCAAGCCCGGTTAAGCAGTCGACAACCTTATAGGTTGAACTGCGAGAAGCCACTCACAAAAAAAAAAATAAAAAAATGCTAGAGCGTCATTAGACATTCAACCCTTGAAGAGTCAACATACCTGAAAATTTTAACGTGAAGAAAACTACCTACTTAATCATGTCTGGATTTGGTACTTACCTGGACATTTATATGTTTCTACGAAAAGGAGACCTCAAGGACTACAGAAGACTACATCAAGCAATTATGGACTGCATTTCGCTTGAAATTTCGCAAGAAGATAGTGAAAAAATATTGAATTTTGCAAGATCTCTCACTGTGAACTTAAATCGTCGATGGACCGAAGCACATACAGTACAAAAAACATTCATGAAAAAGCATATGAACTGGTTAGAGACAAGAATTAAGTGGCCTGAATGTGAATCTGCAAATCTCACCGAAATCTTTGAAGCGAGCGAAAATTTGGATTATCATTTCCCAGAAGAAGAAGCAACTGTTCCTTTTGCATCTACTTCGAAGGCGACTAGTGACATGGGCACTTCTACAGACGTCATATCAAGGATCTTATCAAGAAACCTGAAAAGGTTGAAGAAGTTGAATCATTTTTATTAATGAACAGAAAGAAAGAGACTATGCAGGAAGATCGAGTTTTGGCCCTTACGAGATATTAGAGATATTAGATACTTCATTGGATCTATCAAAGTGGAAGTACCTCACTTTAAGGTCGGCATTGTCACAACAATTGAAGCTTCTGTCTTACTACAAGTTGTTAGAAGCTAAGAAGAGGTGTTATCCTGATGCCAAAGATATTGATATATCGGAAGATGGAGTGAAGGTGAAATTACAAGCACTTTTAGATGTGACAACTCGAAGAATTCTGCAAGTCGTTGGTGACGATTCAAACATTTCCAGTGGAAATTTGAAGCTGACCAGCAAATGGGGATTCGATGGGTCTTCAGCACAGAGCAACTATAAGCAAAGAAGTGAACTGGCCGAAATTGACGACTCCTCTGTGTTCATGACGAGCCTCGTTCCTCTGAAGCTAGAGGCTGGAAATATTGTTATTTGGAATAATCCAAAGCCATATTCAACATCTTATTGCAGACCAGTTAAGTTTCAGTTTGCGAAGGAAACGATTGACTTTGTTAAACAAGAACAGGCGGCAATGGAGGAAGAAGAAATGGAAAAGTGACTACGATAATTACAGATACTCCATCTGCAGCTACTTGCAATGTTTGTCTTGCAAAACCTAGCGAGATGAATAATCTTTCCCAAATGTTTTCAAGACCTGTTCGGGAAGATGTATATCAATATGGACTGTCTACTCTTCATATGTGGATTCGAAGCATGGAGTGTCTTTTACACATATCGTATAACTTAGATTTCGAAATGTGGAGTGCCCGAGGTGACAACAAGAACCTTAAGAAGTTTCGCAAGGACATGGTGCAATCGGAGTTCAAAGAACAGATGGGACTTTTGATTGATGTTGTGAAGCAGGGATTTGGAACGACAAATGACGGGAATACGGCCAGAAGATTTTTTCGGGAATACGAAAAGACTGCTCAAATAACGAAGATTGATGCTGATTTGATAAAACACTTCGCAGTAATATTGCAAGTGTTATCTTCTGGGAAAGCTGTCAATATCGATGAATTCCGTGAATACTGCAAGGAAACTGCTGAGCTCTTTGTACATCACTACCCTTGGTACAACATGCCTTCCCATCGGAATTTTGTCAGAAGAAGCAGGAGAAGCAAGGAATAAGGATTTCCGAAATACCAGAGAGCGCCACACGAAGAAAACAGGAAAATTGCAAAATAATGAAGACATTATGCACAATTTTTTGATATCTTCAGATCCATATATATCTCATCTGAAACCTAAATACACCAAATTGAAGTCATCAAGTATGTTTCCAGAAGCTATCCAATTATTAATAGCAGAAGAAATAGTGGAAGTTGAAGAAGAGGAAATAGAAGTTGAACAAGAAGCTCCAGAAAATGTGCCAGATCCATTGGAATGAAGTATTTTATTATTTTTAAAAATGTATTATATTTAATTTAAAATGTAAACGACTTTCGATTAGTATATTGTACTATAAGAATTATAATTTGTAATTTGATCTCTGTATTGATATAAATAATGTAAACGACTCGATTATTATATTTTTTGTACTAACTAAGAATTATGTAATTAACAATTTTCAATAATTATGTTATTTTGTAATTTGATGTCTGTGTTAAAATAATATAAATGACCTTGGATTATTATATTTTATTGTTTTGTAAGAATTATGTAATTAACAATTTTAAAAAATTATATTGTCAAAAATTATGTCTGGATTGAATAAATAATGTAAACAACCTTCGATTATTATGTATATTGTACTGTAAAAATTATGTAAGTAATTAACAATTTTCAATCATAATTATTATTATTTATTTTTTTTTGTATTTATATAAATATTTTTATTCCCGTAACCACTTTAAAAGAGCAAAAAACTACTGATTTCATGTAATTTCTTTTATATTAAATATTTTAAGTTAAACCGCGCATAAACGCCAAAGCTGCAACTGCATGCAAAAGATTTCTTAGTGAAATTATCAGATAAATGTAACATAATAATATACAAAAGGTTTCATTGCTAACACTTTTAAACAAATCGAGAAAAAAAAAACACTTTATCTCCATACATTTTTTTTTTAATATTTTTTTTTTCGCGAAATTAAGCAATTTCATGAAAACCGCTAGAACAAACGTTGATGAGCGTTTACTTATCTGGCCATGTGATTTTTTTTAGCCTGAAATATTGACCTTGGGTCCTAAGTCCTCCATATTCAAAATCCGGACCACTGTGCGTCGCCGCCAGTTCACTCCGAGATGGCCGACAGCGAAGACGTATTGGGAACTTTGATTCTACTTAGTTATTGTTTCATCCAAGTGAAGAAAAAGAAAAAACGTTACTGGACATCAAACTTATTTAAAAATAGAGGCGTATGTGGTGGTTTCCACAACAGTGTTTCTTCTTTGTATTTTTCAATAAAATACAAAGTTTTTTCTTTATTCCACTCCATGCTTCTTGAAACTTGATATAATTACGAGAGGAATAACGGGTGATCACTTGCGATGTCCACGTGCGCTCGTGACGACTCGCAACGGCGTACTGACTGAACCGCGTAACAGTCAAAGGATTCGCCAAAAAACCGACAGCCGGGTGGAGCACTCAAAGCGAGCAACGAGCGGCTCGTTGTTCGCTGGTTTTCCCGTAACACGACGTACTGACTGCATGAATGCTCGCTGTGTAACACGTTACATTACGCCCCGTAACGCCGGTCAGTACCCAGCTTTACAGAAACCTTCCATCTTTTCCAGATAAAAGTCTATGGGACTCTGCTATAGGGTGTGGCTTACAATCAATTAAAATAACGACACTTCAACTGACGATTCCGAGAAACATCCGAAGTAAGTGAATGTATATTTCGTTTTTTTAGCGGAAAGGCAAAAACAAAAGTTTGATTTTATAAATTGATTTTATAAACTTTTACAATCGTAAACCAACGAATGAAATAAAACGCTTTCGATACTTGTTCAGTTGCCAACTTGACAGTCAAGTTGTGAATGTCATGTTGAAGTAGTTGTCAATGTCACTACATTGACAACTAATATTATTAATTTTGTGTTGTAAATTGTGACTATTGTGAGACGGCAGAGGGGAGTTTCTTATTGATAATTTTCATTTCTCAATCTCATTCAGCAAATATAAAACATCTAAAATGTCTAGACAAACCTCCAGACTTGATGCCAAGAAAGTTGTAAGTTGACACATCGATCAATAAAGTATCACGACAGTAATTTAAGACGTTTCCACTGTATATCTTATTTTTTGCAGAACTCCGAGTTACTTACGCTTACTTACGGCGCTCTGGTGTCGCAAATGTTGAAAGAGACTGAAAATGCAGAGGATGTGAACAAGCAGCTGGAAAGAATAGGCTACAACATGGGCGTCAGACTGATTGAAGATTTCTTGGCCAGGACTACGTCAACTCGGTGTCTGGAGATGAGGGAAACCGCTGATAAGATTCAGCAAGCTTTCCGGTTAGTAACTAGTGTATTCCTTCTAAGACCTCATACAGACTACTCCTTTAATTATAGCTGTTCACCATGGCTTTGCTCCCGTCCATGCGATATGCTCTAGTCCATCGGCTATAGCCCAGAATTAAAAATGGCTCCAACTCATGCATGCGTGGTAGAAACTGTATCACACTAACAATCCTGTTATCGCCTTCTGCTGCCTGCCGTTATCAGTACTATATATTTACTTATGAACTATGATTCCACCCCTGACTCGAAAAAAAAAAATTCTGTAATAATCATACTTAATAGGGTGATCAGTAGTATGTTTGATATTAATTAAATTAGGAAAAACATACTGATGCCATTGACTTATTCCTGTCCTGCAACATTGATATCAAGCTTTATAAGATTTTCAATGCTGGGACACAAGTCTCCACTCTGTGAGGAGGAGTAACACTCTTATCTGTAATTACAATTACTATAGATAATAATCTATATATATTAAAGAAAGTCATGTTAGTAACACTATTTATAACTCAAGAACGGCTGAACCGATTTATTGGTGGGGAGGTAGCTTAGAACCATAGGATTTATCCTGTTTTATTACAAAACACAACAAACAGAAAAACGAAAAATATATCATTCAAAACATATAATATCAGTCTAGCCGTTCATTTGTTAAAAATGGTATAACAATTAATGCAACTGACAGCTCACCAGTTTATTTTATACTTTCAGACTATACCTCAACATGCAACCCATAGTGACCAACTGGAGCAGTGCTGGGGACGAGTTCTCCCTGGTTTGGGACCAGTGTGCCCTTAGTGAATGGGTGGAGATGCCCAACAGCGGGCTGAAGTACTGCGCCCTGATACCTGGGGCCATCAGGGGCGCTCTGCAGATGGTGCAGCTTGAAGTGCAATGCTGGTTTGTGCAGGTAATTTCTCCATGATTTGTTTTATATATTGTTATGAGGAAAGAGCCATCCAGTTCATCGTAAAATGCCAGACTGTGACTTCCCAAATCTTCGGAATAGTGAAGTCACTATGCGAAGCCTGTGAAGGTCGTATCTGGGTGGAGCCAACTGAGCCAAGACACCCATTTACAATGCACGCAATCAGAGTCCCATTGCAGACTATGGACATAAATCTGACGCCACGTCTTCGGATTATTTTACTTATCTTAGGAGGTCTATAGAAATACATAAAAAAAACCAACATCTCAATAAATACTTCTGTGGCTATAAGAAAACTTTAATTGAACGCCATCTAGCGAATATTTAGCAAAACAATCTTAACACTTAACGTCTTAAAAGGGGGACCGGTTTTAGTACAGCTGTGAAAACACAGATGGCGTTGATAAAAACATTTTCGATTTACCTCTAAAAATCGCACATTGTTGAAAAAACTATGTTTGCCTATTCATTTCCAGGACCAGTTGAAAGGCGACGCTGTAACTGAACTGAGAGTGAAATACATCAAGAGATTAGAAGACGCAGTGCCCGCTGGGGAAGACTAGTCTAGTATTCTTAATTCATTCCAATACTTATGTCCCTTAGAGTTTTGTTGTAAGGCAAATAATACTTCTTTTGGAAAATTTGCAAAGCGTAAGTTCACGTCGTGTCAAAACTAAACTCATCTCAAGTGATCTGCATATATTGACTACCTACCTATCCAGTGACCCCTTTGGCAAGACTGGTGTAAGATTCTGGCTTCTGAGTGACCTTTTTGCCTGACAGCCCCAGTTGGAGGGGAATGTTAATAACCGATTCGCGCAGCATCCAAATTTCTATGAAAAGCATTGTCGCATCGTTGTCAAATTGTTGCGACGCGCCTTAAGATGGGCAATAAACTGAGTTTAAACCCGATTCATGTGTCACCCTTCTGTAGACGTGCCTGTCTGCAAGAGCTTTTACTATCATTTATCATCCATCTATCTTATCTTTGGCCATATTTACTGCAGTTACTCTATAAGTTTTGCATCTAAGAAGTCTGCTTATAGGTACTGTCTTACACATTATGATATTTATTATATTTGTACAGACGCCAGCACAACAAGTTACAACAATATGTCAAATTTCTTAACTGAACTTTCAACTTTATCGCTACAGCATTAGGTTCAAGGTTGATTGGGAAAATTTGACAGTTTCGGTCGTTTTGGAGGAAACTTCCTCCACTCCACTCGACTCAGTCGCTATGACAACGAGGAAAAGCCCTCGGTTTGCGTTTTAAAGGATTAATTTAACGAAAAAAAGATTGGATTTAGACATTTGGAGGAAATGACTTAGAATATAGGGGCAATATTGTCATTAGTATTTGTATGTTATACTTAGTTGTTTAAGGCTAGTTGCATATTAGGGTCAATTTAAGTACCTAGATGGCGAAACTCCGCATTTGTGAATTCTTCAACTTGAACACTCCGTTTCTGATTTGTTCATTAGAACATTATATTTAAAATCCGAGCGTTCAGCGACTTCACATGGGCTATGGTTTGACCCGATACCACCGGTCGCTGGTCATCATCATCTGCCTAGTCCCAACCCCCAACCCCCAACTATATTGGGACGGCTTCCCGTCAAACCGGGACCTCCACAACCCATTAACTGGGTAATACGTACTTCTTGGCAAGACTGGTGTCAGATTTTCTGGCTTCTGACAATCCATAACGACTGCCAAATATCTACAAATGACAGCAGGGACTAACGGCTTAGCGTGCTACCTATGTTAAGATGGTCACCCATCCACAGACCAACCTCGGCAAGCGTTGCTTAACCTTGAAGATCGACCCGTGCCGAAAATTATGAGTTTGGGAAACAGTTTATCGATGTTGATTTGGATATTCATTTCGTATAAAAAACATTGCTTGATGTATCATCGGCGTATAAAGCTAAAATAAATTAATGTTCTTTATTTTTGTGCGTTTGATTTTTCAACTTCTCCTTTTCTGTACCTACAAACTTACAGCTGGATTATTCGCACAATGCCACATTCGCAAAATGACATATTGACGCAAAATGACACATTCGCAAAATGTCATTTCTCAATATGCCACATTAGCAAAATGTAATTAATTCTCAAAATGACACATTCTTAAAAGTTAAAGCCACTTATAAAACTAATTTAATTACGTATTTAATCACATTATTTATTAATTTTCATTTATATTAACATAAAATAAATTAAAAATGTAAACTGAAATAATGTATGTCGCTGAGAATCATAAACATAATTAACAAAAAATTGTATCAAACTTTTTTCAAAAAAGCTTAATTTTTTATTTGACATTCTGCGAAAATGGTATTTTGCGATAAGGCATTTTGCGATTAAAGGCATTTTGCGAAAATGGCATTTTGCTAATGTGACGTTTTGCGATGTGGCGTTTTCGGAATATGACAATTTGAGAATGTGACATTGTCATTTTGCGAATGTGGCATTATACGCCTAATCCTTACAGCCTTCTTTCATAAAAACGTTAAAACCATAACATAGCTAAAATACTGATAACCAGATTCTTTATTCAATATTTTCTATTGAGGATTTGAATTTAGAATCTCTTAAACAGTATTTTAAAAAGTTTTATGAATAAAGGTGTTAGTGCCTGAAATAAGGGCTGATTTTTCAATAGTCAGATAACTTGACCGTTGGAATAAAATGGCGGTTCGACAACTTTTGTATACAAAATATGTCAACGGCCATGTTATTCATTCTTCAGTTAAAAAAATTATCTGACTTTAAAACTCAGCCCTATAAATTTGAACTTAAGAATATGTCAAACCCTTAGGGTGGGCTCATCCGATTGTCTGATCCGAATCGGGTTGCTAGATGCTGGATGTTATAAAACCGTACTTACAAAAAAATAAAAATCACAAAATCCGTACCTCACATTTGAAAGCCTTCAGCATCACAGGAAATATGTAATCCTATACTTACATACAATACAAATGTAACCAATCGCTGTCTTTTAATGGAAGATATGTGTGAAAATATACTACTGGGACCTTTATCAACGTAAATAGCACCCAAAACAATGATTGTTAGAATTTTTGTCTGTGCGTTTGTGCACGCTAATCTCAGAAACGGCTTATCCGATTTAGATGTGGCTTCACTTAACATTTAGTGTTTTTTTCATTTCAATTGGTTCATAAATAAAAAAAATATGCCAAATTAAAGAATCACGTTTAACATTTGTTAAACTATCTATATTATTATCTATCTATTCTTTCTCTGTTTAGTAGCATTGCCTGAAACTTTACTAAACTAATGTCTGCCCCATGTAACTATTCCACGCGGACGAAGTTGCGGGCAAAAGCCAGTAGGTAATTTCTAAAATGAGACATTATTTGTATCTATAAATCATCCACATCTGACCTCAGAAAGATGCAGAGGTCAGATTTTCTCTCTTATCTCTCAGAATCATAACCCTAAATCACGTACACGCACTAGATTTCTCGTACCTACATCTGGCAGCAATATCCGACTATCGGAAGAGAAACCGGAGCGTTTGTTTTCAGCCTTAGTCTACTTAAACATGACAGTCTACCAAAATGTAAGAAGGCATTCAAGTAGCAATTTAGAGATGCCAATAAAATGTTATACGATGAGGATCCGACTATCGGAAGAGAAACCGGAGCGTTTGTTTTCAGCCTTAGTCTACATAAACAGGACATCCTACCAAATGTAAGTAGGCTTTCAAATAGCGATTTAGAGACGTGCATAAAACTAGAACCAATAAAATGTTATACGATGAGGATCCGACTATCGGAAGAGAAACCGGAGCGTTTGTTTTCAGCCTTAGTCTACATAAACAGGACATCCTACCAAATGTAAGTAGGCTTTCAAATAGCGATTTAGAGACGTGCATAAAACTAGAACCAATAAAATGTTATACGATGAGGATCCGACTATCGGAAGAGAAACCGGAGCGTTTGTTTCCAGCCTTAGTCTACTTTAGCATGACAGCCTATCAAAATGTAAGAAGGCATTCAAGTAGCAATTTAGAGATACCAATAAAATGTTATACGATGAGGATCCGACTATCGGAAGAGAAACCGGAGCGTTTGTTTTCAGCCTTAGTCTACTTTAGCATGACAGCCTATCAAAATGTGAGAAGGCATTCAAGTAGCAATTTAGAGATGCCAATAAAATGTTATACGATGAGGATCCGACTATCGGAAGAGAAACCGAAGCGTATGTTTCCAGCCTTAGTCTACTTTAGCATGACAGCCTATCAAAATGTAAGAAGGCATTCAAGTAGCAATTTAGAGATGCCAATAAAATGTTATTAAATACGATGAGGATCCGACTATCGGAAGAGAAACCGGAGCGTTTGTTTTCAGCCTTAGTCTACTTAAACATGACAGTCTATCAAAATGTAAGAAGGCTTTCAAGTAGCAATTTAGAGATGCCAATAAAATGTTATACGATGAGGATCCGACTATCGGAAGAGAAACCGGAGCGTTTGTTTTCAGCCTTAGTCTACTTAAACATGACAGTCTATCAAAATGTAAGTAGGCTTTCAAATAGCGATTTAGAGACGTGCATAAAACTAGAACCAATAAAATGCTATACGATGAGGATCCGACTATCGGAAGAGAAACCGAAGCGTTTGTTAAAATTCAAAATTCAAAAGTCATTTATTCAAATTAGGCTGGGTGCCAGCACTTTTTGAACGTCAAAGTTCTACATAAAGACAGTCCCCCAAAACGCCCGCCCGTCACCACTTCCTAGTGTTTTAGCTGGGAAGAAGAAGTGGCGCAACAAACTCCACAGCAACACATCTGTCTGTTGAGTTATAAGAACTATCACTTATACAAAGGTATGTTCCCAGCATTAGCCGTCTTTAGCATGACAGCCTATCAAAATGTAAGTAGGCATACAAGTAGATAGCAATTTAGAGACGTGGATATGTCACCAAAAAATTGTAAAATATCGCGTGAAATTGTACCTAAACTATTTTTTCTTAAAAAGACACGGATATATTGGAAACTATTGAACGATTTTTTCATAATATATCGAGAAATTATAATCTAATCAAGATTTATTACAATCTTACAGAGTCTGCAATTTTCTGGTGGCAAATACAACTAGAACCAAAAAAATGCTAGAAGATGGAAATGTGGCTAGCTAGGTACGTAGGTAGGTACAAACGCCAGCACATCAAGTTACCCGAAACTGTCCAATTTTCCCAATGAACCTAGAACCTAATGCTTTAGCGATAAAGTTGAAAATCCATTAAAGAAATTTGACAGATTGTTGGTTGTAGCTTGATGTGCTGGTGTCTGTACCTATGATTGATTTGTCATCAACACGCTCAGAAGAAAGTTTCACAACAACACAACAGATTCATTTCCTACGCACAGAATCATTGAACACAAGCAAGTCAATCAATTCTCAACTCAAACACAAAAGAATAAAGCTGGAAATCGAGCAAACTATCGAAACAATCCATTGCACAAGTCCTAGAGATTGAAGTGGGGATATGTTTCTTTCTATTTTTACATGCGAAGTGACAATTGAGAGACTTCGACTGCTCTCGTATGAATACAGTGCCGTTACCGATTGGATGTCTGTTACACCGAACGACAGGGTTCCCATTCTATCTTAAAACCACGAACCAAGAGCAAATACACAAGTGGGCGCAGCTGTAGCTCGAAGCACACACAATTCAGGGCCTGCAGTCTCGACATAGTTACCGAACGCCTACCGACCGAATTCGGACGATAAGTCATCATAAGTTTGGTTGCATCTACATTCAAAGCCAGCGAATGTCATCGCTAGCAAATGTCAAATTACCTACAAATTACTGAACTTTGTCGTAAACTTTTGCGAGCCTTAGTTGAATTTTGTCATCCCGCTTTGATATTATTCGGTAGGCCTGACAACGGTCATTATTTCGGTAGAAATTACCGAAATCGCTATCAATGTCGAGACTTCAGGTCCAGGGGGAGTCCTGGATTTAGTCCAGTCCAGAGTACCTAAGGTACTGGGTAGGTACCTACCTTACTCTGCCGTCAGTAGGTAGTACAGCAAGTTTCAGGAAAATTTGAGTTTTGTTATATAGCTACCTATTCATTTACTTACCTACCTAGTTTTTTTTTTAAACTGAGATAGTAAAAACTTTTTAAAGGGTTTTTGATGTTGTAAATATGATACCGCTATTTGGCTTAGATCATTAGGCGCACATTCTGTAAGCTATTCTTTGCCATAAAAAGATTGGGTAAGTATATTGAAAAAAGTCTTTAGACAAGTACGCAATTGCCATTGCAGTCTCTCAGCTCCACAACGGCATCGCCTTCTGCTTGCGAGTCTTTTCCGCCACGGAAGCAACGAAAAAGTTTGCCGACTTTCATCAAAATCTTACTACGCCATTCAAACACGTAGGTACCGCAGAATTCATGTTACAAAACGGTGTAACAGACATCCACGCCGGTCCTACAGTGTATCGTTAATTACGACGTGGATAGAAAACAATAGACAAGTGCAATCACTTCGTACAAGGATTGAGAGCTGTTCGATTGCATGTATCGGTATGGGTATCAAGATTTCATAGCCAGGGTGCCTAACAAAAGAACCTTTTTGCGAGATAGCTTTGTTTTAAGTTTACCTTTCTCATATTAAACGAGTGCTAAATAGTTAACGTTCTGGGTCATGATACCCTGGTCTCCTTATAATTAGATCCATACGAATGTTATCGTGTAGGTACCTAGCAGTTTTAGTGGGAACTGAGATCCGGAGAGAACGCGAACGTTCACAGTCATTGACTTAACACTTTCAGTGCCCAGAACTCATTATCACTATTTAGTGCTAAATAGTTAACGTTCTGGGTCATGATACCCTGGTCTCCACATAATTAGATCCATACGTATGTTATTGTGTACCTAGCAGTTTTAGTGGGAACTGAGATCCAGAGAGAACGCGAAAGCTCACAGTCATCTAACCTCACAGTCTAAGGATAAAAAATAAACTATATTTTTAAACAAACTTGTTGTTGTAAAAAAAAGTACCTAGTAAAACGTTAGAAATAATTTTATTCCAACTGGAAATAAGCCGTTTTCATAATGGAGCTATAACTATGTAAAATCATTCCATATAAATGATATGGGTACCTACCTACAGGATGGTTGATCGTTCCCCCAAATGGGATGTTCGAGAGCTAATTTAATAAGACCCCGACAACTTGGGTACGAAAAAGTTTATTTTTGGAGTAAGTACACATGCACATAGCGCTTCAAGGCACTATCGTCGTGATTACAATGGATCGCAAAAACCTACAGTTAAATAAAACTATACATATAAGTAGGTAATAGTGTCCACATGAATGGGATTACACATCGTTACAATTTATAACTCGCTTCCTAAGAGAATAGTTGACTTACCCTATCGTAAATTTTGCATTTTCTTACGAAAATGGCTAATACAAGCAAAATTTTACAGCGTCAACGAATTTCGAAAAAAATACTCTTTGGATTCCTACCATTTTAGAAATGAATTGTGAGCTTTCACTCTGTTGGTCTTTTGTGTTCGTATTTTTTATAAATTTTATATCCCTTTTATTTTAACTTTTATTGTTTTAACGGAAAGATTGAAAGGGAACCGCTTATCTTGGTATGGTCATGTGAAGAGGAGGGATGAAATGCACGTAACTAAAAGTTATGAATATAAATGTGGATGGATGGACAGGGAGAGGGAGGCCAAAGAAAAGATGGATGAATTGTATTAGGAGTGATGAAAGAAAAGGGAGTTAGTGATAGCGTGACGGTTACGGACAGAATGGAAGAAAAAAACGTGTTGCGCCGACCCCAAGTAACATGGGATAAGGGCAGGAAGATGATGATGATTTTAACTTTTATTGTTTTTCCTTTTTAAATTTTAATTCGTAAATACCTACCTAATTTATGTTACATGGTGATGTTGTTTTATAAATAAAGTATTATTGACTTGTTCTTTTGATATATAATTGATGATGTGCGTAAACATGTTTACGAACTTTGTGTAGTGATGTATAAAGCTACAATTTATGTGAGTACCTATTTATTTGCTTGCTATTTATAGTACCTATGGCGGAATATGTCTTGAACCAAAATTTATGTAACATCTTTTTTACCATATTTTTTTGCAAATAAAAAAATTAAGTACTTAAGTAGGTACTTACTTACAATTGACAACTTTGCGAGTGTGACAAATATACAGTTTCTGATAATACTGCTAGTAGGAAGGTATTCTGTAGTGGCAGAGGCATTCGTTTTACTAGCGGGTGAATAGATTCAGCACATTCTGATGTGCTGAGTCTATTCACCCTCTAGTAAAAGTGTGCTTGGCTACAGGACTACAGGGCTAAAGGTACAGAATAGTTTGACAGGCCAAATAGGTACGGCCCCCGGGCCATATGTTGAGTATGACTGGTCTAGTCCCTAATAGTTCTCGCGGCCCACCCATCAAGGCGAAAGTAGGTGCACAGGCGAAATTTTTAGTTGGTGCAAGCCACACCGTAACCTCGCTGTCTCCCCGGTCGGCGTGGCATGAGTTAGGCATTTTCTTCGATCAAAAAAAAGTCCCTCAAATATTGGGGTCGGCTTCCAGTCTAACCGGATAAAGCTGAATACCAGTATTTTACAGGAACAACTGCCTTTCTGACCTCCACAACCCAGTTGCTGAATATGCCTTTGGTAAGACTGGTCTCAAATTTTCTGGCTTCTGCTGTGTGCCTATAACGACTGACAAAGATCTAAAAACCGGCCAAGTGCGAGTCGAACTCGCACGAAGGTATTCGTACCATAAACCGAAAAAAACGTTACTTGTGTGGGAGCCCCCATTCACTTTTCAATTACTTTTTTTTTATTAATTGTTGTTATAGCGGCAATAGAAATACACATTCTGTGAAAATTTCAACTGTCTACCTGTTACGGTTCTTGAGATACAGCCCGCTGACAGACAGACGGACGGACGGACAGCGGAGGCTTATTATTAGGGTTCCGTTGGTTACCCTTTGAGTACGAAACCCTAAAATGATAGCTGGGACCACCTGCATAACGTGTTTATCAAAGCACGGAGGAGAGTTAGTTTGTAATGAATGGTTATCCACAAATTGATAGGCTCGGGGCTCGGTGTTTGACCACAATCTCATCTGCCTGATGGTAAGCGATGACGTGTTCGACAGTGGAGGACGCTTGTATTGAAGTAACCCATTCACTCTTGACTTAAAGAAACCCAGATTGTTGCTATTAGGAAATACCTAACTGTATGTCCTGATAGCTACAATCTGGATGTCAGGAGTGGAATTCCACTCCTTATTTGTAGGTAGGGTTGCCAGGCGCCCGAATAAAGCAGGATATAATCAGGGTTTTTGGATGCGTGTCTGGTCAAATAAGACCGTGTCCGGTCTGTCCAGCTTTTACTATTTATCCAGATTTTCACTGAAAAAGGCATAAATTGAATGTGTCAACATCCAATTTAGTTTTTTTATTATAACATGAAACGGTTTTATTTAGGTATTTTACGAGTCAAAAATCCTAGATTTACGTACAATAAACTAGTAAACATTACTGAAAGACACACAATCCTGAATAAGATAAGTTGTCTGGCCAATCACTAAATTGTATTTGAAAGTCGGGCTAAATTAGCAGGTCTATTCGGCTTTCCAGTTTTAGGACCTGGCAACCCTAGCTGTAGGTACGCACATTCACGAAAGTACCTACACAAAACAAAACGTTTTGGGAATGTGTATGGGTGATGTCCACCACTATTTAGCCACGAGCTTCTATCTCACCAGGTAGGTACATAAATATTCTTACGAGATTTCAGTTAATTTATGGCTCCTCATTTTCTGTAGTTGGATAAAACATTACAAGTGCCCCACTATTTACATATCTATGTACCAGGCGAGCAGAATGCACGAGGAGCTGGTTGTAACAGACAATGAGTTCGTTAGGCGTGAGTACCCTCCTTTTGAGGGTGTCACTCCAAGTTTGTTGCGAAAACCACAACCGATTCTTTTTACTATGGTTTTAATTCACTAGCATCTTTATTTTGAGGGAATAAAGTATATTTTGGACTGAGATGTGGTTCTTGAAATGTGACTTTAACGTGTTTTGTACTTGGAGAAAAACTAAAGTGCTTCTCTAGATGAAAGTGGCTTCTACATCTAACTATCTACACTCGTTTTGATATGAAAACCTTCAAGTTAAAAGGTAGTTCTTCTGTAGGCACAATGGCTACTATTGAACATGAGGTCTTGGATGCAATTACCGGGCAAAGTGTAATTGGGTTTTACCCGACTGCGCCAGAAGGAGGGTTATCTTTTTTGAGTGTATGTATATGTCCACAGGAAAATTCCAAACGCCGTAAGATTGTATAAATAAATTGTAAAATGTTTTTCTTAATAAGACACGGATATATTGGAAACTATCCATTGTCGACTTTGTCTCTGTCATCTATGACCTAGACTAGAGTCAAGAGCAAACTCATCTCAAATAAAATAATAAAAAAAAACTACTGAATTTGGATGGGACAAGTCGCTTTTACAGTCTAATGCAGTTGGTGACATTTTTCAAGCAGTGTAATGCAGTTGGTGACATTTTTCAAGCAGTTTAATACAGTTGGTGAACTTTTTTAAGCAGTGTAATGCAGTTGGTGACATTTTTCAAGCAGTGTAATGCAGTTGGTGACATTTTTCAAGCAGTGTAATACAGTTGGTGAACTTTTTTAAGCAGTGTAATGCAGTTGGTGACATTTTTCAAGCAGTGTAATGCAGTTGGTGACATTTTTCAAGCAGTGTAATACAGTTGGTGAACTTTTTTAAGCAGTGTAATGCAGTTGGTGACATTTTTCAAGCAGTGTAATACAGTTGGTGAACTTTTTTAAGCAGTGTAATGCAGTTGGTGACATTTTTCAAGCAGTGTAATACAGTTGGTGAACTTTTTTAAGCAGTGTAATGCAGTTGGTGACATTTTTCAAGCAGTGTAATGCAGTTGGTGACATTTTTCAAGCAGTGTAATACAGTTGGTTAACTTTTTTAAGCAGTGTAATGCAGTTGGTGACATTTTTCAAGCAGTGTAATACAGTTGGTGACATTTTTCAAGCAGTGTAATGCAGTTGGTGACATTTTTCAAGCAGTGTAATACAGTTGGTGAACTTTTTTAAGCAGTGTAATGCAGTTGGTGACATTTTTCAAGCAGTGTAATGCAGTTGGTGACATTTTTCAAGCAGTGTAATACAGTTGGTGAACTTTTTTAAGCAGTGTAATGCAGTTGGTGACATTTTTCAAGCAGTGTAATACAGTTGGTGAACTTTTTTAAGCAGTGTAATACAGTTGGTGACATTTTTCAAGCAGGGTAATGCAGTTAGTTGGTGACATTTTTCAAGCAGTGTAATGCAGTTGGTGACATTTTTCAAGCAGTGTAATACAGTTGGTGACATTTTTCAAGCAGTGTAATACAGTTGGTGAACTTTTTTAAGCAGTGTAATGCAGTTGGTGACATTTTTTAAGCAGTGTAATACAGTTGGTGAACTTTTTTAAGCAGTGTAATGCAGTTGGTGACATTTTTTAAGCAGTGTAATACAGTTGGTGAACTTTTTTAAGCAGTGTAATGCAGTTGGTGACATTTTTCAAGCAGTGTAATACAGTTGGTGAACTTTTTTAAGCAGTGTAATGCAGTTGGTGACATTTTTTAAGCAGTGTAATACAGTTGGTGAACTTTTTTAAGCAGTGTAATGCAGTTGGTGACATATAATTTATTTCAATCACAGATCTGACGTCACCAACTGCATCAGACTGCTTGAAAAACGATTTGTTTGGAACCTTTTTAGTCGTTTCTAGCGGTCGGGTTTTTTGGCTAAGTCAAATTTTCCACCTTGATTTTGTCTGGGTTCAGGCCAGTTAGGCTGGGCTGGTTTTGTGTCCGGTTGATGGCATTAGCCTCAAATCAAATCTCAAATAGTTTATTGCAATCCATAATGTACACATAAACAGGTGGTACAATTAATAAATAGAAACAATTATGGACCCTGTCGGGCACAGCAAAACTTAAAATAATTAATTAGGAGAGAGGAAGAGCGTTTTGTTAACTTTTCTTGTAAAATGTTTGTTCAATTATTTCCTGTTCATCTTGTATCTATTATTAAATATTTTATATATACATATTATTAATAATTATCTGCATTGGTAGGTATTAGCATTTTTTATCAGGTATTATTAGAAAAGTATTTTATTTATTTATTATTATCATTTATGTAATATAATGTCATTTATTTATTATTATCAGTAGAATAGAATGTTATTTATTTAAGAAAATAATGTCACTTGACTTATGTGACTTTTGCTTCCTAAATCCTGAATACTTTTTTGTACCTACATACCACAGTGAAATTATGGTGTCTGGGTTCAGGCCAGTTAGGCTGGGCTGGGTTTGTGTTCGGTTGATGGCATTAGCCTCTCCCATATTACATGGCAGTATGGGACTGGCGTAATATGGGTGTACTATAGATACACCTCTGCCCCACCCTTCGAGGAATATGCGTGATATTATGTGACTTTTGCTTTCTAAATCCTGAATACTTTTTTGTATGTACATGCCACAGTGAAATTATGATACATTACACACTTTCACAGGAGGAAAATTCTATGAAATGGTTCTACTTATTTTTTACCTGAAGCCAAATTTCGTTAAACGAAGAGTTAACGGCATTCAAACATTTTTGAAAATTAACTTGGCTGAAGCTTGAATCGAACCAACTCCAATGCAACTAAAAACCAATCTATGCGGAGTTCAATCTTAAGGCTGAATTTAATCTGGCTAACAAACATAGTAAGTACCTATCTCAAACTGAAAGATCATAAAATCTTACTAAATAATGAAAATAGCCAATGGATTGTTCAAAATGGACATGATTCATGATTCTCTATTTGACACTCCTTGCTGTGTTGGTTATAGACAATTGAAAATCAAGCTTTTGAATGGTTCACTCTACCAACATCTACTACACCTCTACCAACATCCTAGCACCAAAGAAATATAAAAAACACTTACTATTATTATTACTACCTCTTTTAATCCACGACAGACACTAGTCATCAAAACAAAATGTCCTAAAACGTCTAACATCTAACGAGCCCGCAATTAGTAGATTAAAGGGATAGGTGACACGTCCCCGTCGCATGTGACGTAGGCAAGTCGGCCATGTTTTTTTTTCAACAGCAGGGCGGTACTTTCAAGTGCCACTTGATCCATCCAACCCTTTTGCAGCGAAATCAGTAGGCGAGCAATGGCGGCCTTTCGCATTTCTTTTTTGCCCTTCTACTTTGAAAGCGAACCCCCTTTTTGCAATACCGATGTTTGTAATTCATACCCGGGGTTTGGGATTTTTTTTCTTTGTTAATAATATCGTCTCGTGTATGTTTTTGAATAATTGCGCAAGGGTTCTGTGAGACTAAGAAACTTGGGTTTGCGCTTTTAGTTTTTAAGGCGTTTTCTTGTGTAGGTTTTATGTTTCTGTGAATGAGACGTTGGATGGGAATTTTAAGTTCGTAAAGTGATATATACTTACCTAAAGATACGAGAGTTCCAGCTTAGTAAAGTGCTCTTTGCTTGTTTTGTGATTTGTGTGTTTATAAATGCTGCTTACCCAGAAGTGAGAACGGAGGTTTTATAGTAAGGTGAGTAAGGGCATAGATATATTTCTATGGTGTGTGGGCTACATCAAACTGTTTGACTTGAAATTCGGTTTATTCTAGCAAAATTTGTCGATGTATCCGGACTGCAATGCCTTGATTCGCTGGTTGGAATGACGGCCCTCATTCAATTAAGTAGTAGAATTCATTTTTTTTATCTACTTATTCCGACAAATTGATTTCTAAGAAATATTGTTATTTTTTTCTTTTTCACGTAAAATATATGAAGACGATACAGTGTGATGAAAACACGCGTGACGTCACTACGATGGTACAATTATTACCAGCGACGTTCATCGATCACGCGCGTTTTCAATGCACTGTGTGTTCTTAATTTTTTTTAATTTTTTGTATATCTATCTGACGGACTAATTAGATTTCTACAGTAAAATACCCTAAGTATTGTCCGCCTTAAGAACTGAGTGTGGAAATCAAATCCTGATTGGTAGATTATAGATATCTAACCTTGATTCAAAAAACGTCTACTGAAGGAATTTTGCCTTCAATATAACATGATGAATTTTTAAAGTGTCAAATCTGAAACTTTGAGGAATAGCGAAAAACACTCAAAGGAGTCTCGAGGCCTATTTTAATGAAAACTAAAACTGCATCATTGGTCTTCTTGGGAGGAGTTTCCTTGGGAAGTGTAGGGGAGCATTAAGAGGGGATTTCTCGACATTCCTACGGGAACGGGAAAAAAAGGGATATGCGCGTACGAAGTCAAGGGCAAAAACTAGTAATTCTACAGCAGTGTTTCTTTAGAACAGAACTTCTTGGTATTGCTCCTCTGTTACTTTATGCTCTTTTATGCTTTTTAAAAAAGTTGTTGACAAAAATAAATATAGATTAGGTATAAGATTACCTATCTGTCTCTAACGAACTGTCATTAATTGTGTGATTTACTTACTTACTTTCAACTCAAAATAACTTTATTGTTTAGATAAATTGTTCAGCTGTGTACTTAAAATCACCTATTTATTTCTACCAATTTAACATTTTTTATCTATTATTTTCACTATTGCCCTAAACTTATAAAAAAGTGGAACAAAATAGAATAACAGTGCGCAAAATAAGACAATAAATGGATTTCAGCAGCCCCTTTTCATAACTGGATATCTACCTAAATATCGTTTATTAATTCTCATTTACTTTTAATTTGGCGTCCACACTGTGCTTGTGACTTAAATCTCGTAAACATAAGTAAGATATCATTCGCTAGCGCACAAAACTTAGACTAAACCAAATTCAGCCTCACAGTGCTAAATATTAAAAAGACTCAATATTTGGGGAGTGTGCGTCCGAATTGCACAATTTAATTCCACCTAGCCCCTTCCATCATTGGACTTTAAGACGAACGGTAATGCTCCACCGATTCATTGTGAATAAGGCTAATGACTGAAATTCCCTGCCGGAGTCACACAGAATAATAGTCAAGAGCGTCATCGCAACCACAGAATAATAGTCAAGAATAGAGAAGAATAGAGTGAAAAGGTTACCTACTTCTACACATGCGTGCTCTATCGTCGATCACATCGTTGCTTGCCATCAGGTAAGATTATGGTAACCCCTGGTGCAAAAAGAGGGGTGTATAAGTTTGACCGCTTTGTGTGTGTCTGTCTGTATGTGGCACCGTAGCTCTTAAACGGGTGAACCGATTCGGATGCGTTTTTTTTATCAGTAATTTAGTCGAAAGTGTTCTTAGGTATGATTCAAGAAAAAAGAAATTGGTTCAGCCGTTTGAAGATTATTAACTTTTTTCTAGTTGATGAAGGGATGTGAACAACGTTTATAGGTTTGATCGATTCGAACAAAGTTTGGTATTTTCTGTTACTTCAATGATATTGCAAAAACATGGTAACCTTGACCTGATGCTGCAGCATGAGTTTAGGTCTACAGAATACCCAACTACTCAGTTACAGAAGGGGTATCGTGAACTATCGTGTTGGGGCTCACTGGAATTGTTTCAATGAGCTGATTATAGGTAGATTTGATCTTTGAAAGTCATCGACACACGCTTCGGCAAACATAGTGCCGCGGCAGCCGCATCACCATCCTAAAAGCGTTGTTATACTGTACGCGTAGGGCGTTGATTGTCTTCTGAGTGTATTTGACCTATAGACTGCACGTGTAAAAACATTGGCAAAACGCCCGGAACAAGGTTACTTTTACAGCGCGCAAATCTTCGAGCCAACATATTGCATCTGACAGCCAACGGCGCTCCCTCTCAATATCTTCCAGAGAGGTCCTCCGAGACCCAGTGACCCAGGTACCTGAATAGGGAAACTCGGGGTAACGAAACGCAATCTAAGAAGACGGGTGGTACGTACGTGACCCTATGGCCAAGTGATTGGAATACCAAGAGCTCGCTTTTCTTTACATTGAACCTGAGCCCGTGAGCCCCGGCATACTCCTCACATATAGCGAGTAGTTTTCGAACAGCGCTTATGGAGGGCCCCAGCAACACCATATCGTCCGCGTAGCTAATATTGTTGACGTTTGTCCCGTCTATAGAACATCCGACACTGGTATTGCTGAACCTCTCGATGAGTCCATTCACGTACAGATTGAAGAGACGAGGCGAGGTTAAGCATCCTTACCTTACTCCACACCTCAATCTGTACGCATCCAACGTTACGCCTGCCCACTTTACCACATTACTTTGGTTGTTGTACCAATAATCAAAATTTTTAATGACTCGCTCCGGGAGGCTGGTTTCTGTCCTCATTTTGTACCAGTGCACATCATAGGACATCAAATCGAAAGCTTTTGACAAATCTAAAAACCAGGCATAGACAGGAGTCTTCCTGTCGGTGTAATACCGAACAGTATGCTTGAGGCACAGAAAAGCCGTTTCTGTCGTCAGCCCCTGCCTGAAACCGAACTGAGCTGAAGACCGTGGTTGTGCCTCGTCGAGACTCGTCCGGCAGGTACGAGTGTCTTAAGCAAAATGTGTAAAACATTGCAAGAATCTTAGGCAGATGGACTCCCGCATGCTGCAGATGCTCAATACTAATTCCATCGTGGCCTGAGGACTTAACCCTAGTCATTGTTATAATAACGACTGATACATCTTTAGCAGTGAAAGATGGTAATACTGCTGGCCCCTGGTTATTCTGCCGGATAAATTAATAGTATTGAGCATACCCGGCCTACTGGCATGAGGTACCGTCTGAAAAAGTCCCCTAAACATGTTTGCAATGTCCCGAGGCTCAGATACTCCGTTAAAATTTAGTGAGACAGTAGTTTTACAATTTAGTTTTCTAGTGCCTTTCCAAAAGTTTTTAAAATTTTTAGCGGCGTGGTGGATGCGAGAATATGCAGTCATAGTTCATCCGTACATCCATCACAGACTGCCACGCAGACTTCGTTACCACACAATGATCAAGCCAGTTTGTGCTGCCATGGGCGTCGCTAACGAATATAAAGGTGTCCAACGAACTACCTAATTTTCCCATATCCGCACATACCCATTGTTGCTCGCAACAAAAATTTTAAAGTGCGATTCCAAACAAAGATCAAGGACTAGCATTAAAGTCTCCTAAAATGTACACATTCGCCACTTCAGTATTGTCAATTACAGCGCTTATCTCACTAAGGCAGTCCGTAAATAAATTTAAATTCTCAATGGAGTTCACAGGCATGTACACTGAGAAAACTACAAATGAACGATCACACGCAACCACCGTAACCGCCGCGAGACGCATGGGATCACTGTTGCCGAACTAAACGCACTTTTACGCCAGAGCACAGCAACGATAGCTGATTTGCCGCAGTCATCAAAGTCTGGGTCAATTGTTCCGAGTAATGGCAGGTCGTGCAGGTATAATAATATCTATAATGTCTAATATCTTGGGACAACTCACACACGGTCATCTGATTCCAAACTTGGCAGAGCCTGTACTATGGCAACCAGACAACTGATAAACATACTTATATATTTCTAAATACATACATATTATAGACAAATTACCTACACCCAGACACAGAACAAATGATCATGCTCAATGATCATGCTCATCACACAAAGATTTGTCCTGGGTGGGAATCGAACTCACGACCTCCGGTTTAGCAGGAACCAATATCTTTACCAATACATTTTTTTTTGTTTATTATTTAATATGGGTTTGCTCTTGACTCTAACCTAGGTCATAGATACCAGAGACAAAGTCGACGATGGAGCGAGCTTACCCAGAAGAATCCCGTTCATTCCAATTTTGAAGAGATTAGGGTAGTATGCGTTCGGAAACAAAGACCCAGGCAGAGAGTTCCACTCCTTTGCTGTGCGCATTATAAAAGACGTTTGGAAACGTTTAGTGCAAATTGGTGGAATAGCAACACGTACCTCCGTCCATTCTTCATCATTTGTTTGTTGTTTCCATTCACCCGGCGCACGCACAATACTTGCATACGAGCGATAAGACTCAGGCAAACAGCTGTTAACTGGCGCCTCAGCTATCTTACCATTCATATTGCCAGTGCCAGACACTGTCTCATACCTCTCGCGTCCGGCCCTGGTTGATTCCATGGTCCGGAGCGAGGAGGCTTGGGAAGCGGTCACCTCCTTCTGCGAAGCAGTAATGCTAGCGAAGGAGGAGGCGGGCCGCGCGAGGGAAAGGCAAGGCCTTCGCCCCAACCGCCGCAACAGGAGAAGACGCCCCGGGCGTCGGGAGTCGCAGGGCGATCCCCGGCCACCGTAGGCGCGGGCCTGCGGACGGCGAGCATTGGGTGGCTCGCCGTCCGATCACCACCAGGCCCGGGTCGATGGCGCGTTATGTTTCACGCGCGCCTCAAAGAGATGTCAGCATAAAAGACGGGGCCCGCTAGGGCCAGAGCCTGCCAGGGTTGCGGAATTTGTTCGAAAGAGTCACCGCGGCCCTGGAACGCAAAGGGCTTTAGAAGGAACACGGATGGGTTTTAGTCAGTAAGAGTCTGACACGCCCTTCCGCTCCACCCAGAGCGGAAGAAGTCATTTGATGATTTCCCAACGTAAAAAAAAAAAAAAAGACACTGTCTCATTCGCACTCCCCGCTGTCGATACCAGTCTGGTAATGTTTGTATTGACCTCCTTGCGCACCAATTGATTAGACACAAACGAAACAGGTTCATCGCACATAGTCAAACATCAATGCTATTATGCATCGGGGACGGACGATCACACTCATGCCTGTCGGCCCAAAAATTCGTACCATTTATTTGCTTTGGAGAGGTCGGTGACATTACCGACATGTGTGGAAGACCCATGGGACCGCTATCGCTCGCCTTAGATAAATGTTTCTAAAGTAATTTTGTACAATAGTTTAATTTAAACTGTCAACAGTTACTCCGCAAACATTACGGTTAGGGTTGATTTCTAACAATTCTTGCTTGGTATGTTATGTAGCATAAGTTTGAACAAATTCATCTCGTTTTGTAGGATAACGATATCTTTCAAAAGCTTACTGACGTCTACATAATCAAACGTTATTGGGGGTAGTTTGTTTAAATCATGAGCTACGAAAACAGGGATCTTAATTCTTAATCACTTCTATAATATCAAAGAAATCTTTCTTGCTTTTACCATTTTTGTTTTTAAGTTTTATTTGACGTATATCAGTAGATACAGATTGAAACAGTTATGACTTAGATTTTTCGATGTCTTCTGTCAAAAATACAGAACTGCATATCCTCACCAGGCTTTCATTGTCCATCAGTTCATGTTTATGTTGCACAAACGTTAACAGTTCATTAACCACGAGATTACAATTGTTACATTTAAGCACATTAGCCGACGACATTTTTAAAAACAACACTCAGTACTACACTACCACATTTACACGCAGCGAGTGCGCAGCGGAGACTTGTGTGTAATTATGCCGAGCGATCGCCAATTTGCACGGATGTGACGCATAATTTCCCAATCTGTATTTTTATAGTATGTGTTATACCTACTTGCCACAAATAAACTTATGTTCTTCTGTCTCTCTTTTCTTTTACAAGCTTGGAAAGTGTTGACAATGCTGTCTCTAAAAGTGAGTCCAGATTAAGTAACATGTTGTATAACTTATGCTATACAAAGTGGAGATGACGAGACGACAACAAATGCAAACACTGGCAATACTGGTTCATAGGAATATTTTGAAACTATTATAAATCCGGTCACCAAAATTAAAAATATAACGTCAAAAAAACTCAAACTAGTCAAGGATAATGACTACTGTTCTGACAAAATATTCCAAGCAGTCTGTTGCAAATATCAAATCTGTGATAAAAGACGACATATTCGTATGAACTAGTATTGTCAGTGTTTTGATTTATTGTCGTATCGTTGTCTTCACCGTCCACATAATTTAACATTGCTATATAACATTGCAACATAACATTAAACTGTACACATTAAAACGTCCACACTGACAAAACAAGTTCAATTATCTACTTTGTTTTATAACATGTTTTGTTATATAGTCTGGATTCACCTTAACAGTGGTCGCCGAGGCGTCTATGTGCAAAAAACTGGACAAACTTCTGTAAATCATTCATAATAAACAACTTTCACTATGGGATCAATCCTAAATTTTAAAAAAATGCTGTTGTGAGTCTTTGAAATGGTGTTATATCTTTGTTTTAGATTTTGCTGACCTCGCTCTTACATGTCGACTTGCATTCTTACAACATCCAAGCAAAGCAGCGGTATGCAAAATTACTTATATATATCAATTTATTATAAAAATCGCGGTTCTGACTAATTTGTTTCTTACGTCATCATATCTCAACTTCTCAACTCTCTTGCCAAACAGCATAGTCGGCGTCCGAACGCAACCCGCGACGATGTGGCCACTAGCTATATTCTTGTTAACTTATGTGTTTACTCAATCACAATGTACAGTGCTAGAAGAAAGACAAGAACTCCTCGAAAGAGAACTCGCGATGATGGTAGGTAGTTCAATAAAATTAAGTGACAGTGAACTGAAGGCGAATGAAATTATCATGAACCTCAAAAATGAAGAGATTCAACAGGGTTTTTTACAACCGAAATATTTTAACCTGTCGAAGCATTTCTTCGAATATAAGGAGGAGGTAAAGAAGACAAAGTTGTTCCAGATAATACAGAGTATGCCGAAGGGAGCGGTCCTCCATGCCCACGACACAGGATTATTAAGCCCAGATTACGTGCTGGCTTTGACTTACTGGGACGACCTCTGGGTTTGTTATACAAAAGACAAGTCAAATGTCGGATTCCATTTTTCTAAAACAACTCCTGCTGCCCCATGTGCCACTTACTGGAAACTTATGAAGGATGCAAGAAATGCCTCCGGTGACGTTACGAAATTCGATGCGGACCTGAGAAAACACTTCAGTCTAGTCATTGACAATCCCAATGAAGTGTACACCGATGTGAATGCTGTCTGGAAAAAGTTCCAGCAGTATTTCTTTTCTACTGGAAATTTGTTTAATTACAAACCAGTTTACGAACAATATTATTACGATTCACTGCTGGAATTCAGGAAAGATCAAGTCATGTACCTTGAAATCCGAACTACATTACCGTCATTATATGACTTAGAAGGGAACGTTTTCGACGCAGTGGAGACAGCTTATACCTACAAACGCGTTACTGAAAAATTCATACGAGACTATCCAGATTTCTTTGGAGCGAAGCTGATTTATGCTCAACTAAAATTGATAGATAGAGCAACTTTGCAAGAATATATCAGAATCGCCTTGTTAATCCAGGCTTTGATGCCAGATTTTCTGGTAGGTTTCGACTTGGTTGGTCAGGAAGACCTGGGAGTACCGCTAAAGGAGTTCGCACATGAGCTTGCAGAAGTTCGAGAATCTCTCGACTTATATTTACACGCTGGTGAAACAAACTGGTATGGTACCAGTTCTGACGAAAACTTATTCGACGCTATAGTTCTCGGAGCTAAGCGGATAGGCCATGCGTTCGCTCTCATAAAACATCCTCTGTTGATGGAAGAAGTGAAGAAGAGACAAATAGCTTTGGAAATAAATGTGGTATCAAACAGTGTTCTTAAACTAGTCGAAGATCCTAGGAATCATCCTTTAGCAAATTTCTTGAGTCAGAACATGCCTGTGGTGCTATCGAGCGATGACCCAGGTACCTGGGAGGCCTTACCAATGTCCCACGACTTTTATGTCACATTTGTGGCAGTGGCTAGTCGACACGCAGACCTGAAATTAATGAAACAGTTGGCTTTAAATTCTCTGTATTATAGTTCGTACCCTGAAAAACACAAGTTAGTGCATGCATTTGAAATCCGTTGGACGAAATTCATTGATGCAATTGTAAAAGATAAATGGTAATTTTGAACCCCATTTATTTTGTAGTTTTTGTTGTTTTTTTATTTTATCGTGTTGAATATTGTTTATATTAAATCTTTGGTTTATTTCTTTGGGTGTTTTCTTTCTTATTTAATAAGTAAACTAATGTATAGAATAAACATGTGTTTATTGTTTCAATGCAGATTGTCAAAAATTTTACTTATACCTTGGTAGTTTTTGCTGTGTTAGATTTTAAAGATCATCAGTAAAAGCATTAGGCATGGTATTTCTTTAATTAGTAAGTAATAAGTTGACAATGTTAGTTCGCAATCGGATGGTTCGATCGGTAAGGCAGCGCATGTCAAATAATGTTGTATGTTAGGTAAAGGTAATCCACAGCCACACTATCATTCTCTAAGTGTCATAGGCTAATTTTTATTCCGGAAAAATTAAAGGTTCTTTCCTGTGGGGTGGGCACATCACACACATCATATCAGCTGAAAGACGTCCACTGCTGGATACAGGTCTCCCCTAAATATGGGGAACAACCCCCGTGTTGCCATAATCGCGACGCTTGGCAGGCGGGTTGGCGATCGCAGTGTAGCTGTTGAAATGTACAGAGAATGCTGCAGCCGATTCAAAGTCAAAAGTCATTTATTCAAATTAGGAGTGCCAGCACTTTTTGAACGTCAAAGTTCTACATAAAGACAGTCTCCCAAAACGCCCGCCTGTCACCACTTCCTAGTGTTATAGCTGGGAAGAAGAAGTGGCGCAACAAACTCTCCGGCAACACATCTGTCTGTTAAGTTTTAAATACTTGAATTTACACAATAACATACAAAGTATTTTACAACTTGACACACAAAAATAATATATCCAATATGTAAATTTGGATTTGTAAATTGCTAGTGTTTTAGCTAGCACACTCCATAACCCACAAAAAAGACAAACTCAAGCATTAACAAGTAAATCAATTTAATTAAGCCTCCAGGTATAAATGGTGTGCCCGCGTATACCTGCAATGGTATAATCTAACAATGGGATTGTGACTGGAACCACAAGTGATGAACTCGAGCCAACATAGTAATTATAATAAAGTTTTAAAGAAAAAACGATGACCAGCAAGACGACCAGTCACCACAAGCAACACCCGTTCACGAGCATAACGCAAAGATCAACCATTTTTGAGGGAAGAACCCGAACCCCGACGCTACCGCAAGCAGTGACATCTAGGGGAGCATGACGAACTTGATGCCGGTTGTTCAAGCAAGAATAATATAAAACAGCTACCTATAGGAAAATACTAGCTCATCATAATTATATTGCAATACAACTAATTATAAAATAAAAATACATATATATTTATTTACACATGAACTCATTTAGAATAATATCTCCTTGTCTTGCGTTCAAAACAGCGACCGACTATTACTATTATCGTCTAACTTAATAGGCATTCATAGAATAGTATGCCTTCGAACAAAGGTTAGATTTAACTTTATCTTTAAATGAGTTAAAAGGCAGGTCAACAAAATAAAGTGGAAGTTTATTGTAAAAGCGGATATCGAGCCCCACAAATGAGTCGTGGACTTTACGAAGTCGGTGGGGAACGTGTAGCTTGTGCTTGTTTCTGGTGTTAAAGTTGTGGATGTCGCTCATTTTAGTGTAGTAATGTATGTTTAGCCAAATATATAAGAAGTTTGCAAAAATGAATTGAGATGCTACCGTGAGAATTCCAATCTCTTTAAAAAGTTCCCTTGATGAAACTCTTGACCCAAGCTATTTTAAAAGACAAATAAATTTTGTACATCAGCAGCTTTTCCCCACAATAGAATACCGTAAGACATAATGCTATGGAAATAACTAAAATAGAGTAACCGTATAACTTTACTGACGACGTATGCGACAGAGCTGAGCCTTCCCGAGAAGCTTGATATATGAGGGCTACATTTTACTTTGAAATCAAAAGTTATGCCCAAAAATACTGCCTAGTCCACAGTTTCAAACACGTCGTTTGTCACTTAAGATGACATTGGGTCCTAAATTTCTAACATTTGGCAAAGCAAACTTTATACATTTCGTTTTCTTGGCATTTAGAACTAGATTATTTGTCGTAAACTAATCCGTAACCATTGAGAGAGCGTTATTTACGTTATCAAAATCTTGATTATTCTTATTTACTTTAAAGATATCATCCGGGTATCATCCGCAAACAATACTACATCACAGATACCCTTTAAGAAAAATAGTAAATCGTTTATAATAAAAATGGACCCAGTATTGAGCCTTGAGCCACACCTACATAAATGTATCCGAAAGACTTCACACCATGCATTGACATCAACACATTGGAACCTATCATGTAAATATGAATCAATTACGTTAAGAGCTTTGCTTTGGAGACCGTAATGACGTAGTTTACGCAATCAAAGGCTTTGGAGAGATAACAGAAAACTCCAATTGCATTTTGCGAGTCCGTCCATGCGTTAAATATGTGTTTTAGGAGAGCAACACCCGCAGCTGTAGTCGAACGTTCTTTTATTATGGAGTAGTCTATTTAAATTAGAATGTTTTAACAACGACTTGAGAATTAATTTTCCAAATACATATTTTGCTAAATGCAGGTAAGAAGGAGATAGGCCGGAAGTTGCCTGTGTCATTTTTATTACCTGATTTAAATAAAGGTATGACTTTATAACGCTTCATAAGATCAGGAAAAGTTCCTAAATCCACGCATTTATTAAAATGATAGGAGATAGGGCGGAGAGAACAAGATAGGGCACTACTATTTCTATTATATTACTCAAACGCCGTCGCAAAAGTCGCCTCTTATCCACGGGTAGTGATGTGTAGGCTGTAGGTAGTGTCTCATAAATTCATAATAAAATAAAATAGCCCTTATTTCTACGATTCGAATTAAACGTAAGATAAATCTAGTTTTATAATATATAGTACTTGCTTTTGCCCGCGACTTAGTACGCGTATATTGGTACCTATTAGGATATTTATGTAAAAGTTGAAGAGAGAGTTCAGTAGTTTTCTCGCAAATTTAAAGCATGCACCTTTCTATTTACGTGTTTAATAAATATATAGATTTAAAGATATCGGTTGTTATTATTGTTAACTAATAAGTACCTTTATTTTATACAGTAATTTGTACCAACTACATATTCATTTATATACATTTTTATACAACTTACTGCAGTACACATAGTCACCCGTACTATTTTGTAACATCTACTACAGTAGGTACCCTGTGTACACTAATAAATGTACTTATTTGATTTGATACACGTGCCTACGTCGTTGTGTATTTACTATAAATACTCAAAAATCTTAATATTTCTACCTCTATTACCTGGTCCGATCCTCTAAAGGTGATAGCTATATGACAGTAATTAATTATTATTTAGTACTATCGTAGTCTTATTTATTACGTCTGTATTATTGATAGATAAAAGATCTTTTGTTCACCTTTTCGGTCAATTGCGATCAAGTCTCCAAAAGGAATTCGAGAGCATTTTAATACGGGGTTTTTTAGACAGTGGTAACTCTTACTAGCTAACTAGCTTTTGCCCGCGTCTTCGTCCGCGTGGAATAGTTGCTTTGGGCAGCCATTTTTATTTTTAAGAAACTTATTTTTCAAAAACGCTTGGACATAAGTTTATTTATTTTTTATCAAATACAAAGGTTCATGTTTTTAGCTTCAATATTGACGGACTCCCATACTAATTTTTATCCCCTATTTCAAAGCTTTCAAGCCCTTTTCTCGCGACAAAAATGCCCTACTCCGAGGTCCAATCTATCTCTGTAAAAAAATTAATCAAAATCGGTTCAGCGGCTTAGGCGTGAAAGCGTAAAGCCTCGTCTACACGTCGTCAGATTCACCAGCAGATGACACCTGTGAATGCGTCCGCCAACGTGTAGACGGACAAAGGGGAATGCCGGTTTTTAGGCCTTGCGATGCCCAAGAAATTTAATTTATTAAAAAAAAAAAAAAAATTACGTAATTAACTCTTCTATTCACGACGCGATACAAGTCAGTAACATTTCTTAATAAATCCTACTACTATTATAAAGGCGAAAGTTTGTAAGTATGGATGTATGTATGGATGTTTGTTACTCTTTCACGTAAAAACTACTGAACGGATTTTGATGAAATTTGGCACAAAGGTATAGTCTGGAATAACATATAGGGTACTTTTTATCCCGGGAATATGTTCCCTTGGGATAATTTTCGACAATCACGCGGGCGGAGCCGCGGGCGGCAACTATAATAAATATTAAAACGATACAACGAAATAAACAGACATTTTCTAGGTTGTAATATTTTTCCTCCTGTTCAATTTTTGGACGATGTCTTAGTATATGACGAATAGAATGTTTTATATTAATATAGTGTTTTATTTTCAACCATCTGAAATCTTCAAAATAATAGCTTTAATATGTTATGTAGGAAGAGTTTTCAATAAATTTTTAATAGGTACTTATGTAGGGCACATTAAAAAAACCTTATAATTTGGAAACTACAACATTTTTTAATAATTTTCTTTTATCAATAAGTAGATATATTATTTGTGGGGCATACTAATAGTAACATTCGATGTTACTTGTGGGCACTCAGGGCCTAAATCACTATGGTGGCATCACCCTTTGCTCGTCTGTGGTAGGTATTTGACGTCGGCAGATGCCTCTGCCACTAACCCGTTTGCTGTCGGTTTTTGTGGCATGCATAAAAAAGGTTTCGGCGTGAGCGTCTGGTTTCTGTCCACGCATCATCAGTATTATCGGAGTGAGAATGAGAGTGCACGCGTGTTTCTTGTAGCTGTTTTGCTTGAAAGGTACTAAATAAATAAATAACTGCGACAGCAACGGTCTCAACATCCATTTTTTTTAATGTTGCGTGCGTGCGTGTTGCGTCTGTCGAGAATTTAGTAACACAGACTGACCGTTCGACAGAAGTGTGGTCGGCTCGTGGTGATTCATCTGTTGAAGCATTTGTCGACGTCCGCGGACGCGTCTGTCGACGTATAGAGCAGGCAGACAGGCACACAGAGTTACTTTGGCATTTATAATTATGAGAACGCGATTAATTTGGAAATCCAATTCATATTCACTTTGACGTAAGTATATGGAAGGTATAAGGTAGAAAAACATAAGTAAAGCCCCGCTAGTATGTAGTAGTAACCAGTTTGAATAGATTTTACATATTTAGAATGTGTAACAAAAACAAAACAAATGCCCATTTGAACTGTCTCTAACTACATGTAAAAGGGGCTTTACTAAAGTTTCTCACCTGAAAAACTAGTTACATTCTTTAAATCGGGAATTAGGAAAAGTAATTATTCATTTTTGAGATTCCCCATGCAAACTTCCACCCCTCTTTTCACCCCCTAAAGCATGACTGGTCAAAAATGCATGAACATTTTTTAATTTCTGACGAAAATTTAAACGATAAAAGTCTTATACTTAGTCCTTTTTATTGATTACCTTTATAAATTTCCATCCCCTTTTTACACCCTAAAGGGAAGATTTCGAGACAAAAACTATTCTATATCCTTCCCCACAACTCAAACTATATCCATACCAAATTTCATCTAAATCGGTTCAGCGGTTATTGATAGCCCCCATACAAACATCCACCTCCCTTTTCACCCCTTAAAGGATGATTTCTGGGATAAAAACTTAAACTGCTGGCCGCGACTTCGGTCGCGTGATTGTCGAAAATCATTCCAAGGGAACCGGGATAGAAAGTATCCTATGTCCTTTCCCGGGACTCAATCTATCTCTATCCCAAAGGGGGATGCCAAGCTGCCATAGTGATTTAGGCCCTGAGTGGGGCCACAAGTAACATCGAATGCATTGGGACTTCTAAAAAAGGACAAATAAATAAAGTACAATATGTGTAAATGTCAAATTAATGTTTTTCAACAAATCTTTATTCTTTCTCGGAGTTTAAATTGGCAACCTAGCAAATGTCTGTTTATTTCGTTTCAATATTTATTATTTATTAAAAAATGTTACTGACTTGTATCGCGTCGTGAATAGAAGAGTTAATTACGTAAAATTTACATATTTTTTTTTACTAAATTAAATTTCTTGGGCATCGCAAGGCCTAAAATCGGCATTCCCCTTTCATCTTATCGGTTCAGCGGTTTAAGCGTGAAGAGGTAACAGACAGACAAACATACAGTAACACTTTCGCATTTATAATATTAGTATGGTGCCTATGATTGCAATAAAGATTGAATTGAGTGTTCCTACAGAAATTATGAACATTGTATAATTTTTAAATGAACGGTATTCAGAAAAAAACTTGTGATATAATCGGACGTAATAGTAAGTTGTAGCCATTAGTACGGAGACTGCGTAAAGGATTCGATTCATTGGAAATTGCTCGAGAAAAAGGTAGATGGCATTTATATTTTATTTTTATTATTGATATTCTCGCATATTGACCACAATCTCACTATCTAATCGATTCTGCCGGTCGATTCTGTAAATAAGTTGAAGTGAAGGCTTAGGTGAAGTAATCACGAAGTGAGCCGGTCGATTCTGTAAACATATCGATGTGAAGGCTTGGGTGAAGTGATCACGAGATGAGCTGTCAATCCACATAATCAAGATGTCACGTGATCACGAAGTGAGCTATTCCATCTTGATTATATGGATTGACAGCTCACCTCGTGGTCACTTCACCCAAGCTTTCACTTCGATATATTTCCAGAATCGACCGGCTGTCATTCCATCTTGATGTCATGGATTGATTGTAGCTCACCTCGTGGTCACTTCGACAAGAATCGCACTGCTGATGGAAGCGACGATATTGTCGACGATGGAGCACGCTTGCCTAGAAGTAATGGCGTGACACATAAGTACTTTTTCTAATTACCTATGTATGTAATTCCGATACTTTGTTATTTTCCGAGAATCGATTTCGAAGCGTCATAATAATATTATGTCATAGATTTGTAACAGTTTAGCATAACTATTAAAATTTGCTAAGGTGCAACTTCATTGTGTCGATTGTTGAGTTAATCATTATTTCAACTCGAACACTGGCATCTATCGCCCCGCTTTTATGGCTCTCAATAACGAGTGTAACTATCATTATGGCTTGCACATGATGGGAGTCCGGGGTAGTGTTGCCAACTTTCTTTAGAAGAAATAGAATATTTCTGATTTTAGAAAAGGTTAATGAAGAGTACAGTTTTTGAAAAAAGAGTACCATCCTATCCTACTAGTCCTACTAGTAGTATTATAAACGCGAAAGTTTGTAAGTATGGATGGATGGATGGATGTTTGTTACTCTTTCACGCAAAAACTGCTGAATTGATTTTGATGAAATTTGGCACGGTGGTAGATTATAGTCTGGAATAACACATAGGATACTTTTTATCCCGGGAATATGTTCCCTTGGGATAATTTTCGACACTCACGCGGGTGGAGCCGCGGGCGGCAACTAGTTTATTATATTACTTAGGCTGCCGCCCGCAGCTCCGCTCGCGTGATTGTGAATTCCAGACTATAGTAGGTATACCTCTGTACCAAATTTCATCAAGATTCATTCAGTAGTTTTTTCGTGAAAGAGTAACAAACTTACATACAAACTTTCGCGTTTATAATATTAGTAGGAAGGATGTTCTTTTTAACTAATAAAAAAAGATAATACCAATGAAGACGTGGATTTCTTTTATCTCCAATTTGCAGTTATGACCGAAAAGACAAGAACTTCTTCAGTGGTATAGGTACTAAAATGGCAGGATTTTATTCAGTTTAATTTAAACACAGACTCAAAAAAGACAATTTTAGCGTATCTACTCTATAGCTTTTGTAGATTATAAAGTACGTCTTTGCAAAACAGAGTACAATACTCTATTTTAGAGTACAGTTGGCAATCCTAGTCCGGGTATCCAAAAATGTACAAAAATTAAAAAAAAAAACAATGATATTTATTTTGTAAGTAGGTTAAACAAAACATATTTTTGGGTAATTTTTCTTTTTGCCGGTGTTTCTTAGCTGGCTACCCTGAGAAGAAACACCGAAACAAACTCACAGGTCAAAGTTGAGAGAGTCAAAATTGCAAAATTCACACAGAAAAGGCAGAAGTCTGACCGCCAATCTCATTCTAAGTGCAGTAATATATGTATATATTTTGGGCCACAGATTATACTTGCTTAGCTTTTAAATTATTGTCGTGTGCTGCGGGGGGGGGGGGGGTCCGGACCCTCTAAACACCCCTCTAAAGTACCTCCATGCTCTCAATGCAGTGAATTGTAAGCGTAGTGCGTGTCTTTTTTGTATTTTCGAATACCTATGCGTGGAAGGTCCACCGTTTCAGTTTATTATATTTGTTCAAAAAATAAAAACAGCACACGAAACAAAAACCATATTGTGTCATAAAGCCATTGCTCACAATTTTTTATGTATTTATTCTTCACTAGTCTGCCGAAAAATGTTGTTTTAATCGAACAACTGTTTAGTTGTATGCTGCTACTTTATTTGGCGTTCCTATTTGTCCAAATATTCGCGTACTTGTTCAATACAAAATATACCTTAAGTTTTTCGAAATAAGGTTAATTTTATATTGCACAAGTGACGCGAATACTTGCACAAATAGGAACGCCAAGTAAAGTGCCAGCATTAGACGTGAACGTTTGTTATTGCACTCTCAGCTCCATAAGCCAATCTCGCCTCGGTTGAAACGACAATTTAAACCCCCGCTTGCAACTTATTATTAACTAGCTGTCGCCCGCGGCTTCGCCCGCGTGTATGTCGAAAATTATCCCAAGGGAACATGCTCGCGAGATAAAAACCTCCTTTCCCGGGACTCAACCAATCTCTATACCAAATTTCATCTAAATCGGTCCAGCCGTTTGTGCGTGAAGAAGTAACAAACATACACACACACTCACAAACTTTCGCCTTTATAATATTAGTGTGATTATAAAAAATCGGTCCTTCTAGTGTTGTGACTACTTTCCAACCCAGCCTAACCAACCGTATCATTAGTTCATGACTTATCGCAATATTGTTATTGGAATATGCAAGGCGGTGCAAAAATTAGAATAATTATTGCAGGTTAGATTTTTCATTTTGTGATCAATCCTGAAATAAAATAAAAACCAGTTACTGGTTTGTTTTGGTGAGATAGGCAGTCGCGTCAGGTAAATGTCACCGGATAATTGCAAACTTACGTTGATTACATACAAAATATCTTGAGAGATTGTGAACTCTCAATAAATTGTCAAATGAACATTTGTTCTACAATTATTATTAGTACCTGGATGACCGAGCTTCGCTCGGTTTTTTTTTTTGGTAAACGTTGTCTAAAAATGAAACCTAGCTAGATCGATTTATCACCCCTAAAACCATACTAAATTTCATGAAAATCGTTGGAGCCGTTTCCGAGATTCAGATTATATTTACATACATTTTTACAAGAATATCTCGTTTAAAGGTATTAGATACGAATCAAAACCTTGTATTCTATAATATCTCCGTGCCGGTCCGAGAAATTTTTCTACATTTATCTGTTTTGGTGTGATAGTTAAATTGGAAACTTGGGCCCACATTGGTCTTTATTGGTGTGAGCTCATATGTGAACACACCAATGAGAGCCTTGTTTCCAAGTTTACTATCACACGATAACGGATAAATTGTAGACTTGTGCTCTGATTGCTCGCCACTTTATGTCAATATTTTGTGTCAGTCAATCAGACGTAGGTAACGCACCGCATCAACTCAGGATGGATGAAAGGGCGACAGGTCACTGGAACAACTTGCAACCCACGAATGCCCCTCAAGTTAGAGGGCAAAATCTATAAGTCCGTGATAAGACCTGTCGTACTGTACGGATCAGAATGTTGGGCTGTGAAAAAGACGGATGAGAAAAGATTGCATGTAGCGGAGATGAGAATGTTGAGATGGATGTGTGGAATATCGAGAATGGATAAAGTGAGGAATGAGTTCATTAGAGGTAGCTTAAAAGTGGCGCCAGTAACGGAAAAGTTAAAAGGGAACCGCTTATCTTGGTATGATCATGTGAAGAGGAGGGAATAAATGCACGTAACTAAAAAAATTATGAATATAAATGTGGATGGATGGACAGGGAGAGGCAGGCCAAAGTAAAGATAGATGGATTGTGTTAGAAGTGATATGATAGAAAAGGAAGTTAGTGATAGCGTGACGGCTGACAGAACAGAATGGAATAAAGAACGTGTTGCACCGACCCCAAGTAATATGGGATAAGGGCAGGAAGATGATGATTTGTGTCAGTCAATTTTTCCAAATGTTCAGTTGACAATTTATAGAGAGTTTACACTCTCTCAAGTTATTTTATAATCATACGGAGTTTGCCATTTTCCGGTGAAATAAACACTGGAAGTCAGCTAAATCCGGTAGGGCTTGCCACCCGTACCTACCGTGCCTTCTCAACCTCTTCAGCATAAGTTTACAACTTGACTCCTATTTCTGTGTGAAAGGTCAGAAAATGAATCTGTTAAGGATACATTTTTAGCTGATATTTTCTGCTAAATCAAAATGCCCTGACAGGCTTAGTCCGAAAAATGGATCGTTATGCTGATTATGACTCTTGTATGCCTCCCAAAAAACATCAAAGAAAGGAGAGGAGGTTCTTAAATAAATTTTAATAAATAACGAAAAATTAAAACTAAATTATAAATGTGTACAAACGCCACCACATCAAGCTACGAAAATCTGTCAAATTTCTTTAATAGATTTTCAACTTTATCGCTAAAGTATTAGGGTCAAGGTTGATTGGGAAAATTTGATAGTTTCGGGTAGCTTGATATGCTGGCGTCTGTACTATATTTTTTTTCTTATTTTCCAAAAGTACTATATTTTTGCAATGATTTTCAAAAAATACCATATATATCCCAAAAAACGCTGGCAACCCTAGGTAGGTCTGAAAACTGACCCCAACATAGTTGGGAAAAGCCTAGGCAGGTTGACTGTGGTGTGTCTCTCAAATAATATCCTATATTATTTATTTTAGATGTTGCTGACTTCGCACCTACATGTCGTCTAGCACTCTTACAACATCCAAGCAAAGCAGCGGTATGCAATATTGCTTATTATACACTTTATAATGAATAAAAATCGTGGCACTGACTGATTTGGTTCTTACGTCATATCTCACCTACTTTATCTACTGAGGTATCAGTTTTGCCATACCAATCTTGCCAGATAGCATAGTACGGCGACCGAACGCAACCCGCGACGATGTGGTCACTAGCTATATTCTTGTTAACTTATGTATTTACTCAATCACAATGTACAGTGCTAGAAGAAAGACAAGAACTCCTCGAAAGAGAACTTGCAATGATGGTGGGAAGCTCTATTAAACTAAGTGACAGTGAACTGAAGGCGAATGAAATTATCATGAACCTCAAAAATGAAGAGATTCAACGGGGTTTTATACAGCCAAAATATTTTAACCTGTCGAAGCATTTCTTCGAATATAAGGAGGAGGTAAAGAAGACAAAGTTGTTCCAGATAATACAGAGTATGCCGAAGGGAGCGGTCCTCCATGCCCACGACACAGGATTATTAAGCCCGGATTATGTGCTGGCTTTGACTTACTGGGACGACCTCTGGGTTTGTTATACAAATGACAAGTCAAATGTCGAATTCCATTTTTCTAAAACAACTCCTGCTGCCCCATGTGCCACTCACTGGAAACTTATGAAGGATGCGAGAAATGCCTCCAGTGACGTTACGAAATTCGATACGGACCTGAGAAAACACTTCAGTCTAGTCATTGATAATCCCAATGAAGTGTACACCGATGTAAATGCTGCCTGGAAAAAGTTCCAACAGTATTTTATTTGTACCGGAAATTTGTTTAGTTACAAACCAGTTTACGAACAATATTATTACGATACACTGCTGGAATTCAGGAAAGATCAAGTGATGTACCTTGAAATCAGAAGTACACTACCGTCATTATATGACTTAGAAGGGAACGTTTTCGACGCAGTGGAGACAGCTTATACCTATAAACGCGTTACTGAAAAATTCATGCGAGACTATCCAGATTTCTTTGGAGCAAAACTCATTTATGCTCCACTCAAGTTAGTAGACAAAGCAACTTTGAAAGAATATATCAGAATCGCCTTATTAATCCAGGCTTTGATGCCAGATTTTCTGGTAGGTTTCGACTTGGTTGGTCAGGAAGACCTGGGAGTACCGCTAAAGGAGTTCGCACATGAGCTTGCAGAGGTTCGAGAATCTCTCGACTTATATTTACACGCTGGTGAAACAAACTGGTATGGTACTAGTTCCGACGAAAACTTATTCGACGCTATAGTTCTCGGAGCTAAGCGGATAGGCCATGCGTTCGCTCTCATAAAACATCCTCTGTTGATGGAAGAAGTGAAGAAGAGACAAATAGCTTTGGAAGTGAATGTGGTATCAAACAGTGTTCTTAAACTAGTCGAAGATCCTAGGAATCATCCTTTAGCAAATTTCTTGAGTCAGAACATGCCTGTGGTGCTATCGAGCGATGACCCAGGGATCTGGGAGGCTTTGCCCATGTCTCACGACTTTTATGTCACATTTGTGGCAGTGGCTAGTCGACACGCAGACCTTAAATTAATGAAACAGCTGGCTTTAAATTCTCTGTATTACAGTTCGTACCCCGAAAAACACAAGTTAGTGCATGCATTTGAAATCCGTTGGACAAAATTCATTGATGCAATTGTAAAAGATAAATGGTAATTTTGAATCTCATTTTTTTGTAGTGTTTGATTGTTTTTAGTTTGTCGTGTTGAATATTGTTTACATTAAATCTTTGATTTGTTTCTTTGAGTGTTTTATTTCTTATTGAAGGTACCTATTGCCCAAATGTTTCTTTGCATTACTTTTTAAAGATCATTAGTAATAAGTACTACGAATAGTTTAATATAAAATGTTTAATTATATAGTAGCATCAAAGCTTGCTTCAAAATGATGTCGAGGTTTGAATATGACCAAATAAATATTAAGTAAAGGTGTTAAATTGCAATATTCAACTTCTCAAAGATAATATAGGTTGATAAATAGGTTTTTTTTGTTTTTTTTTTGTTTTTTAGGATGGGAAATCATCAAATGACTTCTTCCGTTCTGGGTGGAGCAGAACGGCGTGTCAGACTCTAACTGACTAAAACCCATCCGTGTTCCTTCTAAAGCCCTTTGCGTTCCAGGGCCGCGGTGACTCTTTCGAACAAATTCCGCAACCTTGGCAGGCTCTGGCCCTAGCGGGCCCCGTCTTCTATGCTGACATCTCTTTGAGGCACGCATGAAACACAACGCGCCATCGACCCGGGCCTTGTGGTGATCGGACAGCGAGCCACCCAATGCTCGCCGTCCGCAGGCAAGATAATATGCATAGGTAGGGAAACGATGTTGATGATTGTACCTAGTCTTGTAAACTCATCATAAATTCTTGTAAATAATCAATTGTGTATTCCGAGAACAACACAGTCATAACATAACAGTAAGTATTAGACGGAACGAAGCGACGTGGGTCATTAGTTGGAATGTATAATCAATAACTAATTGCATTTTTTTTGTATGTCACACGTGTTTTAAAGATAATACCAGTAGGTAATAATAGGGTGACAATATTAATATTATAATTCACTAGCACCCGGTGATGCTGCAGAAGATAAGAAAAAATACTATGTTTTTGTCTTGTCATTTTCAACTTATTATTGCTTGCTCTTAGAAATCAGCTAAAAATGTTTGGTCGCAATCAGATGAATGGTATGGCAAACAAACAAACATTGGAAAAAAAAATGTGTTTCTGGAAAGGATAATCTATGGAACGTCTAATCCGATTACGGTAATTCTTTTATTGGTAGAAACTACGAGTACACTATTGTTGAAAGTCGGTTATTTAATTAGTGGTCTAGCCTTTTTATTGAACGGCGCCGTTTAATCAGCGGCCTAATTGACATCTAGCTAACGAGTCTAATACGACATTTAATTAATGGGCTGACAGATGCATTGGCCGCTCATAAAATAGAGTAACTGCGTGTCCCAGCGATTAATTGAACAGCTAAGAAAATGACTTTGTTCAATATTGTTCAACGATTTACCTAGCCTAGTCATTTGGGTACTTAGGGCACCCCAACATGGATAACTCAAATGTATGGGGCTGTTATTTTTTTTGTCGCGATTTCAGGTTTGGAAATTTCCAGAGGGTTATATAAAAAATTGTCTGTCCACGTGCCACTAAATGTTTATAGCTTGTGTGGTTACGTATTTACTATAAATACTCGAAAATATTAATCCTATTATTATCTGGTCCGATCATCAAAAGGTGGAGTACCTACATGACAGTTATTAATGATTATTTAACACTATCGTAATCCTATTACGTCTTTATTATTTATAATATATCTTTTGTTCACCTTTTCGGCAAATGACCGAACCACTTTTGATGGAATTATCCAAGTTACATCAAGAGAGGAGGTCGTGGCTAAAGAATATCAGCCGCACGGGTCGATCAAGGTTAAGCAACGCTTGCCAAGGTTGGTCTGTGGATGGGTGACCATCTTAACATACCGAATTTCCTCCGTGCTGCGCACGTTAAGCCGTCGGTCCCATCATTTGTAGATCTTTGGCAGTCTTTACGGATTGTCAGAAGCCAGTAAATCTGACACCAGTCTTGCCAAGGAGTACCGTGTTACCCAGTTAATGGGTTATGGAGGTCTGGTAGGCAGCCGCTCCACGTAAAATACTGGTTTTCAGCTGAATCCAGTTTGACTGGAAGCCGACCCAATATAGGTAGTTGGGAAAAAGGCTAGGCAGATGATGATCCAAGTTACACCAAAAGTCTCCTAAAGGAATTCCTGGTCACTTTAATCTGGGATTGTTTATTCCTTGTTGAAATTAACTATTTGTTTCCTGCCCTTGTCTCATGTTACGAGAAAGTACTTGGGGTCTTGGGATCGTCTTCTTTCTGTGAACCGTTACGGTATCACTGATTTTCTTTCCTCGCACAATTTAAGGCCTTCGCACGCTGGGACGGAATGGCAGAGGATTTTGCCACCGGTCAGTGCACAAATCCACATCGCTTGGATACTGTAGTATTCCGGCGGTCATTGGAGAGTGCGCCAAGATATTGCAAGATATGCCAAGATCCCTGAGTGTGTTCTCCAATGCCGTGACAACAAAATTTCGATGCCACGAAATCAATTTAAAAAATTGGCATTTATGTTTCCTACTAGGCAAGTTTTAATGTCCTTTGGTAAAAATGTGAATCCTCTGCCAGTCCGTCCCGGTGTGCGTAGGCCCTTAGCCATCTTTTCTTCTGTCTCCATTTCCTTCTCTATGGATGAGATATTTTTTTTTATTATGGTAAGTCATGAAATGACCCGCTCTGGGCAATTTTTTTGTCAAGATTGTCATAATGGTCTTCGTGGTTGCTTAAAATGAAAATAGGCTTGAAATCGAAATCCAAGATGGCGCTAACGAATTTTCAGTACGACCATCTAGGCAAGTCTCCCGCTCTCGGTGGAGCGGAAGGGCGTGCAGACTCTTACTGACTAAAACCCATCCGTGTTCCTCCTAAAGCCCTTTGCGTTCCAGGGCCGCGGTGACTCTTTCGAACAAATTCCGCAACCCTGGCAGGCTCTGGCCTGTCTTCTATGCTGACATCTCTTTGAGGCGCGCGCAAAACACACCGCGCCATCGACCCGGGCCTGGTGGTGATCGGACAACGAGCCACCCAACGCTCGCCAACCTAGACCTATCTTGCGTATACGAATTAGGCAGGTAAGTTTAATTAAAATCGATTCCTTAATTCCCCACAATATGAACTTGCCAATTTTTTTGAAATACCGTAAGGTGTAGAGGTAAACTCTTAAGCCTGTTTTTACAAAAGGATGATACAATCTTGTTAATAAATTAATTTGAATAATCAGCCAAGATACCTCTACCTTGACTTATCACCCGGCAACTATACTGTTGCCGGGTACCATGAGACTAGTAGACATAATTGTGACTTTTGGGTAAAAATTGATACTTGGATGATACGTAACGTTTAGGGAGGGGGAGGGGGGTACAGATATACGTTACGGCGCGTTACATGGGGGGGAAGGAGGGTCAAGAATCTTCAAAAATTGCGTTACGTTATACTTGAACGCTTACTTAGACCTAGGTTTTTTTTTATGGATGGGAAATCATCAAATGACTTCTTCCGCTCTGGGTGGAGGCGTATGCGAATTAGGTACTTGGGTAAGTTTAATTAAAATTGGTTCCTTAATTCCCCACAATATGAACTTGCCAATTTTTTTGAAATACCGTAATGTGTAGGTAAACGCTTAAGCCTGTTTTTACAAAAGGATGATACAATCTTGTTAATAAATTAATTTGAATAATCAGCCAATATACCTCTACCTTGACTTATCACCCGGCAACTATACTGTTGCCGGGTACCATGAGACTAGTAGACATAATTGTGACTTTTGGGTAAAAATTTTCACTTGGATGATACGTAACGTTTAGGGAGGGGGAGGGGGGTACAGATATACGTTACGGCGCGTTGCATGGGGGGGAGGGAGGGTCTAGAATCTTCAAAAATTGCGTTACGTAATACTTGAACGCTTACTTAGACCTAGGTTTTTTTTTTGGATGGGAAATCATCAAATGACTTCTTCCGCTCTGGGTGGAGGCGTATGCGAATTAGGTACTTGGGTAAGTTTAGTTAAAATTGGTTCCTTAATTCCCCACAATATGAATTTGTTTGAAATACCATGAGGTGTAGGTAAGCTCTTAAGCCTGTTTTTACAAAAAGGATGATACAATCTTGTTAATAACTAATTTGGATAATCAGCCAATACACCTCAACCTCGACTTATCACCCGGTAACAGTATAAGGTACCGTTCGTAATCATTATCCAATTGAGTAACTATTTTACAATAATGAAACTCGTAATTGTTATTTATAATATCTAACGATAACAATTTTCCGTAGTAATTAGATTAGAGTTTTCTGAGAACTCTTTCTAAATCGTGATATCTAATCTACGTAGGTACTTATAGGTGGATAGGAAACCTTGGGAATTTCCCAAAAAGAGTAACTAAAGTGAAGAAAACTGAGATTAAGTAACAATTTCCTCGTATGTACAGACACCAGCACATCAAGCTAACCGAAACTGTACAATTTTCCCAATCAACCTTAAATCTTAACATTCTAGTGATAAAGTTGCAAATCTATTAAAGATATTTGACAGATTGTTGTATCTTGGTGTGCTGGCGTCTGTACCAACAAGAAATAAATTATTTATTTGGGAAATTATAATTATACCTTTTTATACTTACCTGTAATTGATAAACCTGCCGCATTGGACACTTGAGCGAATGCCGAGAGTGGGGTCATGGGATCAATTTCCAGGTTAGGCAAATAGTGGATTGTTCAATAAGAATTTCGCAGTGGCAGCCCGGAGTTTGGAAGTTGGTTTGGTCATTCGTAAAAGTAATTTCAGTATTTTCAGTCAGGGGCATCTATTTGCTAACGGCCGGTTTCAATAACGTATCTACCTTTAACCAACTGTCAAATTAGCTAATATTTGCCTTTCAAACGTCAACGTCGTAATTTTACAGTTGATCAAAGGTAGATACGATACTGAGACCGGCCGTAGGACGATAATGTTAGTGACCCTTTTTCAGCCACCCAGCTATTAAACCCAACATTAAACACACAAACAAACAAAAAAAACCTGTGTGGTCTACATCCCTGGCCATAAATCTTGGTGGCCACTAGCGGCTGACACCAATTAGTGTAAACAGCTAACGATTACGGACGCAAACGGCCCGTAACCGCGCCAGTGTGAAGTTAGCTTAATTAGTCCAACCGCGCGGCTTGCGCGGGAGTGGAGTATGTGGGAATTTAGAATTTTGTATAAAGGTACGGCCTATGAGGCTATTACGAATAAGGGATAATTTATGAACAATTTTAAACAAGAATTGAAAAGAGTCCTCTCCTGAAAGAGCAATTTAGTTCAGTCAATTAAGACAGTAAAAAAAATACTTTTATCAAAAAACCTGTAGCGGCATCAATGCCGCCACATGAAAAACAAAGAAGCTAAATTTATACGGCATCAAAAAGAACCGCAACGCCATCTATCCTGTCAGCGACGAACTACTAACGAAATCCTGCATCGCGCAAGCAAAGTTCTCCGAGCGATTTCAACATATACAACAGTCCAAATATCAACTATCGGGCAGTTGCCCACCAGACACAACAACCATCTGGTCGGAGGATCCTCCCTTTTCATTGGAGGTGTGCGGGACTTTACTCTCTGTACCGCATACCTCTACAAACCTGATTACAAAAAAATACTATAAAGTTCCAAACAAATCACTTTTGTAGCTGTCTGATGCAGGTGATGGTATTTATTTTTTGCCCTTTATTTTGACATATTACTTACTAGCTTTTGCCCGCGACTTCTTCCGCATGGAATAGTTACTTTCGGCAGCCATTTTTAATTTTAAAATAGAATTTTATCAAAAACACTTGAAGATATGATTGTGTATTAATTTTTTATCAAGTACCTAAATACAAAGGTTCATGGTTTTATCTTCAAAAATAACTGACCCCCATACAATCTTTCTTTTAACCCCTTCAAGCCCTTTTCTCACGACAAAAGCTATCTTATGTCCTTTCCCGAGGCTCGAAACTATCTTTATACCAAATTTCATCTAAATCGGTTCAGCGGTTTAAGCGTGAAGAGGTAACAGACAGACACACACTTTCGCATTTATAATATTAGTATGGATTAGGTACCACTTACCTAGCAGTGGCCGCCATCTTGTTTTTTTGTCAAAGTTCATATTAATCTCTTAGCCTCGGTAGCTGAAAAGGGTCTAATGATACCTCATTTATTAATCCATCTAGCCATTTAGACTACAAGCTGTACTAAAGAAATATAGATACCTATGCACATCATCATAGCAGCTGAAAGACGTTCACTGCTGGTCATAGGCCTCGCCCAAGTGTCGCCACAATAAACGGTCCTGTGCGTCTCGCATCCATCAGCTACCCGTGACCCTCACCAAGTTATCGCTCCACCTTGTAGGAGGCCTTCCAATGCTACGTCTTCCGATACGCGGTCGCCTCTCCAGAACTTTTCGACCCCATCGACCATCTGTTGGTTGTCTTGCTGATATCTTCATCCTATGTACATAGTTACATAATATATTTTACTCTCGAAAAACATTACCCTCCTTCTGGGGCAGTCGGGTAAAAAGAAGGTCGACTTTCAAGGATGCAGGTGTCCGTGTGTCTGTGAACAAACTTCTACAAATTTCGTAACAAAAATATTTTTTTATACGCTGAACCGTAAACGCTTTATGTTGAAATTCATCGAGGATTTTTCCATATTTGTCGTGGCGATTCGAGGTGAGAAGTCCTTGACTGACTAAGAATATTGTGGTCCCTACTTCCCTTCATAACTTTGAAATCCACCGAAATTTTAAATGACAGAGATATGCAGTTGCAGCTCGCAGCCAATGCAACTAATTAGGAGGTCGACAGAGACGTAATGGTGCACAACTGTGAACATTCACGCTGCTAGTACGACGCCGACACTGGCGGTGATATTTACCAAAAAGAGGAAAAAGGCAGAAGTTCCACTGACCACGATGATATGAATTTTGGAGACAAACACTCGTACCTATTATAGTGAGAATGAACTGTATAAGTAATAGTTATTTCAAAAAAAACAATGGTCGAGGGAACAATACTAAGTACTTGTACGCTAAGTAAAATGCCCAAGCGCAGCCGTGTTTAGAGGCGTGTAACAGCTGACTGGTGGTGAGCGGCGGTTCTGCGGGCTACCAGCTCATCGGCCATGCGGCACCGTTGAAGCGAACGTCTCAACTTGAACTTGATACACAAGATCAAATCAATCATTCTACCAAGCATTTTCCTAACTATGTTGGTACCTATCAGCCTACAGTCTGACTGGATGCAGATGACTACTATCTAGTGTTTTAAATCATGCGACTGTCATGGGAAGTCTGGTGTCAGATTTTCTGGCTTCTGACAGGTTCAGTGCCAGAGGATTATCTTTTCGCCAAAGATCTTTAAGTTAAAGCTGGGAGCAACGGCTAAACGAGCTTTCCGAGGCTCGGAGAATTCCCGTGCTCCACAACGGGGAAGATCCCATTTATATGTTTGGAGTTTCCCTTCTGCAAGTTCCTACGTTACGCTAAAATATTGCTCACCCGTGAATAGAACTAATTGTGTTATTTATACACAGCTATTAGTGATTTTAATTTTAGCGTTTTAGTACGCATATTGAGTTCCTTATTGCAATTTCACTTTTTTCATGGATTGATTCAGAAAAACGTGCGGTATATTTTGCTTTAATGGCAAGTTTTTTGATCCTAGTTATCCAATGGTTAAAAATTATGGTCACCTAAATTTTGTTACTTTGCGTTTTTCGATCAATATGTCGTTCTACATACATGCTCCCTGGTTTCTGGAAGACTCCGAATCCGAACAGATGGGAGTTGTGTCTGGTGTTGTGACGTGTTGTGTTCGGAATTGTGTTATGTCGGGTCTTAGTTTTAAGGTTGCGAACATACACAAGAAACGGAACGTAACGAACGTAACGAACGAAAGGTTTATAACATATTTTTTGCAAAATTTAAAAAATAAATAAATAGTTTTGAAGTTATTCAAGAAATGAGACGAAAAATTACCAGCCTAAAATTCTTTTTTTTTAATCAGATAATAGTTTTTTTAACCTTAAGATTACAAGAGAGCCTTATAATATTTAAATTAATTTTTTAATTTTTTTAATTTAACTAACATAGTTTTTAAGTTGTACTACTAACAATATTATGGGCTTAAAAAAGGTCTGAGATAAAGAGATTTTTTTTTATAAGAAGTCTATCGTGTTAAAACGGAACCAGTTTGAAAAAATACTCTTCCAAACAACAAAAGAATCATCCAAATCGGTTGACAATACTCAGCAAAACTCAGCAAGCATGAGATGTTGATTACCAGGCACAATTATCTGAATTGCGTTAGAAAGTATATGAAAAATATTGTTAATACCTTTAAAATTTGAGGGTTGCCCTCGATTTCCCTAGGATTCCATCATCGGATCCTGACTTGGTGCCAATGGGACCCCATCTCAGAAGAGTATATACTCTTTCAAATAATAAAATAATTTGAGAATCGGTCCACAACTGGCGGAGAAATCGGTGAATATATGTACATTAAAAAAAATACACAATTGAACATATAACCTCCTCCTTTTTTTGAAGTCGTTTAAAATAACCTTTGTACTCGAGTCTGATTCGCAATAAGTAGAAACTACAGAACGTCACCTACTACGATATCCTTACATATTCCTTTTGCGCCGTTTACGAGTAGAATATCATATCTGTACTGTGTCTATACTGTGTTTATAATAATAAATAATAAATTTATTTCTCAAAACATGACATCAAAATTTGTACACCAACAATAAATGGCTACTAGAAGACTTTAATAAAAAAACCCTGACTTCTAAACTAGGTTTATGTACCTACCTGTATCTTGAAGCCAGTGCTCCTTCGAATTTTGAGTACAGTATAAGCCTCTTACGCTATACCTGAATAGGACACGAGAACGTACAATAATCCATCATGTCAAGTTCAAGTTCAAGAGAAATAATAGATAAGAATTAATAAAAATATATAATAATTATGTTCACGCGTCAGTGTGATCGTACACATAATTGATTACCTAATAATTTTTATCTTTAAATCAAATCGTGTGACGACTGAATAGGCAATAATCTACGTTATTTATTGGTACTAAACTTACCAGTCTTATTTTAGTAAATTAAAAATATAATTGACAAATACAATAATGACGATGTCTATTCCATATTTTTTCCTGTATTTATTAGTGCCGTTTTCGACCATTCTGCGGTTGTAAAATGTGTAGATAATGGAAAATAAAAAACCGAACGGTGTGTTTCCTTTTTTAACTGTCACTGGACAGGTCCACTCAAATCTGTGTGGTTCTTTCCTAAAAAAGTCATTTCAGACACTGGTCTGCATGGTTCTCATATAACGTTATTGTGAATGTGAGGACTATGTAGACAGCCCGCCATATTAGGGTTTCATTTAAGTTAGTCTGGCAGTTTGAGTTATTTATGCGGCTTACCCAAATGTCCTGACTTTGGTATTGTTCGTCAAATCGTTGAGCTCATTAAAGTTCTAAGTTTATATTATATTATATATATTACTCATAACTGACAAATGCTTGCACTGTCTGGACAGGTCCACTCAAATCTGTGAGGTACGGTCCTCAAAAGGTCACCTCAGACATTAACCTACATGGTTCTCATATGATTTGACCAGTACAGATTGTATGGACTTTAAAAGAGACTTTGACCTTTGAGTTTGTTTCGGTGTTTCTTCTCAGGGTAGTCAGCTAGGAAACACCGGCCACGTCTAGTTTAAAATGACCAAAAAAAGATTGACGTATAAAAGTGTTATGTTTAACCTACTTGCAAAATAAATATCATTAATCATTTAACAAATCTGCAAACAATATTACCACTTAAAAATATCGGGTTTAGATTAGACAAGACACAAGAGTCTATTGGACAGCTAGGGATCGATACTGTCCTGCCAAGGTTGCGGAATCTGTTCGGAAGAGTCACCACGGCCCTGGAACGCAAAGGGCTTTAGAAGGAACATGGATGGGTTTTAGTCAGTAAGAGTCTGACACGCCCTTTTGCTCCACCCAGAGCCGAAGAAGTCATTCGATGATTTCCCATCCTTAAAAAAGGGATGGATACAGTCAAGTATCTGTGACCTGCATTATCTGTGATCCATCCTTCCCTATTTCTTTTTCTAAGAGGGTACAGGGAATCTAGAAAAAAAGTACGTTCAATCAGTGATATGTATTCAGTCGTGTACATTTTTGTCTTTATGTCAACAGTTATCACTTATCAGTGATAAGATAGAATGCCACTATATCTAGAAACACAGGCTTCTAACCTGTCAAGCGTGACGGTTGACAGGACAGAATGGAAGAAAAAAACGTGTTGCGCCTACCCCAAGTAACATGGGATAAGAGCAGGAAGATGAAGCACAGGCAGGCCGTACGTGTTTGGGTCACAGAAGTTTATATGCGTACCAAACAGTAGATTCTGAAAGTTAAGCCGTTTAGAAGTTATGGTGGAATAAAGAAACTCACAATCATGCATACATACATACATGAACCCTTTTTTTATGGATAGGAAATCATCAAATGACTTCTTCCGCTCTGCGTGGAGCGGAAGAGCGTGTCAGAATCTTACTGACTAAAACCCATCCGTGTTCCTTCTAAAGCCCTTTGCGGTCCAGGGCCGCGGTGACTCTTTCGAACAAATTCCGCAACCCTGCCAGGATACATGAACCCTGAAAACATAACACACGAAGTGTTATGTTTTCAGGGTTCATGTCAGTCAGTCAGTTTTGGGCAGTCGTGTTAAAAACGACTGTGACAGACGGACAAACAGAATACCGAGTGACCCTACAAGAGTTCCGTTTTTCCCTTTTGAGGTACGGAACCCTAAAAGTGATATTCTATCTGCAAACACGATTGTCGAAAATTTAATGTTGCCAACAGTCAATCTACCAGCACTTGATGTTAAGTTTATTTTTTTGATACTTTGAAACATTGCTCGCAGAACAGATGGTCGATGGGGCTGAAAAGTTCTGGAGTAGCGACCGCGTACCGGAAGACGCAGCGTTGAAAGGCCGATGACCTGATGAGGGTCGCGGGTAGCCGATGGATGCGAGACGCACAGGACCGGTTGTTGTGGTGACACTTGGGGAGGCCTATGTCCAGCAGTGGACGTCTTTCGGCTGATATGATGACTTTGAAACGTCGTATGTACACCCAATCACAAATCTTTCTAACTCGACTGAAAACTCAAATCCACTAAAGTAGGTCTCCTAATTAAACACGTGATTAATCGACCTTTATTTTAACGATTAAAACTCGTCTGATTTTATGGATTTCTGACGTCACAAATCACCACGTCAACTTTTATAGACGTCAAGAATTCCATAAGATGGCTAATATTTACTACGTTAAATGTTCCAGAACAGCCATGCTTAGCTTCCTGATCAAATCAACAGGTTCTGTATCGTAGTACTCAGTTACTGGGTTGCGAAGGTCAGATAGGCATTCATTCATGTAAAATACTGGTATTCAGCCGTATCCATGACTGGAAACCGACCCATACATAACAGGGAAATAATTAGCCAGATTGTTGACGTCCTGATCGATTTTTTTTGGGTTCCGCTCCCAAAAGTTGTATAGGTCCGGTCCGTCCTCTATCTAAACTTATGTCCGTCTATCTGTCACATGGCAACATCCGAAATTAGAATAAAACGAAGGGGTGTACTTTGCATTCTGGACCTAACCGCATTGCAAAAAGAGCCGGTATTCGAGTGCGTCGAAAAAAATATACTACTAGATTAAGTTTTATATAACTTGATAATGTAAGTACGTAGTTATATAGAATTGTTTTCTAAACAAGACAAAAATATCAAGGGGTCATCATGTCGAATGACATAGAAAGATAACTGTACGCATTTCTATTTAGTATTATAAAATAATGATGAAAAATCAACAACATTTAACTCTAAATCAGTATCTACGTTTGCCAAAGTCATAAATTAGTTAGATAAAGAGACTGGACTACCTCTAATTTAAATAATTACAACCAGACTTGCACGTTATACTAGTACCAATTTCTAAAGTTGTCCCAAGGGAAGATATTGTAACACTAGCGGACTCACGCTAGTGCTACTTAATATTATAATTATAAATAAAACCACATTTGAGATTTAAACTTCATTATATATTTGGCATCTGCCTGGTGGCCGAGCACTGGTACAGGAGTCCCATATAAAAACAAAACATATTTTCAAATTCCTAATTCAAATACTCTTTTACTTTGACCAGACGCTTCCAAAGATCTACCTTGTCTGCCAGCAACCTGCAGCCAAGGAGATCCCCCAGACAGTATTATGTTTATGATTATTTATACAACGTGTAACGTGTGATTATTGATTTCGGGGTTGGTCCCATCGTAAAAGTTGTTCATAATGATGAGTACAATGACCCCTTAAGGGGTAGGTATTGCGTTTATTCTGTTACACGTTGTATAAGCGAGCCTGTGGTTCAAATGTTCCAAAGTCAAAGTCAAAGTCAAAGTTAGTGATACAACCTAGCGCAAAAAGACAGCCTCACTACTAAGCAGATTGTGTGGGAGCAGTAACAGCATCCTGAAGGTAGGCAACAAGTTGGACAGCCCACTGGTGTGGAGCCTCATCCAGAGGACCAAGTCTCTCTTAGTTATTAGATATAAACATGGTTTTAAGTTCCTACTAACAATATAAAGAATGTAATTGTTATGGAGCAATGGAAATCTGAATAAAAATTACATTATTAATTATAAGGCACATCAACAACACAAACACAAACATGGCCATATTAGGTACATTGAATGAGGTCTAATACTAGTGTTTAATGTGTTTATGTCAATTACAGACGTACACAGCAATTGTATAAACAAAATCAATTTTAACAAAATAATAATACTTAATAACTTATATCGAGATACATTATTAATCAATGATCAAATTAATAAATATTTCTTAGAATCAATTAAACATAAGATAATATGGTAAACTTAATAAAAAATGTTAGTAACAGCCCATACTTTTAGAATATGGAATAAAATTTAAAGGATCACAAATTCACAATTTTATTAAGTAGGATTTTACTTCTAAGACGGTAACATCCAAAACCCAAAAATATCAATAATAATACAACAGTACCTACCTAGGTATCCTATGTTCATCTCCAAGGTCCAATCTATCTCTAACGAAAATTCATTAAAGTTGTTTCAGCAGTTTAGGCGTTAAAATGAAGCGAACATGGACAGATTAGCAGAGTTAGCTACTTACGCAATTATAAATTAGTATGGAAAGAATGAAATCCTCCGAACCGAAATTCAATCACGCTGGTTGATCTCTTCGGAGACTAGCCAAGAACGCAGAGGATATTGTAGTGCGCCAACACAAGCCACTGGAAAATTCATTTTTTATTTTTTATTTTGTCTGACCTGGGAATCGAAATTAGGACCTCAGCGTTCTGTATGGTGTCGGACGTAAAAGAATAGCACCATCCCGTAACTTCCCGTGGGGGTCGTAAGAGGTGACTAAGGGACTCACCAGAGAATGGGCAGCAGCATTCCCTGTACATTGCAACAGCTACACTGAGATCGCCAACTTGCCTGCCAAGCGTGCCGATTATGTCAAACCATTTGGGGTAGGCCTATGTCCATGATGATAATGACCGCAGCAGACGTGCTTGGGACCAACATTGTATCGTTACAACTACAAATTAACTCTCACGTTCAACATATAACAGCTAATAGATTGAAGCTTCCAGAACATTCTTCAATTTAAATCAATGTCGCTTTTTGTTGACAATCTCAAATTGAATATTATTAACCAACTTCTTTTAATATGACGTGACTTACAAAATAATCGAACCAGTTTCTTTTAATAGATCACGTAGACTTTTGTAACGGCATAACTTACGGCATAACTATGGAGCTATGACTCCATTTTGTTATGCTGTAAGTATGTCGCGTTCGAAATCATTCAGACCAACAAAATAAGGACGATGGTAAAAAAATAATAAGAAAACCAGCGCTGGGTGTCTGACGCCCAGCAAATGCTGAGATGGTAACCCTTTCGGTATAGGCACGCTCAGCTAGCGGCTTGCTAGATAATTGTTGTCTTATGATTGTTCTCTTTTTTTACTTTGTGTTTTGTTGCTGTTGTGTTATGTCTGTATCGAATAAATGTTTTCTATTCTATTCTATTCTAAAAAAACAGCTTACGAAAATACACTAAAAATGTTGGCAATTTATTATTTTTAGGTCAAAATAAAATCACTTTTGTCAGTGTTTTTTTTTTTGGCTTGGATTTCTTTGGTAAGACGTCCTGAACACTTTGTTGAAATTTGTCCATCTATTTTAATTTACCTTATATTTTTAAAATTGCTTCCATTTTCGGACAGTAAGACGTATACAGCGTGCGTCACCGGTATATGATGGACAAGCCATCCATTTTTTTTTTTCTTTTAAGAATGGGAAATCATCAAATGACTTCTTCCGCTCTGGGTGGAGCGGAAGGGCGTGTCAGACTCTTACTGACTAAAACCCATCCGTGTTCCTTCTAAAGCCCTTTGCGTTCCAGGTTTGCGGTGACTCTTTCGAACAAATTCCGCAACAAGCCACCCATACGCACTTAAAGTTTTAGAAATACTTGCAGTACAGCGTACAGCTAAGGAACTGGATTCCCTGCTGGAGAACAGAGTCACGAATATAGGTTCGTGACAGCTTTAACATAGGACATAGGTTGGTAGGATGAGAGCACATCATCTCTTGCCATCCGATGAGAGAGTGTTTTTTTTTAATGGCTTCTCGCTGTTCAACCTTTGAGGTTGTCGACTGCTTAACCGGGCTTGCCTGTGGTGGTCTTAATATAAATATTAAAGCCTCCAGCCACATTTATTTAAACTTATAAACTAAGCGACTACACGCTAAGGGCACCCCCTGTGGGGTACGGGCCTCGGCTTAGGGCGTCGCTGGGGGGAGGACAGCTAGGGGGGTTGGATCGAACTAGGATGAGAGAGTGGTCAAATGCCAGCCTATCTATACTATATATTATATAATTATTATTATTATATATTTTATAATAATAAAGCTGAAGAGTTTGTTTGTTTGAACACGCTAATCTCTGGAACCATCAGTCGGATTTGGAAAATTATTTTTAAATATGATAGCCACATTCATACCATGTCTGTACCTATTAAATAATTGTATTCTTCTGTGTCCCTAATTTTTTATTTTATTTTTGTGCGTAAAATGTCTACAAAAATGTCTCTTGAGAATATCAGCCGCACGGATCGATCAAAGTTAAACAACGCTTTCCGAGGTTGGTCTGTGGATGGGTGACCATCTTAACAAACCGAGACTCCTCCGTGCCTCGGAAAGCACGTTAAGCCGTAGGTCCCGGCTGTCATTTGTAGATCTTTGGCAGTCGTTACGGATTGTCAGAAGCCAGTAAACCTGACACCAGTCTTCCCAAGAATTACCGTGTTACCCAGTTAATGAGTTGTAGAGGTCTGGTAGGCAGCTGCTCCACGTCAAATACTGGTATTCAGCAGAATCTGGTTTGACTGGAAGCCGACCCCAATATAGTTGGGAAAAAGGCTAGGCAGATGATGATAAAATATAATCTATCTACATATATACATGTAATGGATCGCTGTCTGTACATGGAAGATATATGAGAAAAAATATTATTCGGACCTTTATAAACGCAAATAGTACCCAAAACAATGATTGTTAGAATTTTTGTCGGTTTTTCTGTTTCTCTGTGCGTTTGTGCACGCAAGTAACTATTCCACGCGGACGAAGTCGCGGGCAAAAGCTAGTAAACAATATTTTCTCTTAACTGATATTATCTTAACATGCAGTAGGTAATAAATGGGTAAGTACATGTCTTATAAGTACTGCTACACATAACGGCTGGCCGATCATTGATGCCCTTTGTAAATAGGTTAAAATATTGTCAACATGAGATGGCCTATTGCACCACATTCGACAACAGACTGCACATTCTTGACTTATAGTTAATAATGATAATATCTTGGGACAACTCACACACGGTCATCCGATCCCAAACTAGGCAGAGCCTGTGCTATGGCAACCAGACAACTGATAAACATACTTATATATTTCTAAATACATACATATTATAGACAAATCACACCCAGACACAGAACAAATGATCATGCTCATCACACAAAGATTTGTCCTGGGTGGGAATCGAACCCACGACCTCCGGTTTAGCAGTCAGGGTCACAGGCAGGCCAGTCAAAAAATACAGTCAAATAGTTCAGTGATAATCATTTTGCATTTTCATGGCCATACCACCACTAGATTTAGTAGCTACAGAAACCATTTAATGGGTTTAGGTATTTGAATAAAAAAAAACAACGGGTTGCACTCCGGGAGTGCCGGCAGAAATGAAAACTTGAACATTAACGTTGTGCATTTTGGATATTTTGGAATGGTTAGGGAATAATTTCGCACGAATTGCTTTAATTATCAGTATAAAAGTACTATCATTTATGTGGTAAAATACAATATTAATTTATTACGCTATCGTACAAACATGACAATTTATATTACATAAAATTATAATCTTCTCAGATCACTTCAGAACTTTCCCTCCGTCTTACGAATTTTCGATTAGGTCACGTGTTCTGACGCGAGTTTAACATTTTTTACCCATCCCAAAAATTGCACAACGCCGCTAAAGAAGTTTTGTTTTGCTTGTTGTTTGTTTGTGTTTTGTTTTTGTTTTTTTAGTTTCCGTGCGTGTTTCATGTAAGTGCTAAATAAATATTATTCTTTCTTTCTTTCTTTTTTCACTTCAAAAATCTAATTAGTCCGTCAGATTGATTTCCAAAAAAATATGGGACACGTATTTTTTCTTTCGTCACGTAAACAAAAAATTAAGACGATACAGTTAGTTGTAAACTCGTGTGACGTTACTTACCTGTACACTTTTTACTGAATAGTGACGTTACAAGCCCCCACTCCTTATCTTTGATATGTTTTAACTTCGTATTTTTTTATTGATTTGATAAACAAAAAATACGTGTCCAATATTTTTCGGTAATGTAACTGACAGACTAGAATAGAATCATATTTTTTGTAGCCCAGACAACATCCTAATTTTTCATATTTAATAGCGTTCTAATCCTCAATGTACTGAACCGCTGATTTTGTTTGGCGACTTCATTTTTGATGCGTTTTGGTTAAAGTTGGTCATATTGATGAGTACAATGACCCCTTTTCAGGTTTCAAGATATTTCTGTTACACCCTGTATATTCGTAAATATTTCATCGATCAAAGCTATTTCTAAAACAGAGGAACAGTGTTGGAACGGTTACGATTTAAGAATTTTAGGTCATTTGTGCGAACCCAGGTAGGCACTTTACTGTGGAACACCTCGAGGAAATCGGGTGGAAAGTGTTATTGGGTTTTTCCATTAGAAATTTCTCAGTCACAGCCCGGTGTTTCAAAGATGTGTGTCATCCAGAAATTTGTAATGGAAAAACCCAATAACACTTCCCGTGTTATTGAGTTTTTCCATTAGAAATTTCTCATTCACAGCCCGGTGTTTCAAAGTTATGTGTCATGCAGAACTTCGGAAAGCACGTTAAGTCCTGATCCTGCGCCTGATCTCTCCCCGGTCGCCGGTCGCGTCGAATTGCCATCTCAATGAACAAATGGAGAAAAGGGACTGAGAGTACCCCAGTGTTTGTGCACACACTTGCAATCTGTAATATCTCCTCGACGATTATTTATATATTCGTATATTTAATATAAAAATAATAAAATATGAATTATTTAATTAATATCAATTATGTAATTATATTCGGTCTAATGTCCAATGGGATTGGCCATCGTGATCGAAATTATATAACAGCTATGCTGGTTTAAACAAAAAAATGGCACGTCAGGGCTTTGTATAACATACTTCATAATAAATTGTATGTATATGTCACCGGAAAATTGCAGGCTCCATAAGATTGTAATAAATCTTTATTAGATTGTAATTTCTCGATATATTGTGAAAAAATCGTTTTGTATACAATAAATCCCATCCAAATTTATTAGTTTCCAATATATTCGTGTCTTATTAAGACAAAATAGTTTACAAATTCACGCGATATTTTACAATCTTACGGCGTTTGCAATTTTCCGGTGACATATACAGTTTCATTACTTCATACATAACATTATTTTAGTGTTTATAAGATTTTAGTCAATAAATAAAAGTATTGGGTACAATTGGTATTAACTGTTTTAATTTATTTTTCTTCCATTGTGCAGCTTCCAAAATCATCTTAATATAAATAATAATTATAATAAATGTTAATTATAAAAATTGTACAACCCATACCGCGGAGAGCCTTAAAAAAACTCGTATTTCAAAACATATACCTAAAAAATAAAATATAAGTACCTAATATTTTATTTTTAGGTATATGTTTTTGACAGTTTGCGACCGAGATGCGAATGCGAACCCCTCTAAAAAAATAGGGGAATTGTCCCTCTGTTGTGATTTGAGTAGGTTTATGGACAATAGGGTATTTTACTGAAAAAACTAACTAGTTCGTCAGACAGATTTCCAAACGACACGTATTTGGAAAAAAAATATAATAATAATTTATAAGACGATACAGTGCGTTGAAAACACGCGTGACGTCACTATGATGGTACAATTTTACCAGCCAATTGACGTCACGCGTGTTTTCGCGTCACTTTTGTTTTCTTTTCGTGCCAGCAAGCTTGTCAGTCATATCACCATTTAAATAATTATAGAAATTGACAGTACGTGACAACTTTGAATATGGCTGAGGACCGAAACTTGTTCTAAACTCACGTTGCGTGGTCACGAATATAATAAGTAACTAGTTTCTGCCCGCGGCTTCACCCGCATGCTATGTTGGTAAATGGTAGATTGTGCACCGAGGGGATAAAGTAGTGTCTTATGTCACGGGCGTCATTTTGAATCCCGAACGCAAGAAAGGACTCGAGAGTTCACGAGCGAAGCGAGGGAGTTAATACAAGAATCCTGAATGCAGCGAGGGATTTAAGCTAGCCCAAGGCAAAGACATCTTTATCCTTGAGGAGTACACTCTACTTTTCGCATCAACTGCGAGAAAATTGTGCTCGAGCTATGAAGAACGGTGGCTGTTCACCGCGAGCGGCGCGCGATGGCCTTCACTGCTAGGAGCAGGTCGCGCGGCCGATGCTGTGTGGCAGATTAGGATTATATAGCAAACAATTAGACGTTTTCACGCAGGTGGTGTGACACAGTATTTACTTCTTTTTTTTGGTATGCGTCGTGTCTGGGACAAATAGACAGACCGAATTTCTTTCAGAGTACTTGTTATAATACTGGCTTCTGCCAGCGGATTTGATTGCTTGATAACTATACCAAAGGATCATTCTCTTGGGATAAAAAGTATCCTATATATTATTTCAGGGTATGTTCTATCCTTATGCCAAGTTTTAGCCGTTAAAACATGAACAAACACACAAACAGTCAGAGTTACATTCGTATTTATAATATTAGTATGAATCGTATGTATAGGAATATACAACGTTTAACAGAATAAACGCAATACCTCTTACGGAGTCATTCTACTCATCACTATGAACAACTTTTACTACGGCACCAACCCCAAAATCACGAAAAAAAATCTGCAGTTCAGTACATTTTGTCGAGTTATGCGCACGTAAATGTATGGGGCAGTCGATTTTTTTCGCGATTTCAGTGTTGGTCCCATAGTGATATTGTTGATAAGAAGATTGTTCATAATGATGAGTGCAATGACCCCTTAAGACGTATTGCGTTTATTCTGTTACACGTTGATAGCGTAAATATAAGTTTGTGGCAACAGGCTACAGTTATAAAACAGATGAAGTGTAAACACAGTGATCAATTCATGCTTATACATCGTTTATTACAAGTATTATTGTTGTTATACCTACAGACATTATTGGCGTGACGATTGTGTTTCTTGTCTTTCGCAAGCATGATTATTTATTTATAAAACATTTTCTGGCATAAAATAATTACGATTATTTTTAGGCACTGTCCTAAATATCATTAATAGTATTATTTTGTTAGATATCGGTACTAGATAACTTCTTAGGATACATTCGATTCGATAAAATGTTTGCTTATCTAAGGTCCCATTAAAATAGATGGACAAATTTGAACACAGCGTTCAGTACGTCTAACCAAAGGTATCCAAGTAAAAAAAACCCTGAAAAACTTTTCAACGGATTAAAGTGATTTTATTTTGACCTAAAATAATAAATTTCCAACATTAGTTAGCTGTTTTTTTTTCTTGTTAATATCTAATGCGTTTTTCTGATTATTAGTTTTTACCATCGTTCTTATTTTGGTGGTCTGAATGTCTTCTAAAAGTTTGGCCATCTATTTTGATGGGACTTTACTTAATAAAATCGCCTATTCCTTCACAATCCAAAGGAATTCCAGATCAATTGCTTCATATGTTTAAAAAAAGTGTGCTCGACACAATAAAACGCGCAATGAATAGGTACTGTCGAAATGAGAAAATGAAAGAATATGAGATCGATTGCCAAGTTGATTGTGAATTATTATCATTACGCAATTAGGCTGAAGGTTCATGTAAATTAAATTACAATTAAAATAATTCTAACTAAGCAAGCCTATCAGCTATGCTGTACTTGGTACGTACAGAACTAACTAAATTTATTTTAAAGTTTACAAAAGTAGGTCGAACGACGGCGGGTTTCCGATAAAGTTAAAAGTTTTAAACACTAAAAACATCAACAAAATTACGAAATACTAGTATCCAATAAAGATTCATTAGAAATCACATCTCTCACAAACTTGTCCCATCGATCGTTGAAAACTTTAAGGAGTCTCGTTTTACCTTCATCCTCTAGCGCGCTGTACGTGATGGAGTTCAGAGCCAGCTGCTTCAGTAACCTCAGGTCGGCGTGCCTGCTTGCTACTCCCATGAACGCCACGAAGAAGTCGTGAGACACCGGCTGGGCGCTCCACGCACCAGGATCGTCACTGGACAACACTACAGGAAGACCCAGAGCTAAGTACGAAGCTAAAGGATGATTCCTCATGTCGTGCACTAAAGATAACACCACATTTGATATCACATTCACTTCCAGAGCAATGTCTTTCTCCCTCACAGCTGACAGCAGACTCGGATGCTTCGTCAAAGCATAGCCGTGACCTATTCTTTTCGAACCTAAAAGAATTGCGTCGACTAAGTTCTCGTCAGTTGACGTTCCTAGCCAAGCAGTCTCTCCAGCGTGCAGATAGAAGTTTATATCGTCCTTAGCCTCTGATAATATAGGAAGGAAATCTTTCAATGGTCTTCCAATGTCTTCTTGGCCGACAAGGTCAAATCCTGCAATCATATCTGGCATTTCTGTTTTAAGTCTTCTTGCTAAATTTAAAGCTTCCAGCACTTGGTCAATGCGGAGAGCCCTGTGTTTTGTGATAATCAGTTTCATACCGATAAAGTCTGGATGCTTCTCGATAAACTTATTAGTTACATTCTTAAAGAGTTCCACTAAATATTTCTTATCGTGTTTTGAGCCATCTAATTCATACAAGTTTTGTAGACCAGAACGAACCTCTAAATACATAATGTTATCTTCATAAAACTGCTGCAGCGTTTCATACCAGTACTTTTCTCTTACAGGTCTGTATGAAATTAAAGATTTGATAGTATAATAGACTTTGTTGAATCTCTCCCAAACTGTGTTGATATCTACGAACTCGTAATCTTCACCATCCTCTTTGTAAAGTGTGAAATATTTCTTCAATTGTGTATCAAAAGCGATTGGATCGCCGGAAGAATTCCTGAGATCGCTAACAAGATCCCACTTAGACGAACAAGGTCGTTCTGGGGTCGACTCTGAGAAATGTAATTTTAAATCATCGTTCGCGAAACACGCATACAAGTGATCCTCATACGTCAACTTGATTAGCACATCCGGATGTAACATTAATGAGCTATGCACGTGTAACACTGCACCTTTCGGCATTCTCCTGATTATTTGATACACCTTCGAATATTGTATGTTTTCCTTGTATGCGAAGTAGTGTTTGGAAAAGTTGAAATGCTGCGGATTAATGTACGAAGGATTGAGTTCTTTCGTCTTCCATTTCATCAAGATATCATTCACAATCGTTTCGTCTTCATTCAAATGTTGTTTCCCGCCGACAGCTGTGAGCGTTTCTTCATCCAGTAGGGCGCTTCTTTCTTTACTATAGTTGTCTGGGATGAGTCGAGCGTCGAGTGTGATAAGGAGACACAAGATAGTGTAAGCAGCTAGTGTATTCATTTTTGTGGGTTCGTCACTGTCGGCGAGTGTTCGCGCCTCGACCGTTACTATAGCACTGTGTGGCGGTCGTTTATATACGAGTATGTCGTAAAACGTTTATTGTTGAGTGGATAAGTACTGAAGTTAATGAACGTTTGATTTCGCAGCGAGTGTCGTTGGTACTTACTGGTTTCGTGTTTGATTAATCAATCGAGAGTATCAGCATCTTTGGTCACTAAATTAATTGTGTTGTTTGGAACAACGTCTATTTCCGCTATTCGTATGAATATTTATGGAATCCTGTTTAGTCCATTTTTTTTTGTCCAGTATTCGATAATCCCTCAGCTCTTAGTAGATTTATCTTCTCTCGTCAACCTTGATACGTAACTGTTTGTGTATGTTTGTTTGTTTTAAGCGTCGACGTCACGTTTTATTAACCATAAATAATATTTATTAACCGACTTCAAGAAGGAGGAGGTTCGATTACCGTTAGGTTCCGATTACTCGAAGATGGCTGGACTGATTTGGATTTTCTTTTTTTTGTTTGAAAGGATATACTTCCCAGGTGGTTCCATGATCATCAAGTCAGGATCTGATGATAGGATCCGCGAGAAATAGAGAGAACTCTTCATATTTTATAGGCACACTTGAAGCGATTTGGGTAGTTTTTGGAAGAGCACTTTCTAGGTCCCATTTCAATTTGATGAAGATCTGATGAAGAACTTCGGAGATAGGCAACGGAACTCCTCAATAAATGATAGCAAATGGACTGGGATTACTGAAATTCCATGTCTGTCTATTGTTTATACCAGTTCATAACATAACATCACGCCGGTACGCTGTGAAGGGGTAAGCACATGTGAACCACGTAAAAGTGAAAAAAAAACTTTAAAAAAAAGCGTTTTTTGACACCGACTTGCGAAATTAAAGTTATTTTATACTTTCTAGTGTTTTTTTATTTGGAAGTCGGTTGTATTATTTGTAAAAAGTTTGTTTTTAACAAAAAAATCTTGTTAGTTTGTTAACACTATTTGGTTTAGCGGTTTTGCGTAGGTACTAATAATTTTTATTTATGAGTTTTATGCAAATTGGATAAACCAATTAAGCCCCGTTATCGTCCTTAAACAGGTCAAACCCGTCTTTTTATGTAGATGAAACTAAAAATACTTAAGTAGTGCCAGTTGGGGGTTTCTGAAGTTAGTTTCAGACGACATTGTTGCCATCACTGGAAGAATCTGCACGAACTTAAGAGTGAATAGGTTACTTCTAGGCAAGCGTGTTCCATCGTCGACCACATCATCGGTTACCACCAGGTGAGATAGTGGTCAAACGCGAGCAGATCAGTAATAAAAACCGGCCAAGTGCGAGTTCGACTCTCACACGAAGGGTTCCGTACCATAAACCAAAAAAAGTTTCTTGTTCTCTTATACAAGAAACGTGATTTTTTCGGTAGTACTAAATTTAATTAAATTTTTATTATAAGTAGTTGTTATAACGGCAATAGAAATATACACTCTGTAATTTTTTTTTTTTTTATAATCCGCAATTGCTCGGAATGACTTCCAGAGATTCCAAATGTTAAGTTGACAATTTATCGAGAGTTTACAACCTTTTAAGTTATTTTATAATCTTACGGAATTTGCTATTTTCCGGTGACATATACACTTAAATAAAAAAAATAACTAACTAAAAATAGTCTAAAACATATTCTGGTAAAAAATAAAAAGGTATTCTGGACAGTTTGTGACTGAGTTGCAAATACGAACGCTCCTTAAAAACTAACGAGAAATGTCCTTTGGGTTGTGTCGTTAGTTAACTAGGTACCATTTCAGATTATCAATCTTCCTGCCCAAACTTTTGAATATTAGTTGCTTTTATCTAATACAAGTGGTCCCGAGCCCCGACAGACGTTGTGCTGTCCGAACTTTTGCTTTGTGTCTGACAAAAAATTTATAGAACTCGATTGCAGCGCCACCTACCGGGTCCAATTGTGAATCTAAACCATTCTCGAATCCCCTTGAACACACACAAACAATTTCATTAACATCGGTCCAGCCGTTTAGAAGGAGTTCAGTGACATACACACGTACACAAGAAATACATATATTAAGATAATACTACTATAGTAGGCGCCAGATAATCGTGGAATAACGGTCATTGACCCACCTACAATTATTGACATTTTTAATTTGAAAAACGGAATTAATGACACAAAGCTGTCCCGAATCATCATCTCTCGTGATCCTTAACATTGTCTTATAATGAAAAACGATTCATATTTAATTGTTCTGGTACCTATGAACAGTTATTAGGGAAAGGTCAATATACTTTATTCCACATTTATCTGGCGCCTACTATATCTGAGCCTTAATTAATATATAAGGTATTTCTGGGCTTCTGTAGTTCTGTCTAATGACAGCCGGTACACTTCCATCATAATAAATTTACAGTCGCTTCCGTGGGAACCATTAGAATATTATGGAGAGTTTAGTCGCTCATGACTCATAAGTTACCTACGTATTGTATCAAATTTTCCGCAGTTTACGAAAAGTGTTGATATTTTGTTGAACTATTAATATAAACACAGTAATTTAATAACAATTTACTTTTAATAATAATCGCCTGCATCCGTCAGTAAATTGGATTTTGTGTGAAACTAGAATTTAACTCTTAAAGTTAAATTTTATTAGTTTAAAACTATCAAGCTACGGTTCGCAGCTAGTCTAATCTTACACGATAAAGGCTTGTTCAGCAGTGCGATTCTGTAAACATCTCATCGTGTAAACTTAGATGAAGTGAACATGAAGTGAGCTGTCAATCCATGCAAACAAAATGGCATGGTAGTTTACATCATGCGGCGAACATGAAGTTTACAGGGTGAAACGGTGACAGAAAAGACTGGCCGACCAACTCGACATTCGCTACCCAGAGCAGCAGTTTGATGCTGTAAACATCTCACCATGACAACCTAGGTGAAGTGTACATGAAGTGAACTGTCAAACCGTACTAAAAACATGGAATTACCGCCGATCCATTCTGTCAACAACTCACCGTGTAAACTTAGGTGGAGTGAACATGAAGTGAACTGGCGTTCCATGTTGTTTGTTTGGATTGGCTGCTCACTTCGTGTTCACTACACCTAAGCTTTCACGATGAGAGATTTACACCGTGAGACCAGATGAGATGTTGATGCTGAGTATACCGAATAGACCGACAGTATCGAATACCGTGTAGGTCTGAACACACCTTAAAATGATGCTTTTGTTCACCCAAAGTCACGGCCAAATAAAAAACTACGAAATTCCATAAAGGTAGGTACACGAATGTAAAGAATAATAAATGAGCTTACAAGAGGAAATATGAAAGTTACACAGGTAACTGAAAAGTTGTGGATATTGGTGGACCTCAGAATTGCGAATAAGAATCCATAAGTTGATTGACGATAAACGTTTGCGTTTCTACTTCTCAAAAAGGGATGTTGCCTGGGTTATAAAAATTTGATCCGTCAGTTGGATTATCAAAAAATATTGGATAAGTACGTATTTTTTATTTTATCAAATCAATAAAAAGAACGAAGATTAAACGCATAAAGATAAGGAGTGAGTAAGTGTAACGTCACTTTCCAGTAAAAAGTGTACTGGTAAGTGAAGTCACACGACTGTTCAACGCACTGTATCGTCTTCATTTTTTGTTAACGTGACAAACTAAACGTGGAAAAGTCTAGGCAGATGACGACACACTAAAAAATACTTGTCCAATATTTTTTGGAAATCTGACGGATTAATTAGATTTTTTTAGTCAATTACCCTATTCTAATAAATTAAAATTATTGAATTAAGAATCTGCTAATCAGTAGGTATACCCAAATAAATTCAGTTAACAGTAACAGGGTACTAACATTACGATAGAAAGCAATAGTCACGTTTAGATTTCAGCTATTTTGTATTGTGACCTTGTTCTTGTTCTTGGTCGGTCAATAAACCTAGCACGGATTCCAGAATATTCTTGAAAAACCAATAAATAGTTTTATGAAACAGCCGGTCGATTCTGTAAACATGTCGAAGTGAAGGTTTGGGCGAGGTGAGCTGTCAATCCATATAATCAAGATGTCACGTGATCACGAAGTGAGCTGTCATTCCATCTTTATTATATGGGTTGACAGCTCACCTCGTGATCACTTCACCCAAGCCTTCACTTCGACATGTTTACAGAATCGACCGGCTTTTTTTTTAAGGATGGGAAATCATCAAATGACTTCTTTCGCTCTGGGTGGAGCGGAAGGGCGTGTCAGACTCATACTGACTAAAACCCATTCGTGTTCCTTCTAAAGCCCTTTGCGTTCCAGGGTCGCGGTGACTCTTTCGAACAAATTCCGCAACCCTGGCAGGAGAATCGACCGGCTGACCTTTGTACGGTCAGCGAGGATTCGATCGATTAACACTGCTGTCACCAATTTTAATTCGATATCCGCTTTTTGGCATTTTATAAGTAGCAAAATCGTTAGTATCTTTTGAAGCGTAAGGTACCTCTGTCTCGATTTTAACCAAATATTTTGCTGGAAATATAGATTTATGAAACCGAAGTGGTAAACGATTTTTTTTGCTGACTTTACTAGAGTCGATCGCGAGTGAAATTCAAGGTGAATGTTACTAAACCGAATTTACGTAAGAAGGTGTGATGTTATTTCCTATGCGTTTCTATGTGAACCTTTTTTTCTGGCCTTTATATTTTTTTTGTGATATTAAATTTTTAGAGTTCAATGGCGAACATTTTGAAGCTGGTAGGTACCTATTCATTTTTTGTAAGCCTTTGTAGTCCCACTTCCGGGCAAAGGCGTCCCGCACATTTTCTAGCTAAGTTTTATCTCTTGTCTTCTCCGGCTTATCTACACCATGCAGCGTTTTTAGGCCAGCTGACTTAAGCCCTTTTTTTTGGAATAATATTGCGTAACTTTACCAGTACGGCTCTGAATTTCTAAAGGACCGCTTTGTATGTGTTTAATTCTTATCTAATTTCGAAATTGGTTCGCTGTGTAGGCTTGATCGAGACGAAAATATTAAGAACGTACTCTTAATTTTTGTGTTCATTAGATATTGGAATGAAGAGCTCGTGGCTACATAATAACAGCCGCATGGTTCGATCTTTAAGGTTAAGCAACGCTTGCCGAGGTTGGTCTGTGGATGGGTGACCATCTTAACATACCGAGACTCCTCCGTGCCTCGGAAAGCACGTAAAGCCGTTGGTCCCGGCTGACATTTGTAGATCTTTGGCAGTCGTTACGGATAGCCAGAAGCCAGATAATCTGACACCAGTCTTGCCAAGGAGTACCGTGTTACTCAGTTAATGGGTTGTGGAGGTCTGGTAGGCAGCCGCTCAACGTAAAATACTGGTATTCAGCTGAATCCGGTTTGACTGGAAGCCGACCCCAATATAATTGGGAAAAGGCTAGGCAGATGATGATTAGATATTGGAATGGATTTTTATCTAAAGACGAAAACATTTATATAATTGAATTCAAATCCAACATTGGTGTGATATAAAATCAAATTTGGTGCGATACGTGAATTAAACACAACATGTTAACGATTGAATTCAGTTTATTGCGGAACCAGCATGATTCGGAGAAACATGCTTGGCATATTTCGCATTGTGCCAAATATTTATTATGCTAATATTGTAATGACGCACAAAATAAATTAATACCTAAACGTATGATTCATTAATGTTTTAATTTAATTGGAGTAAAGATTAAGGTTTTACTTTAGGAGCACGGATGGATTTTAGTCAGTTAGAGTCTGACACGCCCTTCCGCTCCACCCACAGCGGAAGAAGTCATTTGATGATTTCCCATCCTTAAAAAAAAGGATTCCAGAATGCCAGGGTTGCGGAATTTGTTCGAAAGAGCCACCACCGCGGCCCTGGAACGCAAAGGGCTTTAGGAGGAACACGGATGGGTTTTAGTCAGTAAGAGTCTGACACGCCCTTCCGCTCCAGCCAGGGCGGAAGAAGTCATTTGATGATTTACCACCATCCAGTGACCCAGAATCATTTACTTCATCGTAAGTTCGCTGATGTGTCTCACACCGTGCATACCTACCAGCGTTGCAGAAGCTAGAAGACGCATGTTATCGCGATCCTCAACAGCGAGGGAACGACAAAGTAGAAGAGGATCTATTATGTTTCATAATTACAACATGAGCCAGCCTATGACCTAGCTGTAAACAATTCTTGCTAGTACTAAATGAAATCTGAACCTGTTTTGGCCTTACGAGAATTGTATCCGCGTCACTGATCGCGCAACTACGTCTAACATGTGCTGTAAACATTTCCATGAAATTGTGACAAACAGTTAGTTCTGAATAGGTACCTACTTGTTAGCAGAATTCTCTATTGTGATCTCGTTCTAACATTCAAAGGTTTGCTGGTAGAAAACTCATTTTTGAGTTAAGCTCGCCTTTGTACATGAACTATTTAAATAATTGTGAATTAATATAAGCTGCTATGTACAATAAAGAATTAAATAATTCTACGAAAATACAGATTACCTCATTTTCGTATTCATTTTCTGGCTTCTAATACATTGTTAGGATGTTACTACACCAATCGATCGATCATCGATCTATGCCATCGATCGACATCGGTCGAAGTTGATCGATGTGTAGCTTTGGCTGATCTACGGATACCTGGCGATAAACAATTGATCGACCGCCGATCGATGCCATCGATCGACGTTGATCGATTGGTGTGGTAGCTTTGGTTGATCGAAGAAAGATGTAGAAACTATCAATCGACGTCGACTTATTCATTCTACCGTCGATCAATGGCATCGATCGATTGGTGTAGTAGAAACTTTCAATCGACATCAAATAATCCAGTCTACCATCGATCGATGGTATCAATCGACGATCGATCGAGTGCTGTTGTAACACCCTAAAATTGACACGTATCAAAACACCCGACTTCAAAAAACGACTAAGACTTCCAAATAAGTAGGAACCTACGTCACTTTTCCAAACTTGATCTTGGTACATTTTGGATTTGACAATCGTTATCGATATCGCTGATGGAATGTAGGTAACTATAGTTCATACCAAGTGTTACCCAGTTACTGGGTTGCAAAGGTCAGACAGGCAGTCATCATCTGCCTAGCCTTTCCCCAACTATATTGGGGTCGGCTTCCAGTCAAATCGCTCTGCTGAATACCAGTTCCAGGAAGTCCACGACCTCATCCTACCGACCCCCTCGTACCATCGGACATCTAGACGCACTGCAAGTTACCATCCCTACCTTGTTGCTATTCCACCAATTCGCACTAAACGTTTCCAAACGTCTTTTATAATGCGCACAGCAAAGGAGTGGAACTCTCTGCCTGCGTCTGTGTTTCCGAACGCATACAACCCTAATCTCTTCAAAATTAGGGGGAACAGGCTTCTTCTGGGTAAGCTCGCTCCATCGTCGACTTTTTCTCTGTCATCGATGACCTAGACTAGAGTCAAGAGCAAACCCATATCAAATAAAAAAAAAATAATAAAAAAAGGATTTTACGTGGAGGAGCTGCCTACCAGACCTCCACAACCCATTAACTGTGTGACACGGTACTTCTTAGCAAGACTGGTATAAGCTTTTTTGGCTTTTGACAATCCGTAACGACTGCCAAAGATCTACAAATGACCGCCGGGACCAACAGCTTTACGTGCTTTCCGAGGTACGAAGGAGTCCCGGTATGTTAAGAAGGTCACCCATCCACAGTCCAACCTCGGCAAGCGTTGCTTAACCTTGAAGATCGATCCGTGCGGCTGTTATTATTTAGCGACGAACTCCTCGAGCTTAGGTTAGATAGGCAGTCGCTCCATGTAAAATACCAGTATTCTGCTGCATCCAGCTGGACTAGAAACGGACCTCGAAAAAGTTGGAAAAAAAACTTTTTACAAAAAAAAAAACAGTACAAAGTCGAATTTTTGGTTGTTTCTTCGTATTTTAAACTATGTACCTAGTGTTTTTTTTTTTAATTTGCACAACGCCACTGGAAAGTCACAGGAAAGCAAAAAAATGCAATTTCGTTTACTTGGATGATAAATTTTAAATTTCCTCCAGCTATTTTGATTTAAAACCAAACTACTGAACCGATTTTGATAAAAAATTCTATGGGACCAATCGGAACGTACCACGTTTCACATGAAAGAAGAATATTTCAAATCAGCTTATAAATCACGGAGTTATGAGGAAACAAACATTAAATAAAAATAAAAATACAACCGAATTGAGAACCTTCTCCTTTTTTGAGGTCGGATAAAAACTAGAAATTCAATGTCACCTAAAAAGCTCGATTTGGATTGGAGGTTGGAGAAGGCCTTCACCCAATCAAGGGGTTCTAAAAAAAAAACATTCGTACATATAGAAATACGATTATCCTGTTATCTCATCATATCAGCCTAAAGACGTCCACTGCTAGACAATAGCCTCTCCCAAAGGGGGGGGGGGCTCCCTCCCCCCTTGGACTCCGTACCACCAATGGAATTACGATTAGTTCCGAAACCGAACTAAGAATGAATTGAATGAAAACACGATTTGACAATAGATTTGACAGTAACTGTCAAATCGTGTTGTCATTCATGAAATTCTTAGTGGTTAGATGATACGGACTAGAATATTAAGCAATTAAGCAACTAAGCCCGAAACTACGGACTTCGGGCTTAGAGAGTAGCCCCCCTGATCAGGTCACCCCGTAAAAGATTACCTTCTGTCGTGATCATGATTGTGCTGTCTGAATTTTCCCTGGTTTATTTATTGAAAAGGTTCACCAACAGGTCCTGTGTACAGTAAATCTTAAGTATAGGATAATACGACTTTGACTTAGACAGTCGCCAATTACTGGTTAACCAGTATTTACAAAAATGTGTGATACATATAAAAATAATGGCATCTACAAACTAAAGACATACAATCTAAATTTTTTTAATTTTTTAGTTTTATTAAAATTTATTATTAACATTACAACTTTAGATTGTATCTATGTCTTTAAAAACTAAGCAAAATAAAGCAAGAAGTGGTACCTATAATAAATATAAAAACTTAGAATAATGATAAAAATATTCTAATAATTTTCAGTAAATCCTAGTCACAACATCTGAACGCGCCTTTTTTCTTATTGCGACCATGTTTCGCCACTTATGTTTTACTACCCGGCCTCGCACGGGTGCAAATTTACAAGTTATTTATTATGTTTATCGCTCTTTCCATTACTGAAAACTGTATCAACATCTTTTGCGTGGCTTTGTAGGAATTAGCGGAGAAACAGACAGAGACAGACGACCACTTTGTGTTTTAAAGGTAGGTTGGTAGGTACCAGGTACCATACTACGTAGCTATTAGAGATCAAGACCGAAATACGAGTAGTTCAATTGAATTTTGGTTGGTAATAAAACAAAAAAATAAATTTGTCTCCAGTATTGTATTAACCTACAATTTATCGAGGAAACTCATGTAATAAAGCTGAAGGGTTTGGTTGACCGCGCTAATATCTGGAGAATTTTCTAAATCCGACTGGTAGAGTCGGATTTTGAAAATTCTTTTTGTATAATTATGATAGCCATATTCATGAGGAACGGGGGAAAAACGGGATATGTGCGTACGAAGTCACGGACAAAGTGCTAGTCTAGTACAAACTAATACATAAAAAACACCTTATTGCAATTGGAAAAAAGAAACGATAGATGTGCCCTCGATAAAATTGGTCACTTGCTGTCAACAGCGCCATCTATCAAAATGTCCGTGTACTTGAGACAGTTGAAGATTGTGTCCGAAGTCCGAAGCGAGGGCCGCAGCGGTCGAGTGGTCACTCAAGTTCCGTTGTTTGCTACTTGAGGCGCCGCGATCGTCACCCTACGGAAAGTACAGAATACCAGTACATCAAGCTACCCGAAACTGTCAAACTTTCCCAATCAACCTTGAAATTCTATTAAAGAAATTTGACAGATTGTTGTAACTTGATGTGCTGGCGCCCGTACCTACCGCCACCTTACTGCCCCGTACAGAGAAAGGGACCGTGAGTTTGAATAAATTGCTGTATACGCTACAGCCTTTGATTATTTACAAGCATCTCATAATAAGGCCACATGGCTTATTCCCGTAATTTTTAAGTAACGTTCGCATTCGCGACATCAGTGTTGTTTATGACATGTACCTAGACACTGAGATGCGACCTCGAACGTACCATTTTAAGTAGGTACGGGAATTATCCCTCTAAAGTCTATGTGACCGACAGATTGTTTGAAGCTTAGTGATGTTTCAATTATTTGGGAATCATTATCAAAATTAAGTTTATACCAATTGATTTCCTTGACTTTCAAATTCTGTCGTAAAGTAGATAATTCTTAATAGCATTGGACCTACGACACAATATAGATTCTAAAATATAGGACACTTGATTTGAAACTATTTTGTCTTCGTGTTTTCGTCGTGGACTTGTTATTTATTTATTGGAATGGATTTATTGAAACAGCCTTAGAATGTCACAATACCTATTAATGTGAAAAATATTCCCCTGACTCAAATTGCACGAACTGATCGAGCAAGCAATCACTCCTTTACGCGTCTTGTCAAAACCACGTCATGCATTCCACATCAATATTATGATTATTTACAAACTTCAGCATGAAAAGTACCTACTAAAGACAATCTGTGAAACGGTGAACTCTGACACCACAAATTTTTGTGGCGTCACCTGTTAGTACAGATTGTGTGAAGTATTTTTAGTATCAGCTCCATATCCCCAGTTAGATTGTGACACTCGAGACGCGAACACATACGGACGAAGCTCAGACAAACAAAAACATGAACAAAGTAATCGTTTCCATAATCGTGTGTCTCTTTGTCACACTCGAAGCAAACATAATTCCAGAGAACTATGATAGAGAAAGAAGAGCATTATTGGAAGAAGAAACTCTCGCAGCTGTAGGTGGAAAACAACATTTAAACGCAAATGAAACGAAAGCAAACGATATCTTGATGAGATGGAAGATAAAGGAACTCGACGCTTCAATCAACGATCCACAGCATTTCAACTTCTCCAAGCATTACTTTTCTTATAAGAAAGATATTGAAAAGTCAAAGGTGTTTCAAATTATTCGAAGAATGCCAAAAGGTGCCGTGTTACATGTGCATAGCAGTTTAATGTTGCATGCAGATGTGCTAGTACAGTTCACGTATGAAGACCATTTGTATGTGTGTTACGAAAACGACAGTTTAAGATTATATTTCTCCGAGTCGACCCCAGAACAACGCTGTTCATCTAAGTGGGATCTTGTTAGCGATCTCAGAAATTCTTCCGGAGATCCAGTCGCTTTTGATTCACAACTGAAGAACTATTTCACACTTTACAAAGGTGATGACGAAAATTATGACTTTGTTGACATCAATACAATATGGGTGGAGTTTCGTAAAGTTGTTCGCGCCATTGGATCTTTGATTTCATATAGACCGGTAAGAGAAAAATTCTGTTATGAAATACTGAAGCAGTTTTACAATGACAATATTATGTACATAGAGATGCGCATGGGCTTATACGGCGTGTATGAACTGGATGGCACAAGACACGACAAGAAATATTTAATAGAAATGTATAAAAATATTACTAATAAGTTTATTGAGGACCATCCAGACTTCATCGGTGTGAAAATGATTATCACGCATAGCAGGTCGCTGGGTGTTGACCAAGCACGCGAAGTTTTGAAGGATACGAGAAGAATTAAAGCTGAAATGCCAGATATGATCGCAGGATTTGACTTCGTAGGTCAGGAAGACACTGGAAAACCATTGAAAGATTTCCTTCCAATATTGTCTGAGGGTAAGGACGAGATAAACCTTTATCTACACGCAGGAGAAACTGCTTGGTTGGGTACGTCAGCTGACGAGAATCTAGTCGACGCAATTCTTCTAGGTTCGAAAAGGATAGGTCACGGCTACGCTTTGACGAAGCATCCGAGTCTGCTGTCAGCTGTGAGGGAGAAAAACATTGCTCTGGAAGTGAATGTGATTTCAAATGTGGTGTTATCCTTAGTGCACGACGTGAGGAATCATCCTTTAGCTTCGTACTTAGCACTGGGTCTTCCTGTAGTGTTGTCCAGTGACGACCCTGGTGCGTGGAGCGCCGAGCCGGTGTCTCACGACTTCTTCGTGGCGTTCATGGGAGTAGCAAGCAAGCATGCGGACCTGAGGTTACTGAAGCAGCTGGCTCTGAACTCCATCACGTACAGCGCGCTCGAGGATGAAGGTAAAACGAGACTCTTTAAAGTTTTCAACGATCGATGGGACAAGTTTGTGAAAGAAGTCATTTCTGATGCATCTTTATCAGATGGTGTTTGAATATTGGTCAAATGGGATGATTGTGCAATAATATATCGATACCAGAAATATCAATTGACGTAAGGGACATTTTGACATTTTGCGTAAATGAATCTTCATGTTCATTGTCGTAGGGACAATTTGGCATTTTGTATAAATGTCCCTTACGTCGTCATACTTCTGGCATCGATATGTATTAATTACGGCTCTGTACATAGTAGGTTAAGTATACGTAATATATGGTTATGTTTTGACTGATTTTTAATTAACCAGTTTTTTACCCTAACTGTCTTTTACGTCACCTATATATAAGTTTTTGTTATTTAATTGCAACTTACAACAGTTAATTTACTTATTGAATGAAAATGTATTTTAAACATTTGAATTGTTTTTTTTTGTGTATTTAACTTAGGGGAGACTTGTTAGTTGACGTCAGGTGTGATCTGCTACGGTCTTGAACCTGCTACGTTAGAAGTTCACAGGTCCTACTATGACGTGCTAATGCCATCCAATTCCGATAATGTAAAAGGGATAGTGCTATTCGCTATGTATAGCTCCGTCTCTCTCTAAGAGCGGAATCTTGATCGTTTTAAGACTTCATAGTGAGTAGTCCTGTTCCTCCTGCTGCTACTACGTAGACTACCTTTTCGACCCAGTTCAAGATCACCATCATGCTCCTTTAAAAAAATTCTAGATGATAAAACCCAGGACCTCATGCACAGCAGTAGCCCATGCGACCACCAGGCCAAGGAGCAGGTGCCACACTAGCTACTTATTCCACAGCGAATCCCTTTTTAGGTGCTTTCTCATTTCGACTGATATGTGTTGAGGAAGTTATACCGATATATACAGGAGCTGTTCTGTCATTTCAGTGGTAAAATATTGGTCACTCACCAACTCTGCAGCAGAATACCAGTTGTTATGGTAAAGCGATGATAAGGTTCCCTATGACTCCCCCTTAGGTTAGTAACATTTGTTTTTTTAATATACCTAGGCGCCATTTGATGATAAGCTTTTGTTTTGGCGCCAGGGTGATAAAAATATTCACCTACATATCGAACAATGACGCACGAGGAATAGTAGGTACTTCAGCCTCAGGTTTTTTTTTGGTACCTAATTGTATAAAGTTCATTCTATCACCGAATGCGATTGTCGAAATGCCAAAATAAAAGGGACTAGCAGACGTCACGCGGTTTCAACCGCGTAGTTCCCGTTCCCGTGAGAGTACGGGGATAAAATATAGCCTATGTTACTCACTGATAATTTAGCTATCCATTGCTGAAAGAATTTTTCAAATCGGTCCAGTAGTTTTTAAGTTCATTCGTTACATACAAAAATACAAATCTTTCCTCTTTATAATATTAGTATAGATACCACGTAGCATTTCGACAGCGTTTGTCAATCCCATAAATTGCCACGCTACCGCTGTCAAAATGTCACTTGTCTAGAGCAGCGTTTCCCATTTGGGGGGTCGCAACCCGGCCACCAATACAAATTACCGGGTCGCAGAATTTCCGCCTTATTTTAAAAATAGCACTAAATAGGCGGTACCGAAATATTAGTAGGTACAACATTTTTAATAGGTATATAAACATAATTGTAATAACGATAAATGTGTAGGTATTGTTTGGGTAAAAGTATAAAGTAGGTCACGAAGGAGCAGTGTATTACCGGGTCATGGCAGAATAATGTTTGGGAAACACTGGTCCTAAAGCTTCAGGATCCGTCAAAAGTCTGCGAAAAATTCGAAATTGTTCGCCGGAAGTACGACTATTTCGTAGAAAAAATTACTCTGCGCCCATAACTAACATAATAGTTTATTCGCTTTAATAAATGTAACGAGCAGAGTATCATCCAAATAACCAATATTTTTTTTTTTTTTGACGGGGACCACTCGCTGTTCAGCACGCTAGGCCTGGTTACTGCTTAACCGAACTATCCTGTGGTGGCCTCAAATGAATCTAAGGCCCCCAGCCAGGGCTTACAAACTAAATTAAAACTACATGACCGCTCGCTAGGGCATTCCCTGTGAAATACGAACCTCGGCTAGCGGCGTTAATAATATTAGTGATATAAAAAATACTTAAGTGAAAATACAACACAAAAATAAGTATGTTTACAAAATACTCACTTATGTACAGAAATTCAATTTAGATATGTTTACAGTTAGGTACTGTTGTCTGTCTCACTTTAAAGTCCGAAGTTTAAATGATTTACTTTTAAGTTCAATAGTTTATCAAATTACCGCAAGTGTTTAGCACATTATTAGTAAGATCATATTTATTTTGTACGTTTGATTATAATATGATAACAGTTATTTCCCGCTTCATTATCGAATGTATAAGAATAGGGGAATACCAAAGAAAAGATACAGATGTGTCTAGAAACAGGAGGGGGGATTTTTGCTATCGGACAAACCCCAAAATCGCGAAAAAAAAACCACAGTTACATTTTGTCCAGTTAATGTTTGCGCACAAAAATGTATGGGGGAGTCGATTTTTCTTTCGCGATTTCAGTGTTAGTCCCATAGTAAAAGTTGTTCATAATGACCCCATAAGAGGTATTGCGTTTCTGTTACACGTCCTATAAAAGTATAGGTAATTAACACGTCTATAAAGCTAAGAAGTTAAACTGCAACCATTAAAAGATAAGTTAGCTAACCGGGGTAGGTTAGCTAACCCCAAAAATTACAAAATACTCATTTTCTTAAAAACAAAACCGTATGCATTGCGAAATAATGTGCCCTTTTTCCATCGTATTTCTAAATACGTTTGTCAATTTGCTGCTACTAAATACTAGATGGCGCTACTAGTCCTACGTAACTTCCTTAAGTTCACGTGCTTACAACGCCATCTATCTGCGAGTAGCGCGAACCAGTCAACTATAAATTTATGAAACGGATGAATATTGTGGCCTGCCTAATATAAAAACTAATATAAATTTACAAATACTTTTTAAATATTACAGATAAACTATGTTTTGACTTCCTAATAAAAATTAATTCTTATCTACTTACCTATTAAATGTTGAAAATATTGAGAGTCTGTTGTTTATCAAAATATTATTGTTTAGGTAATGATGCCTCCTCTGCTTAACGGATTTAGATGAATTATGAATAATTTATATCCCTGAAGTACATTTTACATTTATTTTTTTATTTAATATGGGTTTACTCTTGACTATAGTCTAGGTCATAAATGACAGAAACAAAGTCGACGATGGAGCGAGCTTACCCAGAAGAAGCCTGTTCACTCTAATTTTGAAGAGATTAGGGTTGTATGCCAATCTAGGCTACTTACTTAAAATTTTCTTCTTCCATTAAGCACAGGAAATCATTCAGGTAAATAAAACTACGTAGTTCGAAATAAGTAGTCGACTTACCTACTTGAATTTAAACTTCATAAGACTACAAAACTTATCAGAAACAAAAATCTGAGATTTCGTCGTCCGTCTCCCAAAAAGTGCGTCACGACGGAGCAATTGTTTTGCCCAATTATAGCCCTTATACTGTTGTAATAAGGGCTATATCAGCGCGGGTCATCTCGGGTCAGAGTCGTGACAATGATGTGACGCTTCAAGGAGATGCGTTGGGCTTGGAACTCTGCTTACCACAAAAGCGTGAGTGATTTACGATAGAGAAATGATAATGGAGATTGTCGGTTAATGTTTACGGAGTAAAAATGTGTCTACGGTGATAGTATATGTATCGCATAGAAAGTACAGTAAGAAAAATGACAACTGAATAGGTCCCGTAGATTAGGAGGAAATTTGCCGTGACAGAGGGACAGACTGACACACGAGTGGCCCTAAAACAGTTCCATATTTTCATCAGGACGTAATGAACCCTAAAAATTTGAAGTTTTGCCATAGCTAATATTTTTTCATCGTAGTTTTGATGATCTCAAATTATATTTTACTAGCGTTTGCCCGCGACTTCGTCCGCGTGAGATAGTTACTTTGGGGAGCCATTTTTATTTTTAAGATACAAATTTTTCAAAAACGCTTTATTAAATGTTTTAATTTTTTATTAATTGCCTAAATACAAAGGTTCATAGTTTTATCTTCAATAATGACGGACTTCCGTACAAACTTTCATCCCCTATTTCTACCCCTTCAAACCCTTTTCTCGCGACAAAGCTAATGTCTTTCTCTAGGGTCTAATCTATCTCTGTAACAAATTTCATCAAAATCGGTTGAGCGTCGCATTTATAATACTACTATGGATTTGTAAGTGTTTTGACCAGAACTCAGCCACTTCATTGAGAGTGCTGTTGATAATGTTGCACAGAGAGTACGAAAAATGGTGAGGCAATATGTCATGTATTGTAAAATAATTTGCATACTACTGTTTAATTTCAAGTTTTTAAAACTTAACAGACAGATGTGTTGCTGGGAATTTTGTTGCGCCACTTCTTCTTCCCAGCTATAACACTAGGAAGTGGTGACGGGCGGGCGTTTTGGGGGACTGTCTTTATGTAGAACTTTGACGTTCAAAAAGTGCTGGCACTCAACCTCATTTGAATAAATGACTTTTGATTTTGATTCTGATTCTGTAACCATGTCACCGTGTAAGCTTAGGTGAAATGAACAGGAAGTGAGCTGTCAATCCTTACAAACAAGATGAAATGACAGTTCACTTAATGCTCACTCCACCGAAATTTACACGGTGAGATGTTGACAGAATACCCCGGCTGATGTAGCTCCATAATTACATTTTGACTTGCCTGACAGCGGCCTCTGGCTGACCTGGCTTTAGAGTCGGTTTACAGATTTCCAAGTGGGCTAAATTCTCATTGAATTGGAGGTCAAAGTCAAAGAAATAAATGTACTTATAGATGTATGCGGTATAGATAGTAGAGTCCCGCATACCTACACTGAAATGGGAGGATCCTCCGACCAGACGGTTGTTGTGTCTGGTGGGCAACTGCCCGATAGTTGATATTCGGACTGTTGTCATCATCTGCTTAGCCTTTGCCCAATTATATTGGGGTCGGCTTCCAGTCAAACCAGATTCAGTTGAATACCAGTATTTTTCGTGGAGCGGCTGCCTACCAGACCTCCACAACCCATTAACTGGGTAACACGGTCCTCATTGGTAAGACTGGTGTCAGATTTTCTGGCTTCTGACTATCCGTAACAACTGCCAAAGATCTACAAATGACAGCCGGGACCAACGACTTAACGTGCTTTCCGAGGCACGGAGGAGTCTCGGTATGTTAAGATGGTCACCCATTCACAGACCAACCTCGGCAAGCGTTAACCTTGAAGATCGACTTATTCTTATTCGGACTGTTGTTTATGTTCAAATTGTACGGAGAACTTTGCTTGCGCGATGCAGGATTTCGTTAGTAGTTCGCTGCTGGCAGGATAGTTGTCCTTTTTATTGTCGTACAAATTTCGCTTCGTTACTTTTTCTTGTGACGACATTGATGTCGCTAGAAATGATTTCATTTATTTCTATAAAAAATCTGGTCACTTGTTACTTCGATATGTGAAAACAATGTAAAGAAAAAAAAGTGTATCAAATATTAAAATAAGCCAGTGGCAGCTAAGAGATGTCCAGTCTCCACTGATGGCGCTCGTTCACGAACATGACGGGATGTCTTACTAACTAGCTTATTTTCTAATTGACCACGAGACTAACATTTTGAGCGACTTGTACAAGGCAGAAAGCAACGCCATTGTTGTCCGCTAAGGTACCCATAGAGTGTCCTTTATTATCTCTGTCTGGATACTTAATGAACTAACGGTATTTGCAATAATCCCGTGACATAAGCACTTCAACAAATCCCCTTGACTTCAACATTGAAGACGGTCAGACATTCACAACAGGATCAATCCATACCAGAATTTAAAATAATTGTAACAGGATACATTATTCAATTTATATCATTCATTTCGGTTGGAGCCACTTACATCAAATTGTTTGGTCCGCAAGCAAATATTTTCAAAACAGGGGTCCGGCTGCCATTGTCAAATTGACCGAATGATTTTCGGGGGAACGAATGAATGAATGGGATGCATGTATTGTTGGATTAAAGTATTTTAGTTTAGGGGAAACGGTTGACATTCGTTTTGGTTGCTGATGTTTGAAGTGATGGATTTTTGTTGTTGGGGGCCATTTCTTTGTAAGCTCAGAAATGATGAGATATCTACTTGTTTCTGACTAGGTAATGCTTCGCTAGCGGGGAATGTCGATAATTAGTTATGACGACGTGAAAATGTAACACAGACAGACGGAGTAACTTTCACAATTGTAAAAAAAAAAACCGACTGCCAAACAAAAAACACCACAATTTAAAATTTTAATTTTAGTGGTGATACCCCACAACTAAATTGACATGATTTCCATGATTAATGTTTGCGCTATTTCCCAATAAGGGATTACTTTGTGTGCCTTCGTAGTCCAAGTCCAGACCAGCTCATAGTTACCTAACTATCTCACTTTACTAGATTTTATAGATTTTAAGTTGAAGGGGTCACTTGTTTATCTTTGAAGTTCAACGTCCAATGCAAATTCAATACAATCAAACTCAACGCAAAAAGAATGATCAAGACCGGTTCATAAACAATAAAGCTATGCCCGAATAGATAACCTCAAAAACATGGTTGACTTGTACACTTCTGCGTACCCCTTCACAACGTACCGGCGTGATGTTACGTTAACTGGTGTGTTAACACCAGTTTATACGATTATATAATAATCAATATTATATAATAAACAGATGTACGATTTCAGCAGTCCCGGAAGGTTTGCTATCATTTATTAAAGAGTTCCGTAGTATATCTCCGAAGTTCTTCATCAGATCTTCACCAAATTGAAATGGGGCCAGTATGGAAAAATAGTCTTCCAAAAAAAAAAAGAATCATCAAAATCGGTTGACAATTGGCGAAAATGTCGCTGAAAATACATTAAAAAAAAATCAAATTCGGAACCTCCTCCTTTTTTTGAAGTCGGTTAAAAATAGTGGAGTGTTCTGTATTATCTTAAAATACCTGTGCCCGCGACTTCGTATGTGCATATCCCGTTTTTTGCCGTTTCCACATTTTTTCCCGTTCCCGTATTTTTTCCCGTTCCCGTATAGCCTTCCTCATGAATGTGGCCATCATATAGAAAAATAATTTTCCAAATCTGTCTGGTAGTTCCAGAGATTAGCACGTTCAAACAAACAAACTCTTCAGCTTTATTAAATTAATATACATAGATAGATTAATGGATGGGATGTCTGCCTCCTGTTATAAAAGTAAGTATTAGGTACCACTGTCTCATCTAGTTCTAGGAGACTAGGTAGAATGTCTGACGTGACCGGAGGCCTGGCCTTTTCTTTGGCCAACGAATCAGCATTGTCATTCAACGTGGCAATGCGGCCAGTGTTTTGGGCACTTTTCCGTTGACAGCGATGTGGACGAATTTTCCAATGCTCTATGAGTTCTTCCCCTCCCCTTTTTACTCCGCCTTTATATTTTCTATTATCTTGTATATAGTATCCATAAGTTTATATATATTTGTTAAAAAAAATAAACACCAAACAACAAAATTCAAAATGAATACTTCAGATTTCAAATTAAACAACCCAAAAACAAATGCCACTCAAAAACAGTTTACTAAATTCAAATACAGCCCTTCTTGTACAAGCCTCCAAAATGACGGACAGGCAAAATGCGGACCTACTATTTGAGTACCCGAAAACCCATTCATCAGTGTTTTTGCTCCCAATAACGAAGGTTGTCCCCACACAATACGATTGAGGAAGACGCCAGCTATAAATCTTCGAGGCACAGGTGAGAGCGGCGAGATCAAAGGAAGCGGTGCTCTTTGTAACGCCCCCCACCCCGAAAAGGCTTGTCAATATTTGCATACTAAGTAAATAAAGTTTAAAGATACTAAATTGTGTTGATTGAGATGTTCAGATGGGAATCACTTACTGGGTTTGGTTTCTGATGGTAGTCGAGTGATAGGAGCTTCCTGTGATATTTTAGAGCAGAGGAATGTATACCATCGTTGATTAATCTTAAAGAAATAGCTTGATGATTTTTTTCCTTTCCGATTTCCATTTATCACGCCACACAAAGACTCAAATGTATAGAAGGTGCCTATGGGTACATATTCTTGGCATTCAATTCAATCAAATTATCAGTACGTAATAGCTAGTTTTTTTTCCGTTATCATGGCAAATGAGTTAGTTCGACTGGAGGAAGTTACCTTCAAAAGGATTTTGATTATAGGCTTTTGTGTCTATGTTAATGTCATAGGATATTTTTAAGTTTTTAAAAATTTAGACAAACTCTGGCACTGTGCAAATTATTGTATAACTATTTGCAAAATCTTACGCCACATTCACGTGCAAACTTGCGATAATGTCAGGATTGTATCTACTTTTGCAAAACAGGGATCGGAATCATAGTGAGGTGAGCCCCCGGTGAGGTCCCGGCTACCATTTGTAGATCTTTGATAGCCGTTATGGTGGTTGGAAACCAGAAAATTTGTCACCAGTCCTGCCAAGAGGTACCTATCCCCTTGTCAAATGTAACACAGCTTTTTTTTTTATTTGAGGTGGGTTGCTGTTGACTCTAGTCTAGGTCATAGATGACACAGACAAAGTCGACGATGAAGCTTACCCAGAAGAAGCCTGTTCACTCTAATTTTGAAGAGATTAGGGTTGTAACACAGTTACTGGGTCCGATAGGTCGCTGCGTGTAAAATACTGGTATTCACCTGTTAGACTAAAAGCTAACCCCTAAAAAGTCGAAACCAAAGTTGACGACATAGCTAACTGAATAAACAAGCTAAAGTGCCAATGGGCCGGCTATTTTAGCCGTAGAACCGATGACTATTGGCTTAGACGAGTTCTTGAGTGGAGACCGCGAATTGGCAAACGTATGGTAGGATGCCCTCGGGCTAGGTGAAGCGACGATCTTCGCAGGGTGGCTGGTAGCAGCTGGATGAGAGTTGCCGGAAATTGAGTTGAATGGCGTGCGCTAGGAGAGGCCTTTGTCTAGCAGAGGACTGCAATAGGCTGATGATGATAATGTTAAAGTTGGAAAAAGGCTAGACGGATTGGATTCGAAAATCAATCCTGTTTTTTTTCATTCACCTAAAATAATAACCACCTGACACATCAAGGCAGGGTCACCTCAAACCATCGCGTGCTTCTCAAAGGACCCGCCTTTGACAAGCAGTGACGATACAATGATCATGGAGCATCATCACAGGACCACATCCTCTCAAATGTGCCCTAATGAGGCTCAATCATTGATAAAAAGCGAGGCTTTTCAACCGTTTTCGACCGATTTGTTGCTTTGAGAAACACAAACTTATTTCTACACCCAAACTCATCCCTCTTGAACCCTATGCCGAAGTCACAGGGTCTGGTTTTGAAGAGTTCTCAGTTGCCGATGAGTATCCATAAGTTGGTGATTGGTAAGAAATTATTATTAATCTGTGGGCTCCCGTTTGCAACATGTCGTCATTGTACTGTTGTTATAATATAAATAATCTGTGGTTTTCGTTTTTACGTATCTTCACGTAATTGTTAGTTTATAGTCGGATTTGCAAATTATAGAGGAGACAATTTGTCATATAGGAATAAAGGAACCTATCGCAGCATGTGCTTATGTAGGTAGTGCTACATTATAACAATTATTAAGAGTAAAGGAAGGCCAAATAAAAAGTTGCTGAATTGTGCGAAAAAGTAACAAACTTTTTAAAAATATGCTTAGTTTAACCAATGAAAAGCAGATTCTTAATTCGAATTTGAATAGCAGGAACCCAAACGTTGGCTGGTAAGAATGCCTAGAGAGTAGAGGCATAGGCATTCTCTTCCATTCAACTTATGAGTTCTTAATTCAAATTTTCTTTAAATAATGTGAATTTTAAAGCTGGTTAAACATATAATCTACATAATTGGGGAGAGTGTCCAGGAACTCCACGATCTCATCACACCGGCCCCCTTCTACCATCAGACATCTAGACGCTCTGCAAGTTACCATCCCTACCTTGTTGCTACCTTGTTGCAATTTGCACCAAAGGAGTGGAACTCTCTGCCTGCGTCTGTATTAGCGAACGCTTACAACCCTGATCTCTTCAAAATTAGAGTGAACAGGCTTCTTCTGGATAATCTCGCTCCATTGTCAACTTTGTTTCTGTCATCTAGACTAGAGTCAAGAGCAAACTCATCTCAAATAAAAAAAAAAAGATTACCTGTTTTTTGACTATCCGTAACAACTGTCATTCGTGTTATTGTCATTAGTGTTTTTGGCAGACAATATTGTAAACCACATTTCTTCTTCCTATTATCATCATCAAGCATTCTATAATTATTTCACCCAAATAATATAAAATAATAAACCCATCTTAAAAACAACGACATTTGTCACAACACTGTCTTATTTCATGACGACCTATTAATATCTATAACGATGGGGTCTTTTGTGTCCCATGATAATTGTTAGCAACTGTCTCATGTAGCTACAGTAAGGACAATGGGGCCTTTCCGTTATTCTGGTTTAAATATAAACAATTCGAATAAGAATTGTGCCAACTGTCGTGTGGTATTTGATTAAGGTATTTGTTCGCGCCACAAATGTGGGTAGGTAGCGCTTACTTTTAAGTCAAAATACCCTGTTTCATTTGTTTGAACTATTCCTATCTCTTTTCCGCTGCACTGAATGTATTGTTTGCCGTTGAGACAGTCTGCGACGAATCGTGGATGGATTCACCGCTCGTGTAAATCAAGCGCCTGATGTTCCACAATCCTGGATTTCACGCCCGCTGCGTGATCCTACCACTTACCGCTCGCCTGCGATCGACTCTCGTCGCCGCCGGACTTCTAGTGGTCGCCTCTGACCGCTATACCGAACCGCGTCCGCCACGTGGTTAACCGCTATAAGACTTAACAGTGCCTAGTGAACTACTGCATCAAGATTACAGCTGGGGAGAAGTGCTGCCAAACAAGAGAGCACGAGCTCGAGCAACCCACTTCTGAGGTAAGTCGTAGTACGTAAAAGTTCCATGCAGCCTCTTTCGCTTTCCGAACCGTCCTATCCAAGGTACAGTGCAGTACAGTGCAGTGCAGTTCACAGCTGGTCCTTCAATCAATTCCTAACCAGCATTCCACCTACTACAGAATACAGAACCGGCAGTCGATTCTATAAAATTCTAAATCGTGACGAGAGTTGCCAATCCTTCAGCACCGTGTTAGGTGGAAAGACAGCTCACTAAACGCATACTTCATCTAAGATTACATGGTGAGTTGTTTCCAGAATCACACTGCTGGTGTCGGCGTCATCATCATCATCAGCCGAAAGACATTCACTACTGGACATAGTGGACATAGGTCTCCCCCAAGGAGAGGCAGACAGGCAAGCGGGTTGGCGATAGCAGTGTAGATGTTCCAATGCACAGAACCACAGAGAAAGCTGCTGCCCATTCTCTAGTGAGTTCCTTAGTCGCGTCTTCATAACACCGTCCATTCCGGGACTGAATGGACGGTGTTCTGTTTCTATTTCTTGACTGCTGCGCTGACACAGTATTTTTACAATTTATTGATATGCTGACTTTGTCAGCGGGTTCACTAGCGTGAAAGTAGAAAATTATCACAAGAGGACATACATTCTCCAGGGACATAAAGTCTAGAGGAAAAGCGTATGGCCTAATCCAGGACATGGTATTTATTTATTTATTTATTTAAACTTTATGTACAATAGTGGTACATGGGCGGACTTAATGCATCAAGGCACATGGACATGGTCTATCCGTGTGCCAAGTTTTATCCAGATCCGCTCAGCCGTTAAGACGTAAAAGGTAACAAATTGATAGACATAGTTACTTTTGCATGAAATAATATTACGAGTAGTATTAAACAAACGTTTGGGCAGATACTTAATAAAGGAACATCTACATTCAAGAACACCTTTACTATGGTACCACTTGTACTACCACCAAACCAACCCACAAAATCTATAATAATCAATTTTCTCTAAAAAAAAGCACTACGGCACGCGATCTTATTATTTAGCACAAAAAACATTCCAATGCTGGGGTGAAGTTTTTTGTTGCTATAATTAGTAATTGGCAGGTCTCTTGTGGTTGCAGGTTTGCGCTTGCGCAGGATAAATTGCGGTTTGTGTCATCATTTGTTGAACATATGGTGAGTAACGGATCCTCGGCTATTGTTCGGTTAGTGTATTGTCTGTATGTCTTTAAAGTTACCGGTAAATCTTCGAGCCAGTCAAGTGGCAAAGTTGTTAAGGACTTTGCTGGTTGAATGGGTAACACTGGTAACCGACCCCAAATAATTGGGAAAAGGGTAGGCAGAATGATGGCCACTGATGAAAGGTGGGATAACTGGTCGAGAGACGAGTTTCTTATGCTCAAGTTTATAGACATCAGGACGTAATTTCCAATGCCATGTTTATAATGAGAAAACCGTGGTGGTCCAGTAGTAGCAGTTCCGACATATGAGTTACCAATATACATTTATATATATAGGGTGTATATGTAGGGTAAATATTTAAAGTGTGTTTGGATGGCCAAATTCGAAACTATGAGAAACTTCGAAAAACACTAAAATGAGTCTTGAGCCCGTTAGGAGAGCACTAAGAGAAGATTTTCCGAAATTCCTACAGGAACGGGGAAACATGGGATATGCGCGTACGAAGTCGCGGGCTAGTATTTTATATCTACAGGTTCGTGAACCAAGCAGGTGCTTTGAGTAGGTAATTCATTTTGTTACAATTGTTCTTAAAACGGTGAAAGAAACATAGCCCACCAGCCCAACAACCAAGCCCACCAGCCCAACAACCAAGCCCACCAGCCCAATAACCAAGCCCACCAGCCCAACAACCAAGCCCACCAGCCCAACAACCAAGCCCACCAGCCCAACAACCAAGTCCACCAGCCCAACAATCAAGTCCACCAGCCTAACAACCAAGTCCACCAGCCTAACAACCAAGTCCACCAGCCCAACAACTATGTCCACCAGCCCAACAACCAAGCCCACCAGCCCAACAACCAATTCCACCAGCCCAACAACTATGTCCACCAACCCAACAACCAAGTCCACCAGCCCAACAACCAAGCCCACCAACCCAACAACCAAGCCCACCAGCCCAACAACCAAGCCCACCAACCCAACAACCAAGCCCACCAGCCCAACAACCAAGCCCACCAGCCCAACCAGGCACTCCATCTCACAGAGAGGAGGACTGTGTCTCAGCAGTGGGAACAAAATATGCTCCTTATTATGCTGTTTATTAAAGAAATCCAAAAGAAATTGTATTACACAGCCCCTTGCAAATGATACCAAACACACATACAAATAGAAAATCACATTTTTCCAGAAGTAACAAATCAGTGTATTGACTCCATACCGAGAGACCTCATGAGATTGACTCCTTTATTGCCATAATGTTAAGGTTTAAATTCGTATGAGAAAAGATAAAATCAGCGATTTCCTGTGGGGATTAATTTGATGGGCGCTGATTTACAAAACGAATTACGAATGGTTACTGATGTTCGTTACTGTGATTCGACTTTATACGATTTGCTCCGGTATCATAATATTGAGTTTGTTTTGTAGGTTAAGCATATTTTAGTGAGGTTGTAATTTTGATGGATGAACAATGTAGGGTCCAAAAAATCTTCAAAGATTTGAAGTTATGGTGAGTACTGTTCTAAATACAGAATTATTTTATGTTCTATTTATCTTAGTGCGTTCGTACGTACATCTGTTTAAACGTAGATGGTGGCTGGACGTGCGTGTTCACATTTAGACGGACCACCTGTTAAAACGTAACGCATATTGGTGCCGTCTCGATGGCATATTCATTCACACTAAATCCGATCCAGCCGTTTAGACGGTTTCGCTGTGGCAAAATGTCCAGATCCGTTCTTTTTCTCGGATCCGTTTAAATACCAACTTGCCGCGCTTGACTCGGTGGAACGCAGAGCTAAAAGGCTCATTGGTGACGTAGGTAAGACTGGTGGATGCCAAGCTTCACAGCTTGGCTCATTGCCGCAAAGTTGCCTGCTTGTCGGTCTTCTACAGATTGTACTTCGGGGCGAGTGTCCAGGAACTCCACGACCTCATCCCACCGGCCCCTTTCTACCATCGGACATCTAGACGCACTGCAAGTTACCATCCCTACCTTGTTGCTATTCCACCAATTCGCACTAAACGTTTCAATACGTCTTTTATAATGCGCACAGCAAAGGAGTGAAACTCTGCCTGCGTCTGTGTTTCCGAACGCATACAACCCTAATCTCTTCAAAATTAGAGTAAACAGGCTTCTTCTGGGTAGGCCTAGACTAAATAAATAATAAAAAAAAATGTGAACAGTGTCATATAAATTGTACTGCCACTGGCATATCCGTCTCTTTAGACGGACCGAGAAAACAGACGTCGAAGTGGGAACGGGCACTTAGGGTTCCGTACCTTAAAAGGAAAAACGTGCAGGGCATCAATGCCGCCACAAGAAAAATTTATGAAGCGATATTTGTACCGCAACAAAAAGAAACGCAGCGCTGTCTACCCCGCCAGCATTGTACTACTGAACGAAATTATGCACCGCGGTGTCAGAGTTTTCGGTGCGATTTAAACATGTAGGTACAACAGCCCGAACACCAACTATCGTGCAGTTGCCCACCGGGCACGACAACCGTCCGGTCGGAGGATCCCCCCTTTTCTAAGGAGATTTGTGGGATATTAAACCCTTTACCGCATACCTATCAAAACAAAACCCTCATGGAATCACTTTGTTCCGTCTGTCTGTCAAGAAACTTTTTGTCAGGAACGCGAAGAGTTAAGTTGAATTACTTAAGTCCCTTTTCTTTTTTTTAAGGATGGGAAATCATTAAATGACTTCTTCCGCTCTGTGTGGAGCGGAAGGGCGTGTCAGACTCTTACTGACTTAAACCCATCCGTGTTCCTTCTAAAGCCTTTTGCGTTCCGGGGCCGCGGTGATTCTTTCGAACAAATTCCGCAACTACTTAGGTCCCTTAGAGATCTAAGTCAATGCAATATTTTTTTTTTTATAGTACGGCCATTTTTTGTGACATATTTTGATACTCGCAAATAGATCTAAACCTTCTTGTCCTAGGTCCTAGAATCACTAAAAAGGCCTCAGAGCACAAGTAACTGTTGAAAAACTGGAACTAACACCATTAAATAAGTACATTTTATGTTATCACAATTCACAGAAATTTTTCACTTTTCCAATATAACTACAGTGTAATAGAGTGTTATACAAAGGGCATACAGCAAATCATACAAATTGTTCTACGTCCCGGGGCCCACTAAATAAGAGCTGATAAGTTATCTGATAAAGATAATTTAGCTCCTCTTTACAAGGAGTAAGAACGGCTGGATGTGGCCACATTCGACGTAGGATAGAAAATGTAGTAGCAAAAAATATGAAGGCTGGATTTGCTTTGCTTTTTGAAGTGAAAACTTCTTTAGGCGCGTTGAGCACACAGCACACAAGGAACGCTTCCCATGAGCTATATGTATACTGTGTTTATATGTGTACTTTATGCGTGAACAAAAATCATGGAACTCGCGTCATTGTCACCGAACGCTTTCCAAATTCAAAAATAATAATCTAATAGCTCGACGATACAATTCCCAACTTACTTAGTTTTCACTTCTATCGGCAGTCCCCAAAGACTGCCCCGCATGTTTTTTTTTTTACCTAATTTTTTTAAAGGCGTCTTAATATAAGTGATCATTAAGCCCGCCACACAACACTGCAACTCCTGAAAGTCAAGATAAAAGCGACCGCCTGAAAAGCGAGGTAGCGAAGCTCGACGTGAGCTGGTGAAACGATTCCACTGTCTTAGATCCACTTCCACTCAATCCATTCCCACTTCTCTCCATAAAACAGGAGACTGAACAGGGCTGGGCCAATAGACAGAGCTCTCACAAATGGGATAAAGCTATAGAGTAGGTATATAGAAAGCTGATTTATGATTCCGTGATATTCTCATCCCGTATTTCAATCTGTCGCTGGAATTCATGGATATTTAATTTATGTGCGAGTCTAGCTTGTCAGTGTATCTTTGTTTGACACCTAAAAATGGGGGGATAAAATAATTAGGGTTATTTATACATTTAATTATGTCAGTCGCAATTTACAAAAGAAGTTTCAAAATTATTTTACGTCGTCTCTTTTTATTTTTGATTTTGTTTTCTTTCAAAAGTATTGCACCATCCAGCAAACCGACCCCGTCCCCATCCCGCTATAATATCTCGTACAAACAGTGTGCCCAAACGAGTACGGCGTGCTCAAACGAGTACGCTGTATGTCCCGAATCGACGCAATTCAATCAGGGTGGTTACGACTGATTGCAATCAACCCTCTGTACGTGAGCCGAAAGTATCGGCGGTTCATGTTGTTACTGGTTTTTGCGTTTTGCCGAAGTGAATAATTATGACATATATGGGGTCAAAACGCGTAATGTTTCGTTTTATTCTGTATTGGTCTCAATTGTTTCAAACTACATCTTAGTGTTATTTTCTTCAACGATAGCATAGTAACACCTTGACACGAAATACAAAAAAAAAACATTTTAAATCCTACTTAATCCTACTGGATGAATGGATGTTTGTTACTCTTTCACGCTAAAACTACTGAACGGATCTTGATTAAATTTGGCACAGAGGTATAGTCTGGAATAACACATAGGATACTTTTATCCCGGAAATATGTTCCCTTGGGATAATTTTCGATATTAACGCGGGTGGAGCCGCAGGCGACAGCTAGTATTATTATAAATTAGAAAGTTTGTCCGTGACTCAAGCACGCCAAAACGATTGAACGGATTCGGAATTTTTATCCCTATTTGAATTCATGTAGACAAAGTCGCGGGCAGACGTTACTTTAAGTATAAGTATGAGATATAAGTAATATTTCATGGCAGCACTATTGTGCTGATGAGCACTATGTACGCCTTAATTGTTATTGTTATTAAGCTTGTTTTAAATTGTGCAGTGTATGTGATGTGGCTGTACTTAATTTAAATAAATAAATAAGTATTCGTAAGATAAAACTTATTTACATTGAATGGACTTTGAAACCTCCCAAAATGTTACATAACAGGGGACATCATGATTTAAATGGCCGACACTACCATTTTTGTCAACTTATATAGCATGTAATGTACTTCTTATGTTCAAATATGTGGTTTTGTTAAGGCCTCGTGTGAGTACCTCGGTGTTAATTGCGTGCAAGGCGAAACAAGATGGCGGAGCGTTTAAACTTCATTTAAGTATATGAAGAATCAGCTTTTTTTATCACATTCCAAAAATTTTTCAGGCATTAAACCATCAGTCGAAGACACGATTTTTGCAAAAAACAACTCTTTTAAAGAAATTAAGCATTCCAGTAGATACCTACATTTTTCTTCGCATAACTCGCAATGACGATGGCTCACAGTTACAGGAGAAGACGCCCCGGGCGTCGGGAGTCGCAGGGCGATCCCCGGCCACCGTAAGCGCGGGCCTGCGGACAGCGAGCGTTGGGTGGCTCGCTGTCCGATAACCACCAGGCCCGGGTCGATGGCGCGTTGTGTTTCACGCGCGCCTCAAAGAGATGTCAGCACAGAAGACGGGGTCCGCTAGGGCCAGAGCCGGCCAGGGTTGCGGAACCTGTTCGAAAGAGTCACCGCGGCCCTGGAACGCAAAGGGCTTTAGAAGGAACACGGATGGGTTTTAGTCAGTAAGAGTCTGACACGCCCTTCCGCTCCACCCAGAGCGGAAGAAGTCATTTGATGATTTCCCATCCACAAAAAAAAAAAAAAGGAAGGCTCACAGTTTAGGTAGTTATTCCAAAGCTATAGTCATTTATTACTACTACATACTTACTATCATTATCTTGACCAACCTTCGATGTCCGTGCGTCTTTCTGTCTGTCAGCGGGCTATATCTTATAAACCTTAATAGATAGACAGGTATAATTTTCACAGAATGTGTATTTGTATTGATGCTGTTACAACAAACAATATTACGCGCTTGGCTAGCGAGGTTGTCGACGTGTGGGATGTGGAGTCAGCAATCATTTTACCGATAGTCGTGTCAGCCAATGGCTTAATAGACAAGACCTTCATCTTAGGAGGCTCTCGTTAGGCGGCTGGATCAAGGGCTTGATTCAGAAAGCGATACTTCTTAACATGGCTCGTATTGTTAGGAGGTTCCTCTCTCTAGAGCCTTGAACACCGATAGCTTGGAGCCTGTTTCCGATTCCGGTGGGCTACTAATTTTGATATTTTTAAACGTTTTTTTTTTTGTTATTTATGTTGTAATGTTTTGAAATTTAATTTACATGGCATGATTTAATGAATAAACGAAACAATGTTTAAAACTAAAGTGGGACCCCCATTCAAGAAACGTTTACTTTAACGGTTTATAGTACGGAACCCCTCGTGTGTTAGTTCAACTCGCACTGAATATCGATGGAGTAGGTAAATAGTGTAAATGCTGTACAACTTGTCACAGAATAAACGCAATAAACCCCTAAAAAGGGGTTATTGTACTCATTATGAACTACTTTTTCTATGGGACTAACACTGAAGTCGCCAAAAAAAAGGCCTTTCCAATACATTTATGTGAGCATAACTCTGATTTCTGGTTTGATGAATACAATTGACCCCTTTTCAGATATAACACGTTATAAATATATGCTAGGTTTTCATCTCTATTCTTCCGAAAAAATCGGCCATTGCCTTATTCTTATCTGCCTATATAAACCCAGAAAAAAATTAAAACTTTTAAAATGCTCCTTAGTTTAAAATGTTCAAGTTTTTTTCTTGACACTTTTCAAATGGCCATTGACATGCTTTCCCACATAAATTACTTACAGCACATAACACAAACATTTACACAAACAACCGCTTGTCTATAACAAGCTCTAACTACTTCAAGATAGGGTACATCTTCCATGTTTCCATGGGTTTCCTTGGTACGCCCACTGGATAATGACGGCTGTGCCACCAGTTTTTGCTGCTCCTCGAGTGTGACAATGGTAGTGTTTCATGGTGAAAACTAAGGGGGGAAGGGGGAGAGGCTTCCCTTATTAGCATTACATGTTATATTACAGATTTTCTTTGGAAGGCTTTTGAATGGGTCTCGCAGTTGAAGAAATGTGAAGTGAATTATTTTCCTAAATACAAAAAAGATTTCGTTCCCTGTTTAAGTTGAGTAAAAAATAGTTACGATTACCGTTATAGGCATATATAATACTTCCTGATGTTAATTAACCCTGGCATTACTACACATGTTACATGTTGGCGTCTCTCCTCGTATTATTTGACATGCTTTTGTGTATGTCTAATTTTATTATAGATTGTTTTAATGTGTAATATTTTATATATTTATATTATATATTTAATTTAATTGTGACATTGTCTATTTAATTCTAATGTGTATATGTAATTAAATTTATTGTTGATTATTTAAATGTAATAATAAAATAATCTGAAATAAATGAATTACTAGATAATAATTACTTACAATTTTGAAACCGGAAAATTTGCCAGTAATGTCATATTTTATGATTTTTTCTTCTTCTTTGAGTATACAATTTTCAATGAGTGATTGACAAATCTTTAAATAGCCATTTTAAAACACTAAAATAAGGAATCGTAACGTAAACAATTTTCGACTTATGAACAAACATGGTAGAGCAAAAACTCAAATGAAATGAAATGTGAGTTATAATGGTCAAAACGTCGACACAACTTGTGTAACGAAATTCCTTGGAGTTCTGATTGACAGTAATTTGACATGGAAACCGCATGCCGATGACGTTTGTAGAAAACTATGTAAATTAGCTTATGTACTGTACAACTTATCACGTAAAGTTAATAATGAAACACTTCTGGTAGCGTATCACGGGCTGGTGGCGTCAGTACTGAGGTTTGGTGTCATATTTTGGGGTAACTGCAGTGAAAGAGAAGAGATTTTCAAAGCTCAAAAACGGTGCATAAGATCTATGTCAAGTCTTAAAAGCAAAGACAGCTGCGAACCTATGTTTCGGTCTCTGAGGATACTGACTTTTCCATGTTTGTACATACTAGAGGTGGCTATATTTGCAAAAACTAATATAAACTTATTTCCAACACTCGCTGATGTAAGAACACGCACTGACCCTTTGCGATCCCAATACAAATACTTGTTACACACCGGTAATTATAAAACTGCTCTGCTAAAGAAGAATATTATAGCAATGGGACCGGTTATATATAATAGAATACCCCATAGTTTTAAGGAATATTCTCATCACATCTTTAAAGCTAAGTTAAGTGCACTACTTGTAGAAAAATGTTATTACTCTGTAAAAGACTTTTTAAATGATTTGACTCTATGAAAATGACTACTTTATACTACCATTGTGACTTTATTAGCTTAGTGACTTTTGACATTTATTTTTTATCTCATTATTAATTATTATTGTATTTCTATTGTTGACATTATTGTAGTATTTTTATTTGTATTTAATCCAATGGATTGCACGCCGTAAGGCAAAATGTAGCTGATCTCATACCCAAACTATGTTTTAAATCTTATACTGTACCTACATTAGCAATAAAAAGTCTGATTCTGATTCTGATTCTGATTCTAAATTCTTGTAAAGACGACAGAATGGTGAACAGGATGGATAGCCGCGTATTTTGGATGCTTTAAACTTTTTAAGTATCATCGGCTATAGGTACTTTAATGTAGACAAGTCAGCCCCATATTTTGACGCGCCAATTTCATCATGATTGCAGCATGGTAGAGGTCGGGTCGTAGATGGGTGACTATTTATATTATTCTACAATCATACCGGGACCCTTCCGTACCTCGGAAATATTTTTTAAGGTGATGGTCTCGGCTGCCTTTTACAGATCTTTGACAGTCAGAAGCCAGAAATATTACACCAGTCTTGGTAAGGTGTTAACCGGAAGTCTTGTGTAGGTCGCGAACAAATAAGTTCGTAAGAGCGTTGCTAAGGGCGAACTCTGCGAACTAGGTCCCAGATCCGCCGCTCTTTAGTTCGTTAGTTCCTTCTCTATGACCGACCAAATAGTGAGGCACTCGCTTCATGTGGAGTACTGGTATTCAGCAGCATTCGGTCAGACTGGAAGCGACCCCAATAAAGTCGCGGAATATTTGTTTTTTGAGTGGCTTCTCGCAGTTCAACCTTTGGTTGTCGACTGCTTAACCGGACTTGCCTGTGGTGGCCTTAATATAAATATTAAAGCCTCCAGCCAGGGCTTCGCGAAAAGGCAAACCAGGTTGTTTTTTCTGCCTATGATTGTTGTGCAAAAAAAAACTTAAGTAAACCAAATAAACTTAAATTACCTAATTATTAAAACACAGCCTCGAAGAATTTAAATTCCTTTTATTGGTCTACAATTAATTCGTAAGTTTTCTAAGGAAATTTCAAGGTATATAATACCCATTCGCGTGCATAAGTTCGTTGAACCCACAACGCCATGTAAAGCCCATGGCAGCCATTTTAACATCCCATGTCGGCAGTAAAACCTTCCAGTTATGAAGTTTATTATATTCCCGGCCGCCATTAATTGTAGCCTAGCTTTGAATGGCGCTTGAAATATTATAGCTTTTTGTGTGGTATCAGGTTTGTAGACATTTTCTTATGTATCCCGCTTGATGTAAGTTGTTTATTTGGAATGGAGTGGCTCGTGGCTGAACAGCGACACTGGTCGATAGCCAAGGTTAAGCAACGCTTGCCGAGGTTAGTTCGTGATGGGTTACCATTACATAACGAGATCCCTCTGGCTAGCGAAAGTCCCTCCTGTATTTATAAACTCTGGACAGTTTATTTAGCTGGCAGAGCTTAGAACAGTACCAAAAAAACCGGCCAAGTGCGAGTCGGACTCTCACACGAAGGGTTCCGTGCCATAACCCGAAAAAAACACGTTTCTTGTATGGGAGCCCCCTTTAATTTGATTTTTATAATTGTTGTTATCTTTCTTCTCTTCTTCTCTGTCGTTTCACTCTTGGCAGAGTGGTCGTGGTCTTATAGCGACTTGTTGTTATAGCGGCAAAAGAAATACACATTCTGTGAAAATTTCATCTGTCTTTCTATTATGGTCCTTGAGATACAGCCCGCTGACAGACAGACGGACGGACGGACGGACAGCGAAAACTTAGTAATGTGGTTCCGTTGGTCCCTAAAAGATTAACAAGTTTCCTGCAGTCTGAAGGCTTGAACAACAATCATACTGAAGTGCATTAGGGGTCAATATTAAGTATACATAGGTAAGCATTTAATGTACCTAATACCTACTGTGAAGAGGACATCCTTGGCTCCAGGTTTCTGGCAGACAAGGTAGCCTTTGGAAGCGTCTGGCGAAAAGTAAAAGAGAATTTGAAATAGGATTGTAAAAATATATTTTGTTTTTATCTGTGACTCCGGTACCAACGTTCTTTGAAGGCAGACGCCTAATGTATTTTAAAGTTCAAATCTCAAACATACAGGGTGTCCCAAAACTCAACGTCAAGCCGAAACGGGGTGACAGGATTGATCATAACCATCACGAGAAAAATCTGAAAAAAAATCTATCCCATGCAGTTTAAAAATTATGGGCATTTTAAGAAAAACCTAGAAATTTGATCAAACTGTACCATTTTTCGGTTATTGTGGTTATTCTTTTTTATTTTTGTTCATTTGAACTTTGGAAACGTAATCCTAAATAACATTTCTAGAATCCCAATAAAAAATAATGACACAATTGCCTCAAGTTTCCGAGAATTGAGACTATTTGTTAAACTACGAATTTAAAATTTTCAAGATTCGTCGACTTTGACAGGCCCTCCTATAAAAAAAATGTACTAGAGTGCCTTGGCAAGTGGCATTAAAAGTTGGCGCATTTAATCAGAATTCTAAAATGGTACAATACTTGTTAGTTCCATACAATAGAAAAGAGTAAAAAAATTAAAACCTCAAGTAACCCGATTTTTGCTATCTCATTTTACTCAGTTAAAATGTTTTTAATTCACACAAGCTCTAGGTAGGTTCTTAATTTTAAGACAAAATGATGAGAGAGATGGATAATGGGTATGTTCGCCATGAGTGAGCGAGACAGATAGTGACGCCACTTTTACCAAAGTGAAAAAAAGTTAGTAAAATTAGTAAAATAATTAATACGAATACGAACGTGCGCAGTAGACGAATGAGCGAAACGTACTAACTGGTTGGTGTCGGACTGGTAGCGTAGCCATTTGCTTGGCTGAAACTAGTGCGAATGAAACAGATAGATGCCATATCATCTATCTGTTTCATTCGCACTCGTTTAAACGACGCATCTCCGTCTCAATGCGTGGCGTCACTATCTGTCTCGCTCACTCATGGCAAACATACCCATTATCCATCTCTCTCATCATTTTGCCTTAAAATTAAGAACCTACCTAGAGCTTGTGCGAATTAAAAACATTTTAACTGAGTAAAATCTGATAGCAAAAATCGGGTTACTTGAGGTTTTAATTTTTTTACTCTTTTCTATTGTATGGAACTAACAAGTATTGTACCATTTTAGAATTCTGATTAAATGCGCCAACTTTTAATGCTACTTGCCAAGGCACTCTAGTACATTTTTTTTATAGGAGGGCCTGTCAAAGTCGACGAATCTTGAAAATTTTAAATTCGTAGTTTAACAAATAGTCTCAATTCTCGGGAACTTGAGGCAATTGTGTCATTATTTTTTATTGGGATTCTAGAAATGTTATTTAGGATTACGTTTCTAAAGTTCAAATGAACAAAAATAAAAAATAATAACCACAATAACCGAAAAATGGTACAGTTTGATCAAATTTCTAGGTTTTTCTTAAAATGCCCATAATTTTCAAACTGCATGGGATAGATTTTTTTTCAGATTTTTCTCGTGATGGTTATGATCAATCCTGTCACCCCGTTTCGGCTTGACGTTGAGTTTTGGGACACCCTGTATATAGTTTCATTTTATAATAATATCAATAAGTAACACTAGCGGGAGCCGCAGGTGTTACACTACACAGATGAATTTTGGTAAATATTTTAAAGGTCTCTCCTTTAAGCTTTCAGTCCTTCTCTTCTCTTCCTTCCAACTGAATGCAAGTTAAACCAGTATTTTACACGGAGCGTCTCAATCTGATCTTACAACCCAGTAACTGGGTAACACGATACCCATGGAGTTTCTTGTCCGTTCTTCTCCATAAGAATCTACCTTTCCGAATGGACAGTAGAGTCACTATATTAATGTAATTTTTTTTTTTTTACTGAACTGTAAACGATGACGTAATTGAAATAAACGTTTTGACTTTGACTTTGACCCATTGCTAGTTGGTTATCGTCTGACTACCTGTAACGACTGCCAAATATCTACAAACGACAGCCGAGACCAATGGCTTGACGTGTTTTCTGAGGCACCACACCGTGCCTCGGAAAAATTAATCGTCACCCAATTTCCATTAATTTGTAGTGAAACAGAATCTAGGTCTTCAACTAAATTAGGATTTTAATAGCGTGTGAGCGTAGCCACTTGTGTCATTAGTATTAAATGTGTTTCGACCTTATACGTTAATTAATGACAGTCGTTACGATACCTAGCCGGCGGAAAGAATCAAGCCTGGTGCGAGTAAGAATAACTCATGAGGGTTCCGTATAGCCAAAAACTTTTTTAGCTAAAATAGAATGACTTATTAAATTTTATGTTTGGCTCAGTACTTAGCAACTGCAACATACTTCGCTAAGGTCATCACATGAACAGGTGACAGGGCAAGACAAGACCAGAGGTGGGCCATGGACTGCCGAGCGACACCACACAAACACTGAAGATCGGAGCCATCCGAGAACCTTCACTTGAGGAGGTTATCTTTAGTGCGACCGACCTGAGTGCGGATTAAGAGTGTTCCAGGTTAGCCTCGGCAGCGCATTCCCAGGTTGGAGGTTCTCCGAGGGGCCGATGAAATAATCAGGAGGTTTGAGAACCAAACCTCCTTTTCACATATTTCCGAGGAGGTGTTACTGGTAGATGGACTCAAGCATACAAGAAAACTTCTTCGGCTTTTTAGTCTTTGGAGCACTAGGCTATAATTGTGAAAGAAAAAGAAAGAAAGAAAGAAAAAGTATTTTATTGCCACAAAACGACATACCAACCCACATACATAATTTTATTTTTCTTAAACTAAACCCTAAACGATAGTGTTAGTAGTTCTTCATTTGGTTAGAGTGTAGCCTTAGGGGCGCTATGGCGCGAGGACTTAGAAAATTTTTGGAATTTTTTTTTTTGGAATTCGATTTTACGCTCTATGAGCAGTAAAGAAAACCAAAAAAATAATTGTTGGTTCAAAAAAATTTTCGGTCGATTCCACCTTGTGTAAGCATGAGGGCAGGGACTTAGAAAATTTTGCGAAAAAAAAATTATTTTGGAATTTCGAGTATCGCTTAGGAGCACTATGAGAAATAAAGAAAACCAAAAAAAAAAAATTGTTGGTTCAAAAAAATTTTTCTAAGTATTTTTTTCATAGTGCCCCCAAGACGACACTCTGACCCTTCATTTATATTAGTAAAGACACGTTAAAAACTAAATAAGAAAAAAATAAAATTAAAAAAATAACAAAAGTACGAGTAACAAATTCCGCAACACTCAATCCTGTAACAGACAAACTTCGAAGCTGAAGGAATATGACAACGTTTTCTGCCTTCAAGTACGGAACCCTAAATAATGTCTAATTAATTAGGTATTAAGGTCTCAGTAGGCAGCATAATGATTTAAGATGAGACGATTACCGACTAGTTGGCTGTAAATAGTTAAATACTAGTTATGCGACAACTGGTTACACTGGACGCTGATCCAACATTATTGCAGGGTTGAAAGTCTAAAGGGTCTAAGCGCCAAGATATAATGAAAAACATTGGCTCTTACGGTAATAGCTTATTTTAACTGTGTGTTTAAAATGTAAAAGAAATAAGCGCTGATTTATTGGCAGGTGTAGCACATACATTGTATTTTTATAAACTACCAGATTTTTTTTGGCACTTACACTCTTTAGGCTTTCAACCCTTCAATCAACTAGAGTGTGTGATATTCAGCAAAATTCACTTGGAAAGTCACCCAAGGGCCCGCAGACAAATCGATAGCAAACTCATTTATTTAAAAAAACGAATATCGGATATATTTTTTTAGTGATCTATTTTTCAAGCAGTTTCTGACATCCGATTAAGCTTAAACTTGGTATTCTTATGCAACTTTCGCCACAATGCAATAATATGGTGCTATGGTACTATCAGGAGGATTATGCACGTGTAGTAGGCTACAGTTAGGGTTGGCCAGCCCATACATAATGCCCAAAAAAAAACTCACCACATTATTTAGGATTGAAATCAGGATACTGACGGTGCGAATTTTTTTTTTGGGCATTATGTATGGGCTGCCCTACCCTTACTGTAGCCTACTGCACGCTCATGATCCTCCTGACAGTACAATTGCACCATATTATTGCATTGACCCAAAAGTTGCATAACAATGCCAAGTTTAATCTTAATCGGATGTCAGGAACTGCTTGAAAAATGGATTACTTAGTTTGTAAAAATGAATCTAGTCGATCGATTTCATTACCTATTCGTTTTTGTATGGACGAGCTGTATTTTGTCAAGGTAGACTGGTCGAAATATTATATCATGGCTATACTTTTGAAATTCTTATTTTCTCCGAACCGTGTTTTATAATTATGTTAACAAACAGACACACAATCCACACAGCACCTACAGCTAGTAGTTACAGCATCGGTCTAGACACCCTCGTTCTCCCCAAGTGTCTGGTCGCCTGAATAATTCATCGCCAGCCAGGACAATACTGCTTGTATTGCGGTAATATTGTTTGTCTTACCAAAGATGGACTTTGGATAGAATACTCTTAAAAAATAAAGAATCTATAAAGAAGAAAAGGTACTGATTTAAAGCGGCAGTTGTATATTGTGGAAATGGTAAGTTAAAAAAACACTTTTTACAAAAACATACAACCGACCAACAAAATAACTTGAATTTCGGCAGTCGGTGTCAAAAAACGAAAATACAACCAAAAACACCAGAAATTAAAGTTATTTTATACTTTGTAGTGTTTTTTGTTTGGAAGTCGGTTGTATAACTGCCCATTTATTTTTTTCAACAGATCATAAAAACATCTCTACCTAATGTATAAATAACAGTTGTAAAATATATTACTCGAAGAAGAACCTAGAAGACGTACCTACCAATAGTACTAGAAGGCATTGTTTTTCGTTTCGTTACAATATTGGCTTAAATGAATCATGTCTCGCGATACTTATCTTACAATAATTTCGTATTTTTTTTTTATATTTTTCCATTCCATAATATTCCAAATTTTGTTGCCAAGCCGCGTTTTCACCTACAAGCCACTCGCATGTTTTAATTACCTACATTGCGGGGCACGATCGACCGATTGATCATATTATACCTGGATAGCCCGCAATGTATTGCAACTTGCATGCAACTTGCTTAATTGGCTTTTTATCCATACGTAGAAACAAAACGTAAATAATATGGCGTATAGAATAAACGTACAACTCAAGCGGGTACCCTCGTCGAGACACTCCTCTCCTCAACAATTCGGCGTTTCAAATTGAAACGAGCCCTGCCTATCACCTCTCTACTCCCTGAAGTAGTGCCTTAAGCCACTTGCGACCCCATGTACCCATGAATAATGAAACCTCATAAACACTCTAGCAAGCACCCCAGCTGGTGAGGATGAGTCAACAAATACTGGAGACAGGTATCGCAATACGTATGAATGTTTGTCGGTGGATGATTTCTTGGGAGTTCGAAAAACAGGAAAATAAAAGTGGATAGCAATCAGTGTAATTCAATAGTTAACTGGTTCTCTACTAGTGGAGAGAAACGTTTGTCAACTTTTGTAAAAATAGAATCGGTTGGATTTGATATTTTGTTAAAAAAATCCTCGTTAAAAGATCTCATTTCGAATTTATCTCTGTCAGTCAGTGTCTATCGTCACTCAGAATGTTATTCCATAAATACCAGCGGTGACAATGTTGTTGGTACCTATGTACCTGACACAGGTACAGACGCCAGTACATCAAGCTAGAACAATCTGTCAAATACTTTATTAGATTTTCAACTTTATCGCTAAAGCATTAAGTTGATTGGGAAAATTTTACAGTTACGGATTTCGGCTTTATGTGCTGGTGTCTGTACCTCTACTTGTATCTATCTAATACCTTTAAACGAGCAATTCTTGTATATATGTATAAATATAATCTGAATCTCGGAATCGGCTCCTACGGATATGTCGGCCGGCATAGGAGACGGGGCCCGATAGGGCCAGAGCCTGCCACGGTTGCGGAATTTGTTCGAAAGAGTCACCGCGGCCCTGGAACGCAAAGGGCTTTCGAAGGAACACGGATGGGTTTTAGTCAGTAAGAGTCTGACATGCCCTTCTGCTCCACCCAGAGAGGAAGAAGTCATTTGAGGATTTCCCATCCTTACAAAAAAGGGGGTTTTGAGGGCGATAAATCGATCTAGCTAGGTTTCATTTTAGAAAACGTTTATCAAAAAAACAAACCGTGCAGTTTTTTATACTAACTCAACGTAAACGTTCAGTTATGATAAGTGAGTATGCAAAAATGTTGTCACCATATTCAGTTTCAGTGCAAATTAAACTTCACGATAAGCGATCAAGTAAAAACAAAACTTGTACCAAAAGCGAACCTACACTCAATAATTTATCCAAGTTTATGCTTTTGTTTGAGTGCGTTTGCGGTACATAGTTAAAACTTTATTCTGAAACAATCGAAACAGAAATAGGTTACAAATTTTTAGATCTTTACGAACATCTTATTCCGAATTCGACCGCCATCGCTCCGTTCTGAATACCTTTTACTACACACATTTCCGTCGACACATACACTGCCATACATCACTCCACATCCTACTTTATCACTATATCTTCTACCCACAAATTGCCGCGCTATAGTTGGCGTCCTCACCGATATAAATCTACTATTGAAAGAGGTCCCGACTCCCATTCACGAGCTCTTTTCAACGCGCTCAGGACAAACAGACAGACAGCCCTGCGCAAACACTCCTGTGCACGGAGATCAAAGCGCGATATGATACAGAACCCGGTTTAATTTGGCGCCAACGTACGGAACGCCATTTTTTCCGTTTTCGCGGCATTCCGTGTTTTTTTTCTTTTTTTTGTGTGGAGGAAGATCTGCATTGATCGTGGATTGGTTTTTGTTTTGATGTGGTAGGAATTTCTGGGATTTAGGGGAATGATAGTGTATGGTAGACCACATAGCGAGGCAAATGATATTTCAAATTGACCTGGATTTTTATAGATATATAAACAACTAGCTTTTTCACGCAGCACCTCTCCCGTGACCTATTTGACAGGATGAAAAAGAACATACAGCCGAATTCAGAATTCCTCCTTTTGAACTCAGTTAAAAATGTCACTTTAGTTTTATACAAGTGTAGCGGCATCAATGCCACCACATGAAAAACTAGAAAGCGAAATTTGTACGGCAACAACAAGAACCGCAGCGCCATCTACGGTGAACTTACAACGAAATCCTGCATCGCGCAAGCAAAGTTCTCCGTGCGATTTGAACATTTACAACAGTCCAAATATCAACTATCGGGCAGTTACCCACCAGACACAATAACCGTCTGGTAGGAGGACGGCGAGCATTGGGTGGCTCGCTGTCCGATCACCACCAGGCCCGGGTCGATGGCGCGTTGTGTTTCACGCGCGCCTCAAAGAGATGTCAGCATAGAGGACGGGGCCCGCTAGGGCCAGAGCCTGCCAGGGTTGCGGAATTTGTTCGAAAGAGTCACCGCGGCCCTGGAAAGCAAAGGGCTTTACTCCACCAGACTCCACCCAGAGCGGAAGAAGTCATTTGATGATTTCCCATCCTAAAAAAAAAAAAAAAAAAAAAAATATGGATTCTCCCATTTCCAGTGGAGGTATAGATACAAGTAAATTTTAATAATCGGATCAGAGTGCCAGCAGAGTGCATTTGCATTCGTATCCCAGTCCGTCAAAAGTGTGATGTAAGCATTGCTTAAAAATTAGAAGAATTAGTCCTCAGTTTACAAACATATTAATAAGTATAATAATACCTACTTATTTATTATATCGCCTAGTGAAGTTGACAACTAGATCTTGTTCTATATGAATAGAAAACTATGAAACTGTTTGAGGTGCACTTTGTACCCACATTAATAGGTCTAAATATATTTATATTAATAATAATAATAGATATGAGTAGTAAACTCATATCTTTTACAAATATTATATTTATTATTTATCTATTATATTTTTTAAATATACTCAAAATTAAAATCACCATATTTTTCTCTATCCCTGCTGATCAGTAATTGTGCCTAATTCGGACTATTATGAACACGTTTTTAAATGTTTAGCTGAATCGGCCACTTTATCAAGTGATTCGATGATTTTATTTTTCTAAACGTATCCATATACTGCAATAACCTATTATGCTCCATTGAATCTCAGTAAATGACACACGAAAGTGCAATGTCAAAAAAAGTCCTTTTTTGTTTTCTCCGGTTTTCGTACCTATATAAGATTTTCATTGAAATTACTTTTTGTGGAAAACAAAAAAAGGATTTTGTTTTTGTTACTTGTACCAAATATTATAATATAATATGAACATTATGAACAAGTAACAATTAAATACTTCAACAATTGGACTAATAATCGCGAAATTATGTACAAACGCGTATAAAAACAAAATAAATCATTGGGCATCAAAAGTGCCCAGAACACTGGAATCCGGAGTTCTTGCTTGTAGAACAATAACATTAATGTTTTGTTTAACAAACTCAAAATTGAAGCTGTTCCCCATCACCATATTCTCCCCCATCCCTTCGGAGCAGTAATTGTATTCTATTCACGAGTGAAGTGTCCGAGCCCTACTTTTATAGGGGTTTCACTTAGATTACATGGTTTATAGTCATGGGACACCATGGTATCTTGACGGCGGTGGTGCACGGAAGGAGTCAATGGGTTTTGAATGTCAAGGGTTAAGTATTTTTCGTTATAGGTACAAATTGAAACAATTGATTGATTAATATTTTTTTCTGTTTTTTTTTTGTTTACGTATGGTCGATACCAGATAAACGTGCAATACCGGTCAATGACCCACATACATTTATTGACATGCTTAATTCCGAATACAGAAATAATGACATAAAGCTGTCCTGAATCGACATCTATCGTGATCCTTTACTTTTTCTTGTAATGAAAAACGAGTCATAATTTTATTGTCCGGGTACCTATGCAGAGAAATGAAGGAAAGGGCAATTAACGTTATTGTGAATTTATCTGGCGCTTACTATAGGTATGCTGTCATAGATTGCAAATCTCTCTATCGCACTGAGGATTCCTGTAAAATAACCCAATTCGGGCCTGCGGACGGCTAGTGTTGGGTGGCTCGCTGTCCGATCACCATCAGGCCCGAGTAGATGGCGCGTTGTGTTCCACGCGCGCCTCAAAGAGATTTCAGCATTGAAGACGGGGCCCGCTACATACCTAAAAAGGAATCCTTGTGCTAAATTTCACGTTCTTAGTCCCAGTGGTTTTGGCTGTGCGTTAATATGTTAGTATACTTCCATTTTAGAAATGGTTTTTCATCAAGATGCACTTCTCGAAACTTTTGAAAACCAAGTAGGTATCATCAAGTGCGTATCATAGACTTCATTCATTGGCCGAGATGACAATTGCGCACGAGTGGTGTCGGCCAGTCGCCTGCGAGGACCACTTCAACCAATTGTCTGAGTCTCTCAATTGAGTTGAGTGGAAGGAAACTTATATTAAGAATATGCCTACAGGATGACATACTACTTGATACAGGCTGTGCTATTATGTTCCCTAAAGGAACTCTTGATGAGATCGAGCGATCTTCGAGGTAAAGCAGCGCTCTGAAATCCGATATCTGTTGATTCCAATTGTGTTTTCGCTGATGAGGGGCGACCTTCATATCTCACTTAAGCGCAAGATCGTCGGTATTCGGTAGGTATGTGTATCCTGTCGAAGTGTATCCTAACCTATGGTGCTCAAACTTGGCCTTTGTCCGAGGCTCAGAAGTCTAAACTCAAGGTTTTCCAAAGCGATGGAGCGTATCTTTTTTATAAATGAAACTCAACGATGACATCATCATGCAATCAAATACAGGCTTCGCCGACTTTGGTATCAAAAAAGTCTGCGAGGGTAATGTTCCTATGCGGGTCCCACTTCAAGATGCCTCAGGACCAGGAAAACAAAAAAATTGGCAGCCAGAGGTGCTTTCATTTTCTGCAGAGTTCTTGCTTGTACAACTACACTTCAATATCCTCTAGATTTGCTATCAATTAGCAAATCTAGAGGATATTATTAAATTTACCTACGCAGATATTCAAATATCTGCGTAGGTAAATTTATTTCATCAGCAATTTTTCTCACAAAATCGCTGATCGGTCTAAACATTAGATTAGATTTCCATACGTAATATGAGCACATTAAACATAATCCACAATTTGTGATGTAATCCTATACGCCACCATGACTTTCTGTGTTGGTTAGGGTGGCCATGGTTGGACACAAGTCAGGACAACTGTAGCGGTCAGTCATAAGGGGTAAGAAGCAAAAAAATAAAAGTTTTATTGGCACAGATCAAAACGATAATAACTTGAAAACAAAAACAATGCATTATGGTTTTGTATTATCTATACTAATATAATAAAGCTAAAGAGTAAATTTGTTTTTTTGAACTCGCTAATCTCTGTAACTACCAGTCGGATTTGGAGTTATTTTTGTATATGATAGCCACATTCATATCGGCTATACGGGAATGGGAAAAACGGGACATGCGCGTACGAAGTTGCGGTCAAAAGCTAGTTTTTTGTTTAACATAGTCACATTCATATGAAAGGCTATACGGGAATGGGAAAAACGGGATATTATGCGGGTAAGAAGTCGCGGGCAAAAGCTAGTTGATAATATTAGTTAAAATTTACTAATATATTTAAGCCACCTAATAGTCGATTTAGTATTTTTCTTTCTTTATATCTTTCGATGCAGAAACTATGTACAGAACGCCAACTACTATGAACCACCATAATTATTTTGCTTCGTTTACGTCCATACATCTGGGCATACACGCAAGCCGGTTATGAGTAGGTACTACGCCCCTGCCGATCTTTTCTGTACGTCACACCGAGAAAACCTAGGAGCAGTAACTTTTAAGTAAACTGGCAATTCACCTTGATGCGATGGATTGACAGCTCACTTCATGTTCACTTCACTAAGCTTGCATGGTGAGGTTTTTACAGAATAGCACTAATGATCTGTCTGAACATATTAAAACCAACCGATTCTCACATAATTTGACCAGTATGTATTTATTTCACTAGGGCTTTAAAAGAGACTTTGACCTCTGCGTTTATGTCGGTGTTTCTTCTCAGGGTAGTCATGGGCCTCAACTAGTTTAAAATAACCAAAAAAGATTGACGTGTAAGTGTTACGTTTAACCTACTTACAAAATAAATATTATTTAACATAAGAAGTACAGAGACTGTCCTTTCAAACCTCACACTATACTCACCCTACCCGGTCAGAATTGATGGGCTCCTAGACTGCGCCGGACGTCAATCTTCATAATGACCGCATCGTTATTTGCTATGAATTGATGTTGATTTAGTTATTCTGGTAAATCACCACCATTGACTGATTGCTTACTAATTATACCGGTTAGATATGAGCCAAGATTGGCATGGATTTATTGAATAAAAATACTTCAACTTAGTATTTGAGTTAGTAGGTGCCTCGGAAAGCACGTTCAGCCACTGGTCCCGGCTGTCAAAGGATTTTGACAGTTGTAACACTAAGCAAAATCAGATGTCAGAGTGCCAATTCTACTTATTTTTAAGCAACGTTCACATTCGCATCTCAGTCGCAATCTGTCAAAAAAGCCTCAATTTCCACACATTTTTGACAAATTGCGACTGACGGATTGCTTGTCTTTCGTGTTACACAGTGACTGATTGTGGAAGATACTAGTATTCAGCTGAAACATATTTGGGGAAGAAAAACCAGATTGGTGTTCACTATACAACAAATTAGATACTTAAACTATAGCATGGGCATTAAGAAAGAGTCACCAGTCAGTCAGTAAGAGTCTGACACGCCCTTCCGCACCACCCAGAGCGGAAGAAGTCATTTGATGATTTCCCAGCCTTAATCAAAAGGTACCTACTCGTATTCACTTCTTAAAGTACTTACCTAGTTCAATAAAAACAACACGTCAGTTCTCTTCTAACAAACTCCCCTTGGGATTTTTCAGCCCTTTCTAATAAACAAAACAAAAAAAATGAAACTCACACATTGCGTTAACCACGTAACATTCCACCTTACAATCTAATCCTATAGTAGGCGCCAGATAAATGTGGAATTAAGTACATTGACCTTTCCCTAATAACTGCTCATAGGTACCTGAACAATTAAATATGAATCGTTTTTCATTATTAGACAATGTTAAGGATCACGAGAGATGATGATTCGGGACAGTTTTGTGTCATTAATTCCGTTTTTCAAATTAACAATGTCAATAAATGTAGGTGGGTCAATGACCGATATTCCACGATTATCTGGCGCCTACTATAGGAATAAAAACAAAATGGCGTCTCAACGTCAAACTAATTTAATTTCTGATCACGTTGTAAACGTCAAATAAGGGAAACTAGATAATTAATAAAGCTTATAGACCATGAGACTTGTGACTCGTATAGTCTTAGACCATATACGATATATCTTAGTAACGTGATTCACATAAAATCAATGGATTTCTACACCTCATGCTGGTGTTACAAGAATTCCTGTTTCCATTTACTCGACAGCCGAAAAAAAATGCTCACATTGTACAACAGTATACGTGATGGTATTTACCTGAAGACTGATGCAATTATTTCTATTTACATGGTTAGTAATTTGAAAAATGTCAACGAAGGGAATATAGATAATATTCCACTTGTAGAGTAGTGTATTCTTTCATGTTTTTATTTTTTCTTTAAATTGCCTCTTAAAAAATAACTTCTAAAGTCTTAAGAACAATTTAAATTGCCATCCATCCCAGCCATGATTCCTCATACTTGTCCAATTCAATTGTTATAAGATTTTTGCAATAAATCCAACTAAGTACTAACAGGGCCGAGTCAAGTCACCCCCCGGCCCCTCTGCCTCTTTTCTCGGACGCAGCTCGGATTTGGTTCGGACGTAGTGCGCAAGTGTTCATACAAATAATACTATGGCCACTTCAGTCCGTCAATAATCTTATCCGAAAAGTAGATTTTCGGATGACGGAGAGAAATCGGATGACGGAAATCGGGTGTAGTGCGTTAGCTACCATACAAATTGTTCTACGACGACGCCGGACCGTCTTTTCACAGATACTGATCGGGTTCGGATCGGACGTGGTGCGTAAGCGATCTTGGTGAGAAATTAAGAGAGGTCAAGCAGCTCTGTGATCTGAGGCTATTGACAGAATGTGGAGAATTAGAGGTGTTTCTGTCAATTTACGACTGTGACATTAATGAGACCCAAATGCAAATGCTCCTTAATTTTTTTTTCCTTAGCCTATTGTGTGCCACTGCTGGGTAAAGGCCTCCCTCATATCCTTCCAGACATTATTTTCTTGCGCCACCTCGAACCAGCCTTCGCGGTGTGCTACCAGATCATCTCGTCACGGCTTTCTGGGCCGGCCTCAGCGACGCCGTCCATCCTCTGGCACCCATTGCGTGGATACTTTTTAATATCCGAGAATTTTATCTCAGGAATCGAATCAGGAATAGTCAGGGACCGATTATGATCTAAAGTTAAACTTAGATAAATAGAAAACTATAAATCTTATCTCTGACCCATCACTGGACAGCCAACACAGTCGATGTTCAAAATATTTTCTCTAAAATCCCAAAGTCATAGACAAAACGGAAGTGGCGACGGAGATGCGCGTGCGCCTGCTTCCTGCCGCGTGCTCGCCAAAATGGCGGCTGCCTACTTCCGGTTAGAACAGGAAGTGACGCTGAGGGTGCCGGGAGTTCGCTAAGGTATAATTTATGGTTAGGGAGGCTGCGACAATAGAATTATTTAGATTTGCGCAATCATCGTCGTGTGTGTCTAAAGTGTGTCGGAATAAACTTGTAGATTGTGACTTTTGTGAGTGACGTCACATTTTTGGTGAGAACGCAAGTTGACTTTGAAGACTCCAAGCCCTTGATACAAATTTATATAGTCTTCGCTTTGACAATTCCTATTTCTAACTAAGATTATTGTATTAGTGTGAAAGTCTGGACGGTTGGATGTTTGTAAATCGATCATGCTTCAACGGCTGAACAGATTTGGATGTAACTTCGCACTTGGGTGGAACACATCCTGGATTAGTATCAAGAATACTTTTATAAAAGTTCGAATCACGTTCCTTTGGGATTTTTTTCCGATTTTCTCGCGAACGAAGCCGCTTGTAGAAGCTTCTAGGTATACCAGGTATATGTAAGTGGCGTAGATACAGCAGCACCGCTGGCGGTTGTTGTGGTGACGTTTGGCCTAGCAGATATAAGTGGCGTAGATACAGCAGCACAGGGGCGGTTTTTGTGGTGACGTTTGGCCTAGCAGATATAAGTGGCGTAGATACAGCAGCACAGGGGCGGTTTTTGTGGTGACGTTTGGCCTAGCAGATATAAGTGGCGTAGATACAGCAGCACAGGGGCGGTTGTTGTGGTGACGTTTGGCCTAGCAGATATAAGTGGCGTAGATACAGCAGCACAGGGGCGGTTTTTGTGGTGACGTTTGGCCTAGCAGATATAAGTGGCGTAGATACAGCAGCACAGGGGCGGTTGTTGTGGTGACGTTTGGCCTAGCAGATATAAGTGGCGTAGATACAGCAGCACAGGGGCGGTTTTTGTGGTGACGTTTGGCCTAGCAGATATAAGTGGCGTAGATACAGCAGCACAGGGGCGGTTTTTGTGGTGACGTTTGGCCTAGCAGATATAAGTGGCGTAGATACAGCAGCACAGGGGCGGTTTTTGTGGTGACGTTTGGCCTAGCAGATATAAGTGGCGTAGATACAGCAGCACAGGGGCGGTTGTTGTGGTGACGTTTGGCCTAGCAGATATAAGTGGCGTAGATACAGCAGCACAGGGGCGGTTGATGTGGTGAAGTTTAGCCGAGGCCTAGGTCCAGCAGTGGACGGTAGAAATAATAATACTTATGAACGAGCTGGCTTCTAAGTATAAAGATGGGAACTAGAAGGAATTTATTTTTGCCAAAAACTACCCCCGTAGAAAAGCTTTGCGGAAAGAGGTTTTAATCTAAATTGGGGCTTGAAGATTTTACTTATAAGGACACAAAGCAGAATGAGTAATCTAACCAGCCTTAGTTAGATATAGATTTTATTTGTCTATTAAAATGAAAGAATTCTGCATGATTCGGGTTTCGTCAACCACTTTCTAACAATAAAACTATGAACGATTTTTTATACCATAATTATGCGTAGTACAGTAGCCATCTTAACTTGACAATATTTATTTATTTAAACTTTATGTACAATAGCGGTACATGGGCGGACTTAATACAACGAGGCTTTCTCTACCAGTCAACGTTTGGGTAACAACATCATGGTGCCTCTTGTTAAGTTAAAGTTGTACTTGTCTTGTGACATGCCTGGTACGAGAAAAACTTGCTGTAATAATGTGTTATAAATATTTAAAAAAAAAATCTATTGACGAGGTACAAATAAAGTACGGTATATCATTATCTTGTTTGATCTCATCATCATCGTCATTCAGCCGAAAGACGTCCACCACTGGATATAGGCCTCTCTCTAATGTCGCCACATCGACCGGTCCTATGTGTCTCGCAACCATCGGGTTCCTGTGGCCTTCACCAGGTCATCGGTCCACCTTGTGGGAGACCTTCCAAATAGAAAAGCCTGTTGATACTGCAAGACCGGGCATCCAAGGTTTCATGCTCAGCATTACTTGTGACAAGCCAAGACCAACGGGGCAATGTAATTAATTTGTAATAATCGAAACCTCTTGGTTGATAGGTTTTGGTTTCATTCTGAAAACCGGCCCAGCAGTTTTACAAAAAAACTATTACGTGACCGTGAAATGATGGTCATTATTGACCATAGTTATCATGGGCCCTTGCTTTATGGACGTGTAATACTTAGTAGTACATATCATGGTTGGCAGTAAATATATTAGTTCCGCGTCAAGGAGCCGGGCGAAAAATTGTGAATGTAGAATGAAATAGGTGGGTTCTGTAGGTTGGAAAAAGATAAGGTTTTCTGTCGATGTTATGAGAACCATAAGACGGTCGGTAGATTCTGAGCGAACCTATTCAAAAGGCCGAAAATAAATAAATCAATCAATTTATCTAACAATAAAATTAACGTACGCACATAATTACAACAAATAAACAAGAAGAATGTACCTTCTTCTTGTTTTAGTTTTGCACCTATTCTTCTGTAGAAGAATAGGTGCAAAACTGCTTATTTGGAAAGAAAATTAATTATGAATTGAATCTTCCTTATTATCATAATTTATGAAGTGCTGACTTAATATTCATTTGCTGCATATTATGGATGAAATCCTCCCTATTTATGAACGTAGGTACTTACCTTACTTGATCGTTTTTCAAAAACAAAAACGTTACTACACTTATTCCTCCCACAAAAAAAGATTTGTCTTCTACGTATTTTTTTCAATAAGAAATTAATTTATGGTCAATCATTTTTTTTCTCAGTAAAACTGAACAATTAATTCACAATATAACACAAACATTATTCCTTAACAACAATTCGACAAAAAAGTACAAACGGGCCCCTAATCTAAATAAAAACAACAAAAAATATTCTTAATAGCGTTATAATAGTACTAATAGATTATGTTAGCACAAATTCATTGATAATTACACTTCTCATCATCTTTCTACCATATCGGCCATGACAGGTAATTGCTACTACCAACATTAGAATATTTTTGCATTTTTACTGTGAACGAGGGGAGAATGAGAGTCTACGGTTAGGCAACAGTTAAATTCACGGAATAATGTGTACTTACATGTCGTTTGTTTTTTAGATTTAGATAAGTTTAACGCAAGTTTTAAAGGAATGTTTTGTAGTAATTGATGGCTGTTTGACATGAGAGATTTCACTGCAAATAAAAACCCACAGGATGGGATTCCTCAGGACCGCCTAAATGACACTTGCTGTGATATTGTCACTTAACATTTTGACTCAAAATCGCGGCAGACTAAGGCCAAGAAGAATGCTGGACGAACTTAACTCCAGCCGAAAAGACGGGTTTGCAATAGCAGAAAACCCCTTTGGAAGATGTAAGCTCAAAAAATATGCTACGAGTTACGATCTCATAATAAATAGGTACTGGCAGTAACTTTTATGCTTCTGGGCGGAGCTAGGTTGGCTAACTTAGCCAAGACACTACGCATAACGGATAGAATGGGAGTCGCGGAAAATGGAGTTCCTACTCCACTCTACTCTACTCTACTAGGTACTGGCAGTGAATAAGTAGAAGTAAACATAGTTATAATATTATTATGGATGGCCTATCCTAAAAAATAGTACATATTTTCGGGACAAAAAGTGGTAGTAGCACACAACGACATAGTACCTTTCTATTCTTACTAAACTTTACCTAATACCTATTAGTGTAGATGTAGATAACCATAAACGACCAAAACGGGTACTAGGAATCTCGTGCATTTTTTACCCCCTCATAAATCGAACCAGTGTTTAAAAATGCTCACTTAGCTGACCATTAATTGAGACCAATAAACATTAACAAAAACAAAAGCTACAGCAATAAAATCTTTTATAACTATTTTACGCCACTTAACAAAAGGGGACTATAAAATAATGATAACAACATACCCCACGGATTCCAATTAAAAGAAATCTCAATTAATTTCGATTGCAGTCCTTAGTCCTTACGAATCCAACAATACAATCTAAAAAAAACATTGAAAAGGACATCCTTATTAGTATAATTAAAATCGACTAAACTGATTTACGACGTCTATATACCCACATCACTTGAGCCTTTTAATTGGCAGGATCTTAGTGCTCAATTTTATGCACAGGAAATACACCATTCAGCCTAAAGATTGTTTTTATTAGGTTGGCAGCATAAAGGTATAAAGTACAAAGGGCTATATGATATGACAGATTTATTGGGAGTCCCAAAGCGTAGGCAAATTAGACGGATATATCCATCTCCCTTTTAAAGTTTTTTGCGTTATTAAGAATGTTTTTGATGAAACCGATGAATAGTAATGTATTCCTTAGTCGATTATTTATTTTCGGGAAGCGTACGTCAGTTTTTCGGTAGACATTTTGTTTGTGGAATTAATTGCACGTTTTGAAGGATAAGTCGGTATGTTTTTGTTATGTAAATTTGTTTTTAGAGCTGTGCGGGAATCGCTTTTTAATAAGGCTTAAGTTGGTAGTAAGTAATGTCAGTAGGAAGTTTTTGGAACAAAACTGTTTTCTGCTTTGATTAAATGTCCTCTGTTTCTTTGTCGTTTGATATTTCACCAACCTCTGTTTTATTTTAGAAGCATAGGGATTACAACTTCAATTTTCCCTCTACTAATACTCCTGCTTTTTACCCGACTTATACTTTACAGCAAAATAATACATGACTTGAATATTATTTTAATTTTATTATTACTAGTGCTGGTTATACTGTCCCGCTGCTGGGAAATGGCCTCCCCAAAATCCTTTCCGAATTCGAATTCTCGCGCTTCTCCCGCCAATAAAACAAAATTGAAATGTTTTTCTCTAAAACCGACAATTCTATCAAAAAAATATAAAATATATTTTTTCTACAAAATATATATTAGTTCACTAGATAGCCATACACACACAAACATAGCGAGAGTGTGCGTAGGGTTGCCCCCAGCTTGTTTGCCAACGAAATAGATCTGTTAGCACAGTTGATTGCCGATCGAAACTTTAGAGAACTGACCACCCGGAATCGGATTACGGGTTCGTTACGCCGACCATTTTTGCTATTTGACCACTAACAATGTCAATAAATACTGGGGTTTGTTATACTTTTGTTTACTTGGCAACCCTGGTTTGGCCGTTGATACTGTTAGTAATTGAATTTGGAGTATAAGTATGTCAACAGTGCTCGTGGTGTGTTCGAAGTTTTGGGGTCGGAGTTCGGATTGCCTGTTCATCACGGGAAGACATATTTCGAAACAGCAGTTTGAATAGTACAACAGTGTTTCCATTTTGTTCCCGGTTCAAACAGAAAATGAAGGGTTGAAAGCCTAAAGGGTCGAAGTGACAATTATAATATGTCATATAAAAAAAAAGTGAAGCTCGAATACACTGGCTCTTACGCTACGACTTTTTAAACTTCGTGTGTTTAAAATTTAAGGGGAATAAGCGCTTGGATCCTTTTGAATACTGTGAGGTTTAGGCAAATACTGGATTTTTATATTTTTGCTACAGACCCTTAAGACTTTCAAGTATTTTTCTGTATAGTGATAAAAACACCTATTGAACGCCATTGTCACGTATAGATGACAAGCAAGCGCGTGCCCTGTACGCCAAACGTCACAAATATGTGACAAAAAGTACGGCGAATTCGTGGCTTAGGTCGGGGCATGCCGTTGCGCTTATGCTCTGGCGTTCAAAAGGTTAACGAAACTTGGTAAATGGGCATTGGGAAATAATTCCGGTATTTAAAAGTATGATTGCATTCGCATGTATCAGAAACACCTACAATTTGCATACATTTTGGTTTTTTTTTAATATTGATTGTCACTGATATGATTATACTGCGACTTGACTTAGAAAGTTTTTTAACCTTAGAACGCAATTGTCACGTACACATGACAAGCTAGCCATGCCCTGTACGCCAAACGACACAAATATGTGACAAAAAGTACGACGAATTTGTGGCTTGACGTCGTCGGGGGCACGCTTAAGTACGAATATAATAATTGGTCTCGGGTTTTCTGGTCACGTCGTCATAAAAACGAAAAGAAAAAAAAAAAAAAAACTTAGTAACATTTTAAGATATCCATTCCAATTTACCCTGTGATTAATCTCGCGACATACTTGCTCATTCCCAGACTATTGACACGAAGAAAAGACAAGACGCCGCATCAATACAAACAAGATCAAATAAAGTACGGGCGGCATGCGCGATTGGTGACATTTCATCTGGAGTTGTAGTAATTGCGCCAATGTATGCGCCGGCGCCACTGAATCGAATGGCGCCGCGGTATATACCTAATAAGCACGTGTGTATGGCTATGACGGTTTAACTGGTACTTACTTTGGTTTATGGTTTCGTCAGGCACTGTTTTTAGCCTTTGGTTGGCCCTCGCCCTGGGGCGGGCGTAGGGGTATGTCAGACTCTTGTTGACTAAAACCACACGAAGTTCTGCATCTACGAGTACCTGGACCGGGGCCCTGGCGTGATCGAGCAGATCGTTACGCTTACAGAGAATTGTGGCCATATCTACGTCTACTCGTTTATATTTTCATTGACCTGGCTGAAAACTTTTTATTCAAAAGTACCTGTCATATGATTTCCTCACGAAAGGTTTCTATTGTTCCCAGAGTTACTTCATAGGCTGTTTCCACACATCTTTAATATATCTACATCTACACTAATATATAAAGAGGAAAAATTTGTATTTTTGTGTGTGTGTATGTTTGTAATTAATAAACTCAAAAACTACTTGACCGATTTGAAAAATTCTTTCAGCAATGGATAACTACATTATCAGCGAGGGCCAGCCTCTGATATATCAGAAGCTGGCCCTTCCAACAGCCAATCGCACTTAACTTGCGATAAATTGTGACACATGGACAATTTCTGTCGGTAAACGTGGTGTTTTTAAGCAAATTCAGTGTATTTCTTATCACTGAATTGTACAGGACAACTTGACAGCCAAATTTCCCATCACCACGAACCAATTAATACTATTTTTCAAAGAAACTGGCCCAACTAGTTTCGCACTTACTTCAAAAGACGTCTCCACATACCTTTTTATACTTAACACGACGATGTGGCCGTAAAGCGTGGGACTGGTCACTATAAATTGTGGGATGGATGGACGGCTGGATGGGGGACGATATCTTACGGCGCGATTGTATGCTTTAATTCTGGAATTGAGAGTATTTGATTGTGGACTCTATATTGGAGTTAGCTTGAGGTATGGTGGCTATTTGAGCGGGTAAAGTGTGGGCACACCTACACTTTGCACGCTCAAATATAGAAACGTACAAAATAGGTTTCAATTTTTTTAAATATAAATATTTTATTTCTTTTATTACACATGTCATCTAAGGCGTACATGAGCACTTATAAAGTGTCAGATGCAGTGTACGATTCGAATAGGTCGTTTTAAGGAGTTGAATCGGCTAGAAACTCCGCGGTTAAAAGAAAAAGAAAGAAAAAGTATTTAATGCTCTACTTTACTTTTTAAGTTGCATGCCTTAGGACATTATTTCCTAGTTAAAAACCATTATCATCGTCGTCTTTTTACTGATATCCAATCTAATGTAATTAACCTACATGTATTGTCCTACTGCGGGGCAAAGGCCTCCCTCTCCGTTGTTCACACAATTTTATCTACTACTACCTTTTGCCCGCGACTTTGTACGCGCATATCCCGTTTTTTCCCGTTCCCGTATTTTTATCCCGTTCTTGTATAGCCTATGCCTTCCTCATTAATGTAGCTATCATATACAAAAATAATTTTCCAAATCCGGCTGGTAGTTCCAGATATAAGCGCGTTCAGACAGACAGACAAACAAACAAACTCTTCAGCTTTATTATATTTAGTATAAATTAGTGCGGTGTCCTTAGAGTAGGAGTCGAGCTTCATCCCCCATCTTCACCTTGGTCTGCTGCGATGTTGTAAAGTGTGGAACTGGTCGCAATTAATTATGGGATGGACGGCTGGATGGGGGACGAAATCTTACGCGCGATTGTATGGTTTAAACCATACAATCGCGCCGTCAGGAATTGAGAGTATTTGATTGTGCACTCTATATTTGAGTCAGGTGAAGGTATAGTGTGGTGAATTATGGTGGGTAAGAGTATGCAATTTACTTACTGTCTTGAATGCGATAAACTGGATTTGGATTTATGCAAGTTTCTTAGGCATGATGACGAACATAATTATCAGCATGTCAGATAAGTATTTAATAATATAAAGTCTTTAATAAATACGCAATATCAGTGATATTCAGCATAGAAGACGGGGCCCGCTAGGACCAGAGGCTGCCAGGGTTGCGGAAGAAGGAGAAGGAACGCGGAAGGGTCAGTAAGAGTCTGACACGCCCTTCCACTCCACCCAGAGCGGAAGAAGTCATTTGATGATTTCACATACTTAAAAAAAAAAAATATGAAAAAATAAAAAAAATATCAGTGAAATCCATTTTCAAATTCATAATGTGTGGGATTGATGATCATATCGAAACTGACACGTGGTCAATTCCAAATAGTTTGATTCTTCGACAATCGGTATCAAGACTTTATCTAGAACCCAGGACCACATAACAGTTCAGCTATTGATAGACCAAGGACTACTCTCCGCACACTAAAGGAAAGAATTATCGCTTAAATTGAAGCCACACTCACAAAACACAAGCAAAATAATCTCGAATTTAAATGACAGAAGCAACGTATGTTGAGCAATTTGTGTAAACTGATCTCATGATGCTGTTACTAAATCTATCACGTGCTATAGATGCACCAGAGGTGTAGATTGATGTAAAGGTTAAAAATGTTTAAATGGAGATTGTTCTTATCTATCTATCTATACATATAATAAAAATGTAACGGATTGCTGTCTGTACATGGAAGATATATGAGAAAAAATATTATAGGGACTTTTATTAACGCAAATAGCACCCAAAACAATGATTGTTAGAATGTTTGTCTGTTTATCTGTTTGTCTGTGCTATTATACAACAACTACAACAATTTCACTTAACATTAGTGTTTGTTTCATGTCAAATGGTTCATAAATAAAAAAATATGCCAATTTAAAGGAACACGTCGAACATCTGTTCAGTAGCATTGACTGAAACTTTACTACACTTCATAATCTTAAAGTAAAAATGTCTGCCCCAAGTAACTATTCCACGCGGACGAAGCCGCGGGCAGAAGCTTGTAGTATCTATATTCTTATTTTTGAAAACTTTATGTAATTCAGAGCCAACACTGGGAGCACAACCTCCTATGATACGTCAGCCATCAAAGCAAGGATGAACAGGCATCTTCTAGGCTCGCTCGATTGATCGTAGACCTAATCCATCGTAAACTGAGGACGCTTAGATCGAGGTCAAAAGCGGGCACACCAAAAGTAAGAAAAAAAACTTTAATTATAACCATAGCAATATAACAGAGACACGAAGAACTAATTTTTTTTTAAATAACAATTTCATAGGTAATCTAATATAAATGACAAAATTGGTGCTCATAGTACTAAAGCTTACTCACCAGACGTGACATAACATAATCAATCAAGAGCTTGTAAGAATTCAGAACACAGAACAATGTCTATGGTTCGAATTCGCTCCGATCATTCACAACAGCCCCGAAATAGTAACGGCCAGTCGAAAAACACGTTTATTCGAGTCATTAAGGGCCATGTCATCTGCCAAACACATTACAACTCCCGCTGTAATTAAATGGAAAAAGAAATTTAGCTAAACAGAGCATAAACGTAAAAGCTTCGAACGAAGCCAACAATAAAACCATAGAGGGTGTGGAATAAGGGGATGGGATCCACAAGACATTTGGACCAAGTATCTTGCTTGCAGCGTCATTATGGCGGACGATCGGAAGTGACGTCAGGCGCCGCGGCGCGTGCATTACAAATCACTACTTTACAACTTCCGGAAAACTCAGTATCTCCCCAACTGCGCGACGCATCGGACGTGCGAAAAAACGCAAAAATGTTCTAATAATTTTTCGACACGCATCGCTGGCGACGGGTAATGGTCGTGTGATGATATTATGGAATATAATAATTTGTCTCCTCTCCCCTAGAGCTTTGGGGAGTACAATAGTTTGCGCTTTGCATTTTTTGCTGGTAGTTCCGGTAGATTAACTTTGTATTGAGGGGTCTACGACTTGAAATGGTCAAATGTTAAACTAAGTTAAGTTAATGTCTGCTTGTATGGTTACGTTAGAATTTCAGCACCCTTTTTTCATCCAGTTATACGTTTAATCATATTCTCATATCGTATATTCGACCTTCACTGCGAACTCTGCAAAAGATATTATTTCAGGTTAAAACGCTCACATAATCAATCATAACACTGACCTTTATACTACATACAATTAAACTTTATTTTAAAGGTTAAACTCCCTAAGCTTAACGATCAAATCTGATTCTTATTCAACGCAGAAAAAGGAATACAAAAATAATAAGACGGCAGGTCATTCCCACGCATCGCATTTAGAGTTAATTTATCACCGCAATGATAATTCAATAACCACGAACATAATAAACTTTATTGATGAAGGGATCATAAAAAACCACTTCATAACCGAAATTGTTTTCGACCGCCAAACAAACAAGCTGAGTAATAAATTTTAAACGTATGAAATAAAATCTTTTGCGACCAGACCAGTGTTTCTTGGTATTCAACTATGTGGTGATTCTCCCCTCTCTGGTCCGTGTTCGACTGTATCAAACGCCTGGAACGGGTCAATGTAATTTGGCGTGGTGTCCCTCTAGGCTTTGACACGTGTCTACGGGCACCCTTTCGCGAACTTTTGTAAGTTAACATTATAAATATTTGGATTTATTGTAAGTTCCCTTTGTGTCGTGATTTACGAATTTAAGCAGTAACTGTGTGTTGATTTGGAGAGATAATTGTTAGTATGGGAAGTATGATTAAATTTGAATTGCATAGTTTCTTAAGATCGGAAACATCAAATATTAATAGCGTGTCAATTTTAGGACTTATAGAATACAAAAATGCTATTATAACAAAATGTTTTTACTATGTTTGGCTCTGTATGCTTAGATACAGGACTCGTCCTAGTTCCGGCTACAGATGGTAACACGTTTTTAAACTGATGTACTAGCCTATAATTATATGTAATTTGTTGTGTTGTTTTAGTGAAATAAATTATTATTACATTATTCTTATTTATGGAGACACATATTGAAAACGATTCTACAAACAGAGCATGCCTACCCACATAAAATATCCAGCCAGAGACCTTTATTTAAACCACTCCTCAGTCGCGCATTCCTCAAGTCAACACTACCAAGCTACAAACAACATCAAACGAACATGTTGACATCAAAGCTCATCCCATCGAAATTGAAACACAACCCTTTTACAAAAAATCTTGCCACACCATTGGTTGGAATCCTAGTACCTAAGTCCCATAGACTGTCTTAATTATCACCTACTTCGTAGATCCACATACATAAGATCAAAGAAACCTGGAAGAGTACTGCAAAGAAGCATTTTTATAAAAAATCCAATCACCTAAGTAGAGGGTGGGGGATGAAAGGGGGTGAGATCGGGGGTGGATCCACCCATAGGGGATGAAGACATCACGCGAATGCACATAATTCATTGATACTATCCTTCACTAAACTAATGTGAGTGAAAATAAGCGCTGATTGTTTTGTACGGTTTGCAGAAATGGTTTTTTTTTTGGAATTTGCGTTAAGGTTTTTTATTTATTTTTGTGTTTCGAGTTATTGTAGAGTTGTGAATTAAACTCAGACCACAGACATACTAGTAAAATGATGAAAATTGCATATAATTATAATTATTATTTTTTGCAAGTCAAATACCTTTTTGTATAATATTTATAAATAAGTAGTTTTTTGGCATTAAGTTCATTTAGTATTTTATGCTTACCAATTGACCTGAAAGGAGGGTAATTTCTTTTGAGTTTATTTATTTAGATGTGTGTGTTTAATTCTTTAATTTATGTATATTTCATTGGCCCGCCCCGTTAACCCACACGGCTTTATACATATTTTTTTTAACATTACGAATCACTAGCACTGATTGACATAGTTTTATGCTTAATATTGAAAATTTAATAAAAAAATGAATGTTAGTTATTTAAGTTATTACTTATTAGCTATAGTTTTTAATTACTTTATTTATCTCAGGAAAAAAAAGCTTTGTAGGATCTTCTATCACATTTCCGTTAATTATTGATGTTGTTTTTAAAACAATTATCCACATATCACAACTAACCTCCAAAAAAAAACTTAGATTCCCTGTTATTTTTGCAGACCCTACTGCCATGGTCACGGTGCGTGGTGGTCGAACAATACTGGCCACCCCCGCGTCACATGCAGCACATTACCGATACCACCGCACTCTACGACTGTACGTCACTATTAAAGAAACGGTCGAAGATATTCTTGTTTTGATGAAAGAAAGAAAACACTATCGCGTGAGCAATGAAAGAGATTTTTGCATTATTAATTTGAGGTCCTATCAATGTTATATCCCGTGGCTAATAATACCGCTATTATTTACCCGTTTGGCTGCATAGGTTAAGTAGTAACCGAGGTCAATCCGTGGATGGGTTACCATCTTAACATACCGCGATTACTCTGTGTCTCGGCTAGCACGTTAACTGTTGGTCCCGCCTTTATTTGCAGACCTTTGACCGTTGTTACGGGTAATCAGAAGCCAAAAACCAAAATCTGTCACTAGTTTTGCCAAAGGGCTACTCAGTTACTCAGTTACTGGGTTGGGGACGTCAAATACTGGTACTCAGCTGCATACGTTTAAATTGGAAGCTGCCACCAATATAGTATATGCCAGAGACTGAGTACATTCCAACAGCTACACTGCGATCGCCAACAGCCTGCCAAGCGTGGCGATTATTGCAAATGTCCCCTTTGGGGGAGGCCTATATCCAGCAGCCAGCAGTGGACGTTGCAGTTTATATATTCCGTTTACACAAGCAATTACACCCTAATTTCACTTAAATACTAATTAAATCCAATTTTAAAATTCCGAACAAAAATAAACACGTCGTTTTTCAGTGTTGCCACTTCTTACCATGCCCATAAACCAATTTCCACACTGCACTTATAACTCTAGAAGAAAAAGTGGACCACACAACCGTTTCAAATATGATTTGTCGACATAATTCGCCTAAATCAACAGAGAAACACGTCAGATTGTCCCTTCGCCACCCAGCTAGTCATATAATCTCTATATTTAGCTCTAATCACGGTAAAGCTATGATTACAGGTCAATTTGAGTCCGCCATCATTATTTATATTTTTTAAACGAGCAACCAACTCGATAATGAGCCCGAGTATCACGAACCTGAGTTTCGAGTTAGAGAACAGAGCTGTGGAGTCGGCGGTTTAGGATTGTGCAATATAATTTTATATCGATGAAATGTTTTTTATTCTTTTGTTTTAGCCTCTGAAAATACACAATGGCCCTTAGTATTCTATCAGCGATAGCAATAGTCGAAAAGACACAGACATTGTTCACGTGACATTTCGGTAGCCCTTGTCAATCTTTCGTATGAACGACTTATGTATTAGGTATGCTCCTAAACTAAAGATAGGCGAAACATAATGGTCTTACTTAGTTGCAAAAGACTTCAAACGACGAAAAAAAAACGAAAAATTTATTTTGATTGCAATTTCAGTAGAACTATTGTGTGTAATATAATATCATATCTCTTATGTGTATACACAGAAGAGAAAATCAAAACGTTATTTTATAAGCACATCATAATCAATCCAAGTCGCTCTCAAACGCGGCGCGAAAGCCTAGGTACTTACTGCTCTAGTCGCTTGTCTCATATGCTCCACCGTTGACCTCATCCATCGGTTACCATCAGGCGAGATCGAGGTCAAAAGTGGGCTGAACAGCTGCTGCCATGCTTAAACACGAGAACTAGAGAAGATATGGTCTTAAAATAAAATTAACAAACACAGCCTCTCCACCACCACCTCTGTTCTCGGTACACAGGTGATAATGTGGCAATGTCGCTGCCGCCGCCGGGTACACACGATTATCCTCTCTGACCACACAGCTCTCGCCACGGTTTCATTCACTTTTACGTACGACGAGCATGCCTTTATTTTTAAAAGTATGGTGCATTGACTGAATGGTTCCGGTGAAATCGGTCATTCCCATGAGTGGTTTGAAAGGAAAATAAAGAAAAAATATTTTTTTGATGATAGTCCATCAGGTACCTAGTCATATGTACCTTTGTATACAAAATATTGTAAAACTTATATTTGAAAAGAGTAGCTATGGAGTTTCTTGTCCGTTCTTCATTTGACGTTCAAAAGTACCTTTTAATGGTCTAGTTGAAATAAATGAATTGACTTTGACTTTATGAAATTAATTAAAAAGTGACAATAATTAAAAAAAAACATAGTGTGTGCCATGGCTGCGACAGAAAAGTTCAATTTCAGCAATGTTGCCCGGGATCTCTTGGATGAAGCTGGTACAGAAACTTGGGGAATGGCGGCACAAAGTCGAAGGCGAAGTCGGGCTTTGGATGATGATGATTCAAATAAACAATCATCTAAAGGTATTAAAAACCAAAGTGTGGAACTCTCTACAAATAAACACTGATCGAAAGATATTAAAAACAAAAATGTGGAACTCCCTGCCAGCGTGTGTTCCCACATTAAACTGCCTTTAAAGCAAGAGTGAATAGGTCGCTCGCTCCATCATAGACCTCATCCATCGCTTTCCAACAAGCGTGGTCAAGAGGAAGCCCATCCCTCAATTAAAAAAAAAAACTTTATTAACATGGATAAAAATATATGCAATGTACAATATGCCTTATTAACTACTCCCTCTTAGCTTTACAACTAAGCCCAAAAATAAACCAAACTTCGCCCTAACAAACATTTAAAACTCATAATGTATTTCCCTACATTCCAATTGCATGGCGCAACAGATTAGCCCAGCGAAAAATTACACTGTATGATGTTCCAAAGTAGTTTAGGAGTAATTACTACGACCATCATACAGCGGATTATGAGGACATTACTATGAAGTTACGTAAAAAGAGACATTAGCCATTCGAAAGCAAAGTCACGAGCAGGCAATTTGATGGCAATCAATAGCCTTATTGTAGTATCGCCAAATCTTTGAGGCGGACTTTTATGTGGGAAAGGCGGATATTTAAAAAAACTACTCACTAGTTATGACAAAAGTAATACACAATATTAAAAAAAATAGTTTTGGCGTCAACTCTACACCAGTTATTGATTTAGGTGGGGCAAATTACACTCCCTTAAAACTTTGAGTGTATTTTGCCCCATATCTTCAACAAAAGTTTGCACCTTCCTGTAAAACCACGTCCAAATTTAAAAAACGTCCTTCATTAGCCTGGTCTATATTTAGTGGGGATTGTTCCGACTATCTATTAGTTTCATAATGGACTCACATCGTGGTACAGATTAAGATTTACAGCTACATTTCAACAAAGTTTTAATAATTAATTATTTTTTTGCTCTATAATCCGCCATATACGCAACTTCCACTTGGGGGGGAAATGCCTCTCTCTATTCGTAAAGTGTAGTCCTCCTACATATGCCACCCACAGGCTGGCTACGGTCATGATGGATAGGTGCGTAAATATCACAGGAGTACCTACAGTTCTGTATCGCGAATTGACCAGTATAACGTTTCCCATGGTTGTGGAACAGCTTATTAGGCATATTGAGGCGTAATTAGAAGGCGTTCAAATTCAAGTCGTAATATCGTCTCAGCGAAAATCAATTTCAAACAGTTGTCAAAATGTTGGGATATTAGAGAGGTGTTTTTGACATTTTGCGACTGCGATGGTGATCCGAACGCTTTTTAAAATACGAGAATTGCCCCTCTTATTTCAGCCGTAACGTCCTCTGCTAGCATTGGCCGTCAGTGATTGTGAAAATGTCATAATATCTGGGTTCGACCACGTTATATTTCGGTAGCGCATTCAATGTCATATATTTTTGACTTTTCAGAAATCGGTGTTACAATGTCAATTTATGTATAACCCCTGGACATAGGCCTCCTAGTCTCCACATCAGCTGGGCCTGCCCTCCGACGTGCTTATACCGCGATTTTGTTGTTTGAGAGAGCTATACAAGACGAATGGCTCTATTCCTTTCATAACGGATTCATGAAGGCAATGACACTTCATACCTAATAGGGGTAACAGAGCTTCTCGCATCCGTCGGCTTCCTGCGGACATCAGCGACTCGAGACATATAAAACTTAAAATATCGAAATTGATCAAATTGACTGATGCTACCGAAATGTCACATGATCTAGCCGCTGTAGTTTAACTTGTCAATAGTAACATCGTTTGTCATGTTCAAGCGTTTGTTAAAGAAAATTAAAAAAAAAAAAATCCCATTACACTATAATCTAGGCACCATACAGTACAATACCACCAAGAGTTACCACCCACGCTTCGTGAAGTGCTGTTAGTTGACCACGTGATTATCACCAATGGTACCCGTAAATTATGAGAAAAGATACACCTCCGCGTCGACTGCCAAATTTGAGGCAGGTTGAAGACAGCATTGTATGGACATTCTCATTATTATTTGAAATGGCTCTAAATGAAGTAACATTATATCTGTTAATAAAGTAAATGAATATGAAAATATAAGTAAATGACTGTTGAAAAGTCAATGTGTGGAAATGACATGCACTATCGAAATGTCTCGTGGTGTATCCCAAACATTTTGATATTCAAGATCTTCTTAGTGTCATTAGCAAACATTTTTTTAGGCCCAAAACTGTTAGATTTTGAGCCAAGCAAAGCCAGATTCTCACAGGGGAGGAAGTCAATATACCCAGCCATGGATAAATTCTATTCTGTCCAAATCTTATTGCTTCTCTATTCATTTTCACATAAGCCCTACCATCATTCTGAGCTATGGCCGTTTTGTGTAAGTCAACCAGTCAATAATTTTGTTTGTTTGATGAAAAAAGTTTGTTTTTATGTTAATCATCAGACTGTCATCTACAAACAAACAAACAATTTTACCAGATGGCATCTAAAGCATGCAATATAATCATGAACTACTCGTACAAACAAATTAATAAACTGATTCCCAGCGCATCCTCACTAAACCAGCACTCTCAAATTGGCCTAAAAAAAAGAAAAAACTCTAAAACAAACAGATCACGGCACCAGGCCCCAGGCAGTCGAAATTTAATCATACTTATTATCCAGTTATGACAAGCAACACCGCGAGATATAGTGGGTTCACTAAGCAACCGATGGTAGGTTTTTTTTTTCTCCAATATTATAGAAACGAATCGTTCTTTTAAAGATTGGTTAGTTGGGTTTATTGTAAAATTAGGCGTTGATCTAATACTGCAAAATGCGTAAATGTTTAGTTGTAAAGCTGTGGCTATTCTTCATTGATTTTATACTAATACACATCAAACGAGAGAAAATCTCTGCTGGAGTGTGTTTCCTGATAGCTACAACCTGGGGTCTTTAAGTCAAGAGTTCAAGGTTACTTATAGATAAGCGTGCTCCATCGTCAACCACAACGTCGTTTTCCATCAGGTGGGATTGTTATTAAACGCGAGTCTGTCAATCATTAAAAAAAACTTGTTAATTGGTTGATTATAATCCTTTTGAAATATTAAAAAAACATACTTTAAAATAACTACTTGTAGTTACTACATACCTGCAAATACGGAAAATAAATACTAACAAGAAGCCCAAAAAAACAAAAATAAAGTACATTTTTATGACACTATCTACTTCAAAAACGCCATAAACACCCAATCAAATAATAAGATAATACGTCAACAGCCAATTAAGAAGCAAACAGCATTACGACAACTGACCATCAAAAGTATCAAACAAGTTAAACCCACTTAAAACTTAAACAGAAACTCATCCCAATTTTGAAACAATCTGTATCTCAAGTCATGAAATAATTTATAACATACACTCGCCCTGTATAATTAGGTCCGGTCAGACGGTTGATTGCTTATTATATTGATGTTTCAATTTTATACCCATTTTTATGGTCATCGACCAACTGTGGGGGGTGGCCACCCATACCGCTGTTGGAACCCTTCACTCTAGTGATCGTACCAATAAGACTATCTTCGTCTACTTCGGCTCTGTCGAATTCAGGATTTTCTTTCTCTCTCTTTACTAGTTTAGAGTATCTTCTGTCTTTTTCTCGTGATTATGTCGAGTGAAGAAAGTTAGTCCTCGTCACGAGTTATAAGATGTTTAATAACTGTGTTGTGAATTTCGGTTTTTAGTTGAAGGATGTTTCCTTATTGGTTTCCGATTGTGAATTCTAAGTTGAGATTTTTTATGACATCACCTGTATACATTTTATAACCTTTATCGTTAGCAGAGGCTTTAAATACGTCGATTTTTTTGGTAGCAATTTGATAATTTTCAATCGATGCAAATACATAGTTTCAAAAAACCAGGTAAAGATCTCTCTATCATTATCATGGTCGGTTAACCCATTCGAAGGCATTTGAGGATTCCATTGACAAATTCGTTTGGGAAACATTTTCTGATGAATTTGTCCGACATTAATACGTGGTTCTGTTGGAATTTTGAACGTTGTTTTTGGTTTGTTTTTAGTTCTAAATCGAGTGGAATCGATGTCGCGATTATCTCGCTGCTTTGATCTCGCTTAGGCGCTTGCGCACCTCAAAGTTCTGAGATCCTTTAATATTTGTTTTGGTGAAGTTTATTTTATTCATCATCATTATCATATATATATCTTGCCATTGCCTCATTTAGGTGATTGGGATAAAAAAAAAAATTGCACGGTCTATAAATTTTAATTTACAGCCCGATAAAAACTCTATAGTCATGGTTGCATTCAACGCTTCATTGTTTTTTTTTTATTTGCCCCTTTTTCTGTGGTAATTTCTCTTTCTTCTCTTTATTTACCCATTATGATTGTCCCGTCATCCTGATCATTATTATCAGCACAAGAACACAATTTTATTTTCCTAACGCCGATATTTAGAGAGATATTATTAAATGCAGCATCCGAATCAAACCGTCCCTAAAAGCCAATTAGCTTTTATTACGGCTCACTTAATTGGGTTTTCATTAAGAGAATAGAAAGAGGTATAGTTAATACTTTTATTTTTTGTTCATCGCTTTTTTGAAGGAGTGGTTGGCAAAACATTCTTGTTAAGATTAGGCTCTGACTTCTTAAGCTATAGATAAAGCGACATTCAGGAGCCTATATAATAAAACTGACTAGTGAAAAGTGACAAGCGACAATCTGACAATTCTACAATTTTTCACGTACCTTCTCTGCTTTATTAAACAACACCTGTCAAGAAATTGTGACAATTATGTCAGTTTTTGAAAAATTTGTTGCACTGTCAGATACCTATATTAAACATGACCCTGTTCATAACGATTGTCAAAATGATTAGTTTGAGCACGTGACATTAAGGTAGCGCATGTCAATTCCATACATTTTGAATTTTGACAATCGTTATCGTTGATCGAATGTTAGTTTGTCTCTGGTTTTGTTTATTCTGTTGCTAGCTTTTGTGATTGTAATAAAAGCATTTTTTTTGAATCTTTAATTTGTTAGTTATTTGGACAACGCTTACAGCATAATGTGGTATTTGACATTATATTTTACAGGGTTTTTTTTCTTGAATTGTTCAAATAAGTAAGTTTGTTGTGTTCCAAGTTCTAAGTTTAGGCTACTGCAGACAGATTCGATGAAACAATGCGACAACCTTTTTTTTCTAGTAATTAGACATATCGATATCGCACTGTCTGAGGGAGCTTAGTTTGTGAAGTCATATCTCTGGAAAATTTCTAATAACCCTTCAAAGTAAATTCGAACTTGTTAAAAAAACTTTGAGCACCGAAAGGCGCGCGGCGACTGGAAGACGTCGGCGGCGCCTGCGCATCTCTTATAAATCACGTCCCGCCATCTTGTAGATTACCCGATTAACTAGTCAACTGTTAAAAACATAGATCCTTTATGTTCCACTACTATTACATTCACGCTCACTGACTTTCGGAGGAGGCCGAAAAAAGTAACCGAACTTTTTTGACATTTAAACTTTTTTGTGAAAAAAAAGTGTGGGTTTTTTTTTCTTAATTTGGAGGCACAGGTGGAGTTACTGTCAAGTTTTTTCTGAAGTATCATGATTTGATGTCATGTCGCCAGTTATTCGAAGTGATGGGTTTGTAATAGATATATTTCAAGTAGGTTTTCGGTTAGACACAGAGTAAATTGAAATGTGATCGACTTTTCTCGATTCACTTTTTTTTTTGTTTTGTAACCTATTACGTTTCGGTGTTCTTTTTGATTGGTGTCGGTACTAAATTGAATTGGCTACGGTTTCTTGTTTTCCGTTTTTTTGGGAACCCAAACTTTTAATTAACTAGATGGACTTCTGTCAAAATAAATACAAAAAATGAAAACGATACTTTTGCTGTATAAACAGTGATCCTAGAGTTATTTTTATTTGACTGTGGCCAGAATTATTTTACGTGGAGCGGCTGCCTACCAGACCTCCACAACCCAGTAACTGGGTAACACGGTAGTTCTTGGCAAGACTGGTTTCTGACAATCCGTAACGACTGCCAAAGATCTACAAATGACAGCCAGGACCAACGGCTTAGCGTGCTTTCCGAGGCACCGAGGAAAAAAAACTCGGTATGTTAAGATGGTCACCCATCCACACACCAACCTTGGAAAGCGTTGCTTAACCTTGATCGACCCGTTCGGCTATTATTGTTTAGCCACGAGCTCCATAATTTCAATATAAATAACAGAAAATAACTTACACTGCAAACCCAAAAGCTCGTCCAAAAATTCAAGCATTCAACCAAGACATGCACAACAAAACTACATATAAAATTCCAACATGGATTCCACAAACAAAACATCGACGCAGGCGCATTCTATTCACACAAGTCACAACTGTTTGTCAGTTAATTGTGCCTGTCAACTAGTAATTGACCCCATCGCTTCCTATTTAGCAGACCACCCAGTGTATCATGGCATCCTCATATTCTACATCATAAAGCGGTCCTGACTGGCTTGACAATTGACTATAGTTTGTGTTCTTATAGACCAGTCATTTAAAACTTAGGTCACAATAAATTGCAACGTCCTGATCTTCTGGGATGTTGCTAGAATACATGGGCGGATCCAAGGAGGAGGGCTAAGGGCTCAAGCCCCCCCCAAAAAACCGAGAGAGCTTTCGTAGTCTACAACATAACGAAGTAATTTACGATCAGTAATCCAAGGAGGCTTGTTATACGTTTAGCAAAATAAAATAAAATGTTTTGTGATTTTTTATTGTTCACTTTAACAAAAACTATCATCAACGGGATCAAGCCCCCAAATGACAATCCTGAATACGCCCCTGTTAAAATAGATGCCAGTAGCGTACACCGAATCTTTCGAGTTCGAAAAACCCACAGTGCTGTGTTGTGCTCGGAAACTGAAACGCTGAAAGTGGGAAAGGTGGTCCTTAGTTTTCACGGTATTTTTTTATAGAATAGCAGTACAGGTCTGAACAGTTCAGAACTTTTAAAAAAAAAAGGTTAGAAAGAAAAACAGTTTATTTTAATTATTTGTTCTTTGAATTTAATTTTCTTTTTTTTTGCTTCGGACGCTTGATCGTGTAAATCTTTCCACATCGTTCTCACATATATGTATGTTTGTTTAATTTTCACGCGAGTGATGTAACCATATCATTGTAAAAAAACATTGATTTAAAAGAGTGTCCTTGGAGTTTCTTCTTCGTTCTTCTCCATAGAGATCTACGCTTTGGAATGTGCATCTCTTTGGACAGACCGACCTTGAAAATTCAAAAGTGCCTGTAATGGTTTATTTGAAATAAATGCTTTGAGTTCATTTAATTCATAGTTTAGTAGGTAGAGCACCAATATTTAAAAAATACTAACGACACTTATTCTGAGTCCGGGCCGGTTTCTGAATTGAGTAGGTATTTGGAGTTAGAATGTCAAACCCGGTTAATGCCGGTTTAACCGATTTTCAGCTGAAAGTGGAATTTGACATTACTCTTTACTACAACTTTTATTAAACAATTGGGGATAAGCTGAGTTTTCTATTTGCACTAAATATAGACCTTTTCTCGTTTAAAAAAGGTGTTAGCTTTAAGTATATTCCAAAACAGGTAATTATTTTAGTGATGTTCATGTGACAAGTGAATTAATTGGTAGGTTAATAGTTTTAAGTTAGTTATGTACATTTAACGTATTTAAAAATCAAAAATAATGAGTTTTACACAAAAAGTCGTGGACCTAGTTGCGTTTGATCCACGACTTTTGGGCCATCCTGTATATACTTAAAATAAAAACTCCTTATATATGACGTCAAAAAATTCGTCCGCTTCGCTATCGACTGAAAGTGAGCCCTAAAGACTAGCGGCATTGCCACGTTGTATGGCAATCCTTATCCTCTGTCCGAGGTAAAAGAAAGTCGCTATAAAAACTAATTATTTTCTGAAAATTAAATGATAATAAAACAGTGAAATAAAAATACAGATACAAACCTGTGGACACTCGGAACGTAATCATATTGTATTAAGTAGGTAATTTGGTGTATTTGTAGGTTTAACCATAGTAAAAAGCATAGGTATTTTAAAGGATTTATACTTATTACAAATTTTTGTGTACAATAAATGTATTCTATTTATTTTTGGTATAGTTATTTTGCAAGTAAATCTCAAGGAACATTCGGAAACCAAAAGTAAAGAATATTTTTTTTTTAACTAGGAACTTTGTCAAAATCACACAGACTAACCCCCAACTAACTGAAACTGAAAACTTGTCAATAAAGTATGTTTTAATTTGTTCAAATCGCAAAACACTAAAATCGGATACGCACCCTAACACATAACTACTTAAAATGTCGATTGACAAATAATTATGTCTACATCGAGGGTTAAGTCATTTAACATACGACAGAACTACAAAAGAAAAGAAACGACACACAAAGAAAATCAATATTGGCATTACCATAAAAAGAATTGTAAAGAAGGCACCGACAGCACAGCTGTTGATTCCCGCACTCATTAAAAGAGTCAACTTGTCCACTGTTTGATTACAGTGCCCAGTCTAACATGTGATAATGTTCACCCCGCCGGACAGTGGCGTGAGAAAGCACACACGCTTAGAACAAGGCTAGTGTTGGAGAAGACTAGATTTTACCAAAATCTATAAAAAGGCCTTTTTTTTAATTTAATATGGGTTTGCTCTTGACTCTAGTCTAGGTCATAGATACCAGAGACAAAGTCGACGATGGAGCAAGCTTACCCAGAAGAAGCCTGTTCACTCTAATTTTGAAGAGATTAGGGTTGTATGCGCTCGGAAACACAGACGCAGGCAGAGAGTTTATTAAGGAGGGGAAATCATCAAATGACTTCTTCCGCGCTGGGTGGAGCGTGTCAAACCCTTACTGACTAAAATCTATCCGTGTTCCTTCTAAAGCCCTTTGCGTTCCAGGGCCGCGGTGACTCTTTCGAACGAATTCCGCAACAGTTCTCACTAGCCTAATATGTGACGCACACACGCTTAGCACAGGCTAGGGCTGGAGAAGACTAAATGTTACCAAGACCTATAAAAAGGCATAGTTCTTACCTATAAAGAATCTGCGTTGTCATTGCCAATTTATGCTTTTTTTTATCTGTGCTAGGGTCGGCTTCCAGTCGTACTGGATGCAGCTGAATCCCGATATTCTTTCAGGTAAACAACTAAATACTTAAGCTCAGTCAAATAGCTAAATATTGGAACGTTTCACGATCTCTGGTGGACGTCGGGTCCTGGATTCCATCCCCATTTCGATCAACGTGAATGAGTTTTTCCGCAGGCTCACCTCAACGTGTGATCTAAAACAAAACTGGAGAAATGACATCTCTGCCTATAGTCTATTTCTATATAGTATAGTTATTTATACTTCAAAAAGGGTAAGGTTCTCAATTCATGTGTATGTTGTGTCTGATCTAACGTGTATGTTAATATGTTCACCCCGCTGGGACAGTGGCGTGAGATAACACACACGCTTAGAACAAGCGAATGTTAGAGAAGACTAAATGTTACCAAGACCTATAAAAAGAAAGTGTTCTTTGCCAAACTTATATGTTGGGGTCATCTTCCAGTATAATCGAATAAAACTGAATACCGATAGTTTACGTGCCATCTTTTAGGTAAACAACTACTTTAGCTCAATCAATTAGCTAAATATTAGAACGTTTCACGACGTCGGGTCCTGGATTCCATCCTCAATTCCGCAGGCTCGCCTCAACGTGTAATTCAAAACAAAACTCAATAAATGTCTGTTTCTAACTCTGCCTATATAGTCTTCTTTTTAATCGACTTCAAAAAGGAGGAGGTTCTCATATCGTCTGTATGATGTGTGTGATCGTACGATTATATTCACCCCGCTGGACAGTGGCGTGAGAAAGCACACACGCTTAGAACAAGGCTAGATATTACCAAAATCTATAAAAAATCTGCGAAGCCTTTTCCTAGATAAGTTGGGACCGGCTTCCAATCAATTACATGACATAACTTTAATTATTTTCCAGCTTCCGCAAATCTTATCCAAAGTTACGTTGATTTTAGTGAAAACTATAAAATCAAGTTACACATAATTGTTTCATGCCAAGCATTCGTCAAAGAGCTGTGGTAAAACGAAATTATTGTACCTATCATCTAACATTTACAGTTCGAAAAGTAACTGTTCAACATGAGGCATTTTGGGTCTGAAAACATTACAAGAACGTCGTCTATAAATCTGTGTGGTGCTCTCTTTATAGATTAATACAAACATTAACGTATGTCACCGGAAAATTGCAGACTCCGTAAGAATTTAATAAATCTTTATTAGATTAAATTCGATATATTATGAAAAAATCGTTTTGTATACTATAATTAACCCCATTCAAATTCCTTTTTTAAATAGCCGGTTACAACTTCGCGCGATATTTTATATTCTTACGGCGTTTGCATATTTCCGGCGACATATCCATACATGGCTCTCATATGATCTAATCATTACCTACTTTGTAATTGTGTTGACTTTAACAAATGATACCTTCGTTTCTGTGTTTCTTCTCAGAGTAGCCAGCTAGTAAACACCGACCTCAAATAGTTTAAACTAACGTAAAATAAATTACGTTTATAAATGTTATTATCAACCACTTCACAAAAGACAAAGGTATTACTAAAATCCATTAATTTAAATACCATCCCATCTGAAACGCAATAAACCTATGTACCTACCCACGATCTAAATCTCAATCGTATAGCAATCAAAGTACATAGAACACAATCCCGGTAATGTAACGCCAGAATTCCGAGACTGCTCCTTAGCAATGCGGACTGTCAAAAGCCAATGCCGGCTCTCCCCCGAGTGTCCGAGCCACTCGGCCCCTGCCTCCTCTTCTCGCTACCCCACTGACCGTTGCTAAAGAAAAGTTACCATGGTTCTATTGTCGAGAAGTTTGTGAGATGGATTAAGAGCAAGGCCACAACACTGCGTTGCGGCGTCGTATCGCAAAAAATGTAAGACCAATCTAAGACGTCGTTATTGCGATACGCTGCCGCAACGCTGTGTTGTGGCCTCGCCCTAAGGTCGAGGCCACACGGTGCGGTGCGGCGCCGCACCGCTCTCTGACCGGACCGAGACGAGGGGGGAGGGTGTTTGCGCCGCAGCCGTTGCTGAACGGTACCGCAACATTTTTGCGACGCCACGTACTGCACGTGTGCACACTGATGCGGCAACATGGTTCCGGTGCGGCGGCGTACCGCACCGCACAACATCGTGTGGCCCTAAGGGCGAGGCCACAACACTGCGTCGCGGCGTCGCATCGCAAACATCTTACTGTAATTGAATTGTAATTGTATTGCTGTGCGACGTCGTTTTTGCGATGCGACGCCGCAACGCAGTGTTGTGGCCTCGCCCTAAGAGATTAGGAAAATGTGATTTAATTGAATCAATGATAACGACCGTCGAAACGTTTGCGGTAAAGTAGAACCTAAACGTTATTTTCATGAAAAGAGACGCATAAGGGTTGCATTCCGTCCGGGATTTGTCGGATTTGTTCTAGTTTGTAGGGCAACCGGGATTCATGTGCAGTACGTGTCTTAAAGATGTTTAGAAAATCCAATTGTAACAATTACAACAATTTTTTATTTTACTGGGTAAGTGGAGCAAAATGTTTAAGCTCCAAAATCTGGTTCAAAATCTTGTTGTCTTGATTAATTGACCATAGAAATGGCAACTCAACGCATTTAACAGTAGCATTCCATCGCTATCCCATATGTAGTAGATGCCACAATGTCCTCTAAACATTCAACATCGATCAGGCCTGCCTTTGGTGATTTAACATTCAGGTCTTAGTATCGATGCATTAGTCACTCTGCTACATTTTCATGTATTTCTAAGCGAAGCTTTCATCGATGAATATCTTTTTATGAGACCCAAGGCAATAGAAGGGGCAATTAATAATAATAATAATATATCCTGGGACAACTCACACACGGTCATCCGATCCCAAACTAGGCAGAGCCTGTACTATGGCAACCAGACAACTGATAAACATACTTATATATTTCTAAATACATACATATTATAGACAAATTACACCCAGACACAGAACAAATGATCATGCTCATCACACAAAGATTTGTCCTGGGTGGGAATCGAACCCACGACCTCCGGTTAAGCAGTCAGGGTCACTAACCACTCGACCAACAGGCCAGTCAATTGTAACTTTAACGAAACAAGATAATGTAGCCTGTAGACGAAGGCTTATAAAAAAATCCTTAAATGAATAACCGTAATTTTCTTATTAGTGTCAATATACCATCTCAGTTTTATAATTTCTGTCGGCGAAATACAAAGACGAGCACTTACTGTGTTGTATTCGAATTAAACTTATTTTGTTGCAATATTAAGGACTCGTTAAGTTTTAATGCTTCCTTTCTCAAGTCGTTGCAATAAAAACTTTTTCTCAACTTTTTGATATTTATTCATTAGTTTTGTGTGACATCCATCAGCGGTTTTTTTTTATCCTTTTTTTTATCTACTTTGGCTACTGAGCCGATGACGACTATTCTGCCAGTGTCATGTACTTTTTTTTACACTTGACTTCTAAAGAGGCGTGGGTCACTAGGAAAATTGTCATTCTGTCATTGGTGACAGCAAAAGGGTATTTCAACAGTATGAAAAATCTAAATGTATGAATACTTATTCAATAGAATATGACGATTTGTGAAAAAATATTTAAAATCCTCGAAAAACAGAGAAGTTATTCACTTTTGAAGGTTTTCTTCTATTCTTGTCACACATAATGTAATTTTTACTGGATGGTTTCAATTTAATATGGCAGGACTTGTGAGTGACGTCACACAGTGCTGTCTCTGTAGGTATATGATAGATTTTTAAACGCTTACAACACCGCCGTTTTTTTTAGTTTTTTAAAGAATATTTTTATTAGTGTCTTGTCTGCTCTCTAGGTTTTGAGAAATGTAATAAAAATAATCCAGTCAAATATCGAAATGTCTATTTTCGAAATGTCAAAAATCTTACCTACTATTCAGTAGCGCATGTCAATATCATGCAATTTCAACTTTCCGAAAAATTGTTAGCGCTGGTAGAATGCCTCTTAATTAAGAGACAAGGAACGTTTATTAAACCAATAGAAAGATCTTCAAAACATACTGTAACGAATTAGAAATCTGGCTACTTGTTCCAAGTTTTAGAAGTGAGTATTTTTCGCACAAAATGACTAGAGATTAAACTACTATGACTTATTATTGATTATTGTGTTTTTAATTACAGTGATTTAATATTTAAAAATCTGTCATTATGCAAATTTGCCCCGTTTCACCTAATAATCATGCTATGCTACTTGAAAACCTCAACAATTTTTCTTTTCATATCTTCTTCTCAAAACAAAATTTATTCGAAGAGACCAATGGTAACGCTCTCGCCCGGACATCTAAAGGTGTCATAGAGACGGCTCACCCGCACAAGGTGGCCTCTAATATAGCCCAATATAGCCTAATATAGCCCCTCAACCCCCGATTGCCCTTAAGTGCTAACCCAACTTGAGGCGAAGAGCCCGAAATTAGCACTCGAAATTCTCGGGCCTACAATATGAAATTCTTTGTATGCCTGTATTTTTGGGCCATATTTTTCGTTTATACACGCTCTAGTTATTTTTGTAGATGTCTATGGTCCCTTTGTTTGATATTGTCTCTGGATTTTTTGAAGGATTGTAGAAGTTTTCGAAATTGTTAGGTTGGATAGGCACAAGTATGGACAAGTGTTGTTAGCCGCCATTTATAATCATAGATTTGAAAATATTTAAAAGAGCTGTGTTATAATTGTGGTGTACATAAAAGTGCGTTATTATGAGTTCGATCTAACATACAATTTCGGCTTTTAGAAAAATAATTTTACTGCAAATTTGGCGGGTATCTGAAATGTGTTCAGTAATACGATAAATAGTAACTTAAGTTGTGAAATCAATAGAATTAAGTAAAATGAACATATTAAAAAAGATGTAGGAATGTAAAATAAACACTAATAATAATTGAAAGTACAGAGTAAATGGTCATTTTCATACGCAACTAAGCAGATTATTCTTTCGAGAGTCATACTTAAACAATCGAACTTAAAACATCACATCAACACAACCCCAAAACTTTTCATTCTAACTAGGTAACATACTCATTTATTTCTATACTCCAGGATTTTCCTTAAATATTGCAACCCCCTTATTCAAAAACTCCACTGAACCCCGAACCAAAAGGCCTTCTTGTTTTAATAAATCACAAACCATCGATTTCCCTGTATTTATCCTATCAATTTCCATCGCGGACCCAATTAAAGTGCTATAAACCGCTTATTAGTCACCCCATAGTGCCCCCACTCCCCCACTAAAACAACATGGCGTCGCTATTGTCACCTAACCTCAAACAAAGATACTACAACCTCACTTTTATACAATTTAGAACCTTATTTGTAATGAGAAACATGTCACCGTGAGTGTATGAGAAATTATGCATAGCACCTGAAGTCTTATTCTTCAAACTAGTGTGCCATATTACCCCGTTCTACGCTAGATTTTTGATAAACTAAGTTAGACTTTAAACGTACGATTTTAAAGTTGTTTTTTAATAGCTTGCGGTTTTGATTGTTAGTTCTGTTGTTTTAAGCACGGGCTGGAGGCGTGACATTATCGCCAAGGGATTGTGGAATTATACATGTAGGGTTGGGTTAAGTGTGTTTTTAAGAACGATAGGGTGTTTTATTATTTATGCGGAAATGACCCGCTGGACAGTTGGAAGACGAAGTTGGCTGAAATTATACGGTTTTAGTTTGTAGAACTTTTTTAAAGGAAGCTTTTGGGTTTTTGTCAAAACTTTGACTTGAGTTTTGATGTTCGATTTGTTTTGAAGTGGTTAAGTGTATCGTGTGTAACGGTTGACTTGTTTTGGACAGTATACTTTCGTGTCGTTCTATGTGCTTTAATCGTCTCATCAGCTAAAAGATGATGAAGTCTCTTAGCGTCTAGGGTATTAACGACCTACTGATCCAATATTATCCTAATCGATAATTTCACATTCCTTGGACTGTAGACTAAGTGACTTTCAAACAGTGATAACATTTGTCGAAATGACCAGAATGTACGGGATTTCAATACCAAATCAAACCAGCGTTGTGGTTCTGCCTCGCACACGAGTCCCAGCATTATGCTGAGCGATGGCCGATTTGTACGAACGTGACGCATAGGTATCTTACTTGCATAAATTTTGTTTTTTTGGTATGCGTCACGCTTAGCGCAAATATGTTTTTTTTCTTTTCTTTTCCTCTTTCTTCTTTTGACTTTTTGACTGTTGTGTTGTGTGTTGTGTTATCCCTGTAAGTCCTGATACCAGTGTCATTTTGTCTAGGACCTCTTGAAAGTCGAAGTCGACACATAGAAGTTTATAGATAAAAGTAAAAAATTATAACAGCCGCACGGATCAATCTTTTTATTTTTTATTTTTATTTAATATGGGTTTGCTCTTGACTCTAGTCTAGGTCATAGATGACGGAGACAAAGTCGACGATGGAGCGAGCTTACCCAGAAGAAGCCTGTTCACTGTAGATCTTTGGCAGTCGTTTCGGATTGTCAGAAGCCAGTAAATCTGACTCCAGTCTTGCCATGAACTACCATGTTACCCAGTTAATGGGTTGTGGAGGTCTGGCAGGCAGCCCCTCTCGTAAAACACTGGTATTCAGCTGAATCTGGTTGACTGGAAGCCGACCCCAATATAGTTGGGAAAAGGCTAGGCAGATGATGACAGACAAAAGTGATCATGGTTGAGAATAGTCAAGGTAGATTGATTTTGTCGCATCGCACCTCTCTGCGGGATCACTATACATAGGAATAAGAATAAGAATATTTTATTTTCAATTAAAACATGGTACATTTAATTAATTTGTGGCGTCTTGCAGTTCAACCTATGAGTTTGTCGACTGCTTAACCTGGCTTGCCTGTGGTGGCCTTAATATAATATTAAAGCCTCCAGCCAGGGCTTATAAAACAATTGCCAATCAGTCATTTATGTGGTTTGGATTTAAAATGTTTCAAAGGCAGTTCCCCAGGTTAAGTCAAACACAGTTCACCATATTCTTAAGACAGCAGCTACCTTCAAAAAAACTAGAATAAATCAAGTACTGGACCCGTCGGTTCAATAACTTGTCCATGCGTAAATGGCAAACGAATTTTCTCAATTAGTCACAGTGATCATTCCAAATTTGAACGGACCAATACGGACCGATTGCCGTTAATCGCTGACCAATCAGCGTCGGGCGGATGATCAAACGAATGACGCGTGCGTTCAGATGATCAATGCTCGTGTTAATTATTTGTATGTTGTATTTTAACCGTTGGTTTATGTGGTTGGTACATGGTTACCGGTTATGGGACCACCCTATAGTTAACCATGGGTGTTCTATAGATGGTTGAGGAGTTATGAACATTGAACATGAGTTAAAAAATTATTCATCTGCTGTGCTGTTATCGTGCTTGGAAATGACGTCATTATATTGGTTTTGTCTTACTTGTAGATATGTAGGTTAGGGGCCGTCCATTAATCACGTGATGTTTTTTTTACCTTTTCCCTCCCTCCCCCTTGGTGTTACATGGTGAGGTTTAAGACTAACCCCTCCCCCCCCCCAAAATCACGTGTATTTTTTAGTAGGTACCTTTACAGATAATATTTTCATTTTTTTAAAATATTATCTATAAATAGGTACAGGTTTAAAGTATAAGTAATCTAATTTTATTCTGAAATTCAGGACCATGATAAAAATGTCTAGACAGAAAGGTTGCAGGTTATTTTTGACGGGCATAAAAGTACTAGCTAGCTACACCCCTCACCCCGTGTGATATTTCGTGATTTTCGCCAAACCCCCTCCCCCCCCCCCTTTCGAGCCTCACGTGATTAATGGACGGCTCCTAAGGTAATCTTCTATGAAATATTGTCTTACCAAAACTTGAACCGTGAACCTTAGAGCCTAGACGAAGTCGGTAAGTCCCCCTATGCTCTAGTCCCTCTATGCGCTCAACCAACTAAAAAGTTTTTTAAGCGGGCACACCATTTATGCCCGGAGGCATAATTTAGTTTGGTTTACTTGTTAATGCTTGAGTTTGTCTATTTCTGATGGCTCAATGGAGTTTGCTAGCTACCAAGTGTCAATTAATTTCATTTAATTTGATTTACAGTTTGAATATTTTATTTTCTGTGTCATGTATTGTAAAATACTTTGTATACTACAGTATAAATTCAAGTTTTTTTTAAATTAACAGACAGATGTGTTGCTGAGGAGTTTGTTGCGCCACTTCTTCTTCCCAGCTACAACACTAGGAAGTGGTGACGGGCGGGCGTTTTGGGGGACTGTCTTTATGTAGAACTTTGACGTTCAAAAAGTGCTGGCACTCAGCCTAATTTGAATAAATGAATTTTGATTTTGATTTCCCTATGCACGAAACCACATTCGCGGACAGTGATGAAGAAAACTGTTACAGAGTTATCGCGACTTCATCTATATGTTAATTCAGGATTTGAACTATCTGTGTAACCAATTCATCCTGATCCGTCAAGCCGTTGAGGCATGAGTGCGTAACAAACATTCAAACATCGTAACTTTCGCTTTTTTATGCAATATTAACAAGATAGTCTATCTAGAATAGTACCCAATTGAGTTTTTAAACGTTAAGGAAAATGTTAAATGTTTGTATTTTCGTCTTCGATTCGTGTTTTTTTTTTACCATTTGTATAAAAAACGATCCGAATCTGTCCACCCCACAAAAAATCACGAATACGCGTAGCTCGCGTAAGTCCACAAACTCCTTAGCCTCTGTACCGTTGTAAGTACGCGTTTTTCTCAAATAAATAAAACATGTCATAACACTCCATCAATTTTATTCTATGTCACAATAGTCCTCTTTGCTACCATAGATAGGTACTTCTCGTTGCCAAATTTGCCTCTTTTAACCCTATACAACCGACTGACCCACACATTAATCCCATCACGCAAAAATACACGCTCAGTAAAAACGCATCTCCACATTCGATATATAAAATATTAATAACAAAGGGTACGGTTTAGCGTGGGTTCTGTAGCGACAAAATAAAATAAAAACAGAATGTACCCGCGACTGCGAACCACCTATAATAAGCCTATTGTTTTATACAAATACAATATTGCGTTTATAAATCGGATAAGCCTATGGGACAGGGGATGGCGTGGAGTCGTCGTTAGTTTTTTGCGAGAATTAACCTTGTAGGTGAGATGAATAGAATAGAATAAGAATATAATAGAAAACTTTTATTCGACACAGACACAACACAACAGCAACAAACACAGTAAAAATAAAAATAATAATAATATAGGTAACATAACAATGATACAGTAAACCTGTGCTGAGCGTGCCCATACCGAAAGGGTTACCATCTCAGCATATGCTGGGCGTCAGACACCCAGCGCTGGTTTTCAGTTGGCACCCCGCAGTGACTCACGGACGTGGGTAAATAAAATAGGTACTTACATACTTGGAATATAAATAATGTTTAAGAATACGTAAACAACTAATGTAAAAAAATATTTTTTTATTTTTACTGTGTGCCACACTGTCCAGATATTCTCGTATACTAGTATTTTTATTCAATTGATTGCTAAGGCATCATCTTTTTCCTTTCTTACACAGCAGTTTGTTTGTTAGCGCGTTCAAACAAACAATCAAAATAACTCTTCATCTTATTTTTAGTATAGATAGTATAAGTATACAGAGAGACAGAGTAGATGACAGATTGATTTGTTCGTCCCAAAAAACTTTATCAAAAAAATATATTCCACAGACAACTCCACAGCTCCCCTGTCCACATATTGGGCAATAAGAGGACCGTCCGCGCCAGCGAGTGGCGCCAGTAGCCTCCATTTGTATTTATTTATTTATACCTCGTCTGACCTTATTTATGTATTAATTCATTTTCGCACAACCTGTGGGCCTGCCACAGGTTGTGCCGTGTAGTTTAGATGTAAAATATTTATGTCGGTAGTGTGTGGTCAGATGTTTAGGAGTTTAAAGGGTCTTTTGACTCACAAAAACCGGCCAAGTGCGAGTCGGCAAACAAATCATGTCTGTTGTACGGGAGCCCCCTTAAATATTTATTTTATTCTCTTTTTTAGTGTTATAGCGGCAACAACAACAAGTAAATCATCTGTAAAAATTTCAACTGTCTAATTATCACGGTTCATGAGATACAGCCTGGTGACAGACGCACAGACAGACAGACGGACGGACAGCGAACTCTTAGTAATAGGGTCCCGTTTTACCATTTGGGTACGACTACCTAAAAATGAAAGAAAGACAGAAAATCGATTTGATTGCCACACTAGCTTCTGCCTTAATCTGCTTGAAAATCGAAGATAGAAGATACCCAGGAAATATACTCCTAAGGTGAAAGTTAAATATGTCCTATTCCAAGATAAGGTCTAACCGTGTATCAAGTTTCATTCAAATCCGTTCAGCCCTTAAGTCGTTAAGAGTTTAACAAACAAAAAGACAGACAGAAAGAGTTTTACCTTCGCATTTATCATCTTACTAGTTGCCTCCCACGGCCCCGCCCACGTGATTGTCGAAAATTATCCCAAGGGAACATACTCTCGGGATCAAACAATCTCTATACCAAATTTAATCTAAATCGGTCCAGCCATTTGCGCGTGAAGAAGTAACAAACATACACTCACAAACTTTCGCCTTATAATATTAGTGTGATTATGGATTCAATTGCTAAACGAAAAGCAGTACATGACCATGTTGTTAATGGTTTACGACAGTAATGTAACGGAACTTTTTAGGCCCAATATTGATGGAAGTCAAGTCTTCGTAAAGACATATATGTAAGTTTCCCCTCTGTTCGAAAACTCTCCAAAGCCGAGAAGATGAGACCACTAAAAACGAAAAAAAAAAAACAATTTCAAGGAAGAGCCCTTCCTATCTTCACCTCACTATTTATATCCTCGCATGTCATGTACAGCCGTAATTCGCACAAGTACAAAACGCCACGTTTCGCCGACTCGATTCGCGATCGCGTCGCGATACGCATGTGTGGCCCGGCACTAATTGACCGTATCGCAGCGATGCCGATGTGCTTCTCGGTATTTGTGCATAAATGTGGCATGACCCTTACAGTTTGTAGGGATACGGCCTAATTGCATTTCTATGTGGATGGGAATGGATGATAACTGCTGGTAATTTTGGCTAGGAAATATAATATAACCGGTAAAAGAGCTATTATGTAACACGTGATTAAATGTTTCCTGAACGTCAGAATCTGCAGATAATCCCACTGGACCCAATCTCAACTTCGTCCCTCGCCATAAAATACAGTTACACCTTGTAATTTATTGACATGAAAAGTAACACTGTACAGCGATAGGCTTTAGACATAAATCCAGAAGGTAATGCAGAGGATTTTACCGATAGTTCATAAACAGCACGTTCCAGAAGCCATACATGTTGCCCACCCGTCTGTGATAACCACCTCAATGCAGATCAACATAAAAACAAAGGCAGTGCTTCTACATACTCGCTCAGGTTTCCATCGATTGGTAGACCCTACCCGCACCCTATGACATCACATTCCATTCCTTCAGTGCGAGCTGGTACAAGTTATGGAAGACCAGCTTCTACTAGTGGCTCCGCTCGCGTTGATATCGGAAAGTATACCGAGGGAACGTACTACTAGCATCTAATATTTATCGTATGTCCTAATCCGGGACATGGACTGCCCTTTTTTATGGATGGGAAATCATCAAATGACTCGAGAAGAGAGTGTCAGACTCTTACTGACTTAAACGCACCCGTGTTCATCCTAATGCCCTTTGCGTTCCAGGGGGGCTAATCTCTAAGCCCGAAGTCTGTAGTTTCGGGCTTAGTTGCGGGCGTATTCTACTCCGTATCACCTAACCACTTAGAATTAATGACAACACGATTGACAGTTACTGTCAAATCATTCTTAGTCATTCATTCTTAGCTCGGGTTCGGAACTAATCGTAAGTCCGTAGGCGATACGGAGTAGAATACGCCCGCAACTAAGCCCGAAACTACGGAGTTTCGGGCTTAGAGAGTAGCCCCCCAGGGCCGCGGTGACTCTTTCGAACAAATTCCGCAACCCTAGTCATCGTATACAGAATGCAGTAGCTACTTAGTTCTAAAACCGTTTCTTCACCAACCACAAGACGGTGTCTATAGTAAATCGAAGAATCGTAGAATCCGTAATCCTGCGCAACTTTCTCAGGTTAATTGGCAATAGATTTCTAACAGTATTGATAAGCACCAAACCTGATTTAGAAAGTCCTTCATAATTACCCCTTTTCATTTTTTCAGTTAGTTTTCTGTTTCTCGGAAAGTTAAGGTACATGTCCTGGCTGTTATATGTTGATTTTTTTTCACAGAAGCCCGATAATCTGTCTTAGAGTGTTTACTACACCAATCGATCGATGGTAGAATTAATTAGTCGACGTCGATCGATAGTTTCTACTTCTTTCTTCGATCAGCGAAAGCTACCACACCAAACAATCAACGTCGATTGATGGCATCGATGGACTATCGATCGGTTGGTGTGGTAACACCCTTACTGAGTTGTGTGGGTCCAATGTTCGACTCTATCTACACCTACAATAATATTATAAAGAGGAAAAAATTGTATTTTTGTGTGTGTGTGTATGTTTGTAAAACACAAAAACTACTGAACCGATTTGAAAAATTCTTTCACCATTGGAAAGCTACATTATCAGCGAGTAACATAGGCTATATTTTATCCCCGTATTCCTATGGGAACGGGAACTACGCGGTTGAAACCGCATGACGTCCGCTAGCCGCGATCAGCTGCAACCGGTTAGACTAGAATCCGACTTCAAAATTTTTGAAAACAGTGTAAGCAGATTGATTGCTACTTGTATGTACCTGTTGTACATAACATAACGGTATCAACAACAGTTAAACAGAATCCTACAAAGCGTCTTTAATCTCGGTTAAGTCTCCGTTCGCTCATCCCTTACGCCTCGGAAGCTGCGCCGGCGCAGGTCGGTGCACGGCGCGCGCGGCGACGCGTGGCGTTTGATCTGCCGACAAAGACGCCGCGCGTGGGACCACGTGGCGACGCTGGCTGTACCAGACACGAGGGTAAGCTGGACTCGTAGTTCCGTGATATGGTAAGAAATATGTGGTATGTGACAGACAGAGATACCTGTTTCCTAAGCGATTTTCTCCACTCAGCTTTACTTCGAGTCAATCAAATTGACAGTTTTACCTCGTTATGTATTTAAATTAAAAAAATGTTTTTTTTCCGTTGTTATAGTTACTGAGTGGATTAGAGAAACATATCCTACAAAAAAATACAACCGACTTCCAATTTTTTTTTTTTTTTAATAACTTTAATTTCGGAAGCCGGTATTTTTGGTTGTGTGTTGTGTGAGAAGATCGTATTTTAACACTTAATTCCGATTTCAAGGTTATTTGATACTTTGTAGTGTTTTTTTTCCAGCTGTTTCGATATAAAAATAAACTACCGAACCGATTTTAATGAAATTTCTATGGGACCAATCGGAAAGTACCTATATCCTTTCAGATGAAAAAAAAAAACAAATTGGTTCATAAGATGGCGGAATTATGAGGTAATAAACATAAAAAATACAACCCAATTGAGAAACTCCGCCTTTTTTTAAGTCGGTTAAAAAGGACTTAGAATACAAGTGAGTATTAGCTGCGCGTCCCGGCTTTGCCAATAATATGTACAATATTTACAGATAATAAATACATGGTAAGTAAATATCCACCTACAATAATGTACCTTTCAAATAGTATGCATGTGTGTGTATGTGTGAGTTTGTGTATATGGATAGACAAACTCACAAAATTCGCACTCTCTCTTAAAAATATTAGAAGGTACCTACATAAAATCAATAAAACATAGAACCGGATACTAACAATCCGTTTATTCACGCAACACAACTTGTAGGAAGCAATAACGTTACAAAACCATGTTCCAAATATTTATGATCACTTCAAACTATATACTTCACCGTATGAAAAATTGCTAAAGGAAGCTGTTACTTATACAAGGACCATATAGAGCAGTAGTCAGCGAACTGGCAACCACTTTGGGCCTGAAGAGTAGTTAGCTATAAATACCCGACAATATTTTATGCTAATATCTAGGAGCTATATTTGTACGTTTATCTTTAACGGGGATTGAGATTCTTGGATGTGTAGTCTTGGGACCTTTGATTTTAGAGACCCGGAAGAGGCTCGTGGCTAATGATAACAGCCGCATGGGTAGAGTGTCAAGGTGAAACAGCAGTTCCCAAGGATGGTAAATCATCAAATGAATTCTTCCGCTCTGGGTGGAGCGGAAGGGCGTGTCAGACTCTTACTGACTAAAACACATCCGTGTTCCTTCTAAAGCCCTTTGCGTTCCAGGACCGCGGTGAGTCTTTCGAACAAAATTCCGCAACCCTGGCAGGCTCTGGCTCTAGCGGGCCCCGTCTCCTATGCTGACATCTCTTTGAGGCGCACGTGCGACGGACAGCGAGCCACCCAACGCTCGCCATCCGCAAGCCCGCGCCCTGCGACTCCCGACGCCCGGGGCGTCTTCTGTTGCGGCAGTTGGGGCGAAGGCCTTGTCTTTGCCCGCCTCCTCCTTTGCTAGCATTACTGCTTCGCAGAAAGAGGTTACCACTTGCCAAGCCTCCTCGCAAGGTCGATCTCTGAATGGATGACCATACATTGCTTACCGACACACCTAAGTGCCTTGAAAAATACGTTAAGCTGTTGGTCTCGACTGTCATTTGTAGATCTTTATCAGATGACCGGAATAACTTGACACACAGTTAGTTGACAGTGACAGTTAGTTGGTTTTTAACGGACTTCAAAAAAGAAGTTCTCAATTTGGTTGTATTCTTTTTAACTGACTTCCAAAAAATGTGGAGGATCTATTTTCGACTGTTTATATTTTTTTTATGTAGATAATAGACACTTGAAACTATTTGGGTGTTTTTCGGAAAAGGATTATCGCGGAGTGGTCCCATTTTTATGTTTGTTGCCTCATAACTACGTCATTTTTGAACCAATTTGAATAATTATTATTGATTCAGTAGTTTGGTATTTAAATATTTCGTCCAAGTAAATTGCGTATTTTGTTTTCCAGTGAGTATACAGTGGTGTTGTTAGTTGTGGAGTACCACTAAAAAGTGAAAAAAAAAATACAAAAAAATGCAACCGACTTCAAAAACACTACAAAGTATAAAATCATTTCGGAAGTCGGTGTTTTTGGTTGTTTCTTCGTTTTTAGGATACCGAACATCCGTAAAAAACGAAACCCTTATAGATCACTCCGGTGTCTTTCTGTCTGTCCGTCTGTCACAGTTGATTTTCTCCGAATCTACTGGACCGATTCTGTTGAAATTTGGTACACATGTAATCATTTGTAAGCGGTTGTATTTTTTTTTGGAGGTCAGATAGGTAGACCCTCAACGTAAATTACTGGTCACCTGCATCCGGTCAGACTGAAAACTGACCCCAACATATTTGTTTGTCAAAAGCCACGCAGATTGATTTTATCTAGGAGCTATATTTGTGCGTTTTCGTTTAACAGGGAGTGAGATTTCAAGGTGGAGGAGGCGGTAAAATTTTAAGGGGACTACCTTTTTTAGGGTTTCGTACCTCAAAAGGTAAAAAAGAAACCCTTATAAGATCACTCTCCTGTCCGTCTGTCTGTCCGTATGCCACCACCGATTTTCTCAGGAACGGATGGACTTAGCAAGTTGAGTTTAATATGTTTAATTTACACCAGGTACTGAGGTCTATAGTCCCTATAAAGTGTATAAAAATCAAGATCCTGAGTCAATAAGATAAAAAGATATGGGCAAATTTAGATTTTTGGGAAAACTTGTAAGTACTAAAATTTACGTTAATTTTCAACTTTTTATTCTTCAGAATTTTCCCTTTACTTGTGCTGTAAGACCTTGCTTTTTTCATATTGGTAGGCACGCGTTTAACCACCATCTCACCTGATGGTAAGCGATGATGTGGTCGAAGATGGAGCACGCTTGCCTAGAAGTAACCTATTCACTCTTGACTTAAAGACTCCCAGGTTGTAGCTATCAGGAAACACAATCTCTGGCAGGGAATTCCACCTTTGATTTTTAGTGACAAACTAACATGATGATAGCGATATTGCCATAGCGTAGTATTTATTTATATTTATAGTGTAGCATAGATTGAGTGTCTCTCCTCCATAGACAAACACATTACATTCATACTCAACTTTTTCCCCACGTTTTTCTCTTATTGCTCTGCATCACTTGTTTAATATGTTCTCGAACACCACAACTTGGCGAAAATTGGGTTTCATAGACCCGTCGGATACTCAGTGTGAGTGCGGTGCCCCTGGTCAGGACTTGAGCCACATTTTAGAACGCCCCAAGTGAACTACGCCTGTACTTTGGGGGATTTGATGAATGCTACCGATGCTGCAATTGACGTAGCCACTTTTTGGAACCAAACCGTCTAAATCCTTAACCATCGACTCCAAAAGAAAAAGAACAATTTCTCGAGGTAGTTTATAAACTTACGGCGTTTGCAATAATCCGATAACGTGCCTTTAGGCTCGGGCGGTAGCGCCAGCGTTATACAGGGTGGTCCACCGGCGCGCGGAGCCCCGCTGTGATATACCTCCACGTCTGCATCCTCTATAACGTAACTCATACGCTGTCACCGGTTATCAAGAAATCGAAATTATTTACCAAATTATCTTGCCCGGTGGGATTTTCAATGATTTAAAAACAAAATTGGTTGTCTGTAAAGTCGGTTTACGGACGATAGTTTAACGTGACAACGTCATAACAAAACATTGATGAAACGATCGTAACGTTACAATGAATCATCCTTTTTTGTGCGTGTAGCCGCCGTTCATTGATTTATTAGACGCTATCACGTCAAAAAAAAAACTTATTTGTCAACCCCTTTTAAAGGAGAGAACAGGAGATGAAAAAATTAACTTTACCTAATGCTCACATTCGTAACACACTAAACAAACTACAAGGTTTGCGTTGTGTCAGTAAATAATAATTATTAGGAATAAAAGTTCACAATAGTTTCATTCCTAACGACTTTACTATGTCCTCAAGTTTCTAATGATTTCATCATCTCCTTTTCCCAATTGATTTGGGGTCTGTACTCTGTCCAACTCTGTTGCCATCAACTCAAAAGTTCGTGTTCACCACTATCTCATAGAAACCTCTCCTGACGGAAAGAGTTATAAAAACTGTTATAAAAACGAGTACAACCGTTCGAGCACACCTTGGCAACTTATTCTAAAGAACATCACCTATTTCTAATTCTATCCATTTGCTTTTCCATTAATTGACAGGGTATAAAATGACTTTAAAACACTTATTAGAAATCTGAACATCTACGTACAAAGTTTAAAAAATTGGAACACTCTTTTTATTTTTTAGTGTTGTCAACTCTGGATCATAGAGAATTTAAAACATAACCTAAGTTAGAAGTTTTTTTTTTGTTTTAGCAGATTTTTTGTTCTTTTACAAGTGTTTAATTTTGTTAAAACGTGCCTTTGTTTCATGGAAAAAGAAATCTATATTTTGCAAAATGTTTTTTTTTAATTCAAGTTTTCATAAGCGACTGACGCCCTAGTTAATCAGCAGCATTCATCCTGACATTGTGACCTCCATGCTTGATCCTCAGCAAATTGAATCGTGGTCGTTTAAAAGAAAAAAAAACGTTGGGATGTTGGCGCCAACGCGCTGAGATGCTCTTTATTTGAATGTCTGCCGTTCTTTAGACTCGCCTTTTTTATTTTTTGAAAAGAATGTTCTCGTGTTCTGTCTTTCTTGCTGTTTTGACATTTTGTCAACTCACGAACGATTGTTTTATTTGTGTTTTAGAGCTATTTTAAAAAGAAGGAGGGAAAGTTGCATCGCAAAAATAGTGAATTTGTGAAAGCACTGTTTATTATTTGTCATAACCTGATAACTGACGACCGTACAAAAGAACGTAGATATTACCATTCATTTTTAGATTCAGAACTTTCTATACAGGTACAATGAGTCAATATAGATAGGTATCTATATTATTATAAAGGTTTGTTTTTTTTTTAATTTGTAAAGAATACGTGGTGCAATCACGTTATATCGAAAACTTTCGTGGCTTCAGAACATGATTCTAGCTGGACCTATAATTGAGGGCATGTAGATTGGAGCCATGAAACTCCAACCTATAAGCCCTTACTCCAAGTTATTTGATCACATTAATCTCTTTTTTTTCGTCACCTGTTTTGTAGCCAAGTCTTTCCAAACATTCTAGCCAACCGGAGTAGATTTAAGAAAAAAAAGGGTACATTTTACCTCTTTGTACCCACAGGTTCAAAATTAATTGGATTTTTATTTGAATAGTTAAGATTAATTTAGGTAAACATTAAATAAGTAAAACCGTAAACAGTTTTGGTTCAGCTTTTATTTCTGTTACAGAGTGAGTGCCAATTCTACTAATGTTCAAGCAACGTTTTAGAATTGGCTCACTGGTGTTCCAAATTCAAATGAAAGATCCATAGACTATTTTGTTTCCAACAATTTTTTTTCTCTCTCGATTTCAACAGAACATTAGGGAGAGAGAAAACATTTTGTTGCAAGACTTTAAATTTGTATCTTCAACTTTTAAGAGTGTAAACTATTGTTGTTTTTCATAAATGCATCAACCGTCACTTCCATTACGCACTAATCATATATGTTATGTAAGACAATAATATTATGTACAATTATTTTGTACCTATGTAGGGAGAGCAAATTTTGCAGTGCAGCTATTTAAAAGTTAAAGGTACAAATTTAATGCTATACTAAACGGGTGCGTTTCATAACGTATAAACTCATTTGGTTTAATTTCATTTTATTATCGTTCATAAGATACAATCAACGTGAGATATACCAACTTTTGGTATAATTTATTTACATAAAACATTTATTTTTTCTAAAACTTATTTTGTATAACGTTGTTTGATATAAAGTTTATGTAATCGAAAATCATTTGGTGTAACGTTTAATTTATATAAAAAACGTCATTATGGTTAACACCCCGACACCCCGACTCAGAGTACCCCGACTCGGAGAGGTTAGGTTAGAAGGCTAAGGCGGAAGCGAAGCGGAGCGGAGCTCCCGCCTTAGCCTTCGGGGTTATTTTTTTCCGTCGAACTATCATAGCGCAGGTGGTAATCAGTTACTAGTTATGTTTTTATATCTTTTGAATGGTATGTCAAACGATTTTATATTTAATGTATGTTATGCTTATAAAAAATTGTTAAAAATTATATCAATCGTTTATTATATTAACTAATCATTATATCAAATAAAATTATAGCTTCCATTGTTATATGTTGTAAATATTAGAGATTTTTTTGTTATTTCATCTATTACTTGCCCATACTAACCAACAATTATTTAAAGTAATAATCCTCCAGGCTGTATATCGGCCGAAACCGAAACGGCGACAAGCCATCGGCGCGGGAGATATTATAGTGCACAGTTGCACTCTCTGTTCCCTCACTATCAAAATCTGCCATCAGACGACATTTCGACTCGTTCGGAAAGAGATCAGGCGCAGGAAAGGCTTACCATGCTTACCAAGGCACCGGGTGTCACGGCGCCTTGGTAAGCGACGACTTCCCGGAATTTGCAGTGATTCCTACGTAACTTTCGTGTTTCACAACAACCCTGCATTTCGCATTTTGCTTGCATCTACCTTCCTGAATTTCTTAGGAGCTGTGCTGATTGAAATTTGATGCTTCACCCCCAACCTTAGGGTTTTTCTAAACAACTTGACCGTGTATTTTAAATAGTATTCCTTGATGCAAATGCTTAGGGGATTTGGTTCCGGACAACTTATTTATGAGGAATTTGGGCATTTTGCCTAAAATGGCGTAGATTTTGGACGTCGTGTTGTTAGTCAACGAGTTGTTACTCAACGTGTTGTTAGTCAACGAGTTGTTAGTCAACGTGTTGTTAGTCAACGTGTTGTTAGTCAACGTCTTGTTAGTCAACGTCTTGTTAGTCAACGTCTTGTTAGTTATCGTTTTGTTACTCATTGTGCTGTTAGCCGACGGCGTGGGCGTTGTGCGGCGTTGTAATTTAGGGGTAAAAAGCGTGAAAGGTTTAAGTCCAGGTGGAGGTAAAGGAATATACTCAACTTCATTGCAACTTAAAATCATCCATTGCCACGATACACAAACAAAGTCTGAACAATTAAGGTATTGTCTAACTTCTTCATCATCACACGGGTTTGGCATAGGGCTGGAGTTAACTCGCCACGGATTCTTAGACTCAAAGTTTGTTCGCCATGTGTTGTTAGACTGCAATTGTCTTTGCCACAGAAACTTAGACTCGAATTGTTTTCGCCACGGAGTGATACGATGACTATTTTTTTTATCAATCGTCGCCGCAGCTTCCTCACAAATAAATTCCTCTTGCACTGTCACGACCGTTTCATTTCCCTCATCATCCATTTTAGTATCAACATCGTCATTAGTGTGACATTCTCGAGTACCGTTTGGATTTACTGAACAATTGACAAAATAGAAAGATTTGTCAATAATAGTCTTCGATAAGAATGATACTTTGTCACTTTTGTCAAATTCATTAAATCTTATGACTTCACATAGTGTGTGATTTTCAGTGAAACAGGACTTAAGGATGAGATCTGGGGCTGTGAGATCACTCATAGAAGTCAATTTCATCGGCAAACAATTTAAGTTATCGGTACAGTTGTACAAGAAAGTATTGTTCCTAAGAAGATAGTTTTGGTAAGATGTTCTCTTGTTTATTTCCACCATCATGATGACGGGATCTTGGCCCTGAAACGTGCATGAATTTCTCTTTATGGTGGTGTGGCTATTCTATGGCGAAAAATAATGTGTCGGTTATTGAATGTCATAATCCGTGCGTTTGTACTGTCAAAATTGCGCTAAGTAATAAATCTATACTAGAGGTGAGTGTGTATATGCCGAACGATGACGTTTCTAACTTGGCGGACTGTCTTCTCGCTCGGTCGCTCGGTGAGTGCAATTATTGAGAGTTGGAACTTAAAATATTGTAACGTCTTAGGTGATTTTAATTCGCACCCAATGTAACTATTTTATACGGAACTCTCGAGTTTTTGTTTTGAACAACAGTGGATATGCATTGACACTGAGTTGTTAGGTACCCTCAAGATAACTTCGTCCATAATCGCACAGACAAAACCTTCTTTTTTATTTTTTTGTCCAGCTCTAAAGTTTTAGTCCGAAGTAGTCGGTATGTTTATTACGTTAAGTTTCATTCAAATTAATTTCCAAGATTACGGCCTTGACAGTTTATATGAAACATCGTGAGGCCTTACAATTTTTGGGTTCCGTTCCCATAGGCTGAAAACCATAAATGTTATTCTCATAGTAGAGGATCCCAAGTAAGATAGACCTTCTCTCACTTGATTACCGGATGAAAATTATATTTTATCAAATAAAATATGTTTCAGTACATATACCAATAGGGTTGCCATTCAAATATGGTCATGGCTATTAGTAATTAAAAAAAAAAGCCTTTGCCTTGCCAAACTAACGAAATTTCAATGGAAACATACAACATACAGAATATATTACAGCTAGGTTGCCTACCTTTTTTTGGTTCCTAGTACCTGGTTGCTGTGTAAATTGATAATAACAGTAGTAGCACTTTATGCTTATCCACTTGAAAAATATATCAAAATGAAGACAATTTTATTGTGAATACAGTGGTAATAGAATAGTATTTTCATTCATCATTTTTTAATTACAGCCATGACCATATTTTTACGGCAACCCTGTTGGTATATGCTCAGAAACATATTTTGTTTGATATAATATAATTTGGTCGATCTTACTTGGAATATTAGACTATCAAATAGAAAGTTTTCCGAACAATTACACAACATTGCTAGTCGCTAGCAGTCAGTCAAATCAGTATTTGGGTTTGTCATATTATTTATACATAGGTATATATCACCGGATAATTGCAGACTCCGTAAGATTGTAATAAATCTTAATATAATATAATAAATCTTTACATAATATATAATTATAATTTCTCGATATATAATGAAAAAATTGTTTTGCATAAGTACAATAAACCCCATCCAAATTCAATAGTTTTCAATATATCCGTGTCTTATTTAGAAAAAATAGTTTACAATTTCACGCGATATTTTATAATCTAACGGCGTTTGCCATTTTCCGGTGACATATATACAGTATTTTGATACCTCTGATTTGTATTTACAGTCGCTGATTTAAATACATACCATAAATAAAACTGTATTACCTCCATCTTTTCCGGTGAAACCGAAATACATGTTAAATTCTTGGTGTAAACCTAGAAAAGAACAAATAACTCTACCTTAATTTTAAAAAAAAACATACTTAAGGGTGTTACCACACCAATCGATCGATTGTCGATCGATGTCGATCGAAGGCATCGATCAACGATCGATTGATTGGTGTAGGCTCATCATACCGATGACCTTGTGAGGGTCGCGGGTAGCTGATGGATGCGAGACGCACAGGACCGGTTTTAGGGGACACTTGGGACACTTGGGGGAGGCCTATGTCCAGCAGTGGACGTCTTTCGGCTGATATGATGATGATGATGCTTAAGGCGCTGTCATTTGGAAAAGTTGCTGGTTTTGTAAAATAAATAGCCAAATCTTTTTTGTTTGAAATAACAGTTATTTTGCTTTAGAGCTGTGTGTTTTGAAAAGACGGTTGGTTGTTTTTTCGATACCTAAACAAAAAATAATCAGAGATAATCCTGAATCTGGCGCATTCAACTCTGACCCAAAATAAATGGATATGTATCTGCAACCGGATACTTGCAAACTACGTAAGATTATAAAATAACTTGAGCGATTGTAAACTCTCGATAAATTGTCAACTGAGCATTTGGAATACTTTTTTACGCATCAAAATTTGCCAGTCTATAATCTCTCGAAGTCATTCCGAGATATTGTGGACCGACATTAAATGGCGACCAATCAGAGCACAAGTTTATAAATATAGTAGTAGTGGTAAATTAATCCGTTTTCGTGTGATAGTCAACCTGGAAACAAGGCTCTATTCAGAGAAAACAAAGACCAATGAAGGGCCAAGTTTCCAATATAACTATCACACCAACAGATAAATTGTAGACCACACAGCTGATTGGCCGCCAGTTTATATCCGTCCACAATTTCACGAAACGCACGGAGATATTACAGAATAGAAGATTGTGATTCGTATAATAGCAGAACAAATTTTCATTTGACAATTTATCGAGAGTTTACAATCTTACAAGATATTCTGTAATCTTACGTAGTTTGCAATTATCCGGTGGCAGATACAAGCACAGGCAGATGTTGATGATGTTTTTAATGAAAATGTAGCGTCATCAATTATTGTGGTAACGTTTTTTTGGGGATGAGAAATCATCAAATAACTTCTCCAGCTCTGGGCCAAGCGGGAGGGAGTGTCACACTCTTCATAACTAAAACCCACCCGTGTTCCTTCAAAATGTCCATTACGTTCCAGGACCGCGGTAACCCTTTCAAACAATTCCACAATAGTAGTCCCGTGTCAGACAAGATCTATTTAAACTTTTGTTTTTTTTTTTATTCTTACCCAGAAGGAGCCTCTTCACTCTAATTTTGAAGAGATTAGGGTTGTACGCGTTCGGAAACACAGACGCAGGCAGAGAGTTCCACTCATTTGCTGTGCGCATTATAAATGACGTTTGGAAACGTTTAGTGCGAATTGGTGGAACAGCAACACGGTAGGGGTGGTAACTTGCAGTTGCAAACTTACCTCAGTTGGATGCTTCATAAGGGGAGAAGTAGTTATATTTGAGGCACCCCACGGTTGTGTTCTCATTAATTTAGCTGTGGTATCCAAGACAGTTGAATCGTTTCTCCAGGCCTCGTAACGCTTCGTTGATTCGGCGGTTTTCTTGTGGTCGCTACTGTTGGTTACGGGTGTCCGAATAAATAAATTGTTCGCTGTTTTTCTAGCTTGATGCTGTGTTGGGATTGTGTGTTGGCACCTTGATAATTGTGCGAAGAAAATAAAAAATAAAAAAAACATGATCTCGAGTCTTGTCGAACTCTGTAAGTCAGGAATGTTTAGTTAGTTAAGCCATCGCGGCTAGCTGTGCTACGGGCCATTGAAACGTAATGGAAAAACAAATTGGTAATGTTTTGATAACAAATTCATGAATTTTTAACCGACTGCAAAAAGAAGGGGATTTCAATTTATAGTGACGTTTTATTTCATAAGTCGTTAGGTACTGACCTGAGCTCTTAGCTCAATAATAACAGCTGAATGGGTCGATCTACAAAGTAGTAATCGTTAGTAGGTCGGTCTGTGGATGGGTGTCCATCTTGATATATAATAATAATCATTTATTTGCCGATATAACCTGTTCGCACTACCGCTATCTAGAACTGTTGCTAGAGCCGAATCCCCAGTATGTCGAACTCTAAGGATGCTAAACGCCCTCCTGACTGCCTACCCTGAATGTGATGTGTTTGCTGATGAATGGAAGGAAATAATGCGTGCTTGTCTGGTGTTCTGTGAGAGACAATATGCGAGGGTGTCCACTGTTACATGTTAGTTTATAATGTTTTTAATTTATTAAACCATTTACTCAAATAATTATTAATAATTTTATCCACGAATTGTATATCTTTGAATTAATTTTTTGTATTGTACGTTATTTGAATGCTTATTTTATTTTAATTTTTATAATTCTATGTTAATTCATGTAATTGGACCTGTGCCGTTTTAATTAACTATAAATAAAAAAATAAAAATAAATTTCAAGACAACAAAGATCCTTTGGGTTAGTGACATTAGTCTTAACCTATGTTAATACTTAACTAATAACCAGACAATATACAGGTGACAAGTGACCTCACTAACGGGCTGTGATGTCTCCCGGCTATAGCGCGTAGAATGCTGTTGGGGCTGCCACGGAGTCTGTTAAGCAGCGAGGCCGCTTTCTTACGCCGTGCATTGAAGCAATCGGTACGTGCCTCAGCGAACATAGATGACGCGCTACAGAACTGAGGCAGACGCAACAGCACTCTAAATGCGTTGTTACCCCCTTCTACCATCGGACATCTAGACGCACTGCAAGTTACCATCCCTACCTTGTTGCTATTCCACCAATTCGCACTAAACGTTTCCAAACGTCTTTTATAATGCGCACAGCAAAGGAGTGGAACTCTCTGCCTGCGTCTGTGTTTCCGAACGCATACAACCCTAATCTCTTCAAAATTAGAGTGAACAGGCTTCTTCTGGGTAAGCTCGCTCCATCGTCGACTTTGTCTCTGTCATCTATGACCTAGACTAGGGTCAAGAGCAAACCCATATTAAATAAAAAATAAAAAAATGCGTTGTTCCACAGAGCATTGTAGGCCTTTTGGGTGTAGGTATATACCGAGATTCCTCCGTGCTTCTGAAAGCAGGTAATGCTGTTGGTCTCGGCTGTAATTTGAATATCTTTGACAGGAGTTAGGGGAGGAAAACATCTGCTGTTCAGTATATTTTGTCAAGTCATGTAAACATAAACCCAGCGATAGTTTTTTTTTCTGGGTGGGTCCCACATTAAATTTGTTTCTAAGTTCTCAGGTTTTGCATTAAAAGGCTGGGCAGATTAATTGCGTTGAATCTGTTACACCCTGTATGAATACTAAACCTTCCATCTCCGTGTGACCACTACTGATCCTGAAGCACCTATTTACCTCGATAATTGTATCATCTGCCTACCTGAGCTCAATTGCCAGTAAATCCCAAAAAAAAACACATCTTTGACATTTTACACTTGAACAAACTGAGAATCGAGAAACGTTTAAATGGGTAATTGCAGCCAAAAGGTTTGCAAAAAAAGTACCCAAGTACAAAGCTTTTGCAGATTATGTCAATCTAATAGGGGAATAATGAGCGGAACCTTTGAGTTTGTGCGCAAGTTTCTGCGCTACTGGCCAATATGTCGTACGATTTGCGTCATTGCGACCTTGTTGCTCAGGTAACGCACAAATGGCGGACGCAGGATTAAAATTAAATGTCCATTTGAACGTTTAAAGGGATTAAAGTAATGTGTATTGATGTATCAACTGGTATTGTTGAGTTAAACTTGATTTTTAGGGTTCCGTACCTCAATAAGTAACAAAAGGAACCCTTATAAGATCACTCTCTTGTCCGTCTGTCTGTCCGTGTGTCACCACCGATTTTCTCAGGAATGGGTGGACCTAGCAAGTTGAAATTTATACCAGATACTGTGGTCTATAGTCCCTATTAGGTGTATAAATCAAGGCCCTGAGTCAACACGATAAAAAGATATGGACAAATTTAAATTTTTCCTTTATTTAGGGTTCCTTAGCCGTTGCTAAGGAACCCTAAATAAAGGAAAAATTTAATGCTACTAGTCCCACTGCCATTTTTTTTGGGATTGGCCACATAACATTTTGGTAGCGTCTGTCAATCTAAGAGTTCTGCACACAAACGTAAAGACATAGACCTAATGCCATAGACCTAATTCCAGTCAACCCGAGTCATCAATCGTCATCAATCATAGAATGTTACTTTGTTTAAGGACTTTCTTTAGCTTTCCACAGATTAGTAATCGACCGAGACCCGTCTATTAAGCGTCCTTGTTATTTTAGAAAGTTTAAGGAGCACTTCATGCGTCCAAATTCGGCAAAAATTTGAACATAATTGCTGCAGCTCTGTGCCTATAAATTTTATTCCAAAGGTTAGTGTACACTGTTGATCAATCATGTTTCTTTATTGTATTATTTCAAAGTTTTTTTTTTTGTAAATTTTCTTTTTAATTTGGCCTAAACGCGCAATTGTCGACGAATAGTACCTAAAACTTCCTTCAAATGAAATAGATGAAAAAAAATTAAGTTGGAGAGCAAACTGAACTTTATTATTTTGTGTGTATTAAAGTAAACTATACATATCTATCAACGTATAATCTACTGTGAACACTACAAAATAGTGTTTCAATTAATCCGCATAGCCATTTCCCATCCATGTTGGGGTCAGTCGGAGACCGCCATGTAAAATACTGGAACCTAAACCGGTTTCATTATTTTCTTTGGCAACCTAACCGGATACAGCTGAATAGTTGCTACCGTTTTACAGTGTTTAAATGCCTAACAAATCTCCACAGCCCAGTAACTGAGCTACTCGAAACCTCTTTGCAAGACTGGTGTCAGATTTGATGGCTTCTGATCACCGTTCCGACTGTTAAAGATCATCAAATGACAGCCAGGACGGAGGAGTCTCGATATGTAATGTTTTGCTAACCATCCACTGACCGCCTGTAAGCAAGGGTTGCTTAACCCTGAAGATTGATCATGTGGCTGCTATTAACTACTTAGCCATGAACTTCTCCGTATTAACTAGTGCTTATAGGACAGGAATTACTGCAGCACCTTTGTCCATCAAATCGAATGACAAAAAATATTAGTGCACATCGTCTATCCCAACCTCAATCGTACCCAAATTGGACGTATCTTTACAAACTACCGAAACGTCACAGCAATCTGTTCCGAGTCGCTACTTCAGAAAACATTCAAAAAAATATCCGGCCCGCAACTTTCGAGAGATTAATTCGTCATTTGGAAGGAGACTATATAGTTTCTCGAATTGGGATTGCGTTGTTCGAAAAAAAATTTGAAGTTCAATTTATTTAGGCTTACCTTTAAGTAGGGTTTGTAAAACTTATGGTGGGAATTTTACTGGTGGTAAATTGAGTAGCGATTATAGAAGATATATAATTTTAGCCACTTAGGTCACAATAATCTAAAAGTTTCGTTTAAGCTTAGCCTCCCTCTACCTCTCCATGTCTCTCTCTTTTATATCCATAACTTTTTAAGTGACATTGGTTTCACCCCTCCTCTTCTTAACAAAACAAAATACATATAATCTACATAAAAAATAATCTAAACTATAAAGCTAAATGTATACTGACTCAGTGACGTCACCCGAGGCCGCCATATCCCGCATCCCCCTGTCTTTAGCACGGTCTCTTGCCCACAGGAGTCTGTGGGAAATTATCCGGAAAATAGCCGAGATACGCACCCCGCGTAGGTGTAATAATACCCCCTTCTACCCGGCGTTTACGCCCGCTCGTGGAAGTCGTGTTGTATTAAAAGCCGGGCTTCGCTCTAGTGTGTGCTAGGCTTTATGTCCGTTGTTATTTTTTATTTACGTACTTGTGGTTTTTTTCTTGTGGTTCAATATAACGCTGAGTTTTAAAATGCATTTAACACAAAAAGTGTTGGTGTTTTATAAGTACCAAACAGAAATCCTGAAAAAATATTTATTTATTAAAACTTTATGCATAAGTAAAATCACTGTACAAAGGCGGACTTAATATTGTGGTGATTTTCTAGTAAACTATATCGAAAATTTAACCATTACTTAAAAGAGTGTCTATGGAGTTTCTAGCACGTTCTTCTACATAGAGATCTTCGCTTTGGAACGAGGAACAAGCTTTTAACTGACCGACCTCGACAATTCAACAGTGCCTTTAAATGGTTTACTTAAAATTAAGGCTTTGAGTTTGAGTTTATGTTCTTTGCAAATTGAAATCTTTAAGGAATACAGGTATTCATTATCATTTGGTACAGTTTTAGAACTCTTATAACTTGACACGAGGTCAAAGTAACCTATGACTAAAGCCCGTAAGACCCGTTCCCACTTAGACGGACCGTCTGTTTCAACGGAAGACGGCGGCCGGAAGTGCTTGTTTACACTTAGACGGACCGTCTGTTTAAACGAAAGCCGGCGGCTGCACGTGCGTGCTCACACTAAGACGGACTGTCTGTTAAAACGTAAGACGGCGGCCGGACATGCGTGTTCACACTGGACGGATCGTCTGTTTAAACGGAAGACGGCGGCCGTATGTGCGTGTTCACACTGGACGGACCGTCTGTTTAAACGGAACACAGCGGCGGATCGGCAGATTATTTCAAACTACATCCGATCCATGCGTTTAGTGGCATCATAACGTCCGTCAACAACCTGGACCCGTTATTTTTCTAGGATCCGTCTAAATGTGAACAGTGTCATAAAAATTGTACTGCCACTAACATATCCGTCTCTTTGAACGGACCGAAAAACAGACGGTCCATCTAAGTGGGAACGGGCACTTATTATCGGTAGGCAGTCAACTCTTCACGTGGCCACTGGCGTCTGGCTTCCTATTTTTCTTCCAAAGAATCAGCATTTCTATCCAATATGGCAATGTTGTCGTTAAAGTGCCATTCTATCAACGAAATCGATTGTCAAACTGACAAAATATCGGCGTTTGTCAATCCCATACATTTTTGACATTTTGTCAATCGCCGTCGCCAAGCTACGTTTGACTGGATTTCACTTGGGTCAATATTTAAAACAAACAACTGTCACACTCAATGATTTTATTTTCCACATATCTTCTTGTCTAGTCAGACCTACGGCTTACGGGTGATATTTTGAGGCAACTGAAAAGGGATGAAAAGGAGCATACAGAGCTGTAGAGATATCTCCTCTAACGGCTGGTTTCACTAACGGATCTGCCTTTAACCAACTGTCAAATTAGCTACCAACAGTAGCTTCAAAATTAGAGTGAACAGGCTTCTTCTGGGTAAGCTCGCTCCATCGTCGATTTTGTCTCTGTCATCTATGACCTAGACTAGAGTCAAGAGCAAACCCACAGTAAATTAAAAAAAAAAAAAGTTTAAATACCTAGATCTTGTTTGACACGGGACCAGTGTTGTGGAATTGTTTGAAAGGGTTACCGCGGCCCTGGAATGCAAAGGACATTTTGAAGGAACACGGGTGGGTTTTAGTTATGAAGAGTCTGACACTCTCACCCGCTTGGTTTTTTTTTTATTATTTAATATGGGTTTGCTCTTGACTCTTCAAGAGCATCCCATATTAAATAATTAAAAAAAAAAAACTCAAACGTCATGTTTGCCTTTCAAATATGACGTTTCAGCTACAGTTGGTAGCTAGAGACTGACCGTGAGATAGTTACCTAGGTGGGATGGTAACGCGAAGCATAAAGGGGATTAGGAAAGGTAACAGCTAGGTACGAGGTATACTTTCAATGCCATTTATTTTAAAAATTATGCAGTATTTTATTATTTATTTTCTGAAGCAATGGTTGTGAAGGTTAAATACTGTTACTCAGCTGCATCTTTTTATACTGGAAGCCGACTTTAAAATATTTGAGAAAAGCGTTGACGAACTGATTAAGCAATTGGTTATGAGTTGCTTGCAAAATCTTTTCAAAATCATAACTATGGAAATTGACTGCAGGAACAAGCCAGTTAGATATAGGTTTAAAGATATTTATTCTCAAAAAAAGACACAATGTCACTTACATGAGAACAATGTTTACCTTATGCTAGGTATATTGAGTTCGTCAATAAAATAAATATTGAGTATTTCACTCATCCAATGCATTCCCATATGTGTAATTATTTATTTCGTTATTATTTATTTATTAAATATTGGGCTAATTCCTTCTTAAATGCATTGAATGAGTGTACATTTTTTATGCATGACGGTATATTGTTGTACAACTGTGCTCCTTCAAATGTTAAATTTTTTTTACCGAACTTAGTTCTCATTTTTGGTAAGATAAGTAAACTAGCTCGACGTGTACTACGTTGGGTTACTTGCTTGACTTTAGTAAACGACAACAAGTTACCCTTACATAAGTCGTATTTTCAACTCCAACTCGACTTAGCGTCCCTCAAACAAATTTTCGCTAAGGTACCTGTAGCAGTTCTGTATGGTGTCGGATGTAAAAGAATAGCACCATCCCATCACTTCCCGTGGACACCCACGGGACTAAGGGACGCGACTAAGAGACTCACCAGAGAATGGGCAGCAGCATTCCCTGTGCATTGCAAATACCAACCCGCCTGCCAAGCGTGGCGATTATGGCAAGCCCGCCTTTGGGAGATCCTATATCCAGCAGTAGACGTCATTCGGCTGATGATGATGATGAAGATGCCCTGTAGCTTGTTATTTATTGACGTTAATCGAGATTTATCTCCGCTGTCATGGCGATAGAATCGTGTGGATTGGAGGAAGTTTCCCTCAAAATAACTAAGAATATAGGTCATGTTAAAGTTCCCATCTTCAAGAACAGAAGTTATCGTTCCAAGTGAGATCTCATCAAGACCACTTATAAACTGGGGCGCGAGAATTACAAAGTGTTTGTTGAAGAAAGCAATTATGGCGGCCAGTAGCGACTTAGCAAGTTAAGCTGCTTGAAGAAATGTCTACTAACTGTATAACTAATAAAATAAAGAGTCATTGAGTGTCATATTTGTACACTATGTGTTTATCATATTGCTTTTATCATTAGGACAAACAGTGTAACAATTGTAGATATGCCAATAAATCAATAAATAAATATTTAAATAAATTAATTAATAAATTAATATTTTTTTCATAGCTGCGTGTGTGTTTTGCACTTTTACCACGTGTACAAAGAGGAAGTTCGTTCCTTATACAGCGTGTAACAGAATAAACGTAATACATCTTAAGGGGTCATTGTACTCATCATTATGAACAACTTTTACTATGAACCAACTCCGAAATCGCTAAAAAAAATCTGATGTTCAGTACTTTTTGTCGAGTTATGCGAACAGAAATCACAGCTGATTTTTTTTCGCGACATATGAGTAAAAAAAAATTTTAAAAAATCAAATTAAATGGTCACCCATCCACGAACTCGATGATGAACGTCGATGACTCAAAGATTTTTCACGCGGCTGTTTTTATTTTATTGTCATTGCAACAGCTACACTGCGATCGCCAACCCACCTGCCAAGCGTCGCTATTATGGCAAACCCCCCTTTTGGGTCGGCTTATGTCCAGCAGTGGACGTCTTTTGGCTGCTGGTGATAATGATGTATCGCTAAACTGCCAAACTCCACAGATAAATAAAAAAAAAAAAAATTATAACACCACGTTTCGGTTCTAGCTACATCTACAGTCTCTGCCTACCTCTCTGGATGAATGATACCGCTCCAAAGGTCGAAGGCGCGATAACACGGTCCCAATAAGTTGACCACCCTCGAGACGGACAAAGGAACCATGTCTTTAGTGCACAGAGTAGTGTTAACACAGATGCGACACAATTTTCTCGGTTTTAAGAAACTTTATTCCCAATAAAGACATATGTCACTTACTTGAGAACGATACTAAAAAAAACATACATATATAAATAACAAAAAGTTCGTCAGCAGCGTTACAACTTTATAGTACTCATCCAATGCATTCATTTCTCCAGAAGTGACTGATCCTCAACTATGTGCTGGCTAAGTTGAGTTTTAACGCATTGAAAGAGTGTACATTTCTTATACAGGACCATAGAAATATAAAAAACATTATTTATTATGTCTATGTACTGGACGGTAATTTATTATAGAGTTGTGCTCCTTCAAAAGTTAGCATTTTTTTGCCATAGTTAGTTCTTGTTTTAGGTAAAACTAGCAAACTTGCTCGCCGTGTGCTGCGTTGACTAACTTGTTTAAATTCGGTGAGTATTAAGTCTGAGTGAACGTTTTTGTTATGGAGATGTTTGTTATAAGATGGCGATGAGGCTGCCTTTTTAGCCTGCCTTTCCACCAAAGATATGCGAGGATGCGTATTTATGCGTTATTGGTTCTTACAAAATCATCTCTCGCTACGCATCCTCGCACATATCTGGTGGAAACGCACCCATAAACCCCGCAACATAACACTCGTCGCCATACCAAAACAAAAAAAAGTCACCGGAATTTTATAATAAATTGCCTAATTAGAACTTCCCTGCTTTATACATTATAGCCTAAATTGATAATTATTATGATGTATTCATACAAGCTATATTATAGTAAATTTCCATCAAAATCCGTTCAGTGGTTTTTGCTTCAAAGAGTAACATACATCCATCCACAAGGCACTATAGATTTCAGTCACCAAAAATATTTTCTACAAGCTGTGCCCGTGGCTTTGCTCCCGTCACCTCCCGTCAACCTACACCCTATCCTACCTACCTACATACATACATACCTACCTCCCTACCTTACCCTACCTACCTACCTATTTTTTTTTTAATCCTTCCCTATTATATGACAAACAAAACAAAAAAAGAATATCCTAAATCGGTCAAGCCGTTCTCAAGTTATAGCGTGACCAGGAGAAATAGGAGTTCATTTTTATATATATATAGATTAATAGGCTCGGGAGGTTTAACACTTTATTACTTTACGGAACCTAAGTGACGACAAGTGCGCTCCGTCGTGTCGACTCAAAAACACCCAGGTTACCTACCTACCAGAAAACACAGACTAGAAAGACTAAGTTACTACTACTAAGTCTACTAGATACAGGGAATTTCAGTACACAGCAAGACAGCGTCCTGCAGAATCAAAGCAGTTTACTTCAAAGTTCCATAACCCACTTTGCAGTTACTACAATTCACACCTGACGTCATACTATCACATTATAGTCTACGTCTCTCTGCCGCATACTCTACGGACAAAACGGCGAATTTTCTGCCTCTCACGTACCTATCTATGATATGCACACACACACACACATACAAGGGGGGGAGCTGGGGGGTCGTCGCTGACCCGTGGCGCCGCCTCAGATTGTTACGGCCAAAGAAACACTCCCTGGGAATAAAGAAATGGAGTAGTTAAACATAAGTTTTTTTTTTAAGAATTTTTCCTTTGTGTTTTTGCTTTGGTTGTTGTCAATGTTTTGGTAGTAAACACAAACGCTGTGCCGGCTCTAAATAAATTGGGATAATTGAAGGAAGAAAATTGTGAGTTTTTTGGATGAACGATTTTCATAACCTAAGAGAAAAAAACCCATCAAATTCACGAAGTTAACTTCGTGTTCGTAGGCGAAAATTAAATGAAATAGAAAAGTTAATCCAGCTAATCTTCCAGTTTATATTTCTAATTCCGTTCAATTTATTGATTTAGTTCAATCAAGACGCCATCTTTTGCAGTTTAATTCAACAACCCTGCCGTGAAATAACAATAGACTTCTTGACATAAGGTGTTTTATGGTAACACTAATGAATTTCTTAGGCACTTGGGCAATACTAATCTACATTTTATTAACCATACTGAGGAACATAATTATACTTTATCTCGAAAAACATAAACTAAAAAAAGTAAATCACGATATCCGAAAAATTGAGAAATGCGACATAACAAAAATTCCAACCACAAACCGACTCTTCCCCCCTCATATTCCCATAGTACACATTCAAAAGGATCACGAGTTTCTTGCGCCCCGCGCCACTTTCATACCATATCTTATTTTATATTTTTATTTGTACACCCTGTATTTTTACAGCGGCGACTAGACGGGTAGTTTTATTTAGAACCATATTTCGCGTATTTCGGCCACATCAGCGATTCTGAATGACATGAGATCTGGTTTCTTTGATGACCAACATCAGCTATTTCTATCTCTGGTTTATGGTATACTCTTACAGTTATTGTTCGGATAAAAAAGCCGGTTTATTTTGTGTGCTTCCATTTAGTGTATCGTAGAATTCGAGTGCCGGCGTCGTATGAAATTGCGAAAGTTGTGCCAAGAAAATTGGATGGATAAAGACACCTTACAGTATGAAAAAAATTCGTCGTTTTGGACGTTTTGGAAAAGGGAGATTACTGATTAGGTTGGGCAAAACTAAGGCCAGTACCCTAGGCACTAAAAATGTAGAATATTATTCTACAGGATACGTTTACTTAAATCTGTAGAATAATATTCTTGTCCGTTGATAGGCATGACAATTTTCTTCAAGCTACTAGATTAAGCCGATAGCTGAAAAAAGTCGTGAGTGAGCCGCACCGGCTTCGCACGTCTGTAAATTATTTTTTACTAGCTGTAGCTCAAGGTTTTGCTTGCGTTAAAGTACTCTATAACCGTCACTAAGGTCCAATCTTCCTCTGCACCAAAATTCATCAAAATATTTTCGGCGTTTTAGGCGCGAAACCGCAATAAACAAACTAATCATAATAAAGCTTTTTAAGTTTTTTTTTTAAAGTGTGACATTTCAATTGAAGCCCTGACTCCTGAGCTAGGTGGTACCTGTGTTACAGGAGTCTGTGTCTTCACCCGCTTGTGGAACATTAACAATTTATACACTAAACTTAAAATTAAAATACGTACAAATAGTGCAAGCTGCTCTTGTGTGGAATGGTGTGTGTGCGTGTGTTGTGTGTATGATACACACACACACACAAACGCATATACAAACGCATATACTGAGTGACTTTGCTTGATGGTTGTACTTTGGGTTATATCAGAGACTGTTTGCCTACATTACTATTTAGGTATTACAGCATGTTCAAACTCAGTTTCGCATTAGAATAGGACACAAGTCTCCTCGTTTATCACTATTTTTGTTTTATTTGAGATGGGTTTGCTTTTTGCTTTTGACTCTAGTCTTGGTCAGTGGTTCCCAGAAGAAGCCTGTTCACTCTAACTTTGAAGAGATCAGGGCTGAATGCATTCGGAAACACAGACGCAAGAGTTTCAGTTCTTTGCTGTGCGCATTATAAAAGACGTTTGGAAACGCTTAGAACGAATTGGTGGAATAGTAACAAGCTCTTTCTATTAGTGAAATTCGTATACAATTCGTTGCGTGGTTTAGAAGAAGTAAGGCGAGAAACAGACAGGGAGATAGCGACTTTGCTTTATACTATTTAGTGGTTGAACTAGTTCGACAGATAGCCAACCTTAAAGTTGGGAAATGGCTAAGCAGGTGACGGGAGAGAGACAACTTCAGGGGCTTGAAAGAGAACACTGTTTGACTAAGGTGCCATTCTTTTGAAGGGAAGAAAACTTGCTCTACTCCGCTCCACTCCGTCGTCATGACAACAAAAAAACATTCGACGAGATTGATGTCAATAAATAACAAATTATAGCTCTCAATTTAATTGAGAAAAGAGGAGGAAATTACTCAAAAACTAGAGGTTAGGACATGGGCGTGCAGTAGGCTACAGTATAAGGGTAGACCAGCCCATACATAATGCTCAAAAAAAAAAACACACCACATTATTCAGGGTTGAAATCATGATGCGAATTTTCGTCCACGTTGACAGGGGACGAAATTTTTTTTTTGGACATTGTGCATGGGCTGGCCTACCCTTACTGGCCTACTGCAAGCGTATGGGTTAGGACCATTATTAAAATGTACCGAACATATAGGTACTCCTGATTACCCTCAAACGCTTAGCTAAGTAAGGTATAGGTGGGTACAACGGTGTTTGTGTGAGACTATGAACATTCGGCGACATTACTCAATGTCGCGCGCAGCCGTACTATCGCGCACAAACGGACCGACAGCGAATTTATTTATTTTTGGCTAACAGAGACGTAGTTACCATGAAATGACAATACTCTGGATCTTGTGATAGTGTTTTTGCAATGTACAGAGAATGCTGCTGCCCATTATCTGGTGAGTCCTTTACTCACCTCTTACGACACCTATGGGAAGTGAGAATGTAAGTTATTATGGAGTGCAAAACTTACCAAGCGCCTTCTGCGACTGGATAGGGGCAGCCTGCGAATGGTGGCGGGAACCATCACCGGACACTGCTCACTGAATAACCATTTCCACACAATAGGTATAACAGACAGTCCTCTGTGCAGAGCATACATGGAGGAGGAGGAAACGGTGTCGCACGTGCTCCTTGAGTTCACAGGCGTCATCGATATTCCTACGTAGACAAACAATAGGTACACCGAATCCACTCACAGACACCCTGAACTCTTTGGGAGGACTGATCTGCACCTGGAGGGAGGTTGGCTGGTTAGAATGACGGCTGCCATGGCCCACGCACAATGGTCCAACATCAGCACTAAGTGCGGAAACCATACCCCAATAGATAGATGAGTGCAAACATATGAAAGACTTAATGGAAAGCAACATGTTCCTTGTATTCAAAAGTAAGTAATGGAAACTAAAAACTCACAAAATGCATGGTTAAAAGTACGAGAGTATGTTAATACTATCGCCAGCGGACGGCGAGCATTGGGTAGCTCGCTGTCCGATCACCACCAGGCCCGGGTCGATGGCGCGTTGTGTTTCACGCGCGGCTCAAAGAAATGTCAGCATTAAAGAAGGGGCCCGCTAGGACCAGAGCCTGCCAGGGTTGCGGAATTTGTTCGAAAGAGTCACCGCGGCCCTGGAACGCAAATGGCTTTAGAAGGAACACGGATGGGTTTTAGTCAGTAAGAGTCTGACACGCCCTTCCGCTCTATCCAGAGCGGAAGAAGTCAAAAAATCAGGTACTTCATTCGCATTTGTTATATAGTTGGATTGTCTGAAAATTGATTTCAACTTTCACACAATCCATATCTATTGAAATTACGGTTGATAGAAGAAACAGCCGTAAGGGTCAATCAAGGTTAAGCAACGCTTGCCAAGGTTGGTTTGAGGATGGGTGACCATCTTAACATACCGAGTTTCCTCCGTGCCTCAGAAAGTACGTTAAACCGTTGGTCCCGGCTGTCAATTGTAGATCTCCAGTCTTGCCAAGAACTACCGTGTTACCCAGTTAATGGGTTGTGAAGGTCTGGTAGGCAGCCGCTCCACGTAAAATACTGGTATTCAGCTGAATCCGGATTGACTGGAAGCCGTCACCAATATAGTTGGGAAAAGGTTCGCACGGTAAATATCGATTACAAAAAAATTGATGTAAAAAAAAATTTGGGCCTCACAGCTGCGCTATAAAGAATCACATCAGCTATATCAGGCAGAAAGATGAAAGAAGAAGATAATTATGATATACCAACTCTAAATTAATAGGACCTTATCCCCACGATCCCTAATCCTTAGGAGGTATACAGGTAAAACCAAACAGAACAGCTGGTCTATTCTGTCAACTTCTCATGGCGTAAACTAAGATGAAGTGAGCATGAAGCCAACTATTATTCGTATTGACGCCTCAAGTCATGTTCACTTCACCTAAATCTACACGGTGAGATGTTAACAGCCGGTCGATTCGCTAAACATGTCGAAATGAAAGTTTGGGTGAAGTGATCACGAGGTGAGCTGTCAAGCCAAATAATCAAGATGGAATGACAGCTCACTCCGTGATCACGTGTCATCTTGATTGTATGGATTGACAGCTCACCTCGTGATCACTTCACACAAGCCTTCGACATGTTTAAAGAATCGCAATACTGAATAACACGTCATCTTCTTTAAAAAAAAAACTCCTGAAAAACCTAACACCAATTGAGAAAACAAAGGCCACAAACAGGTCCCATGATTTATTACAGTACTAAGAATGTGGTTTATCGAAAATTCCCGATACAATAGCGTAGGGGGGTAGGCAGAGGCGCTGCTGCCGGCGCCTGCAGCCGCGCCCGAGATAAGCGCGGCGACGCCCGTCCTATGAAATTATAGCACCCCTCGGGGAGGCTCGCGGTGGAGTGCTGCGCGCTGAAGAAATATTTTTCAGGTGTGATGGTACTTAAAAAAACTCGGAGCATTTCCTGAGAGCCAGAATCCACAAAGGTAAGTACACCTGTAAAACGCTGAGATAATGAAGTAAGTAAGTAATAACTGCCATTCGGGACGATCGTTTAGTAATGCTTGCTGATGTTGGTATGCAGATGGGTGACTATCCATTACATAAAGTACGGTGTCTAAGCCGTAACCTCGGCTGCCATTTGTAAGTACCAAGTCTTAAGGCACGATAACTTTTGGAACAAATAGGAACATTAATTGTGTATTACCAATTGAAAGTTGCACTTCATTAAAGAGTTACATTGAATCTTAGCTGTTTAATCGTAACAGAAACTTTTTTTTTACCATACCATTTTTAAGAATTATATTTGTAATTCCCTGTGATGTTTCTGTTCAGTGTCTAGTAAATTCTTCTCAGAAGTCGAATTTATATAACTACCCTAAGGAATCAGAAATATCTCACATAACACAAAATTCAGAAATAATATCCGACACAAATCCACTAGCTCCCAAACTCCACCACAAGCCTGGAGAGGGTGTTAGGGTCGAGCTCTCCTCCGGGCCATTTGTCAGTGACAGGACGTCGCACGGAGGCAACCAGAGGAGGGGAACGGGAGAAATACCCCCACACCCCACTCCCCCAGATTCCTCAGTTTGCGGCTTCTGCACGCGACTGTACGAGAACGTGTTAGCCTTAAATTACAGCAAATGGCATTAAATTAAACCGAATGCTGGGTCTATTATAAATGGAGTGGCCGTTTGGACGTTGGAACTTAAAACTGTAAAGTTATTAAGTAGAATAATATGGGGTTTTAGAAAGACTGAATTCACTACACCATTTTTTTGGATTATTATTGGTAAGGGTTACAGATCTTTGACAATCGTTACAAATTGTTAGAAACCAGATAACCTGGTACCACTCTTGCCAATAGCCATCATGTTTCATCATCTGCCTAGCCTTTTCCCAACTATATTGGGGTCGGCTTCCAGTCAAACCGGATTCACCTGAATAACAGTATTTTACGTGGAGCGGCTGCCTACCAGATCTCCACAACCCATTAAGTGGGTAACACGGTACTTCTTGGCAAGACTGGAGCCAGATTTACTGGCTTCTGACAATCCGTAACGACTGCCAAAGATCTACAAATGACAGCCGGGACCAACGGCTTAACGTGTTTTCCGAGGCACGGAGGAAACTCGGTATGTTAAGATGGTGACCCATCCACAGACTAACCTTGGCAACCGTTGCTTAACCTTGATCGACTCGTGCGGTTGTTATTCTTTAGCCACGAGCTCCTCCAATAGCCATCATGTTTGTTTACCTATTTACTGGGTCGTGAAGATCAGATAGCCAGCCGTTCCATGAAACACTCATATTCAGCTGTATCCGATTCGACTGGAAGCCAACTCCACTTAACGGATGGCTCAGCAAAAAACCAGCTAGCTGCATTGGACTCGGTGGAACGCAGAGCAAAACGGCTTATAGGCCACGAGAGGCTAAGATTCACAGCCTGGCTCATATCGGCGTAGTGTTGCTTGCCTGTCGGTCTTCTATAGGCTGTACTTCAGTGAGTATGCGCAGGAACTCCATGACCTGATCCCACCATCGCCCTTTTACTACCGGAATACCAGACGTACTGCTGGGTACTTACCATCCGCACTTGATCGATATCCCGACTAGTCGCACTCAGCGCTTCTCCTCCACATTTATTATGCGCACAGCCAGTGTGGCACTCTCTGCCAGCGTCTGTGTTCCCTTACACATATAACTCGTCTGCCTTCAAAGCAAGAGTGAACAGGCATCTTCTGGGCACATCAATCCATCATAGACCTCATACATCGCTTTTCATCAGCAAGCCCATTCCATTGACTAAAAACGATGTATCAGTAAGATTCAAGACTTTCACAATCTAGTTGCAGTAGTAGGACCAATATAACATTACCTAATGATCTATGATTGTTTGGTTCCATCATTTTCAGACTGATTTTTAACCGACTTCAACAAAAGGAGGAGGTTCTCAATTCGTTGGAGTTTTTTTTTTATGTATATTCCCCGATTACTCGAAGATGGCTGGACCGATTTGGATTATTTCTTTTTTGTTCGAAAGGGTATACTTTCCAAGTGGTCCCATGATCATCAAGTCAGGATCTGATGATGGAATCTTGGAGAAATAGAGAAAACTTTTCAAATTTTATAGGCACACTAGAAGCGATTTAGGTAGTTTTTGAAAGAGTACTTTATCGGAGTGGTTCCATTTTTCTAAGTATATTCTTCACAGAGGACAGAAAATTAAAAAGCGGTTTCAATAATAACGCGTAGATACTGTGAAATATTAGTTTTCAACAAGCTAATATTTCACAGTATCTAGTTACAATAACCACCGGTAGAAGTTTTAAAAGCTGGTACTTACACAGGCTATTAACTAAATCCATTTAACTTTGTGACCTACTTATGTTATGTAGGTACGTATCTTTGGGACTTAGGTAAGTACGTATGCAGCTTATGACATCAGAAAGGTGAACTAAAACTTGTATGAAAAGTTATTTCATATCTCTAGAGTGTGTACCATTTAGCTCTAGTATAAAATGAGATTTTCTTTCTTTTAATATGCGCATTTTCACTAACACTTAGGGTGCGTTTCCAGCAGAGATGTGCGAGGAAAATGAGTGGCAGCGCTGTAGCGGCATCAATGCCACTACATGACAAACTAAGAAGCGAAATTTGTACGGCAACAAAAAGAACCGCAACGCCATCTACGACGAGCTAATAACGAAATCCTGCATCACGCAAGCAAAGTTCTCCGTGCGATTTGAACATATACAACAGTCCGAATATCAACTACGGGGCAGTTGCCCACCAGACACGACAACCGTCTGGTCGGAGGATCTTCTCATTTTCGGTGGAGGTATGCGGGACTTTTCTCTCTGTTCCGCATACCTCTATATCGCTAAGATACGAAACGAAGCTGTGAAACGATGTGAGCGTCTCCACCAGAGATGTGCGAGGATGCGTTGCGAGAGATGTGTTTGTTAAGAACCAATAGATTCGCTTCATTTAATTAGCCTCGCTCTTCGCAGCTGCGGTGGAAACGGCTTAGCGGCGCGAGGTTTTTGTACGTACAAAACACAACCCGCGTTCGTGTTTGGGTCACAGAATAAATGTTCATTTCAACAGAATTGGTCCAGTAGATTCGGAGAAAATTGGCCGTGACAGACAGACAGACAAACAACCGAGCGATCCTATAAATTTTCCGTTTCTTACGGATGTTCGGAACCCTAAGAACTGTAACTAACGCCCTAAATCTAACTTCTTTCGGTCAGTCCATTCAAAGGTTGTCTGTAAGAGATTGCCCTGTGCGATAAGACCGCCCATTGTACACTTGTTTTTTTAAACGTTTTTACTATGTTTGTAATGAGGTGTACAATAAAGTATATAATAAACTGTAAATAGTTTAAATGAAAAAAATACTTTGAGTGTCAGTTTGAAGTCTGTTTAGTATTTTTAGGGTTCCGTACCTCAAAAGATAAAAAAGGAACCCTTATAAGATCACTCTCTTGTCCGTCTGTCCGTGTGTCACCACCGATTTTCTCAGAAACGGGTGGACCTAGCAAGTTGAAATGTATACCAGATACTGCGGTCCATAGTCCCTATTAGGTATATAAAAATCAAGGTCTTGAGTTAACACGATTAAAAGATATGGACAAATTAAGACTTTCGCGAAAACTTGCAAGTACCAATATCAACTTTTTTAATTTTTCGGATTTTTCATTATTGATAGGCTTGCGTTTAAACACAATCTCTCCTGATGGAAAACGATGATGTGGTCGACGATAGAGCACTCATTCTCGCCGAGAAACTTAAGCAAAATGAGCATAAAGTGAGCTATCATACCACCTAAAGCTTTGTATTGACAGATATGAATAGACACTGTGATATTCCAGCAGTTCTAAAGATTTTCGAAAAGGGAATAGGAGGATTGACATGTCAACGTATTTCGACAACCGCTGTAGCCCGAAACTTGGCGATTAATCAAACCAAGCCATTGAGCCACTTGCCCCTCACAATAAAACACCCCCAAAATACAGCCACACTTAACCTACACGCCAGTGTTGCCATGTAGTATTGTACACGCAGTGTTGCCATGTAGTATTGTACGAAATTACTTGCACAAGAAAGTACCCACTTCCCTTCGGTTTATTCAAACTACGTCGTTACTTCGCCTACCCTGTCCACCTAACATTGACGTTCGCGCGGCGCCTTCCGCACTCACAACTTTGCGTTTACCTACCACTCTATCACAAGTAACCACAGCATATTTTCCAATATCCTAACTTCAGGATTAACGTTGCAAGAAAACCAATCCAATTTGCGTCTTTCATACACCTTTTTGCGTTGCGTTAAGTTTAGTTTTCGCTTGTTTAACTTCAGATGTTAAGCAGATAATCTGGCAAGAAAACAAATTAGATTTGCACATGTTCTGGTCTGTGTTGCGGAGGATTAAGAATGGTTTTTGCTTGTGTGGTGTGTGGATAAGTTGGGATACAGTTTCAGTGATACGATCGGTGTATATCTGCAAGTGTCAACTAGCTAATGTATGGGTATGAGGAACTGTGATTGTTCATTTATTCTTGTTTTGATTTAGAAATAGATGTCTGGTACTAAGAAAGTACGGGTTCTTGGAAAAGAGTAGTATTTTTGGCATTCTGCGTTGGTAGATTGGCTTCTTCAGGGTAATAATGTCTGTGTGAAGGTGTCGTTGGGATCTTGAAACTGTTAGCTCTCGGTCAAGAACCCAAAAATCAATATTCTTGCCTTTATACTTAGTTGAGTAAGTATTTGTTGAACTCCACTTTAGCCTAACTGTCACCATTGACACGTTCTCAACTCGAAATACTGAATTCGGATATTGGTCCTTTGTGTATTACGAGAAATTAAAAAAAAAACGAAATGTACCTACTTATAATTCGAAGAAATAACTTCAAATATATCTGGATTGTAGGTGATGTAGAAGTACCTGTAGATAGCGAAACTGGCATAAATTTAGTTATAATCGTTAGAATTAAAAAAAATCTGAAAATGGTTCTTTAACAGGTATTACAGGAAAATAAAGTCTTTCTAAAGTTACATGTTAAAAATAATTCGGAACCCTGCACGCAATCGGACGATTTTTTTTTAAATTTCCAAAATCCCCACATCTAAAGAATTGCACCGCTTAGAAATTCCACAAAAATAATAGCACTATCCTAAATTCCAAGACGTACGTGTAACTCACTGGCCAGGCGGGGGATAAAGGGCCATCACAAAGGCGCCCCCTAAGGGTGGGCGGCCAGGGGGATCAATTTCAGCGGGTGCCCGTAGTGTAATCGCCTTAGTACACTTTAGTATCGTAATGTGGCCCACCGTAGGGCAGTGTGGCAGTTTATGTGTGTGTGTGTGTGTGCGTTTTCGCGCGAATGATGAGTCTTTGTTTGGCTGCGTTGTGTATTTGTTTTGGGGGTTTGTATACGAGGCTACAGCCAATCATGATAATCTTAAAGGTACAATTCCGTGCATCGCGGCAGATCGCAGCCGCACGCGGTCTGTCGCGTGCGACAATAGGCATCCTAAATAGAGTGAAGCTATACTTCACGCCTGGACTCTACACTGCTAGCTATTAACTCTTTACAAAGCGCAAGTCCTATCCTGTATGGAGTATTGCAGCCACCTTTGGCATGGCTCAGCTAAATACCAACTTGCCGCGCTTGACTCGGCGGAACGCAGAGCTAAGAGGCTCATTGGCGATGTAAAACTGGTGGATGCCAAGCTTCACAACTTTGCTCATCGCCGCAAGGTTGCCTGCTTGTCGGTCTTCCTGGACACTGTCCCCGAAGTACAGTCTGTACTTCGGGGACAGTGTCCAGGAACTCCACAACCTCATCCTACCGGCACCCTTCTACCATCGGACATCTAGATGCACTGCAAGTTACCATCCCTACCTTGTTGCTATTCCACCAATTCGCACTAAACGTTTCCAAACGTCGTTTATAATGCGCACAGCAAAGGAGTGGAACTCTGCCTGCGTCTGTGTTTCCGAACGCATACAACCCTAATCTCTTCAAAATTAGAGCGAACGAGCTTCTTCTGGGTAAACTCGCTCCATCGTCGACTTTGTCTGTGTCATCTATGACCTAGACTAGAGTCAAAAGCAAACTCATCTCAAATTAAAAAAAAAAAAAAAATAGCCATAGTATGAGAATGTATGGCGCCGTTTCCGAGGTCAGCGACAGACGCGTGCGGTCGACTTCGGAAGCGGTGCGGTACATTTTCAAACTCTAAACATTGTCGCATCAGCCGCGCGCGACAACCGCACGCGATGGATCGCCCGCGGCCGCGATCGGCCGCAATGCACGGAATTGTACCTTTAAGATCATCATGTTTGGCTGTAGCCTTGAACACAAATGGGGCGTTGACGATAGAGCACGCTTGCCTTGAAGAAACACAGAGACAGGCAGGAAATTCCACTCCTTAGCTGTACGCACAATGAAAGTATAGCCTAGACGTTTTTGCTCATTTCACCCATACGGGTGGAATGAACTCAGATAGGCAGTCGCGACATGTAAAATACTAGTATTCAACCAAATCCGGTTATAAAGAAAGCCGACCCCAAAATACTTGAGTAAAGGCTTGGCAGATTTCGCAGATTGAACTTATTACAGCAAAACAAACTTCCAGCCGCGACTTGCGACTGCGATAAATCTGGGTCGCACGTATCGCGGTCCGAATCCGTCGCGTCGTCGTGTCGTGTCGCTCGCGTTACGTGGAACACTGCGAATAGATGTGTTTGACGCCATCTTGATTAGTAGGGCTGGCACTGATTATTAAGTTATGAGAATAATTCAAACGGACGATTTGATTTTGAAACGATTTGAGGAGGTCATGGCTAAGCAACAACCGCATGGTTTGATTTTTAAAGTAAGGAAGTGCTTGACTAGATCGTTTTTTGGATAAGTGACCCTGAACATCATATACCTACCGAGATCTTTGAAAGTCGTTACGGGTAGTCAGAAGCCCGACATTCTGACACAAACACAAAGTTCCATCCAGTAACGACCTGCGACGTATCGCGGTCCGAATCCGTCGCGTCGTCGTGTCGTGTCGCTCGCGTCGTAACACTACGACTAGGTGTTGGTGTTTGACGCCATCTTGATTAGTAGACCTGTCAGAGATTATAACTTTATGAAGTATAAAAAAACGGGATTTGCGCGCACGAAGTCACGGGCAAAAGCTGGTATAAAGAGATAACGCTAATTCTTAATTTGACAACCTTAGACATAGATCCATATACTCGTTTTGCAAAACGAACATTACCAGAAGCTATAAAGGCACGTGAAGCGTGAGCGATACGGAGCGATGCCGAGCGATACCACGCGGAACTATTTGGCAGACTTCAGGAGAGGTGGAAGTCATTGAAAGGGAACACATTTTTTGAAGTACTTAATCAAGATTTGCAGTAAGTGAAAATAGGTATCTTAATAGTTGAACAGCCTCATTGGTGTTTTGGTCAAAAGCAGGACTGCTGAGCGTGAAGTCCTATTTACGATTCCCTGCAGGTTTGGCTTAAATGTGCTTTTTGTTTATTAAGGATTTTCTCAATAGCAGCTTGGAGATTGGATGTTTTTTTTCTGAGTGGCCTCTCTCAGTTCTAGGTACCTAGGACGTTGTCAACTGCTCAGCCACTAGGTTAGTATTAAAACGAAAGAATTTCTGGCACTGAGGCGTCAGGTCCAGAGACCTGTCAAACCGCTTATTATTTCCGACATTAGTTAAATTGACATCAACGTCATGTTTGCGTCAAAGTTACGTTTTCAAAGAGGACCTGCCGCCTAAGTGGCGCTACCTGGTGGCGTAAATTTTGCTGAAAACCCTCATTAATATCTCTTGGGACAACTCACACACGGTCATCCGATCCCAAACTAGGCAGAGCCTGTGCTATGGCAACCAGACAACTGATGAGCATACTTATATATTTCTAACTACATACATATTATAGAGAAACTACACCCAGACACAGAACAAATGATCATGCTCATCACACAAAGATTTGTCCTGGGTGGGAATCGAACCCACGACCTCCGGTTTAGCAGTCAGGGTCACTACCCACTCGACCAACAGGCCAGTCAAGAAGCTAATCATTGGAAGAAGCTAATCGCTTGAATTAAGACCGCCGCAGGCAAATTTAACGCGACAATGCGACAACACGTTTCCATAAAAGTTTTTTTGATCGCGCTTCAGTTGAGTAGCTTTATGATTGCTACAACTATACATATAAGCTTGTATAATAATCAGTCGTGGTGTTCGACAGGACTTATCTTTAGAAATCAACACCTAGCGAATGGTGTGAAAGGACTGTCCACCAATCAGAGCCCTGCATGGCGACCCTTCACGCCTGAGGCGCGAAACTCGACACCTTTTTACAATTTACTCAAACAATGACACAAGATCACACGCTTCTTCATTTCAAATAAGACTTTGTACCTCAAAACATAAGGTTGACTTCAGCTTGTGTGCGTAGGTGTGAAAATTGACGCCTATGGCCACACTAAAATCAACAATTTTGCTGTACTTTATACCACAGGAATAAGGGCTATTTTCGAATGTGAGTTTATAACGTATTGTTTAAGGGCTAGTTGCGATGTGTTGGATATTGAATCGAGTATGGTTTGCAGATGGTTGATTTTTGTTTGGTGGTGAAGGTGTTAAATTTAACACCTAGAGTGCTATTTGTGGATGCAACGACAGTTTCCTATTGGTCGGCTCGGGGTATTTGGAGCGCGATAGATAATCCGAGACGGAGTTTTTGTATATCATACCTATATACATGTCATATCAAATGTAGATATTGATATATCATGCACTTTCCTATAGATATAATTATGGTAGGATTGGTGGATACGGATATTGACCTACTTACAGGTAGAAAAATAGCGTAACTTTAAGGAAAATATAATAGTTAAGTACCTAAGTACCTACCTACCTACGAAATCTTATATATTTTTAGCTATAAATTAAATGGCAATAAGTACCAAAAGTTTTATTAAAATTTTATATTGACTAGTCCTGACCTCAAATAAAAAAAAATATAGATGTATAAATCGTCTCAACTCTAATTCCCACCTTGACAAAGTGCCAACATAACAAACCTTCATCAATTTTTCCGCCAAACCAACTGGCACATTTACGCGCCAACGCACCGAGATAGGTTTAGTTTTAATTTTCCCACATCGAACATGGCGGCAACAGTGGCATCAGTCAGATGTCTATTTCCAGCTATCATTTTACAATAATGTAGCCTGACGTAGGATGAGCCAATAGCAACGATTCCCATGTTCACAATCTAAACTTTTTTTTATTGATAAGCTCGCGTTTGAACAGTATCTCACCTGGAGGTCTATTCTGTAAACTTTCACTGTAAGGCGCCCATTACATTACATTACACGGTAGGTTTTGCTGTCAGTTTAACCACAGTCAAGGCTGTGATTGACGGATAACCTATCGTCTAATGCAGTGACTGATGGTTGCATATAATTGATTGACGAAAATCGGGATTTTTGATTAGTCACGACTTTTAAGTGAATGGGTCTGTTTAGTTTTATGTTTATGGAATGGCCATATCAGCCAATAATATTTCGTCGCCATATTTAAGATTATTAATGTCGATTGAACTCCATCACTCACCATCAATCATTCGTCATGACTTTTGGAATTGACTGACGTTTGCATGAGCGTAGGTGTACCTAACGGATGCCTAAAGCTTAGGTCGAGTGAGTTTGAGGTGAACCGTCATTCCAACTTGATTGGTTGGAGTGACGGCTCACTTCATGTTCACTTCACCAAGTTTCCACAGTGAGTGTTTCACAGAATAGTACTTAACCTACTATTATTTATTAGCGATGATGTGGTTGATGATGGAGCACGTTTGCCAACAGGTGGGTTAACTTTTTACTCCTTAGGTACTTATTTTTTAAACCCCGAGGTAATAGTTTACATCTGTTAATACTGACACACCACTGCATAAAAGAACGACGACAGATATATGTATGAATTAAGGTATAGATGTCAAAAAAGTGAATGTCTTTTCGCCGTGTTGTATGCAATGCGTTCCAAAAATATGATAGATATATTTCTTTTATAGGCACTACCTCTTCATTTGAAACTTTTTACTATATTTCAAAAATCATATAGTTTTTATCGACGTGGGTAGGTACGCTAAAAACATGGATGACGTTTACTCTTAAAACTGCAACTAAGAACAGCAATGTTTGAATTTAAAATTCTTTTTGCATTTTGAAACAAAAGCTGCCAAGTTTTTCAATCATAATAAATAACCACACAGAATTTTTATGACTTACAAGTTATTTTAAGTATAATAAGTTACTCGGAAAGTACCTACTTAAACGAAACTTCATTGCGTGCAGTCCGATTAACGAGTCAATAATCGAATATCCATCATTGTATTTATTCGATTAATGCAAGTTATTCGATATAATATTCGCATTGCACCCGAGTTTAATGAACAATATAATTTTACCTACCGCTGTTCAACGTGGGTGTTTCCTGTTCAAAGAATGAACGAAAGGAACTCCAATTGTTGACAGCTGTCATTGGTTTTAAATATGGCGGACCCTTGGGTCTTGTGAACGTTGACGACGAGTACCTAATGCAATAGATGGAGATAAGGTCAGTAAGTAGCTAATTAAAATAATATAAATTACTTACTTATAACTACCTAATGCTGCTATAGTAGGCGCCAGATAAATGTGGAATAAAGTATATTGACCTTTCCCTAATAACTGTTCATAGGTACCTTAACAATTAAATATGAATCGTTTTTAATTATTAGACAATGTTAAGGATCACGAGAGATGATGATTCGGGACAGCTTTGTGTCATTAATTCCGTTTTTCACATTAGAAATGTCAATAATTGTAGGTGGGTCAATGACCGTTATTCCACGATTATCTGGCGCCTACTATAGATAATAAATAGGTAGGTCTCCAATGTCGCACTTTATACCATTTTCGTGTTCCAATTTAAGTTTAAAACCGGAGATATGTTCGAATTTCAAGTTAGTTGAATTCTGTAAATTCACCTTTTAAAGAGATAAGTCTATGTGGTGAATTCATTCCCATATTCCGAGGTCTGATGGTCCCGGCTGGAATTTTTATAACTTTGACTGTCGTCACGTTTGATTGAATCCAGAATATCTGGCAAGTCTTGAAAAGAAGTGTCGTGTTACCCAGTTACAGTGTTGTGGAGTTCAGATAGTATATTTCGTATGTAATACTGGTACCTACTGAGCTGCATCAGGTTAGTTGGAAAAAGGCAGACAGATTGTTTCTTATTCTCTATCGAGAACAGGCGGTATCCACATAGATAATGTACATGCTTATTATTTAAATAAAGAATGTGATTGTCCGTAGTGTTGTGCTGTTGTGCGTCTGTCGTATAAATAATGTAGCGCGGTCGGAACGCGCCACTCGCTGCGGTCTAGGCGCCGCTCGTGAAACAGAGCCGTGGAGTCGATGTTGTGTTTGTTTTTTTATACCTACGTTGTCACACACCTGTGTAAAGCTCTTGGGTTACGACAAAATACGTACTGTCAAATGAGATTATTTGTACAATGATGCATTTTACTGTAGTTACAGATTCAATTCAAAATCCTGAACCAGGTTTTGATTCGAACACACATAATTCAATATAGTTCTATAAATGACAGTGTCATAGGAATTTTAAATTACTTTTATAATGGTGTAACTGGGGGAGACTAATTTTGACGTAGCCGTTTGCATAGTGGACTTTGATAAGGAGCTGTAGACAAATTAACATTCAATCGCGATATCTATTGTAGAAAAATCGTTAAATTTATAGAATTGACATGCACTACCGAACAATCATGAGATCAAACCCTTCAATTTGGTATTTCACGATCGCTTCTAGAATGAATCTTTGTCAAGCCTAGCTCAGTAAATAAAGGTAGGATTTTCGTAAGCTGACTGCATCTACATGCATTCACTCCATTTATTAACACAAAAGACGGCTCCACGGTTCCTGTTCCGCAGCTTGGGTGGCGCCGGCCGCTATAAAATTCGGACAGCGGCGCGGAATCCCACAGATTCCAACTTAATATTAATTGTCGATCGACTAACCTCAACACTCCCCCCTCCCTAACGCCACTGAGTAATCATGCACAGAGAACCTACACCACAAAATGCTCGTACTTAAAAATCGTTCAAATTTAATGTGTGATCATCTTGGTGATAATCAAGGTCAAAAACTTGTCATTATATAAGTAATTTCGAGGACAGTTTACGAATGAAATGCAATTACGAACTTCCTTTAATAATTCGGGAATTACCTACTCTTCATATCTCCTCCGTCTAGTCTAGTATAGACTAATATAATACCTATATTTATTAATAACAAGAAAAAAACGATTTCTAAGAATAAAGTTTAGAAGTGAAAACGTCCCTATGACCAATATGTAGATAGGGCCTGACACCAGTTAAATTATACATTTCTGATGGATTGAAAATGATTTTCATTCATGAATTCAAGTAGGTATACTGAATTGATAGGATAAGATAATAACCATTTATTTGTTCAAACATGAGTACAATACAAACTTCCCACATAACAAATTGTCAGCATGTAAAAGATTTTAAAAATACAAAAAAAAAAGAATTAATCGTCAAGTTTGTCTTTGAAAATGGAATACAAATATTAATGAAATAATACAAATTAAACAGAAAAACATTCTAGAATGTCATATTTAGTGAAATTATTTGTTTTGAATGAATCTTCTGCAACATTGACTGCGGCATCGCCCCCTCCCTGCCTCTCCTACCAGACATGGGAAAAACGTTAACGAATTTTGGATTCTTATTTTAAAGATATGACAGATATTTTTTTTATGTTGACTGTATAGATTTGTATCGTGAATTTTTAATCTGCCGATGTAGATTCTTCGAAAATATTAATAATTTTATTATGCTATCTGATTTTTAATTAATTTATCTAAATAGTTTCTATAATATCAAGAGGTTCGACTGTCCTAATAGTCCAATGTTGAATTGGTTGAATCCTAAGGGTTCCGTTTTGCCGCCTATAACCCACTGCAGGACAAAGGCCTCCCCCAAGTCCTTCCAGGTATTATTTTCCGAGCCATCTAGAACCAGCCCTTGCAACAAGCGTCTAGGTCGGTTCACCCTTGTTTGATAGAACAACGTTTGATATAATATTACTAAATCGAATTTTAGTTGCAATAAAGTCATTTCGAAGAATTATTCATTTGACCGAATAATTCATTGGTAAATTTTTATTTAGCGTAATTATTTATTTGAACTAATTTCATTTCGCCGAATTTTCAAATGCACTAATTTTATACTTTATACCCTATACACCTGCCACCCTCAACTATTGTTACCAGGAGAAACTGGATGCAATCTGGACTTTAGGGCACCCCGACTCGGATAGGTTAGGTTAGAAGGGGATGGCGGGTCGTGTGAGCGAGCGAAGCGAGCTAATAGACGAAGCGGGGCTCCGTCGACCAAGCCCACCCTCGACCATGCATAGAATATTTTAAGGTTTGGTTAAGTGTTAAATACATGGTTATACCATCTGAACATTACATCAAATGAACATTATACCTTTTGATCATTAGCGCAAATGTTGTTATAGCAAATAAATATTCGATGAACTGAAAATTCTGTCAAACGATATTATACAAAGTGATGATTTTCTTAAACGTTGTTCGATTTAGTAATATTACATCAAACGTTGTTCTATCAAACAAGGGTGAACCGTCTAGGTCGTCTCGCCACCTCTTCCTAGGCTGGCCTCGATGACACCAGGGCTCAGATAGTTTTCTTTAAATTAGTAATAGTAATACAGGACAGGACTGAAAGTTTTTTAAAGTTATATCTGTCATCATTCTCTTGTCCTTGCCTCAATTAATTTGTGGTCGGTGGACGGTGCAGCTTTCAGTGATAAGGCCGACCATTGTAATGTTTTCTTCATCTATCTTTTCTGTAACTTATGTAGTGTACATAATAAAGAGTATTCTATTCTATTATATATTATCTTAGCAGTTACCCTTCTAGACGAAATAACACATACCTTCTTGGTTATAAAGAAAAATGTAAACAAATTCATAGTTCAAATACTCGGTAGATACGAGATTCTTAATTCAAAACCTCTATAATAATAGACAAATTTGTATTTAGAATCCGGTAAGCGGTATTTAAACTAAGCATATACCTATGATAAAAAGATTTCCTATCTTTCTCACAGTCCATCTGTTTTATTGGTCTTCCCCTACTTTTATAGCCATCCACAGTTTTCTATAAGCATCTGTGAATCCAGAAATACACCAGCTGTGAAGTGACACGTAATTCTTTCACTTTTAACTCTCCAATTTGAATAAACCAAAATTACCCACTAAGTACGTATCATTACAGGAAAACCGGTCATTAATTTTACGATACTATTCATCGTTATTTTCACATACGCTTTAAGAACCGTTACTCTTAGCCACCACAAGTGGTCACCACTAGCAATCTTACCGATAATTTACGGTCTTTTAAATACGGAACGGAACAGTTTTTTCTTTTGTTACCATTGAAAAAAACCTACTTAAGTACGTAGACGTTAATGTTATTTGATTTAAAGTTGCCTACCGTTACTGAGAAACCAGTGATTTTGAAGGGAACAGGGTTGTCAAGGGACATTATAAGTAGATACAAATACCTGTGTATGCTTTCCAGAAATGCGACTTTGGATAGCAACTAAAAATACGTGTATTTATCAGTTAGACATGAAGGGGATTTTCAGTTTTCATATAGGTAGGTCATACAACAACGAAGTCAAAAACCCAAAATTATTGACTCCCGTGCTTTGAAGAAAAAAATATTAACGCATCACAAATAATATAGTAGTCATTGGCTATTGATAAATTCATTTATCGAATCACGGCAGAAAATGCTGTGATTGACTATTTTCCACATCAATGTTGCGACGATTTTCGTTCCAGCAGTATCCTTAGTTTTAGCAGCTGTTGGCAATCAAATCGGTAAGAGAGATCAAATTAAAGAATAAAAAGACGGTGGAGTAACATCCCTAAGCAGCTCCTTAGTCCCTTGTGGCCGCAAAATTATAGTAAAATCGTATAATTAGGGATGCGGCCGTAATTCCCACTTGCGGTTATAACTTCCTTCCCTATTGTTCGTTCGGAAATATTCGATCGCAGACAGGATGCATCGAGTACTCGCATTTTAATCGATTTCATATATTTTGACAGTTGCGGTTTTTGAGCGACTTTTTTCGATGTGTAACAGTTTTTTTCTAAGTCTCGTGGGTGGGAATCGATGTTTCTTTTGTTCGTTTTTTTAATTAAAAAGCTCAGAAGCAAAAAATACTGTCTGACTCTTTGTCTGTCTGTCAAAAAAGGGATAGATTTTCATGAGAGGAACGTTTTTCTCTATAGTCTAGCCACAAAATGTCACTAATCATTTAGCTGTAACAGTTTAAGGTATCCAAGTTATGAGTATTTATTCTATTGATAGAAGTTATCGCTTTTATATTTTTTGTAGCTCTCAGGCAGCTATTAACCTTCATAACTTACATTACCCATAGCTAAAAAACGAAAGACTGATAAATAAGCTTTGACATCCAACGCTTCATTTATAAACAATACATTAAAAAACTACTAACAAAACCGTCAATGTACTTCAAACGCGTTCCATTGCGTATTCACACAAAAAGTGAGCTTCAACGACAGTGACGCTGGTAATAATTTAATTGACGCACAACTTAAATTGACAACATCCTTTGAAAAAAAAAAGAAATTACTCAGCTAGTTAAGGATAATAAAAAACCGGTGCGTACCATCATCGCCCATAGACCATAACTAATGGAATATGTTACCGACTTGTAATTACCCATGTTTAATGTCAAACAATTAGACGCCATATCTGGCGGAATTCACTTTTCATGCTGGCAACATTTAACATTGAAATAAAAAAATACATCCAAATTGATTTAAGGGAAATAAAAATATCAACTCTCCCGAGTTGATATTTTTATTTTGAATTGTTAAAAAAACAAGAAAATGGTTGAGGTATTATTTTAATCTTGTTACTAAATGCTTTATTAGCTCACAATAAACAATAACAGCGTAATTTTCTGCATATTTTTATGTAATTTTGAATCACAATACGTCTACACTATTTCTTTCGATTAATAAACAAACTACGCAGATTTTCTTCAAAGAGAGCGTATTGCGTATTGCATAACCTAAACTGTAACTATTTATTGATTTAAAAGAGTCTCTGTGGAGTTTCTTGCTCGTTCTTTTCCATAGAGATCTACACTTTGGAACGTGCAACTTGCCTCATCTCTTTGACTGACCTTGACAATCCAAAAGTAAATGGTTTAATTGTAATAAATGCTTTGAGGTTTGACTCGACTTTTGTATTGTTATGGCTCATTAATATTAATCATTACAAGAGTAGTGCTGAATACACATGTACACACAAATACTTTTAAAGCCACAAATTTGAACACATCTACATCTGTCGCTTGCCCAATGACCTATGGGCCAAAATAACTACATACTATGTGGTTGGCCCTGGGCCCTGACAAAGTCGAACTCGAACGAAAGAGCTAGAACTTAAGGGGCCTTTGCCTAACTGTGGGATGATAATGGTAATACTAAATGTATTTTAATCTACAGTACACCATAGCTGGGAAGTATTCCTAAATATTTAGTATTTGATGAGCTTTGGAGAGAGTAAAAACCGATTTATAAGGTTAGTTCTTCATACTCCAAGCACGGTTGCTGTCGGGTTTTCTTTTCATCTTTACTCTCACGTGAATAATCATAAACTTACCGGGATTGTAGTAACCCGTTAACATGGATATCTAAAATCGAAATGATCAAAACTCAATTGCCACATGTACCTACCAATGAATGATCATGACTTGAGATTTGAAAACGGCTTTGATGATTCGGCAATTTTTTTATGAGATGTAATCTATGTACATAGATACCTATTATAGTCACTTGGGTACCTAAGTAACCACCTTTATGTTAAAATACCACCTTTCCCCGTAGGTCACACACAAGACCATTCGCCTTTTTTGTTAGAAAACCACATGCTTTTTTTTTCAAACACCATGTTCCTAAGACATTCGATATATCGACGCCGCCTCGGCCCAATGTGTAACGCTACACTGCTGGCCTGTCATACCGAAGCCGAATATCTACAGTAATCCTCTGGTTATTATGTTACTTGAGTGTAGAACATAATGGTGGGGACTTGGTGAGAACGATGACGTTTTTATAATGGACATCGTTTTTGATGGGATACGACATCGATATAATATGTTGTACTAGTTTTTACCTTACGTTTTGTTCGCAGTAATGTAGATTTTCGCCTAGATTTTCGTGTAGAGGAGTTCGTGGCTACATATTAATAGCAACGCTTGCCGAGGTCGGTCGGATGACCATCTTAACATACCGAGATTCCTCCGTGCTCGGAAAGCACGTTAAGCCTTTGGTCCCGGCTGTCATTTGTAGATCTTTGGCACTCGTTACGGATTGTCAGACGCCAGACAATCTGACACCAGTCTTACCAAGAAGTACCGTGTTATCCAGTTAATGGGTTGTGGAGTTCTGTTAGGCAGCCGCTCCACGTAAAATACTAGTATTCATCTGAATCCGGTTTGACTGGAAGCCGATCCTAATATATTTGGGAAAAGGCTAGGCACATGATGATAGATTTTTCCTATGAGATAGACAGGACCCAGGAAAAGATTTATTATACACATAATCTTCTCCTGGGTTCCGTCTATCTCTCAAAATTCATTAAAATCGGATAAACGATTAAGGAGTACTTTACGTACGCACTTTCGTAGTTCCGAACTCGAACTAAGAATGAATGACAACACGATTTGACAGTAACTGTCAAATCGTGTTGGTCATTAATTCTTAGTGGTTAGGTGATACGGACTAGAATACGCCCGCAACTAAGCCCGAAACTACGGACTTCGGGCGTAGAGAGAAGTCCCCTGATCTTACTGTAATAGGCTCGGGTTGTGGTGCTCGACGATGGAGTAGGCTTGCCAGGAAGTAACCTATTCACTTTTGACTTGAAGACAGGTTTAGGATCGATTAGGAAACATAGACTCCAGGGGATACCACTCCATAGCTGTACGCACAATGCAAGCATTCCTAAAATGTTTTGGGTGCTAGAGAATGGGTTGTTACTAGAAGCTAAAGTTTAGTTCAACAAGTAAATTATGTTTGTTAGCCCTAAAGATTTATGGCCCTGCTTTAAAAGCACTGGGCTGCAAGATATAAATAGGTATTGTCTATATATTCTGTACACCTGAATATTAATTTAGCCAAGTAGTTTTAAAACAACGAAACAGAATCCATGTAAAATCAGCACTTCTCAGTTGAATAAGATGAGTAAATAAACACCAAAACTTTTTCATTTAAACCATGAAAATGAAAACGTAATACATAATAGACACAACGTCCATTCGAACGATTTGTCATTTCGAAAAAAAAACCACACAATACACTCTTATTGAGTGACGACAGATGTTGAATTCGATTTTCGAAATCTGTGTTGCCAACGGAAAAAAATGGTAATAATAGGGTGGAAAAAGGAGCATGTTTAAATTGTTATTAATTTGACGTATTTCGTTGACAAGCCACAATGATACCTTAGTTTATGTATGTAAATAAGGATGATTTGTGGGTTAGTAATGTCATTTATTATCGGTTTGTCGAAAAGTAGTGATCTGTTATTTTCGGTTTCTTTAAAAGTAAAATTTGTAACCTACTTATGATTGTCGCTTATTTTTAACATATGGCAGGTCTTAAGAAATCTTCTGAGATTTTCTTTGATAGATAAAATAACTGAACTTGTAATTGACTTTTTTTTACATATGTAGATAATTCATTCTTAAATGTCACACCTACTAAAAACTAGTACCTACAGACCTAAGTAAAAATCCTAGATACAGTTTTTTTAGGAGTGGGAACTCCTTGCGTCAAATGTCAGTTTTGGGATACCTACCGAGAATGAGCAGGCATCTTCTGGGCTCGCTCATTCCATCGTAGACCATCAGTCGACATCGGGGTCAAGAAATCGATCAAATTGTTTTATTAGTTAAGGAGGGATCCTTAAGAAATAAAACAATTTGGACTGGCCATTTTCCTAGTTCTAGAATTACTGGAATTAAAATCTGTTAAGTAGATATTATACGTACGCTACGGTAAGTTATAGGTCGACGATAGGTCTACGATACAACGAGCGAGCATAAATAATGCCTGTAACATCTTGAAGGCATAGGTGGTGGCAGAGATTTTCACACTTAGGTGCGCTATGAGTGTACCTTAATAAATGTGGAAAGAAATAAATTCCCAAAAAAAATCAAACTCCTCAAATAAAACCCCAGATCTCTTGCTTCACACAAATTATATTCAAACGCCTATCTTTTTCAATGGCGGTTGGCGCGTTTCCGTTGGGTTGCCACAGTGAAGTGTCAAATTACCCCTAATTATCCGCCATCGAGGGACCGGAACGCCGGCTGCCATCGACAATGGAATTATTTTTTTAGAATTACGCTTAAATGCAGTGTGTAATGGAATCTGATGAATGCCTTGTTTTTTTTTAATGTCTATTAAGTTTCATGGTGAATCTATTTTGCATAATTTATGTTTTTATTTGTTAAATGGTGCTTTTCTTAGAGATTTCTCTCTTTTATGTATTTTTAAATACAGGCATAGGCATAGGTACGTAGATTTGGAATACACACATAGTACATCATATTAATGATACCTATGTTTAAGTCACCGAAAAATTTCAAATGCCGTAAGATTGTAAAATAAGAAACTATTGAACTTGGATGGGATTTATTGTATTCAAAATGATTCTTCCATAATATATCGAGAAATTATAATCTAGTAAAGATTTATTACGATCTTACAGAGTCAGTCCGGTGACATTTACATATGAATTCTTCAGGATTACCTACCTAATACCTACCTACTTATTTGAAAGAAAAATATTATCGGAAAATACTATCGGGTCTTTAATATCAATAATTTATAAGCTATATATACCTGACTGAAAAAAATACTGAGGGAGGCTGAGACGAGATTTAGTGAGAAATCTACACTAATAATATTAATACAAAGAAAAAGAAAAATATTGTAGGTATAAAACTATAAGTATCTACTTATCTATTTGTTTGAAACGGATAAACTCAAAAACGATTGAACCGATTTTTTTATTTTAGGGGTAAAAAGCTAACTTTTCAATAAGCGGACGAAGTAACGGGCGAAGTGCTAGTAATTTTTAAATAAAAATAATTATATTTATTTACATTAAACGAACTATAATTATTTATATACCACCATACAATTATCTTTCATTTGTAAAATTAACAACTAAATACTTAAACAACTCGACTAATAATCTTGAAATTATGTACAAACGCGTATAAAAAAATAAACCATTGGCATTAAAAAATAATAATAATTATTCCTTTGGATGTCTTCTAACAATTCCAAGTAAATAGATACTTCACGATGGTTTAAATTGTCTGATTTCAATCGTGTAACATGATTTTAGTATTTGTGCATTTGACAAAACACTAATATACTTAAATCATGTTGTTTTTATTGAGACTTTTTCATTTAGGAGTGCTTATTTGTATATTTAAGGGATCCCACGACAAAAGTCAAAGTCAAAGTCAAAAACGTTTATTTCAATTAGGCCATTAAACGGCACTTTTGAACGTCAGCATTTACAGTTCAGTAAAATATATTAATAAAGTGACTCTACTGTCCATTCGGAAAGGTAGATTCTTATGGAGAAGAACGGACAAGAAACTCCATAGTTACTCTTTTCAAATAACGACTTTACAAAATTTGGTATACAAAAATCAATTTAATATTATGTGAGGACGATACACCCAGAGTATGCTACTTATAAGAACAAAGTATAACCAGCAGAGGTACTTATTACTTTTCTAAAAAAAAAAAAAAAATTAGGTAAATGGTACTCACATATTTACAGATAATCTTAATAACCACCAATTAAACAGAAAATAAAAACACAAAAAAGAAACAGTATACCCATCTATAAAGTTAATTCATAAATCAACCAGTTTGATTTTGTCTACACCCTTGATTGTCCTATGGAGCAGGACCAGCATGTTTCCAAGCATTCTTATCCTGAATGTAATCTTCTAATTTGTAATATGCTTGTTTACAAAGTGTACTTTTAACATAAGTTTTAAATTTTCTTTCATTTAGTTCTAATATGTCAGTAGGTATTTTGTTGTAACATTTAACACAATACCCCATGAAAGAAGTGTGGACTTTAGCTAATCTAAAAAATGGTTGATCTAATTTGTCTCTATTTCTAGTATTAAAATTATGTCTATCACTAATTTTACTAAAAAGATGTCGACAATTTTCTTGTAAAAAGTAAGTATCTAATGTTAAACATGGGTTATTCTTGTCAAGTTTGGTCTATAGATACGAGTGCCAAGTTGTATACGAATCCGATCAGTTGGTTAGACGTGAATAGGTAACAAACAAAGGAACAGATAGACAGAGTAACTTTCGTATTTGTAATATAAGTATGCATCCTATGGAGTACCTAACTCTATCATACACGGTCTACGTCACACGAGTGAAGACAATACTCACTACTTTAGCGTTACTTTAAGATTAATAGATAGATATTAAACATCCTATGGCATGCGATCAAATAGTTTTATTTTTTACCTTTAATCTATAAAATCAAATCATAGTTATTTAAAACACTATTTAAAACTAAAACCGTCTCACATGACAAGACCTCCCTAATCCAAAAATCGATAAAAACCGAAGAAAAAAATACAAAAAAATGGCACAAGAAAATTTATTCAGCCATCAAACGTGGATATAAAATAAATAATCCACGATATTAACGATAACAATACAGTGCGCGAGCGCACCGCGCAGTGATCTATAGATCATTTTAGCTCGATCCCTATTAGCCTGGATCGCAAACGCCCCGCCTACGAAGAAACCCACTGAACATTAATTGGGTACAAAAATCGATGTAGAAACGCCCATAATACGGCCGTCTCCCTCAGACCTTTGAAACGATGTATTTCTATCTCTGCCTAGCGGGTGTCGTTAAGCACTCGGCTTGTTCGTTTTCGTCGCAAGCGCAGATCAGACGTCACAATGCCGGGCTTCTACAGAAAAATAGTATGTTTGTACTCTTTTATTTTTACATACGACGCCGCCCGTCGCCGTGTGCAATATTTGTGTTGATTTTTTTTTACTTATAAAACGTCTAATTTGAAAGTAAGTTGGCATCTTGGGACGCGCCGAAAGGTCTTTTTAGGAATGGGACTTAAGTTTTTTGTTTTATGTCCTTTGATGAAGTTGACAGTGTGGCGGAATGTTGATCGGAAAGATTTGGAAAGGTGCAAAAAATTGCTCGAGTCACATAGAGTTATGTATTGGTCGAATGTGGGCAGGAGGCGGCGACGTTTGATATAATTAGTCTGTAAGAAGCTGAAGTGAAATGGATACGTTATTGTATTAATTTTTGTGTGCATACCTTAGATACAGCATCAGTTTTGAGAGCTACATTTCAAGTCTTCTTGAAACAAATTAAAAAAATAGGTACCTATCTGTAACATCCATATTATTCTTTCATTTCCAACTATTGTCAAGTATCAATAACACTTAAAAAGTTTAAATTGCGAAATTCATCAAAAAAATCTTCGCGTATTCAATTCATTTATCGTTTTCCAATCACAACACTTCTCTCCACTCTCCGCTAGATGGCGCTGCTTGCAGCTTTCAAAAGAAATATTAATTGGTAGGTTTATTAATGTGTTACATTCTCAATACATTTATAATTTATTCTTCACATTGTATACAAATGAGTTTCGTAAAAACTAGTCCTTACAAAAGGAGTGTTCAGAGAAATTGATAGCATTAATTAGGGGGCCATCATTATTAGAGTTATTGAAGGAGTAAAGTAGCTTTTTTCAAGTCATACCTGATTTGTTGGCTTATGACGATATGGATTGGTAATTAAGTATTGTTTACTGTTATCAATTCAGGTAGGCAGGTAGGTATCCAAAAAAAAGGAATCCACTACGGCCGGTTGGTAGGTACTGGCCGTTGCGGAATTTGTTCGAAAGAGTCACAGCGGCCTTGGAACGCAAAGGGCATTAGAAGGAACACGGATGGGTTCTAGTTAGTAAGAGTCTGTCACTCCCTTCCGCTCCGCCCAGAACGGAAGGAGTCCCTTGATGATAACTTCAAATCCAAAAAAAAACGAAAAACACTGGCCATTGACATGATCATCCTACCTACTTCTTTCCACAACCTAACAGTCCATCTACGTCGTGTCACCCAGTTACTGGGCTGTGTAAGTCGGCCCATGTAAAATACCCACTACTGGTATTCAGCTGGATCTAGATCTTCAGTTAGACTGGTAGCCGACCGCAACATAAAACTACTTGAACTAATAATAAAGAAGATTAAAAAAATATTATCCGGTTTGACTGGAAGCCGACCCCAATATAGTTGGGAAAAGGCTAAGCAGATGATGATTTATTAAAAAATTAAAACAATATTTAATTGAAAAATGCTACTATAGTGTAAAGTAATATTTAAATGATAAAATATAAGGTATAAAGAGTCTGTGTGTCCAGTGGTATTATTGAATTTATTTTAAATATAAGTTTAGCTATTTAATGCTTCCTCTCTCCAACATAATTATATTTGTTTTTTGCTGTGCCCGACGGGGACCATAATGATCACAATTTCTTTTTTAAATTTACCACCTAAGTGCACATTGTGGAATGCAAATAAAGTAGTGAGTATTGAGTGGCTGCGGGAGACTAGGTTGATTACAAAATCCTAATGATAAACAAGGATTTATTGTTTGTAGGACGTACATTATCGCTGGAAGTATTGATCGGATTGCGAAAATTATTGATTGATACGAAGCCAAAGTAAAGCTGACAGCCATAGTCTACTTTCTATTATTATTACTAGCCCGTATTGCCCCACTGCTGGGCAAAGACCTCTCTCCATTCCATCCAATGCTCACGGTGCTGAGCCTCTTCCTTCCAATTCGTAAGGAAGACATCCAGGTCGTCCCGCCATGTCCTTCGCGGCCTACCGCGGCATCGTCTCGCTGTTTCAGGGTTCCAATCCTTTATTTTACGGGTCCACAACTTGTCACGGCAGACATGTCCGGCCAGTCTTCTTTCTATCCTGGAAAAATGGATGGCTGCTGTGTGCTGTGGGATACGAAACGGAAGCGAAACAGCAGGAAAAAGGGTAGTTTTCTAAAAAATAAATATTGTCCTTCAGCTGGGTCAAATATTGGATACGTAGGTACCTACCTATTTTTTCTTATGTCACGTAAATAAAACTGCGAGTCGGACTCGCGTGCAAAGGTTCCGAACAAATTTCATATATGTAACAAAAAACTTATAAGAAGTTTTTGTCGATTATCTGCATTTTTTTTCAAAATTTTAGGCTCATTTTTTCGGAGATAAGGGGGTAATGGTAATTTTTCGTCTTATTTCTTGAATAACTTCAAAACTATTTATTTTAAAATTATGAAAAAATATAATTTAAACCCTTACAATAAACCCTTTCATTTGATATGTCACACTGCATACTGTGTACAGTTTGAAAAAAATGTTTTTAATTTTCTAGTTTTACCCCCAAAAGTGACCCCCGTACTCAAGATTTATTTATTTACGTAGGTAAAGCATCCGTATTTGGGTCACAGAAGTTCAAATGTGTAAAAAATTTCAACAGAATCAGTCCAGTAGATTCGTAGAAAATTGGCTGTGACAGACGGACAGACAGACAGACACCCGAGTGATCCTATAAGAGTTCCGTTTCTTACGGATGTTCGGAACCCTAAAAGTATAGGAACGTACCTCTTTATACCTACATAAATACTTACAAGTGACGAAACATGCCCCCATTCCTGAACTTTGATGCGTTTTATCTTGATTTGATACAGCAAACAAAACATGTTCAATATTTTTGATAGTCTAACTGACGCACTAAATAGAATCATATTTCAACCCAGAAATCATCCCCAATAAATCCAAGAAAAACCTTCATTCATAGGTACTAAAAACAACATTCCATTCATTCGTTCACAAAAACATTCCTTTACAAATCAATCGTTCCCCAACCTCGTCAGTTCCAACAGAACCACAGACTATAAAACTCTTAACGACTCAAAAGAGACTGTCTATTAAAGGCATAGACTACACAAAAGTGCTCCAGTGTGACTTAGAAAGATCTGTGGCACGCACCGATGATCCTGTGAGGGTAAGAGCCTCTTGAGTCCTAAGGGAGGTCTTAAAGAGCCCTAGGGCTTCACATATACGTAGGTACCTAGGTATATTATGACGTATGATTCTACCTTTGAAGATGTCAGGCATTTTATGTAAGGTAGGTAAGTATTTAATGTGGGCTCGGAGTAAATGCTTCGTAGTGCTTGAACTATGACTGGTGACTGGGAGTCTTTATATAGGTACAGAAAGAAAGAAAAGAAAGAAATATTTGACGCAATACATCACACTACACACTCATAAAAAAAACCAGCCAAGTGCGAGTCGGACTCGCGCACGAAATGTTCCGTACTATTATCTATTAAAACGGCAAAAAAATCACGTTTCTTGTATAGGAGCCCTTAAATATTTATTATATTCTGTTTTTTAGTATTTGTTGTTAAAGCGGTAACTTTCAACTGTCTAGTTATCATGGTCCATGAGATACAGCCGGGTAACAGACGGACAGACGGACAGCAAAGTCTTAGTAATGAAATGTGACAATCATTTAAAAAAACCGGCCAAGTCCGAGTCGGTCTCCCACACGAAGGGTTCTGTACCGTAAACCGAAAAAAATATGTTTCTTGAATGGGATCCACCTTTAATTTTATCTCATTTAATTTTTATTAATTGTTGTTATAAAGGCAATAGAAATATGCACTATGAAAATTTCAACGGTTCGGTTCTTGAGATAGAACCCGCTAACAGACGGACGGACAGCGGAGAATTAGTAACAGGTTTCCGATGGTTACCCATCGGGTACAGAACCCAAACTCGACCTTTGACGTTGTTTTGGTGTTTTTCTCAGAGTAGCTAGGAAGACGCAGCGTTAGAAAGCCCCACCAGGTGGACCGATGACCTGGTGAAGGCCGCGGGAATAAGCTGGATGAGACTAATTGGGACAATTACGGGCCACTGCCCCCTAAACAAACATCTTTTTAACATTGACGCCACAGACAGCCCACTCTGCAGAGGCTGCTTTGATGCCGAAGAAACAGCCGCCCACGTCATTCTGGAATGCGAGGCCGTGGCTACCCAACGTGAACAAATCCTCGGAACGGCGAGGTCGCTCCGCGAAGCCTGTGAAGCTCCCAGTAAACTTCTGTGCTTCTGGGCGGAGCTAGGCTGGCTAACTAAGCCAGGACACCTACGCACAACGGACCGAATGGGAGTCTTAGTGCGGAAAATGGAGTCCCTACTCTACTCTACTAAGCTGGATGAGGGACGCACAGGTGTCCAGCACTGGACGTCTTTCGGCTGAATTGATGGTGGTGATGAGCCAGCTCGGAAACACTGAACTGTGTTATGTAATTTACTGATTCATCATCAGCCGAAAGACGTCCACTGCTGGACATAGGCCTCCCCCGAAGGAGTGTCATAATCGCCACGCTTGGCAGGCGGGTTGGCGACCGCAGTGTAGCTGTTGCAATGCACAGAGAATGCTGCTGCCCATACTCTGGTGAGTCCCTTAGTCGCCTCTTACAACACTGGAAGTGATGGGATAGTGCTATTCTTTTACGTCCGTACATAACTTACTTTACTGAATAAACTTCATTCATATTTTTCCATTTCACCAGCTGAGACCATATTTTGTTAACATACACGTCATTTTCCTCTCTTTTATTGTCTCTATCAACTTATTTCCTCAAGAAAATATATTACTTCGGGTTGTATTGAAAATATTGTTAATAGAAGCGATGGTTTGTCAAGCTTTATTGACGAGCAGTAATTATCATCGACCTTCGTTTAGATTACCTATTATTGGCTAGGCTAGGCAAAGTATAGTTAAAAATGTTTTTCAAGACCATATTTTTAAAGGCAATTAATCCCTTAACCATTTGCACTACAAAAGTAGGTCCAAAGTGCAATACTGAGGCTCAAACAAAAATATCAAGACTGAATTAATATCATACGATTTTAAAGCTAAAAGAACTGAACCCACTATTTAACAGTTAATGCCATAAGAGTCGGTTCATAAAAAACAAGACTTATTTAATCAATTAAACCGAAAACAGTACGAAATCGGGCTGACACCAAATATTTACTAAAATTCCAACTTTACAGCACTTTTCACAAGCAAAATTGACCTTTAGTGCAATAAGATAAAAGTTACGATGAATGGAGATAAGTTTGTAATTTAACGGCCATCCACGCAGTGTCAAAATGTGCTTTAATAAAAAATATTCTATTTAATTTAAATGTCTGTGATAGGATTTAAGAAACCATAGGTTTCATGAAGATGAATTTTAATTTATTTAGAGCAACAGATTCATTTGTAAAACTCGGTTTCTCGAATGAAAATGATCAAAAAAATGTTGTGACAATTGTCAAATGCGTATTATTTATCTGTCATTGCTTGAAAGAGTTTTCAATAGCGAATCTCATCATTTGAGTTCCGTCGGAACGATATTTTTTTCCAGAAACGTAATTATTTTAATAATTCCGATAAGTCGCTCATTTAGTAAATGAATTAGGGTGTTGCTACACCAATCGATCGATTGGTGTGGTAGGCTTGGCTGATCGACGCATACCGGGCGAAAAACAAATGATCAATCGAAGTTGATCGATTGGGGAGAAAGAAGTAGTAAGTATCGATCGAGGTCGACTAATGCATTCTACCATCAATCGATTGGTGTAGTAGAAACTATCGATGGACATCGACTAATCCATTCTACCATCGATCGATTGGTGTAGTAATACCCTAAGATGCAGTATTGCCTGACGAAGCTACCTTAACTCAGCCGATCGTTCTTAGGTCAAGTGAACTTCAGGCAGTCTGGATGCACCCTAATTATCTATCTTTTTGTACTATGTATTGCTAGGCTAACGTTTGACCATTACCTCCTTCGATGGGAAGCGATGATCCACTCGCCATGGTATGTTGCCGTCTCCGACTAATCCATCGTGAACGCCTCTAAGTCGTCATGCCAGTATTTCTTAGGCCTTCTTTGGCGACGATGCCTATCCTCTGGCTCCCACTGCGAAAAAACTCAGACCCATCACTTTTGATGCATACCCGTCCAATCCCACTTAAGCCTGGCAGCCTTTATTTAGCATGTTTCTATTTTATTAACAATGCAGTTCTTTTCGAATTTCAAATTTCAATTTCTTTATTTGTGTTCTAAAATGGCGGACGTCACAAGACAACGATAGAATTTCGTAGTGATGAAGTTTAGAGAATGACTGAACAGTTGATCACTCAAAAAATCTCAGAAGCATGAACACTCCCAGTTTTCATGATTGGAAAGGCCAATAAAATACCATGCGAACATACCAACACGCTATAGATAAGATCATTATGCCAATAATGATTATTGTTGCAATAATTAAGTTGCTTCATGGTGTGTGCTCCAGAGTTACGAGCTGTGAATTATCGATATGGCTGCACCCTGTCTAACGGCTGAACATTCTCTGGTGTTGGCTGTAAATGGCTCGAGTTCACTAGGTATGTCGGTTTTAATAAGCTGTAAGTATGCTGTTTTAATCATGGGTGGTCAATGGTTAACTGATAGGGCGTTGACGTTCAGAGGCTCAAGACAAGTGACATTCTGTCAGCGGTAGCGTGACGAAGGCAATTGTCCAAACGTCATAAAGGTATGCGTTGCCAAACGCTGTTGAAATGTCACGTGATCAATCCCATATGTTTTGGCATTTCGACAATCACATTCGCTAATACAGGCTCTTTGTATAGAGCCTCAGGTCGCGAAATAATCGTAGTCTTATAACTACTGACGTGGATCCATTATAAACGATAAATGATATTTATTTTTGTAAGTAGGTTAATCATAACACTTTTACACGTCAATCTTTTTGGGTAATTTTAAACTAGATGAGACCGGTGTTTCCTAGCTGACTACCCTGAGAAGAAACACCGAAACAAAGCAAAGGTCAAAGTTTCTTTTAGTTCATACAATCGTTCTGGTCAAATCATATGAGAACCATATAGGTTAATATCTGCAGTGGTCTTTTGAGTGAACCTGTCCGGACAGTTGTCAAGCATTTGTCAGTTATCGTGTAGCTCAAACTTAAAACTTTAAGGAGCTCAACGATTTGACATTCTTGTAGTTTTATCAAGGTATAATTTGTATTATTATTTCATTTAAACCAAGACGGCGTCGGCTTACCAGTATTAATACCAGTATTTTACATGGAAGGACTGTCTATCTGAGTGCCAATTTGACTAATTTTTAAGCTTGTTCGCATTCGCATGTCATTCGCTATAAAATGTATGAAAATTGAGGCTTTTTTGACGGATTGCGACTGAGATGCGAATACGAACTTGGCCCTCTGACGTCAACAACCCAGTTACTGGGTATCACGATTCGCTTTGTCCTTTTCCTATTCCTCCGCTGTTCTTTTCTGATTAATTTCGTCGCAGGATCCAAGACAGTTGAACCGCTTCTCCGAGACCCGTCGAGCTTCATTGACTCGGCGTTTTTCTGCTGGTCGCCACTGTTGATTCAGGCTTTCAGGAGTTGCATTGATTGGATATGTGTGGCGGGCTTGTATCTAATAAAAGAAACAAAAAAACGCTTTGTCCAGCCATCTATGGCTGTCAAACATCTTTTTTGATGTGAAACATCTATAGCCGCGGGCATTTTTTTCGAGATAGGTTTGCTCTTCGCTCTTGTCTAGGTCAGAGATGACAGAGACAAAGTCTACGATGGAGCGAGCTTACCCAGAAGAAGCCTGTTAACTCTAACTTTGAAGACATTAGGGTTGTGTGCGTTTGGAAACACAGACGCAAGCAGAGAGTTTCACTTCTTTGCTGTGCTCATTATAAAAGACGTTTGGAACACTAAACGTTTCTTTTCAATTCGCACTAAGAGATCTCAAAATTACAGCCGGAAGGAATAACTTAATATGCTTTCCGAGACACGGAGGAGTCTCGGTATGTAAACCAGATCATTACATAAAGAATCTTCTAGCAAAATTTATGTTTTTCTTTATCTAAAACCTGAGAAACGAGACACTACATTATCTTGTTTATTATCTAGATCGCAATCAGACAGCTAAAATAGACATCTCATGGCTAAGAGAAGACGTGTGCATTCAATTTATTTCTTATTTCTTCATTACGTTTAAAACTGGTTCCTAATTAATTTATGGTTTAATTCTTGGCAGTTTTATAATATGAAAACTTTTTTGTACTTTCGGTTTGTTTATTTTACTTTTTTTACGTACCATAGGTATTTAGTTACTTTAGGCTCTGGGAACACTTTGTTTTCTACCATAAAGCCATAAATCTTAAACTATTCTAGCAGGTATACATTTGAATTTAATTGCCGGAGTCTGTGTTTTGATGAATTTGAGATATTTAATCTCACTCGTCGACCGTGCTATGATGGTCAAACGCAAGCACGAACAATAGAAAAAAAAAACAAAATCATAATTTAAATACAATTTCAGTTACTAGTACCTACATAAATTAACATTGACCAAGTTCTATTTACAACAAACTTATGAGTTACTAACTTCTGCCAGCAACTCCGGTCGCGTGAATGTCAAAAAATATTCCAAGAGACCATACTCCCGTGACTTTAATCTTCTCTGTGCAAAATTCCATCCAGATCCGTTCAGACGTTCTGGCGTAATTAAGTAACACATCCATCCAAACTTAGTAACTTAGTATCTACTATGATTGTAATTAAATGAATGGGTTCCTTCTAGACATACGTGCTCCATTTTCGTCCACATCATCGCTTACTATCAGGTCAAACGCAATCCTGACAATAATAATAAAGTACATTATTGAAAAAAAAATGTTTATTTCCATTACAATAGGCATTTTGATACATATTATTGGAGATCACCTTTTAAGCAAGGAATTGCTTGTATTAGGCTCCTTAGGACTCCGCACTTCCACTTGTAATTTATGCAATTGAAATGTAGACAATGTAAACATGCAAGACTAAAAAATAAAATAAAACATTATTATTTTAGCTAGTATCATTTTGTATATTGAGAAATCATAAGTCCGTTAAGTCTCTTTTAATACCTTCTATTTACTTTAAGCACATTAACTAAGTTCTATTTACAACAACCTTATGTCTTATTAATTAACAAGACACGAGCTTTAGCGTCCATTAATCGATACTTATTACAGCCGATTATGGTAAGGGAAGCCGTATGAGGCGTCAATGTTGACGTGAAAGGTCAGATATATTATCACGTGAACACTTAGCTGTAAGGAGTGACCTGATGACCGGCAACTTATCTAAACTCATAATAATCTATAATAAAAAAAAATACAGAATTTTAGTATCGGAAGAATTCAGAAATAATAATGTTTTTTTTTTAACAAGTCCTTTCACTAAACTTGATATAACGTACTGCCGGTCGATTCTGTAAACATATCGAAGTGAAGGCTTGGGTGAAGTGATCACGAGGTGAGCTCGACCGGCAGCACAGTTTGTAAAACATTTTATATTTCACACTGTTAACGGCCGGATTCAATAACGCATCTGATCTACCTTTAGCCAACTGTCAAATTAGCTACCAACAGTAGGTGAAACGTCATGTTTGCCTTTGTAACACGACGTTTCAGCTACTGTTAGCTAATTTGACAGTTTGTTAAAGGTAGATACGTTATTGAGACCTGCCGTAAGAGTTCCATTTTATCATTCGGACGCATGGTACCTACCCTAAAAATGCCTATTTTTAGGGTAGGTACCATGCGTCCGAATGATTCTGATGATGATCTTAATGATGATTCTATTACGGTTTATTTGTTTTATAGAGGGTTCCTCTAGACTGGTCTTTTATAATGCGCACAGCAAAGGAGTGGAACTCTCTGCCTGCGTCTGTGTTTCCGAACGCATACAGCCCGCTCGCTCCATCGTCGACTTTGTCTCTGTCATCTATGACCTAGACTAGAGTTAAGAGCAAACCCATATTAAATGAATAAATAATAATAATATCTAAAAATATTTCACAGGTAAAAAACAACTTTATCGTTAAGTACACTAGGATATTTTCTTTCCCTGAAAATAACTCGGTTCTTGTTAGATAGACTGGACGGATGCGAAGTCGCGGGAAAAGGCTAGTCTTCACTTTCCGAATCACTGACAGTTTTTTTTAATTTTTTTTTGTTTTTCTCCTTTATGGCAACTGAGCCGGATCCAACTATTCTGCCAGTGTCACGTCGTGACGGCAGCACAGAGGTAGGTCGTCGAACTTTGTACTTCTTGGTAGGTGTTAGTCCAGATAACCAAAGCATAAACCGCTGGTCGTAATGATATTTTGACATTTGGAGGCTGTATTTGTCTTGATGCGTGACTAATTTAAATCTTGAAACCTACTAATTTCAAAAGTTTTGTATGAAAAATCTTATTGATTGGGTTAATAAAGTCGAAACTGGTCTATAATATAAGAAGGATTATGATTTACATCGATTTTGTGAAAAATGCTCCAATCATTGAGGTAGGTACATCATAATCGATAGTGCCAACCTAACGTAGACTAAAACAATAAGTATCGATGTTCGACAGTTGGCAAGCCTTGCTGGCACAGATTGTAACAAATTTGTTATTTATATTTCGTTGTCAATATAGATTTTGCCATAGTTTTTCTAGAACTAAGTAAACATTTGATCGGAAAAATTGAGGAAATTAGACTTACGTACCTTAGTAAGAAGAATGAGGAGTTTGTGGTGAAATAGTAACTAGCCGCATGGGTCGATATTCGAGGTTAAGCAACTCTTGCTGAGGTTGGCATGTGGATGGGTGACCATAAATTACATACCTAGACACCTCCGTGCCACGAAAAGAACGTTAGTGATAATTATTATTATTTATTATTTAGCAGCTCGGCTTGCCCACGCTGTCTACACGAAGATAGTAGCTGCCCAGTCTCTTGCGAGGCGCATCGCACAAAAAATACAGGTCCCACTGCAACTGTCTGACTTATACAGGCGAGCTACTGCTGAACGCGTCCAAACGATGCGATTGATGTCCGAGCTACTGCCATGTGCGAGTTACTGTCAGCAGGCAGGCGAGTGAAAATAAAAAATGTTGAAGTAACTCGGATGCGAGCTACTATCCAACTTGCACGTGAAAGTTACTCGTAAGATACGCCAACGATGCGGGATACTGCACTGCAGCTACTCGGCAGGGTGACTCCCAGGGTTGCGGAATTTGTTCGAAAGAGTCACCGCGGCCCTGGAAAGCAAAGGGCTTTAGAAGAAACACGGATGGGTTTTAGTCAGTAAGAGTCTGACACGCCCTCCCGCTCCACCCAGAGCGGAAGAAGTCATTTGATGATTTCCCATCCTTAAAAAAAAAAAAAAAAAAAAAAAGGGTGACTCGCACGCTAACTCGCACAGTGTAAACTAGCCATGAGTTAGAAATATAAAAATGGAAATACAAAGAAATTAATAACGAATTATTACCAAGGGATTAATCATTTGAAATGTGGGGTTTGGATAAGCTACCTGAGATTTTATATCACTAATTCTGACCCCAGTATCAAAACAGAACCAAGTTAATAAATACAAAATTTAACATCAAACAAACACAATATTACTGTTTACTTTTTGGCTCTTTTTAAACAAAACAATCAAAACCTCTGCCAACAGAATTACAATAATAACGTTAACCTATCAAATTCATAAAGACTACCACAGACAATACAAACCCGCGATTCTTGAATTTCTGAATTTTGAGCATTTAGTTAACGAAAATTAATATATAAATGTACAAATGTATTTATGTCGCAGTCAAATCGTTTAATCAGTCTTTTCATTTAACTACTCTGATTTTTCAACGACCTAAGTGATATCTTTGGTTCAATATCGTTTAATGAATTGCCCATGCCACTTATGTCGCTGATTAAACTAAAGTTCAAAGGAAAGGCTAGGTTTTTAATGAAACGGCTGATTAGGCTGCGACATTATATCAAAGACGACCTAAAGTAAGAAACAAATTGTTTATCTTTATTATTTTTGGCAAGCGAGAAGAGAGCTCAACTATCTCTTCTGATGGTAAGCGATGATGTGGTCGACGATAAAGCACGCTTGCCTAGAAGTAACCCATTCACTCTTGACTCAAAGAGGTTGTAGCTATCAGGAACCACAGAGTCTGGCAGAGAATTCCACTCCTTAGCCGTACGCACAATGAAAGTATTCCCAAAACGTTTTTCCGTACCTATGGAAAAAAGGAACAAAAAAACTCAGCAATTTCCATGAAAACGCGTTGTCTCATTATCGCTGTCGCCTGTCTGTTGAGCCTTAAACCCCAGAACACAAGAGAGGAGGATAATAAGGAATATTCAAATCAGTGTGGAGTGTCGCCGCGATATTCAATAACAAGCTTTAAAACCACGATCACACCGCGGTAGAACGTAATAAATGTTATTCAATGTGAAGGGAACGAGCTGTGTTTGGTTGTGGTGGTTCCGCAGGTAAGTCAGGACGAAAATTGTTCAGGAAGCGTTAATATCGGTCTATCGTTTTCCCAGCTATGTTTGGGTCGGCTTCCAGTCTAAGCGAATACAGCTGAATATCAGAATTGGTCCGACTTCAAAAAAAGGAAGGAGTATGTTTGTTTCCTCATAACTCCGTCATTTATGAACCAATTTAAAAAAATCTGTTTTATGTAAAAGAATATAATTTCCGGTTGATCTCATAGAAATTTCATCAAAATCGGTTCCGTAGTTTGGTTTTTAAATCAAAATTGCTGGAAAAATATGCCATCCAAGTAAACGAAATTGCAAATTTTGCTTACCTGCGACTATCCAGTGGTGTTAGGTGTGGGGTACCACTAAAAAGTGTAAAATTTAAAACCTTTTTACAAAAACATGCAACCGACTTCCAAAAGCAAAAAAAACGCTGCATAGTATGAAATAAGTTTTTTTTTTTTCATGGAACGATTTCCTGTCTGACCTCCACATATCAGTAACTGGATAACACAATACCCATTGGTAAGACTATCTGTCTGACTTCTGACTTCGGTAACGACTCTGAAAGATCTACAAATGACAGCCCGGCCAAAGACGCAATTCTACAATTTTTTAAGCAACATTCCCATTCGCATCTCAATCACATACTGTCAATTTGTTTTTTAAAAATAAGGTTTTTTTTTTTAATTAGTAGTATTAGCACTGGACCAACTACTTAACTTGCTATCCGAGGTACAGAGGAAAGAAAATAAACCCCGTTTATTCCGCCAGAAATGACGCACAAAAATTAAAAGAAAATAACTTATCAACAAAGTAAATACCTGTTTCACTGTCAAGCTATGTTGGAGCCGGACTTTAGCTACCACGACTCTATGGTCACACCATAAACAAAACAGAACACAGTGTGTGTCACTATTTTAGGGATGGTCACCTATTCACATATTAAACTAGCCAGCGTTGCTTAACCTTGAAGATCAATGTTTACGGCTAAAAAACTTCTACGCCAAATCTTCATCTTAGGTCGTCGACCTTCCAAACAACAAAACCGAGTAAATCCCTTCTCAGATTTAATTCAATTCTACAAACAAATCTCACACCCACTGAACCCTAATCATCTAGAACCTTGTCGAACTCACCCGCCGAATTTTCTAATCGTTATCCTGGAGATTTTCTTCCATTCTCACTGTGACAAAGGTGTATAATCCCGAGGAGGGGTTCAATAAGTGTTCGTCGAGGGTTTTCGATAATTTCGTTATAAGATTTGAGGTGAGGGGAAGGTGTCTTTGCATTCAAGATGATAAATTGTGGGGATTTGGAAATAAGACTTATTTCTAAGATCGTCTGAAGTGTGGACGCAATTTGGTTACGGATTCTCTGATTAGAAAATTAAGAAAGGGACTTAGTAAATTTAAGACTTAGTAAAGGTTTTTGCTCAAAACAATCTACTACTCGCCTTTTCATAACTACGGTGGGGTCGGCTTCAAGTCTAACCTGAGCCAGCTTTGTAACAGTATTTCTGGATGCAGCTGAGTAACAGTAGTTTACATGGAGCGACTGCCTACCAGACCTCCACAACCCAGTAACTGAGAAACACGATACTCCTCGCCTAGGAGTATCGTCAACGTCGAAAATCCGACTCAGCCTTGCCTAGGAGTAGGGCTGTGTCAGATTTCCTAGCTTCTAACAAAAATCTATGCTCAAACTTAATTCTTCAATAATAATAATAATAATAATAATAATAATTTATTCATTTGCAAACATGGGTGATGATATACATTGATGTCATAAGATAAAAAGTTCTCCATATTTTGCCAACATAGGGGCATGCAAATTATCATAATTTAAAATGAAATGGGTTTTAAAAAATAATCATTACAGTACACAATACAAAATTATTAAAATGTCAAAAAAAAAAAAAAAAAATTGCCAAGAAACAAACATCACAGTAAAATATTATTAAATGTCAAATTATGTTGTCAAGAAATGTAATGTCATCGATTATAATGATGAACAATGAAATCACTTGTAACAAATCACAGCATTAATACAATGTCAAAGTTAAATAAATCTTAATGTCAAATAATGCAATGTCAAATAACTTTTTATAATAAAAATAATGATACTATGTCAAAATTAAATAAATATCAATGGCAAATAGCTTACAATTTATCATTAAGGAATTCGTCAATGGTATAATAACATTTCTCCAATAATAGATGTCTTAATTTATTTTTGAATTGAATAATATTTAAGTCCTTAATCCCATTTGGTAATTTATTAAATATTTTTGGGGCCATACAAAGTATGCTTTTGTGCATCAAGGCGGTCTTTGAAGGTCGACCGCATAATTCATGTCTATATTCTTGTCTAATCATTTTATAGCGTTGATCAGATGCTTTTCTGAATAGGTGCATGTTCTTTTTAACAAATATAGCAGTCTCAAATATGTACAAACAAGGTAAAGTCATTATTTTTAACAATACAAAATAAGGTTTACAGCTATCAGTTATTTTTATACCGGTGATGGCCCTAATGCATCTTTTTTGTGATTTGAACACCATATCTTTATTGCAGGAGTTACCCCAAAACATAACTCCGTAGCGTAGTATGGAATCGACATATCCATAGTACGCAGTGACTGCCGAAGTTTGATTGACAACTTTCTTCAGTTTATATAAAGCAAAAGCAAACTTACTAATTTTTTTAATTAATATTGAAGTATGTTCTTTCCAATTAAGTTGATTGTCGATTGTTAAGCCCAAAAAATTTGTATTTGCAACTTCTTCAATTTTTTCATTATTAAAACTTACATTTAATTCCTGATTAGCTAATCTTTGACGAAAGTTCATAATTTTGGTTTTTTTCAAATTTATTATTAAGTTGTTATGTTCTAACCAGTTAACGGCTTGTTGTAATGCATGGGTTATTTTAGCTTCAAAGTCATTTTTATTTTTGTTTTTGTCAAGTTTAACAATTATAGTACTGTCGTCAGCAAACAATGTCATAGGATAGGGTATATTCTGAGGAAAGTCATTTATATATATAAGAAACAACAAAGGCCCTAGCACACTGCCTTGGGGCACACCATAAAATATTTTCCGTTCTTTGGATATGTATTTTATAACGGTTTTACTTAATTTACAAATTCGACTTATTTCTGTGTATTGTGTCCTATTTTTAAGTAAGAATTTATGAGTGATAAGACGTTTCCTCTTATCCCGTATGCATTTAACTTGCTCAGCAGTATATCATGGTTGACCAAGTCAAATGCCTTGGTCATATCCATGTATATTGCTGATATTGGGACTCTTTCATTCATGTTAGGTATTATATCATTAAGAAAGTCATATATTGCCATATTTATTGAATGCTCTTTCCTAAAACCTTTTTGTTCTTTTACAAGTAAGTTATGTTTGTTAAGATAAGATTCTATGGATCTATAGATCCACTTTTCGAATATCTTGGATATTACTGGAATAAGAGCTATGGGCCTGTAATTTTTAATGTCTTTCTTATCGTCCTTTTTAAATAATGGTTTTATGACAGTTGGTTTAAGCTTATCAGGGTAGGTTCCAGACTCAATACTTAAATTGATTATGTAGCTGAGGGGATGTGATATTATTTCTGAAACATACTTTACAACCTTAGTCGAAATATCGTCGTATCCTACACTATTTTTATTTTTTAAGTCTTTTATAATTTTGTTTACTTCATCTGGAATGATAGGGGCTAAGAACATCGACTGTGCTGTGAAATTTATTTTATTGTCAGTGATCAGTTGTGCCGAAGTATTGGAAAGTTTTTCTGCTTGGCTTATGAAGTAGTCATTAAACGTATTTGCTATGTCTTTGGGTGTAGTGTATGTAACTCCGTCATTAATTATTTCTTTAATATGCTCTGGTGGAGAGTTGTTTCTATTTTCATTAATTATTTTCCATGTCATTTTCGATTTATTATGTGCTGTCTCTATTTTATAGTTATTTTTTGCTAATTGGGTCAATTTTATAATTTTCTTAAGTCTGTTTGAATAATTTCTAAGTTTTGTCACGTTTATCTTAGATGGATTTAATCTATGATTCCATAACAATTGTCTTTTTATTTGGCTACACCGTCTAATACCAGGTGTTAGCCAATTTGGATTTTTTATTAATTTTGTTTTTTTGTAGATAATTGGAAAGCATAAATTATAAAACAATTGGAAAAGTTCTAAAAAGTTGTTATACGCTACGTTAGGGTCTTTAGTAAGATACACATCAGAAAAAGAAATTGATTTCAAACAGTTTTTGAATTTTATCAAGTTTTCATTACTATAATCGCGTACTTTTATATTCCAACTTTTAATTAAATATGTCTTTTTTACTGGAAGTTTCAAAGTTTGTGCGGTATGATCCGACAAATGCAGATCAAGGACATTATGAGTACATTTTCGTGAAATATTATGTGCAAAATTATCAATACAGGTATTGCTTTGTAATCTAGTTGGTTGATTAATTTGTAAAGATAGATTGGACTTCAATAGGAAACTAGTAAACTCAAGAGATACTTTGTCTTGTTTTAAAATATTAATATTGAAATCACCACATAGAATTACATTCTTGTTCGAGATGTAACAGTATTTTGATAATATAATGTTTAATTTTGAGTAGAACACTTCTAAATTGTTTAACTTTGGTACTCTGTATATACAGATAATGATTGTGTTATGTTGTATAAGTTCAATTGCGCAAACTTCGACAACGCCTTCAATTGACATTTTACTCACATTCGTAAGTTCTTTATATTGGAGACCAAATTTTACTAAAATACAGGCTCCCCCTCTTTTCGTGGTTCTTGTATAGGAAGCGGCTAATTTATAATTAGGTATTAGAAGAAGCTCCTCGTGACCTCGCTCCATAAAGTGTTCCGTGACGCAAATTATGTCTATACTATTTCTTTGTTCGGCTAGTTCTTGCAGGTGCAGTGTTAGTTGATCCGCCTTGTTAATGAGTCCCGCGATGTTTTGATGCATAATCATTAAATAATTATAGAAAAAACTGGTCTGGATCCTTAATTTCTGAGGTAGAAGCATAAGATGTTGTCATATTATTTTCAGCATCGATTTCAGTTATAATCCTCAGGAGATTAGTGAAAATATTCTTCATCCCTGTTCCATTTATGTGTCCTTGTTGCGCAGAAAACATTTCATAGCCACAAGTTAATTCTGCATTAGAGTCTAGTCCAAATACACTTGAACCAGTTCTTCAATTTAATATTTAAATCCGTCATTTATGAACCGATCGGGAAAATCGGTTCAGTAGTTTGGTTTTTAAATCAAAATAGCTGGAAAAACTATATGTTATCCCAGTAAACGAAATTGCGTATTTGCTTTCCTGTGACTTTCCAGTGGTGTTGTTAGATGTGGGATACCAATATAAAGTGAAAAATAAAAAAGTTTGTTATAAAAAAAACAACCGACTTCCAAATTAAAAAAAAACACTACAAAGTAAGTATAAAATAACTTTAATTTCGGAAGTCGGTGTTAAAACACCAAGAAAGAACCAAAACCACCGACTTCTGAAATTAAAGTTATTTATTTATCACTTTGTAATGTTTTAACTACCACTGTCATCAAAATTTAGTGATCTTACTAAAATCCAAAAACATTTCATACCCAACACATTTTTTCATCGTATTATAGTAGGCGCCAGATAAATGTGGAATAAAGTATATTGACCTTTCCCTAATAACTGCTCATAGATACCTGAACAATGAAATATGAATCGTTTTTCATTATTAGACCATGTTAAGGATCACGAGAGATGATGATTCGGGACAGTTTTGTGTCATTAATTCCGTTTTTCAAATTAACAATGTCAATAAATGTAGGTGGGTCAATGACCGATATTCCACGATTATCTGGCGCCTACTATACCTAAAACCCTGCTGACTCTGTTTCAACAAAAAGCGTGAACCAGCAATCTATTTGGATTGGGCTGCAATTAATTTTATTGTTCGTTACGTTTACTGCTAAATGACTCAATTATATACATTTTCATGGAAATCATCAATATTTTGGGCACGCGATCTTTATGCTTTTAATCAATTGGCTAGGCCAGGGATGGTGAACCTTTTTGGTAAGCGTACCATCCTTACTAATATTATCAATGCAAAAGTGAGGTTATTTGTTTGTTACGAGTTCACGCTTAAATTGCGGAACCGATTTTAATACATTTTGGTACAGAAATAGACGGGACCCTAGAGGCGGTTTTGGGCTTTATTTAAAAAAATCCATTTTTTTTAATATTATGTGTTCATGACGCACCCATAAACTAAGCGGACGCTGATCTTAACAATTTATTTGCCACGATTCGAAATTCGTAAAGCAATCGCAATACAGTCTAATGTTTTTTTTTAAATAATTTTAAAAATGATTAAGTGTTTTTCTGTTTCTGTAAATTAACTAGATGCTGAGTAATCTTGAATTGGTGTGCCCGAATAATTTGTCCATTGACACGCGTGTCAAAGGTTCACTACCCCTGGACGAGGCCATTATTATCTTGCTGCCTCGATTCTCAATTTGAAAATATGGAATCGTTACGTCATTTGGAATTGATTGGCGCGCTAAATATTTCTTTTTTTTACCGATACAATAGGTCTGTTTAAAAAATGAGGTATGTTAAGATATAATTTGTAAATCCATTTCAGTCATTGTGTTGGTAGACAGCACAGTAGCTTATAAAAGGATACCACGTCAACGCTTGAAGTCTAGTTTAAAAAAGGTGAAAAGGCAGAGAAAAGTTAATCTGTCATAATTCCAGCAAGGTTAAAAAATGCGAAAGAAAACTTAAAAGTTTGATATTCTTTTATCTATTGCACTATTGTAAATCCTATTTTTTTCCTAATACTGTAAATACTGGTATTCAGCTGAATCCGGTTTGACTGGTAGCCCCAATACTGTTGGGAGAAGGCTAGGCAGATGACTATTGTAAATCCTAAGTAGAAAGTCTGTCCCTAGATTTAATACAATCATAACGGTCTTGTTTCGTACTTTTCTTTACTAAAAATGATCCTTATTGGTTCTCTATTATCATGATTATAACCTCATACCAATAACAACTGACTTAACATAATTAAATACCCAATTACTAACTAGTTGAAACATAAAAACTATGATTAGGTACGAAGCTCCAGGTGCCAAGGTAATTAGATATCACTAGCTACAGCCAACAGCTTTGCCCGCGTGAATGAATGTAGGAAATAATCCCAAGGGAAGATACTCCTGGTCTAAAAGGTAGCCTGTGTACTATTCCAGACTATTATATCAGAATCAAAACAAAAAAAAAAAAAATGTTACTTGTAAGTAGCATTGTAATGAACAATGTGAAAAAGCAAATTAAAACAAAAATAAAAACTTGCCTTCAAGAAACGATACGTTATGGGTTCACTAACACAACAAATAATGTGGATCTAATTACTAGTTAATTTGTCGACGATATTTAGTATTTAAAAATAACTTTTATTTCTCATAATAAGTGAATTGTATTCATTTTATCTCCATCTTACAACCAGCCGGTCTACTCTGTCTGTGTGAGCATGAAGTGAACTGTCATTTCATCTTGTTTGTATGGATTGACAGCCCACTTCATGTTCAATTCACCCAAGCTTACACGGTGAGAGGTTTACCGAATCGCACTGCTGATTCGTTCAGCCGTTCCGTGATTGTGTCACAAACATCTATTCATCCAATCTTTAGCATTTATTATAATAGTAGTAAGATAAGAACTCGAGAGTCCTCCAATTAATTGACCTCAATGCAAAACAAATAATCGTTTTGCAATGATTAAATACCAATTTGTATGCATGCAAAGTATTTCCAGGTAAGTTCGAAATTAATAATTAGTGGGGCATAATTGATATCGCGTGTTGAAGTTACAGGTAAACTGAGGTGGCCGCGTTAATGTGTGGAAGTTCCTTTATTTATGGCAATAAGCCGTTTTTATATTAGAAAACGTGTAATGAATTCTCCCGTTCTGTGCGGAGCGGGAGAGTGTCAGACGCTTACTGATTTTTTTTTTTTTTTGTGAGTGGCTTCTCGCAGTTTAACCTATAAGGTTGTCGACTGCTCAACCGGGCTTGCCTGTGGTGGCCTTAATATTATATTAAAGCCTCCAGCCAGGGCTTATAAAGAACTTACAAACTAAGCGACTACACGCTAAGGGCACCCCCTGTGGGGGGACGCTTACTGAGTAAAACCCACCCGTTTTCCTCCTAATGCCCTTTGCGTTCCAGGGCCGCGGTAACTCTTTCGAACAATTCCGCGACCCTGGATGGCAATAAGCCTAGCCTTTCCCTACTATATTGGGGTCGGCTTTCAGTTTATTTGGGAGCAGCTGAATACAAATATTTTACACTATCTGCCAACAACGGCTCCACTCGCAAAAAAAAATCCCAAGGGAACATACTCCCGGGACAATAATCTTATAATTCTATACGATAAATCCATAAAGTATGTGTTATTCCAGACTATAATCTACCTCTGTGCCAAATTTCATCAAGATCCGTTCAGCCCTTCTGACGTGATTGAGTAACAAACAACCGTCCATCCACCCATCCAAACATCCAAACTTTCGCAATAATAATATCTAAATCTATACTTAATAGATAGATGGAGTGACTACCTACCTATCTGACGCTCCCAATCCAGTGACTAAGTAACATAATAGGTATCCTATCACTTGCAAGACTGATGACAGGTTTTTAGTTTATGACAACCGTAACGACTCGAAATCAAACTGACATCGATACCAAACGTGTATTAGTGTCGTTTAAAATACCTACCCATCCACAAATTGATCTCGGCAAACGTTGCTTAATCATGAAGATCGGCCGTTGCGGCTGTTCTTTCTTAGTTCCATTATTTCCGTAGCTTTTTTACATTAGCACCCATTTTACCTCGGATTCTGAGCTTGACTGCTTAAAATTCTGTTTACCTAGGTACTTAAGAAAATGTGCAGATAATAGCAAAACATTTAAATTATTAATACAAATTAATATATATTATTGTTATTATAGTAAAAAAAAAAAACAAGAAAAACAGTTGATTTCATGAGACGAAAATTTGCAATTTTAGTTCACTGCTACTCGTCCAGAGATGGCGCTGTAAACAGTTTTGTTCCTTCGTAAAAAATGGTGATGTAGTTTTAAATGGTCTAATAGCAGTCTACGTTTTAATTTTACTATTATATAGGTATTTTAAATAAATAATGTAATATAGATACTAAAGGCAGAAACGCTAAGTGAAAAAATATGTAGTTGCAAGTCACAACAAACACATTTTTTATACTTAGGCATTTCACCGAGATTGAATTATTCTAACATAAAACTATCCACACACAACATTTATATATTTTATTCCTGTACCAGAAAAGCACCAGGCTGATTTGACGGAACTTTTAAATAAACGCACTGATCTCATGTCGGCTAGGAATTGCCAAAGATGACAAAAAGGGAAAGATTTTTATAAGGGATGTGTTTCTCATGTACCCACACAAATAGATTAAACAGTCATTATTACATCTGTAAAGGTTAACCATAGTATCAATAGTCCCTAATACTAGAAATCCAGAAGGGTGTTTGTCTGTCTGATATTTTCACTTCTAAACCCCTTTCCGAGTGCCAAGATTCATGGAACCGCGGGCAAAAGTGAGTAGCTCATATTATTATGGGCTAACCATATTATACGGCCTTTGCCCGCGGCTTGGACCATCTATAATAGATGGTCCTAGCCCTATCAGTTATGTATACTAACTGCAACAAAAACGTGTAGGCACCTCCATCTGGCCAGCTGCACACTGTCCCACGTAAGTAGATAATGGACGCCCAGTCGTCCTCCAACTAGAATAACTGGTATTTTTTTTAATCTAGAGACCTTGCTTTTGTGGCAAGACTTGTTGAAAGAAATTGGTGGTGTTATCGATCACGCATTTACTCACTTACTTACTTAATCATTTTTATTAGGTTATAAGAAAAATTATCTCCTTTTTTTTAAGTCGGTTTAAATAAAGAAATTATTTTATTTTATTTTTGCCATGGAACAGACCCTAAAGACGACAAGAAGACCACGACGATGATGACGTAGAAGACGTAAATTTTTATTTTCTCCGCAAAATACTTATAGGTAACTTTGTTTCAAAGGTGAGAGTGGTGAGACAGTACTTCACGCTGAAACAACCTGTATCAAGCACAAGTTCGATCTTGTATGAAGTAGGTAGGTACTGTTCCCATCTCTAGGATGGACCCGTCAAATAACAACTTGAGAAACGAGCCAAGAATTTACCGGCATGATGCTCTAATCGAGTCAAAGCTCCATAGTCTTGAACATCGACACCGAGTCGCTGGTGTTCTATTTGTTACATTTCGGGGAGCCTGCGTCAGTATTGCATTGGTAGTTTGATTCCGCCTAGCCCGTTCCATCACCGGACTACAAGACGTACGGCGATGCGCCACCGGTACACGGTGGACATCCCACCCACACGCCTTACGTTTTGGGAATACATTCTTGAATGCAATATCTTGTTTGTGTTTTCTGATAGCTACAATCTGGGGGTCTTAAAGTCAAGAGTGCATAGGTTACTTCTAGGCAAGCGTGCTCCATCTTCGATCATATCACTTACCTTTAAGTGAGATAGTGCTCAAACAGAAGCCTAGCATCAAATTAAAAATATAGGTATATATATTTATAACTTAACGCCACGTTCTGGCTGGCCTCGGAAGAGGTGACGAGACGACCTAGACGCATACATCAAGGACTGGTTCGAACTTCGAGGTGGCTCAGGAAAAGAAGATCTGGAAAGATTTAGGATATAGGCTGAATAATAATAGAATATCTATACTAATGTAATAAAGCTGATAAGTTTGTTTGTTTGTTTGAACGCGCTAATCCCTGGGACTACCAGTAGGATTTGGAATTTTGTTTTTGTATATGACAGCCACATTGGTGAGGAAGGCTATTGGGACCGGGAAAAAACGGGGTATGCGCGTACCAAGTCGTGGGCAAAAGCTAGTAGGGTCATAATTACTTTGTCATTAGACCTTTTGAGAAAATGTAGCTAAATAAGTTGATATTTAATGTTAGATAATACCAACATAATTCTGTAACTCATTAGAATATTAACAGTGACATCGTTTTTCGAAACTGGTTTTTTTACTTTTATCAAATCATCTCTTATTTCACGCTTGTATTCCTGCCTAAAAATGCTAAATTTAACATCGGTAGGTAATAAAACGCTATTCAATTCTTAATTAATTCATGAACATAAAGCTATAAATTAGGGCATTTCTCGTGAAGAAGAAAATAATTTAGGGGTCTAAAATTAGCTTTGTTGCCGGACAACTAATACCTAATACCATACTAATAAAATAAAAGGCGAGCGTTGAAAACACACGTGACGTCACTAAGATGCAACTATTTTTACCAGTGAAAAAGAAAAAATACGTGTCCAATTATTTTTTTGGAAATCTATCTGACTTACTAGATTTTTTCTGTAAATTGACTTAAAGTTTTTAGAATAGGCCAATAAGAAAAGCAGCCGATGAAAAATTTATTTAAATTTCGAATTAGGAACTCTGGGAATTTGTTGATGTGTAAAGAATTCATAATGATGTCATTTGTTTTTACAAATTGGCGGCAATTTAAAAAGTGTCTGTGGTACAAATATTTGGAGGTAAGAATTCAACTTCGTTAAACTATGGCATTAAAGATTTATCGTAAAAGGAGGATATTACTCACATACAAACCTAATTTTATTAGAGTAGGTGCCTAAGTAGTCAAAATGGTGGTGTTTATAAGTAATAGTGGCTAAAAGATGTGATAAACTTTTATAAATGCTAATTATGTAGGTAGGTAACAATTTCAATTTCCGGTTAGTTACTTTTCAGGTGACGTATTGTACCTATTCCTGAAATGGACTTACACGAAATAAATTTCTTACAAAAATCGCAGTTAGTTTAACAACTTCTTAGAATTGGTAGTGCCTATGATTGACCTACCAACCTATTTCTGTTTTTGGTATATGTAGATATTAGATAAGTTTGTGTAAATGGTACCGATGGGAAGTAGGTACCTACCTGAACTGTTTAGTAAATAAACGTGTGTGACGTTGTAGAATACGATGTGCAGTACTTTTTGAGATTCACGTAGTTTCCTCTGTGGCACGTATTGAAGTGCTAGGATCATTTAAGTAGGTAGGTAGGTACCTAGATAGATATTTGATTTGTAATAAAATCGCCTTTAACACTAGTTAAGAAGTTTTCATTAATTAAATTTTAAATAACAATATTAAAGCAAAATAATGAAAACCTAATTAAGTACCTACATAAATACCTAGGTAGGTAATAGTTTAATAAGGTTTATTAATATGTATTAGTTTATTATTGTTTAAGATTATTTTGTGTATTGTGTCTATGGGCCTCAGTAGCATGATAATAAAATGTTTATTATTCTTATTATACATAATGCAAAAACAAAAAACTTACGATACACTTATGGTGGCTCTTCACTTGGCGTTTATGCGCAAATATTTGCCTTACTTCGTGCTTAAAAAATTACTTCGATGACTTTAGGGCAGGTATATTTTCTATTATCCAGGTAACGCGAATATTTGGACCAATACGCAAAGTGAAGTGCCACCTTTAAATAAATTGTTTGTCCAACATTGAACCACCAAAAATTATTTAAATAGGTAAGTAGGTACCTACCGAAAAAGCTAACTTAACAATAAAAAATTGCTAGTCTTGCAACGAAAATATAAAAATAAAACCCGAGCCAACATACCATCTTCAGAATTAACACGTAGGAGATATTAACAAAGCTAATTAATAGTCAAACACATTACACACTTTCTGTTGAGCGGTGTCGGGCAAGCGATAGTGAAACTGCACGCGAGATTCTGACGTTTCTTATTAAATTCATCTCTCATCAACTAGGATTTCACGCGGCTTGGCTCGCGTTACTTACCCTACTGAATCCGTGCATTTTTAGGGTTCCGTACCTCAAAAGGTAAAAAGGGAACCCTTTTAACATCACTCTCTTGTCCGTCTGTCCGTCTATCTATCCGTGTGTCACCACCGATTTTCTCAGCAACGGGTGGGCCTAGCAAGTTGAAATTTATACCAGATACAGAGGTCAAGGTCCTGAGTCAACACAATAAAAAGAAATGGGCAGATTAAGATTTTCGCGAAAACTTGTAGGTAGGTACCAAAATGTACCATCATTTTCAACTTTTTTTATTTTTTGGGTTTAATATGTAGCCAAAAATAATTATTTTTAATAAAAATTTACATCTTCTGAATCGAGTGTACCTACTTAGTTGAGTATTTGCCGGACCCTACCTGTAGTCTTCTTCTCATAGAATATTCTGTTTTTTGTTTATAGCAAGCGGAGCCGATGTCGACTATTTGTCTGTCCCTAATTAAGCCTGAAAACCTGTCAAACTTTTGTATGATTACATACCTACTACCTATACATTTCATGATAGCGAAATGTAGCTGGAGATTGTGAATATAGAAAGGAATTCGTAAATTCGCTATAAGTAACAACGTTGGAATTCATTTAGTACCTAGGTACGTAAGTATCTAGTTTGATTACTTAAAGGTTAATACACCTATCTAGGTTTATTAACCTTAGTAATCAATATCGCCTAAAATCGCCTTCGCCACTAAACATTTTACCAGTGTAGCATTTTACAGTTGAGCAGGTACCAGTAGGTATAGGTATTACATGGACCCAGTAACTGGGTAATACGATATTTACCCCTTGGCGACACTGGTGTCAGATTTTTATTTTTTCTGGCTTCTTACTAGTTGTCCGTAACGACTGTCTCGACTCAAAGATCTACAAATGACAGCCGGGACCAACGGCTTTACGTGTCGAAACGCGGAGGAGTGTGGTTATGTAATGGATGATCACCCATCCACGGACCGACCTTGGCAAGCGCTGCTTAACCTCAAAGATCGAACCGTGCAGCTGTTATTATTTAGGTGGAGCTAATAAATAAGATAATCAATTTATATCAAAAATAGTTTTCGTTCCGCTGATAGGTATTCGTACCTAGCAGTTTTTAAAATAGAAGAAACAAACAATTTTCAAAATTGCGAAAATCAGAGACCGTTTACAAATAATATTTAGTAGGTATCTTTTCAGAGTTAATGACACACAATACCTAATGTCCATATTAACGAAGAATCCGAGTGAGAAATAATAAGTAAGTAGGTACCTACCTACAACATTTCTTTATCATAATGTAAGTACTTATAATAAACAAACGTTTCGCACGCTGTTGAAGAACAAACGAATCGGTGTTAAAATGAAAAGTAATCTTCTCGCGAAAGTTGTTGCTAATAATGTAGGAAAGTAAATTGAATTGTGTTCACAGTTCGTCGGCTCGCCGCGGTTTGGACGCGCGGAGTATGTTCGGCATGGCAGCGGAATACTACGGATATCACTAGTTATATTTGGTAGGTAGGTACCTATTATGACGAATACAACCTACAGTAGAGAAAACATTTGTAAGCTAAGAACGCAATAACTCGAATAGCATAAAATGAAGCATCAAGAAAGTAGTAAGTCCGACTCTGAGTGGAACCAAACAAACTTAAATTAGTTGCTCGGTGTTCTAGACACCCGCAGCAACAGACGGCGGCAACTAAAGTTAGCAGCGAGGAGTAGTGCCGCGCCCAGGCGGCCAGGCGGCCCAGGCGGTCGCCGCGTTGGTCGCGAGCCGCGAGTCGCATCTCTAGCGCGCCGCACAAAAGATACGCCGTAACGAGCTCAATTGATGAACCAACGGAAACGTGTCCAATTAGAAGGAGGCGGCGGGCGCGGGCGCGGGCGCGATGTCTGCGGAGCCCGGGCCCCCGGGCCCCGCGCGCCGCATTAACCAGATTAGCGGAGCGGAGCGCGCGCGAGGTGTGGCGGCGGCGGACACCTCGCCCGCGACCAAAAAACAACGCGGCGCCGCGGAGCCCCGCCCGGCGCGGGGGCGCGCGGGGAAACACGCGCGATTGGGCGGCGCGCGCGGGAGGGGTGTCGCGCGCGGCGCCGCCGGCGGCCAGTCGTTTGACGCCTGCCGCGCGAGCGGGTGTCGCTACGGGAAGAGCGAGTGTCACACGAGCCGCCGGCCGGCGCGTTATGGACGTTGCATGAGCGGGCGCGAGCGCGACCGCTGGAGCCGACGGGCACGCCGGTCGTGGAGCGCGCGCCGTGGGCCCCGGGCGGCGCGGGCATGCGCTTCGAGGGCGCGGAGCGGCGCGACGCCGTCGCCTTCCACCCGCTGCTGGCGCCGCGGCCGAGCGACTTCTCGGTGTCGGCGCTGCTGACGGCGGGCGCGCTGCCGCCGCCGCCGTACCTGCCAGCCGCACTTGCCGCCGCCGCCGCGCTGTCCGCGCCCTGTCCGCTGCTGAAGCCGCCGCCGCCGCCGTACGCGCCTCTGCCGCCAGACGACGACGGCGTCGTCGACGACCCCAAGGTCACGCTCGAAGGCAAGGACCTGTGGGAGAAGTTCCACAAGCTGGGCACCGAGATGGTGATCACCAAGAGTGGCAGGTCAGTACGGCCCCGCGCCGCGTCGCGTCGCGCTACCGGCGCCTGTGATCGTGTCAGACCCGCGAACGTGCTAGTGTTGTGTGTGAAATGAGCCGCCAGCGTATGATAGCACCAGCCTGCCCTGACCGGTAAGTGACCAGAGGTGCAGGCTGTAGATAACCTCGCCGTAACGCGCGACTCGCCGAGCGAGTGCCGCTCGGCAGTCACATGGACTTGTTTACAAAAACAATTACAAGTTAGGCCTTTTTGAACCTCCGCTATTAGTGGAACCTAACCTTTCACGAATAACCGAGCTATTATTAATGAGGTGCGCATTCTCGAGTGAAATCAAATATCAAAATAATGAGAGCGAAATCCAGACAAGTTTAGCGCAAGTTATGTTAGTAATTGTGGCTTACCAGTCACGCTATTACGTCACATTGCTCAAATGATTGCCACCTGAGGCTACGATACATTTCATACGTACTTGCCTAATTAGATTTTTACCAGTCTCTTTGAAACTGTTCTATTTTGTAACTATGAGAGTGGACGCTTCATTTTAATGTTTATTTGTTTTTTATAAATACTCAGTAGTTTTGAGTCTACATTAGTACGAAACATTTCTCTTACTAATACATTTTTCTTGAGTTGTTTTGCACAAGTTTTTCTAATTACATTTCGCGATCACGTAGGGTGTGGATCTCCGGCATAGGCGTATTTTTTCGCCAAAAACTAGCATCCGTCGGCACGTGTTGTCGCATTAATTACTTGGAGACGCTCGAAACCGTTGTTTTATTCTGTTTGCTTATTTATTCCTAGTATTGAATGTGAAAAATCTCGGAAAAACGTAGTTGAAATAGTTAAGCTATGACATATCGTATTGTAATCGCTGTAAGTCAAAGTAATTATGACTGAGCTGAGTTAAAGACGGAACCTTATTGGTATTTCGTAAGACTCGAATTCAAACCTCTATTTAAAAAAAGAAAATCGTTCGAAAGATTTTCAAATACGCGTTTTATTTATTTAAAAATGTATACCAACATAGAAAATACTGTTAGTATGTTTTTCACAAATTGACACTAATCGATAAAAACTGAAGAGAGAAATATTTATTTACATTTTACTCACAAATGTTTGTCTGATGAATGTTTGCATAAATCGCATATGGCAGGTAATTTTATTCTGAGATGCATATTATGCAAATAAATAAACAAGTTTTTATTAAATATGCATAATTCTGACATCTGTCACAATATTGGTATAGCCATGATTAAAGTTTCTGCCTGTTCTTATTAACACTGTAGGCATTGTGTACTTTTTTTTTTTTTTGTGTTTCGAAGTGTCAATATTCGGATCTGGCAAATTTTGCTTTGCTATGGTTTAATTCTGGTATACTCGAAACGTTTTTGAGTTGACATTTGTATAAGGTGGGTAGGTTATAGCTAGATTTGTGAAAGATTTTTGATTTAAAAACTTTTGAAAAGTTCTCGTCGAATCCTACCGTGATAAAAAATATTGCTATATTTCGACAAAAGTCGTTACTTACGAATTATTTTGTGTAACATACAATTTTTATTAAGTACGGAATAAAATCAGCCAACAAAAAAAATAGGGAACACAAAATCGAACCGCGCATGTAGTGCCGTGTTTAGTAAGAATTATAGCCCAACTATTTACAATCCGTATGGTGCGTGAAAAGTTTATGGCCTACTAGGAACCTCTCCATTTCATACGTTACATGTAAAAACATAATGTGACGCACGCACTTCACTATGGACAAATTTATTTGACATGAACTTAAACGCGACACGCGTAAATGTGTTACCAACACTACTGGCAGTCGTGTGAAAAAAATAGTTGTCTATTCCTCTGTCAGAGACGTGATGATTGTCCTTTTAAATAAACTTTCGCACTGTTTAAAACTAGCATTATTGAATTTTAAAATCGATTGACTTTTCAACGCGCGCTCATAGTGAACCCGTCAACGCTGCACACAATTTTGAAAATAATGAGGTAAAAAAATATAACAGCTAAATCCTGCTGGATTTTTTTTTTAATTTTTTTTTTTCGCTTCGCAGTTTTAGGGTGTAGGTTTACTTTTACAATAGGGCTATCTGTGTAATTCAAAAATATATAACATAGACAAGTTTATATTATGATAAGTAGGCATACAGGGAGCTGCAATAACAAAAGTACTATCCGACGCGATATGTATTGAAAAATAGGTAGGTATTTTATTCGTAAAATATACCTACTGACTTGTGTGTCTGAAAAACTTCCTACGAAAATCTGACGAACTTTAGAACCGTTTGCCTTAAATAAGTATATGACGTTCGAGAGTTTATTATTTGTTTAATAACTTGCTGAGCTTAACAAGGCAAGTAAGAAAGGGAAACAGTAAATATGTGCAGAGATTTTAGAAGCTGGTGCTATCATACTGACTCGTTTTATATTCCGAATTTCTGGAAATAAGCACTTAAATACTTTTTTCTCAATCTTACCTAATATATCAAAAATCTTTCTTACTATATTTTAAGTCGTTTCAAGATTGCATTCAATGTTTTAAATTATTAAATTCCGATTCAAAGTGTAAGGTCAACTAAGTTCATTTACCGACTTCTTTGATTAAGTTGATAGAATATTAATTATATTTTTAATGACTCATCTCATTCATATTTTTAAATAACTAAACGTTCAGTGTTGTTGACTCTATTTTTACTTTACAACTGTTTTTAATCAATGAACTGCGCCTCAATGTTGTAGGCGGTTCAATTTATTCAAACATTTTCTTATAAATCACATAAATATGTTTCCATTGAGTTTTTAACGAATAACAGCGACTATCTAGCAGTATCTGGATAGTTTCCTGAACTTGCACAAACTAATGTTTAAATTAAGGCAATAGACCGTTTTAAAGCGTAACAAATAAGATTAAAAAAAAAAAAAATAGTTTTCTGAATAGGTAAGAACTACCGTTCTATATAGAAGAAGCGGCAACTGTCTTAAACGCATCAAAACTTTTCCAAATACAATATCTACAAAATGTAGAGCAAGAAAGACAAATAGATCAAGAAAATATCAAAAACACGAAAACAAAATAAAAAAATTCACTTGAACGAAACTCAACGATTCACGAAAAGGAAAACAGGAAGAGTAAGAAAGGGTAACACTCAAAACATCAAAGGCAATACGTTTGCGAAAAGTCTCCGAAAATTTTGGTGTAAAGTGATGGACATTTTTGTTGGAGGCGCCTCCCTTGAAGCCTTTGGAAGAAGTGCCCAAAAACTTTTGCCTTTAGTCCCGGGATGATTTTTTCTCGCTTTACCATTCTTGTTTAGGGACCAACTTTTTTGGAAATTCTGTTGTAGGTTTCTTTTCTAGGAGTGTTTGAACATTACCGCGTTTGGCGGTCGACGACAGGTGTTTAGAATCACTTTAACTTCCATTCAATAAACTCCGGTCGGGGAATGAAATTAATTGAATATTATTTAATATTAAGTTCTGCTCAGACTTCAATAACCGTTGAATCAATGTTAGAAAGTATATAGAGTAGTCTTTATTGGTCACCAAAAATAGTTACAAGACTCTTTCACACATACTTTTCTCTTCGTCTTTTTTTAGAGTAAAAAATACTATTGTGTGCTTGAAAAATATCCTAGCTTTTGCAACAGCTTTGTAGTAAAGTAGTGAAAATTGCTTGAAGGCGGATTTGTGATCGAAATTGATCTCACCAACCCCTTGCATCCTCTTAACCGCCCACTAGGGATAGTTAGGGAGTCTTTAAGCTTTAAGTAACATATTATAAAATATTATCGTCATCCTCTTGACCAATTTATTTGGGTTTAGCGCAACATTATTCTTCCACTTATTTTTACCAGGCCTCAATCAGTAATTTATCATCTTTCTCAACTTATTCTTCACAAAATCCATCCATCGATTGTTTGGTCTTCCCATACTCTTATAGCCATAATTCTTTTACCAGACTAAGGCAAAGCCAAAAGGAAGGGTTATGATTTTAGCAGTCTCATGTCAGTATGCATGTATTTATGTAAGTATTTATTCATCAGGTGCTTTAATAAATATGGGATGCAGTTGGATCTTCTTTCGTTGTTTATCAAGTCAATACTTTCAAGTATTTGCAATATAAAGATCTTCAAGGCCGCTATTTCCCCCGAAATTAAATTGCTAGTACGCTTATTAACTAAAGAAACCCTAAATGTCCAAAATCGCTCGTAACACCTGTATCTGTCAGACTCCGGTCCGCCGTTTGATGTGCTCATGCGCATATAATTACTAAAGACACATAAAGTAGCCTGACATGGTGTTCTGTGTCATTATGAACTGACATGTCATGTTATTAAATAACAGACTATAGACAAATGTTTGATTAGATGACATGCGGACTTTTTTATGCTTCGGGGTTTAGTATGACCTCCTTGGACGTAAACTTTTTTGTTTCGGTTGCTGGTTTTGTTCCTAGAAGTTAAGAGTTTTGTTCTTATCCGATGACGAGCTTTTACGTCTGCGTACTTGTGGAATATACTTGAAACGCCAATTCAATTCGATTTGACAATTCAGCAATATTCATTATATTCGTTACGCTATCCAATAGATGATTTTTTCAAGTGCAAAGCAATGATCGGATTATGAAACATGAGCTATGCCGTTTATTTAATGAAAAGCTGATGAAAATCACTGTAAGGTTTATTGTTGCCTGTTTTCAAATTGCGATTTAAAGTTTAGAACATATTGTTTAAATAAAATTATGTAGTTTTTTACGTTATGCAATTGAACCATTGATAGCTAAGACACTACAATTACGTAGGCTTAAGAAGTTAAGACACAACTTGCCTACAGAACGATTATAGACAAGTAATAAATTAATGTAAAACTAACAATTTATCCATAAATTGATCTTAACATACCGAACACGGCCCGTTCATAATAACTTAATCGCTGCGCAGGATTCGAAAAATATTGCTAAGCCTATCATTAAACTAACTACGCTGTCTTATCCTTACTATGAACTATAGTTTGTTTTAAAAGGCGATAGTTTTGTCTGTCTGTTAGGTAATACGAAACGCCCATTGGTTTTATGACTTATAGTATCGAACAAATTTTGGATTTGAATGTCATTTTCATTATCATCAGCCAAGAAAGTAAAGCTGCCTTTGCACTATTTTTTTCCATATAAATTAGACTGAAAGGGTCCCTGATTGACTTAAGCTATTCTACAATATGCAGCCAAAATTCTAGCTACGGGTTATTACTAATATCTTCGCCAATTGCTAACCGATTTTAGTCAGTCTTCAGGGCCAAAACCGCGTTTCTGGTGGCTTGTTTAGTACTTAAGGCTTTGTGAGTCGCCTTGCGACCGAAATAGAACCGATGCTTTCGCTTTTATTGTAAAAAAAACAACAGAAAGACTACAACAGCGGCTTGTTTGAAGCTAATAAATACAGGGCAAGTTTAAGTGCCGTCGACATATGTAAATTAACAGCTGATATAATTTGTCTATCAATAGCAATATTTTATGCTATACTTAGACGGTTTACTCATAACATGCGAACATTCCTATTAGATAAGAATATGTCAGAGGAAGATTTACTGTTACCTAACTACTAACAATAAATATTAGAATAGGAAAATTAAACGAGTAAAACCGTTGCATTTTAAATGTCTCAGGAAAATTAAAGACCACTTTGAAAAGTGTGTAGTGGGTTCAAATGACAGTCTAATCATACCTGCCAATACCTTCTATCTACATATTATATTTACGGCAATGAAGTGATCTATACAGTGTAATAATAATAACTCTATCGTTTGCAAAGAGTTTAATTTCAATTTTAAAAAGAGAATGCGAAATGTGTTGTCGAAAAAATATTGTATTCGCATTTTTGAACGACTACTTAGCATTTTGGGGTTAATAATTTATTTTTTAATAATATTGTAGGATACATTATTATATTATGTCAGTTACAGAAAAAAATAGAAATAATCTTTAATGTACACTCAAAAATTACATAAGGAGGTAAAAAAACATAAATAAATGCAATGTTGCACATTAGAGCTCAAATATTATCACCAAATAGAGGTCATACATGAAAATGAATAGAGAGATAGAGAAGAGTAAAAAACCAAATAAACGATGGACGGACTAATAATTCATATAGAGCTGGAATTTGTACGAATGCTCGGCACAACAATAAATGAAATTTGATGTGTTTCAAGTTTATTTTTTCGCAAATATATAAGTACATACTTATATGAGTTTTTTGCGTTTTTCAGCCAAATGGTGAGTTGTATCATAACTACTCACTGAAATTGTAGATCATGCAATTATGTATAAAATTGCCCTAACACTTGTTCTCTTAAGAGGCACCGTTCCTGGGATATAACGATTAACAAAATTAAAAACGTTGTGTTCTTCGTAATATGCATATCGAGCATCCGTACATATTTTCAGGTCTATGTGAATTATTGTAACCTTACCCCAATTAAATAAGCCAACTTGACCGGACTATGAGTGAAAGTAATGTTAAACACTAAACCACACCAGTCGATCGATGGTAGAATGAGCTAATCGACGTCGATCGGTAGTTTCTACTACACCAATTGATCGATCGTCGATCGATGTCATCAAGCGATGGTTGAATGGACTAATCGACGTCGATCGTTAGTTTCTACTTCACCGATCGATCGATTGCCGATGTCATCGATCGCTGGTAGAATGAAGTCGACGTCAATCGACAGTTTCTACTTATTTCTTCGATCAGCCAAAGCTACCATACCAATCGATCAACGATCGATCGATTGGTGTAGTAACACCATAATAGAGAAGTATGGCTAAAGAAGAAACGTTGCGCCGACACCAAACAAATTGGGATTAGAGAATTATGTCTGGATTTTTATACACGACAAAATTTACGCCCGTTTTTCCCGTTCCCGTAAGAATTTCGGGAAATCCAATCCAAGTGCTTCCCTACACTCCCCAAGGAATCTGCATGCCAATTTGCATCCATTTCAGCTTTCTACGACCAGTAGTTTCGGCTGTCCGTTGTCTACCAGTCACTCAATAAAGGAACAATTTTAGATAAACTAATATTATAAAGACGAAAGTTTGTGAGTGTGTATGTTTGTTACTTCTTCACGCGCACGGATCTTGATGAAATTTGGTCTGATATACTGAGATACTTTTCATCCCGGGAGTATGTTCCCTTGGGATAATTTTCGCATTAACGCGGGCGGAGCCGTGGGCGGTAGCTAGTTTTATATAATTGATGGCCACAATCTCACCTGATAGAAATCGATGATGTGGTCGACGATGGAGCACGCTTGCCTAGAGGTAACCTTTGTATACTAGAAATAAAATATTAGCAACAGCATAACAATTATAAAGACACTCGCCACCACAGACAGACATCTATTATTAACACAGCATAACTTATACTTACCATCAAACAAAATGGCGACACGTCAATTATACAAATAATAATTTATCGTCGACGAAAGATTTATTAATTTGAAGCCATCTCTAGTTGTTTATTTTAGTAATTATACAGGTCCTTTCCAGGGCACATAGGCGCCAACAGTAGCGACTTATCTTAATATTTGTATTGTTTATTTATTTGTTGTAAGGCTGGCCTTTGTCGCCGACTTCGCCCAATAGTCAGTTATCCTAAGGGAACATAATTATCAACGTATTACGCAGAATATTATGTATCGCCTAATCCAGAAGGTCAATTCTCGTAGGTACTTAAAAAGATTAGAATTCAAATTCATGTCGTATTGTCATCTGAGCGACTATAAAATGTTAAAACCTCATCAAAATTAAGGAAAGGTTGAGGTATTTTTGACAGTTTGTGACTGTGACACTAGAGGTGTGTATCTTTTTGACAGTTTGCTACTGTGACACTAGAGGTGTGTATCTTTTTGGAATTTTGTTACTGTGACACGCGGAGTGTATCTTTTTGACAGTTTGCTACTGTGACACGCGGTGTGTATCTTTTTGGAATTTTGTTACTGTGACACGCGCAGTGTATCTTTTTGACAGTTTGTTACTGTGACACGCGCAGTGTATCTTTTTGACAGTTTGCTACTGTGACACTAGAGGTGTGTATCGTTTTGGAATTTTGTTACTGTGACACGCGGAGTGTATCTTTTTGACAGTTTGCTACTGTGACACTAGAGGTGTGTGTATCTTTTTGACAGTTAACTACTGTGACACTTCATTCGATCTATGAGTAGGTACCTACCAACAATTTTTTTATTTATTTTTTGTTACCGCTGTGTAGTCTTTTTAACCCAAAGGTTGACTGGAAGAAAATGTCTTGTTGCATTAAATCCGCCCATGTACCACTATTGTACATATAATTTAAATAAATAAAAACAATAATAATATAAATATAAACCCACAAATTAAAAAAGAATCGCATTTCTAAATCCTTGTATCTGGGTGGTGAATGATAACACTGTTTTGACTTCCATGCCGATTCATAAGTCCAGAGATAAAAAATATTCAGTAATTATTTCATTTACCAATTCAATTGTTATATCTCAGGTTCGGGCGTTAGCCTTACTATCTGTGTCTTTTGATAGGCATTACGTACATTTACCTCAGATTGTTTTTTCGGTTTGGTACTGCCAAAAAAACTCAATAATTCTTACTAATGCGGTATTGAATTCACGGCCGATTTCAATAAAGTATCTACCTGTAACCAACTGTAAAATTAGCTACCAACAGTAGCTGTAACGTCATGTCTTAAAGGCAAACGTGATGTTTAGTAGCTAGTAGTAGATCCGTTACTGAAACCGGCTGTTAGCTGTTAATCAGTTATCAAATGTCTCCTCCCTCTCTGGTTGGAGCGGAAAGGAGTGTCAGACTCTTACTAACTAAAACCCATCCGTGTCCCTCCATGCCCTTTGCGTTCCAGGGCTGCGGTAACTCTTTCGAACCATTGCAACCCTAGCAGATTCCGCAACCCTGGCAAGAACCGGTACCTTGTGTTCAGAAGTTGCTCTTGCTACTACGATAGGCCAACCAAACAGTTTTAAACACCTCTCGTTGTTCTTCATTAAAACTGGCTTTCAAAAGTTCTAAAACAAATGAACATCCTTTTGTCATGATTTGAAACATTTTGCACCATGTATATGATAGGTACATTCATGAAGAAGGCTATACGGGAACGGAAAAAACGGGATATGCGCGTACGAAGACGCGAGCAACAGCTAGTATTATTATAAATTCAAAACAGGCATCATAATCTCAAATATATAACTAGGTACCAATTGAAACTTATTAAAACAAACAGACATATCTACCAAAAGTGATCAATGACGAACCAACTGTTATACAAACACGTAAAGTACATAATCGCGTGACACGACCGATGTGATAATGTGCTGTAATTATCACGGTACATTTTGAGTGTAATAGGCAGTTGGTAGGTACACATAGTTTAATAAATTGCCACCTGTACGATAGTTGTTTGTTTTTTTTGCTGATCTATGGTGACTATGGAATATTGTGATCAGTCTAGTGCAAGAAGTACCATGTTACCCAGTTATTGGTCTGTGCAGATTGCCCTAGGTTTTACTTAGCCACGACCTGTGTGTAGGTAAACTCCAAAAAAAAATATTTTTTTTTGACAATGACCACTCGCAGTTCAGCACACTAAGGCTGGTTACTGATTAACCGGACTATCCTGTGGTGGCCTCAAATGAATTTAAGGCCCCCAGCTAGGGCTTACAATCGTTGTACTCGTACAAAACTCAGTAATCAGCTGTAGACCTTAGTCCAGCGAGACTGAAGTAATCCGCCGGCGACGCCATCTTGTGGGCGCGCCGTGTAACTCGATATGTAAACAAAACGATAATGTCGGCTTATCACTTCGGCTGATATCGTAATTAGTCGGTAGGAAGGGGCTTGAAAGACTTGTTGTAGAATAAATTGTAAAATAATTTAGTTTTCACCTTTTTTCAGGACTCTAATTCTTGTTCATTGAATACATCTCAACCGATGTCAAACCAATATGCAACCCTGGGGTCAAATTACTCTGTTTCAGCGAAAACGATTTTCGGAAAGTAACAAAAATGTAATAGATATATTAGATACACCTGTCATTTCAGTAACGTACATTCGTTACTGAAATGATAGGTTTGTCTCGGGGGTTCCTAAAGTGTGCGCCGCGGCGCCCTGGTGCGCCGTAGAAAGTAAAGAAATCCTCCTCATCGGAACTAGACTTAGGTATTCGCGGGAACAAAATGTAATAAACAGTTCAAAACTCGCTCGGTGCTTAGTATTTTATTTTCTTTTTGTGTACCATTTCAAAAATACTCAACATCATATTGTAGTCGTTTTAATTTTTGTGCCTAGTATAATTTGTATCCTATTTTGGCAAGCTAGGGCGCCGGGACATAATACTAAACGGTGTAAGTGCGCGACGGATTGAAATAGTTTGGGAACCTCTGGCTCTATCTAATCCTCTCTATATCTGTCATTCTGGACTTTTTGAAAATCGCTGCCCCTTACAGTATACGCCACTGTTAAATTATAAAGCTCTGGGCAGCTCTATCCTTCGCTTTGTTCAAATTCTGATACCTACGTGTAGGTGTTTTTGCAAGATAGACAGGGAAGAAGTAGAGCGTTCAAGGTTTTGAGGTTTAGTACTGTGACGTCGTAAAACCTTCATGATTCCTTCGTGAGAAAGAGACAGAGCTATACATGACGATCAGCACTATTCCTTTCTAACTAATGAATCATGATGGTATTGGCACATTGTAGTACCTACTCCAAGAGCTGGTTTTGTGATTGAAGAACCAGTAGTCATTGAAAGTTGGCACTGATAAGTACCTTTGTGTCAACGTAGTGAGAAGATTAGTTAAGTAGACTCTTTGTGACCGAGAACCTACTAATTGTCCAGGGGGCGCCAGACATCGCAATACGATATTTTTAACTGCGCTCGGGAGGGCTCCTTTCACACATCCGTTGGATAGGTACCCGGCCACATAATTACAAGTTTCACAGCAAAACCGACTTCACACACCAATTAACCTAGCATTTTGCTAAGTTTGTTGGAGCCGGCTTCCAATCTAACCGTATCTAACATGGAAAATGTAAAATACAAAGTCCGTTCTCTGCTTATCTGACCTTTTTTATGGATGGGAAATCATCAAATGACTCCTGCTCTGTGCGGAGCAGAAGGGAGTGTCATAACTCTTACTGACTAAAACCCATCCGTGTTCCTCCTAATGCCCTTTGCGTTCCAGGGGGGCTACTCTCTAAGCCCGAAGTCCGTAGTTTCGGGATTAGTTGCGGGCGTATTCTAGTCCGTATCACCTAACCAGTTACACGTTGTCATTAATTCTTAGTTCGGGTTCGGAACTAATCGTAAGTCCGTAGCGGGCATATTCTACTCAGTACCACACTGAGTAGAATATGCCCGCAACTAAGCCCGAAACTACGGACTTCGGGTTTAAAGAGTAGCCCCCAGGGCTGCGGTTGCGAACAAATTCCACAACAACAAATTCCGCAAATGCTCATCTGATCTACACAACCCAGTAACTGAGTAACACGTTATCCAGCAATGGTGCTAGAAAAGATTTTCTGGCTTCTGACTGCCGTGACCAACGACTTAACGTGTTTCCCGAGGCACGGCGGGGACGATAATGTAAACGGGCACTACATACTGTAGAACTAAAACAAATTAAAAACTTCTAATGAGCCGATGAAAGCGTGGTGTGAATAGTATGACCGCCATTACCTATGATAAATATAACAATTACTATTAAAACCTTCTACAATACAGCGGGTGGATGAACAGCTGTCATTTTGTTTTTTTGTCACGTCTGCAACGCACGGAACATCGGTGGTGATGTAGTACACATACGTGCAAAAATATGTAAACATCTAGAAAAATATAATTATAATCTTATTTTTTCAAAATATAAAATATTATTTTAACAAGGTACAAAGTACTATACCGCTATTTTTTGTCACTAGGTATAAGTTGTCAATCGAAGGAAACAATTAAAAAAAAAAAAAACGGCAAAAACAAAACAGCTGTTTAGTACCTTTTTGTTCTCATAACTCGACAAAATATAGGCCATAATTTTTTTTTCTAAGGGTTTTTTTATTGTAGTTTCACATACCTATGCATGACTGTACAGTCAGAGAAAACAAAAATGAATTAACACTTCAGTTTTCTCAATCTTTTTTATTTGCGCAAAATATCTAATTACAAACTTCTTGACAAGTGGATACATATATTGAAAAAAAAAATAATTAAAGAAGTGTTTATTCACAGTAATACATTGCTAAAAATATAATTATTACGTCCGCCAAACTGCAAAGCACCACCCGCTATTCAATAAAAGGCCGTAGAGCAGATTGTAGCATACCAAACAATAAATTAAATACCTATCAATAGAGTTTCGTCGCTGACCGTACAATTAATGTAAGATTCACGCAACGGACGCTTGGTAGCGATATCTAAACACGATGTACAAGTGATGCCTTATTAATTGTTCCACAACATGCCACACCTTTTTATTGAAAAGGCTGGGTACACACTGGCGCGTATTCGCGAGAACGCACGGGTTGTACCCTAGACTGAGTTAGAACACGACTCGGCAATCTTATTTGCCTCTGTGCTACATAGACGCAATAAGTTACTTAGTTGCCATATTGCACTTAACCTAACAGACGATGCACTATGGGCACTTTTGTTTTTCTTTAATTTTTTTATTAAAAATATAATATGTAGGCTTTTAAGTTGGTATGAATAAATAAATAAACTGTTACCTTACATAAGTAAACAATTTCTTTGAGTAAAGCTCTTTGAAATGCCATTTTGACGCAAATGCGACGCAGAATTTGAAATTGGCAAAATTTATAAAGATTTTCTCAGTTTGTGTTAATAGATAGTACACTGTTATCAGCTTCATAACTGCTTTTTTACCCGTTTTACATGTCTTAATCATTTCATATGATATTATTACTAATTTACACCGCCTTACCGGCAATCGGAATAGCTAGTTTATATTTACTTCTGAAGTAACTTACTACCGAAAACAGGGTATTTCAGTAGTGCGTATAATAAATGCCACCAACTGCACCAGACGATTTGTGGAAATTTTAGTCGTTTTTGTATGGTCAAGTTTTTTTGATAAATCTTTTTTTCTTTAGCATCTTGACTGTATATCAGATACAAAACATCACTCCCAATATGACCGTGCACTTAAGAAACAGCCATTATAAGACCTGGAGCTGACGTACGGTAGGTATAGACGGGGCCCGCTAGGGCCAGAGCCTGCCAGGGTTGCGGAATTTGTTCGAAAGAGTCACCGCGGCCCTGGAACGCAAAGGGCTTTAGAAGGAACACGGATGGGTTTTAGTCAGTAAGAGTCTGACACGCCCTTCCGCTCCACCCACAGCGGAAGAAGTCATTTGATGATTTCCCATGCTTAAAAAAAAAAAACGGTAGGTATACCTAACTTCGTAAACTAAGCTGTAACATAGCAACACAGCGCTGCAATGTCTATACCGCCGTTTCGCGTCAATGTGTAACCGTCATAAGGCTTTCACGGCAAGTCGACCACCAGCGTGGCCGACAACATTCCCTAGCACACTGGCGGCCAAATATAGCAGCCCACCGTTTTTACTCCGAACACAATATAACTTGAGCTGGGCTGATTTCTTTGATGGAAGTGTACAGCATTGCGGTTAAATTATGTTTTGTATTGTGGCTGAGGTGATGAAAAATGTTTTTTATTTTAGTAAAAAAGTAAAAAGTGTTACCTACATTCACAAACAATTCACAATGTTACATTCAGAAACAAAACATTAATTAATCTTGAAAGAAGACAGCAATAAAGTGTTTATTTGCGCCGACCATGACGCCTAAATTGTAGGAGTTACATTTTTTTTAAAGTGGTTAAATTTGACTTTTAAACTTTCCGTGGTTTTTATAGTTTTTAGGGTTCCATACCCGAAGGGTAACCAATGGAACCCTATTACTAAGCGTCCTTTGACGTCCGTCCGTCAGTCTGTCAGCGGGCTATATCTCAAGAACCGTAATAGGTAGGTATACAGTTGAAATTGTCACACACTATGTATTTCTATTGCCGCTATTATAACAAATAATAAAAATTAAATTAAAGAGGTTGTCATACAAGAAACGTGTTTTTTTTGGTTTATGGTACGGAACCCTTCGTGTTGTGAGAGTCCGACTCGCACTTGGGCGGTTTTTCTTTTGTTTACATTCTCATACACAAGCGATTTTTTTCAAGTGACGCCCACTTGTAACCAACCATCCTGATGTTTCAAAAATCCAATGATGAAGTTTTATTTTTCATCAAAATCGGGACCAAGACTTTTTAAGTATTTTCACTATTCACCCTGAATATAACCACATAAGAAAAACATTACTTCAACCATACACTCGACGACGCCATTAAACTAATTCCTTGCTAAAACCCGTCACTCAAACCAGCCACGAGTAACAATATAATAACCATTTAAAGTGATAGTATGTTGTACTTTCAACTGTAATTCCATTTACAGACAACACGCGACCTGAATAAATCAATTACGATAACCGTTTGACATTGTACGGGTTAAATTTTATTGAAAATACGCTGTTTGCCGTCTAAGACTAAACAAAAAAAGAAAAAGGGTTTATTTGCGCCAAGCATGACTCTTACTATAAAAAAAAACAGGTAAAAAAAGAAGAAAAGTTTTTTTTTCATCACACCTGCCTATTTAAGTAGTTTTTTCCCGCGGCATTGCTTCTATGGCCTATCCCAAAGAAACTTCGCATTTTTCCGAGGTTATGCCTATGACACCCGAAAGCTAGTGTAGCTTTTAAAAGGAAGAAACACATTTATGTATTTGTCGACAATCAAGCAGGCAACAAATAAAATGTGACAAGAGTAATTTTTTTTTTTATATATTTCTTTTTGAAAACTATAAACAAGCAAACAATTTACACTTGTTTTTATAACTGTTTGCCCTCTGCTAAAAATGAGGTGTCTTATAAATAAATGTTTAAATTGAGATGATATCATCAACTTTAACTTTAACTTAAAATTCCTTACACGGTAATACATGAACCTCATATGTTACATTATATAACTATAACAAATTGAGTTCATAATAAACACCTTATTTGCTAAACAGCAACGGTGTGTAAAATTGTGGCAGCACCAAACTGATTTCCATCAATATCTCGATAAAAAGCCAGTAGAAAACTCACTGTTATGCAATGAAAACGCAATTCCGCGTAAAATACATATTATTGAAAACCGTTTGTAGTGAGAACCCGTCTTACTTATAATTGCTGTCAATATTCATTAGTGCTGGCAACACCGTCGTTTATGTAGTGCTAAAGTGGGAACATTTTTTACACTTTACGCTCCGTGTGGCAACATTGTTTTGTGTTGTTTTTTTCTATCTTATCGCCTTTACGGGAGTTTACTCGTGAATTAGTTCCGTGATAATTGTGCCGTTAAAATTTTTAGGCAGTGTATCAAAATCTTTGCAACTGTAATAAAAAAAAATTAGGTGTGGCTAATGTTTCCTTTGGTTATCGTATGGGTATTTAAAAGTAGAATGCGCGTTTTATCAATAAATCTGTCTAGCCTTCTACCAATAATGTTGGGGGGTCGACTTCCAGCCTAATCGGATGCAGCTGAGTACCAGTATTTTACTTGGAGCATGCCTATCTGACCAGACCAGACCAGGTCTAGGTATCATGATACCCATCAACAAGACTGTTGACAGATTTTCTGAGTTCTGACTAGCGTAACGACTGTCAAAGACCCACAAATGACAACCGGGACTCTGCTCAACGTGTTTTTTGGGGTACGGACGAGTCTCGGTATGTAGTAGATGGGCACCCATCCTTAGACCGAGCTTGGCAAGGGTTGCTTAACCTTGAAGATGGACCCGTGCGGCTGTTGTTGCTTAACCACGTGCTTTGCATATCGTGTCGGTTTTTAGGAGTAGAATGCCCGGTTTCCCTGCTCGCCATTGTAATTTGAAGTAGGTAAGGATAAATTAACGGGCATATAACTGTATCAAAGTTATATGCATACTATTTAAGTTAATAGGCCATTGTTAACCTATCTTAGACTCGTTATAATTCAAAGATAATAGCAATTTGTAAGTCTACCACTAATAGTGACATTTTAATTAATTTCTTTTAGCGTTTTGTGTTATAGTATAAGTTAGAGACGATGTAAATTGTGGTCACTAGTATAGAGGTACCTATACGGTACAGAAAGTAAAGTCACGCACACCTCCATTGAAAAGGGAGGATCCTTCGACCAGATGGTTGTTGTGTCTGGTGGGCAACTGTCCGATAGTTGATATTCGGACTGTTGTATATGTTCAAATCGCACGGAGAACTTTGCTTGCGCGATGCAGGATTTCGCTGGTAGTTCGTCGCTGACAGGATAGATGGCGTTGTGATTCTTTTTGTTGCCGTACAAATTTCGCTTCTTAGTTTTTCATGCGGCGGTATTGATACCGCTATACATTTTTACAGTTCATGTTGGAGATATGAATGTTTTTACTAAGTCATAACAGCAAATAGGGCCTTTCTAAGTCCTTTTAAAGGAACCTTCTACGCCACTTGAATAACTAATGATGTTAATAAATAACAAACAATAACTCGATTGAGTCGAGGGAGGATAGTGGTTAACTTCTTTCTTTCGTTAGTAATCCTTAGAAAAATGTTATAAATTTTCTCCTTCTTTTTGGTCGAAGGTTAAATATTTGTGACTAATATCAGGTTTTTTGTATCATTAATTATGCAGTTTACCGCAGTTGACAGACCCAGAACATCTAGCCACAGCCTAGGCACAATGAATACTCTATCATTCTAGTCTATGGTGGAGTCTTGTCTATGAAACCCTAACGCTGAGCGACAACTAGGTAGGTAAATGCCCTAGATCAGGGATGGCGAACCTATGGCACGCGTGCTAGTCGTGGCACGCAGCAAAATAATTTGAGGACGCCTATACAAGATTACTTAGCATCTTGAATGATTAGCAACGACAGACATCATGCTGAACTTTAAATTTTATTTGAAGAAACGCAAAGCTGATTGGCATTAAGATTGCTTTATGAATTTATAATTACAAAAAAGAGTTAAGTTAATAGCGTCTAGTGTTATTTTTTGTCCATTAAATCACCAAGTCAAGATTTTTGGCGGCACGTCATGGCAAAAAATATTTTTGTAATGAAAATGGCACGATCGCCAAAAAAGGTTCGCCATCCCTGCCCTAGATAAAAGCGCGCTGTTGGGTTTTCTACTCTCATGGATGGTGTCTAGGACCGGATTTGATGATGAACGTCACATGACATATTGCGACTCGATTCCTCGTACTTTCAAGTCCAATTTGCTAGTTCTTTTATTGAATTTTGAACTTGAAATCAGTAATAAACTTGTGTTTTTTAATTAACTTATGTACCTATATTGTCCAACTGCTGGCAAAGGTCGACTCCAGAACTTTCCAAAGTTCTTTGTATTTGAAATTGCACTTGACTTCCTCAATAAATACTTCTGTCTGGTGCTTTTCTCCTAAGCTCAGACTAATTAATAGTGTTTTCTGCCTTACTTTTAATCAGAAATTTTAACTTGTCTTTTATGACAATTCAAAAAAAAAAAAGTCAAAAGTCAAAGCATTTATTTCAAATAAACCATTATCAGGTACTTTTAAATTGTCAAAGTCAGTCCGTCTAAAACATGAAGCTATTTGCACGTTCGCAAGCGTAGATCTCTATGGAGAAGAACGTGCAAGAAACTCCACGGACACTCTTTTAAATAATTTTATGTTTACAAAAATCCTGGTTACATAAACTTTGTTGCTTCTATATATGAGAACAATGTAAAGAAAGAAAAAAAAAACAATTTATAGTATGAAATATTAAAATGAGGCAGTGGCAACCAAGGGATGACCAGTCTCCACTGACGGCGCCCGTTCACGAACATGACGCGTGCATCAGCACCATTCAGCTCAACCATTTTGAAGGGAACTGAATGATCCGATACACGCGCCACCATCAGCGAGACATTGGAGTAAGCATGACACACCCTCAACTGCCCCTGCTATTTCATGTCAAACAAGGAAACTATCTATTAACATAATGGTCCAGGGTTCTCACATTTACAGAACTTGAAATAAAAATTGCTTCTAAATTATATAAAACTATGAATATCAATCTGAAAATACAGAAAAAGAAAAGTTTATTCCAAACATAATATAAGATTATGCGGAATAGTATTATTATTAGACATAAAAGAGGGTGAGCATCTCTTCCAAATATAAAACCTAACTAGTGGAACCAAGCGGCTGAGGCTGTGGAGCAGGACCGGCATTTAGCCAAGCATTTTTATCAAGGATATAATCTTCCAGTTTATAATATGCCTGTCTACATAGAGTGCGTTTTATGCATGATTTAAATTTTTTCTCATTCAGTTCGAGAATCTCACGTGGTATTTTATTATAAAACTTAATACAATATCCCATAAAAGAAGTGTGTACTTTAGCCAATCTGAATCGGGGTTGATCTAATTTATTCCTATTTCTAGTATTAAAATTATGCCTATCACTAATCTTACTAAAAAGATGAATATTTTTCCGAACATACATAATGTTTTCGTATATGTATTGACAAGGTACCGTCATGATGTTAATATCCTTAAACAGTTCCCTTAGGGAATCGCGCCGACCAAGATGGTATATGGCTCTGATGGCTCTTTTCTGCAGAATAAATATAGACTCGATGTCTGCAGCTTGTCCCCATAATAAGATACCGTAAGACATTATACTATGAAAGTAACTAAAATAAACCAGCCTCGCGGTATCTATATCAGTAAATTGACGGATTTTTCTGACAGCATATGCTGCTGAACTTAGCCGTCCTGCAAGAGATGTTAAATGAGGACCCCATTGTAGCTTTGAGTCAAGCGTGATCCCTAGGAAAACCGTGTCTTCGACGAATTCAAGTTTCTCTTTGTCCAATACTATGTCGCAAGTATTACTTTTGACATTCGGTAAAGCAAATCTGATGCACTTAGTTTTTTTCCCATTTAATACTAAATTATTCGCAGTGAACCAATTTTGGACCTGCTGTAGCGCATTATTTACGTCGTCAAGACTTGTAGAACGTCTATCTATCTTAAAAATTAAGGATGTATCGTCAGCAAATAACACCATCTTTGGTTGATTTTTTAAAAGATGGAGTAAATCATTAATATACACTAAAAAGAGGAAAGGACCCAATATTGAGCCTTGTGGTACCCCCATTTTGACTTTTAAACCCCTTGAATTAACACCGTTTATTTGAACTTGAAGATTACCTAGTCCGTAATGTTTTAGTTTTAGGAGCAAGGTTTCGTGATTTACGCAATCAAATGCCTTGGAGAGGTCACAAAAGATTCCTATGGCATCTTGCGCCTCTTCCCACGCTGTATATATGTGTTTTAACAACGTGACACCAGCGTCAGTCGTACAACGACCTTTGGTAAACCCATACTGTTGATCGTGTAAGATTTTATTGATGTTAAAATGAATGAGCATTTGATTGAGCATCACTTTTTCAAATACCTTGCTGAAAACCGGCAATACGGATACAGGTCTATAATTATTAGCATCTTTACTGTCACCGGATTTAAAAAGTGGTATAACCTTACTATATTTCATTATATCCGGAAAGACTCCTTGGTCTACACATAAATTGAATATTAAAGCCAAGTATGGTGCTATGGTCTCAATTATGGACGTGCACACTTTGACAGACATTCCCCATAAGTCTTCGGTCAATTTGATTTTGATTTGCCGGAAAGCTTTTATAACCGTCATAGGGTTGATATGTTTGAATTGGAATTCAACCGTACAACCTGGAACGTTTGCTCTTAATAAATTAAATGATACCTCGGGTGAAGAATTTAAAGCTTCAGTAGTTCTTGATGGTATTTCGGTGAAAAAATTTACAAATTCTTGAGCTACTTCTAAATTAGAGCTTATGGCACCATGTGCAGTCTCCAGTAAAAAATCAGTGTTTCGTACTTTATTCCTACTTGTTTCATTATTGATAACTTTCCAAACTGTCTTAATTTTATTATCTGCCGATTTGATCTTATTGCTAATGTACAGGGCTTTAGCTACTTTGCAAGTATTTCTGAAAACTTTAGAATATTTGTTTACATACATACTAAAGGTTTCTGTGTTAATGAAAGGCTTAAGGCCATATAACTCATATAGTCTTTCCCTACTTATCCTAATACCTTTAGTCGCCCAGTCACTAAATATAAACTTAGGGGAAGTATTTTTAGACTTCTTTTCAAAAGTTGTATTGAATTCCTTTAGTACTACTGAAAAGAAATTATCATAAAACTTATTTGCGTCCTCACTATTATGGCCTAGAACATTCAACTTATTTTGTAAGGTAACATTGAATCTAGCTAGTTTGCCTGTTGTAATTGGCCTATATTGTATTTGAATTTTTTGCAAGGCTGCTTTAAACTTAAATGTTACCAATTGTCCGCTATGATCCGCAATGTGTGAAGATTTGTCACCTACTAGCTTTTGCCCGCGACTTCGTACGCGCATATCTCGTTTTTTTCCATTCCCGTATAGCCTTCCTCATGAATGTGGCTATCATATACAAAAATAATTTTCCAAATCCGAGTGGTAGTTCCAGAGATTAGCGCATTGATACAAACAAACTCATCAGCTATATTATAAGTACAGATTAGTATGGCTAAAGAATATCAGCCGCACGGGTCGATCAAGGCGAAAAAACGCTTGCCAAGGTTGGTCTGTGGATGGGTGACCATCTTAACATACCGAGTTTCCTCCGTGCCTCGGAAAGCACGTTAAGCCGTTGGTCCTGGCTGCCATTTGTAGATCTTTGGCAGTCGTTACGGATTGTCAGAAGCCAGTAAATCTGACTCCAGTCTAGCCAAGAGGTCTGGTAGGCAGCCGCTCCACGTAAAATACTGGTATTCAGCTGAATCCGGTTTGACTGGAAGCCGGCCCCAATAGAGTTGGGAAAAGGCTGGGCAGATGATGATGAGTGTAGATATGCTTACATACTATTTAAAAGTCCACTTGTCCCTTTCCAATTGAAACATGACAGATACTCCTACTTTCACTAGGCCCAATAAATCTGCGAATCAATTACATTTAATATGATTATTCGCGTTTAAATTCCCCGTTGGCACTGATAAGTGAAACGGAGAAGTTTCTGCCCCTCGCTCCGGACTCTGTCGAAGTGTAGAGGTACTAACCAGGCTGCTTGCATTTTGTGGGACATGTTTTTTTTTCTTATTCCTTACTTGCTGCTGCTCGCGTTGAACTAGCCTTCAACCACCTTCAGGCCTTCAAATCTATATCTTTCAAAATTCATCAAAATATTTCGGCGGTTTAGGCAAGGAACAAACTAATTTATAACCAACTTCAAACTTTAAAAAAGGAGGAGGTTTTCAATTCGTCTTTTTTTTTTTGTATGTTTGTTCAGCGATAATTTCGACAATTGTCCACCGATTTGGATGATTATTTTTTCGTTTGGAAGAGTATTATTTCGGACTGGTCTCATTTTAATTTGGTGAAGATCTGATGAAGAATCGGAGATAGGCAACGGAACTCTTCAATAAATGATTGGATTCGGAAGTCGGTGAAAAAACCAAGAAACAACCAAAAACACCGACTTCCGAAATTAAAGTTATTTAATGCATTGTTGTGTTTTTATTTGGAAGTCGGTTGTATTTTTTTATCATATAATAATATCAGTTAGGGTTACCGAAATAAATTTGGAACCTGTATCCAGTTTCTGTGTGAACGGTTGTGGAGATCAGAAAGGCAGTCCTTTTAAAAATACTGGCATTTAGCTGGATCTGGTTTGATTGAAAAACGAACCCAACATAGCTGAGTAAAAGGCTAGGTAGAATAAAGGCGTATATCGTGCAGACACCACCACGCCAGCTCATCAAGTTACCCGCAACTGTCAAATTTTCCCAATCAGCCTTGAACCTAAAGCTATAGCCATAAAGTTGAAAATCTATTAAAGAAATTTGACAGATTGTTGTAGCTTGATGTCATTGTGCTGGCGTCTGTACCTACATTGACTAACTTAATGTACCTACCTTTTTTTTTAAGGCTGGGAAATCATCATGTGACTTCTTCCGCTCTGGGTGGAGCGGAAGGGCGTGTCAGACTCTTACTGACTAAAACCCATCCGTGTTCCTCCTAATACCTACCCTTTGCTTTACATTTTTATACAAACTTAATACTTAGCCGACCCCAATATAATTGGGGAAAAGGCTCGGCAGATGATGTATAACTATCAAGATAATAAGTGAATGATGTGGTCGCCTATAATTGGAAGTACACACTTGTATTTGTCCCTGTTTGTGTGAACATGCATGTGATTGTGTCGCCTCTGTTGGCTATCCAATAACTAAATAAATCACGGAATTCGCACTCTCTCCTATGATAATTTCCTACTTGTCTCAATTTAGCCCGCAGCAATTGGTCGCCCTACTCTCCGGAGAGGGAACCCTAACCGCGATTAGGGGGACGCCTGACACCGAGGCTCTTCTCTTAATTACAGGCCCCGGAAATACCTACTTTAATAGATATTTAACTCGCAAGTCACAGTATTTGGCGGTAACCATTTGATGATAAACGTTGACGAATAATTTTGGTATTCGTGAATCTTTGAATCGTTTTTCTAGGTTTTTTTGCTGTTTCTTGGTGATTACTAAAAATAACCTCTTTATTTCAGGCTACTTTGGCCCACAGACATATACCTTATAGACTACCATCATATTATTATAATACTAATTTAAAAACACATTTACTGTTTTTCCCTTAAGCCAAATAGTTTACTTTGCACAATTCAGGGGCTTTTAATTGATATTCATATTGAGTTTTTAAAGAAACCTAAATATCTTAATTACTAGCGCTTCCCAAAACAACTTAGTTTTTCCTCAAAGTTAAGCTAAAGTCACATTGCCAAAATTGGTAATCGAACCCTAAACTCCACTGCAACTAGATCAATCGGTTAAACAAAAGGCCGTAAAAAAAAAATTTACGAAACCCTTCAAAGCCCCGCCAGACATCGAATTCCGAAACATTTGAGACAAGAGTCGAGATCTTAAAGATCTCGGCGTTAATTACACTTCTTACCAACATATCACTAACTTTTAAGTTGGGGCTCCAACTCTCGAGTTGCTAACTTATCTGAACATTGTTGGAACAGACCTTAGGGCTACGTCACAGCAAATGCAGCTGCAGAGAGCTAGCGATCGTGACGACAGCTTGACGGTTTTTCTGCTGAGTCACAAAAATTTGCTCAATGGTAGGCTTCGTTAAATGAGTTGATGTATTAAAATATCGATTTATTTTTACTAATAATAGTGATACAGTTTGTTAATATCGAAAATCCCATTTTTTTAATTGCCCAAACCTAGGCCATGTTTTTTTTTTTAAGGATGGGAAATCATCAAATGACTTCTTCCGCTCTGGGTGGAGCGAAAGGGCGTGTCAGACTCTTACTGACTAAAACCCATCCGTGTTCCTTCTAAAGCCCTTTGCGTTCCAGGGCCACGGTGACTCTTTCGAATAAATTCCGCAACCCTGGCAGGCTCTGGCCCTGGCGGGCCCCATTTCCTATGCCCCATCTCTTTGAGGCGCGCGTGGAACACAACGCGTCATCGACCCGGGCCTGGTTGTGACCGGACCGTGAGCCACCCAACGCTCGCCGTGTGTGAATGTTGGTCGTGGTCTGGTTGAAACGGCTAGCAATAAGACTAAAAAAAAATAGAGACATCACAACATCTCATAAACGTTTTTGAACTAAGCCGTATTCTTAATTAAGAATTTAAAGTTCACTTCGAGTTAAGCCCGAAATCCTCTCAAACCTTTTTCACGTTCTTTAATGTAATTTCTCAATAAAGAAACTGGGTTTTAGTGCGACATTACAATACAAAGCTTGTATTGTGGAGAGATAAATCTTTGTTTCTGTGAAATATCCACACGTTTTCATTATCAATATATCGTACGTCATACGTGTATGAATTTATAGATATCGCATCGCACGTGTGGTCCCTGGACTTATACCTCATTAAATGCTCTTTACAGCGATTTATTTTAAAAGGTGGCAATTCGATTAATTTTAAAGATGGCTCGATCAATGTGGTGCAGGTAGGTATTCTAATTTTACGTAAAGAAATTAACTTGAATTGGTAAACACGTGACTGAACTTTGTACCTACTTGAAGTGCGAGAGTTATAATAATCAAAATAATTAATTATAAATCTACTGACCACACCAGCCGGCAGGTTTTAATTTTAAATGGCAACTTCAAAAGAAATGTATGTTTGCTATCATTTTTCTGTAATAAAAATTACTTACCTAGCACACAGATTTAAAGCACCGGTGCGGTGGCGTTTCAGTAGCGTTCAAACGCCGCCGCAGGAGTCAGTAATATTTCTGAAATCTTAATCTGTGCAACACTAACTACTTAACAATGGTACATCCATTTGCATGGAATTAATTAGTCCTAAAATGGTGCATCACTCATTTGACAGGAACGGAGAAATGTCAAAATTTTTGACATTTACATTCTGGCGGGAATGTAAATGTCGAGTCAGGTATTGCACTATACATTTCAACTTATGCCGTCTACTGCATTACCTTTATAAAAATAAACAGCGAAGTGCGTGTCGGACCACGTACAGTGTAGGGTTCCGTAGTAACCCATCTTCTACACCATGCCAGAAAAATAGTAAAATGTACTAACTATTATAACATTACAAAGTTACAAATGCACTTGGTTTGAAGTAATTTCCTAAGGAATTATTAGGATTTTTTTCCTTACCCAATTCCATTTTATAAGTTGGTCGTCTATTTCTCATTTACTCGTTAAGTCTAGCTAGCGGTGATAGTTTTCCTTTTCAATTCGTTATAAATGCTACTACCATACATTTTTTCACATCTCCAAAAACAACCGTTTAGATGGCAGGGGGCCACACATACTTGACTCTAACAAAAATTAGCGCCTAAAGCTTAATATTTCGCAAACGGAGCCTTGGATTGAAAAATGGTTCCGGCACACCCTCAATATTTTTAAATTACCTATTCAACGACACCCCACACCATGGGATAGACATTAAAAAAAAATCATCGCCACTTTACATTGCCAACCACCCTAAAAAAAATGTATTTCAAGATTTTATTTTAACACTTTGTCGGCGTGATTAATAAGTATACCCATACCAAATTTTAACTTTCTAACGCTAAGCGTCTCTGAGCTAAAACTGACAGACGGACACACGGTTAGGCGAAACTATAAAGGTTCCTTGTTGACTACGGAACCCTAAAAAGGGTCAAATTTTCACGCGACAAACGCTAAAGTTTAAAAAGGTTATTTTTATTACATGCCGTGAGTCAAATTGTTCGCCAATCACCTTAATTTATTGTTATTAATGTGTAAATGGATTTATCATCGCTCCCCTTGCGAAATGTTACAATTCATATAACCTTGGAGAGGTCGATGACTTGATGTTGCATTATTATTTGTGTGACACACTAAACTTGTAAACCGAGATTGTTTTGATGGACTGTGTATGCGGTACTCTGAATTCTTATAACTTCGCGATTTCTGAAAAAAGTAAACGAATATTGAAAGAAATAAAATGTGGCTTTTATTTTTCGAAAAAAAAAAAAAATTGCATCACCAATTTTAAAATTCGAAGCCATGGGTTCCGAATTTAAAAAATTAAAATAAAAAATAGGTAAGACAGTTTTCTCAGGATAAACAGAGTATTCTTACATAGAGTCGAATAAATATATCTAAAAAGTTGTCCCCTATATAATACGAAAATAAAAATTCATGGTCCTCCTTAGTTTTTGCCCGGAATCTCCTGTTTTGGTGCCATAGTTAAAAACATTAAGTTTTATAGCTATCGTTAAGACTTGAATGGTTTATTTGATCTGTTAGTATTGCCACAGTACAAAATGTTCAGAAGGCTAGTTCGGGACGACAAGTCTTCCAAGTAAAGGTTCGAATGAGATTGAAAAAAATCACTGTTTTTAATCGGTTGCTCTAAATACTGCGGCTCTGACGTGGTTTTAGGGCAACTTATTAAAATAAAATTGGAACTTTTTATTTAAAGAAAGCAAGAGCATTTTTGGAAGATAATGATTGAGGCGTTATTGCTTGGTTTTCCACCCACTTTTGAGGAAAAAAATACCTACTAACAAGTACATTTAATGGTTTCCTTCGCTCAGACGCTGCATAAAATACGCACATTAACAGCCGGTCTCAATAACGTATCTAACTTAAACCAACTGTCAAATTAGCTGCCAACAGTAGCTGATACGTCATGTTACAAAGGCAAAAATGACGTTTCAGCTACTTTAAGGTTCGAGTCTGTGAGAAATAATAAGCATCCTGTGTTTTTAATGGAACTTCGGTTATTCCTCTGCTGACTGGCTCTTACTTTATTATACTTGAATACCTCTTCGACCCGCGGCGCCGCCTGCCTTTGCTATTTAGACAAATGACTATTGCTTATAATTAGGAACTTGAATCATTTAATTTAAATCATTGTTGTAGCACTAACATGGCCCATAAATTGTTAGACCATAAACAGTAGACCAATTAAAAAAAACTTTTGAATTTGATACATAGTCTTCTGTCACATAATTTGGATGTTTGTTTGTGTCTTCATATCCCAGTATCAACTAAACAGGGGGGCTACTCTCTAAACCCGAAGTCCGTTATTTCGGGCTTAGTTGCGGGCGTATTCTACTCTGTATCACCTACGGACTTATGATTAGTTCCGAACCCGAAGTAAGAAGGAATGACAACACGATTTGACAGTAACTGTCAAATCGTGTTGTCATTAATTCTTAGTGGTTAGGTGGCGAAAGCTTTGCTAGTCACCAGACCTAGAAATTAAAGACGCCATTTTTTTTCTTTCTTCCTTGATAGAATAGATTCTGGATGGTACGTCAGAGTCTTAGATTTTTGCGACGGCACAATAGATGCCACCATTTGTAGATTTTTTCCTCCATCTTTTAATTGCTGGTCCCTATAATAGTGGAATTTCTGGTATTATTTTAAATTCCGTCGCATGTCGTTGCGAATCTGTCGCCATTACTCAGGCTCATTGATTGACGAGCCCCTTTAGTTTTACGAGAGAACTAATTAGCCACACGGTTCTATAAAAGTTTTGTGCTAATGGAATCGGCACTTAAATAAAAGATTTTATTTTTCTTTAACTTGGGTACGGTTGTATGTTGGATGTGTGACGCATTTTGTGGTCTATATTGACGGACGTGAAAGATTAGTACCGTCCCATCACTTCCCGTGGGCATCGTAAGAGGCGACTTAGGGACTCCCCAGCCAGAGAATGGGCAGCAGCATACTCACCGTACGCGCCTTTGGGTGAGGCCTATGTCCAGCAGTGGACGTCTTTCGGCTAATATGATGATGATGATGATAGTGCAAGTAACTTAATTAAATAATATTGTTTTCCTTACATCTGGATAGAGTATAAAGTAGACCTGATATTTTGTATCTGTGGTCCGATTCCGTAAGTGTATGTTTATGCAGCTACGAATTTATCAAGCTTCTTAACTTCTTGTAGTGAAACTTCATACGCGGCGATTCGATTTTCAAATTGGATGATTTGAGAGTCAAACAAGGACGCGTCACGGCACATTTTGTTGCATGAGAGAGATGAAAGATATGTACTCCTTCCTGCTCTAACACTAAATCGCCCCATATTCTGAAGTTCTACGTCTATCAGGTACCACGCGCAATTTTTTACAAGCAAGAGTTGGATTATTATTTTTTGTCAATTTCCATAATTTTGCCCAATTCAATTCCAAGGGCGACATCCAATATTTTCAGCCCAAATCGTAGAAACAAAGACCAAGTTACGAGAGTCCGGAAGAAACATTTCTAAATAGGTACCCTCCTCTCAAAAAATCCGCTGCCAAATTACCCAACAATGGCCAAAAAAGTGTAAAAAAGGAAGGGAGTGAAGTTGTTCGTTTCCGACGGAATCTGGAACAGAGGGTGGACAAAATTTGGCCACTTACGCCGAAGGGTACCGACAGACTCCCTGAAGCCCTCTTTAAATGCTCCCAACAATTGACAACTTAAGGGTCATTATTATCATTCAGGAATTGGTGTGATGTAAGGAAACTAGCTTTTGCCCACGCGCATATCCCGTTTTTTCCTGTTCCCTTTTAGCCTTTTATAGCCTTCCTTATGAATATGGCAATCATATTACAAAAAAAAAATCTGACTGGTAGTTCCAGAGATTAGCGTGTATAAACAAACAAACTCTTCAGCTTTATTTGGTATTATAGTATAGATAAGTATCGAATAAATAACTCTAGAAATGATTCTTAATTCTTCATGTTCACAAAAACATCTGTAACAGTGATAATTAAAGTTTATGCACATAAAACGTGAGTTTTCTCAGCAACTCTTTAAGTGCTAGAGAGAGAGAGAGATAATCAAAATCCAAAACTTTTAACTAGCCAATGAAACTGCCACGGAACCCCCAAGATTGCGGCCAATTCAAACAAAACAATTACTCTTTCAACTAAAATAAAATCTTCATATCTCAACGATATGCTGCTATGACCCTCGGAAACTCATATAAATTTATCAATGGGTCTCTTTTTACCCTATCTCCCGACCTAGGGTCACAAGAATGAAGTCCTTTCATGATCCACGCAGAAGAATCTTTGTGTCCCTAATCAGTTAAGATAATACCACTTAAACTGCCATTAAGTAGCATGATTTATTTTATAGATAACGGTTGAGTCACACAACGAATATAATATTTTATCTGTGGTCGTAGTTTTGATGTTTATAGTCTGTGGTGAACTTTGCTCTATGGTCGTTAAGGTATGAAGAGATGGTTGTCTTTGGAACTTAGGAAGTTGGGTGTTTACTTGAGTTAGTAAAAACATTATTATTGTGCTTAGTTTATGGCAGTTTACTTTATTATCATCGAATTGAGTTGTAAGTTAATTAATGTTTTTATCCTTGAGCAAAGATCAATCATTTTCTTCTATTTCGGGTAGATGGTTAACTCCTATGATTGTTTGGGCACTTGGGACACTCCAAATTTGCTTAGATAGTCTAATAATTTGATGAAAATGACTGATATTTAGAACTCAACAGTCGATATAGGGTATCGTGATACCCAATACTGGGTCGATGAGGTCGGATGAGCAGTCGAGCCATGTAAAATAGTGGTATTCAGCAGCGGTTAAACTGGAAGCAGACTCCAACATAGTTCGGAAAAGGCTAGGTAGATTGAGTCCTCGTGGGGAAGTCATCCAGAAGTCTTTACACTCACATATATAGTCCTCCTGACAGATTTCGGCCATGGCGGCCACTCTCAACCGAGACTAGTTACATACGTAGTGTGTGGTCGTTTTAAACATTAGTAGGTGCTAGGTAGGTATGTATGTCTTATTAACGTTTCTCAGAAATAAAGCAGAGGGTTTTATAAGCATATTAATTAAGTGTTGTTTAAGAGCTTTATGACAGGGACCGACACTGTAATTTTGGATTTATTTGTTTAGTACCGTTAAATTGTATTTTCAGGGTCGTACACCTAACTAGTGTTTGCTTTGTTTTCTGATACTTTTTATGGTGTATCTCGGGAATTAACTACCTCGTTGGTGAAGTGGTACTCAAGCGAAGTGTTTTCGAGGTGGCCCATCTGGAATTTCCCAGTAGCAGGCCCCAGTCTGGATTTCCGGTTGATAGCAAAAGTCTTAAATGGGACTTAAAAATTCACCTCTGCCTAACCTCTTCGGGCCATACAGGTGTCATGTTTGATGTTTAGCTTTCGAATAAATCGTTAGAACTTCTGTCTTAAACTTGTTATGCAAATAAAATCTTTCTTTGTCTCTACTCTCGTCGCGACAGAAATCATCACTATGGTTTCACTATGACGACTGACGGTGTGATTTTAAGGAGCATTCGCATACTACTCGTCTGAAAAAAAACCATTTAATTTCCCCAGTGATTATTATTAATCGATGAGATGCTATTGCAACATGAATGTGAACGCTTTTTAAGTTCGAGAATTGGTCCCTGGATTGCTAGTAGAAAATATACAAGTGGAGTAAAAACAGGAGGACAAGAACTTATAGTTCCGAAAAATTCGTCCCCATCGCTGTCAACGGGGAAAGTGGCCCGAACACTGACCGCATTGCCACGATGAATGGCAATGCTGATTCATTGGGTAAAGAAAAGGCCCTCTGGCTACGTGAAGAGTCGACTAACTGCTTCCTGAATTCCCTGGAACTGTTTCCACTCAACCACTTGAACCATAATTTCCAGATCACCCTATTACCAACTCCCCTGCTTACCCCACATCTGTAAAGGCCATGAAGTTGCAAGCAAGCAGTACTGGTTCAAATAAACACAGTACGGTACCTAACCTCAGCTGCAACTGAGTGTGACGGACGTGATTTGACTGACGAGTGAGACAAATAGCTCAGGGTTGGGTAGGTGACGCAATATGTGGCTGCAGATACAGCTGGGATGATGACAATGTCTTTGGAGATTCAACCTTTTTTATTATTGACTAGCTTTTGCCCGCGACTACGTACGCGCATATCACGTTTTTCCCGTTCCCGTACCTATAGCATTCCTCATGAATGCTTTCATATACAAAAAGATTTCTTCAAATCCGATTGGTAGTTCCAGAGATTAGCGCGTTCAAACATCAAACTCTTCAGCGTTCTTATAAGTAAGATAGATAGAAAGAAAGAAAGAAAACTAGTTTATTTGGCACACACACAGACACACATTGTAGATACAAAAGACAGCTTAATTTTAAAACAAAAACATTGTATGCCCCGCGGCTGCGCCAAAGATAGATAGATAGATACCTAAGCTCGCATTTTAATTTTTCTAAATTTTTCTAGAAGTAACCTATTCACTTTTGACTTGACCCCCAGGTTGTAACTCCATAGTCACTCTTTTCAAATTTATTTCTTATCTGTTTTTATAACCATGTAGTCGGCTTTGTGTTCACAGTTACCCGCATAGTTATGGTATGCATCGGCAAGCTTAAGTGATTGTTTTCATAAAGCACTTTTTTTTTTTAACCTGATGAGCTCTTGACCTCGACCTCACCTCTAAGCGATTAATTTCTCTAGATTACTGTTCACTCTTGCTGACAGGTCTTAGACGTTAGGGATTGTAAACTATCATTGTGCAATTTAATTGTAGTGCAGACGTTGAGGGTCACTCTAAAAAGACATATACAGATCCTACTGGTGATGTTCTACAGAAAGGTGCGTAGTACATACTTATAATCGGCGTGGAGATATGTACAGATGTATTAATGTAAACGAAGCCAAAGGAGTATGAAAGGATCGTAGCAGGCGGCGTTATCTAGTTTGTGCTTTTAAAAAAAGCGTGATTTTGTGTATGTATGGATGTTAATTTGCACTATCCCAAACGAATCTATAATGTCAATCACATCAAATCCAACCACGACACTTGAAGACGCCATCCATAATTTATCACGTTCTTCGTCACCGAATTTGCTTCTATCAATCACAGAAACCCAGACGGCTAGTCTCCCAAGAACTAATAACAATTGCTAATCACCAGGAAGGCCAAATAAACCGTCCAATTATACAGTCGGACCACGTAAATCCGCGAATCGGGCGATGTACGAAATAACCGGGGAGATGGACGAGGCGTCGATTGACGGACATTAGGTATTCGTGAACAGAATTTGTTTAGAACAATTGTGCCGACCCGGATGTGGCTTGTCGTGAAGATGTATGGTGTTTTGTTGATGGTAATAAATTGTTAAAAGAATGGTTTGGTTTTAAAAAGATTGAGTAACGGAGCGATGTCCAGGTTATGGACAGACTAAATGATGTCATGAACTGGGAATAAGCTTTAATAATGATTGTAAGAGCTTAAGAACTTATACAGACTAGGTCTCAATGTCGACCCCTGTTGCAGCCATCGTATAAGCTTCATTTAAAAAAAAGTAATGGAACAAAAAAGTTCGTTCGTGACACATAATAGTAACCAGTTCGTCCCCTACAATATCAGAACCAACCAATGTTGCTATTGGCTAAAAGCACCCCCTTGCCTATCCGAAAAAAGAATCAACTAGCACTCGAAAGCTTACGCGCATACTTTTCATATTTTTAACACAATTAAATAAATTAAAAACTTAACCATGCGCCCTTATAAACGGTGCATATTAAGTAGGATATAAAAAAAACGGAAAGACAACTCGATGCAAATGTGCTACATTTGAAATGCATATGAGTTTTTATTGTAAGAAAAATTGGTCTTTTCAGCCTATTTAGAAGTAAATTTATGTATTTTGCTTGTCTGTATCTAGGAAACGGGCTGGGTAGTCTGAATTCGACGCAGCACATGCGATACCAGGGATTTGTATTAGTAATTTTAATTGTGTTTTTATGTTGATCGGGGAATCGGGAAACGTACTTGTATATTTTGTTTGCAAAATCACCTTGAATACCTTCAAACTTATTTTTGTTGACGCCGGTTTTTTAACATGTCTTGGGTAAACCCAAGACATGTTATAAATGGCCAGAAAGTTGATTCTTCTACTTCTAAAACGTTCAAATTAAATTAGCAATCTCATTTCAGTCACACAATCAATATCAAAAACTAGGGATAAATAAATGGAAACTTAATTATAAACAATAACATTGTGTGCCCCGCGACTGCACCAAATAGGTACAGTTCAGCAAAATGCCAGACAACTAGTAGTTGCCTTACGCTGATTTTAAACTGAATCTTACGTTGAAGTGTACGGATGTAAATCAACTTTGTAAGGAGATAAATATACCTACAGGTACAGATATAATAATATGTTAATGTGTAGTAAACGATACATAATAATTTGGTATCTAGTGATACACGAGTTTGTGTAAAATAACAGAAAATCAGAGAAGAAATCAATTGAAACAAATAGCACAACTATCATCCAATTCAATAAATATAGATGTAAATCACGCAAAAAACACAGGAATTACTCACAAGTCAGGTTGCAATCTCCACTGAACTTTAAATCAGCAAAGCAAGCAATAAGTTAGATTTTTTGTGTGTCGTAAACTGTAATGTCATGACTACAAGTTGCAACAAATCATTGGTATCGCGTGCACATAACCTGCAAAAAATATACGATCGTCCCCAAACTGTAAGTGCCAATTCGTTGTTCGATGCCACTTTTAAAGTTGAAGACTATTTACTGTCTTTTATGTCGTGCATATAATTTTTGAAGGCTAAACGTATTATTGCCTTGAATTTGTGGAGGTCAGTTTCTATGATTGATTGACGTTTGGAATTGTTTCTTCGAATTGTTGCTGTGGAGCGATGACCTGGTGAGGGTCGTGGGTAGCCGATGGATGCGGGACGCACAGGAGCGGTTGTTGTGACAACACTTGGATGTCCAGCTGTGGACGTCTTTGGGCTACTATGATGATGATATTATTGTTGCTGTTCTTTAAACTGCATGAGATTGGATATAATGATTTCCTAGAGATACTGTTGAACTACATTAGGCAGAAGCGGCCTTGCTGCACCAGTCCTTCATTTCAACCCTATGGACTATGTCTCTATACAGAACCTGTCGATGTGGTGACACTTGGGGCCTATGTCTGTAATGATATTAATGAAGTACATAGAAGAGAGATTGTGCTTGTACGTCAAAATATAATTATTTTGACGTACAAGCACAATCTCTCTTCTACTGCAGGTTTCGTATTTGTGGAAAAGGGCTTCAATCCATCTGCCTAGACTTTTCCCAATTGTGTTATGGTCGGCTTCAAGTCGAACCAAATGCTGCTGAATACTTTTATTTTACTTAGAGCGACTGCATATCTGTCAGAGCTTGTAGTTCCAAAAAGTCTATCGTGAAATTCAAAATATTTTGTAGGCATAGCTGGTCTGTCACAATTTTGAGCCTTTGTATCATATGACTCAATTCCCCTTACTATAAGTGAAGTAAAATCACCATAAACAAATAAATTAACCTCAGTCTCCACACCCAAATCTCGCTAATTTTCCATCTTCACTTCAAGTCATGCGTGAGAGGACTACATTAGTGTATTTTTGTATATTTTTCTCATACACTACCTGGTCTATTGGTATTCAAGTCTACTACCCTAGTTTCCCATCTTCAAGGATTACCTTGAACAAACGGAGATTTTAAGAAACGGAACCGCGTCTATAGCTTAGCAGAAACTCAAGGATTTCTAGAAAACCAAAAGCGGCATTATTCAATTGTGTATTATTATTTTTTCGGTGTAAATTTATTGTCTGTGGTAAAGTCGATTCGGAATACAGAATAGGTGATGATTTGAATAGTTACTTTGAGGATAGGCCGTATTTGGGTAGCGTATCGTGTGTTACTATTTTTGGATAAGGCAAAACATGGCATTTGTTGATCCAATCAAGATGTTCGGCCCAATTTTAAGTTACATTTGAGAAATAGAATAGAAGCCAGTTTAGTTAACTTAGGGAGCACTAGCTAATGAAGTCTTCGTGGTAAAACGTGATACTCATTAAATATCCAAATGCGTATACCACACGGCCTATTCAAAAACTGTACGATGCAACATACTTCAAATTTTGTCTCCTTTAAACGATAGTCTCCGAAAGTCGCGTATTTGTTCTCGAAGCTAATTTTCCGCGTTCGGCTCGCTACAAAAAGTCGTTGCGACTGTAACTCATAAGTTCATGTCTCGTCGCGTTCTTTCTCAGTCGATCCTACACTAACTGGACCGTAGAGGATGCTTCCAAATTTGTGGATTGCAAGGAAGTTTAAATTAAGTCAGGAAAAGTTTTCAGTGGTTGCATTTGAAAACAACACTACACTAATAACATTACACTTTTGTTGATGATAAATTTTTGATTTACCACTGGCAGATTTAGAGTTGAGGTCTATTGAAGTTGCTGGCATCCCTTCATCAACTAGAAAAGATTTGATGATCCAAAAAGACTGAACAGATTTTCTAGAATCTTTGCTAAGAACGCTCTTGATCAAGTCACCGTTCAAAAAAAGTAATCTAACAAAACCACAAGAGTTTTGCCCCATTTAAATGTTTCTTTATTTTAACAACGTCAAACTTATTTACGCTACGTTTCAAACTATAGGCAAATTGATGAATAAAAGCACGAAATAAAGATTCTCATACGATTGAAATATTTTTTCATGTCTACGTTTGTCTGTCCTTTTGTTCATCTCTCTTTGATTTCGCTCTCACATGCATTACAGTCGAACCCCAAACGACATCAGCCTGTATTCGCGCCGGGCTGGTTGGCGCCGTCGAAAATTCTCTGAGTCCCGATCCCGCGATACGGTCCCTACATGTATTATGTATAACAAATGGGAGACATCCAAAATAAAGCATATAGAACGGGAGCGTTTACATTCGGCCCTGAATTCGGCTCCACGTGGACACATTCCCGACATTTTGTCGTAAGCAAGCCGCCATCTTAACTTTTATTTTTTTTCGGTTGTGGCTCGCGCGACGGCGGTTTTCTTTTTTTAATTTTGCGCTAATTCCATGGAACTAGGATGTTTAAGTTGTTTTTGGCGCGTTCGGAAATTAATTTCATAATGTTGGTAGTTATGATTTTTGTCATAGTGATGTATTTCATTTTGACATAATTAGTTGATCTTCTTATAATACGTTTCTGTAAAATTAAACTCGTTCGTGACTAAAATGTTGTAGTAACATAGCTTCTCACACACTGTGAGAATTTGCATTCAAATTTTCGACAACAGTTACACGAATACGCTATATACATTACAACAATTTAGACAAAGCATCCACATGGTAAACGAAAACAAAATCCGTTTCAACCGAGTCATCGTCCCCACGACCATAACGTAGAACCCATAGACATCTAATTTGCCTTTTAAACATATTCACAAATCACACAGTACTCTAATAACGTCAAGATGCGCCATAAGACGGTGCTACGTGTCAGGTTGGCAGTCCTGTCACGTTCTTCCTTGGTTCTCACCATACATTTAATAAGTAACCGAATCACGTAAATAGATCGTAGAATGTGTGAGTTTGGCTAATTGGCTACTTCTAATTAATTGTCAGATAATCATTACGTGTTAGTGCTGTGCGTTCTTATGTTAGGGTTGTGCGTGAGCCTGTTTAGTCGATGCGATTCGAAAGTAAGTCGATTGTTTGAATTAGTTCGTTACGCTAATATGTTTTTTTTTGTAATTTTGTCACGTTTTTTTTGTTTATTGGTTGGCCGATTAGTGGGTTTCTTTTTTAATGTTATGCTTTGAGAGTCTTTGAAAGTTAATCGAGCTTACTTAGTTTTAGCTCTAGTTTTTAGTAGATTTATTCTGTAGCCTATACCTTTCTTCTAAATCTTCTTTTGTAACTTCGGAAATATTTTAACAAAACTTCCTAACGCTTATCAGCATCATTACTTTTAAAACGAACCATAATATTATCCTAAAATATTATCACAACCGACTAATAGATATCATAAACCATAGCATTCTGAAGGGACGATTATGGGGTTTCAAGAATATCATTACTCATCTGTTATCAGGCAATCAAACGAAGACGCCTCCGCGACAGTGCGACATGACAGCGACATCGACGTCTTTTTGTCGCTGCGACTAATCGTCACTTGTCGCACGGATCAAAAGTCCCGCATTTTGTTTCGTTCGACTTTTTGTCGACAAAAAATCGGTGATGCGTTATTATTGATGTTTGGAATCGGGATCTTGTTTGATTGCGTGTTTTTTTGTTTGTTTGTTCAGTATTATTACGGTTGACGGTTTGAGTGTATGTAAGCAGGTATTTAATCGGGCGTGAGGTTTTGATTAAGCAGGGTGGAGTGAATTCTACAACGATTTGGTAATAAGAAATTAAAACATATTTTAACGGAATTACTCTAAAACAATAAAATTTCCTTTTTCTGAAAAGATTAATTTTCGTGACAGTAATGTTCCTTTCGTTTCACACTTGTTAAATTTAACTGATGGTTTTGAAAAAATCCCGCTTTAATTACAAGTGACAGTAATTTCCATATAAAAAGTATTAAAGCACAAATTAGAATTACATACCAAGTAACAGAGAAAAAAATTCAATCCAATCTGTACAAATTGGTAAATCCTTTAAGTTCAACTTTTCACAAATTTCATTCTCAGTTTTTCACAGAAAAAAAAACTTGTCCCACCAACGTTGGGCCAAGGTCATCCAACACCAACATCCAACATTAAGTGCAGTGCAAAGTTTTTGTTCAGGCGCTCCGTCCGGTGCGTAGTCGTCCGCCGCTCATATTAATTAACTCTTCGTAATTAAAAGCTTTACTTTTGCTGTATTTGCAACTATAGTGTGAGTAGAATTTAATAGCATTGAGCAAAAAACATTTTTTTTTTCGTTTGTCTTTGGATTCTGTTTTCAGTTTTGAAGTCTGTTTATTGTTTGAAAATAAATTTGATTGTTTTTGTATTTAATACTGGCCTTTGCTTCCGGGTTTGCTCGTGTTCAAGTATTATTTTCACAAAAAACGTAGCCTTTAACGGTCTCCAGTAACTTTTATCTTTGTACCAAGTTTCATCAAAATCGGTTCAGCTATTTAGACAGCGTAACAAAAAAACTCACTTTCACATTTATAACACTTATAAAGGTATCTGAAAAATCCGTAGATAACAAACATCCAGATATATATAATTTCAAGTAGGATTGAATTAAACACGAAGTCAAGAAAAATCGTTAATTCCAAATTCAAAACAAAAATACTTACTCATCCACAAAGCTATCTTCAATTTATTTGACCCAATAAACTTTACGAAACACCATAAAATCAGCGCCTAAATTGTTAAAGGCAAATTCGTGCGCCATACATCCAGCGGCATTGTACCACAGATATTAAAAGACATTTGACGGCCATGTGATTTAAGACAAATGTCGGTAAGTCCTGGATAAAAAACGCTATAAATAATGGTTAACAAAAGCGTTGTCATCTCGTTTCCCTTATCCGAGGGACCGACAGAAGCTTTGATGACCAAACGAGAGGTGTGGAGTTGCTTTACTGTTTCATTTTTCATTCTAACCAAACAAATTTCCTAGTCGCTTTTGAATTAGCTGCGTAGTAGGTGAAGTTAAAAGAATTAAAAAGCAAAACATTTGGTCCAATAGGATCGGAGCAAATTGGCTGTGACAGAGGGATAGACAGATACACGAATGATACTATTCCATTTTGCCATACAGACTTTCAGAACCCTAAAAACAATCAACTTCAATGTGACAAAATTAATTCTGTGTTGCCATTTCATAAAAAGCCGCTGAAAAATAAATATAGGGAACGAGAATAACATCGAATTGCAAAATACTTTTAAAATTCAAAATTCGAACAACCATTCACCTTTCTTTTAAAAAGAAACGACGACAACGATGCGACTCCATGGTTCGTAGATGGGAGATAAAGGCTTGTAAGTTTGGTTTGGCGCCATCCCGAAGCCGGGGTGGGCCGGCCACGTAACATATAAACATGTATCTAATAATGAGCCTTAACTTGATTCCCTATCTCATTTTGGGAGTTAAAATTCCAGTAGTAACTTTTACTTTGGTTAAAAAGGTACGTTTGGAAAGTTGGTAGCATTGGAGATTGATTCAAAGTGATGTGTTGGTGTCACTGGTTTTGGGCAATACCAACCTTATAAATGTGAAAGTCGGGATGTTTGACCATGTCTTAACGGCTGCACAAATTTGCTTAAAATTTTAAACATGGGTAGACCATGGCTGGATAAGGATACATTTTATACCGGTAGTAGCTACAATTAATACTTTTATGTGCTGTACATAAACATTTTATCTAAAAATAGGTGTTATTCTCATATCTAAAACAAACAGTGTGATAATACTAACATTAATTCGTTTCATGAGCAGTCGCCTTGCCGTGTAACGAACGCATGTTCGGCGTATAAATTCCTTAATTATTTTTTATTAATTAGCCTGATGGTGTTCGGTGGCGGAATTCGGCTTATCTTTATAGTCGATCGAGGTACTATGTTAGACGTAGGATGTGCCCCACATGACGTTGGTATAGTGCGGCTAGAAGTGACAAGGAGTGTAGTTTTTTAGGGTTTCGTATCTGAAGGGTAGCCAACGGAACCCTATTGCTAAGCCTCGGTTATCTGTCTGTGTGACAGCGGGTTGTATCTCATTAACCGTAATAGATAAAAAAAATGTTTTCATAGTGTGTTTTCTTTGCTGCTAAAACTATAAACATAAGTAATTAAATAAAAATTAAATGTAATTAGAATAACTTAAAGAAACGTGATTTTATCGGTTTGTGGTCTGCAGATCATTTTTCGACTCAAAGACGAAGAGAGTCGTCGAAAAAAAATATTGTTCAGATTTAAATTTTGAACGTACCTATAACAAACATGTCTTAGGCTAAAGACCTATTACAATAATTTCAGTAAAATTCTAAACCAAAAAGAATTTTACGTATGTAAATGGTATGTACCTAATTCTTTCTCCAAATCTTTTCCATACCGTCTAAATCGATGTCTCAACCCACATTGTTCTAATTATAATTATTCACAAAACAGCCCTGGTATTTTAATTCGGCCACAAACTTCTAAAACAACATTAAAAATAATATTAATACGACTAACGTGTTAAGAACTTGGCTCTACACCTTGTGTGTTATTTGGCGGCATTTTCTTTTCAACAGCTGTTTAAATTTAGAATAATGACAAGTTTTTGCGCCGTGTTTTGCTTGTGTAAGTGATGTTCTACTGTTCTCATAAATATCGGGAATAACTAATGGCATCTGAATAAAAAAAAAAACAGTTGTATACTTTTTATGTGTTATACAATTTGTCGGTGATCGTATAATACCCTTATACGATCACCGACAAATTGTCTGAGCTGTAAAGTTTAATGTAAAATGCAATGTAACGTGGCAATTTTTTGTCTTGATAAAAGTTTCAATTGAGTAATATATATTGTAAACAGTTAATTTAAATGCATGAATTAGTAAACAAACAAATTAAAGATAGCACGTATAATCTTAAGATTCGGTAGGTAAATCTATTTTCGCGTCAAGAAACTCTTCGATTTTTTTTTGTTAAATCCTCTTTTTATGTCAAACTCGTATGTAACAAAATTAAGTTTGGTAAACAAAGAATAAATAAATAGTCTGCCTGCCACTTTACGTGAGAATTCGTAAAATCTCTTTGTGTGTCCATAATAAAATATAACTATTTACATCTACTAAACCTATTAAATTAGTTACATTCATATGATTTTAATTAATAATATAATTTTTAATAATAATAAAATTTGACAGGTAGCGAGAGATTAGATTAGTGATCGTTACATGAAAACACAGAAATTGCCACACAGAGGTAAAATACTAACCATAAACACGGACTCTAACCTGAAAAACGTTATTTTCCTCCAAAGTGCAAATTGTCAGTATCTATCAAAGTAAGTATAACCTTCTTTTACGCAAAAATCTTGTGAAATACGAAAATTCCTTGTCAGTTTTGGTGTCAATAGGCGCCATTGTATTAGTTTTGGATTGGGATTAGAAAGCGGACATTCCCTAATTTATCAGAAATTGCCCCTTAGAAGTAATATACTAACTGAGAACAAACAGACCATCGTAAAAACGCTATCTTCATCCAAAGTTCAGTATTATCAGTATCAAAGTTAGTATCATCTTCTCTAACGCAAAAACCTTGCGAAATGCGAAAATTCCTTGTCAGTTTTGGTGTCAATAGGCGCCATTGATTTAGTTATACGTGTGTATGGCGCGGCGTCGTCGCTTCGTTGCAAGATAAGGTGGAGTGACCGGCCGGTTGCACTGCGAGCCGTTAACTAGAGACAAAGATTAAGGCGTTATAGAACAATTTGTTGGTAGTTTTGTGACAAACGTTTTTGGTTTTGTGGGTTAAACTTTTGTTATTTCGGTCCTAGCTTTGCTTTGGTTTACTTCTATCTTTTTTTTTTGTTCTAAGCAATTATTGACTTAGCACAAGCTCGTGTCGTTACTCGCTGTGGTCCTTCGAATCTAGCTATGTTGCCCAATTCCCGTTAAATCTATTGTTGTTTATGACTAGAATCGTTAGTTAAAGATCTTTTTAGTAACTAGTATCCTTCTGCAATCAATACCTTATCTTACCGAACACGAAAACAAAAAAAAAAAACTGCACCGCTCGGTGAACCGTAGTTTAAGACAGTGCAACCCGTCGTACTCGAACGAAGCCGCAAGAATGCGTCAATGTGCAGAGCTCACCCCCACAACCCCGCACTTTAAAAAAAAAAAGCTAAAATTCCACTAGGTACACCAATTATCGCGCCCCGTAATTGAAAGAGGGATTTTTAATTAATCACCATATAAAGGTGCCGTTTTGACATGTGTCAAAAATGATAAATTTATAGTTTCGTCGTTTTTTTTTAGTCGTAAACTGAGTTAATGGATCGTTTTAGTTAAAAAGTTACAAGTTTTTTTGTCACATGTTGAAATTGCATTGCAGTAAAAAAAAAAAATTAACTTTTGTAAAATTGTAGTTTGTTGAACCTACCTATTTGGTATGTTGGAAAGTAAAAATTGGTGGTGTACTATTAGATTAATTGATAATGCTGACTTAAATATTTAATGAAAAAATTTGACCTTGAAAGAAATTTCATGCTCGCTATCATAATAAATAGTATGGTGGTCAATTATGTTGATGCTCATCAATAGTTCTGCCATGTCTAAAAATCTACAAAGAAATTAAAAAAAAAACCAAATCATGTAAAAATAGATCCAAATTGATCCTTACTAATAGACAACCCACTAAGAAACCGCTAGTAGTAAAACCTCATTTTTAAATATGAAGAAAGAAAGCCAGGATCAAACGAGAAACGTCAAAGTGGAATTTATTAAACGCTGAAATTTTCTGCTTTTTTGTGATATTTTTTTTTCCGCTTTCACGTTTGCCTGCTCTTTTGTGAAGGGAGAAGAAGGCCATTGAGCTCTAGTACGGCAAGTGGACAACTAAACACTAATCACTAATTACTCTGAACTTTAATTGCGACAAACACCTTACCAACCCTAGTGCAGGAATGCAATACTTCCACATCATCGCTCTGCTCAGTCAGTCAGTTACACTGAACTGGACATGATGTCATGGGGGTGGCGTCCTCAATTAAGTTAAACTGGTCTAGTATCATTCTAGATTTCTAAGTTAAGTTCTGAATTACCTATCCATTAAAGTACGACTATTTACTATACATACACTTAATAAATAAAAAATAACTAACTAAAAATAGTCTCAAATATAGCGTCGAAAACTTCGTCCGCATCGCTGGCCTATCCATTATGATTTGACCGCAGAATCAAAAACTTGCAAAAAAAAAACATGCGGATCAGTCTTTGGGGACTGCCGATAGAAGTGAAAACTAAGCGAAAGCTAAAGCGTTCGCTGACGATGACGCGAGTTCCATGATTTTTGTTCACCCAAAAAGTACACATATATTATATACATATAGCTCATGGAAAGCGTTCGGTGACTATGACGCGAGTTCAATGATGTTTGTTCACCCAGAAAGTTGTCAACACGCCTAAAGAAGTTTTTACTTCGAAAACTGTGTTTCCTCATCAAAACGTGACCTCACCTACATGGCTCGATTAACTGTTATTAAACTATGACACTACAAGCGACCCTTCCAGGCTTTGCACGGGTGCAAGTTAACCTTCATTGTTAATTGCTCTTTCTATAAGTGGACAGTACACCGTATGAAAATCCGTTGCGTGGTTTCGAAGAAGTTATCAAAGAAAAAGATAGAGACAGACAGCGACTTTTTAATATGCCTACTATTAAGAGATTGCCCCAGTATTTATACAACTGAAATAGGCGGTTTTTGGGCAAATTCTAAGTGGGGCTTTTTTTTTTTCACTATGGAATGGGCTTACTCTTGACCTCGACCACGCCTGTTGGATTGCGATGGATGAGGTCTATGATGGAGCGAACGCAGAAAATGCGTGTACACTCTTACTTTGAAAGCACACGGCTTATATGTGGAAGCGAACACAGACGCTGGCAGAGAGTTCCACACTGTGGCTGTGCGCATATTAAATGTGGAGGAGAACCGCTGAGTACTTACGACTAGTCGGGATATCGACCAAGTGCGTATTGTACCCAGCAGTACGTCTGGTATTCCGGTAGTAGAAGGGCGATGGTGGGATCAAGCCGTAGAGTTCCTTCGCACACTTACAAAAATGAAAAGCAGGTGCATTTATTCTTTAAAACCCCCTATTTTTACTCTTCCAAACAGTGAGAAATTGATTAACAAAACATTATAAAAGCTACAATGTTTATGCAAGTTCTAAATAGAGACGCAACAAAATACCACACAAATACATTAATAAATCGAATAACCAATCGGTAATTAATTAATTCATCAATAACCCCTTCTTCATTTATCGTTAAAAGAAAAAATTCTCAGTAAAGAAAGGTTTCTTTGAAGTGTGAACGCGCTACTGTTTGACGTTTGATTGACAATTGCTTTAATTTTGCACCGTTCAATGTTGTGACTGGTTTCAAACCTTCCTTGTTTATCACTCTTTCTATTAACGAACCTTGGGTTAAATACAAAGCGAGACGTGCACAAAAAAAAAAATTACAGGAAACAAAACAATTGTTTTTTTTTTTAGCAATTGCTAAATAAAGAACAAAATACACAAATACTAATAAATCGAATAACCAATCGGTAATTAATTAATTCATCTATAACCCCTTGTTCATTAATCGTTGAAAGATAAAATTCTCAGTAAAGAAGGGTTTCTTTGAAGTGTGAACGCGCTACTGTTTGACGTTTGATTGACAATTGCTATAATTTTGCACCGTTCAATGTTGTGACTGGTTCAGTAATGATAGCCTTGCCGTATCAACGCTGGTTGAAGAAAATGGAGCCATTTTTAGAATTTATGTCTTGGAAATGAATTATTGTAATGGACGGTTATTATAGTGTCCTATGTTTCTTGGGTAAGAAACTAAAAATGACACGATATATCCTTCCTATTTGTTGGTTTTTCCTATTAAGATATTTGTTTCTTTCTCAAGTACTTCAAAAAGGAGACAATTAATTAGACTAGAAGCTCTTCTCGAGTACCTACGAGTACGTCTACCTGGGAAAAACGGTCCAGTTAGGTCGGGCAAACTACGAGAAAGAGGTCAATCGTCTCAACCGACTCATATTTTGTTCAACATACAGCCTGACACTGACTTGCAAATTGCAAAAAACATAAGATAATTCGAATTTCGCGGTCTGCCCTGGCGCTTCCACCATAAAGGAAATACACTAAATACCATTTCTCCCTTTCTTTCTCAAAGCCAGCGTAGTAACGTGCTCGATGAAGTCACAACCTCCAGGTTCAGCCTACAACTCGCGACTCGTATTAAGTTACGCGCGGTTGCAAGCGACAACGTTTGTATTGAGTTACCTCTGATCACTTTATAACTGGCTGCTTTTATTGTAAAGAGATGTTTCGTTGTTAACGGTTTCTTTGTTATTAAGTCAATTTTCAATTTTTAATGTGAAAAAAAAAACAAATTTATTGGGTTCATCGCCTCGGGCCAGAGTTTTTGCAAAAAAAAATTTGCCTAAATCCAACTCCATGTTCCCATCTATCTCTGAACCAAAATTCATCAAATTCAGTTCAGCGATTAAAGTGAAAGTGTATCAATCTAACAAACAAACTCACTTTCGCATTTATAATATTAAAATTCCATAAACAGTTAGGTACACTGTGTAGACCGCGGAGACTTTTTTTTAGGGCGTGTCAGACTCTTACTGACTAAAACCCATCCGAGTTCCTTCTAAAACCCTTTGCGTTCCAGGGCCGCGGTGACTCTTTCGAACAAATTCCTCAACCCGCAGACCTTACATTTTGAATTACAAAACATTAGGCAAAAACAGTAAAAACTTCGATAGCGTTCACCTCTGCCTTCAACCAGATGCTAGCAATACGTAGCAGTAGAATCAACTGTTAGACATAAGCATCCTCCAAAAAAATTATGCCCCTTTAATAACTTACTGAAACCAAATAGATCACGTACAGAAACACATAACATCAAACTAACAGTTTTTTTGTTGTTGTTATATCGACGATACATCATTTCAAAGTCAGTCGTTTATTTGCATGAAATACGGAACAAAAGATGCCATATTATATTTTAGTGCATGAACACATTAATTTTCGCAATTTTGAGTAAACATACTTACTTCATACTTTATAATCTTTCCGCACCCTGAACAATAAACTAAAGACATCAAAACCAACTTACCACAGAAAAAAAATAAACATGTGATCGAACAGTTGATAATCGCCGTTTATTCTCGTCAACACGTCAAAGGAACCATAAATTATATTTTTATTGACAGACCTGCTCCCATAAATATTACCTGTCTAGTTGATGTCGCTACGTTAAGTAGAAATATAAAATGTTGCAAAAAAATATCTAATTAATTATGTATTGACCGATTCCGATTCTAATTTGATTAGGTTAGGTACGAGTATAAACATTTGATTAGACGGATAAACTGAAGTTGAATCAGTTGTTAGTAACAGCTGATAGGCTATGTACTTGGGTACATATGTATGTAAATCATTGTAATGTAAACGTTATGCTATTGCAATAAAAGTCACGCGATGGGTTGTCGTATAAAACAAAACCGGCCAAGTGCGTGTCGGGCCATGCGCAATGAAGGGTTCCGTAGTTGCTTGTCCCGTAAACCATGGCCAAATTATTAGTACGAAATTTCACTGTAAATACAAAGTTACAAGTGCATGTAGTTTTAGGTAATTTTCTTTGGAATTATTACGAAGCTTTTACTTATCCAGTTTCATTTTATAAGTTGGTCGAATATTACTCATTAACTTTTTGAGCCTAGTTATCTGTGGTAGTTTTCCTTTTAAATTCGTTAAATATATCACTACCATGATTTTTTTCAATTTTTTACTTTCTAGTAGTAAGCGTCTCTGAGCCAAATCGCGGACAGCAAGACAGACAGACGGACATGGCGAAATTATAAGGGTCCCTTGTTGACTACGGAACCCTAAGAACGATGCGTAGTGACTCATAATTATTTATCATTTCAATTAACTCAAATTAGCTACAAGAATTATAGAATCACTGAACGAAGCAATGCAATCATCCATTTAAAAAAAAATCATTTGTACGTAAGTAAATAAAAGGCCTTAACATAATGGTGAAGTAAAGGATCTAAATGAGTCGAGGTCAAGTAACCGTACACCAAACTAAAACACCAATTACTTGTAAATAACAAGAAAAAAAAAACACCGTAAGCGGATGTACCAACACAAGATTTCAAAATTCACTCAGTGTTCAAAATCAGATGCTAAAAGATAGCAGATAAAACGGTGAAAACATTCCTCTCCATCTTCATTAGTATAAAAGAAAGAGATGAGGATACGAAGCGTTGTTATAACATCTGTATTCAAAACACATGTTCGTGCACGACATCTATCAGGTTGTCGACGCAACATTACGGTGTTTATCACGTAAAGTCTATAAATAAAAATCTAATGAGCTGACCAACCTCTGATTATCCTTATTCGATAAGCTTTGCTTCCTGGATGCACATCTGATGATGATGTCAACTTTGCAAGGAGGATACAATGAAGCGCAATTGCGATGGCGACATAATTGTTGGGATGCATGTCATCTCACGTCATGGTAGAGATTTCTAGCTAAAACAGCAGTTTCATTAAAAGCCTAGCCTTTTCATTGAACTGCGCTGGTTAATCAGCGACATAAATGACATGGGCTGTCATTAAACTATATTCAACCAAAAATGTCACTTGGGTGGCGGAAAAATCGGCGCGATTACATGAAAAGGAAAGGGCAGCCAATTTAACGGCTGATAAAGCTGTGTGACTGCGACATAGAGACGATTTAAAGGTGGTGGTTATTAAGAAAAAGTACCAGTTCTGTTGATTTTAGCAATAGTCTCTCGTCTTTCAAATCAAAAGTCGTTTATTCAAATAAGGCTGAGTGCCAGCACTTTTTGAACGTCAAAATTCTACATAAAGACAGTCCCTTAAAACCGTCACCACTTCCTAGTGTTTTAGCTGGGAAGAAGAAGTGTCGGTGTCGTTGAACTCTTCAGCAACTGACAGGTTCATATCACACAACATACGAAATACGTTTACTACTTCGATAAGGCATAAGTAGCGAGCGACGCGATCACAATTTTATTAGATATGTCACCGGAAAATGGCAAACGCCGTAAGATTGTAAAATATCTCGTGAAATTGTAAACAATTTTTTTCTAAATAAGACACGGGAATATTGGAAACTATTGAATTTGGATGGCATTTATGATAATACAAAACGATTTGTTCATAATATAACAAGAAATTATAATCTACTTAATAAATATTTATTACAATCTTACAGGTTACAATTTTCCGGTAACAGATATAAGGCTATTTGTAGTATGTTATTTTTACAGCAAACTCCCTTACTGAAGTGTCGACTCCACAAGTTATAGTAAAACTTCCAATTTACAGACAAATGTTCCCACAAATGAAGTTCCGCGTCTCAGGACTAGACGCGAAGGCAAAATACATCCTCCTTCTGGACATCGTCGCCGCTGACGACTACAGATATAAGTTCCACAACAGGTAGACCCACATTCATTGCCTGCTGGACTACACCACCATCCTCGTCTTCATGTGTCTGCTTCTCAATGTACATCCACCGAGAGTTTGGCGTCAGACTGACGCCAGATTGTCGGCTTCACGTTTATAGATATCACCGTTGATTGGAGATGCTCATTCCATTTTAACAGCGTTCCGTTACACGCTTGTTTTCATTTAGCTTGTGATTCTCCCCACGCAATGCACTAGTTCCCATCACGAAACGATTCCGATGCGTTCGTTAATTGCGCCCAGACAATTTGTACGAAACACGCTTAATTTAAGGGCAACGACATCGCACGACAACTGGACACCGCCTGGATCCGACGATTAAGGATTCAACTCGCATCCAATGGGTAATATCATTAAAATATCTTTGTCTCAAACGCCGCAGCGGTAATGTAAAAAGTCGGCCGACACCAGAGGTGAGAAATACCGACGCGACTCGTACTGTTCTCCCAAATTAACCAAAATTGGAGCTGAACTCGCGGCGACAATCTCCTTGGGAGATCTCGGGGACAAAAAACATAACGAGTCTTCCGGGTGTTGTGAACATCCCTCAGAGCTGCAACTGAAATCGATAATCATCGTATTTGATCGTACATTGTTTGATTCCCGATGACAAGCCGCGATAAGGTTCGTTCCTCCGCGCGGCGTTCGATCGACGGCGCGTCGGGTATCAAGCCGCCGCAGGTTTGGCAACATCGAGATGCGGCCGATAAACTTCGATTTAATATCCGTTAATTAATACGACCCGAGCATTCCGGTCCAAAATGCGACTGTGAGTCAGCCGTAAACCGATACAGACGCCGACAAAGGCGGCCGCCTAGCGCCGTTAATATGGTAATTAATTATTACAAATCTTTCGTACATAAATTACTTACCAATTACGAGATGGGATTCTAAACGAGGTCCAGACGATTTTTTCTTGGTCGCTTGTATCGGTGAAGTATTCGTGTAAGCTGGTGTAACACCGCATTTGATCACGTGCGTTGATCACGATTTCGCGACAGTGCAAAACCGCACAATGGACGCGCTCGTCGCCATTTTTGGTCCTTCGTGGCGGAAACATGGGCTTTTTGTGTGTCGCAAATGCTTTATAACACCTCGTCTGGTCTCACTGATTACACGAAAAACTAACTCGAAACGCGACCACTCTCACAGATAATCCAGTTCGGAATAGTGTGTCGGTCACTAGTTATATCGACGACATAAAATGAATAAAATCTAATTAACACGGCGTAAGATCACAAGCTAAACACGCGTTTCTTAGTACATGAACATAAAAAGTGAAACTAGTTCAACAACATGTCTCACAATCGACGTGATGTCAAATCGTTGTCGCAAAAGAACAAGTCCCAACCCATGTTTTTCTCTCGATTGCTTGCAGACGTATGTTTCCTGCCTACAAACTCCGCGTTTCTGGTCTTGATAAAAAAGCAAAATACATTTTGCTAATGGACATCGTAGCTGCCGACGATTGCAGATACAAATTCCACAACAGGTATAAATAAAGAGATGGAATTAAATTAAAATAAGAAAATCGTAGATGACGGGGCTAAGATAGTTGATCTTATTTTAATGTAATTCGTTAACAACGAGAGGCAAGAAGCATGCGTATTGTTGCAATTATGAAATGTGATATTGGAGATCTGCGTTCAGAACATTAGGACCGGGACAAACATCAGCCATTTTTATTCTCTTCTCTGCCTTCATTTCTTTTTCGAGCTACATTTTGCGACGAGATTCCATCGTTGGGGATTCAAGTCCATTTTTTAAGACCACATTATCATATTCTGTTACAATTTACATATATTTTCTTTTGACATCGCACATTTCGGTATGAATAATCGTTGCACGCAGATCTTTCATTCACATTGTTTCTTATGCACTGTCTGTAGAACTTGTTAGCTTGTTTGTCTTACTTACAGCATGTGTTTCACCATTATTAGTATGTTAGTGCATGGCTACAGCTTTAGAAACGAGGACATAGATTGCTTCAATAAAATTCATTATATCGCCAAATCCGAAATTGATTTCTTAATGCCAATGATCAATCAATTAAAACAATATATCTCTAATACGAAGTTTACTAATGAACTATTAAAAAAATCATGTCAATCGGTCAGTACTTTCTTACAATCATGGGAAGAATGTTTTGATTGATTTGATTGGTTTATTAGGTAAGTCAATTAGAAGGTTTTTTTGTGGTGTTTTTTAACTTTGTTCGTTTGTTCTCGGAGCCGATGGATGGTGGCTGGGAAGGCGGACCCTGAGATGCCCAAGAGGATGTACATCCACCCTGACTCCCCGTCGACGGGTGAGCAGTGGATGCAGAAGGTGGTGTCCTTCCACAAACTCAAATTGACGAACAACATTAGTGACAAACACGGTTTCGTGAGTACCGACTTCTTTTATAGCTGAGGGACTTTGGAGGAAAGGGGCTGAACAATTTTACAATGATGGTTTTGATGGTGTTTTTAAATTGCACTAAGTTGCTGGGTTTGAGTCTCAGAACTTGCAGCCAATATGAGGTTAGATTTTTCTATAACTTAAGTTTAGGTGAAGTCCATCGACTCCCGGAAACATTCTCATTCAGTCATTCTCTAACTAAAAAAACAGTGTAAAATGTTATTTTAGACACACCTTGGTCTGTAATGTTAACTTCTAATACTAAACCCAGGACAGGTGTATCTAATACCTATTTCGATAAACGTCAAAAGAACCCAGTCTTAATAGTTTCCAAAACAGACATCGTTTCTGAAGCACAAAGTTCAGCTCCTTTACAAACCTCCTCGGTTCCAAAGCGTACAATACTTTCCACTTCATGCTCTCTTTGATCACGAACGAAAAATTACACACAGAAATTGTTACCAACAATAGCATTATACCGCATCCGAAAAGTAGCAGTCTGTTCTTTTTTTGTAACTTTTTCAACAAAAACTTTATAATGTGGGTGATATTATAATTAAAACGAGGTTGGGCAGGACCCCTGGCGTTGTCTGCGGGGTCTCTTTGTGTCTGTTACGGCTATTACTGATATTTACATTGGGTGCCCATCATCTTGCCTCACTTCAATAGATTATCGCCATGTTAAGCGCACTTCAGATGTTTAGGTTTTTTTTTAATAGCGTGTTGATGGGGAGTTTTATGTTTGTATGACAGGTTTTAATTTCGGATAATTTTTGTTGTTATTTATTCGTTATGAGTTGCGGATGTGCTGACATTTTGTCGGTTTTTATGTTTTTTCGATTGACTATTTCTTGATATGAAATTGTAATTTTAAAAAAAACCGGAGTATCACATTTTGACAAGAACATTGGCGCCAAAATGAATCATCTGTCAAAATTGGAACGTCAAACTCAGAACTGTCAATCTTTTTAATTAGATTTCGGGACAACCCATTTCCACTCAAAATAAGAACCGCCCAAAATCGGATTTGATATAACAAAAAAATTGCGCTGTCCATTTTCAAAAAAAAAAAACAAAGAGGCTACTGTAAAGTAAAAGGCGGGATCTTTTAGTAACTTACACTTGACCGTTTACACGACCGCGATCCAATCATAGATAACACAATTGTTTTTTTAATTCGCTCGATGGGCGCTTGCTTTTTTTTTGTTTCCTTTTTTTTCTGGATGTCAGGCCTTTTGTCTTTGACGAGGGGCGAAGGTAATTGAAATAACGACGGTCGCGGAGAGGTATGCGTAGAATTTTGACAACAGCTGACTACCTCGATGCGAGTGATGTATATTCTCGTATTTTTCATCTGTCGCTTAGGTATGAATGTGTTGCATTTGAAATTGTATACTCATTAGTTGAAGGTTTGTAGAAGTTTATCACTTTTGTTAAAGAATAGAATTCTTATTTTACTGAGTTATTTAGTTTCAATTTGACTGCATTTCAAGTACAGTTCTTAGTTTCCCTGCAAAAAAAAACACGAAGTAATTTGGCCAACTGAAGTAACAAATTAATATGACTCGGACTTAGTAAACCAAACTATTAACCAATAATATTTTCTATCTCAAAAAGTGGGGCCAGTAGTAAAAAAAAAACGGTAAAACAGCTTGACACGATAGATGTGTTTTGTTTTTAAAGTTTTTTGTCCCTTGCTCTGACGAACATGCCGATTTTCGGACGACCGACGATATTTCATACTGATATTATCGAAAAACAATCGTTAGTAACGATTAATTTGAAATATTAGGCTGTTTAAGTTTAGAACATTTTTTTTAAAAGTGAGATGTGGTTGTAAAAGGCTAAAGTGTTTTGGGTTTTAGTAAACTAAGAAAAAACTATTTGTGCAGAAACTATTTGGAATGGACAAAACGTTTTGGAATGAACCTCTGAATATAAAATTTATTAGATAATCCGCTACAAATTATGAGGTACGAAAAACTATAAGCAACATGACATAAATAGAGAGGTATTTTGCATATTTATGGCTAAACTAAGCCAATAAAATAACAGGGCGAAACTCAATAATAACGGCCACGTAATAACGTTTGATAACTTAATAATTTTCAATTTTATTCTATGAAGTGTATGTTGGATAATTGGTCTAGTAGAAGTAATTTCGTAAAGCGATCACCGCCTACGGTTAACTTGTTTTTTACAAATAAATATCGTGAAAAACTAGTGTCAACCTTGGCTTCGCTTACATTTTTTTTATTACAGTCTCCTTACGTAATGCGAAAAATCGACTTGGCAAAAGTTAAACTTTTTTTTTTATATAATAAGTAAGTACCCTCTTTTTAAAACAGTCGATCAAAACATCGTAACCTCAAAGAAATCTTACTCTAAACCATAACCCATTAGCAGATTCACAGACTAATGAAGTACCAACCATTTGACAGATCGTATCTCTAGCCACTAATAAAATTTTAAAAACAGACGCCTGGGATCTCTGTCGTGAATCAAGCGGTGGATATATTGACGGCAATCGCAGTTATTTACTGCGCCCTTCATTTTACGGCCGAAGCGGGCAACACTGGCTAAGTAAGCCAACAGAATTGGGTACTAGCGATTTTACTCATTTAGGATGGCTGTTTTTTTTTTAATTCGGTGATGTTTCTAAGTTTAAAATTTTTCACATGGACAAAGTGATATTAGTGGCGACAGTTTGTTGAAATGTAGACAGTTTTGATACTTTTAAATTAGGAAATATTTTTTTTGTTTTTGTTGTGAAAGATTATTAGACTTAGTACTTCGATAGCCTGCAGTGTAATGCAACAAGCATGCGAGCTGGTTGCAAGTTCACATGCATGAATCCATAAATTCAAAATTTTAGACGCACAGATTTGTAAAGTGATTTTTAAAACACAACAAAAAGTAAAATAAATAGGAACGAAAGCCTAATAAATAACAAACTAAAATACCTGAAGTCTAATTTTTTTTTAATACCTTTGTTTTTTAATTATTTTAAATGATGGAGGTAAAATCGCGCTGCGTCGCGTCTTGTCCCATGTGCCAAAAGCCCTTAATGTCTGCGGCACTTTTATTGTTGCGCTAACAACCGAGATTGCCGAGACGACTTTTAGACTTAAAAGTCGCAAGAGCCGTTTAATTATATTAGTTTCGAACTCTCGATGCCTTTTATCAATCATTGTGCTTTAATGTGTACCCCATTAATTATCGGCATAAATATTTCAATCGTAAAGGGTAAGAATGATATAGTGGGGTAATATAGATCGTGTTTTCTTTGGGCATATTAAGTTGGTTTTAAAGTGTGATGGGTAAATAAAATTAAGTTTTTGCATTTATTGGCGCCTTAAATGGTCTGACGAAAAATAATACTGATTTAGTTACTCATTCAAATTTCAAAAGTCATTTATTCTAATTAGGCTAAGAGCCCACACTTTTTGTAGGACCGTTATACCAATATTAAGACTGTCAGCGATAACGCCCATCCGTCACCATTTTCTAGTATTTTGGTTGGGTAAAAGTATTGAATTAAGATTTTTACTTGATACAGTGCTCTAAGCACTCGGAGTCTAAAAGCGTCTCCATTGGGATTTGCTGGAAGGAACACAGTCAAGAGTTCTTCCTGAGTTTTTTTCTTCTTCAACTCTACTTAACTCTCTCCAACATGAGAGCTTAAAACGTCTCAAAAAGACCGCACATCATCATCCAGCCCTAATCCCATGTTACTTGGTATCGGCGCAATACGTTTTTTTTTTCTTCCATTCTGTCCTGTCAGCCGTCACGTTATCACTAAATCCCTTTTCTTTAATATGAAAAAAGAAAAGACCGCTCATCATTGCTAATGTCATCAAAACATTTTAATTCTATCACAAAAGAAACACAAGTATCAAGTCTATTCAGCCTCACTAATCGGGGGCCTATTTACAAAAGTTTTTGCCAAAAACATCTTGAGTATTGAGGTTACTTTTAATACTCACTGAGGTAGCTTTAATATGTCGATGTGGGGTATTAATTGTCTATGGCTTAAGGTTTTCGTGCGTTAAATTCTTTTCAAGTAGGTCTTTGTTGGACTGCACATCTGTATCGTGAAAAAATGCCGATAGCTTTTTGTTAGAATTCGTGCTTAAGATAGACTTTGATGTTCAGCAGGGTAAAATACATAATTAGTATTACCAACCCAAACAAAACAGCCCAGTTTATAACGTCGTGAAAAAATCAAGAAAGTTAATAAAATCTGTGAACGTACCAGCAGTAACTTTTAACCATCGAAAATTGCCTTAAAAAGTTCCTTAAACCATTACACAACGCAAGGAACTCTCAAGATTTCCAGAAAAAATATATTTGTTAGAAACTTTTTCCAAACAAGCTACTTAACCAATTCCTCAATTACAATCAAAAAATTTTAATCGACCAACTTTAAGGTTTCTTTTACTTTAACTTTCTACTATTTCTGTTAGTTACGCAAGCAAACTTAACGTTGATATAGACGGGAACATATACAAATAGGGCTACAAAGGTTGGGCCGTTGTTCGCTCGAGCGGGGAAGGGCCATATGCTCCGTAATTTATATACAGTTATTGATCAAAAGGTGATGTCCTTTGGCAGCCATTCAGGCGATATGCACAGCCCCACCGAATTGTTCTCTATTAAGGGCGATAAAATCTTGCGAAGGGGCTATCGTCTTAACGGTTCGATAGTGTTCCACTGGATTAATTTATCGAACGGTGCGGTCGCGGTTTTGAGTATAGGTGCCTTGGGATGATGGCTTGTTTTGCGAATGGATGTGGTAGAAGATTACCAGATGTAAATCACATGAAAAGTTATTTAAGGGAGAGGCTTGAAACAATTATTCTGAAGAATAATGTGAATCCTAACTACATACTTTTATAAATGCGAAAGTGAGCGAAGCCGTGGGCGGAAGCTAGTTCTCAAAACTCCTACTCAATCTGATAATCTACAATCTACATCAAAAGAATCAGATCTTTTGACAAAGACGCAATTTTTTCTCAAAAAAAAACTTAATAAAAAAAGATCAAGACATCCTAATCCAAGTAGCGCAAACTTTAACCCTTTCTTCAAACTAATTCACCATTATCTAAAAAAACCTCCTTTGGGGAACAATAGTACCTACTCTTCAAAGATAAAATTTTACCCATACAAAGTATTTTATCATGCGAATACTGTAATCCTTTGCAAAAACCCGGTTTTCGGTGCACCTTGATTATCGTTGGCGCCATCGCGGCAGTTCGAATTTTCAAATAATTTTAAGTTGATTAAAAATCATAAATGTTGATACTGGTCAGTGATAAAACGGAGCTTTCGGATTTCGAGTTGATTGGACGCTTTTTATTTTTATTTATCAAGTTATAGAAGGTCCCTGATAAGTTTTTTTTTTAAGTTTTCTTTGGATGAGAGTTTTTTATGAGTAGGAACTAAGATTTAGACCTTTATATAAGTACTTTCTAGCTTTTGCGTGGGACTTCACTCGCGATAATATAGATTTTCGCAATAACAGCATAACTTCTATTTCCAGGTTCCCACCTATCTCGGAACCAAAATTCATCAAACTCGGTTCAGCAATTTAGACTTGAAAGCATAACAAACAAACAAACTTACTTCCGCGTTTACAATATTAAAGTTAGGTTTTAACATTGCTGGCCTATTTTTATTATGAGAGCTCAAAGGCCTAATACATCTGTCAGCAATAAAAACAAAGAAAGAAATATTGCACTTAAATTTTATTGTACCATTACTTAACTGACCTATCAAACAGTATCTTGTTGACACGAACAGATACAAAATAATAACGGTATAGCATTACTAGTTGTCCATTTGTCATCTGACCCAAGCTGGGGTCATACGCGCCAGTGTAAACACAGCCGTTTTTCAAACGATAGCATGTACACACGTCCTTATGTTTTACTACTTGTTCGGGCTTGTAGGGTTGTCAGAGATGAAAATGTTTTTTTTTTTTTACAAAATGACAAGATAAGAAAACAGCTTAGTTGGGAAATAAATTTACAGTAACAATTTAATGAACAAATTATTATACTCAGATTTTTCACTTTGATGGAAATAGTACCTACATATAGGTAGGTAACATACTTTATTGGACGGACTGTAAGAACTTAAAATAAAAAGAGCAGTTGTCTTAGGTTTACACCTGCTGCTACTGTTAATACACTTGAATATATGTATGTATTTTGTGAATTATTTTTTTTCTCTTGGAAATTAAATGTTTGTCTGACATAATGAATACCACACAGTCTAACTCAAAACAATGTAGGTACCAAGATGCCTTGCGGGTGACATTTTCAGGTCTAATACCTCGAGCTGCATTTTAAACCCCTCAATGTCAAAGCCGATAAACCACTTCAAGTAATAAATAGTTACTCTGTGACTTCAAGCGAGAATACCGCTCTAAATTACCTGTCGCGGTAACTTCCATACATGGTATGGGTTTAGTAAGTACTAATCGTAACTTTGTAACTCGTCACAGTTCAAAGGTGTAATTAGAATTCATTTATGAATGCGATTCAAAAGACATATTAAAGGAGTAGCGTAACCTGTTCGTGTTTTATTGCTGCAATTTGTATTCTCCTTCTTCGTTCACACCGACGACGCGACCACAAACGATGCGTCTCCACGCTATACCTACGATCTTCCGCAGTGTGAACCGCCCGGTAAATACTACCAATCCAATAGTATTCTTAGTGGAGTCTGCCCGTCTTGTTGGTGTTTTGCCTTGGGCCTTGAGCACGTTTTCTTTCGACCCGGCCCTGCAACTGGAGTCTTTCCATACTAAGCTTAGTATGTCCTTTAAGGCTGGAGAGCATAAAACAACATTTAACTTTTCGACTATCTTTCCCTGTAGTTATGTGTACCATACCAAGACAACTTTAGTTTCTCCACTTATTAAGGTTCTTCCAAGATCTACTGAAATCCACAATAGGTAATAGACAATTCTCACTCCTTCTCTAGAACACCAGTCTGCAATATGTCCCAAAAATAAATGCACTTTGAAAAATATTTTTTTCATTTGGCAACCCTTAATAGTTCTCGTCTCGGATTAGGGCTTCGGTGACGTAATCGATAGGCTAGTGCCGTAATCCGGGCGGGACTCGCTGCGGTCGTATCTATACTTGTGCAAGTGTGGACAGCACTAGTTTAAAAAACAATAACCCGGTTGTTTCCGCGTGTCTATGGTTCGCGGGGTGTTTGAGTGGCATATTGTGGAACATTGTTGCTGTTTTGTTTTTTGTGTTTGGATATGGTATACCGGTATGTTGCTTATTTAGAGTTCTATTATTAAAACAAGAAAAATGCTATAAAGAAGTGAAAAAGGATCAGATTTTTGACACCAGAATTAACAATGTTCACAAACCACACAAATTACCAACTGCATTACAACTATTGGAGAATCCGATTTTTTTTTTTGAAGGCCTGCGAACGTGACCTAGTGGCGTATCTTCGTTCGTACCATTTGTGCTAACAGGGTGTTATAATAAAGTAATAGTCATTGGATACTATGTAGATATGTATATGTCACCGGAAAATGGCAAACGCCGTAAGATTGTAAAATATCGCGTGAAATTGTAAACTTTTTTTCTAAATAAGGCACGAATATATTGGAAACTATTGAATAGGTAAGGGATTTTTTGTATACAAAACGATTTTTTAAACAAGACAAAATATAATCAAATCAAGATTCAATCTTACAGAACCTGCAATTTCCCGGTGACATATATTATCGTTTCACGGTAAGTATTTGAGATTTTTTTTTTCTGAATCATCAATATCGCTGTCATCAAGCCACGAGAGTTTTACAAACTGACAGACGGACGGACACAATATTTAAAAGAAAAATATATAAGTTTGTATGAATGCGGCCCGACTTTTGATGCCAGTCACGCTTTATAAGGTATTCGCCTAAGGATAGGCAGTCATTTGAAGCCATTTGAAAGGCAATTTAATTGCAATAATATGCTAGACCTTATGGCATCGTTGATGGTAAGCCAACCAATCGGAGAGTTGGGCTGGTATAAGTTTTATTGAGTTTTAGTAAGTGGTGCTGACAAATATCGAGATTCCTCCGTACCTCGGCATACTTCAAGCCGGCTGACTGTCGTTACGGGTAGTCGCCATGTTGAAACGTCATTTTTGAAAGCCAAACATGACGTTTCAGCTACTGCTAGTAGCTAATTTTACAGTTGCTCAAAGGTATACCTATGTTATTGAAACCGGCTATGAATGGACGATACGGCTTAATCTAATAAGTAGCTAAATAAAAAAAAAAAGAGTCGTCCTAAATTCACTGATTTTAGCAATAAAAATGAAACAAAACTCAAACTATTTTCAAATAATTTAGTGCAAATCCAACGAGACGGAAAAATAATATTTAACAATATTTGAATGGGCAGTTTAAGAAAAAAGAAAAAAAAATAGTGTTAGTCCATGTGCAGTTCCCACAACACGTGATACTCGGCAAATGTTTGCGCGCCCGAGTTTGATCAAATATTTGTCTTGGATCAAGTTGGGATCAAATACATTGATTTGGCACTTCACTACCAATGCCGCTACTAGTGGTAACTCATTTCTGTCAGTTTTTTAATATCCTCGATAAACCTACAGGAAAATGTTTTTATGTTGGATACCGTCCTTAATTTTATGATTCGAAAATTTCTAAAAAAATACTGGGTACAGTCAGCGAAAAATTTTTAATCTATTTTGAATATTACAAAATGGACTACTTATTTGAATAAATTTTTTATGGGAATAACGTTTACGATTTAACAGTTTAATAACGATTAAAATAGTCCCTTGCACCAGCTGAGGTTTAAGTAGGTACTAGAAACAGACAGATTGCAAAAACATTCCCAATACAAGAAAACTACTATATTAATGAACGATTTTTCAAAATGGAGTCAGTACTGTCAATCCCATAGATTAACACCTACAAACATGTGGTATATTATTTGTCAAACTGCCCTCAAACACGATAGTCACATAGATTTATCGAGAATCGAGAACCCATCGTTAACACAGCTAATCTATTTGCCGGCCAGTATTGACCAAGCTCCCTTGCTACATGTAAAAAGTATCAAATGTTGTGCACCTCTGTTTCGACCAAACTTTCGCAACAAATATTTGAGTTTCGCACTTGACGGACTCTGATCCATAGGGGACATGATTTCTGATCGAATCGTTAGAAGAGACATTAGTGAAGTGCATTTGTAGGGTTAGTTCGTAAAACTAGGAGCTACTATGATTTTAGGAAGAATCAATGACAGATTGCAAGAAAGATTTATAGATAAACAAGCCAAAAATAGAGTGACTAGTTACTTTCACATCTTAGCCTGCTTAAATACTTTATTTGCACTCCGCACTCCGCACAACGCACATAACACTACGCACATTATAACATATCAAAAGACAATTTGAAAACAGCAAAAAAAAGTCATACCGCGCATTTTTCTCAGAACAATTATTGTCGCCTAAGTGGCCCCGACAAATGTTTTCTCCTAAAAAACATTCACTGCGAAAATCGTAACACCACTCGCATCCGGAATCGCAATATCTTGTACCACAGTGTCGGACAAAGATACTAACATTTTTTATTGGCGGCATCAGAGGTATTGAAAACAAATAAATAATTCAACAAAGCTGTAAGGGAATGCTGGCGTATCGCGTGAGGGCTGTGCGTGTCGACGCGCCGGCAGCCATTTTGTAACCCAAAAATTGGCGGGAAAATTGAGAAAACGACACTTCTATGTACTACGAAGTCTAATAAACTCACACGTAATTTATGCAAACGACCAAACGCCCCGGATTGCCGCGGAAGCATTAAAAATAAAACAACGAAATTATTCGAAATAATCCTCTGAAATATTCGAAATGATTCTCGGAGCGAAGTTCGTAACAAGGAGATTTTATAGCGCGACCCAAAGTTTTCAGTTTGATGTGTCTATTAAATTCTTTGCGGTTATCGGGTACGATATAATGCCAAGCTTCTGTCGGATTCTTTAAGTTTTCGGCGTAAGAATAGTTGAGGAAGAATTTTATAGATAAAATTCGTTGGGTATATGACTGTGCCCAACTATCACTGGTATGATCTCATATTTCTAGGATTTTAGAAACCTGTAACTTAGCATTCAAAATAAGAAAAAAACTTGGATTGGAAAGTTCCTGCTTGATACCAGCTCCACTTTATATCGACCTACCTACCTATGAAGGTATCTAAACAATGTGTCTTAGAATTCAAATTGAAAAGAACAAATTTATTCTTTGAGCAACCTACATACCAGCCGTAAATTTTTCCATACCAATCGCGGCAATCGCTTTCCCTTCAAATTCATTGAAACATTCTTACGCTCACACCTCAGCAGTAAATATAAGCTCAAATAAAAAAACCACAAAACTTAGAAACACTCAAAGTTCACTTTTATTTTACGTTTAGTACCTATAAAACCGTCAGTGAGAACATACTTCCTAAAATTCGGGGTTCACAACTCACGGAAAAGTAGCAGCGTGTGACAATAAAATGTCCAATACAAGTGGCATTAGACTGAAACCTCGAAGATGGCTCGGAAGCACGCATCCACGTCGAATCACCAGGGTAGAAAGACCTGCCCCACCTTAACCAAATTTTCACCTTCGGCGTTTCCCAAAGTTTTCCGGAATTTTCGCCACGTAGAGGCCAATATATTCTGGTCACAATATGGCTGTCGGTGTCTATATGTGGGCGAAAGGGAGGCCAAATCACCTATTATTAAGGGGGGTGCCAAACTAACGGCTTCACGTGTTGTTCCTTTTTATGTGTTCCGTTTGAACAGCACGCTTGATGGTGTAATTTAGGTGTAAAAGTGTACACAGTTTATATAGTTAAGTGGATATTTTTTAGGTGGAATAATGACGGAAATGGTCCTAGGATAGGCATCCATTAAACATTTCGAAATGTTGTAAACTTTATGACTTTACTTAACCAGTCACAATTAAATATCGTTTATTATTACGAACATGGAATTAGGAACACATTTTCTTCATTCCAAACACGTTAGAATCTAGAAAATTATTTGATGGAGTAATAAAACGATTAAACATTAGTTAATTACGACACAGCCTTTTAAAAAGGAATAGCCTAATATAACGAGGTAATAAATCCAAAAAATGACGTAGTCCACGAACAGCACCCGTCCGAATAGCACCGACGCGAATAGCACCGAGCCTAGTCCACGAACAGCACCTATCAATATTTTTGGCAGGTGCTATTCGTGGATACAAATCTATTTTATTATTTGTGTCCACGAACAGCACCTACGGCTCGGCAGCCTAGTGCTGGGATGCATTTGTTTAACAGGACATTATTAAATGAAACATATCGATAAAAATCACTAGAACGTTTATTAAGAAATATGTCTAGGCGACATTTAAATATAAGAAAAAACAATAAAAAGCCTTATGATAATAATTATTAATCTTACAAAATAATAAATCTGTAACACTTTCTTAATTTTTAATGTATCACAATCGAGTCTTTTCAGATCACCTCACCTTTATTGCAAAATTAGACTTAGTTTAATCTTACTAAATAATATCACTTTCTTATTTTATAATATATCACAATCAGTCTCCACATATCACATTTATTGAAAAATCAGCAAATACAAATATTTCGGTCTAGGCGACATTTAAATATAAGAAAAAACAATAAAAAGTCTTATGATAATAATTACTAATCTTACAAAATTATAAATCTGTAACACTTTCTTAATTTTTAATGTATCACAATCAGTCTCCACATATCACATTTATTGAAAAATCAGCAAATACAAATATTTCGGTCTAGGCGACATTTAAATATAAGAAAAAACAATAAAAAGTCTTATGATAATAATTACTAATCTTACAAAATTATAAATCTGTAACACTTTCTTAATTTTTAATGTATCACAATCAGTCTTCACATATCACATTTATTGAAAAATCAGCAAAATCAGCCTTAGATCCTTATTGATGTACTAATAACAGCGCTCCGTGAACATTTTGTATATTGTCCTTCACTATCCGTCGATTGCGCAGGTGTTACATTATTCTAATTTAAATTTAAAAATAGAAAGCCTTAAAATCGCAGCTTTTCCATGCAGTGGCCAAGAGAAATAAATCCACTTTTATATTCTTTTATAATATTGTCTATTAGTTGGTTTCTTTTTGCGGCATTTTTTTGTGAATTAGAAGTAGCAAATTTTTTTCGTATGTCAGTGAAATTCTTACAATTTTCCTGTAAGACTCTTAAAACATTAAGTAAGTTCTTATTATTTTTATTAATTGATTTGTTAATGACCGAATAATGAGTCTCAGTATAATTGTTCGTTTTGTGAGTCTGGCCATAACAACACCATTTGTTTGACCAAAATTTGTGGTCAATCCATTGTGTGATCATGTAGTCGTTAAATTTTGTTATATTACTATCTTGAGGACTCTCACTCATAATGTAAAGCCAAGCGTCATCTAAATCATTCGGTGGCAAATAAGGGAGCACTGTACATAGAGCAACGTGCTTTCTATATATACTATTGTCGTTAAGACCTAGCTCCTTCTGTTTTTTTTTTAACGCCTTCTTAAAGTGAAAGTAACATCCCTTTACTGCTACGTTGGGAAATACAGACAGTATTCCTCTCACTGCGGCTTCTTCAAAGTCACTCGTGAAAAAATCTACAGTCATTGCTGGTATCGAAGATTTTAATAATTGAAATAATGTTTTATATGTAGACATTTTTTTATTTAGAAGCATAGCATATGCTAACGGCTTAACGACACCATCGATATCACCATGGATACTATAAATCTGCAGAAAAGGTTTCGGCGCAGATTTAAAAGTTCCATCACAATACAGATGACGTGTTTTGGCAAGTTCTTCTTTGCTTCTTGACGTGGCGAATAGTAGAATTCGATTTTTCCCATCGTAGTAATCAGCTAACAAGAAGTCCAAATATTGTTTGGGTACCTTAAAATAAATAGATTAGCTTAGTTTAGGATTAAATGGTGCTGTATATAGATGTCCAAACATTATTACTATTATACTCCTATAATCCATAAGCAATATCATAAAATTACATTTTTAATAAATATAATTATAAAAAACAAATAATATTTAAAAAAAATATTTAATAATATGGGGAAAGTACCTAGAAAAGGTGTTCATAAATAGACAAATTAGGTAGATATATCATTGTGTGTAACAAAATCACGGATCTAGAAAAAAATTAAAACACTAACTTTCAACGTACAGTTTTAGCAAAATAAAAAAATAGTTGTTTTAATTTTTTTACTTCATAGTCTATGTGAACTACTACCTACTGATTAAATTTATATATTTCAAATTGCAATTTTTTATATTGTGAATAAAAAAATAAAAGAATAAAAGGATTGTGTGGTTTTATGAAACCACGGTAAAAGTGAAACTTTTTTTCACATTATAGACATTTAACTAAAAATTTATGGAATAATATTCCATCTATATACATATTATAAAACAAAGTCGCTGTCGCTGTCTGTCTGGTATGTATGCTTAAATCTTTAAAACTACGCAACGGATTTTGATGCGGTTTTCTTTAATAGATAGAGTGATTCAAGAGGAAGGTTTATATGTATAATACATGCATAATATTGCAGAGAAACACTGATAAATGAAGAGGTTTCTAATGTGATGTCGTAAATAAACACATTTTTTTGCGCTTACATTGCAAACGCTGGCTGAACCCCACGAGATAAATTAAAATAATGTACTACAGTATTGTACACCTTAAAAAGATCAACAAAAAAGTCCGCGATGGTATATGTCTATCTCTTAAGAATAACCCACAATAACCATTTTTAATACCTTACATTTTACGGAAAAAAATGGCTTATTTACGAAGTGATTTTAAGCAATACAGCATTAATCCTTATCCAATTAAGTACTTTCAATAAATTGTCCATTTAATATAGATCAATATGGCCCTTTACAGCATGTAATTTAAACGAATATTTCCGAAGGAAGATATTACAGTTTTAAAATGCAAGGACATAACGGTGCGGCGGGTCCGGGCGGCTTTCTGTAGTAGATATTTATCCCTACTCCGCGGCCGACCGTCTACGCGACATGCAACACACAGACGAAAAAGTTTGAGACGATGTAATAAAAGTTTCACTTTAATAATATAATATAATAATATTAATAGGATGGCGGCTAGAAGATTACTTACTTGTACCTCGCCCGCGGTTTTTGCATTTAGTCGGCTAACTCCACAAGCCCTATTTCTTATGTTATAAAGACTAGACTTAATGTTTTTATAATTTGGGCAATCGGCTACTAAGTTGAGACCTTCATCGAGTAGTTTATTTATTTTGCTCTTGTATAACGTAGGAATAGGACCATCGGTGGCTGCAGCTTCTTGTCGAAGTTCATCCATACTTTTCTTTATTTCTGTCTGGGCACTGCTCATGGGTTCACAGGTGTGTTCTGTAATTTTTATTACATCTTCATTGCCATCAAGCGTCAGGAACCCTCTACACGATATTTTTATGCACCGCCATAACACATTAGCATTATTTTTATATGTTTTGAATTTTCTGTACTGTCTATCACTATGTATTAGTAATGGCGCTCCTTTTCTACTGGAAATGTAGCTAATGTTACTATTTTTATCACTTCTACCGGCAACAGGCTCCATTATTGTGTTTTATAGATACTCACTAATAAATCTACTACACCTTTTGTTAGCACGGAACATACAGATACAAACTATTATAAACTATTCTTGTGACGTCCCTTTGTGCCCTGCCGAGCTATCCGAACTAATAATATTATTTGCAATTTTACGTAAACAAGCTCCGGAAGCGTTCGGTTAAATTCGTCATACTTTCGTGTGCTCCGGCGCATTGTCGCGTCGCTAGAACAGTGACAAGAAATCACGGCTACACGATAAACAGTCTTAACGCACTATCAGCCAAAGGTCCAATGTATGGCGTCCGATGGGTGGAATCGGTCGAAAATTGCTTGCTCGCAATGCGCAAGGGTACGACAAGCTGCACCCTATAAGAATTGTAGAGTAGCGATACTGTGTCACGTGTCTTTGCACGTTACACAGTATCGCTACTCTCATCACCTTTGATGTGAATAGACTGATTGTGATACATTAAAAATTAAGAAAGTGTTACAGATTTATAATTTTGTAAGATTAGTAATTATTATCATAAGACTTTTTATTGTTTTTTCTTATATTTAAATGTCGCCTAGACCGAAATATTTGTATTTGCTGATTTTTCAATAAATGTGATATGTGGAGACTGATTGTGATATATTATAAAATAAGAAAGTGATATTATTTAGTAAGATTAAACTAAGTCTAATTTTGCAATAAAGGTGAGGTGATCTGAAAAGACTGATTGTGATACATTAAAAATTAAGAAAGTGTTACAGATTTATTATTTTGTAAGATTAATAATTATTATCATAAGGCTTTTTATTGTTTTTTCTTATATTTAAATGTCGCCTAGACATATTTCTTAATAAACGTTCTAGTGATTTTTATCGATATGTTTCATTTAATAATGTCCTGTTAAACAAATGCATCCCAGCACTAGGCTGCCGAGCCGTAGGTGCTGTTCGTGGACACAAATAATAAAATAGATTTGTATCCACGAATAGCACCTGCCAAAAATATTGATAGGTGCTGTTCGTGGACTAGGCTCGGTGCTATTCGCGCCGGTGCTATTCGGACGGGTGCTGTTCGTGGACTACGTCCAAAAAATGCTATAAATACAGAATAAGAAACTTTTAATATTTAACCTAAACCCAAAGTAAATAGCAAAGAAAGTAAATTCAACGTAAATGTAAGTACGAGGGTACAGAATATGTTTTGCGTCAAGTTCCGACATAAATATTGTAACAAAGCTACCTAGGGGACCGCACGGAGAGCCGACAGGGAAATGATACAGAAACTAGGCATGCCTCTCGAATATTCCAAAATGTTCTGGAATCCTATGAATTTTGTAACATCTGAAAGTAGTTTCGGCGATTTGGACAAGGTATGTAAAGATCATTGGGAGAATCTCCCTTCGAAATGCGTGTTTGTGAATTGGAGCAAATCCAAGATGGCTGACATCCCAAAAGGCAGGGACGTTACTATTTTTTTTCTGCTTTGTATTTTAAAGCCAGAACGTTGAAGAAAGTGGTTTTGATTTTGAATGTGGATGGCTGGCTGCCATAAGAGTAGGGTAGACCAAAAAGCGATGGATTGTGTGAAGACGCAGACATGTTGCGCCGACCCCAAATGAGGATTGTCTTTTCAAAAGAGGAAAACATGCAGTTTCTTTTTTCTCCAGAAAATAGAAAAAAAACTAAATGTGAACTCTAATGAACTGTGGTGATTTCCTTGAGAAAATATCCAATTTTGTTTTGAACACGCTTTTTCAAGTCCAATTTGCATTAGTAGGCGCCAGATAATCGTGGAATGACGGTCATTGACCCACCTACAATTATTGACATTTTTAATTTGAAAAACGGAATTAATGACACAAAGCTGTCCCGAATCATCATCTCTCGTGATCCTTAACATTGTCTAATAATGAAAAACGATTCATATTTAATTGTTCAGGTACCTATGAACAGTTATTAGGGAAAGGTCAATATACTTTATTCCACATTTATCTGGCGCCTACTATAGGTGGAATATTATCCTTTATGCATTCGTTCAAGATGTATAACGATGTACTTTAGCATGAGTAAGAAAAGAAGACCTCATGTTGAGTTGAATAAATTTTAAATTTGGAAATATGCCCCTTTGAAAAGACTCTCCTCAAATAAATTGGGATAAGGACAACACAATGACGTTGATGATGAAGCTAGAGATTGTTAGTTTTACTCCGTCTTGCATTCTTGCAGGTAAATTTTCACGTTCCACAAGTATTAACAAGTATTCCTGAGGGTGCATCTCTAGTATTAATCTATGAAAAATGCCGCGATTTTTCTCCACAGAATGATGTTCTTGACACTGTCTCCGAGATGAGAAAGCGACTTGAAGTTTCTTTTAAGTAGCTACAAGAATTGGCATTCAAGTAAGATGACTGAATGACTGAAATTATGATCATCACTATAAAAAAATTACTTATATAAATATTATTCTGCGGTACCATTGATACTTTCATCCATTCCATAAGCTAGTTCAACCTAGTGCTATAATCCTTCTTTGCTTTACCTTACAAAATCCATCAAACCGACATGAAGAACGCCACAAAAACCCAGTCCATTCATTCTACCGCAATTTGCATAGAAAAATCGTAAAACTATCGCTTTTGACACTTGAAGCGCGTCATTTGACGGCCATGACACAGCCCTTATGTCACTTTGACGTCGGACGATACGTCGATGGTACCAAGGTCATATTATAATGATACTCATTAATTAAAGAGAAATGGCATTGAGTTTGTAAGATATACGTTAACGTTTGTTAGGGCAAATAATGGTGTCATTTAGGAAAAAATAGGAGCGTTTTAGGCAGTGATATGTTGAGTTTTGTTATCGTGGGTCATCATTTGAATAACTGTGACTATGCAAGAACGCGAAAAATCTTTTTTTTTTCTTAATATTATCTAATGAATAGAGAACGTTAAACACTTCATTTTTAGAATTGTTCACACTGTTTCCATAGACATACACACACATTTATCCAAGCAAAAAAATAAATAAAAGAGAATCTAACGCAAAATGTATTTAAATCTGGAACGTTATTTGCATTTGGGGCAAAAATCAGAGCGAAAATAAAATATGAGACAGTTGAAAACCGTTTGTTTAAAAAATACGTAGCTTATGAAATTTGAACTCGCGATCCAGTAATACCATAAAATACGATTGAAAAGCTTTCATGTCCTGATGTTGGCAACACCCGAGCGAATGTCCCAAGTTTAAATTTTAAAATTTGTTGGCAGTTCATGTCATTATTTTATCACATTTGTTTTTAAATGAAAAGGTGCGAAATATAGGTTTTATTTAACGTCCTGGGATGACGTTAATTAAAACCTATAAATGATATAATGATGATTTTATTTATTTTTTGTCAGAAAAAATATTGCAATACTTTCACTTGCATAATAAGTAACGAAGCCTAAAACTATTTAGTTTTTTTTTTTTATTTTCCCTAGACACCTTTTCTTTTTAAGTTACACTTGCGAGCAAAAATATTGACATACACCCAGAAAATCTTCGTTCGCAAATATTGCTTTACCAGCCCCAATAAGTGCCCCTCTAGTTCGGTAACAGCGATTCCGTTATTGCCTGTCGTCGTGTGAGGAATTGAGGAATGTCTGGCTGTTTCAACATTTCTATTACACTGTGTAGCACTCACACCTGTCCCTTGAATCGTGAAAACGTCAATTTTACATTTTCCGCATTCTCTAGTCGCAAGTGTATTTGATATTCACTCTTCTTAGTTAGGGCTGTCAAATTGTGTAGAGATTTTTGAGAATCTAAAGTTCTAAACGATTATTAAAAATTTACGGTTGATACTGACAACCACATAGATTTTTAATATGTATATAGGTTTAATGGGTAAATATTGCTAAATCTTAATCAACTCAAAGCTGTTTTATCATGATTTTATCAAAAATATTTAATCAATCAATCTTAACGGCAATATGGATTGAATGAATATTTGGATCGCAGGTCTTCTGGCGTTCAAAATACCCTAATCCAAACAATAATCCGATGTCAAATAAAAAGTAATCTTAAAAATTAAAAAGTAAGTCTTGTACACTACTTGTCTCATGTTCTAATGCAAACTATGGAAGATTACGGCCATAGGCCATAGAATACTTTCTAAATGATATGACATTTAATATTCCCTTGGGATATTTTTCGCCTCCCGCTCACAAAGCGGCTAGCCAAAGCTTGTATTTAATAAGCATAATGTACGCATGTTAAATAGTCAACCCTACAATGGAAGGTGGCGCAACGTCAAAAAGAAACACTTTGACGCGCGACTCGCGTCATAATATGACGGAGCGCGAATATTTTGTATATTTTTACTTCATTTCTTCTGTTCGCCTTTTGAAATGTACCATTTATTTTATATTTTACTGCTGAGTATTTTATTTTCATTGTTTATTTCGCACTCTGAGGGTCGTTTTTCGAATAACGTCTCTGTTGTTGAATTTATTGGTCCATTTATATGGTATCTTCTATTTATTTATAGAACAACTAATTGGCAGAGAAGTTAAGCCCAGTCCGAAAATCTAGGCTCTTAAAGTGTGTTGATAAACCGATAGTAAATAAACTTCAAAGTTAAAGGTTCATATCGTGTTTTATACTACTACTAAGTTCTGCTAACGGCACCCGCATGAATGTCGAAAATTATCCCAAAGGACCATTTTCTTGGGATGAAGAATCCTATGTTCTACGGACACGGCCTCCCCGTGAGCCAGTTTTCATCCAAATCCGTTCAGACGTGAAGAGCTAACAAACAACAGGCACACATCACTACATGTTATAAAATAAAGTCCCTCGCCGCTTCTGTCTGTCTGTCTGTTCGCGATAAACTCAAAAATTACTGAACGGATTCTCATGCGGATTTCTCCAATGGAAGGGGTTATTCATGAGGAAGGTTTAGGTGTATAATTCGTCCCAAAAGTCCTACGGGAACCGGTAAAATTGGATATGCACGTACGAAGCCGCGGGCGAAAGCTAGTTTATATAGCCTTCCATTATTCAGCTCCGCATAGCCTTCTTCATGAATGTGGCTATCATATAACAAGAATTTTCCAAATCTGACTGGTAGTTCCAAAGATTAGCGCGTTACAACAAACAAAATCTTTAGCTAAATTATATAAGTATAAATATGGATTTCAGAGGACTAAAAATCTTCAAAAAAAAAAAAGAAAAGTACTCGCACATTGAACCTCTTAATCCAAACGAGTCTTAACGAGCTGTCCTCTAATCGCGTCATCAATGCGTGTCTAAAACCCTGACGCTTCCAAATTGATCGTCACATTTGGGCGGGCCTAGGGCGGCGCCCAAACGGCTGGTCGTGGGCGGGAGACGGATTGCGGTCGTCAGGTCGTTCCCTCATCTACTAGGTCACCTTTTTATAACAATTTGTTGTTGAGAGCACAAGAAAAATGGCGTTGTCTTAGAACGGGATCTTGAGGATTGAACAGGGTTTCACAACTTTCAGGGTTTCATAACTTTTTTTATGAATATATTCACCTTCAATTATTTGTCTCGACATGACTCTAAGGTTGACTGGTAGAAAATGCCTAACGGCCGGTCTAAATAACGTATCAAAAGTAGTTGACACGTCATGTTTGCCTTTCAAACGTGACGTTTTAACTACTGTTGGTAGCTAATTTGACAGTTGGTCAAAGGTAGACACGTTATTGGGACCGGCGGTGTGTTTGTATTTTAGTGTGCGTAAATAAGTAAATCTCTGTTTTCAGTTTTGAATGAATGTTGGGCATGAAACGATATCTACTTATGTTCCCAAAACATTGATATTACTTAATACAAGTCGCTTAAGAAAACGAGTACTGTCCTCCCGTTTAAACAGAATCAAAGATGTTTATTAAACAAAAATTAATAGGCATTCCGACCGAAAACATTCTCGTTGTAATCGCTTGGACTACAGAATCACAGGGCAAACCGCGCAATATCGAGAAACATTAATTTTAAAAACAATACATTTTTAATTTTATTGTAAAAATATTTAAAATTCCAGCTTCTATATGCAGCACTTGTAAAAGAATTCAATGCACTAAAAACAATTGCTATCATCTGAATCAACTATAAAATATATTTTTATTTAAACACCAAAAAAAACTTCTCACACTGCACCTGGTTAAAAAATCAACAAAAAAAAAAGAAAAAATTCTCCACGAATTCTGGTGTCTTTAGTTCTTTACCAATCAATATGCATCAACTATCAATATTACCGACGATGTTATCTTCAAAGACCGGTAGCACCTTAATCCCTTTAAGATAGCCGATAAAACGTACCGAAGTTTTAAACGCGAGTGACATTCCATGTAACCTATACTTGAATTCATAATTCCAGATAATTTCCATCCATCGCCACCAAATCAAGTATCGACTTTAGTGTCGTGTATTTATGTTGATTTTTAATTGACCATTTGTTTTAAAAAGGTCCTAAAAAAGGACGGGTTGCAATGGAATTTGAACTCAGTCATGTATGACAAAGAGAATGTTGTTCCAAAATTTTATAATTATCAGTATTCTGAATTAAAATACACATAAAGTGATCAAAGTATTGATTTCGATGATGGCTGCTCGTTGGTGGTCTGACGTCATCGTGAAATTCTTATTTTGAATTTAGATATTTCAATTTGAATGCCGATAAGTTTCGATATTTGAAATCGATTTTGTTCGAATGCGGTTTGTTTGAAAATGGAACGCATTTGTTTTATAACGTTCGAATGTAATCAATGTAATTAACGCGTTTTAGTTGTTATTTGTTTTCGAAAACGTTTGAGTTAGTTAAAATTTGACCGCATTATTTTGATGTAGTATCAATAGTTATTGATACAGCAAAATAATGCGGTCAAATTCTATCCAACTCAAACAATTTTAATTGACCATAAAATCATAATTTTACCACTAAATGTAATCCAAGTTTTAATAAAAACCTTATCGATTAGTTGTCCTAACTCTAGTAGGTAATTAGGTATACCTAACTACTAATTTTAAATATACTTTGTGTTTCATAGAAAATGTTCAAAATAACACAAAATCTTAAAAATAGATCACCAATTAGCTCTAATTGGCCTACCCGTCACTAGTTTTTAAATTACAAACGAAATGCTTCGACAAAAGCCGAAAACACCTCTACATTAAGTGATACCAATCGGCAAACAAATTAAACTTCACTTTTGTGGAAGCATCCTAAAAATTTCCTTAAGCGCTACCGACACACTTATATTTTACATGTCAACAAATTGGTCAACACCTCTATCAAACAAGCATAAGGTTGAAACTCCAATGACAAATGAGTTTGACATCAGAAGTGGGATATTATTTTTTCTTGAGTGGTTGTGTGGGTGTAATGTGTACAGATAGTTGAAAAAAATAAAAGTAGGTGTGTCTGTGTGGGTGAATGAGCTTCAACCGTTGATAAGGCTCAATAAAAAGTTGGATTTAAACACGTTATCGGCGTATCGGCGGCCTATTGGTGGTCGGACGTGTCGGACAAGGAAATCCTTGGAGTAGCTCCTTGATATTTTTTTCCTGAATTTTCAGTTTTTTTACGCCGCTTACTTATTGCTATATTGTTGTTACTCTTGTATATTAATAAACTCCATCCCTTAAATTTTGTAATATTCTGCTAAGCTATTCCAGAAAAAAAAGCTGTGACTTAAACCTGTCAAACTAGGTAGTGAAAGGTTCAACTTAATATGTAAGAAAACAAAACAAAACACGAGGTGTTTAGTAAAGTTAGCTTGTTCTATTCTTCTCCCATTTTCTTACATCTTCTGTTCACCTGAAACAAAGTAGCAGAAGTATAGTTTTTACAACGACAATGAATAGAGTCGCATTACTACTACTGGCCCGTAATATCCCACTGCTGGGATAACTTCTCCCATCCATTCCTTCCAACTATCACGATCGTGCGCCTCTTCTTTCCAACTCTGAAGGAAGACATCCAGGTCGCTTTAAAAATGTGTATCTTCTGTTTTTCCTAACTTGCTTGATTCAATTAGCAGTTTCACCAAAAAATCGCTCTACACATTTTTAACAACCTAAAAAAAATATGTTTCCTACCTCTCCACTCAAAAAAAAAACCCATTATGAGCAATAAAAGAATACTGGCTATCTCTCTGGCTACCGCGGTAGTTGAAAGGTGAGCGATAATACCCCGATACGGCTAAAATCGTCATTTGCGAGATTCAGATAAGCAGTTTCAAAACAAAAAAATCGCTGTACATATTGACACAGCCCATTTTTAATTACCGTATAAATATAAACATTTTCTCACCACTCCACTCATGAAAAAAGCCCCAGTGCCACCAAAAACTTATCCTAAAGTACACTTGACCACCTCAGCCCTATCTGAGCCATTATGAGCAATAAAAGGAGGCTGGCTATCTCTCTGGCTACCGCGGCCTGATGAAAGGTGAGCGATAATACCCCGATACGGCTAAAATCGTCATTTGTTTCGTCACCAGCGGCTAATGTCGTGCGTGTTGTGCGGTAGGTAGGCTGAGTTATCTTTGATTTGTGTTGCGAGTTAAGAGGTATTGTCACTTTTTTTTGGGGTATATCAATATACATAAAACTCTTCCGTTACTGAGTGACTGACAGACAACGCACAGCCGAAACTACTGGTCGTAAAGAGCTGGAATTTGGCATTTAGGTTCCTTGGGCAGTGTAGGGGAGCACTAAGGGAAGATTTCCCGAAGTTCCGACGGGAAAGAGAAAAAAACAGGATATGTGCGAACGAAGTCGCGGGCAAAAGCTAAGCAGCCGAAACTATTGGGACCACGAAAGTGAAATTTTACACAATGCTTCCTTTTGGGCGAGCAATAAGAAATATTTTTTTTTGAATTTTCAACTTTCGGGGGGAAATGGGAGAGAGGAATTTGTTCTTTGAAGCTAACATCTACGCTAACGAAGTCTCGGGTATCGGCTAGTGAACAATATAATAATAGTTATTTATTTGGATATCAGTGGTGTGTGTTATTCATACAGCGATTTTTTTTATTTATAAATCTTTTTCCTGCAGACAATGTGCCTACTGAACAAAAAGATTTTCTTTTAAAGAATTGAATTTTGCATAAAACATGACATTGATTCATACCAAATGCCTGGAAAAATCTCGGCTGGTGATGCAAATGAATCAGACAGGGTGTAAGTACATTTATTTTTTTGCATTTAAGGAGAGTAGAATTTCGCCTCCAACATTTTTTAATGAGATTTGGATTAGAAAACACACCATTGGAAGGAAAAATAAGATTTTATTTATTTATTTATCTGGGGATGTGTGTTGAAAGCAAGAAAGAAAATGTTACATGATATCTGTGTAATGAAATATTTTTCGGATTAATTTCCTTATTGGCACTAAAGGTTCAACAGTTTATTTTGAAAAAAATCTTTGCCAAAATACCCTGTGATGAGTACAAAATGAGCCATACAACATCGCCATAGAACAAAGTGCCTCAACAAATATAATTTACATAAATACCTGCTCATTGCACGCCACTCATGATTTCACTCATTACCTAAGTACAGTCACGAGCATAATAATGTACACAGAGCGAAATTCTAAAGCGATCTTCTCGGTGAATTTCTCGGAAAGCGATTTTCTAGACGAATTGCAAATCCAATTTTGAATTACCTACCTAAACTATTGTTGAAGATGCGGTCTGCACAACACAACATCGGATTTTGAACTGTGTTCTTGAAGAAATTTGTTGTCAATTTTGCTAATAAGTCATCATCTGTATAAGTAAATGGATGAAGCAGAATACCAGTCTTATTTACATGTGTTCAGGACATAAGGTAGCTCGCCTTATGTCCTCCACAACCTAATCAACCCCACCTTATTTAATTTCTGAGTCTCTACATATTTTGGCTATTAGGGATAGGTCATTGTCAAATTTTGCGACTAAATTTGTCCCAAATATCTTAAAATTGTAAATGTTACATTATTTTTTTATTCTTAACGTCTAAATTTCTTTCAAGTGTGTCAATATAAAACAGATTGCAATGATACACTAACAATATTTCGGAACAATTAATGCTCTAAAATATTTAATTTCGAGTTTTTGTAAGTAACAGAGTGGTAGGTATCGGTAAGAGTGTTAATATTTTTTTAACCAGGTTATAAATTTTGGGAAAAAAAACGAGCATTTAAATCGAGGTTTTATTGTGCTTATTATTTTTTGTGTTCATCTTATTAGGTTTCATCAGATTATAAATATTTAAAGCTACGTGCTCAAAATTTTATAATGACCCGGGTATGTTTTACCCAGTTAGAGTATGGAGTCCAGATAGGCAGTCGCTTCATGTAAAACACTAGTATTCAGCAACATCCAGTTAGACTGGTAGTAAGCCGACCCATAGTTGGGAAAATGCTAAGCAGATTGAGTTTTTTTAGAGTTGGTACATATTTGTGCTCGCGACTGTACTCATTAACAACCTTTTAATTATTTACAGTTAATGTGTTAGTGACACATGTATACACACTTGAGATTACATAAGCTTACCGTTCACTATATTTACAGAAAATTCTTCCTCATTTTATTTTTAAATTTCTTCAAGTGTCACTGAAAGTTGAGCTTTAAAGTTCTATGAAATTTATCAGATTTTTCTATGATTATCAATATAGACGGAGCAAAATCTGCGTAGTTATTTTTCCCAAATGTCTTGGGGACGGCTTCCAGTTGAACCGGGTGCCGCTGAATACCAATATTTTACATGAAGCGACTGCTTCTGGTCTCCACAACCAAGTAAATGGGTAACACGGTACTTGTACATACTCCTTGCCAAGACTGGTGTCAGACTTTGAGCTGATTTTGGCTACCCCTATTCTTAATTCAAAGAACCATCATCATCATCTGCCTAGCCTTTTCCCAACTATATTGGGGTCGACTTTTAATTCAAAGAACCAATTTAACAAAAAGCTCTTCAAAATCGGAGCCGTTTTTGGGGGCTTAGTAAGAAGCTGCTTATATACTATTCTTCGATCAATTAAAAAGGTGTCTCCCTATTTATCTCAACAACTTATTTACATGTTTAAAACCTACAAGCCTAAAATATTTTAGCAGTTATTTCGCATTCTGCCAGCGACTCCGTATCTAAGTTGCTACGGACAAGGGGTCCTGGTCATAATACTAATTGCCTCCTGCTAATGAGCGCGACTTCGCTCAAGTATAGCGGACTTTCATAATAGGCGTTACGCTAGAAACTAGTTTCAGCCCGCCGCTTCGTCTGCGTGTAAAAGTATTTTAGTATCCCAAAGGAACTTACAACCTACCATCACTCAGATATAAGAAAGCTGTAGGAAAACCAGCACGCTTCGTAAAAACAAAAACAGACCGCGTTCCGTTTTCTGGCTTCGCCGCCGAAGCCCGTCGCGACGTCCCAGTAATAACCCTCCCCGACATTTGATTACCGAGCCAGCCCGCATCTCTGAGCCAGTAGTTTTAAATTCGTCCTAAAATATATATTTTTTTTATTCATTATTAAAATCTCCATTACACTACCATTACATAATAATGATATCCCTTGCTGTCCTCCCAAAATGACGCCGAGGTCCGTAGCCCACAGGGGGTGCCCCTAGCGAGCGGTAATTTAGTTTAACTAGTTTGTAAGCCCTGGCTGGGGGCCTTAAATTCATTTGAGGCCACCACATGATAATCCAGTTGAGAAGTAACCAGCCTTAGTGTGCTGAGAGCTGGTCCCTAACAAAAAAAAACTTACTTGTTATCCTATATCCTTATCTAAGGGATAGTCCATCTGTGTACTAAGTTAAAATCCAAATCCGTTCTGTCCTTTAGTTGTGATTGATTAAGAGCGTTTTCAAATTCCTCATGCAAACCAACTACATAACTTCTTTGTCCTTTATTTTGCTGGAAATGCCTATGACGTCTGTTTGTCCGTATACTAAATACCATATTGGTATCATATTGAAACTTTAATTTGAAAAAAAAAAAAACATCTCTTGCTAAATCCATAACAATGAAAATATCTCAATATTAAAACTTGTGTATTCCAAAAAAGTTTAGCAACTTAAATGCCAAAGGATGAAGAGATAATAATCACCAAGTACATGTTCTTTTTTTTAAAAGGCACAGATTATAACGGTGTCGGCCATCGAGGCGTGAATTTCGGTAGCCGTTGGACGGTATCCATATTCGATACAAAAATACTTTTTTTTATTTCCAAAAAAAAAGGTTTAATACCTTTTGAATTGTAAATTACAGGCACTTATTTTTTGGGTTTGGCCTTTTTTGAACGTTTTATTTTTTTACGTATTTAAATACTTATTGTTGAGTATGAGTAGACATCATTATCATTGGCTTGAAGCAGTCCGTCTGGATATGAGAAGGCTCTCAATTTTGCATCTTACTTGTGTTAACTTGGTTCCGGCTCTGATATAGGTACAGCTTTATAGGCCAGATGACAGACATAGGCAAGCTTGCTGAAGCTTCAAAGCAAATGAAAGGCTCATTCCGTGTTTCACACATTGCCAAGTTATTACGCGACAAAACAAAATGCGCAAGTGTCGTATTTGGTATTTTGGCCAAATTTTTTTTTTTTTGAGAATGGGAAATCATCAAATGACTTCTTCCGCTCTGGGTGTAGTGGAGACTCTTACTGACTAAACCCCATCCGTGTTCCTTCTAAAGCCCTTAGCGTTTCCGGTCCGCGGTGACTCTTTCGAACAAATTCCGCAACGTAGATTGGGGCTTGCTAATCAGTTCGTAAGTCTGTCTTATCATTCTGTCCATTTAAATCAGTACTTTTGTGTTTACGTCTATCGCCAATAATCTGTTAACTAAGCTTAAACGTTTGATTAAAACAACACAGCACAAATAATTCGCCCTAGCTTTGACAGTACCGCCACAAAATTAGCCCTTTCCTCAAAATGAGACTAGACACACATTCACGAAACTGGTACGCGGCATACACAAAGCGAGGAAACCTGACCGAACATTGTGCAATAATTGAATCGCATAATAACTGCAAAAATAAATTCGCATGAGGCGATACAGGCCATAAAGGAGTCTTTATACTAAACAAATCGGCCTCCTTGAGCTTCGGCCTCCTTTGAGCGGTAACGCGCCGAAAGACCGAACGATTGAACGAGAGACCGAATGAACGAGCGGTTTTATTTGTCGTTACTCAGTTATCGCCAATGAGTTGGACGCAGATGTGCAATTAGTATGGTTTCAGAGAGGTGTAAGATGGCGGTTTCTTGTATCTTGGAGTGGGGTTTCGTAAAGTGGTACTTAGCCGGTGTAATGATTGTTTATTATGTATTTGGGGTTTTAATTTTTGGACTTTCATTTTTTTCGATCGATTTTTATGACCGTTTTTCGGTCACCGAACGACGCACATGTTTTTTTAAACAAGAGAGCCACGACGGTAATCTTTGCTTGTAAGCTGTAGCTAATCTATGATGTCTAGAATAGATACACCACACTCACAAAGAGACGGCAGTCTATCAAGTGGTACACACACATAAAATAAATTAAAAAGTTACGATGAAAACGAAAAAAATAAGGTGTACCTCAGGGCTATAGGTAATGGCAAAAAGGCTAATTTCAGACATGCTATCTGACATTGGTCTTCCAATTTTGAATTAATATTCTGAAGATTATACAATTTGTTAAGTGAATACCCGTCTACGTTATTCCTGACAAAATCGACACCTTCAAACACTCGCCCCTCCGATCAGAATCAACGACTCCGTCATAACAGCTGTCGCGTCTGACATTAATCCCACTTAATCTTTGCAAAGAATTTGAATAATAAAATCAATGAGAAGTTGTCGTCATTTAGCGTGCGCTTGCGGCTTTTGTTTTATCTGCCGTCTCTCTCTTTCATTGCAGTTCGAAACGATACATTTAAAGAAATTAGTAGCTGGATGCGTAATACGGTCCAGAGAGATGCACGTGGCTGTAAAATAATAGCCGCAGGGATCGAGCTTCATGGTTAAGCAACTCTTGATGAGGTCGGTACATAGATGAGTGGCCCATATATGTAATACCGAAGCACAGAGCCTCGGGAAGCCTATTAAACTGTTGGTCTCGGCTATCATCCATGGGGTATCGTTTTACTCAGTAAGTGGGTTGTGGAGATCAGATGGGTAGTCGCCCCAGAAAGTATTGGTATTCAGCTGCATCCGCTGACCTCATCATACTTGGGAATGGCTTGGCCGATTCATTGAAATTACCAATAGAAACAGGTTAGGGTTTGGTGTGATAGTGTGGGTTTGATTCCCGGTTCTACAATAGCGTTATTGAGTTCTTCCATCTTCATTCCGTGCCCGTTGATCGGTAGCCGGTAGCTCAACTTAAGACTAAAGCTCTCAATGATCCGACGAACAATACCAAAATAGACAAAGAGGCTCCATGTCGTTTTCCATCTGGAATTTCTCCGGGAGGAATTTTGCACGGAGTCTGAAGTTTTGTCCATTGATCGGTAGCTCAACTCAGGACTAAAGGGCTCAACGATCCGATGAACAACACCAAAATAGACAATGAGGCTCCATGTCCATCATCACAGAAGTATCATCAATCAATGTGAACGTTTTTACATGCGTAGTAGCTTGTGCATGTTTCCATGTATGTACCTATTTGAACATCACCTTTTATTTCTATATTCTTTGATAGAAATCGAATCGCCCGCATCTTCGATCGTCGCGAATCTCCAGGCCCGCATCATTTTCAATACCTTTTCTATGCTGCATGCAAAAAACTTGCGTATAATTACAAAAAAAAAGGTTCATTGAAATTAACTGCTTGAGTGAACACACACGATAAATTGAAATAGCTTTATAAGGTAGTCATTTGTTTAGTTAAGTCCTTTAACGCTATATTCGCAGAGGTTACTTCTAGCTTCATTTGCAAACTAGCTTTTGCTACTGTTCCATCTTCAAGCCGCGCTGGTCAATATTCAAGACTAAGCAACGCTTACCGAGGTCAGGCCGTGGATGGGTAACCATTCATAACATACACACTCTTCCGCAACTTGGGATGACTAAGATGGTGGTAAGAAAGCACCACACAGATTTTAGTGTACCTGTCCAAACACTACAAGCGTTTGTCAGTTATCGTGAAGCTCAACGATTACGGCTAAGTAACAGCTCCACAGGTCGATCTCTGAGACTAAGCAAAGCTTGCTGAGGTCAGTCAGTGGATCGATAACCATTTATTCCATGACTAAAGACTCTTCCTTACCTCAGAAACCGTTGGACCCTTACGTAGTTCTTCAGGTTGTGGAGGTCTGGTAGGCAGCCGCTCCACGTAAAATACTGGTATTCAGCTGAATATCGGTTGACTGGAAGCCGACCCCAATATAGTTAGGGATATGTCGGGCAGATTGATTGCAATCTAGTGTCGGTTTTGCCGTTAAACTTTCTGTAATTTTGTGGCCGGGTATACTCGGGGTGCGTATAAGGAGCCTCTACAAGCGAAGTTAAAAATATCCAGTCTTTAATCTTTGAAAAATCTAACCATGAATGATAACTAAGTTTAAATACTGATTACCAGATTCTTACCTCAAATTGTCTAAAGAAAATCTGAATTAAGAACCCATAAGGCCCAGTTTCACAAACTGGAGTTATCTTTTAAACTTTATTTAAAAAAACCGAGTTAGTTGCCAACCCGGCACCATTACCTGTGTATGACATATTATGTTATTGGACTTCGTGTTAAAATATAACTCTGGTTTGTGCAAGTGGGCCTAAGTTTGATGAATAAGTACGGTTTTCTTTTTGCTTAACGTATCTTCGTGTCTTTGTTGCAAAACGACTTACGATAATTATGGTGTTACAGTTTTCCTCAGAATGACCTCTTGGACGTTTACTTGACCTGTTTGTCCTTATTAGAGTCGTCTTTATTCTTTTTTTCCTTATCGAGCGTGAGGATTTAAATTTTTGACGCAATTTGGAACAAACAACAGTCAAATAACTACGTTTGTCTAAACTAAAACTGTAAAGGTAATTTATCTCAAGAAATAATGAATACGTATTATTATAATAATAAATTCTTTTAATAAACATTGATAGAAAGCTTCGAGAATTGCTTCGAGCCATACTGCCGTGATAAGAAAAACGTAAAACTAATAACCGATTTCCGACTTTTAAGTTGTTTTCTTAATGTCGAAAATAGGTTACTTAGTTTCGTGTAGATACGTCTTTTAGTCTTATGACGGCAGAACTGTGTTTTTTTCGGAGCAGGAGCCTATGGTCCTTTTGCTCCACGAAAATCACAGTTCCTGAGAATAGTCATGGGACCAAGCGACGGGAAAATCTGCATATCAAGGACCACCACTATCGAATCTTTATTTTTCGGGAGATATAGTCTAATCTCTAGCCAGTAAATCGGCTACCTCGCTCTTTGCTTTGTGCCCAAAAACTGGTAACAGCAAGCCTTACAGCATCCAAAAAGCTTCACCAACAAAATCAGATAAACATGACAGTTAACCAGCGACAACGATTGTCTACATGCCAAAATTGACAAGCGCTACCCGAAATGTCACATGGTCAACCTCAAACATTTTAGCACTTCGGCAATCACTAACGTCGACAGACAGTCTGTCACTTGCCTGATATACTTACCTGGTTCCCATAATTACTCGTATAGCTACCGAAGCAATCAGAAAGTACACTAAACATTTAGTAGTCATGCGACACGGCCCAGGGACCACCAGAATCGAACCTTTATCTATTTAATTGCCAGACTTTAAACACGTTTTAAATTTAATTGAGGCGCTTCCGAGGCTTAACGAGATTAGACCATACACGGGTTAGTGGGGCCGACTGATAAGTGTGTTCACTGAGAAAGTTGATTAGAGTGGCCTGTTTCTTCTTTTATTTCGGGAATTTTTGTCTTTGATTTATTTATATTGTCTATGGATACTCGGGTAGTAAAAGTTTGTTGTGGGGATTTTCATGTTTTTAAAGATTGTTTGTACCGCTATTGTAGAATGGGTTTTTGAATGAAATAGAGGTAATGTATTTTCTGTTTGTTCATGATTTAGTTTCTTTGATGAATATGAGTTTGTCATAAGATAATTCTTAAAAACTTGTCTTTCCCCTTTCTAAAAAGTAATTTAAAATCAAATCAAGCTTGTAAAACCTTTTTATTTGAAGCTAAATGATTTACAATCATGTCTTTATATGCTCTAGTTAGATCTTTCACAAGTTGTGCTTAACCTCTTACTTCGATGAAGCATTATCCTTAGGCCAAAAGGTTATAAACCGCAATTTTTGTTAAAACAGCAATCTTTGTTTTTCTACTTTTTACTCAAATCACAACAACAACAACAATGACAACGTTAGAAAAACAACATTTAAAAAGTTTTAAACTGTTCTTGTCAACGCATAGGTATTATTTCTCAACACCCAAATATGAAACAGTAACCATTCACCCCAAGAGACAGCAACCAATCTCTCCATACTATTACTCCACTTTATCCAATTTAATAATACTAACACGAATATTATTATTATTAATAATAATGCGGCGGCCATTACAACCGTGACGTAATGACGTAAGCCTGTTTCCACTAATCCGCTGCATCTATTGTGAAACCACCCTAAGTTTGTCACCCTAGTTTGAACACTACTTTATTTTGCAGCTGTCAAAATACTTTCAACACTCTTAATATCAGAGGTTAAGGTTGGTATTCGACTGTATGTTGGGTAGTTAGACGGTAAATTGGGTTGTCTGGAATATGTTAGGGTCATAGACGAATCGTGTTTTCGAATGTTTTTTTTTTCTTGATGTAATTTTTATATGTGTTAAGAAATATGTTTGTTAGATAAGCTTGTTGTTGAAATAGGATGAAATCAGAGAGAACTTATATTAAAAATTCGAAATCAAATCAACCCCTGTTTGTTTGTTATATTTTCACTACTAAACAGCAGAATCTTAATGAAATATTTAAACGGTGAAGGACATAGCGTTGCTCTAAATTGATTTAAAACACAAGAATCTTAGTATCGTTCTAACTCAGTAACTACTAAAATTATAACAAAGAACCTTAGTGAGCCAACGAGAGGATACTTTGGCAACAGTAGGTATCAAAATAATAATCAACTGGAACTCTCTCCCAAGCTAATGAAATATTATTCCCAATTCCAAAGAAAATTGCAGCGACTTGTATTGAATTATCTAATTCATCATCTGCCTAGCCTTTTTTCCCAACTATATTGGGGTTGGCTTCCACTCAAACCGGATTCAGCTGAATACCAGTATTTTACGTGGAGTGGCTGCCTACCAGACCTCCACAACCCATTGACTGGGTAACACGATACTCCTTGGCAAGACTGTCAGATTATCTGGCTTCTGACTATCCGTAACGACTGCCAAAGATCTACAAATGACAGCCGGGACCAACGGCTTAACGTGCTTTCCGAGGCACGGAGGAAACTCGGTATGTTAAGATGGTCACCCATCCACAGATCAACCTTGGCAAGCGTTGCTTAACCTTGATCGACCCGTGCGGCTGTTATTCTTTAGCCTCGAGCTCCTCCGAATTATCTAATTTAAGAACCTAAATGAGCCAGCAAGCAGGAAACAGCTCAGACGTTCAAAGAAACTGCATTAAAAGGAATCTTTGATATCACTTATTGTGAAATCAGTAGAATATTCTTCTAGTTTATTTATTTACAAAAAAATTATGTACAGCTGTATTAAATTGGCAGAATTATGCATCAAGGCATTTTATAGCATTCAACCTTTAGGTTTCGTTTACGCAGTTTGTGCTGAATTTCATAAAAAAAATCAAATTTCATCTTTGGGTCAAATCAAGACGGCATACGCGCCACTGAATTTCATACAAAGTCCAAGATCTTAGAAATAAATAAACCGATGTTCAAGAAACTTCATATGCATACGCAAGATACTTTGGTCTAAAAAGTTGCTTGAGAACTTTTCCGATAAACAGCGTAGACAAAAAGAGAAATAGATAAAAAAGTGAAATATCACTCTCGTTGCAACTTAAGAGAACACCAATACTTCACACACTTGAAGACCATAACGTCTTTAACTTAAGACACATTTTAGCACTTCAAGTGAACCATCTCAAGAGGTAGTCGCTACATCTATTACTCCATTGACACGAGGGTGACAATCAGATTACCGCTCCCTTCTGATTGGTCGGCAGCTCTGACGTCACGGGCCGTCCGGTCACGCCTACCCACGCTCGAATTACCGGATTAGAATGTCCGGCACTGTCCGATACTCGACCGTTTGTTAGGATGTTGCCGATTGGCCACTCGGTACCAAGTTTCCAACAATCGATTGTAAGAACAATTTGCATACTCGATTATCGGTAAAATGTTGCAGAATGACCCATTTTAGCTAAGTATGGTTGATAGAAACGTTAAGTGAATAAATTAAAAAGTTGAAGCTGTTTTGTAGGAGAACTTTAAATACTACTTCGATAAGAAACCACTCAAATGTCATTGGTTTTTTCATGTTTTTGTTTCTGTAAACTTTTAACCACCATAAAACATAAAATTTTAATAAAAAAACATAAAAAAGAAACGTGCTAACTCTACGCTAATTGACCCATCTTATCCAAACCTATGTCCAATTTAAGTATCGCTAAGATTTACTTTAAAAATAGTTTATTCTCACTAAAATCTTCATGCCACTTCGTCTCCCGTCGGGTCGCACGCGTCCAAGACTTAAACACCAGCGCCTGAAATTATTTTCAGAGTTACCTACTAATAAGCATGTAAATCTGATGAATAATCTGATTAAACTAACGTATTATTCAGTTGTTAAGTCGAATTGATAGATAATAAATCTCTAAAGTCTAGATTATACTTCTAACTTCTAAGCCAAACCAAATAAAAGATAAAACAATGTCATGAAAAAGAGTTTACCAAATTGCTTGACTAACACCAAAAATCATTTAATTAATAATAGCTTCAAGCCTAATTTTATAATTTTATGAAACAGAATTTCAAGAACCCATCTTCAGGCTAAGGGACTCACCAGAGAATGGGCAGCAGCATTCTCTGTGCATTGCAACAGTTACATTGCGACCCGTCTGCCAAGCTTGGCGGTTTTGGCAAAACCTAGGTACTCCTTTGGGAGAGGCCTATGATGATGATGACTTTCAGGCTAAGTCCTATATTCTTAATCCTTATGAAGGAAACTTCCTCCACTTAAATAAACTCGAGTCGCCATACCAACGGAGAAAAATCCCTCCATTAATGTCAACAAATATCTAGTAAGCTATTATAGAAATTGGATGAGCCTGGCACAAGAACGTGGGGATTGGCACAAGAGAAGAGAGGACTATGCTCAGCAATGGGCGAACTCGGGCTGTGGATGATGATTATGATGAAGCCGTTATAACTATACATTTTATTGAGCCCAGTTAACGAAATGACTTAGGGTATATAAAGGTAAATAACGAAAGCCTCAAAACTAACGCCAAGCAACAAACTGGCAACAAATTCTGACGACCGACTTACAACCTCAAACAATCGCTACAACATTGTCATCGTTTTTCCATATGTCATTCTCAGAAGTTTAGCCAAAGTATTCGTCGAACAAATATCTAGACTGAAAAAAGTCCTAGCTAAAATACTGTTCGCATTCCGAGGCTCAGTTTGGGCCACAGTGGCCGCCTGGGCCGACAGGCCACGTAATTGCGCCCGCGCTGGCGCCGTCTCCACTCTTGCTCCTTTTTCGCCCCCGAGGCCCTTAACTCCTTGTTTTCTTTTCTTTTTGTTTCCCGTTTGTTGGTTTTGGGAATTAGCATGTCTTATTAACATAACTGTCTGATAAGAGATTGGTGTTTTAACAGCTTAGGAATCGGGAGTTCGGGAGCTTTGCGTTTTGATTGTAGTAGGATATAATAAGGATTTGTGTGTGTCGATTTTTATTTTACGCAGTTTTGAATTCGACGTCCTTAAAATAAAAGGCCTGTTATTTTGTTTTTGCATTCGTTAGTACTAAGGCATTCTGCAAATGCTCTTTACAGCCTAAACAGTTAATAACATGTCCAAAACCACCAATTTGGCGACCGCCATTCACCAAACCCGTAAATCAGCCGTCCAGTTAAAGTTTAAAACCAACAACAGATAAAATATGCGTCTGCGTGGGTCACCGAATCGGTAATATTGTTAACAAGGAGTAAAATAACCACAGAGAGGAAACCAAAACGAGAATTATGCATCATCTCGGGAATTTCTCAATAAGAGGTGTACGCGTGGGGCCGAGCACGCCCCGCGGCGCGCCACCGCTGCCCGGCGCCCGCGCCGCGCGCCATCCCGCTCGCACGGCGCGCCGCCGCGCGGGTGGCGCCCCCGCCCGACAAATACAGACCTCGCAACCTATATCATTAATCTATTACCAACCTCATAACGTGCGCTCGTGTATGTGAAGTCAACAATTCTTTCTTTTTTATTAGAATTCGTTGTCGGCCGCGGTGAAAGGTAACGATGGAATGAGAACGATATTCGGTTTTATGGCGCTTAATTAGCGTTGATCTTTCGCTGTGTCGGCGGCTCGTCGCGGAGGGCTGCCTTATACGTCTTGTGCGCCTTTATTGGCCAATATCTTCGGACGGGATCGTAGATACTTCAACTAGATGTCATGCTGGGTTCGTGAGTGGTTTAAAAAAGGTCTATCATTACTTGCGAATAATGTAAGTCCTCAAGTTGACTTTGTTCGATGTTATGGGTGTCGTTGTGGTGCGGGCCCGGGGCGTCCGGTGCGTCTGTCCTCGTCCATTCATATTTCGTACAACTGCCGATAATTACAGGTTACAGTGCTCTGGAGATCGTCGGCTGATTATGTTCTTGACGTGTTTCTTTGACTTTAAAAACAGGGTTATTCAACAGTAACCCTACCCTGTAGTGACACAATATTTGACAAACGTCAACATGTTTGTCAGCTATTGCGTCGAGGGCATTTTGAACCTAAATGGGTTACCGCAAGTTTTTTTTTCCGTCCTTCAAACCAAGAGCTTCGATTTTCGAATAACACACATACAAGTGGAACTTTTTCTTCTAAATAGGTGACTGGGTGAGGCAAAACTACGATGTAGCCAGGAGAAAATCCTTGCAAAGCTGCTTCAAGAAAAAATCTCAATTGATTGCTCTCGTCTAGGCTGCCTATAGTGCCTATATCATCTGAGACCTACAATTACCGTTAAACACAGCTCAACGGACAGTAAATTAAATTCTGATGTCGTAGCATTAAGTTGTAAGCCGTGTTTACTCACAATTACAATATGCTGAGCATCTACACCGGTTCTGTGGTTTTTGATAATTTGCTACGGACGTACGTGTAGATTAGCTGTTACGAAGTGATTATATATTACGAAATGGTGCCTACCTACTTAATTTTTTTAAAGTATGTAAACTAGTTTTTGCCCGCGACTTCGTCTGCGTGGAATAGTTACTTTGGGCAGCCATTTTTTTTTAATGCTTAAACATAAATGTTTATTTATTTTAATCAAGTGCCTAAATGCAAAGGTTTTATCTTCAATAATGGCAGACTTCCATACAAACTTCCACTTTTCACTTCCTTAAAGGAGGATTTCTGAGATAAAAACTATCGTATATCCTTTCCCGGAACTCAAACTATCTCTATACCAAATTTCATCTAAATCGGTCCAGCGATTTCAGCGTGAAGAGGTAACAGACAGACATACACACTTTCGCATTTATAATACTCGTATTAGTATGGATGGATTAGTGTGTATTGCTGCGTTGATCTATTGTCGTTCCAGGTTCTCATAATCTCCAATCCGATCTGCCTAGCCTTATCCAACTATGTTTGAGTCGGCTTCCAGTATAACCGGTTACAGCTGAATACCAGTATTTTACGTGGAGCGGCTGCCTACCAGACCTCCACAACCCAGTAACAAGATAATACTCCTCTTAATGAAACTCGTTATATAAAGATGGTCACCCATCCACCCACCGATACCGGCAAGCGTTGCTTAACCTTGATAATTGACCCGTGCGGCAGTTTAATTTAGCCACAAGCTTACATTACCATCAATTCATCTCATTTCGAACAATTGTCACATAAATTTATGATAGTAATTTTCCCAACGACCCTTAAAATGACCAACCAAATGCCTTGCCTAATCTGAAGACTTACATTCCTTACCTTTCAAAGTGGTTGTGCCGAATGGTGTTAGCGCAGGCGTCATATAGCTGAGCGAGTGCCTTCAGCCAGGACTGGTCATCTCTCAGCTGCCACGGTTTATATTTTAATTAAGTATTTGTCTTTGAATTGTTGTTTTTTTTTTACTTCGGACGCTTGGTTGTGCAAATCTTTCTACTTCGTTCTCACATATATGTATGTTTGTTTAATTTACACACGAGTGATGTAACCATATCATTGTAAAAAACATTGATTTAAAAGAGTGTCCGTGGAGTTTCTTGCGCGTTCTTCTCCATAGAGATCTACGCTTCTTTTTAGACAGACCGACCTTGACAATTCAAAAGTGCCTGTAATGGTTTAATTGAAATAAATGCTTTGAGTTTGAGTTTACCAGGATCTCATACCGTTGAAGATAGTCCCCAAAGACGCTATCGCATATTCTCCGAAAGACTTAACCAAAAAGGTGCCAGCAATTACGTCCGCGTAAAATATTATACATAATTCATTCAGCATTTCGTCTTGTTCATTATTTTATACCGAGAATCCAGCAATTTCGATATTTTTTGGATAGAGGGAGCCATGATAATCTCGGTTTTTAGATATCAGCTGCGAAAGATCCCATTGTGTTTGTGGCCCGGGGCCAAAGAGTAACGTGTTGCTTATAATAACACTGATATTAACCCACTATAAGGGTTACATGATTAACATCTCGGTTTAAACGGAACTAACTTCTGCCAGCGGCTTGGCCCCGTGTATGTCGAAAATAAAATAAGTACTCCCGGAATAAAAAGAATATCATGTCTTATTGGGAGAACATGGTCTACCCGTGTGCCAAATCCGTTGAGCCATTAACGGCCGGTTTCAATAACGTATCTACCTTTAACCAACTGTCAAATTAGCTACCAACAGTAGCTGAACAACATATATGAAAGGCAAACATGACGTTTCAGCTACTGTTGGTAGCTTATTTGACAGTTGGTCAATGATAGATACGTTATTGAGACCGGCCGTAAGACGTGAAGAAGTAAAAAACAAACAGACAGACAAAGTTATTTTCGCATTTAATCTTAATGTAGGTTTAAGTATGTAAAATTCTTCCGTTACTGACTGAGTGACTGACAGAGAACAAACAGCCGAAACTACTGGTCGTAGAAAGCTGGAATTTGACATGTAGGTTCCTTGGTTAGTGTGGGGAAGCTCGATGAGGGGATTTCGCACAATTCCTACGGGAACGGGAAAAAATGGGATATGCGCGTACGAAGTCGCGGGCAAAAACTAGTATTAGTATAAGAAGGCATACTATGGATAGGGAATGGTTTTAAAACGGATGCCTAAATCTGAATCCAGATTTGTAATGCTCACAATCAAAGTGTGGAACTCCCTGTCAGCATCTGTGTTTTCTCACCCATCAAAGCAAGAGTAAACAGGCATTTTCTGGGCTCGCTCGCTCCATCGTGGACCTAAACCATCGCCTCCATCAGACGAGACCGAAGTCAAGAAAACAAAAAAAAGGAATTGCGCGAAAAGTTATGAAAATAACATACTGGCTGGAACGTCTGTCAAAGATTTTTCAGAGGGATGTTCCAATTTTAAAATCGTTCCGATTTTGTTTTTAGCTTAATTTTGTAATAGCTCAAGTTATTAATGATCCTGCCTTTTTGAAAAAATGTCACTGATTTCTAATCAAACAGGTTGAAAGTAAATGTTGAGCTAGGATTGTTTAAAAAAAGAGACGAAATAATTATATAAGTAGGTACCTAAGTACTTCATTAAAATAAATAATCCAACAAAGCAATTAGTCTAGCTGAGATCATTTAAGCTTTGAAACAATATTTTGTTATTGTCATTCTCATTACAATAAAAAGACAAAATATCTCATCCGTATCCGGCAAAGCCGATCAAAATTCAACCAAAAACGTTCACAAAAATTGTAAAACGTAAATCAGAAAACGACGTCGAAGTTCCTTTCCCCATAATTAAAGTAATTTAGCACTCTGTCTCGGGCCAGCTCCGTCCAATGTTTGTTTTGCAGGCGAGAACTGACCATAACCTATTATTACCATCTCGTTATACTTTTTAACGTCCAGGAGTGGTCAACGTTTGGTTCTTACTAAGAAATATTATAAGTTTGACGTGTTGGTGTGTTCGTGATTTCGTGCACGCTGTTTTGTTGAATTTTTTCGTAGTTTTTTAAAGTTTCATATGCTTGGGTTGGTACTAGTTTCAGGCAATTGTGGCCTGTCTGAATATTATTTTAAAGCTGTCATATTTAAGCAAATTAAAGTATAGTCCTGCAAATAAAATAAAAAAAAAAACAAATAATATTAGATCATCATCTGCCTAGCCTTTACCAATTATATTGGGGTCGGCTTCCAGTCAAACCGAATTCAGCTGAATACTAGTATTTTACGTTGAGCGGCTGCCTACCAGACCTCCACAACCCATTAACTGGGTAACACGGTACACCTTGGCAAGACTGCAAGACCAAATAATATTAGATGTAGATATCTAAATGCGAAATTGAATTGATTTGTTACAAGCGTAACAAATCAATTCAATTCACAACACATTCAAAATCACGTCGAACTGATTATGACAAATTTTGGTATAACGATAAATGGGACCCTTGACATGGTTCAAGGCTACATTAACGCGAGCGAAGCCAAGGGCAAAAGCTAGATACACTATAATTTCACGAATAAAAAAAAAAAAAAAAAAAATGACCAGCCAACAAACAAAGACATTTCCTTACCAATAACTAAATGATCTCATATGCTCACAATTTATTTCCCGATCACTCTCGACCATAAGTTTGTAACCTCCTCCGCCAACATTAAGTTTGATCGCCGGCGGCGCGGGCGCAGCCAGTAAAAACGTGTTGTTATTATTAATAATCTTGTTCATTGAGAACACTCCAGCGTGCTTGTTAAGCTATGAGGAACTTCTAAGAAATGTACCTATATAAGACCCTCCACGATGCTTTATGGGATGTCCTTTTGGTGTTTTTGGCCTAGCCTTGTCTCTGGTCGTCTTATTTCCTAGGTTACTAGAAGATCTACTAGTTGTCTGGTACTTTTCTGAACTGGACATTGGCGCAGCCGAGAGGCACACAATGTTATTGTTTTAAAATGAAGGCTACTATTTTAACTACATAATGTGTATCTATCTATGTGTGTCAAATGAAAATGTGTTCTTTCTTTATTAACTTTTTCGTGGTATTGTGTCTGGCTAGATATGGTCAGTTCAGTTCTGTCATTTATACAGGGTGTCCCAAAACTCAACGTCAAGCCGAAACGGGGTGACAGGATTGATCATAACCATCACGAGAAAAATCTGAAAAAAAATCTATCCCATGCAGTTTAAAAATTATGGGCATTTTAAGAAAAACCTAGAAATTTGATCAAACTGTACCATTTTTCGGTTATTGTGGTTATTCTTTTTTATTTTTGTTCATTTGAACTTTGGAAACGTAATCCTAAATAACATTTCTAGAATCCCAATAAAAAATAATGACACAATTGCCTCAAGTTTCCGAGAATTGAGACTATTTGTTAAACTACGAATTTAAAATTTTCAAGATTCGTCGACTTTGACAGGCCCTCCTATAAAAAAAATGTACTAGAGTGCCTTGGCAAGTGGCATTAAAAGTTGGCGCATTTAATCAGAATTCTAAAATGGTACAATACTTGTTAGTTCCATACAATAGAAAAGAGTAAAAAAATTAAAACCTCAAGTAACCCGATTTTTGCTATCTCATTTTACTCAGTTAAAATGTTTTTAATTCACACAAGCTCTAGGTAGGTTCTTAATTTTAAGACAAAATGATGAGAGAGATGGATAATGGGTATGTTCGCCATGAGTGAGCGAGACAGATAGTCACGATAAAGTCTAGCGGCAGCACTTGCGTTGCATCTGCATTCCCCATAAATGAGGTGCATGTTCGCATATTCTTGTGAAGTGTAGCGCGTAGGCATGGTAGATAAAAAGGATGCCAACACAAAAGTCCAGAGAGAAGCCAAAGTTGCCGGTATGTTATCAACAAGTCCAATTCACAAAGATTCAAGTCCAAAAAGAGAAGCCAAAGTTGTCAGTACTAAATCAACACAAGCGAATACGAACGTGCGCAGTAGACGAATGAGCGAAACGTACTAACTGGTTGGTGTCGGACTGGTAGCGTAGCCATTTGCTTGGCTGAAACTAGTGCGAATGAAACAGATAGATGCCATAGCATCTATCTGTTTCATTCGCACTCGTTTAAACGACGCATCTCCGTCTCAATGCGTGGCGTCACTATCTGTCTCGCTCACTCATGGCAAACATACCCATTATCCATCTCTCTCATCATTTTGCCTTAAAATTAAGAACCTACCTAGAGCTTGTGCGAATTAAAAACATTTTAACTGAGTAAAATCTGATAGCAAAAATCGGGTTACTTGAGGTTTTAATTTTTTTACTCTTTTCTATTGTATGGAACTAACAAGTATTGTACCATTTTAGAATTCTGATTAAATGCGCCAACTTTTAATGCTACTTGCCAAGGCACTCTAGTACATTTTTTTTATAGGAGGGCCTGTCAAAGTCGACGAATCTTGAAAATTTTAAATTCGTAGTTTAACAAATAGTCTCAATTCTCGGGAACTTGAGGCAATTGTGTCATTATTTTTTATTGGGATTCTAGAAATGTTATTTAGGATTACGTTTCTAAAGTTCAAATGAACAAAAATAAAAAATAATAACCACAATAACCGAAAAATGGTACAGTTTGATCAAATTTCTAGGTTTTTCTTAAAATGCCCATAATTTTCAAACTGCATGGGATAGATTTTTTTTCAGATTTTTCTCGTGATGGTTATGATCAATCCTGTCACCCCGTTTCGGCTTGACGTTGAGTTTTGGGACACCCTGTATAGTCATAGGTACTTGGGAAATGGTCGCGTACTTGGCAGGTTTTATTGTCAGACTATTAGAATGATTCAAAGGCGTTGAGGAAAATCGATCACATTTATATTCAGACCCTGATCGCTATAATTAAATAGCTTAATATTCAAGGGAATATTTTTTTATCTTGTCTATTGTAATCATTTTCAGTGTATTTAATTTTTTATGCAGATGGGCGATTAACAGGCAAATAAATGTGATATCACCCATAACCATGCTTATTCCCCTAGAAAAGAAGTGATAACCCTGTCAGGCGATAAGAGCCTTTATTCTAAACAAACTAAAGTACGTTTTTTCTCCTTCGTAGGAGCTCATCTATTGCCAAAGTCAACGGATGTTGTCAAAGTTGCTGTGGCCCAACGCGGGCCCTAGTGCGCCCAGAGAACCACACTCAGACCATTTGGTTAGTAAACATTTTTTGTTTTATTAAAAAAAAATACTTGGAAATACATTTTTCCAAAAGGTTGGTAAGCACTGACATTAAAATTGGAATTACTAAAATAGTATGACTTTAACAGTGACAACTAAAAAGGCTTCAATTCCGTGCTTTAAAAAAGTTATTAAAAAAACATACGATACGCTATTTTTTTGCTCTGTAACACTAGATTAATTTCTACATTCTCGATCATCGAATTAAAAAAAATACTTCAATGGTTCCATCGTTCTATTTTCAAAACGTGAGTCTCAAAAGCCTTCGAGTTAAAATAATATTTTTTAAATGGCTGACAAGCGATGACGTATGAAGTCATTGTCTAATCACACGAAGATAAATGCTCAATTTCTTACACGCACGTTTGGGCATTACTGGTGTACAAAAACTTGTAAGATTTTTATTACCTACATACTTACTTGTAACAATTATCGAAAAATGAAAAAATCAAAACTTTGCCGTATCTTTTTTTATTATTTTAACACTAGATTCTGCCCGCGGCTTTGTCCGCGTGGTTGTTATGTTGTTATAAAGAAGGTATGCCGTGTCCTTGTCCAGGTTTTTGTTTATAATTATGTTAAGTTCCGTTGACATCGGTTTTGTGGTTTAGACGTGAAAACGTAATAAAAAAAACAGTAGGTAACTGTAACATATTATGTTATATGATTATGGTTTCTTATTCGTCTTTTAGTAGAAATTAAATATTGATATCTCTGATGTTACAATAAATTCATGTTTATGTTTAAATGAAAGATGTTTTAAGTTGATATATGAGAAAAACCTCGAATGTCATAAGTATCACCTGCCCAGGAGATGGCGTTACAATAAGTTGTACACGAATGAGGAATCAATTGAAATATACTTGTCAGTAAACTTGCTTGACAAGTCTACGAATAAAGGCCTTAGGTAGTTAAAAAAAGTACATAACAACTTATTACAAAATACCGCGAATCGTCCATACACAATTCACATAATTTTGTCTGTTTGATCATTCACGATATATATCTAAAAAAAAATCTACTCCTATCATAGGTTTTAAGAATAAACATATAAAAGTTAATAACCTTGACCTAAATAAACCCTTAAATGCCACATCCTAAACAGTATTTACCCTTTTGTCAAAAATTCATAGACCCACACGCGTGACGATCATATTGTGTGTTTTCCCGCATGGAAATAGTACGTACGGAAACCGTGTAAAGGCCCAAAAAGGGTCTAAACTCCAACCATAAATAATAGAATCATTAACATCTGCTGTTATGAACGGATCATCAATTTTTTGCCGCCGAAATTGTTAGCCGTTACCCAAATAGTTGGGCGTTCCTATTGTAGGCCATATATTATGACGGTTATTTTTTTAATTTTCGAATTATGTTCAGGGAAAGTTCTGTTTTTAAATGTTCATTTTGTTTTTTCATAATTTATTTTTAATTATTTGTCTCTGCTCCATGTTCTTGATTCTTGTTCAACCAAATCTGCAATGTAATCTTATTTTAAGTGATGATCGGTATGCCATTCCAAAGCTAGCAAACATGAGTCGCATGACACGCCAAAGTCTCTATGATAGATAGTTTAAATCATAAACCGCGGAATAGGCATGAAAAAAAAATAAACTGCTTTACCTACTAATTAAAAATATATTTCTTTACAAACAATGACCTTTTGTATACTGGTATCAAATGCATCCGAGAATTGACTTGGACCGGACTCCAACATTCAGAAAAGACTAGGCAGATTAAAAACCATTAGCCTCTAGTAGTACTGTTACCCAAAAACCTACAATATAATCACCTACTTATAAAATAATAAATGATCCATACACAATCTTCCATACATCATACACCTTCGGCTATGAGCATTTAAGGGTAATTTTCGCCACAGAAATTGTTATTAATGTTAGTGATCGCACACCTTAACTGAGCCTAGGGTTGCCAGGCTTCTGGATAGAGCCGGACATGTTCAGGTGTTTTAGAACGCGTGTCCGGCGAAATCAAACCGTGTCCGACTTTTGTTAGGGTTTTAGAATTTTACCAGTCAATTTTATTTTCCCTAATGTTTGCACAATTAAGAAGATGACTGATCAACCATTAATTTTTATTTTTCATTGTAAGTTAAGTCAATTTTATGTTGACGAGTCAACAAAAAGCCTGGATTTATCTACAATATTATTTTAAAGATACAAAATCCTGAATAGCATAAGTTGTTAATTTTACCTTAAAGTTCGGTATATAGTGGAACCATACATGAAGTCAATTATGGAATTTTTTGTCTCCGCCTGTGAAGTCTTTATATGGACTAGTGTGTACGCGTGACTATGTCTGTCCTTATTTTTTTATGTAACTGTTTGTTGACCTATTAGCAGTCAGCGTTTGTCTCATGTTATGTGTTTTTTGATCTGGGTTCGAATGAGCAGAAAGCTATAAGTAATTGTTTTATTTTTAAGTAAATACAGGTTTTTATAAATAAAATAATATCTTTTTGTTTTTTGCTGTATTTTCTGTCTGTAATACATTCCTGTCTGGTAGTCTGATTATCTTCAATTTGTGATGTATAAGGTTTTGTTTAGGATAATCAAAATGTTTAGATTAATCATTTTCGAATTTTTGACAAACGTTATTGCTGATAGAATGATACTTTCTCTATATCAGTGATTCCCAACCTTTATTTGACCCGGTACCACTTTGATTTCTGTATTGCTAGCAGGTACCTGAAATCAAGAAGAAAATCCAAATCTGTTAATCTAATAATAAACTTATATCATACAGATATTCAAAACTAGTGGCATAACAACTATTCTTTAAAAACAAAAGTAAAAAGCATTGTCGTAAAAAAATAACATGTCTATGAAAAGCTAGAAATTTTAAACATTGTGCGGACCATGTTTTGGTCCTTGGGGACCACCCTGGTGGTCCGCTGGATCACAGATTGGGAACCACTGCTCTACATAGACTGTAAAGGATCATTTATCAGTTTAGTTTTACATATATCCGTAGTTTGCGTGATTTTTTTTTATTATCTCAAGGAAACTGACTACCAAGATCCGAAGTTTCCTATGCCTAATCCTGGTAATAGTCTAACTGTGCGTGAACTTACATGAAAATCCATTCAGCGGTTGAGAAGTGTAAACCTAACAGACATAAACTTTCGTATTTATAATTATAAAACTATGGATTCTCTCACAGGATGACATTTTAAAACATCCACGGCCATTTCCTTACTTGTAACTTTTATGACTTCAACTACATTACAAGCAAATATTAGCGTTTTTTTACTATTTTTCTTCACAGTTATGGTACCATATCCATTACATGGCTGTTCCCACATTCTTTCGATTTTTAATTAATGCTGGAACTACTTTATACTTGTAATCTTTCTAAGTTCGTTTAGTTATTACCTAGATATTTAAAATTCTTTACAAAGCTAATGTAATTTTATTTGCTGTGACTTTACATTTAGTTTGTTGGGTTTAATGTTTTAAGTTTCTTAGTGTTAAATAATGTTTATGACACAGACGTCAAGTCCTGAGAAAAATATTAAATAGATTTTTTATTTTTTCAAAAGCGTCGTTTGTTTTGTTTAATCAGTAATATTTTATGAGTATGAATGTGTTACACAGTCATTTGCGAACGTTAAGACACACGTATATTATTTTAGAAATTCGGGTTATTTTTTAAAAATAATTTCCTCCTTGTATCTTGTCTCCTATTACCTCAGTCATCCAATGAAAAAAAAAAAAAGGTTTCGTGTTCTCAGACCAAATAAATCAAGATATCCCGATACAATAATTCAATATGGTCACTCTACAAGCCGGAGGCGCCAACCATCATCACACCAAGGTGTCTGTAGCCTAATTATATGGACGCGTACTCTTGAACCAAACACAAATATTTGTTAAACAAACACCTATCAATCAAAACAAAACTTTTTCCTCCTAGAAATAGAGTCCAGATCACCTTGCAAGTACACATCCTCGTTAAAGATTTGCCCCAAAAAAAAGGTTGGCCCCAAAATTGGCGTAAAAACTTAGTTAATTATGAAATGATTAGGGGTTTGTTCTCAAAACTAACTGGCGTTTGTTTTTGATTAGGTAATAAATAGTTATATTGTCGTTAGCTGTTTGTTTTTTGAATGACATGTGTTTGTATAAGTCGTAATTGGGTGTATAATGGCGGACGTCTATGGTCTATGGAGCTTTTTTTTAAATTGAGGTGATTAAGAGGCAAGGGAAATTATGTGTCAGCTGTGAGTCTATGGTGAACTTGTTACCTAGAATTTAAACTGACTAAAAAATGAATCATTTCTTTTTGGAAAACGTTAAGGCTTGCTTCAAACTGGTAATTTTTAATTTTTCTCCAGTTTTCTTACTTGTACTTTCATCTATACCTGCGAAATTTCAAGTTTATTTGTCGTGAAATTTTGCTTTCTTCTTTCATAACACCAAAGAAATGGTTTATTTCAGGAATGCCATGTCTTTGACGACATTAGATACAACTATTTCAAAGGAGATCATTCAGCGTCCATACCTTTTGTGGGCTAAATATGAATGTTCCAAACAAAGAACCCTCGTCTAGTTTAAATGGTCAAAATTATTTTTTTAAACTAGCCTTTGCTCACGACTTCGCTCGCTTTAAAGCAGTCCATCTCCAGTATCCCATCCATTTTTGTACCGAAATCTATCAAAATCGATACAGCGATTGAGGCGTGAAACGTAACAAAAAAAACTCACTTTGCATTTATAAAATAAGTTGGGTTTTGTAAAATAAATATCATTTACCAGTAATGGTAGGAAATAGTAAAACAAATATCTTCAGCCTTTCTGAAAAGCAAATTTTCATTTGTTATTATTACCTCTCCAAAAAACAAAGAAAATTGCGGTATTTAGAACACGCATCAGTTATGTTTTCGTAGAACACCGTACAGGTTAAAGACTTTCGATCAATCACAGAACCAATCAATTAAGGGAGGGTTTAAGCCACCCTTAGCTAGGGTTAGCGAATTATAGGTTTGAGGTATGTCTTTATTAAGAATTGCAGTTTAAGTGGAGACATCGAAGGTTAAGTTAAGGATTTAGTTTTTAATGTTTGGTCTAAATGTGCTTGTGGCTAATTAATAACAGCCGCACGGGTAGATTTTCAAGGTTTGCCAAGGTCGGTCTGTGAATGGGTGACCATCTTAACATACCGAGACTCCTCCGTGCCTCGGAAAGCACGTTAAGCCGTTGGTCCCGGCTGTCATTTGTAGATCTTTGGCAGTCGTTACGGATTGTCAGAAGCCAGTTAATCTGACTCCAGTCTTGCCAAGAAGTAACGTGTCACCCAGTTAATGGGTTGTGGAGGTCTGGTAGGCAGCTGCTTTACGTAAAATACTGGTATTCAGCTGAATCCGGTTTGACTGGAAGCTGACCCCAATATAGTTGGGAACAGGCTAGGCAAATAATGATGATGTTTGGTCTAACTGTGGTAAAGAACAAACTAATGAAAATAATGTTTCACAGTTTTTAACCTGTCACTATTTTCTTGGCACCGTTTGATGCGAACTGTGTGATTGGTTGGGAGTGGTTAGTTTTCACGGTGACATTTCTACAGAATAACCATTCAAGAGTCTTTAGCTGTTCTCAATTCATGTTCTGAAATACTCGTAGGTGTGTCATAAGTTGACTATAATTAGTATCGGAGAAAATAATGGTAGAATGCATGGGTTCTTTTCAGAGATAAATACCCATTCATTCTTCTAATATCCTGTCCTAATGATACTTATCGAAAATGAGTCTGGATCCAAATGAAAATGGATCGCCAAACCATAAACGCATCGGCGTGCCCCCGACGCCAACCCACAAATTCGCCGTACTTTTTGTTACATATTTTTGACGTTTGGACAGGTCACGCGGGTGCTTGTCATAATATGTGACAATGGCGTTCAAAAGGTTAACGACTGAACGGATTTCGATAGAACTTGGCAAACAGGTAGACCATAACTTGGACAAGGACATGCTTTCCTTAACACTTTGCACTCGGCCAAACCCGCGAAGAGGATATAGTTCTTATTTAAATCATTCAAACCCCATGAATTTACTATCTCGTTTTTTCAACTACCTTTCTTTCCCCATGATCTATCAACCCTAGCCCCCGCTATGGTGGTAGCTCGCCCATGGGATTAGCCTCGGAACCCGGCGCCGTAAGCGTGTCTGATCCCGTAACCTACCCGTGTCGTTGTGTAGAATATTCGGTTTCTACCATTTATTTTTCTATGGCAACATTTAGGTTTTTTTTTGTTATGCCTTTGAAATGAAATGCGTCAATACAAGAAGTATTCAACTTTTTAAATATTTCTTTGTTTCGGTTTCTACCGTACGTTACCTACAACTGATTTCTGAATTAGGCTAATATATAATTATTATTTGAAGTCAATAGTAACATTTTTATTTTTGATAAAATGTATATTTAATTACATAGATATTTACAACTTTTTTAATAAATACTTTACTAACTATATACACTAGAAATAAAAACTCGCTAACCGCTGTCGACTGGTAGTGTACTCAAAAGACTGGCGACATTGCCACGTTGAATGGCAATGCTTATTCTTTGACTAAGGAAAAAGCCAGCCCTTGGGTCACGCGAAGTGTCAAATAAGCGTCTTGAGATTTGAAGCTGAGTAGGTATTTCCCAATTTCTCTTTAGCCTGGAAACCTGTCAGAATTTGGCATTTAAGTTAGGTTAGGTTAGTTTTTAAATCAATATACAAAGCCTCGATTAATGTCAATAAATAACAAGGTATATCATCAATTAGATTGAGGAAGGCTAATATAGGAGTTAACTTCATAACTCGCTTTATCGTCCACTTTGTCTCTGTCATCTATGACCTAGACTAGAGTCAAGAGCAAACTCACCTAAAAAAAAAAGTATTCAACGGTATTTCCCCTTTTCGTAATTGAAACGGCGACAATGCGCAGATACCGTCACCAATTAACTACCAAAAATAACGTCTTCATTGATTTATACCGTACTAATTAATTGATTAACCACAAAAGATACTAAAAGATCGGGAAGTGAGATTAACACTCGAATTTTCATAATTATTAATTTTGGTACGAATAGCAAATATTGTTGGCAATCAAATTCCAATCTTGCCCACCAAAAAATAGGGTCTATTTTTGTCTGATTGGAGTGTTTTTGTTAACGAATGTGCATACGCATCGGTCGACTTAGTTGTGCGTTTTCGTCGGCAGGTGGCGCCACGCCATTGATCATATAATTTTATGAGCCCCAAACTCATTTATTATAGATATAAATATAAAGGAGGTTCGTTTGTTCTTTTCAAGTATTAGGCTTTGTATTCTGAACGAGTGTGGTGGATCAATTTGTTGATAGTGCTCCTTTGTTATTATTGGAAGTTTTTTTTTTCTTCAGTGTATGCTGTCAATAATGGCTTTGTAAGTATTACTGCCTTTCTGTCGTATGATAAAGATATTTTCACCCGACCGATCTAGAAGAATGGCACGGTTTTTTCGTATTGTGGTATTAAATCTGAGATCGAACTAATATAACTGCTACCAACTATATCAGACTTCTTGAAAAGTGTTTTTTTTTTAACTTTTTAGTAGTTATTTTTTAGATTTTTATTTTAAACCACATCTTTCTGAATCCCGCTCAGGTCGACGCAATTTTTATATCACTTTATAAAACTTGCTTAGTTCCTTATTCATTTTAATATTAAACTAGATTGAAACCAACTTAGTGTGAATTGAAATAGAGTAAGTACCTCACTAGGCTTGTCATAAAACCTAGAAATTCCGCTCATCCCACAAAAAGACTATAAAAAGATAATATTTACAATCCCATCTTACCTCTAACCGTTCCATTAACGCCTTTTCAAATCCACATTAAAATGTGGATCGCATGGCGCCTGTCATTATTCTCAACATCAAACTATACCGGCACTACTATAAGTTGATCCTCCATCCCCTCCACAGTCTTCAAAACAACAGCTCTTTCAGAAACGGTCTTGTTTCCCATCACCATTACATCTAGGTCTCTCTTATTTTGCCGTGTCTTTGAACTGACAGTTCTTGTTAGGATGGCCGTGTGCAGTGATTTTATACTTGAGAACCTTTTATAGTTTAATATCTAGCTTTAAGTCTATGTAGCTATATGTTTAAATGAGTACTTACCTTTTACTGACACAATTTTGTGGATAATGCATATAGAAAATGACTTAATGTGTCATGGCTTCCCGTAGTTTACGCGTTTTATTATCATTACTTGGTTACTCGTTAGTTGCGTTTAGTTTCTGCTGGAGAGCTATTTTGATTTAAGAATGTTAATTATGTTGCTTCTTAAGTTGTTAGTTGATTTTTGTCTAAAGATGTGATACTGAAAATTGGGGTGATTGGCCCATTTGATCTTTCATCGTCATATCAGCCGAAAGACGTCCACTGCTGGACATAGGCCTCCCCCAAGTGTCGCCACAGCAACCGGTCCTTTGCGTCTCGCATCCATCGGCTACCCGCGACCATCACCAGGTCATCAGTTCATTTTGATTCATCCATTCAGCCATCCATTTGATCTTGATTTCCTGTCAATTATAGTAATAATTGGTCCATTTAATTTTCGTTCATACTTTTGTTTTCACGATTTGTCAGCCGGCGTGCTGTCAAGTACCTACCTCCTGACAACTTGTCGTTCATTCATGTTTCATGAAATAAGAATATTCCATCTCAGGCAGGCAGCAGCTTCTTGTACAGACCAGCACATCAAGCTACAACAATCTGTCAAATTTCTTTAATAGATTTTCAACTTTATCGTCGAAGCATTCGTTTCAAGGTTGATTGGGAAAATTTTACAGTTTCGGATAGCTTGACGTGCTGGCCTCTGTACAATACTGGAATTCAGCTAACCCAACCCCAACATGACTGTGAAAAGACAGTCAAATTGATTGATTGAGAGTATATTGAATCTACCTACCTACTTCATCAAGCCTACATAGATACTTTTAACACCATCTGCCTAAATAAAACCTCTACTGACCCTTTTAGCTTGAATACCGTGAATATACCGCACTACCATTTAGCCCGAGTGTACACAAATACCGATTACATTCGCCGTTAAAGGGTCTGTACACACTGGTGTTTGCGCGCTGGCCTGGTCAAACGTTAACACTTCCACGATCTGTGCCTACCTTTAAATCTCCAGTAATGTGGATAGTTTCAGTTTTGTTGTGAAAATAAAATGCTTTGTAGTCTTTTTTTGTTTCTATCTAAGTAGATGGCTCGTGGCTAAATAATAAGAGCTACAGGGGTCGATCTTCAAATTTAAGCAATGCTTGCCAAGGCCGGTACATCGATAGGTGACCCATATTACCGAAGCATCTTAGAGGCCTCGCTAAGCACGTTAAACAGTTGGTCCCGGCTATCATTTGTAGATCTTTGACAGTCGAGTTCAACTATGTGGTCTCTTTACCCAGTTACTGGGTTGAAAAGATAAAATACTGCACCCCGTAACACTGGTAGCCGACCCAGCATGGGAAAAGGCGTTTTATCATTACTTATTATTACTATAGTCTCTCTAGGCTTATTGACATTCTATATATTTTACCAGTACAATCTCAAGAGTATTTCATTTATTCGTATCATTTGATTTGGTTTTAAGTAAGCTGTCGTAAAATTACAAACTAAATAGTCAAAGCTTTATAAATAACATTTCCCGTTCCCTCAGAAATTTCCCGTTTCTGTATAGCCTTAAGCATTCCTCATGAATGTGGCTATCATATACAAAAAGAATTTTCCTACTTCGACTGGTAGTTCCAGAGATTAGCGCGTTCAAACAAACCAACTCTTCAGCTTTATTATATTCGTTTCTATATAGATTTCTAGCTATGAGAACTTGAGAGGATCACAGAAGATGGTATTATGTAGTTTTTGACATCCAAATTATAAAGTGTATTTCTAGCTATCAAATATCATTAAACACTTTTTGAACTGTTATATCCCTTGCCTCCTCAACCAGCTCTCAGATCCCATACAAGGATCAGTTACCACACTCCACGACAGAGGTAGAACTAGTAGTTACAAACAACTCCGGGCTGTCAACACCCGACAGTTGACAGTTAAGTATCTGACACCTGTCCAAACTCCTCGCTATCAATCGTGATGTCAGTGCGTAGCTATCAGGTGTCTCTGAAAAAACAAAGGTATGTAATGGGACCGACCATAGAGCAAATGTTTGCGTAGAGCATAGAGCTTTTAGTTTTGTAGACTACTTGTGGCTTCCTGTTGTCATTGGTTCTTATTGATGTGTTAAATATGGAGCAACTATTTAAGACAGTTTTAAGTGTTTAAACTGTGGTGACGCCTTTAAATTTTAGGGAAACATTGTGCTTGGTGATGAAGATAGGGGTAAATGTAAGTGATAGCTGTAATTTGGATGTCGTAATCTTTGAGTCAAAATTAAATGGGGTACTTCTTGGCAAATGAGCTCCAACCGTTGAGCACATCATGGCTTACCATCAGGTGAGATTGTGATCCAATGCGAGTCTGTTAATAATGATGAAAAATCTGGAGATGCTTAGACGAAAAGAGAAAATACTGAAACGGCCTGTACCTACCTACAGAAACTTAGTCACTGATTCAAGACCAAAAACAAGGACCCTTTCAGCACAAAGAGGAACCTAGAAATAAAATAAGCAACCAGGCGCCTCAATTCAAAGTAACATCATCAAGAAACTCCTTAAGTAACTGACAAGTAATTATTTATACATAATGATTATATTCATAATACCAATATTCCGCCATCAGCATTTAATATAAAACTTTACAGACCCTTCAAACCAGCATTTAAACTAGTAAAAGCAATACACTATTTCTACACACCCAACCTGGCTACAAATAAAATAATTAGATAATAATTACTAGTAAACCATCTGCCATATACACGTTAACAACTGCAATACATAATCGTTTATTTATCAAGATACATATGTAAGTGGCAGATATCTCGTAAGAGTCGTAACGCTGTATGCGAGCATTTCTTAATGATATGCATCAGTGGTACAGTTTATTGAGCATGTACGGTTCGCAAGTTAGGCCTTGCAATCTCTGTTAATGTATTTAGGGTCTTGTCTTAAGTGACTGTTGCTTTTCCACCATCGTTTTCGTCTTCTGCTATTCCATCTATGTTGGTATTGGCTTCCAGTCTACCTGAATCTGACTTATCATCTGATGATATTTCATCCTTACCAAAACTCTTTCGTTCATCGGAGACTTAGCCATTGGTCCCGGCTTTCATTAGTAGGTCTTCGTCAGTCGTTTTCAGAAGTCAGAAAATCTGACATCAGACTTGCTAAGAGGTACCGTGTTAAATCGGTTAACTAGTTACTGATTTGTGGAGGTCCAAAGACAGTCCATGTAAAATACTTGCACCTATTCAGCAGTATCTGGTTCATCTGGTTGCTACCAAGAATAATCCGACGATCGTTGTCACCTGGGCATCCTTAGGGTCTTTAAGATTATATGAGTAAATTTGTTCTTTTATGGCCCTGAATAGATGATTTGCAAGGAATGGGCTGGTTCCATGTGTATCAACAGCGAAAAATGGAACAAGATACTCTTAACCCCCTAATTCGATGAGCTTGTTAAAAGTACTGTTATCCTTACAATCTACCGTTAAGCAATGTTTGATTGTGACATTCTCCCAGCAGTTCTAATGACGACATCAATTTTGTAACTCATTCGTAAATTAACGCCCAACGGTGATATATCATGATGATTAATTTCAACAACATCTCAAGCACTTCGCGAAAATAAGAAGTCATTCAACATTTACAGTTACTTGCAATAAATTCAGCATTTAACTGCTGTTTCAACGTTTACTGCTTCAAAATAATTAGTTTCCCATATTTTAGTTTTACTCTCAACTTAATATAGCTAGTACGTTGAGTACAGTAAGTGGTTGACTGTACGTCTCGGGCGGCACCTGTGTCGGTTCGGATGAAAGCGGCGTCTCTTTGTGGCGAGCCGGCAAATATTTATTTTAATTTAGTGGCCGCCCGCCGATCGCTCGTTAATCGCTAATGGATGCTCCCGCGCATGTGCGATTGTTCTGTAGTGTGCGACATGGATTGGTTAAGGGATTTTCTGGAGGAATTGCTGGGTTATGGATTGGGGGGGGGGGGGGGGGTTTGGAAGTGTTTTTTTTTTACTATGATTATTTAGGAACTGCTGATTAAGCCCTGTTTTTTGTTTATAAAGCCTTTAACAGAAGATCAGGTGGTTCAATCCACTATTAATAAAAGATTAAGAACCGATAGACTCCAGACTTCCTGACTCAGAATCCTACGATTTTGAGCAATAGAGAGACTGTGAATCTCTTTCCCTCTCTTAAAATTTTGGACAACTTGGGACTTCTCTGACAACTGAAACTCCTTCGTCCTCAGAACCAAGAATTTGCACTCTACGTCATCAAAAGATTACTGTTGACAATGCGCCTGTTTGTGAGGCTACCGTAGATAAAGTAGATAAACACTTAGTGATATCGTTAATGGATGCTCTTGCGCAGAATCGTTCGGCTAGTGATTAGAAGGCATCGGTTTAGTGCTTAGGAAATAATTGTTCGTGAAGTTAAAGTGAATTTAAGTGATAGTCGCTTATCTTGGTAGAAGATTGTGCTTAGGAACGTTGTAGGATTGACATGACTTAGCCGGTAAAAATGTTAGGGTGTTAAATTATTGTTAAGTAAAGTACTAAATAATTTGAGTTCGGCATTTGGTTACTTGACAGCGCCTGCTTTAGGCTTTTTTTCTTGCCATACCTGAACCTTATGGACCCTAGGAGCCGATTGTCGAGAAGTCCAAAAAGTATGGGATTGCGCTACCGAAATGTCACCTGGTCAATTCCTTTCATTATTTCATTGAAAATAGCTCCGATAAAATGCCTATTCTATAAAAAATGTCACCGTGAAAAGGTGAACTGACCCTGAAGTGAGCTGTCAATCCATAGCTATAGATGGAATGACAGCTAACCTAACTTTTCACGGTGAGATGTTTACAGAATCCCACCGTAGTCCAACAATTCAGTAGACATCCATAAGCCCCGTCATACTCCAATAACTAAAAAATCGATATAGGTACCACCTTAAAAACTCTAAAATCACAAACAATATCGCGGCAAGCGACTGCCGCATTTGATCCAATATTTGTCGATGCTTTTTGTGGTAAAAAGGGGCATTAGTGAACCCCTTCTGTTGACTCAATGCTAAGACGGTTTGCTTGTCAACTGTTGGCCACAAATATTGGTGGCCGGCTTCTCTGTAGTAATCCTTCGTTTGTTTTAACTTGAGCTTCGAGGGATATGTGGCTACTTTCACGCGTCCAAGTGAGATGTGTAGTTTAATAGATATAGGGCCGGTTTTTTTAACTGAGAGATCGTTGATCGAGATTTTGAATATCATGTAGAAAATGATAATGTTGAGTTCGTTTTTTTAAATTTTTAGGGTTATCAAATGGTAGGTAATATTTTAACTAAGGGGAAAGGTGTTTAAATTGGAGGGCACAATATTTGTAGGCAGGTTTTCAGGCTGAAGTAGAATAATATGTCGAATGCTTAATTAAGAAATCCGTGGTTAGTGATTCTTTGCCGATTTTATTGATAGAATTCTATCTTGACTACCTACCTGCTCGTATTCGAAAGATAAGACGTGACTGGAAGGTTTTTATTTAGGTACCTACCTACTTAAAGTGCCGTTGTTTGCGTTTGTTGATTGCGTTTAGCAATTTTCATGGGCTTTTATTGTTAACGAATAATTTTAAATGGTTGTTTACCCTTACCCAAACTTAAAATTTGTAAGAGGTAAGTATAGAAATAGATCATAGGTTTTTCAGTACACCTAGGTAAAATATTAAAGATGACACGGAAACAATTTTAACGGGCATTGTTATAGTTAAGATATTTTCCATCTAGAAGCTGTTAAAAATTGGGCAAAAAGCCCTAAATAGAAAGATTTGATTCCGGAATGCACCTTTGCTTGATAAAGTTTCTGTCCCAATCGAAAATGGCGACTAAAAATCATATATGTAGGTACTACTTCCTAACCAAAACATGAAGATGCATCATTCGAATAAAATCGATACTGCATAAGCTTTGCCGAAACCCCGTCTTTGCCTCATCGAATTCCGAACATTTGCAATAAAAAAGTTTCTATAGACTCAAATCACGTTTCGATAGCGTTCTGCGAATTAAAATTACAAAAAGCGAGACGGAGACGGCAGTTGCGTTCCATACGTGGGAGAGAGTAAATGCATAGCCGCATCCACGCCCCTGCAGGAATAAAATTCAAAATAAGATTTCAAAGGAAGTAAAAGGAAAAACAAACAAGGCTCAGGTTTCTAGTAGGTTAGACAGAGACGGAGGCATGTTTGTACGCTCCCTCGCCGATTGGTTAGTTGATATGAGTTATGGCGCGTATGCTTGCCGCGCGAATTAGCCATTTGGCGCGAATGTGTGGGGCGACGGGCGGCAATGCGTCGCCTAGAATGCGATATGCGTTCTATATTTAATTTTGTTAGCTTGGGATAGGTCGCGTTCTCATTTATGATATTTTAAAATGGAGCTCATTTTTCGTCTTTATACAATAAAATGTACTAATAACTATTTTATAGAAGTCTTATGAAAAAAAAAAACAAAAAAATATAAGTATTGTTTAAAAAATAAACTACTCGATTGAAAAAAAACTTTACTGCTAAAACAAGCTTAACGAAATGAGTTGACATTTAGACTTTGCGGACAACTAGCGCCATCTCGTAGCGAATAGCGTAACTACAGAAGATATGATTTTCAAAGAAGCTGTTGATGATGCCGCTTTACTTTATCGCGGTCCACCCCGGCTTAGCCCGTGTTGACTATTTACCTTTCAAATGGTGAATGTTTATGTTATATATGTAAGTGCAGTAATTTCGGCTAATCCTCCAAACATGCTCACAAAATTCGCACTCTAGTCTTCATAATAATCACCGAAGTCTCATAGTATCAATGCTTAACTAAGTAATAAACTGAATTCCCATTTTTATGAATCAAAATATTAACCAACAGGTATTAATTCCTACGTTGAATAATTCTAAAATCCGTAAAACCATTCACCGATTCTTAACAAGACACCGAATTTATGGTTTCCAGAAAATTTTAAACCCGTTCGATTTTTAAATAAAATTACTCTATGAGTTGTTGCGCCATAGACAGTTCATCATAGAGCGATAAAAAAATGATTGTTTATGACCTGTGAGCGTGGCGAAGCGATTTTAACGGCTAGACTAGTGGCGCCACCCCGCGCTTTTTACTTTGAACTATTAGTTAAGGATTCTGGTTTTATTTTTATGTCGATACGTTGTAATTAAATTAATCAAGCTAGAGTCGAAGCGATATTCCTGTTGTTGATGTTTTTGTGTTAAGTGGATTGAATTGTTATCTACCTAAAAGTACTATTAACTGGAACATTTAATTGGAGTAAGTAAGTACCTAAGAGACTAACATGAATTTTAGTAAGCTCAGAAAAACAGTGAATATTTTATTATGTTTTAAATGGATTATTAGGTAGCGTAAGAACTTTCATCAAGTGAAAAAAAAAGCAGAAACCGACAAAAAAAACGCAAAATTTGTATTCGATTACGTAAACTCCAAATCATAAGAAACATTTCAAATTTCGAACAATTAACCAGATGTCGTCACATCCTAGAGAGCCCCCAATTACTTTTAATGGACACTCGATACATCAGTGGCGCCGGACCACCGCGCCATCGATTTACATATAAATTTGTTGTCCAACCGTAAAATAAAGAAATTGGACGGTCCAATAAGAGCCCGGTAATTAAACCCGACGCAAGGAACAACTATAATTTTATTTTAATGTTATCGTTTTCGGGCTCAATGCAGTCGTTCGTTAGCTTAAGAAAAAAAAAGATCGTCTTTATGGTGTCGTTTGTTCCTGATGAGATGATCAGCGCGTCAAAATAGATATTTTAAACAGTTATTTTAATGTGGCTGTAAATTTTGATGGAATCATTCGTTAAGACAAAAGCTTTCTTAGTCATTTTTCGTTGTGTTGAGCGATTCATCTTGCTGGCGTATAAAATTCTTATTGGCGATCGCTATGGGGCGACATTTCTTAAACGTGTCTTGGAAACTTGTCTTTTGCGCTATTATAGTTGAGTCCTTTGGTCTGCGTTTATTTAAAATCAACGAATACCTTAGGAAGATCTCATCACATCTTGACATAGGGCTTTTCCATTTCTTATTTCTTTTCCATTAGATAAGCGCTCCGATGAAACTGCTGCAATAATCACTTTATCATTTTGTAGTCATCATCTTCTTCCATACATCTGTATTCGTCGCCAACTCTTTCACCTCTTTACTAGCCACAAATATATTATATCCATCTTATCTTTGGTCTAGCTTACAACCATTCACATATTTTTCCCTATCGTTTGAATCACTTCATCATCATCCTCCACAGCACTCCGATGCTGCACATGTGCCAATCTCCAGCATCAACAATTCATCCAGTCCGTGGACGCCATCTTTCGTTGCCTAGCTTAAAGATCGAAATCTATCAGCCTTATGTTTTCCCTACTAATGTTGGGGTCAACTTCCAGTCTATCCGGATACAGCTGAGTACCAGTATTTTACCAGTAACTGTGTAGTAACGGTAATACGATACCCCTTCACAAGACTGGTGTCATATTTTCTGGCTTCTGGTTCTGACTTGAATGACAGCCGGAACCAACGGATTGACGTGCTTTCCGAGGTACAGAGTAAACTGTATGCAAAGGATGGTCACTCGTCCACAAACCGACCTCGGCAAGCGTGGTTAAACCTTGCAAGTTCGACCCGTGGGCTTGTATTTTTTACCCACGAACAACTTAGGTATATAGCATATAGTAGTGCGATTCTGTAAACATGTCGAAGTGAAGATGATCATCTTGATTACATGGATTGATAGCTCACTTCGTGATCACTTCGACATGTTTACAGAATCGACCGGCTGATATTGCTTAAAATTTTAACTTCACTTAAATCTCACTTGTCTTGATTAAATTGTCTAATTATTTGAATCCACATAGGAAGTACTTCAATCAGAGCAACAGCAATCAGAAATATGGGTATTAGCGGATGTTGTCATAATCAATTGGTCAAATCTAATGAGCGCAATTGAATTTAATGGGCCGGCGCGAGCTTGTGGGGGACCGGCAATTAGTCAATGGAAACTTTAATAAACATGTATATTATGTACTTAAGTTAGTGTGGGAACTTGGAAGGGGTATCGTGTTACCCAGTTACTGGGTTTTGGAGGGCAGATTGGCAGTCGCTTCATGTAAAAGCTTTAGCCCTATTGCCAGGAAAATAACTTCATTGCTTAGTGTCTAATAACCAAACGATTGTTATAAATATTATGATTGAGGATCTGTTAAGTTTCTTCATTTGTTTTTTCTATTATTCTTAAAAACAAATTAAGAGACTTTTGGTATATTTACTGTTCTACTACCACTCTATATGTTACCAGTGACAACTTTTACCTAACTATCCTATTTTACTTACCCTAATTTTTTACTATACTTCTTAGCTGCTGAAAATTCGCTTTCTTAAAATTCGAAATCAGGTTGTTTAATTAATCATTTAACGGTTAACCTCTTTCGCTTTTCTCATCAAAAAAAAAAACTGACGACAAACAAAGACAAAAAAAAAAGTAAGTAATACCAACTTCAAAAAATGACATTAATGACCACAGATCCACATAAATCACGCAACCATCTCAGATCATGGGAATAAGCTAACTAGCAAACGAAAAGCCGTCATACATAGCCATGAATATTGATACATCCATCGTACTGGACCGGCCAGAAACGCCATTGAATACCAATGTCAGTTTTGCATACAAACACAATTTTTACAATACATGCTAGGACACAATGGTCGCATATCTAGATGGTATGCGAGCGTAATATGAAATGTACTGGTTAAAATATGAGCTGGATTTTGAAAGTGTGTTGTGCAGTTGTGAAGGTAACTTGTGATTTTTTGTATACGTAGTTTATATCTTTAGATATCATTAGATAGATATTTAAAGACTAAGTCAAATATATTATTAGTAGAACTGTGTAACTGTAGTTGTAAAAATAGTTGTCTACATTATCGCATTAGGTGTTAAACCTGTAAAGATGGTATGGTGGGAATTAAATTTAAAAAAAGTTCGTTTGGTAGACTGAAGAGACGGTCAATTCCCTGTCATGAAGAGGGGGCCTGTTTCCCAGAATATCCTAAGCTTCTAACGTATTTTAATTACTTTTTTAATTATAATAATTGATAGGCTCGTATTTTACCAACATCTCACCTAATGGCAAGTGAAAATGTGATCGACAATAGGACACGCTTACCTAGAACTCCTAGAAGTAACCTAACACTCTTGACTTAAAGATCCTCAGTTTACCTAATAGGGCTGTTGGGAAACACAGACTCCGCCACGGAAATTCACTCCTTAGCTATACGCACAATGAAAACATTCCCAAAAAAAATTGTGCGTATGGGTGATTCGTGATGGACCAGTGGCGTTTTGCCGTCTGGTAGTCCAATGATGTATAGTTAGATGATTTATTGCTCAAGTTAAGTTTTGAAGTACATACGCACGTTTGTTTTCCATGGAATTAGGCAGAAACTACAGAACACCACTTGCAACGATCCTTCTTTTGCTTCGTTTACTATCGTACACTTGTCGTTGAAATAGTATTCGAAACATAAACCGAACTAACAAGGTGGAACAATGACCTGATCAATTCCTCGGGATCCCGCTGGAGACGCAGTTGACCGATCGATGTGGCGATACTTGGGGAAAGCCTATGTCCAGCAGTGGACTTCTTTCGACGGATGATGAAGTAAAAGCACTTTTTTTAAATAATACTTTTGATAAAATTACACGACAACGGTCCCTCTAAGTCCCGGTGTCACATTTACTAAAGGCATACAAAAATCTTAAGTGTTACGTGACCACACCACACTGCGCAGTTAGGGAGACAGTGCGACCACGCTACTGTGGTACAGTGTGACAACGGTACATAGTAATTTAGTGCCCCGGGGTCGCGCGACCTGTCATTATCTTGACAGGGCTGTCGCAAATCAAGCGTTCAACGTTTTAAATTGGGTGGAAAATTTTGATCAGAAGGTCAATTCTTGTTCTTATAAACTTTGTAATTCAAATGGTAATATTTTCGAGATGCGAAAGTGGTAATATTTTCGAAAGGTGCGAAAATACGAGTAACTCACGTTTGAAAATTTAAGAATTCTGATATGTCTTGATAAAACGCATTTTTCTATGGTTTAATTATAGCATTAAGCAAGCATCATAATAATCTCTTTCTATGTTGATGTAAAAAAGAGGCGTCAGTGCCTAAAAAGCTAGATGATAACTATTTTGCATAATTTATATATTTCATAGGTAGGTGATACTGACCTCTAGTACCCAGTCACATTGTAGAAGTCAGGTAGGCAGTCGCTCCGTGTGAAATAGTGGTATTCAGCTGAATCCGGTTAGACTGGAAGCGAACCCTAAAACAGTTGGGAAAAGGCTAGGCAGATTGCAAATGCAAGAATAACCCTGTCATGCCAATAAAATGGAAATAAATTTCTCTTACTTTTTACTCCTGTCAGCCCTATTCTGTTGAGTAATATTTTAACACATAATTCGCGGGCGGAGCCGTGTGTTAACATGTGTCTCTGGGTTCACGACGCTTGTCAAACCTATCTAATATTAAACGAAGGCGTGTCCGTCTGTCACGATCATGTCAACTTCGAGTATTTGGTAAAATGTTGGAGAAATAGTTGATAAATGATTTGTGTCGTAATGTTGGGTTAAAGTTGAATCGTTTCTATTGATCGAAGACTGGCAGCCTCTTACAGTAATTCTTTTTTTATTTCATCAATTTTAAAAGAAACACCAAAGCAAATTCAGAGGCCTATCGCTATCGCTAGAATGTCATTTTGTCTCCCCAGACAAACTGACATTCTAGCGATAGCAATTGTCTAAATTAGTAGTTATTGCTGAACGCGTTTGCGCTATACTTAAGATCGTTAACTCCTCACGGTATTTAATACAAAGTCCTTATTTCTTTTTGATCTACAGCTTTTTAAATGAAATAGATTACTGAAAGAAAATTAAAAAATAAATTAATTAAAGTCAACTTAAATGATCATAACATAGTTTTATATTACCTTAGAAACAAGGTGAAAAACGTACGTTTTCACAGCTATAAAGGTAACGAATAAAGTTATTTCTACTAAAAATGAACATTCAAAATATCGATTCACTGAAACTTGCACCTCCATAGACAGAAAATTACTTAAGTACCGTTAATTTTCTTCCTTGAAAAATAATTTTCTAGTCGAGAAATCTATGGGACTTACTATTACCAAGCTTTAATCACCAATGATTATATTATTATACCCCACCTAATATCTAATAAGCGACATCGCAAGTCAAAACTAGTCATAATAATTCTATTACAAACGCGAGCCAATTGCCATCGATCACACGATAATTTAAAGCTAATTTCCCTTGAACGCGATCACAGTAAAAGATCGCGATATGTTCATGCATCATTCATAGGTGCAGACGATAATGATACTTAATGACACGGGGGTGGAAGCGTCAGCGGAATTTTAAAGATAGGTTATTATTGTAATAGGTAGGTTACTGATATCGGGATCGATAAACTGTTGGCCATTTTCTTTTATGTTGCGTTTTTTTTCACAAACGTTCTTTAAGATCGTTACAAAATTAAAAACGAAAAGGTAGGTAACAATGTATTTTTACTTTTTTATGGTTTTGAGGCTCATTATTGTAAGCTCTCAAAATGAACACCGAGTAAATATGGAAATAGAGTGCTATAGCATTTTTGTCATAGAACATTGGCAAAATATCTGATGCGCAGTTGAAAAATATAAGCGTTCGAATTTCAAAATAAACAAAAGCAAATTATGGAGAAAATTCAATCACAATATTCTTCCATAATATACTTATTATTTATTATTCCTTCAATAATTTTTGCCACGGCTTCGCTCGCGTTAATACAGATCGCAAAAAGTAGCCTATAACCGTCCCCAGGGTCCCATCTATCTTTGTGCCAAAGTTCATCAAAATCGGTAAAGCGATTTAGGTATGAAAACGTAACAAACAAACTAACTTTCGTAAATATTTGTTCGCATTTGTTAATACTTCGAGGTATATTAGAAAACAGAACTGCATGGGCCCTTGTCAATCGCTTGTCTAGTAAGGTAATCGTAAATTACCAGTCTTGTAAACTATCGGAATATGTTAGAAAATTTGCTTGTTTATATGCCCCCTGCGTGTGTGGGGAATGGCGATAAATACACAGATGTCATGTTTTACATATAGATTATTGGTTTAGCATCTGAAGCTAATCGGTTGAATACTAACGTAAATGATGCAATAGTTTTGCTTGGATCTTGTTAATGCTCTTTTCGGATGCTATTTATAAGTACAAGCCTGTGTTAATTACATATTTTCATCTTCTGACACATGTCAGTGTCTAATTTAGAGCTGTCAAACACATTTGACATTTGTACTCTTAACAATGTTTATGTCAAAACAGCTGACAAGCTGAAAGCTCCTCCCAAACGTTGCAAATTCTTTGGCAGTTCTTTTTAGATGGGCTATCAGAAGGCTATTCTCATACTTAAAAACGTTCAAATTCATATCGCGTTATATCTCAGTGATAAGTTGTCATAATGTAGGGGACAGTTTGCGAAAGTAAACGTTCCTCAAAGATACGAGAATTGTCCGTCAGATGAAAACTCTAATTAATACAGGCCTTAAAATTATCTAGGTACAAGCTCCCATACTTTTTTTTTTTGATGTCGGGGGGAAATCCTCATGGAAATCCTCCACACTGGGGCGGGTGGAGGGGTCTGTCAGACTCTTACTGACTAAAACCACCCCGGTGTTCCATCTTCCACCTACGCCGGGGATCGCGGGAACGTATGCGACTTCCGCAATCCCCGGCTGGTGCCGGCCCGCCACTGCGGGCCACCTCGCGTCAGCGAGGGGAGTGAGGTGTTTGACTCCCCTCGCTACGTCAAAGAGGGGCGCACGGGAACACCACGCGCCGCCACCTCGGGTCCGGATGAATGGGGGGCGACGGACATCCCCAAGTCCGCCGCCCCTGGACCCAGTTAGGGGGGCCGGAAGAGGGCAGCGTATGCCCTCCTCCGACGCCCGATGCGCCTGCTGCGGGCAGGGAGAGCGGTTGTGATCTCCCTCTCCCTTTCCGCAGCCTCCTTCTGCGCGATAACTGTCTCGCAGAAGGAGACCACCGCGTCCCAGGACTCCTCACTGCCGATCATAGCATGAACTACGGCCGGCAGCGAGAGGTCTCTGCCTACAACAGAGATGAGGGCACGGCGCGGCTCCTCCCAAGCTGCACACTCTGCCAGCGTATGCCGTGCCGTGTCCTAAGCTCCCATACTAACCCAACTACCAACCAAGCCCACGCGTGAGTTTTGCGAGCACTTTCCTAAGCTGTCTAAAGTGTGTTACACAGACGATCCTGAACTCCATGCACAAGTACCAGCCCAGGTTCCACCTGGTGAGGGCCAACGACATCCTCAAGCTGCCCTACTCCACCTTCAGGACTTACGTCTTCAAGGAAACTGAGTTCATCGCGGTAACCGCGTACCAAAATGAAAAGGTAAGTTTTTAAAAATATTGATTCTCTATCAGCCCGCCTTGGCAATTTTTTTTGTCCAATAGATCCATAAAGTTCAACCCTTGCCCGGTTGAATAACCGGGCAAGGGTTGAACTTTATCTATTGGTGCAATAATATATAGTTCATGATCATCGGGAATGGTGTACGTTTCAAAGAGTGCATTTCGAATAGGTGCAATAGTTTTGGAGATTATCTTATAAATATATTATATTATATCAATATATTATAATTATTAAATATATCATATCAATATTTAAACATGTGAAGACATGTACTCACAAAATTAGGTCTCTCGCGAAAGTCGAAAACAACGTCCAATCTATCTCTACATCAAAATTGGTTCAGCTGTTGTGGCGTAAAACGTAACAAACAAACAGACACACAAAGTTACTTTCGCATTTATAATATTAGTTTGGAAGTATGAATGCTAGGTGGTACGATCAGTTTAGCTTTATTTTCGTTTTCCATGCGATTATAGTTTTGGATAAATATGAGGTACCGGAATGATTGATTAAAAGTAAGCCGGGTGATCAGTGATCCCAAAGACCACGATTCCTGTCTCTCTGGATCCTATTATGACTAACTAGATTTACCCGGTAACTAGAGGAAATCTACTAGATTAATATTTTTAGTCGGCATTAAAATTTTACAGCCGTTTTCATTGCTTCCCGTATTACTAATCTCAAGCAAATGGTATAGTTTAATTACAATTACATATGTGTGGGAGGTAATATATATCTCAGGTTACGTAATTTAACTGTTTAAGAATAGAAATAATTATCAGTAAGAAGGAAATATGATAGTCTTAACTAATATAATGAAGGGGTACAAATACAATTGTTGATTTGTTGGTTTGTACAAGGTTATCTCTGAAAGTGCTAATCCGGTTACGAATAGTAGGTAGTATTACAAAAATATTTTAATAAAAACTATTTTAATTATTCAACGTTGTAAAGCTGATCATTTGAAAAGAACAACGAGTTTTTGGCCGTTCTTCTCCATAATAAAAACCATCGCGTATGGACAACTAGAATCACTTTTTAATGTAAGGCTCAAGATTTAAAAGTGCCTTTTAATGGTCATATAGAGATAAAAATGAGTTAACTTTTGACTTTAACTTTGAACCAAAACAAATATTTAATTCTCAAATTGTCCACAGATAACACAACTGAAGATCGACAACAACCCGTTCGCGAAAGGTTTCCGGGATACGGGAGCCGGTAAGCGTGAAAAGAAGTAAGTACCTAACCCTTGAAGTTAATTGAAACTGCCCCACATACACAATACTTTAGTTAGTCAATGGAGTTAGAAATTGACGCATCACGTCGATAACCTATTGGAAAATGCTTCAAATATGCAATCGCATTCCATATTTGAAATGATCTCTTTTAGAATTCTAAATAATTCTCAAATTTTGGCTTTGTTATTCCTGACAAAGATCAAATATTGCAAAACCCTCTCTCTTTTTTAAGAAATTCTTAAAACGAATGAATACTTAAAATACACTTTACTAAAGTCGATACTTGAATGAGGGTTTCCTGAAATAACATTGGTGGCGTAAATTTTCCAGGAAACCCTCATTGATAGCGATGAATTGACATTATCTTGAATTATGAATTTAAAAAATAGATCATTTCAAAATTGGAATGCGTTTGTTAAAGCTGCTTTGACTAACTACTTTGTGTCGCAGAACAAGCTTTCCATTTTCAAAATCAATCAAAGACAACTCAACCAGTCAAGCAACAACGTTTATAAAAAGATCTTATTATTTAACGAGCTCGATATAAAAATAAACGATCAAAACTATCACTTAATAGTCCCTTTCCTATATTTTAATACTTAATTGCTTAATTTATTGCCTTGTAAACCGAACGAATGAAAAAACTACTATTAATATAAAACTCCACTTGGTAGGTGGGCTTCAAAAAGACAAATGACGGCGCAAACTGGCGACTGACTATTTAAGTAAAGTTAAAAGCTAACTAAATTAGCGTGGTATCTGTGAATCTTCAGAATTAATTAGGACAGGGCGTCGTTTCCGAGTTGAAAGCCGTTGAAAATTCAAATTAAACCAATCGGGTGCCTCCTTATTCGTGTTCGGGGTTTAAACACGGCGGGTAACGCTCGGAATGGTGGAGTCATTCGACTTGGCGCTTTTTTCCAGCGTCTTTGGCGTGCAAGGGAGAAAATTGGATTTCCGCGATAAAATCAGCTTTAGTTTTTTTTTCTTCACCGTATAATTTGCTCGGCTGTGGGGATAGGCTGCCGTTCCGCTACCTTATTTGAAATTCGAACAAGAGCTCAATTAGAGGTGATACCCATCTGTTGTGGCGCGCGTCGTTAGCTCGGATTAGGATGGCGTTTTGTTAATGCTATTGAAGTTTGTGGTAAATAGTTTAAATGTTAATTGTGTTAAAAGATAAGTGTTAACTAACATGTGTGAAGTGTGATAAAAAAATTAAAATGAATTTAATGAAGTAACAACTAAATAGAACTCGGAGTGAGAACACATTAACACTTTTAATTTTAAATAGGTCTAGGGTATAGGCATGCAGTCGTCAGATAATTTGAATGTACTAACTGTAGAGTAGAGAGTCCGTGGATTTTCTTGCACGTTCTTTTCCATAGAGATCTACGCTTTGAAAATAGCTTCATATTTTTGACCGACCGGCCTTGACAATTCAAAAGTGCCTGTAAATGGTCTAATTGAAATAAATGCTTTTAGTCTTTGTTGTTTACATTTTACACTTAGCTGTCTTCTAAATTACGAAACACACCAATACCCACTATACCTCAAAACCGCTAAATAACGTGAACCGACCACGTCCGGTAGCGGAAGCGATCCTAAATGCGCTTAAACAACGTATTGCCGGTCGATAGCCGGCCGGCAGCCGGACGGCGGCCGCGCCGGACGCTGCGGACGAATCTTCACAAAATGGCGGCCGGAAGCGCGGGAAACGTGAGCGTTTTGACAAACGCCGCGCTCGGAAAAGCCGGCACCGGGCCACGGACACATGCCGCATAACACATCCGGCTGCAGGGTTGCCAGCGTTAAATAATTTATATTGTTGTTTAGTAAAAGTAATGAGGCCGTGGGTAGAGTGAGAAAAAAGGTTGGTTTAGGGAAATGGCTTCCGGATTTGGTGGTGAAATTAACTGAATTAGGAATGAAAGTAACGGGGCTTATCATTTGCATATCATTTCGGTTAAGCTAGTTAGCGGCTGTAAAAGTGTTAGTTTCTGCCGGACATTTTTAATGAAGCAGTTTCTGAATTGAAACCTCTTTACTGTCAGTTAGCTTGAAATTCATGGACAACTCTAGGTACACTTATAGAGTTTTGTTTGAAATTTAACAGATTTGAAACATAGTCCTTTTCCAAAATGTGTCCACCACAGCTCCCAGTTCAGTATTACCTCCGTTTCGTCATCATCATCATCAATAGAAAATCATTGTTTAAACATTTGTACAGTATAACAGTTGTTGGTTAGCCAATTATGAATAAATAAATAAATCATCAACTATACCTATGAATGTCCATTCTAGAACATCTACTTCTCTTTAGGCAGTCTTCATTTATTTACCCTTGCATAATTACGAAACGATTGGAGAAAAACTTTTATAAAAAAAAATACAATAATTTCGGATGTCGGTGTTAAAAATACGAAGATACAACCAAAAACACCGACTTCCGAAACTAAAGTTTTTTTTTTATCTGGATGTCGGTTGTATTTTTCACAAAACACAAGTGAAAATCGTTTGTTTAGATGACATATTTTTTTCAACTACTTTGATTTAAAAACCAAACTACTGAAACGATTTTGATGAAATTTCTATGGGACCAATCGGAAAGTGTGAATTTTTTAAATCGACCCAAAAAAAACAACCGAGTTGAGAACCTCCTATTTTTATTGAAGTCGGTTAAAAAGACACCCAGATATCTTGGAGCGATTATGATAAAATCGCATAATGCTACCAGTTTGTGAAGCCTTTTACACCAAATATAACATGAAGCTAATGTTCCACAACCGAGTGAACTGGTACTTAAAAAGTTACCCTAACTTATCCTCCTCGGACCTGGCGTCCCTTATACATAGTTGAACAGCTGTTTATTATTATTGTTGTTCAGCTTGTACACAAAACGAAATTAAAGAATTTCAAAGTATAAGTGACGCCAGGTCCGAGGAGTGCCTATTTTTTATTTAGACTGCACCTTCCTACAACTGGGCAAGCCTCCCTCAAATCCTTCTAGCTATTCTTTTTCTAAACCACCTGGAACCAGCCCTTGCCAATCCGTCGATTGGTTTTGAAAATCCGATTTAGCCACTTGTAAAACAACCTGACAACCCTGCCATTCCTACGTATAGGTACCGTGCGGGTATGCGACATACCCAAGGCTCCACGCCTTTGATATCACCCACCGAGTGAGAATCCCCTTTTATGTCGCGAGGTACTAATTAAGATCGGTCTGAGGCCATTTTAGAGGCTTGAAGGTATCGGTTAATTCATTATTTTATATTTTAACCCTATTACATCGCTTGTTCAAAGATTTTTCAATTAAAGTGTAAAACTATTGTAGACCTCATAAACACAACACAGACAAATACACAGAACCAGCATACAATAAAAAATGGTCGTCGCATCGTTATCAAAATGTCGCTTTGCGCCTATCTGCGGAAGACTTGAAATCCATATCTGTGAAGTCGGTAAAGTCCTTTAAGAATTAAAGAAAAAGTTCTTATAGCGAGCTATTCCAAGCAGCTTATCGTTTTTAAGTCCTGCGAACTTCACAAGATTTTCTCCTAAGCCCGTCTAGCCAAACAAATTAACTTACAAAAGCAACAATATAGATATTTAAACTAGAGATGAACCGACTAATCGGGCAAGCCCAATACTCAGCCACAAAATGGTGAGCGATTAGCTGCCGAGTAAACTGCACTTAATCAGAAATCAGAAAATAAATCGCCAGTCTTAAAAATAACACAAAAACAGTGCATACTATCGAAGTCTAATTTGATAATTGAGTCAATGCAAGTCAAACGTTTTGAAATTAAAAACAAAAATAGTCAACGTATAAGGACCGACTAGTCGCCGACTAAAAGTTTCACTTTATCCGGCCACATTCATAGTCAACCCATCTCTAATTCATACCCAAAACACAAGAATAAAATACCTACTTAGTATACTGGTGTTGTCACCACAAGAATAGCTTGTGGCGCCCCCTAGCGGCTTCCGAACTAACCGCGACGCTTTAAGGGATAAAAATTTGGCAAAATTACAAGGCAGAGCCACCCCTGTGTCGCGAGTTTACATTGTAACGTGGACACCCTAATGTGAACAGTTTAACTTAGGGATGCCTCGAGTAACGATGGGTTTTTTTACAGTTAACATTATTTTGGTTGTTCAGCAAAGATCATAGGGCCGGTTTCTGAATTGAGTATTTCGAGACTTTAAACTTGACCGACGTTCAAGCTACAGTTCGATAAATACTAAACTTCTCTTCTTCCAAGTCAGAAATCGAGGGAAATCTCAAGTAGAGCTAAGAATTCAGATGGTGTACCTATATTTCATTTCTCAAATCATATTCTGAACGTACAGATTTGTAAAGCAAAGCTTTCAATGTTAGGTAAGCTAAAAATTCTTAAGAACTACCAGATAGTAAGTCAACAGTCAACGATAACGCAAAACCTGTCGTCTATTTCTAAAATAATTTGTACCAAATTCGCCCCTCACGAATTTCGCCTCAGTTTTAATTTGTAAGTTTTTTTTTAGCTAAAAGAAATGCTTAGATGCATGATTTAAAACGAATAATAACCCAATGGCACAAAATTAAAATGTTACGCAATAAAGTAAGTAAATTTTTTAACAATAACTAAGAAGCACCAACCCTACGCAACAAAGGGTGGCACAAATTAAATTCTATCAGTCGACAATGAGACGAGTTAATAAAACCCGGGCACTACGGAACCCCGAAACCCAAGATGGGATCGTATTTAGGGATCAGTAAAACAATGCAAATGATGAAGAGTTGTTTGTTCAACGGGCGACAGAAGGCAAATAATTGCTTTCGCTTTTTGTCCTTTTTGGGGTGAGCTAAACGTTTGGGACGAATCTTTTTATCCTTTTTGGTACAGTTTAAAAATATTGTCCGCATTTAACGCGGGGGGAATTGATATGTTGTAGGTACTGAACCCTTTCTGTTTTAGAATTTGTAGAATTGTTGTTAGGACTTGTTTTGTTGGGAAGATTTATGATCGATTCGGTGATAAAACTTCTGTAATGCATCCGTTTTTCTAGCCCCAGGGAAGTTTTACAAATGGAATAAGTTATACTCTAAAGGCGAACTATTCTTCATCTAAACAAGTTCATAAGTACAATGAAATACATTCTCGAGCCACAAAATTTTGACAAAAGGCGTTTTCAAGAAAGCAATCGACACCTTCGTTTCGAGGCTTTTCCAAAATTGCTTTCCATTTTACTAGCACGTCACCTTTGCAGGAACTATTAGCTAAACACCGAGGTAATGGCGTCGCGCCGGTGTCTCAAATTTCACTATCATTAGAAGATGATTAACCTTTGCGCGGCGGTCGGGGTCGATGCGACCCATTACCTCAAATGTCAAATGGTTCACACCCCATCCAATAACATTTTGGATGGTTTTAAAGTTTTGTAAAAAGTATTTTCTACAGTCAAATTTTTACAATTCAAGGCATGGGGTATCAGTCAAAGACAATTTATGCAAATACTCGCATAACTCGACAGCTGATTTTTCTATATTAATTTAAAAATTGTAAATGTTAGGAATACGACCTTAGTATGGTTTAGGAATTGAAATACCCTGAAGAAAATTGCATGTATCATCTAAGTCGGCTATGTTGACTCGCGATTTGAAGTTAAACGTGTTTGCTGGTTGATTGTCTTTGAGTTATTTATGTATTATAAAACTAAAAGAAAACCCGTTATTATTAAAAACTTAACCTGGTATTGATTATGTACTGCGATAAAACTGATTTAATTCATAATTATGTGTAAAATCTTAATTAAATTAAACTGTTATTGTGACCATCATTGACCTCCTTTTACAAAGTAGACAATGTACCGTTCAAGAAAGTGTCAAGAAGGGATTGTACGTTTTAAGTCATTCCCTGCAAATAGTAGTAAAAAAAAGTAAATAACACGAGTAGTTTGTCCGTGTACCGCAGACAAGCCATGCTGACGGCGCGCTCGGACAACCGGGACGACGACGATGAGCGGCCGCTGGACGTGGGCGGCCCATCCAGTCCGCCGCCCCCGGCCAGCTCCACGCAGCACAATACCAGCTGTAAGTATCTCTCATTCTTCATCAGCTGCACCTATTGGTACCTCTCACGCATGAGTGGACAAGCGGGACGACGATGATGAGCGGCCTCTGGACGTGGGCGGCCCCTCCAGTACGCCGCGCCCGGCCAGAACGACGCAGCACAATACTAGCTATAAGTATCACTCGTTCTTTGTTACTGCTTCTATTGGGTACTGCCTCACACTCATTGGTGTGGTTCCGCACTGGATTCGTCTCGAGTTTGAGCTCCGAGTTTTATCATAATTTAGATGGATGGCGTTTGGATCTAGTGAGCTAGATCTCCTACAAGATGAACTACGGCTACTTCGGATCGGTGTTTCTCGGATTCGAATCGATGCACTGCGCAATATCAATCAATCTTAAAATATTGAAGAAAAAGTGCTAACTAATTGATGACTTTGTTAAGAAAGTTTTATATTAATTGAGCAATCAGAAAATAAATATAGTACATAGTCTTCAAGATTGCGATAAGGTTACCAAGGTGGATCCAAATCCAATAAAAGATTATTTAATAGCAAATAAATTATTTGAACATTGCGTTTTTTGACAACAACTAAGCACTATTACTCCAAGCCAAGTAGCATACCAAGTTCTAGAAAACAAGAGTTCGATGTCAGTTTAACGAATAAAATTATAGCTCCACTGTAAATTTTGCAGGCTATTTGTTAACATTATATACCATCATTCATATAACTGGATTGGTGACGGGTGATTTCCGGACGTTTACAGGGTTGTACAGTTTGATTGATTCGTTGAGTCATTCAGTTCACTCGTTCGTTCGTTCTCTCGATCATTCGTATTGCGTCGTGTATTGTCAATAATGATATCGTTCTAATTTCATATTGCTTGTTGTTAGCATGAAATAACGCAGTATTATTTATGTGACATATCGGTATGGTATGATGAACTGAGTGAATGTTTGTCCAGAATGCGCACGTTGCAAAAAGAAAAAGGAAAAAGGTTTTAGGAGCTTTCTCTTATGCATTTTCTTGTGAGGATCACGCACTGTCCGCACTGCTGGGCATAGGCTTCCTAGTTCTAAAGCACACTTCTCTTGCAGCCTGGTTCAGTTCGAGCGGAGGCGGCGGCGACTCGGGCGCGGAGGAGGGCATCGAGGCGGGCTCGGACTCGTCGTGCTCGGCGGGGCGCGCGCCCTCGCCGCCCGCCGGGCCCTCGCGGCCCTCGCCGGCGCCCGACGTGTCCCTAGGCCCGCCGGTGCAGCCGCCGCTACTCCCCTACCTGTACCCGCCGTCGCTGTATCCGCCGCCGTTCTTCCCGCCGCACCAGATGCCGCCGGGGCTGCTATTCAACCTACATCCGCTGCTGCAGCAGTACTCGCTGCCACCGCCGCCCGCGCCGCCGGGCCCGCACGGCGCGGCGCTGGGCAAGGCGCACCGCTTCGCGCCGTACGCGCTGCCGGGGCTGGGCTCGGCGTTCGAGCAGGTGGCGCCGCGCGCGCGGTCGCTGAGCTCGTCGCCCGCGCGGCGGCCGGGCTCGCCCCCCGCGCGCGCGTGCTCGGCCGATCCCCCCCCGGAGCCCAGCTCCACCACGCCCGCCACGCCGCCCGCCTCCGACCTCAAGAGCATCGAACGCATGGTGAACGGCTTGGACGTGGAGACCACGGACTGATCGCTAGTACTGTACATACCGTGTATTTATATGGTGGGCCCCGGCCGACGTTTTGTATCGTTCCTATTTTGTTTTTTCTTTCGAGTTCTATTCGGGTCGATATTCGTATACTGATTGTAAATAGTTAAGCTTACATTAGGATTCACGATGTAAGGTTCTGTTGACGGACGATGTCGCGACCTGACGCCCATTTTCTTTTCAAACGTACTCTTTTCATATTATTTTTCAAACCATTCAAATTTTCTGCTATTTTATCTACACTTTTTTTTCATAATAACCCTTTCTAAAATATTTTGTGAATTGACTACCTATGTCACATGTCGTAGGTACTTGACTCCTTGCTCCCAGTTAGTCTGTATGTCCTCGCGACACCGCCCGTCAGACGTAGCAACCCTCACGTTAGCGACACATAGCAACACTGCAATAGCAATAGTTTTAAATTAATACTCTGATTTCGGCTGTCCACGGGTTGTAGATGTGATGTTTTAGTAAAAAATAAATGGAAGGTAAGATATGCTTGCAGCTGTATGCATTTCTTTAATTTAAGCTCCTCCTTAAACCTCAAAAAACATTTACAAAAATAAAAATTAAGACCTTATAAATGTCAACCCTAAAATATAGGCATGAAAAGTAACATGGTGATTTTGTTAAACTTCATTTGAAGCCTTTATATTATTCTCATTATTTTCTATTTGATTTTTCGCGTTACTTGGCGATTTTCTACAGAAACAAAATGATAGATAGGCCACCCAAAGGCCTAGAAGATTTTTAACGTTTAAAACTAAAAGATGATAATTTTTTTAAATTTCGAATTAAAAATAAAAGAAGATTTGTTTTTTTTTTTCATTTTTACCATTTGAGTGATTGGTATGATTGTTTTGATTTTAATTTAATGATTCAAAGAAGTTATTATTTTTTTGTGACAGTTGTTGTTTCTAGATATTTTTACAACGTCACCACTACAAACCGTAATGTCGGAAGATTAATTTCATTTCCCACTTTGAATAATTAAAATATAATTAATAATATTGCTTTATTTTGTAAATACATTTTGTAAGGTATATTTACGTGTTTAACTAATAAATTGACATATTTTGAAAATATGTTTTGTCAATTGTGCTGTGAGATGGCACGAGTCCGATTGTTGCTCTTATTAAATAAAAATAATTGAACCTTTTAAATTTAACTTTTCTCGAAATTTTGAGAAAAAAAAGTAAAAATGCGTATCGCTCTGGTAGACAGTGACTTGTGTTGTAGGTACTATTAAGAATTATTGAACTTACAAAGGTTACTAAAATTAAAACAGGCTCTCGTACTTCAGTGCAATACGGTAAGAATAAAATTGCATTGCTTCCACAAGCAACAAAGTAAAAATAAATAATTAACCATCCATCTTAATGAAACATTTAACACCAATAATAAAAAAATACACATAAGGCACTGCTTACACGAAGCTAAAATAATTTCGTACTTGTTTGCAAATTTTATCTTCAATTGGCAAAATATAAAATGATTTCCAAAGAAAGCAACAATTGGAGTCGTGCAAAATAAACAATTGATAAAAATCTAACTGTAAGTTAAAGTTTGTAATATATAGTTAATAAATATTGTAGTTAAAAATACAAAATATATAATTATAATAATTATAAAATGAATATAATTTTCCATGGAATTTCATTAAACTTAAGCAGGATAACAAACATTCGGTATTAAATAGATGTAACTGTTTTAGTACATACTGATCTAATATTTTGTGCAATACATAAAAAGAACTGCAGTTGATATTCAAAACGACATTCCAGCAATGTTCGATTGAAAATCAACTACAGTTCTTAGGAAGAAGAATGAAAAATTCACCAGGAATTTATTAAAATTCCCATTTTAGTATATGTAACTGCAGCACCTTCAACTTAAGATGTCAATGTACGGCTTTTTCATTTCACCTTGAAAGACGTCTATTGCAAATGAAAATCTAGCGATGATTGCCACAAACAGACGTAAAGAGTAATGAATCTCTATCACCATGCTTTGCAGAATATGGGTACATAGGCCACTGTGTACTAAAGCCATAAAAACAGTTTATATTTTCTTTTTATATCTATATTTACTTACAATTACAGTTGTCATGGTAACCAGTGATTTGATTGCAATGAAGAATTGTTCTTTTGCCATTTTTCTACAAAAAAAAAGCTTTGTGAAATGGAAGGAGACTGTAATTTTGCAACAGTTGTAATTAAAAATTATTCATTAAAATATATAGATAAATCTATTGACAAAATTAGAATTGTTTTCTTTCGGATACGTTTTGCCTTTTTCCTATTTTGATTTGTTCCTTATTCGCCCCAGTTTTGGAAGAAGAAAATAGGGCGAATGTGGAACGGTTACCTGTTTTAGATGCTGTTTGACTGGCATTTTATTGGTGGTAAGTTTATTCTAGATTAAATAGATTGGTACCTACTACCACGATCCCAATTTTTTTGGTAAGGTGTTTTAACTTTGAACACAGGAGAAAACGGATATACGGAATATTTGGCTGGTAGAGAAATTTATAATACTCTCTGACCTGTGACTTAAGAGTCAGTGATCCACTGTAATAACAAACCCATTAAATGCCTATTCAACCCGTTTCTGGGTATTACTACCTACTTGAAGTCTGCGAGTCCTGTTACTGCAACAATTGAACATAACTAAAATATTTCAAAATGACTGGGAAGACAAGAATGTAATGGCGTGGTGTTATTCTATTAGCCATAGCGATTGTAGTGTTGCTTGTCAATCCTCCAAATGGCTATATATGTAATTACAAAAAACAAGTCATGAAAGGGACGATAAATTCACACATTTTAGCCTTACAACAATCGCTATTATCGCTGACATAATGATACTTTGTCTAGAACCCAGGACTGGTAATCGAATCATTCGCGAAAATACAAATAGTAAACGTCATAATACCGTTGTAGCCACTTTTGAACGACTTTTCCGCTGCTTAACCTTTTGAACGCCAGAGCATAAACGCATCGGCTTGTACCCGACGCCAAGCCACAAATTCGCCGTACTTTTTGTCACATATTAATAACGTTTGGCGTTACGGGACACGCGCTTGCTTGTCATGTAAATGTGACAATGGCGTTCAAAAGGTTAAAAGTTATTCTCATACGTTTTGGAATTCTCGACAATCGTCGAGCGTTAAGCGAACTGTCATTTTGTCAATAGTCTCTGCTTCTGACATTAACACCATTCAGATCCATTACAAGGACATTATACTTGACCTTATCGACAGCATAATTAAGCTCCCACTAAGCTTAAATTAAGCCTTGCTATTTCCGATAGAAATCGCTGCTAATCTCCATCTTCCCAACATGAATGGGCATCAAACTTCCAATCTCTCTCGTTTATCAAGCTGACACTGTCCTTACATTCTTATCCTAAGTACATCTGTGGTAGGAACATTTTGCGCTGCACCTCGCTTCGCCCAGTCGTCATACAACTAGTTTAGCATACAAAACTGAACTACTAAGTGGGTGAATAACACGGCGAGATCAGATAGCAAGCGACCAATTACGTACGTGACACCTCGAGATGCCATCGCCGTAGTGTTTGTACTTGGGACCCAATTACGTGTTCTGTAATTGTTGGCAGGAATGTTTTTTTTATGGAGAATACAGTAAAGATGTCAGATTCTGGGGTTTGGAGGTGATTGTGCGAGGTTTGTTTATGAGACCAGTTGAGGTATTTGGGGTTTTTTAATAGGTACTTTCTGTCCGTTTGAAACGTTTTTTTTTTCAATGATGGGATCTAATGAGTACCTTCCAGTACCTTATTTTTAAAATAAGTAGATATCACAGTAAGTTTTGCGGGAAATTAAAGTTATAGACCATGGGGACGAATGTCAGTGCTTATCCAACATTTTCTCACAAAAAGAAAACAGTTCTGCAGAAAGTTTTTGTTCGTAGGTAGGTATAACTCGACTAAATGTATGGACAACTGTTTTTTTTTCCTTGCTACACAATTGCCCCAGAAAGAGGTTAATGTTGTAATAAGAGTATTATTTTTGCTTAAATGGTGTCTGATTCATAGGCAATTAGGAACATAAAGCAATGAAAAATCAGGCAGTGTAAAATCACCTCAAACCAGTAGTGTTAGCTTAAAATTTCACTCGCGAACTCTTCACATTTTACAACAGCTGAATGTGTTCCCAGTAGAACATAGACGCAGCATCCGACGCGTGATGATCGTGTAGATAAGGTCTTATCTCGCGCACGTCGCGTTGTGCGCCTTGCGAGGTGCCCGCGCGTGTGTGAGCGCCTTAACATAAGCGTAGAGGCTTGTCTAGACTGTTACGGTTGCGGAATTGTTCGGAACAGTTACCGCAGCCCAGAAACGCAAAGGGCATTTGAAGGAACACGGGTGGGTTTTAGTCAGTAATAGTCTGACTTCCTCCTGCACCGCTCAGAGCAGGAGAAGTCATCTGATAAATTCTTATCCACAGTATTAAGTGTCTGAATTGTTGAGGAATGCATTTAGGTCTCGGAGCTCGTCAGTTTGCATGAACCTTAATTACACCTAGGATCTAGACAAGTGAAATTAATAATGCTATAGCAATTGGCATAATGCATGGGATTAACAATCGCTATGCCTGGTAGATTGATTGAATTTGAATTGAAAAAATGAACCCAGTATTCACTTCGCTTACTTTTAATTCAAAATACCCTCAGTTCGCTGGACTGATTGTAGGTACTGTCTGCCACTCAGACAGTCTGCGATCGACCGTTGGTGGATACGTTTGACAGATTCATCGCTCGTGGCGCGATGAATCTATCAAACGCTCGCTGCGTGATACTCTCATCTTCGTCGGAATTCTGGCCACTATTTCGAACCGTTTCCCTAACGTGGTTAACCGTTATAGGACTTAATTTTGCCTAGTGAACTCTTGTCTCAACAACAAGAGAGAACGAGAAACCCTCCGAGGCTGCACTGAATTACGACTAACCTCAGAGGTGTCTGAGCTTAGTCGTAATTTATTGCACCCTCTTTCGCAGCTTTCTAAACCTTGTCTTGTGCTAGGTATAGAGCAGTCTCTGTTCAGTTCAGTTCACAGCTGGTCCTTCAATCGACTCCTAACCAGACATCCACCCGTGACAGTGACAGAATACAAGAGTATCGGCGTGTTTTGTTTATTTTGCTTGACTGCTGCGCTGAGACAGCCAGTAATAAAGTAGAAAGTAGTAGTGATAAAGCCTAGACAGGTCATGATGTGCTTTGAGGAAGGCATATGTCCAGCAGCTTGGACGTCTTTTGGCCGATATAATGATGAGTTCATGTGCCCGATGAGCGGCTTGGAGAGGCGGCCATATTGAATTTAGCGTGATGTTACTAACTTTACCTTTTTCTAATCCTCAAGCCCTTTCATTTGATTGTTCTGGGGCCATACTGTGAAGTCTTACTCTTCTTAGTCTTACTTGAGACGGAGCTATTCATAGCGAATAGCACTTTCCTTTTTAAATCATCGGAATTGGATGGCATTAGCACTTCATAGTAGGGCCTAGGGTATACCTGACCAGGATATGATTCAAGGGAGTAGTTAAATGATATTACCTACATAGATTCACGACGAAATCTTTTTTACAGTCAAGCTGCCATCTTTACACTCGGTCTCTACCGAATCTACCGTGTTGCCACAGATATGATAAAGAACAAATAATCATATCAAACATTGATACCCATATTAAGGGGGTTGAAAAAAAATCAAACCATCTTGGAGCGGCGGCCATATAAGAATTATTAGAATATCGAAAATTGCACATTGTATATTCACGAGAACTAAAGGTGTATGCAAAATTTCAGCTTAATCGGATATCTACCAAAAAATGATCGAAAAGTGGTTTGCAAATTTTGACGGACAACTTACCGACATAATACGAACAGTGCAAGTTAAATACAAGCTTGTAAAAATTACAAACTTCCAAACAAATTCATTTAATTTCAACCCTTTAGGGAATGAAAAAGTTCAAACCACTCACCCACTAGAAAATGTTTCTTTCTGTACGCACCTTAAAGGCACTCACAAAAAGTTTTATAACACGAGGAGGTAAGTAACTAAGAAACTAACTCTATCGCTAACATCTGTGAGACCAGCAGTATCAATGGTGGAGGACAACGTGACCGTTGGTAAAACAAGTTCGTGGTGCTTATTGTTATAAAAGATTCCGGTTAAAAACAGTTTGTAGGTGTTAAGAAGGCTTTAGATAACGCTCATGCTATAACATAACGCCTGTATTCTCTGACAGTTTTAGCATAGACGTATTGTCGTAGGTTCTAACAGTAGCAGTACTATAGGTGTTGCGGAATTTGTTCGAAAGAGTCACCGCGGCCCTGGATGCAAAGGGCTTTAGAAGGAACACGGATTGGTTTTAGTCAGTAAGAGTCTGACACGCCCTTCGCGGAAGAAGTTATTTGATGATTTTCCATCCCTAAAAACGGTGCTAGTGGACGCAAACCGTGACTGCTGAGCGTCAGGGCCTGTGTTCGGTTTCCGAGTCCGGCTACCTATTGGGTTTTCCGTAAGGAATTTCTTGTAGCAACTTGAAGTATGGAAGCCGGTATTATGACACCTCCATGCTTCGAAAAGAACGTAAAACAGCACAAAGAAACACAACAGACTGCAGGGCGTTTTTGATAATCTAGACAGACGCGGCCGGAATGCAAATATGGCGCTCATTTGAAATTCTTTCGATGTACAAACATAAATTGCGATAAAGCCACGTTTATGCTACACATACATTTGCTATCTCGGGACGATCGCGCAAATTTTGGACCTTGTTCGTGGTGTGGTAGGTATGTCATTTGTAAGTGGGGAACCGTGATTGTTTTTAATTTCTTCATCACAAGTAGGTACACTGGGGTATTATCCTAGTTTGCCTACCGGTGGGTATGTATCACCCCACTAATTGCAAATCTGGGTTTGTTTTGCCCCACTATGCTGCTACTCTTGGATTTAATAAAATATTCTTTTATTTGTGATTATTCTACTTTGCCCCGCCAGCATAAAGTAAAGTAAAAGTAAGCCTAGTAAAGAGTAGAAACATAAACGTAGTTGTGTGTAGAACCTTTGGATAGACCTTTTCCGTATAGGTCTTCTACCTGTCCATCATCATCATCATCTACACACACCTTTGGGGGATATAGGCGTCCCCCAAAGGGGGTTGCCATAATCGCCACGCTTGGCAGGTGGGTTGGCGATCGCAGTGTAGCTGTTGCAATGCACAGAGAATGCTGCTGCCATTCTCTGTTGAGCCCCTTAGTCGCCTTTTAGGACACCCACGGGAAGAGATGGGTTGGTGGTGTTTACGTTCGACACCATACAGAATGCTTTTCCTTGGCAGCTACACTAGAACAGAATATAATTTAAGTAACCATTTCATGGTTTATTTACTGTGTAACTTTCAGGCAATATTTACAAATACATAAAAACTTATAGATACTAAATACAAGCTAGTAGAAAATATACAAGCGGAGTGAAAAGGGGAGGGGAAGAACTCACAGGGCATCGAAAAATTCGTCCACATCACTGTCAACGGAAAAAGTGCCCAGAACACTGGCCGCATTGCCACGTTGAATGGCATTTGATTGATTCCTAACCTAGCCATTTATATCATCATTTCAAAAGATCGTATTTAAAATATCTTGTCGAAACCTATTTACAATGTCTTTGATTTTGGCAACTCTGAACGTGTTTCATATAAAACGAAACTATTTAGCTTGGCTACCGTTTCTCTAAACCATTATATCTACTCTATTTAATCTATTTTCCCCAAATTCTTAAACCGACACTTAATTTATTTAAAAGCCGAAACTAACCCTTTTCTTAACTCAGATGTCAATTATAAATTCGGCGTGAAGAAGTATTTTCGGTATTTCGATTCTTGGCGCGAAAATAAATCGAAAAAATCTCCTAACAAGCTAGGAAGGCAATAATAATTAAATGCTGAGGGTTATTTGGCAGTGTTGTTTCTTTCTTTCTTGAAGGGATGATATATTTTTGTCTCGGTTACTCTTTGGAAGTGGCGACACAAATCACCTGAGACAATGAGAAGACGGTTGGTTGCTGGTCAAGGATTAAAGAGATTTGGATAGTCAAAACTTAAAGAAATTATTTCAATGAAACCATTACAGTCACTTTTGAATAGTCAAAGTCGGTCTGTCCAAAGAGATGAAGCTCATTACACGTTCCAAAGCGTAGATCTCTATGGAGAAGAACGTGCAAGAAAGTCCACGGACACTCTTTTAAATCAATGTTTTTTACAATGATATGGTTACATCATTCGTGTGAAAATTATTAAAACATAAATATATGTGAGAACGATGTAGAAAGACCTGCACGATCAAGAAAAAAAAGGAACAATTCAAAGAACAAATAATTAAAATAATCCGTGGCAGCCGAGACATGACCAGTTCTAACTGACGGCGCGTGATCAGCAATATGTAGTCGATTTGTGATAGAAATTTAAAGGAACGTTATAAGCTGGTTTTGCTGCCCCTCTGTGATAATAACAGAGCAAATCAAAATTGATTCACTATATACCCGACTGCCACAGGAGGAGCATAATGTGTTGAGTAAATTGAGGTCAAACATCCATTATCATCATTAACCATTTAATTTCCTTGAAATAACAATTAAGAAAAAAAGACAAATTGCGTTCTGTGTCTAAAAGAAAAGAATATAAAACAATTTGATCTCAATTTTTCAGAGGTTTTTCTTTGCAGTGCTTATATCTACAAAAGTAGCTCTAAAAAGTAAATTAAAAAAAAAAAACAAGATGAAAGTTAAAAGATTGTCAATGTCGTCATCACACACACCAGCCCATAGATCTCTGAATTATGACATCTTCGTTCCGTTAACCTGCATTCAAAATTACCTCGTATGTACCTATCAACAATTATTTGCCAAGGCAATTTAAGCTGATTTAATAAGAAAAACACAGGATGTCATGCCCCACAAGAAGTGAAACTCCATTTAAGGGAATAAATTGATGACAGAATGAAGACCCGGAGTTATTTATGTATTGGTAATTATTCGTGATTTTGGTTCGAACAAGATTCGCTTATGGCGAAAACATGGGTCGACTTAACTTGAGCATCTACTTGTATCTACATAAATTGATTAACGTTTTGCTAGTTAACGAGCAAGAGGTTCTAGACTAAAGTGACATTGTATCTGTGACCGATTACGATTGTCGCAAAAATCTAAGGGATTTTGACGAGCGCCACCCAAATGTTACGTAGGTACTCAATCCTTAACATTTATGACTTTTTTCTTCTTTGACTTTTTGACAATTGGTTAATCAAAATCAAAAGTGATTTATTCAAATTCTTTCAATTTCAGGCTGAAAATTACCAGCCCGTCGATTCTGTAAACATTTCACCCAAGCCTTCACTTCGACATGTTTACAGAATTGACCGGCTGTTTTTGACGACTTAGGTGACTATTCATCTGCAAAATATTTCATCCGCGGATGAAATGTTACCCTTTTAAAATTTTAAGGCGATGAATCTTTCGCAAGTTCAGATGAGTCGTCGCATAGTTATTTATTTATTTAACAGTTTATGTACACACATTTAACAAATAGATAAAAAACAGGAAACAGAAAAATAGGTACAAAGGTAATGCTTATTTCTAAAGAAATCTCTTCCAGCATACCTGCGAAAGGAGAGTCGAATACAAGAGATGTAGACATCGTGTGTAAAAGTTATACTTACGTAGAAAAAAAGACTAAATATAACATAGTATATATAAATATGACTAAAATTAAAATTAATATCATACTAATACATACTACTTAAAAAATAGTATAAGATACATAATCATATATACTTTAAATATGCAACTATGATGGTACCGAAAGGTTCTTAGTTAATATTGATGTGGTCATATAGGCCAAATAGACAAACAAATATTTGTGTATATGAACATTGTCTGTTTTTGTTTAGTTTTGCCGGACTCGCTAGCGCCTATGTGTCATAATATCGTGGTTAAATCGAACAAAAATACTTCTATGTATAAGATACGTTTTTTTATTAAGTTTTTATGCTGGTAAATCAGAATAATAAGCAATTTACGTAAATAAATAACGGGTAGTTACTGTTTTACTGCGAAAACTGAGTTTTGTTATAAATATGAGTACATTTAAATTGATTTTTAATACTTAAATAACCAATTATTTGCGACTACAAGACGTTTTGTGCAACTTGTATCAGCGCTTAAAAAAACGAAAGGTTTGAAGGTATTTAGAAAATGACCGAGACAAGCTAAGTTGTTTGTCATGAATTTGTTTTGTTGGCCAGTGTAAGTTAAGTTGACAGTGTGTACGTTCATCTTGTTGCTTAATACTGGTAAATTAATTAATAATAGAATTTCATGAAGTTTTCATGTTCCGATGCGGGTGATTGAGCTGTCTTGAGGTCAGATATTTTATTATTACTTACCCAAGATACATAATGAACTCAAAACATCGTAATTTTGTTTATTTTATATTTTAGAATTACAATTATGAACAAGGAAAATATTCGATTTAAAATGATTTCATCGCAACAAGGAGTAAAACTTTTAATGCAAGGAAACTACCGTTTTTATAAAAAAAAACGTGATAATAAAAACGGACATATATAACGAACCAATAGAATCGCTTTATTCACCAAGCCTCGCGCAGCGGAAGCAATTCTTGGTTCTTAACTAACACATCCCTCGCTACGCATCCTCGCACATCTTTGGTGGAAACGCAGCCTTAGGACTTCAAAGTTGATTCGTAACACCGCGCCGAGTAAATCATTTTCCAACAAGACTCAGTTTCAACAATGCCTATCCACGTTTACCTACTCCTAAGAATGCTACCTTTCTGGCTGCGGTGTCCGCCACTCAGTAGTCACCGGCCCGTGTCTCAGCGGCTCAGCGGCTCAGCAATTAATCGCCACACTTCAGATGCCAGTGGCTCTCCTCTGTTTATAGCAGTGCTCACACCGTCAATCAAGCCGCATTTTTTACGTAGTATTGCATTAAAGTATAGAGGAACACAGAAGCCTAGCCTTTTTACCTAGGTTATTTACGTTATTCTTAGATAATAGTAAACTAGCTTTTTCCCGCGACTTCGTCCGCGTGGAATAGTTACTTTGGGCAGCTATTTTTATTTTTTCAATAACGCTTAAACATATGTTTATTTATTACTAGTTGCCGCCCGCGGCTCGGCCCGCGTGATTGTCGAAAATTAACCCAAGGGAACATATTCCCAGGATAAAAAGTATCCTATGTGTTATTCTAGACTATAATCTACCACTGTGCCAAATTTCATCAAAATCCATTCAGTAGTTTTTGCGTGAAAGAGTAACAAACATCCATCCATCCATCCATAATTACAAACTTTCGCGTTTATAACATTAGTAGGATTTTATCAAGTGCCAAAGTTCATTGGTTTTATCTTCCCTCTTGAAGGATGATTTTTGGTATTAAAACTATCCTATATCCTTTTCCGGGACTCAAACGACCTCTATATCAAATTTCATCAAAAACGGTTCAGCGTAAAGAGGTAACAGACAGACAGAGAGACACACTTTCGCATCTACATATCATATTAGTATAGATTTCCACTACTTAAAAAAAAAATTTTTCTTCGACCCGCTAACGCGCGCGGTTATTAAACTACGCCGCGGAGCCATTTTATGACGCTTACGTCACATCGCGGGGCGGTATTGGGACATTATAATAATCTAAATCTTATATTGTTTGATTGATTCTAAGAGATTAATAACGTAGGTCTGTCAAGTAAAATACTCTCTATTATCCACTATGAATTCTTAAAACGATCATGATTCCGCTCTAGAAGCGAGACGGAGCTATACATAGCGAATAGCACTATCCCTTTTACATCATCAGAATTGGATGGCATTCGCACGTCATAGTAGAACACCTGAAACAATATGCCTAACCAGTTATGTTGGGATCAGCTTAATGTCTAACTGGACGTAGATGAGTATCAGTATTTTACATGGAGTGATGGCCTACTTGATCTCCACAACCAAGTCTGGTATCAGATTTTCTGGCGTCTGAGCACCAATAACGACTGTCAAAGATCTACAAATCATACGGACGGACGGCATTACTTACTTTCCGAAGCACTGAGACCCCCCATAACCCGTCCTCGATCTGTAAGTTAATAGTCTCCCATCCACGGACCAACCTCGCCATCGGCAAGCGTTGCTTAACCTTGAAGATCAATCCATAACTCTGTGAAACAATTAAGGACATAATTAAAATCTCGAAACAATAGCTGCCATAATTCCTTCAGAAGAAAATATAGATGCTCGTGCCAAAAGCCGGAAAACTAGATAAATATAACGGAGCTATACAAGAAGTGGAGTAGACGACTGTTTAACGCTCGCTGATCAATAATAAAATTAGTGCTAATTATGTCAGTTATCGCAACATCTAATCTAACTTTGTTGACAAGGTTCTACTGTCAAAATGAACCACTGTCTTTCTGTATAGACTAATAAGTACCTACCTTTTATAGGTCCTCGTTTGAGCTATTTCGTATTCGTGTTGATGTGGTCTACGATGGATCTCGTTAGCCCAGAATTAACCTAATCACTCTTGAATTAAAGACCTCAGGTTGTAGCTATCAGGAAACACAGACTTCGGCAGGGAATTCCACTCCTTCATCATCATCATCATTATAACAGCCGGAAGACGTCCACTGCTGGACATAGGCCACTCCCAAAGGGGGTTTGCCACAATCGTCAGGCTTGGCAGGCGGGTTGGCGATCGCAGTGCAGATGTTGCACTGTACAGAGAATGCTGCTTCCCATTTTCCTTAGTCGCCTTTTACGACACCCACGGGAGGTGATGGGATGGTGCCACTCCTTAGCTGTTCGCAAAATGAAAGTATTCCCCAAACGTTTGCTACGTTTATAGCTGTTCGCAAAATGAAAGTATTCCCCAAACGTTCGCTACGTTTTTAGCTGTTCGCAAAATGAAAGTATTCCCCAAACGTTTGCTACGTTTTTAGCTGTTCGCAAAATGAAAGTATTCCCCAAACGTTTGCTACGTTTTTAGCTGTTCGCAAAATGAAAGTATTCCCCAAACGTTTGGTACGTTTTTAGCTGTTCGCAACATGAAAGTATTCCCCAAACGTTTGCTACGTTTTTAGCTGTTCGCAAAATGAAAGTATTCCCCAAACGTTTGGTACGTTTTTAGCTGTTCGCAACATGAAAGTATTCCCCAAACGTTTGGTACGTTTTTAGCTGTTCGCAACATGAAAGTATTCCCCAAACGATTGCTACGTTTTTTAGCTGTTCGCAAAATGAAAGTAAACCTGACCGGCCTGTTGGTCGAGTGGTTAGTGACCCTAACTGCTAAAACCGGAGGCCGTGGGTTCGATTCCCACCCAGGACAAATCTTTGTGTGATGAGCATGATCATTTGTTCTGTGTCTGGGTGTAATTTGTCTATAATATGTATGTATTTAGAAATATATAAGTATGTTTATCAGTTGTCTGATTGCCATAGTACAGGCTCTGCCTAGTTTGGGATCGGATGACCGTGTGTGAGTTGTCCCGAGATATAATATTATATTATTATTAAACCCTAAACTTTTGGTACGTTTTTTAGCTGTTCGCAAAATGAAAGTATTCCCCAAACGTTAAGTTCGTTTTTGGCCAGGATGTTTGTATATCTACAGCGTTCAGTCAGTCTTACAATCCTTGGTAACACTAGTTTACACGGTTTTTGTCCCAGAAATACTATGACTGATTCCGGAAGGTGTTTGATGCGCTGAATTTAAATCTGACGTTCAAATTTTTTCAAGCATGTCGGGATAACTAGATACCTTAACTGAAAATCGCAAATTTTCGAGTTTTGAGGCACCGTTATAACATACCTAATATAAATTATAAGCTCCATAAAAGTTGGCCATAGTAACGTAAAGCTTTTGCCCCCATAAAAATCCAGTTTGATTCTTTATCTATATATATATCTCCGAAAATATGTTATCAAATTGTATGAAAAACTTACTATGTAAAAATACCCTATTGACGGTATAAGATGAAAAAATGAAATCCGAAAAAAATAATTTTAACATAAGGTTTGTTACTCATAGTAGCCATTTCAGATAGGTACAAAGATATAAATACTGCGATATGTCGTAAATCGATGTTTTGATACTTTTGACCTAAGATTCCTAAAAATCATGTCATGCTAGAAAAATTTGTACGTCAAATTTGAGCACAGTGCGTCGAGAACCTTCAAAAAAAGATAGAATTGTCAAAAGGACAAATAAAAAAAAAATGTAAACCAGTGAATTTATTGGCATTTTTAACAAAAACAACCGCGTCAAAAACTAAGCGTAAATCAATTACTTCGACTACAATGCCTATCAATTAGCTAATTGGTATAACTAAGAGAATACAATTAAATCAATTACACGGACTGCCCGATAACTGTCTAGATTGATTGTCATTCATAATAGATGATGCGAATTGCCTCACACTGCCTGTTATTACGGTGGTAACACGCAATTGCGGTGGTTACCTAGGTGGTTAGGTGGTTACCGCTGATCGCCACGCCTTCTGACTTCTTTGTGACTTGATTAGAATTGTAAGGAACATGGAATGAAGTTTATCTTTCTTGTGTTTCTCGCTCCCGTACATCCTTTAGTCTTCCTTATGAATGTGGCTATCATATACATTTTCCAAATCCTGGTAGTTCCAGAGGCGTTCAAAAAAACAAACAAACTCTTCAGCTCTATTATTATCTAATATATGTCACCGGAAAATTGCAGACTCCGAAAGATTGTAATAAAATTGTAATTGTTTATGAAATTGTATTATATTTTCTCGATATATTTAATAAAAATCGTTTTGTACCTATACAATAAATCCCATCCAAATTTAATAGTTTCCGGTATATCCGTGTCTTATTTAGAAAAAAATAGTTTACAATTTCACGCGTCATTTTACAACCGTACAGCGTTTGTCGTTTTCCGGTGACATTATACAAGCCTTTATTACGTACTGTAAAGTTTAATCAAAAGCCGTTTTATAGTTTTTAATTGCGTAAAAGAGTAACTAACGTCCATGCATCAAACCTCAAACATTTTCAAGATTTTTGCACACTGGGTAGATGCTATATTCGAGGCAAAAGGTTGTCTAACTAATTTATATTATCTTCGGGACGTTCATTGCAGTATACTTATTCTGCGTTGTCTTCTTGGGTGATCTAAGCATGCAGCTTCATCTTATTTTGCAACTTCTTATTTTCGTCAATATATTAAGATGTTTAAATTTACATGAATAATCAGGGACCATTAATAGGAATTGTATACCTATTCAAATATAGGTCTCGCAAGCTCGGTTGCTCTGTTTATAAAACAAAAGCTTACAGGTAACATAGCACCTAGTTTTTAGTACCTCTTTTTTATTTTAAGGATGGGAAACCATCAAATGACTTCTTCCGCTCTGGGTGGAGCGGAAGGGCGTGTCAGACTCTTACTGACTAAAACCCATCCGTGTTCCTTGTAAAGCCCTTTGCGTTCCGAGGCCGCGGTGACTCTTTCGAACAAATTCCGCAACGGTTTTAAGTACCTACATAGTACACAATTGAATCATTTATGAGAAAATTATAAGCTTAAAAGACCAAATTCAGACTACAGCACCACTTAGCAACAAGCCCTCCAATCCTTCACGACATACACAAAAAAATTACAAAACTCGACCAACAAACGAGACAAAAAAGTAACCTCATTTAGTCGATAAGAAACATCAATTGTAGTATCGATACCTGTAAAAAGGGGGGAATTTAATCGATTAAGCTAACAAAAGTAGCCCATCGTATATATCAGGGGGATACTCGTATTTCAGGGCTTTTTCTGTCAAGTACCCGGCCGCTCCAATTGTGCTGCCGTGAAAAAATGACAGTTTAAAGGAGTGTGTAGACTGGCGGGCGAAGTTTAGGCGCAAGGATTATCGGCCTTATTTAAAAAATATTTGAACTTTTTTTTAGCAACTGATTAGCATATTCTAAATTTTAATTCTTGAGACGTAATATATACCGTGCTATAACGTGCCAATGCCATCACGATTCCTTTGTGAAAAAGTGATAATGCTGCACCTGCACCATGACAGTTTTAAGACGTCATAGTAGTAGCCTAGTTCTAAAGGAGAATAGGAGATTTTGTAGTTATGAATTTTAAAAATATAGATAGATGGAAATACAAGCACCTGTTCGCCTGAACTAGATTAAATTCCAAGATGTCGTACTTGTCTAACCCATGTTTTAGAGCTTTGATAGAGTTCGAAAATATGAAGGTGGCCGTATATATTAAATGCTAAACAAAACTATCTTTCGCGAAAATTTGTGTACAGCTAATTCTTCATAGGTCCAATTCCCTTTACCTCCGAAGGTTCCTCTCATGTGCACGCTCCCTTACAAAATTCGGCCCTCTCCCGAATGGCGTTACCGACAAAAACTGATGAATTTGGCGACATTTCGCAGAGGGCGCCACTCATAACGAATGTTCGCCGACGATCGTCGTGTGCCACGACGAAGGTTTTTGCCATTTTAAGGGAAATTTATTAAAGAGTTGATGTGTTATTTTGTATTAGTTGTTAACTGTGTTACTGGGATTGTTATTTTTGAGAAATGCGACGGTGGAATGCTACCAAGTTCCCACTTCTTTGAGTCTCTAGACAAATTTCCTCTCAAATGATAGAATAGAACTTTGTCTACAGCCCCAGGATAAATGGATGGCCCAGCAACCTGAGGGCCAATAGGGTATTTCGTTCACATTTGCATTGCAGCCGCAATGTAAGTAATAAAATAAAAATAAAATATTTTTTCATACATTTTTGACAGATTGCGCCTTAGATGCGAAATATCCATGTGCGAATGCGACCATTGTGCTTGAAAATTAGTAGAATTGGCACTCTGTTTATGCTTAGGTATACATTTTATTTTTAACATGTAACCGATTGTGGTTCGACCAAAATTATAAACCTAATAACAACACATTTGGTTCGTATATTTCAAAGCAAATCTTTTATTATTTACTAAATATTTATGAAAGAAAAGGATAGAGTAACTCTAGAGTCCCTTGGGATAATTTTGGACTTACACGCGGGCAAAGCCGCGGGCAACATTCTTTAGAAATAGTGACCCAATCAATCAGAACAAAAGGGCAATTTCCGTATTTTAAGGCAAGTACGCATTTGCATCTTAGTGCAAAAAAAAAACAAAATAAATAAACTGTCAAAACGTCCCTAATTTCCGTTCATTTTGACTATGACAATGACTGTCGCCGAGGTAATATTGGGACTTTATCGTACTCTATCGTCGACTGCATCATCGCTTGCCACCACGTGAGATTGTGGATTAACGCGTGCCTATCAATAATAGAAGAGTTTTTAAGTACTTGTATTGGCCTTCTGATCCAACTGAAATTTTGTATGTTACGCTCGCGAAATACCAATATAATATCTCTATTGCATTAATTCTCGAACTGATCTCATATTCAAAATTCTTCCTCCAAGCACACATTACACGAGTTTTCTGTTAAATTAGATGTAATACACAAACGATGTCGTCACGTTCCAGCGTCGTGACGCGTCGCCCGCGAGAACTCACGACGTCCCGTCGAGTTCACGTAAACTGTTATAATATCGTACGTGTTGCTAGATTCTGTACTGATTGTCTTTCGCAATTGAGGCTTAATAGGGATGGGTGTTGTGAGTTTTGATCTCATGTTTTCAAGATGGCGCTGAGAATATGTCAAATAAGCTGACGGAATGTCAGTCACAGGAATTGGTTACAAACAATGCGTACCCACACTTCGTCGATGATTGTAATTAAGTATTATTAATTAAAACAAGTACAAATTATGCAAAAGATCCCAAGTGAGTCGCAATGAGAGCCTTTAATCTCTAGATCTTAGGATTGTGTGAATTTGTTAAAGGCTCTAAAAAATCTTGTTCTCTTCATCTTCTTGAAATAAACTTCCTCCACTCCAATCGAATCAGTCACGAAAACGGGGAAATCTATTGATTAATTTCAATAAATATGATATGTATGTTACATGTTGATTACAGTCAATTTGATTGAGTCGAGTGGAGGAAATGCTTGGAATTTAGGCGAAATTAATTTTGCTAACTACCTACTGTATAAGTCCAAGAGCGTCAATTATGGGCACGTCACTATTGTGGCGATAAGTCCCATCTTTGAGGAGAGGCTAGAGAGGCGCCACGGCGTCCTCACCTTCCGCCTGACGCAGGTACTCACCGGACACGGCTGTTACGGCAGATACCTATTTCGGTTGAGTGTGAGGATCACTGTGAGGATCGCCCGGAGGACGGCGTATAGCGGGCACACCATTTATGCCTGGAGGCTTAAGTAGTTTGATTTAATTGTTAATGCTTGAGTTTGTTTGTTTTTTATGGCATAATGGAGTGTACTAGCTAAGAAGTGTCAATTAATTTCATTTAAAATTTGATTTACTTGTTAGACATATTATTTTTCTGTGTCATGTTTTGTCCTTATAGTTCTAAGTTTGAGCTACACGATAACTGACAAATGCACTTGCACTGTCTGGACAGGTCCACTCAAATCTTTATGGTACTTTCCTCAATTACCACTTCAGACATTAACCTACACGGTTCTCATATGATTTGACCAGTACGATTGTATGGACTTTAAAAGAGACTTTGACCTCTAAGTTTGTTTCGGAGTTTCTTATCAGGGTAGTCAGCTAGGAAACACCGGCCTCATCCAGTTTGAAAATGACCAAATAAGATTGACGTGTAAAAGTGTTATGTTAAACCTACTTACAAAATAAATATCATTTATCATTTGCAATAGAGCACAATTGCATAATGCAATTGGTACAGCTTACTTTCCGAATGCACTAATACTTTATCTTTCCTCCAACTTATCGTCCCACAAATCACTCCGCACCAATTTGCCGAGACACCTCTTATAACCAGTCCAATTGCCTGTTCTACATCAACGAAACATCTTCAAAATTCGTATTTTAAATAGCAAAAAACTTCTCATTGTGTGCCAAACGATTGATACAAAGCAATAATTTATGACATCCTATTTTTTTGGCCACAATTGTCTCGTGGTCTGGCTGCAAGACATCGTTGCATACGTAACAAGGATACTGAGAAATTAATCGCCCTGCAATTTAGATAGACGTCCTGCTTAGTTCTCATGAGGCGCCTGACATGCATAATGGATGCAGTTTTTGGGAATAATGGGAATCATAGTGAGGCAGTCAATAATAATTTTGGCCGTTAATTGTTTTCTCTGGCATTAAGCATCACAAAACTCGTGGGTGTAAGGAGTTCGTGGTTAAACAAAGCTCCATACATATTGATAATCTAAGAGAATATTAATTCCACCATATTTTTTATTACCATTTTCCTGCTCCCTCTTTATTTGAGGCTAATTTAGCATGTCATTTTTTTCATAATCTTTCCTTTGATTTTTGCTAACAATGTAACATTTAATTCTACAAGCTGATTTCTTCCCGTCAATCATAGACACGAATTATGCAAAAAACAAACGCATAACTCAACAAAAGTATGTGATTCTCATTACATTTTACCTAAATCTTGTGTCTTTGATAGAAAGGCTTGAAACCAATTAGATAGTGAAAAAAAAAAAACAAGCAATAAACATAACTATTTACACTTTCGCTATTACACTGCAAAACAACACCAACATCATACTACATGCGCCCGCGACGGGTGGCCCGATCTATTTCCGACAATTCCCGAGAACTGCCGAGCCGCCCCGAGCTACTGCAAGATTACCTGCCGTGATACACGTAATTAATGGTGCTTGTGACCCCGATGTGTGTCTCTTAGCATGTTAATACGCGCTTGCATTTATCTTAAGCACCGATTTCAGTTGATTGGTGACGGGTGAGTGATATGTCAGTGTAATCTGGTATAAAACTGGTATTTAGTTGGCTATTATTGAAATCTCTTGGTTTTTTGTTTGGTTTGCTTATGGCCGGTCTCAATAACGTATCTACCTTTGGCCACCGGTCAAATTAGCTACCAACAGCAGCTGAAACGTCATGATTGCCTTTAGAACATGACGTTTCAGCTACTGTTGGTAGCTAATTTGACAGTTGGTTAAAGGTAGATACGATATTGAAATCGGCCGTTATTCATCATCTTCTTGCCCTTAGGCTCCATTGACATTCTGTCAGCAGTAGCGTGGCGAAAGCGATTGTCGAACGTCAAAATGTATGGGAATGATAAACCCTGTCGAAAAATCACGATCAATTCCTTCTAATTTTGGTGTTACGACAATCACACTGGCTGATAAAATGGCAACTTGTTCTCAACTCTCTTCTCCCATATTTCAAGAAGTCGACGCAACACATTTTCTTCTTTCATACCGTCCTGTCAGGGTGCATCGATGACCATATGAAGGCCGCGATCCGATGCGAGACGCACAGGATCGATCGAAGTGGCGACCACGTCCACTGCTTTTTTTTTTTTAAGGATGGGTAATCATCAAATGACTTCTTCCGCTCTGGGTAGAGCGGAAGGGCGTGTCAGACTCTTACTGACTAAAAACCCATTCGTGTTCCTTCTAAAGCCCTTTGCGTTCCAGGGCCGCGGTGACTCTTTCGAACAAATTCCGCAACCACCACGTCCACAGCTGGACATACATAGTGTTATGTCTAGCAGTGGACGTTTTTCGGCTGTAATGATGGTTCCGTTCTGACAACCGTCACGGTATCACTGACACCGTTTTCTTACATAATATTCCTCACATAATCCATACATCTTTACATTTGCCCAAAACTGCATAGGTATAAAACTTACCAGATATCTCGTGACATCTTCAACAAAGCTGAATTTGGAATCAATCTCACCTGCTGACATTATAACTGACCTAATAACCAAGGTTTTTCCCAGACACAAGATAACCAAGACGCAGCGTTGGAAGGCCTTCCACAAGGTGGACCGATGACCTGGTGAGGGTCGCGGGTAGCCGATGGATGCGAGACGCTCAGGACCGGTTGTGGTGGCGACACTTGGGGGAGGCCTATGTCCAGCAGTGGACGTCTTTCGGCTAATACGATGATGATGATGATAATCGTCAGTGCAGATTCCCTAATAATTCCGCAAGTTCGTTTTTAACATTGATCTATATTTAGAAGTGCCAAAGTTTATCATATCTTCACTCAACTAACCAAGCTCTGGAGTCATACGAAGCGATTCAAAACCCTCTCTCCGAACTCGAACTCACAAATCGCGTGTGCAGCTGATTACGAGACTTCGTAAGTTTCTATAGTTCGTATTTGCAACCGAAACTCTCACGTTCGGAGATTTCAATAAAATTGGAAGCTCCTGGCTGAACAGGGACGCGTGACAATTTTATCGTCGGCGTCGCCTTCCCAAGCCGTCAGTTTGCCGCCAAAAAAGAAAGCAAAACAGTGACAATTGGTGCATATCGTCGACGAATTATCCCCGTTCGGCGCCTTTGTCCAATTGAAACCTTTATTTTACCATTTTTGCCGTTTTTCCATTCTCATTTGGTTATTTATCTTTTTCTTTTTAGGAGTGGACAATGAGCTGGGCCGCTCATTATATCGTTCGGAGTTAGCACGCGAGGCTATACTAAATCTCCGTTGGAATTCTAGCGAATTACCTCAGATACATGGCCCGTTTTTTCCATGTGATTGATTTGAGTAAAAATTACTTTTGGTTTTTTCGAAGACACAGTTGCTGACGTCGGCTTTCGATTTCTTTTTTTTTTTCACAGAATGACGGATTGAGTTTTAAAAGTTAGGACTGATTTTGCGTGGAATTGTAGACGTGATACGCTTTACTGATTTGGTATATGGTTACTTTAAGTATCGATTAATATAAGTCTGTCGATATCTTCAGTATCGTATTAAAAATTCCAATTTTTTTCTTAAATAATGGTGTTTTAGTTTTATACGTGAAATGTGTGGTTCAAGGTGTCATGATGATCTATGACTCGCGAAAACCATTTACTAATTCAGTCTGTCAAAAATATTTTGGTACCTATGCTTATTCTATCAACCTATTTACGATGCTTCCTACCCAGAAGTGAGTCTGATCAAATTGTTAGGACCTCCTTAGTAATAATTGGGGCTCATATTCCGTACAGCAATTTGACCTTCGATATAACACGAGATTGGGCGATTTGGTGAAGACGCAGTCAGAAATCAGACCCCGAAATTATAGTACGTACGGTACGTAGAGGTAGAAATCAGTAGCATATAATAGAGGTGTAGGTACCTTCTAATTAAATTAAATGAATTCATTTTATTTGAAAACGTATTTTGCGTCGATTTTCGTTTGGGTAGTCAAAATTACGAAAGTGTGACAACCAGCTGTGTCGGCTGTCGAGTAATCCAGTTACTGGATTGTCCAGGTGCGGTAAAATATTGGTATTCAGCTGTATTGGTGACCAACATACAAGGTGGAGACGACGATACGCCAATTAATCAAAACACTGGCTATGCTAGTTCATACGAATGTTTTGATTTTTATCATAGATTTGATGTCACTGACTGCAACAGCATGCTATCCTTGTCTAGTTTGAGTTTTTTTTGGAAAGTTTATTTTTAATTTCGGTGACAGTATTTACAATAGTTTCATAATATTCCCATGAACCAGTATTGCCAGTACTTTCATTTATTGCCGTATCAATGTCTCCACATTGTATACTTATCTATTTTAACTATCTCGTCACTACTTCAGACAGACATTTTTATTCTGAGCCAGTTTCTTCGTTCTTAGGGTTCCGTACCCAAAGGGTAAAACGGGACCCTATTACTAAGACTCCGCTGTCCGTCTGTCAATAGGCTGTATCTCATGAACCGTGATAGCTAGACAGTTGGAATTTTCAAAGATGATGTATTTCAGTTGCGGCTATAACAACAAATAATAAAAATTTAATTAACTTAAAAATAAAAGGGGGCTCTCATAGAAGAAACGTGTTTTTTTTTGGTTTATAAGCAAGCTAGTCGTCTGTCAGAGCGTTTCCGAACTAAAGAAATCAAAATGTTTAATCAGGATGGCAGTTTTCGTATCAAGCAGTGTTCGCTTTCATTCTACATTTTGGCAAGATTTGAATTTGAACGCTTTTTTCAAGAATAAAGTTGGCCCACACAATAAATCTTCCATAATTCCAATTTTATTTTACGTGCAACACTGATCTAGTCTATGGCACCACCCCATGGTTGACCACAATCCTCCGTGACGAATCTGCGCCATCAAATAAAACCAACGCTTTATATTCGACACCAGCTCCACAATAAATGTCCAAATATTTGTTACTGAACATTTGGCGAATTCAAATACAACCGTGACTAAACGCGCTTAGATTCCCTTGAGATCGGTCAGTGTATCCCCAACAAACCAAAACCGACCTTACCAACTTCAACTATAGTACATTCTTCACTAACACCGATTTTGATGTTTTATTTTCATGTTGAAAGTGACCATTCGAAATTCAAACTTACCTTTTCTAATAACGAGACATAATTTTGAGTAACAACATCTCCTGGAATATAAAAGTTTGTATCTATCGAAATTCAACTCTTTTGTCCAGAAAATAGAGTTTAAAATCGCTTGCGTGGTGTGGCTGAATCCTTAAGTTAGAATTTGTAACGGCTAAAACAGTACGGTGATATTGGCCAAGAGATAGCAAGGAGGATAAGATTTATTCGGCATGGGACCTTCATGGTGGTTTTCATATCAAAATTAAATATCTCGTTGGGGGAAAGAGGAATTTGCGGAAAAATATATCTTTTTATTATTGCCTGTTATTGCTATTGACACTGTGTTTAATTAAACGAGAGACGGGGGTGACTAATTGAAGAATTTTCTATTGGAATTGGTGTTATTCGTGTTTGGGAAGACCCTTTGCAGTTTGATATATTCTAAGTTTTTTTTTCGTGTAAATTTCGTTCAGTTGGTTTACAAGACCAGCATTCGGTCAGCGGTAGTGCCAAAACGTCAAAAATGCATGGGTTTGACAAACACTGTCAAAATGTCACGTGATCATTCCTTCATATTTTGGCACCAATCACATTCCTTGCGAATGGCACTTCAGAGCTTCAGAGGGGCAATCTGCGAATGAGAATGTGAATGTTCCTTAGAAATGCGCCTCTTAAGTATCCTACATTATGACAAGTTTTGAAGCGGCTTGAATTTGATGAATTGTTCTTCGACTCGGTTATTATAACTTTTACATTAGAGTAAATGTTTGTTTTTGATTCTAACAGCCCAACCAAACACCCAACATTGGCCCAATCCACCACACCTACCAACGTTTGCTCCAACACTCCTGTCCGCGGTCCCACCGCTGATGAACCACAGGGTGTGGCCACACCGTCACGGCTGGCGCGGCGCGACAATGCGACAATTTTCACGCGCCACCGCGCGACGCGTAATGACGCACGGAGCGCGGTGGAACACTTCGCGTATTGTCGATGGCATTAAAAGATACTGATCATTCAATTGTGCAGGCGATCGATCGACGAATAAAGGTTGAATAGGGTATTCATTGGCTGGCGATGAGGTTGAACTTAGGCTTATGACTCGTCAACGGTCATAAGTACATGACTAGCTTTTGCCCGCGACTTCGTACGCGAATATCTCATTTTTTTCCATTCCCGTAAGAATTTTCCGTTCCCGTATTAGCCTATAGCCTTCCTCATGAGTGAGGCTATCATATACAAAAAGTATTTCCTAAATCCGACTGGTAATTCCAGAGATTAACGCGTTCAAACAAACAAACAAACTCTTCAGCTTTATTATTGGTATAGATATATAGATATCCAGTGAAAGTGGAAAAGAGAAGGAATTTCACTGGACTGGGCCCCTAATATGACGTTCTAATGCCATCCAATTCTGATGATGTAAAAGGGATAGTGCTATTCGCTATGTATAGCTCCTTCTCTCTCTTAGAGCGGAATCATGATCGTTTTAAGACTTCATAGTAGGGCCCCAGAACACTTTTATATTAACTGGCATTCAAACACTTGGCAAGAATACCAATATTATGCTGCCGTGCCTTTGCTCTGTCTCGAAGTGGCTCAACCAATCAGCCATTTCCCAACTATATTGGGGCCGGCTTCCAGTCTGACTGGATCCAGCGCCAACCCAGTATGAACCCACATACTGCACACGGTAACACAGCTTCCCTTTGGTAAGACTGCTGTCAAATTTTCTATCTTCTGACTACCCTTTTTTTTAAGGTTGGGAAATCATCAAATGACTTCTTTCGCTCTGGGTGGAGCGGAAGGGCGTGTCAGACTCTTACTGACTAAAACACATCCGCGTTCCTTCTAAAGCCCTCTGCGTTCCAGGGCCGCGGTGACACTTTCGAACAAATTCCGCAACCCTGGCAGGTGACTACCCGTACGTCTAACATAGGGCTGCTCACTCCACAAAATTCAAAACAACTTCACAACTGACAAAACACTCCAATTCATAATCAACTCGATCAGACCTATACTTAACAAAACGACCTGCTTTGTCCTCCATCACTTGGCCGATGGCTCACCGGAAAACTGAACAATAGCTACACTGCCACACTGGTAACAATCAGAGCCCATAATTCCCTAAAATTAAGTAATAAACACCCATTTCCTAAAGACGTGGGTTCTGACGTCACGGGAGGATGACGAAACACAGCCGTTGGAACGCAGGAAGCGCGATATATATTAGTGTTTGATTAATTCGTCGTCGATACAAGGCGCGGTCGCGATGCGATCCGCTCCGCCGGTTTTGTGGACACACGTTGGTTTTGACTGGAGTTGGCATTTTTTGATGATTGTTTTGGTTTTCAATTTGTTGGAAATATGTTTTGAATGATTAAAGGATTTTGTCAGTTTTTGTACCTATGTCCTAAGTACTTATTGCAATGCTTTAAACTTTGCGCGGAGGTTACTTTGAAAGTTTGCGCGGTTAATATCATTAAACATGTCTCACTCCGTGTGTGCACTTGTCTTACGCACTATGTCTTTTATACAGTGTGGAGATAAAACAATCAATGAAACCACTTGCAATACTGGTTCATAGGAATATTTTGAAACTATTATAAATCCTGTCATCAAAATTAAAAACAAACTTCCTAATTGCGTAAAACGTCAAAAAAACTCAAACTAGTCAAGGATAGTGACTACTAACTATTCGGACGAAATATTCCCAGCAGTCTGTTGCAGTTAGTGACATTAAATCTGTGATAAAAGACAAAACATTCGTATGAACAACGTGGTTTCAGGCGAAAACCAGCCAACTACAAGTTGTCTGGTATTAGTACGTATATTTTATAGTAAACTTGTCAGGTTACGAAACTGAACGAATATTTGTTTATACCTAATTTCAATGATCAGCTGACCAATATTCTTCGGAGCTATCATAACGAGTCAATGCTATCAAAATTTCATTGTGAAAAAGGGAGGGATAGTGCTATCCGTCCCGTATAGCTCCGTCACGCTATCACAACGGAATCATTGTGTCGCGTCATAGCAGGTACCTAGAACACCAGTTATTTGAAAGCCAATTCAAAACCGTTTCCACTTTGAAAGTCACACAATTCAGAAAACGCTAGTCAAAAAAAAACTCGATATATTTTCGACAGTTTTTCATCCACATGTCCGTGTGTATCGTCCGTTTTCACGCGTCGCTGCGACTATTAATATTTAAATTGGCGCGATATGTCGCCGCCCGCGTGTGTGAACCCGCTTTTAATTTATATTGTACTCTTCGCTTCGATGGTAGACTCGCTCTATCAGTTGGGACTTCATAGCCTCATAGAGTGGTTTGAGTGGGCTCAATTTTGGTTATAACAGGCATTGCGTCTGTACTATGTTTTTTTTTTATCGATAGGCACGAGTTTGATCACTCTCTCTCATCTCAATTTACTGATGGTAAGCGATGATGTGGTCGACAATGGAGCACGCTTGCCTAGAAGTAACCTATTCACTCTTGACTTAAAGAACCTAGGCAGTACAATTTCATAAACATATCACCGTGAATACAAAGCTGAAGTGATCTTGATTGGATTGACAGCTCACTTCAAGCGCATTTCACCTAAGTGGTCAATGTGGCGAGGATTTAATAGAATCGGCTGGTTACAACTATCAGTTATTTGGTCAGCAACTTATTATGTCTTGTGAGTTCCTAAAATGCGACTCCGAGGCATTTTAGATAGCATTGGAGGGCGCCATAATTAAGTACCCTGCCTTGATCATTCGTTGATGTTGAGAGTATTTCTTAATGCGGTGGCCACAGTCTGAGTTGGTTTGTTAAGAAATCTATAATGGACATATAGATTACTGATGCTGACCATGATAAGGTAGTTTGGTCTGCTACTGACGCTTTGCTCTTCCAAGGTCTGGTTCGAACCTGCTTTTGCATCCTATGTTTTGTCGATTGTCGAAAAGTTTAAAATTGACCACGTGACATTTCAGTAGCACAATATTATATCGATCCCTGCATACATTTTGAAGAAATAATGAAGAAAAAAAATCTAACTGCAACAAAGAAGACGTGCATAAATAATACATTAACGACAGGTTCTAACTTACCTCTTAGCTATAAATTATTATAATATTAATAGACACTTAAATGAGTGATTTGATTAGATATTAATAATTAATTTTGCATTTTACGATGATCGCTATCGCCGATGAAATGTAATTTTCTCTAAAGTCTATTACTAGAACTGATTTGATAGTACTTAGATATTTTTATCAACCGATTTGTCTGTCCGTACAATTTGTCCGTTCCCCTCGGTTCAGTGTGTCGCGTCAGTTTTCACGGATGACTGCTATTATTTATTATTCAAATTGGCGCGAACTGTCGCCATCGGCCGCTGGTGTGACCCAACCATTATAATTTATTTGTATCATGCTGTATTTGTATTCATATGATCCGTTTTGGAGTTTATTTTGATTACCATAATAGTTATACCTATGTAACTTTGGCACGACTGCCTAAACATTATTTAGACAATATCATTATGAAGTTCATCCATTACAGGTACCGAGACCGATCCGTGCTTCGACAAGCACGTTAAGTCGTTGGTCCGGCTGTCATTTGTAGATCTTTGACAGTCGGTACGGATAGTCAGAAGCCAGAAAATTTGACATAAGTCTTGCCAAGGAGCATAAGCGTACCTACCCTTTTCTCGGTGGGGCAATAAGCTAACTCGATTTGTATCTATTAGGATTTTTTTGTGGATAAGCAGGCACGAGCGCAACGAACTCGACAATGTTTGCACCCGCCGAGTCTTTTGTTTAAATATTTAAATATACAGTACAAGAGCGAAGCTACCTCGAACATTTTGTCATTTTCTGTAGCAATTACAACAATCCATACTAATATTATTAAGGGGAAAGTAACTCTGTCGATCTGTTACCTCTTTACGTCTAAACGGCTGAACGGATTCACACGAAATTTTTACTTATTTTCGAATAAATAAATAAAATAAAAAAGCGTAGCCGCTGGCTAGTTAAGTATAATTAAAGTTGATCATGCGTAGTTAACGAAAAATTCATAATTTACCTACTCTCTAAACGTATTTGCTTCAATTGTCAGGGTAGAGGGTGGGGCAGGCGCCTCACCTTGCCCCACCGTGGGGCAATGTGAGGTAATTCTTCTTCATGCCAAGAAGTATCATATTACTGGGTCAGATAGGCATGCTCCATGTAAAATACTGGTACCCAGCTGCATCCAGGACTGGAAGTCGACCCCAACATTGTTGGCAAAGGCTAGGCAGATTGAGTGTCATGCAAATTGCAAATTAATTCTTAATCACTTTTAGGTTGAATGTCACTAGCACGCTATAAAAGACAAGATCTATTTATCTGCGTGATACTTTACTTTCAATCATTTTCCGTATCTCAAACGCAAAAGACGAAATACAAAGTGTAACTGTTACCCTGCCAGGGTTGCAGAATTTGTTCGAAAGAGTCACCGCGGCCCTGGCACGCAAAGGGCTTTAGAAGGAACACGGATGGGTTTAAGTCAGTAAGAGTCTGACACGCCCTTCCGCTCCACCCAGAGCGGCAGAAGTCATTTGATGATTTCCCATCTTTACAAAAAAAAAAACTGTTACACGTTGTAGAATAATGTAAGGATTGTAGCAGGTGGCGTTATGTACTAGTGGGGTAGGATCGTTTATATCTAGGGTTGCGGAATTTGTTCGAAAGAGTCACCGCGGCCCTGGAACGCAAAGGGCTTTAGTCAGTATAAGTCAGTATAATATATAAGAGTCTGACGGAACGACTCACTTCCGCTCTGCCCAAAGTCATTTGATGATTTCCCTTCCATAAAAAAAGGATACTTAGTTTATATATGTTTAGGTATATGTAATCCTGAACTAACCCACCTTGACAAAAAGATGGTCAAGTAATTACTGTGTCAATATGAATAGGAAACTTTTGAAACACATTGCAGTATGCCATGTCTCTGTTCATTTAATATTAATATAGTTTATAACTTCACGTAAAACTAATAAGTACCGATGATCGTCATTATTTTCACGAGCAGTTCCCATATCTTACGGATGACAGGCAGCTGACCCATCCGTGGGTTTTTCATGACCATATATTGCGGAATAAATGATGTAAAGCAGTTGATATATTATTACAATGGAAAGTTGTATATTAGCTATTTAAAATTATTCGTAAGAAAAACAAAAAAGTTTTTTTTTACACCATTAATAGCAACTTTAGCAACATATTTGGATAGGTAGGTACCTATATCTTGCTGGCTCCTGCTAGATAAATATAGTATTAGTACAATAATTTCATTTTGAGCGCATAGTTATCATTGCAACCGAGGTTAGATTTATATTTTAAACTGAATAACGGGAACTAACCACTCACTTCTCGACACGAGTGCATATTTGAAAAAAAATACTAACTATTTATGAAAAACAATCCATTGGCTGATGATAATTTCTTAGAAATATTTGTTCCAAAGATTATGTATAGGTACTTACGAAAATTTATTTAGTTCTTCGCAAACTTGTCAAAAAACGTCGTTTAACTCCGCCCCCGTCTTCCTCGGCTCGGTCGTTAATCCCACCTCGACTTCAAGTGTGCGAACTGTGCGAAGTTTGTCACTTCGCAGTTCGCACTCTAGCATCAAAATGCACTATTTTACTACACGATTTCGCTAACCGATACGAAAGTACGCTTTATAACCTATAATTGTACACTATTTATTGCTGTGCATGGCACTGGGGAACTGTGGAGCCGGTAGTTTGTTTTTTTTTATTGATTAGATAATAATGCGTTGAAAGCGAGACATTTGAGCGTTCTAAAAATAAAAAAATTGTGCGGTCAAGGAGCCCCGTCAGGAACGAAGTTCCATAACAAATACGTTTTTACGAAATTTACACGTGTACAACCGTGTGTTGAGGTTATATGATAAAAAGAGACAGGGACAGAAAGAGAGAGAGAGAGAGTAGCGCACCCGGCTGCACGCTCACTTGCTCGTGTGCTCATTTGCTTGTCACACACATTTCGTTACGTGACGATTTCTACTAAATCGCACTACCCGTAAGCTTCGTTCCCCTAATGTCCCATAAACTTATAGAGGGTATGCGGAACAGGGCGTAAATGTAAAGTCCTAAACCTAAACCTCCATTGAAAAGGGAGGATCCTCCGACCAGACGGGTGTTGTGTCCGGTGGGCAACTGCCCGATGGTTGATATTCGGACTGTTGTTTATATTTAAATCGCACGGAAAACTCTGACACCGCGATGCAGGGTTTGTTAACGTACTTCTTTGCTGGCGGAATAGCTGTGGTACTTTGCGTTGCGGTATACATTTCGCTACGTCAGTTTTTTGTGGCGGTGTCGATGCCGCTACAAACAAAAAAATGCTTCTATTCTTTATTTACCTAGGGTAAGCAGAGTTGAAAGCGACTATTTAGCCAATGTCAAAAACGGGCGCCATTATATTCAACGTGTCCGTATGTTGTCTGTAATATTTAGTGGTCATGTCAGAGAAACGATAGAAGTGACAATTGAATGGAGTTAATGGAGTTGTTGGTGTGTCTTATAAAATGTATAACAAGTATGTCGCTAGGCAAATACATATGTTTACATATGTTCGAGGAAGAATCGAACTAACTCTATCCCTTAGAATGTATTAGATAGAAAGCCTATCGAGGATCAATTATGCCGATTTTTGACGATCTCTTACAAGGAAATCATTTTAAGGGGAATGCTTGTAAGTTTTTGTGTTGTGTTTTAAGCCTGAAAAGGTTATATTAAAGGTATCAAACGATATGTCACTAAGAGTAGGTATGTATTTCATACAACGCTTAATTTCCAAACCCTCATGAATTTTATAGTCAGGAAGTCGGTCGATATGCATGATAGACTACTGATATACTGATTGGTGGAAAGACTCATGTAACTTGACTTATCATTATTCACCCTAGATTGCTTGATTGGTACAGAACTTTGTTTTTGTACCAATTCTTTATCGATAAAGTGACCTAATAGATTTTTCTATTGGTCACTTTATCCTACCTACTACCTCCTACTAGTATTATAAACTCGAAAGTTTGTAAGTATGGATGGATGGATGGATGTTTGTTACTCTTTCACGCAAAAACTACTGAATGGATTTTGATGAAACATGGAGCAGTGGTAGATTATAGTCTGGAATAACACATAGGATACTTTTTATCCCGGGAATATGTTCCCTTGGGATAATTTTCGACAATCACGCGGGCGGAGCCGCGGGCGGCCACTAGTTGAAAATATCTTATCTTCAGCAACGAAAACGGCAGTAAGATTGGTATGTCCAACATAGCTTTCCAATTTCCACAGTATTATAAGAAAACTCAAATCAAAAAGTGACCACGTATTTTCCAATTCTCACTGATTTTCATTTCCAAAAAATAAAAACCACAGCCTCTCCACAGCCCTGCTCTCATTCGTAATAATAAACGTTGAATGTAGATTATCTGATGCAAAACCATGTGAAAATGTCAGCTCAAACGATTGATGGCAAAGTAATTTGCCATGTTGGCGCAATGAATAATTGAATTTACACAGAAATTGTATTTAACACATCATTATGAAGCTTACAAAAAAGATGGGCAGGGTTACCCGACGCCATGCTTGCGTTATTGCGGTAAACTTCACTTTTGTACTAATATGGCCACGTTCCACTTTGCAGGGGTTTCGTGGAATACGATAAGTGATAGTTTTTAAGAAGCGTTAACTTCAAGGTTGATATTGGAAAAGGGTTGCTGATCGTAGAATGTGATGTTAAAAACTTGGCCGGCATTATTTTTATTTACCTATGTATGTAGATTAGTATTCAGTGTTTGTCATGGTGTGGGAAAATATTTCTTGATTTCCGTATCTTCTTTTCTATGGATTTTATTCATTATCAGCACATACATTTTTCATTTCTAGTGAAGTATGGCAAAGAATTTTAACTTTTGAGGCAAGATAGATACATACTATTGGTTTTATTTTGAAAAAGTGTCACTTTCCATTATGAAAAATCCGTGCAAAAATCGTGCGGCAGGAATTATGATGGAATTGTAATCAATCAGTTTGCTAAGCCTTTTCCAACTATTTTGGGGTTGGCTTCCAATCTTATCGGATGCAGCTGAATTTGGACTGCCTATCCGACCTGTACAACCCAGTAACTGGGCAAGTCTGGTTACAGGTTTTCTAACACCTGATTACCCGTAAGGACTATTAAAGATCTACATATGACAACTGGGACCAACGGCTTAACGTGCTTTCCGACGCACGGAGGAGTCTCAGTTTGTGGATGGGTGAAAACGTACCGATGCGGCAAGCTATCGTCACATAGGTATACTGTATACATGAAGAGCAAGCGCGATATGTGACAAAAAGTACGGCGAATTTGTGACTCGGCGTCGGGGGCATGCCTGATACGTTCATGCTCTGGCGTTCAAAAGGCTAACCTTGAAGATCGACTCTTGTGGCTGTTTTTTTTTTATTATTTTAATATTAGCATTCTTTTCCAATTTCCATAATTAAAATTGTAAGATGCCAACCCTACAGCTCTCACACGCGTATTGAAAGTAAAACACAGATTTTAATTAAATCGCTGAGAACGCGCGAATCTAGCTAATGATATTGAGCTCTGTCACGCCATCATCGCCTTACTTATATGGCTCTAATCTACTTTCGTTATAGACACCTATAAGCGTTTGGGTGGTAATACGTACTTGCATTACTGAAGCATCGAGTCATGGAATGTATCACATAAACACATACAGAGGCCCTACTATGAAGTCTTAAAACGATCATGATTCCGCTCTAAGAGGGAGACGTAGTTATACATAGCTAATAGCATTATCCCGTTTACATCATCGGAATTGGATGGCATTAGCACGTCATAGTAGGGCTGCTGGCCTAATTAGGATAACAGTCTATCGCTCAAAATAGTAACATTCTATCATCGACAACGATAAGTTGAGCTACTCGACTACTGACAAAGGCTTGCACTGACTGGACAAGTCCACTTAAATCTGTGTGGTTCTTTCCTCAAAAATACCATTTCAGACACTGATCTACATGGTCCTCAATTATGACGTATTGTGAATATTAGAGTTTCATTGCAGTTAGTCTGGCAGTTTTAGTTATTTATGCGGCCTACCCAAATATCCTTATTTTGGTAATGTTCGTCAAATCGTTGAGCCCCTCAAAGTTCTAATTTTGAGCTACACGATAACTGACAAATGCTTGCACTGTCTGGACATGTCCACTCAAATCTGTGTGGCACTTTCCTCAAAAGGCCACCTCAGACATTAACCTACATGGTTCTCACATGATTTGACCAGTACGGTTTGTTTGGACTTTAAAAGAGACTTAGAGAGAATTTGTTTCGGTGATTTATTTCAGGATAGTCAGCTAGGAAACACCGGCCTCATCTAGTTTAAAATAACCAAAAAAGATTGGCGTGCAAGGCGGATACGCACTGCACCCGATCCGAATTCGTGAAAATACGTTCCGAAGTAGACATAGAACTATTTGTATGGTTTACGCATCGACATCCGTCATCCGATTTCTCTCCGTCATCTGTGAGTCTCCAATTCGGAAGAAATATTGATGGACCGAGGTAGCCGTAGTACTGTTTGTATGAACGCTTTCGTATTACCTCGGATTCAAATCGGACAAATCCAAAGATAGCCCCTGAAAATAGCTTGTATTTGGATCAGATGTCGGATTAGTGCAAAGAGCAAAATCCGAATTCAGTCCGAGTTTTTTTTTTAATTCGTATTTTGAAGAATTCGGATCGGATGAAGTTCGTAACCGCTCTAAAATGTTATATTTAACCTGGTTACAAAATAAATACAATTTATCATGGATAACGATTGTTGAAATAGGTTGTAATATTGTTCCTATAGGATTGCCATGTGCTACTGAAATGTCACGTGTTATATCCTAAACATTTTTGCATTCCGATTATCGCTATCTCCGATCGAATGTCACTACATCTAGAGGTAAGGCCCAAAGTACCTAAAGTGCAGAGACCATCAAGTTTTTCTTCTGCGCTGTTTTTTTCCGATTAATTCCGTCGCGGAATCTAACACTGCTGTATCGCTCCTCCAGGATACGTCGAACTACATTCGCTTTTCTAGTAGTTGCCACTCTTGATTCTGCCTCATGTTACAGTGAATAACAGAAAACTTTTTGGCGTTATTTCATAGTGACACAGCCGGACTTTGCCCACCGCTAGCATAAGCCTCTCTTTTCTGGCACAAGATAAGCCCCACGCTATTGTGCCAGCCTCAAAGAATATCGTCTGCATAACTCACCACCAGCCTGTGTCCTCTCATACCGGAGATGTCAATGTATATCAGTCGCCTGTTTCTTTTCCATAGGAAACTTCCAATTGGAACCGTGCATTATCTTTTGCAGTTTTATAAGTGCCCATATGCCTTTGTGAAATAAAATATTTAGAAAAAGAGGCCATAGTGGCTCAAAAGGGAAAAAAATATATCTGAACTTAGACAGCGTAATAGGCACCTTAGCCACACATATTCCAAATTCTCATTAAAAAGTCTAGACACAAAAGGACCCTACTTACCGCGACTTCCGTCGATAAGCGATGTAGTAATTACAAGTCAAACACCATGGACTCGTGGACTCATGGGCTCAGGGACCGTGGAAACACACCTCTTTGCGAAACCGTCACACAGTCTGGGTACCAGGATTGTCACGTTCAAGGAATAAGGCTTTGTTTTTATCAATACTCTTAGTTTTTCAAGACTTCGCCAAGTTTGTCGACTCTTTACAGAATTCTACTTCTGTTTCAGAGGCATGTTTCGTTACAGACAGGTGTCTGTAACGAAATGCAAGTAAGTAGGTACGTAGTACCATCCAAGCGCTTATAGGTATAAGCGCTTGGATGGTACTACGTACTTACTTGCATTGCTGAAGCATCGAGTCATGGAATGTATCACATAAACACATACAGAGGCCCTACTATGAAGTCTTAAAACGATCATGATTCCGCTCCAAGAGGGAGACGGAGCTATACGTAGCGGATAGCACTATCCCGTTTACTTCATCGGAATTGGATCGCATTAGCCCGTCATAGTAGGGCTACTAGTCTAATCTGGCTGACTTGTTTCGGCCAAAGCATCAAGACTGTCATTAAATGAGGATCTAACCTTTTGGCACTTTTCTCGTTGACACCGATGTAGAATTTTTTTTTGCCCAATAACTCTCTCCCTTATCCTTTACATGATGCTGCTCACATCTGCGCCCGCGTTGAATTAAAACTTCCCCCTTTATAAATTAGTATCATCAAAATCCATTACGTAGTTTTTACATTAAAGACTAACAAAGTTATGCACAATTAGTAATATCTCCTTCGTCTATGGCTAATCTCCGGTAGATTCTATGCGCGAGATTCTGTCAGGAGGATTTTGTAGTCCTTATATTATCTGTCTCCTTGCCGTCTAGGTTAATTAAGACAAAAACTGTTCGCTCAATGAAAGTGACAACCTTAACTAACATCTCGTGCACCATGCAATTTTCCGTCGCTATCCAGATTGTCACCTGTCACCAGTGACGAGGTAACAACGTCTTTATACCTAAGACCTGGGAGTTTGCAGGATTTGAGGAGTGCCTTGTTTTACGGTTTGAGTTGGTTGATTTTGATAAACTAGATTCTTGCAAAAGAAACGAAGCCTATTACCGTTCCCAGGATCTTATCTATCTCTGTACCAAAATTCATCAAAACCGTTTCAGCTATTTAGGAGTGAAAGTGTAACTAACTTTCGTATTCGTGCTATTAGTTAGCCTAGCTACCACCCGCGGCTCCGCTCGCGTTAATGTAAAAAAATATCCCAAGGGAACATACTCCCGGGATAAAAATAATCCTATGTCCTTTCCCGGGACTCAAAAAATGTCTATACCAAAATTTCATCTAAATCTAATTTTATAATGCGCACAGCAAAAGAGTGGAACTCTCTGCCTGCGTCTGTGTTTCCGAACGCATACAACCCTAATCTCTTCAAAATTCAAAATTAGAGTGAACAGGCTTCTTCTGGGTAAGCTCGCTCCATCGTCGACTTTGTCTCTGTCATCTATGACCTAGACTAGAGTCAAGAGCAAACCCATATTAAATAAAATAAAATTAAAAAAGTTTTGCCGATGAACTTACTACTGTATATCTTCTCCCTCTTTTTTTTCGCAGATTACAGTCATGCATGATACACAACATATTATTCCTATTTCCTAATTTCAATGACATTAGTTTGCCTACCAATATAAAAATAGGGATGTTCCGTGTTCGTTATTGTAATTTTATTCATGCCTTCCGCGAATAATACACTATTATACAATCAACTTTCATATGCCATAGACCAGGGTGGCCCAACGGCGGGCCCGAAGCCACGAGGTGGTCCGCCAATGTATTTGGGCTTACCCGCAAAAACCCCTTTAAAGTCTTATTAATTTAGGGTCGTGTTTAATTTAAAAAGTTAGGTAAAATACTGCCGTTAGATTACTCACCGCAGGCTAGTAGTTGGAATATAGGGTATTCAGATCACAAATCGTGATCTGAATAACCCTATATTCCACAGTTAAACCATTCGAGTATCAGATTATTCCTCTGTAACCCCATAATATACTTAATTATTCAAAATTTTCGTTCAGTTTATACCTCTGTTTTTCAATCCAAGCCACTTGTAACCATTCTTTCTTCGTCAAGTCATAAAATGGTCTACTAATAACATTTATAGTTTTCTATTCAAACATATATATTTTTTTTTTTAAATTAAAGTCCTGTATAGTAGTCGCATACTCATCAGTAGCATCTGTTCGAGTGTGTAAATAAACAGAGCAGTTCAATATGAACTGCTGATTATAAGAAGCGGTTCAGTATGATCAGCTCATTATAACAAGCTGTTCAGTATGAACTGCTCATTACCTTTAACAAGCTGTTCAGTATGAACTGCTCATTACCTTTAACAAGCTGTTCAGTATGAACTGCTCATTATAACAAGCTGTTTTTGCTTTCGATGTCGAACTATAATATGTGGTTGGCAGGTGGTTAACTATATTAATATTTTTAGTGTTAAAGAAATAAAACTCGCAAGTAGGTCAAGTTTAAATATTTATTTCTATATTATTCAAATATTGTTTTATAAGCAATGATACATTTCTTACATTACTATTACTTACATTTTCACTAACCTAAATAATAGAATATGTGTAAGTAAGTTTGTAGGTTTAACATTCTATAATCATTTATTCGTAAAACTAAGATCGTTCTTATTTTATCTTACTGACAAAACACTTGATTTTCTTTACACCATTTATTTAAGCAAAACACATTTTTTAAGGCACATATATTGGTATGATACATACAACTTATAATGTCAGATGAATCTGAATAATTGTTATATAATGTCAACAAACTCGGGCAGTTCTTACTTTCTAAATTGTATACATTATTAATTCGGAATATATCTTTTATCCATAACACTTTTTCGTTTCCTTTCGTAAATATAGATTTATTTTTTAAAAAATCCCCAAAGATTGCTTGATAATTAAAATATGGTACAAAGCCTTCGTTCCAGTTTATTCCTCTGTTTTTTTCAATCCAAGCCACTTGTAACCGTTCTTTCCTCGTCAAGTCATAAAATGGTCGTGGTGGTTTTATCAACAGTACTTGTACGTGTCCTTTGTACATTATTGCTATTTCTTTTGGAATAAACTCATTTTCTTCACTCTTAAACCCTTGAACATCTACGATGACATTCATGATAGTTTTCTCACAATATTACTCAACGGCTTGTATTCGAACAGTCGATCGTTTATTATTAAACAATAGGCAGATGTATTATTTTGAATATCTTCAGAGCATTCAATTTCTAATCGCACGTCAACTGGTCCAGTTTTAAGTGAATCGTTTTGTCTTGAACAGTCAATCACAAAAAGTGGAGCAATTTCTTTAAATTGGTCTAAGCTAAGCAATGGATCAATGCCTAAGTTGTAATACGACTGACGAAAATTAGCATACATTTCATATAATATACTGTATTTACCTTCATCAAATTTCAGATTAAGTGAGTCATACGGATAGTATTGAGAATTCAAATATAATTTAATATTGCTTACATTGCAGTGATCAAATATAGAAGAACTTCTAGTTTTATTATTTTTTCGAGCTGTTTGCAAACCAAATATTACAAACCTCGGTTTTTCTAGCTGGGAAGTTGTCTTTACTGACCAGGAATGTTTTGTTGTTCTTGGAAGTAATGGATATTCATACAAATCCCAATTTCTAAATGCTATCTGTATAGAACGATCTCTCTCCAAGCTTTTGAGCAATAACAATTTATTACGATCAGAAACTTTAATATGCGGCACACGCCATTGTATTTTTTGTATATCTATTTCTACGTTATCATTTTTGTCTATAAGCACACAGTTCAATGCTGAGCTGCTTCGTTGTAAAATAAGTTCATGTTTACAATTGATTATTATTTTGTTGTAATCTTCTGCAAATCCCAGTATTCTGTTCAATGGCACGATAACACTAAAATATTCGTTTCTTAATTTCGTACCACCTAAGTTCCATCCCCAGACTGCTGCAGCTTTACTTTCACCTTCATTCATTGAGATATACGATTTTAAGGTGGTTGTAATACCAACATTTTTAATCCGATCGATTTCAACACCATTTATTTCGTATCTAATATCTTGAAACAAATATGAAATGGGATTATTTATAAAATCAACATCTTTTTTTACTAATTTTCCCGCTGCATCTTTAGTTGACACATTTACATATCCTTCTATGTAAATGGAACTACCTGACGGCAATACATATAAATCTTGCTGTTGTATGGGTATTCTAATTTCATCATTTTCTTTAAAGCTATTATTGTATGGATTGTAACTGTGGATCTCATAACCCTCAATAGAGGTATCATATTGTGGTAAATCTGTAATTTGAAGCATATTATATTTTAAAACCGATATCTTGAAGAAATCTTTTGTTTTCCTTTGAAACTTTATTAATTCTCACTGCACTGACACGTCTCACTTCTTTGGATATTGGCAGTCTTATGTTATATTTCCCTCTCTCATTAGGAGTTTTATTAAGAACAAGCATGATGTTGGTATGAATAAAACGAAGGAGGTTACTTTAAATAGGTAATAAAAAATCCTTTTTCAACACTAGTGACTTTTATCACCAACAACGAAAGAATGTATGCGTATGAACTAGCAATGTCATTTATATTTTTATAGTTTAACGAAATTTGGAGACGTAAGAAATAAAAATCACTCACTTAATTAATAAATTCCTTTATTACTTTTCCAAAATAATTTAAGAAATTTTAAACATAAGTGTCCACAATTATACAAGTGATCATGTTGTACATTTTCATAATTGTACTGAATATTTTTTCCTAAATATTTTATTAATTCTTTAGGTGGTTTTAAGTTACCATAACTGTCAAAGTATTCAATGTGATCGTATATTTTGGTATAGGCTACCCAATGAGTGCCAGAGTTTTGAGAAATATCAAGATTAATCACTCCACATTCTAATGGTAATGGGTTACCTGGTAATTCATCTCTCATAAATACACCTCGAAAGAATGGGATACTATTTGAATGCTTCAATATATCAATATTAGTTAAAGCTCTATTGGGTAGCCGACCATTTAGTTTTTTTTCTTTGTAACAAAAATTCCTAAACCTTCTTTGTAAGGCTTAAGATGTAATCCTTTTCCAATAATTAAAGCTTCTATTTGCTTGTTGTGACGTTCCGATTCAAGCAACTGTTTCTTAGCTGTTTTATATGAATTAATAGCTTTCGCAATCCCAGCAGCACCCCCAGCCAAACTTCCAGCGGCAGATAAACCAGCAAATATTGGTACTAAAGGAAGAAATCCTCCAGTTTTAGGTACTGGTATAATTCTGGGTAATTTTATGGGTAAATCAGATGCAAATTCATGAGCTGCAGCGCAGGCTAATTCCATTAACGCTTTCTTACAGGTGGGTTTTAGTTTCTTGATGTGTTTTTTGGTATGTGATACAATATTTTTAAGGGTTTTTCTAAACCCCGCTCCAGATCTTACTTTATCCATTTTGAAAGATGATAAACCAGCCATTTCTTTATTGCTTGTACATAGTCCTCGTGCTTTTTTCATTGTTATTATATTTTTTAATTATTTTACATAAACCTGAATTATAAAGTATGTCTTTATTGCATTAAGAATAAAGTGGAAGTGAATAGATAATTGTTTGTAAAATGCTTAAATATTGTTCAGGAGTTATAATACATTTGATTTATCAATCCAGCTATTTTCACTGGTCGGCAGCCCCAACCATTTAACATATACTCGCTTTCCTTCTCGTTTCAAAACTTTTTCAACGAGGTATATGTCGGGATGATTGGTTTTCTGAAGTTCTTGTGCATAAAATGCGCCTAGTATTGGTCGACATCTACCATCTTCTATTAAATAAGTTGTTGGATTTGTTCCTTGAATTTTTGTTATTTTAAATATTTCAGTGGACCAGTTGGGATAATAACCTTTATCAAAACATCCTTTATATTTACTTACTCTCACAAAATCTCCTACACTAAATTTCTTACATTTCACTTTTTTTCGAGACTGAGCTGCGTCTAAGTATCTTTGAAGTATATTTGTTTTATTCCTTTGATTTATTGAAGCAGGTGACTGACCGACAGTTCTATGAACATCATTGTTGTACTCATGTAACTTTTTTTCTAACATACCGTTAAACCATTTATAATTTCCATTCAAACTAAATTCCTTGTATAGTTTATTCTTTAACGTTCTTATTAATCTTTCAACAATTGAGGCCTTTTTAGTAGAATAAGTAGAATAATGATTAATTTTATACTTATTAACAACACTTTTAAATTGATCATTGTAAAACTCTTTCCCAAGATCGGTTTGCAAATTTTTTGGAACTCGTCCTGTTTCTATTACCGTTTTAAACGCCTCTGATACCTGTTGCTTATTTTTTTGTTTAAGTGGAATCGCCCAAACATATTTTGAAAAAGTGTCTATAATCACCAGTATGTATTTATAACCTGCATTCACTTTTGATATTGCTTGCATATCCATCAAATCTGCTTGCCAAAGGTCATCTATATCTTTAAGTATTACACTTCTTCTTGGGAAATTAACTCTAGCGTTTTTATGGATTTCATTTATGACGTCTATTTTGCTCATAATGCTTGCTTAACTTCCCTGCTATTTCTTTTAAATCAATGGTCTTTTCAATGTTATTTAATCTGCTATTTAAACCACTAATTAATTTGTTCAATTGTTCTATTTTAATTAATATTTCAACTTTGTATTTATTAATATCTTTGCAGCATTCAGTTTCGGTTGATTTGTCTAAGATCTCAATATGCTCAGAGCTTATTTCATTAAAAGACAGCGACGTTTGTTTTGTATGAACCTTCATGGTTCAGACTCTCTAAATAACTAAATATAAAATTAGATACAATGCTTTTTATTATTTTATTATACCGGCTTCTTTTAACTCTTCAACAATTGATATAATTTCATTGTCATGATTAGTATTACCAGCGTTTTTTGAAGCCATTAATAGTCTTAATCTATCGATTAATTCATTAGGGTCATCCCAATAAACATAATCTGTATTACTCTTATACTTTTTTTTCAATTTAGGTAAGTAGCCACCACTTTTTGACTTAATGACTTGTTCTGCATGTTGAATGTAATTTTGTTCAGAAAACAAAGGTTTTATGATTTGACGGTATTTCAAACCTTTATCACCTTTTAATTGGCCGTTTGGATTAAAGTCACGTTTGTGAGCATTTGTATTATGGAGCATATCTTTGTAAACAATTTTATCAGTTTCAGTTACCAGACTGAGGTCAGGTCTATTACGTAGTAAAAGTTCTTTAAGTCCAGGAGTTATTTCATAATGTTTGTCATTAACTGTGGCTATAATTGATTTTAGGGAATTGTTAACGTTGTTTGTAAAAGAAAATGATACTTTAGAGTTACCCATCATCAAATTTTTGTTTTCACTTCGAATCCCGAAAGGTACATTCATGTTATTATCATAGATTTCAATCATATCTTCTTTATTAAGTGACATAAATGTATCGTTCTCGCTATCATCACCTGTGCAGCTAAAGGATGCAGAACCATCATTTGAATGTTTCTCTATAAATCCTTTGAAATTTTCAAAATCTACGGGTGAGCTACATCTTCTCATTATATTATTATCACCTTCACTCGTATCCAATATAGTTCTATTCTTATCATTAACTTTAATTAAAGTCTCTAGAGGATCTGTTATTGGCTTAAAAAGCTTCTTAAATTTCAAATTATCGACATCTTCTGCATTTTGTATTGATTTAATTTTATTTTTTATACTATCTACGGATTTTATCAATTGTTCTTTTATATTGACCTCCATAATGATTCCCGACAATATCCAACCGTTATTTACAGATTGTAGACTACGATTGATATTTTTTTTACAGTATTATGGTTTTTATTATGTTTGCTCAAAAGTTACGAATATGTCAAACCCCTGTCTATATCTACCTTCATTTAGAGAACAATCTTTATTTATCAATACAAAGTCAAACCGATCTTGCCATATAGTAGAGCAAAGTTTTTTAAATTGAAGCCACTCCATATCCGTATTTACATGTTCATTATAAATATGTTTTAAGTTTATGTCGTCTTGTTTAAAGATTAACAAAAGATTAACATTATCTCGTATTAGTTGTTTAGGTATTTTGGAATAGGTTTGTGATAAGTAAAAACAATCTATCTGTTTGTGTCTCCCCATTGCGAAGTAGTTACGAATATTTATTTGATTTTCACATGCGACATCGTCGAAAATCATTATTGAATTGGTTAAGGCGTCATTAGGATGTATAACTTCTTTATTATCATGGAAGATAAATAACTTTGCATTGGGTATGCACCGGATGACCTGTTTTAAAAAACAATATTTTGGCTGGAAAGCTGTCTTCGAGTATAAATAAATATGCTTGAATTTTACTCCATTTTCATGTAATAGTAAATTAAGCATTATATTAGTTTTTCCACAGTTAGATGGACCGCATATAATACATCTTATAGTGTTAGGTAAGAGTGTGCTATGTCTCACTTTTTGTGAATGATTTTCTAATTTTATATTATTTATTTTAAAAGTATGTGATTGCTTAACGAAATTCATTGTGAAATGTGAGGTAATAAGACATGCCCCGAGTATATATACTTCTTATTTTACTAAAAGGTGCTATGTTTTATTTTTAACTAATTCTTAACTTGTAAGTAAAGTATGAAGAATATTGTACTAAATCTTTAATTAGACAGTAGTGTCCGATAGAATTTTTTTCGATATAAAGTAAATTAAAATGATTTTTTCTTCTATTTTGCGTTGCATAAAGAGGTCCGGTCACAGTATTATTTTGTAGGCCATATATATTTAAACTGATGTTGGGATTATTTTTTTCTAACGTTTTAATATCATTAATCGTAGGAGGAAATGACATTCCCTCAATATTTAAAACAGAGGTATAATGGGGGTATGAACTTGTTCTGCATACATTAATTTTAGCTGGGTATAATCCAGCAACTATACTCCATAATAAACAACAATTATCTTTATTTTTAATATTTATACAACTTTTAGACTGCTTAATAGCTGACGGCAGTTGTATATAAGACCCACCTCTCATAGGGGAATACTTGTTTACATTAATTTCGAGATGACTCATAGAAACAAATGTCCAACCAGATTGACAGTGCTGGAACTCGGTTAATTTATTATTTAGTTTATTTATTACTTTGATTAATAATTCATTCAAATCAGTGTTCTTATAAATAATTTCATATTTGGTATTAAACGACTTTAATTGTTGTTCGTCTGATTTTGATAACATAAAATAGGCAAACAATTCGAAATTCAATTTTATGCAATTGTGTTCATTAAGTGACATTTTTATCAATTCTGTTATATTTATTAGATGATCACCCAGGAACGCCTCTAAACCGAGGTACTCGTCTTCCTGAGTGACATTCAATCTGTATGTCATTAATCTGTTTTTGAATGCTGTTGCAATAATATGAATATCTGTGAACTTGGTATTCAATAAACAGTTTGCTTTGTGTATATTCGTTCTCATATGATAGGAATACTGATTTTCTGGTATTTCAATTTTACATTTATGACAGGTTATTGACTTTCTAGGGCTCGGAGCGTTGATTCCTTGCAGACAGGTTTCGTTCCAGAGAGGAATTGTGCCGGAGACTAATTTGCGAAGCGTTTTTATAGGCCTAAAATCACGTCATTCAGTCCAAATTTGTAAAACTGCATACTTGCAAAAATTGTCAATTGCGTACACGAGCGTATTTATCGTAGCGGTTAAGGTTTTAAGTTTACAGCGTTTTATATAAGACAAATAAAAAAGCGATTTTGAATCTTGTGTAGGTACTCACTTAAATCAACAATAGGGGAAGCTCATACCTACTTACAATTATAAAAAATGTTTGTAGGTTGTTGTTTTTTTGCTGAATGTTTTCGACGTCGATGACGGCGACGGTACAAACGCTGCGGTTTGCACGCTCGCATGCAACTCCTAGACATGTGGAGAAGTGGAGATATGACGAGTCAGAATCTCATATTTCGGTATACAAGAATAATCTTGTTTTTATCTTATAATTTTGAACCTTATTACAAAAATCAAATAAATCTGAACAAGTATAAAATCAGTACAATCTCGAAAAAAATAATCACATCATCGCTAGCGTTTCTTCACCAATAATGTCGGTAAGTAAATTAGCGACACTTTTATTAAATTAATTATTTTTTCGCAATTTCTATGATAACTTACATAGAAATATAATTTTAGTTTTTATGAATAACGAAGTTGGGCTGCCGATATTAATAAGTAATCATAATTGTATATTAACTTATCTTATTCATTCTTATGTTTCAGGAATCCGAGCAACTTTTTATTTCAACCCCGTCATACTCACCGAATCCAGCACCACAACAATTACGTCAAAATGTGATGAACTATTTGGAAAGAGAGAGACCGTTTATATCGTACTCTCCAATTTCCCCACCATTGAATCAAAATCGGGAGAGAGAAACATCACCCCAGTTAGAAGAAAGGTTGAACAGCGCCAATACCACCAGGAAAACCGTCAATGATAAAAGACGAGGGAGCAAAATGATGTATTCGTATGTTAGAAAGTATGTAAAGGGCCCACACCGTAAAATAATACGTATTCAAATCTTTGAGGGTGAAGAACTCAATGGTTCTAAATTATGCACTTGTAAAGCTAAAATATGTGCTCAACATATTGTTGATAATATATTTACTGATGATATATACGACTGTGCTAAAGATATGATAAATAAAATTCAAAAGAAAATGTAGTTGCGTATGTACAATTTACATTAGACATAATGGTTGTAATGTATAAACTATGTATCATTCTAAATCAAATGTAATTAATTAGGTATTAATATAAACCTAGATAATAAACAGTTATAACGAATTTATGTATTTTAATTGACATTATAATACTACTTAGATATAAAATAGTAAGTAAAACCGAGCGTAGCAATAGTATGATAATTAGACACAGAACGCCAGCTTCCTAAAACGAGCGATACCTCACCTCACGCACACATAGATGTGGGACGCATGCACTTGCGCGAGTGGAGATTGTTCGTTGCGGCTGGCATGCATTGCTGAGATCCCTTTATGTACACATCAATGTGTGCGTGCGCCCGTTTGCGCACGCTGTAGGAGTTGTAACGTCCTGTACCTATTTACTTTGCGTCTATGTTGCTATTTTGTTTTGATCGGTCTCCTTATAAAGAATTACTTACATTGCAAAACTCATGATTAATGGTAAACTACTAACATACGATGACTTTGCCTGCCATATCTTCTCAATAAAATTTGTGGGACAAGGACAGTGAATAAACTTCAATGACAATTTACAATGGATGCGTTTACATATGGGATGAGCATTAAAGCCCGAGTTACTTATAAATAGCTTACAATCAGTTAAGACGACATTGCATTCTTACAATTCGTAGTGTGAAGGTTCTCGCGAAAAAATATTAACATTACAATGTTTAATCCATTAAAATCTGATTTAGAAGGCATTCGTAAAATTATTTGCAAGAATGCTAACGGTGAAATTATATTTACTCAAGATATGCAGACTGACCTGAAAATACCGAATGTAAGCTCATCTAATCACAAGGATAGTGATACAAGCCAGACAAAAGAGTTATTTGACCTAGAGATGATTCAGTATCTTATAGTCAAGACTGAGGGCCATCATGAAGATGTTCGTACATTTGTTCGAGTTAGCGACATACAGACTGATCGTGGAAAATGTAATGCAAGCTCACCAAAACCTAGTGAAAGTAGTAAAACAGAAACAGCAGACACAGCTCTACCTGATTTAGAAGATGTTTTATGCTACCAGATTCAACCAGGAAAAAACTTTTTTTCTTTTAAACCGTTTTATCTTCACTGTAACAGTGTAACAGAAAGACAAAAAACCTGATGCCAGCTGTCAAAGATAGGCTAAATGTTGTGTAGTGCGTTCTGCAAATTGACCAAAACAATGTAAATATCCTCTAATAAATTATGTTCTACGATATTTATTGTTTCATTTACACAAAATACCTACCTCGATTTGGTCTGCATGATCTTAATATACTTCTTATACCAAAACTAGGACGCAATCTAGTATGTTATATAAACAAATAAGATTTGAGAACAAGAGCCATTTCACAACGAAGTGTGTGTTAATTCGAACACAATATAATTTTATCTACACAATAACTATACATGAAGCCTGCATTTTACACAGGTAACTAGATGCTACCCTATATAAGGTGTCGGAGGAACACATCTGTGCACATTCCACTCCAAACTCGTTGATGTCTGAATAGACTATTCCTACTGAATGATCCATTGATAGGTATGAAGTGACTGCTCTTTTCATTCTGAATAGACCATTATTACTGAATGATCCATTGATTGATATGAAGTGACTGCTCTTTTCATTCACATGAAACTACTTTCAATGTATTTAGTCAAAGTCTCATTTCGAATAGTGAAATATAGGAATACTCGAATGGTTAAACTGTGGAATATAGGGTTTTTCAGATCACGATTTGTGATCTGAATACCCTATATTCCAACTACTCAGGCTGAATTGATTTTTTTGTTATGGCCCACCTCCAAAATAAGTTGGCCGGCCTTGCCATAGACTAAATCCTAATCCTAAAAGTTATAAATGCGAAAGTGAGTTTTTCTGTTTATTTGTTTGTTTTCTTTTACGTTTTTACGGTTAAACGGCTGAACCGATTTTGGTACAGAGTTAGATGGGGCCCTGGAGTCGGTTACAAGCTTTTTGCAAAAATAAAACTTGAACGCGAGTTCTCTATAATGTCGCAAACACATAGTTTGAAATTGCGTTTTGTTAACATGATACAATAATGATATCTATATGGTTTTGTTACGCCTTTCAATTAGACCTTGTAAAAGATTTTTATCAAATCATTATTATATTTATGGCTATCCTGTGCGTCAATCGACGTTTACACAGTGGCCGGAGTTGGCACTTAGTTGATCCGACACCGAGCCTCTATCGTTTAGTTATTGGCAGACATTTTAAACTGATTATGGTTGATGTTGATGATGCGAAAAGTTTCTTAACTGTTGCCATCTTTACTAATGATGTAAGGAATCTCATAAGCGACCTAACAAGACCCTGCCGGTCGATTCTGTAAAAATTTCGAAGTGAAAGCTTGGGTGAAGTGATCACGAAGTGAGCTGTCATTCCATCTTGATTACATGGATTTACAGCGCACTTCGTTATCACTTCACCCAAGCCTTCACTTCGACATGTTTACAGAATCGCACTGGTGCACTGCCTTATGCTAGGTCTATTCTGTAAGAATCTCACCGTGAAAAGTTAGGTGGCGTGAGCTTGAAGTGAACTGTCAATACACCTTACTTGGATGGATTGTTTTGGTGAAATAAATATATTATTATTATTATCTTTGTTCATTAAACTCTACATACAAATTTAATTTTTTAAATATTTCTTAACAAAAATATAAAAAGTAGTAGGTACTCCGCCGGTGTCGGGAGCAGGGTCCAACCTACCGGTGGTTAGGGCTCCAGAGAAAGGAACATTATGATTTTTATTGACTGTTCACTGCATGTTCACTTCTCCTAAGTTTTCACGGTGACATTTTTACAGAATCGACCATCAGACTTCACGCTCACTCCACCAAATATTTTTAGACTAGTGCTGTTCTGTAAAAAAACTCACCGTGACAACTTAGGTGAAGTGAACATAAAGTGAGCTGTCATTACTACAGCTGGTGGATTCTGTTGAGATTTCAAGGTGGTCAATTAACAGAATTGACCGGCAGTTGGTACAGATTGGCTTCACCTGTTCTTAAATATCATCAGAAGGCCAATTCTACTACTTTTTTAATTAACCACTTCAAAAAAAGGAGGAGGTTCTCAATGTGGTTGGTATATTTTTTATTTAAGAAAAATTCGCATTCTCATCTCAGTCGCAATTTTGTCAAAAAATCTAATTTTTGATACAATTTTGACAGAATGCGACTGAGATGCGAATGCGAACGTTGCTTGAAAAGGCACTCAGATTCATATTCCTAATTCGAAAATTCAAAAGTTCAAAACAATACAAAGTCAACCGTTCCGCATGACAGCGTAGTGCGGAGAAACACAAAAATATAGCCACCGCGTCACCCCAACTCGATGCACCCGTGGGAATCGATTACCAATCGATACGAGCTGTAAATCGTATCATGATTATCGCGATATGCCGATAAGGTTGTTTAAATCGTGTTGTGTCACCCTGAATTGGGAATTAAAGACAGTATAGTTTGGTATCTTGTTGAGGAATATGTAATGACTTTTGTTTGCAGAAGTTTATTTGGCAGTATTGGTTTGTTTGGGTTTTAGAATGAAGTGACTAATGCCTCTTAAAGACAATGTGTTCCGGACACATATGATTCATAAATAAAATTATTGACAACTAGTTGCGCCCGCGGCTCCGCCCGCGTGATTGTCGAAAGTTATCCCAAGGGAACATACTCCCGGGATAAAAAAACTATCCTATATCCTTTCCGGGCACTCAAACTATATCTATGTCAAATTTCATCTCAATCAGTTCAGCGGTTTAAGCGTGAAGAGGTAACAAACATACACACACACTCACAAACTTTCGCCTTCATAATATTAGTGTCATTAAAATTAATTTATTCTCATCGAACAACATCTAATGTAGTCCATTTTGTTAGTAAAAATAACATTATAACTAGTGTTAGTAGTGTACAAACAAGGATAAAACAAACGAACGAAGTAGGTGTCTGAGCAAGAAAGGAATAAGCTAGCTAACTATTCTCTCCACAAAGTGCAATGTGTACCAAAGATTATGCACCCTTAGTTTTAATATTTTCTTACTGAATAAATGAATCGACACGCTTTGCAAATGATTGCAAAGCGTTCCGATTCATTTATTCAGTACACAAAATATAATTTACAGAATTTAATTTTTTGCTCCGTTACAAAGCATTATCTAACCTCATGGTTAAATTTAAAAAAAAAAAATCTGTTTCTTGGTCAGCACATCAGATGATTATCCGCTAGAACGATAAAAAAAATATTTTACCATTTTTAGAGACGCGTACAAATACACACAAGTTCACATGAGCACCAACTGAATCTGTCCAGTAGATTTGGAGTAAGCTGGCTGTGACAGACGGATAGACAGAAACACGAGTGATCCTATACACGTTTGAAACCCTAAATAGGAAAAGTTTTTGTTAAGTTAGGAAATTCGGAAGAAAGACAAACACATAAGTGATCTTAAAAGGATTCCGTTTTTCATACGGACTCTACCCTAAAAATGGCATAGTAGTTAGGTACTTGTAAAGTAATTAATTTTTTTATCGACATTTTTCGGGTCACGACAACGATCTCAGATAAGCAACTACACAATCGCTCGCGAAACTGACGCAATTCCAAAGAAAACAATAAACATTTTGCAAAGTTTGAGGAAGTATTACCCACCTTGCTACTAGTGTAAATATAGAACGCTTTATTTCCCAATCTCCCCTCGATACATTACGATACAAGTTTCTTAAAGGATTACATAAAATTACGAACTTTACATCACTGGTTTCCGAGGGGAATTTTGTACCGGAAATGCCTATTTAACAGGTAGAATTTTGTTTTTTTGGACATTTATGCAGGGAAAACATATTCAGCTCAATCTTATTTAAACTATTAAAAAAGCCGTTGAATCGAATCACACAAAATTCAAGTTAGTAAATAAACAAAGGAGTAACTTTCTTTCGTTAAAAATTCTTTCAAATGAGTCCACTCGTTTCAAAAGCGGTAAACTAACCACAAAATCCGCCATCATTTTTAGTATTTTTTTATTTACGTACAACTCTCCAACAGTAAGATTGCGACTGAAAATAGAGCCCAGTCAAATCATCTCAACATAAAAACATTTTCCTGACTGGCAATCCATCAGTGTGTGTAGCAACACTGTTAGTGTCGCAGCCACGGCCCAGCCGACCGAGAGAGTCAATAAGGGCGGGAAATGAACGAGGGTCGTGTTTGACCGACCCGGTTTGTACAGACGCAATTATATTAAGATTACATATTTATCTCTTGAGACGGACCGATTTCTTATAGGGGCTTTGAGTCTCGGACGGTTGTGTGTGGAGATGAAAATACCGCATTGACGGGGACTGATATTGTGAGGAAAATAAAAAAGGCATCGTTGAGCAGGTGTCACAATTATAATTTGGTCCGTCAGCCACAGTTAAAACATTCATCGTCACCCTTATTTAGCAGTCTGGAACTCTTGTATATTATGCATCTCCAATTGAACGTGTAATACGTTAATTCTTAGCCACCCACAACTTACACCCTTGCCTGATCGATACTTCCACCATAACGTTGGTCGCAAAACCCATCTCCTTCTTGATTTAGAGTATTTGGTAACCCAAAAATGCCTTAAAAAAAGAGTCATCAAAATCCGTTCATATTGACTGAATGATCGCATAGCAAACGAGCAAAAGTGGCGGGGACCACCACCGGACACTGCTCACTGAACAAACATTTCCACACGATAGGTAAAACGGACAGTCCTCTGTGCAGAGCATGCATGGAAGAGGAAGAAACGGTACAGCACGTGCTCCTTGAGTGCACAGGCGTCGCCGAAATACGGAGGCAAAGAAAAGATATCCTGAACACACTAGGAGGACTGATCTGCTTCTGGAGGGAAGGTTAGCTGGTTGGAGGGACGGCTGCCATGGCTCACTCACATGGTCCAACATCTAAGTGCGGAAACCATACCCAAGAGATAGATAGAAGTGTAGATGACAAACACATTTACTTCCACGATAACATTGATTACTTCTAAGCAGTGGGCTTCTTCACATCACTGCTTACCATCAGGAAAGATAGTGGTCAAACGCGAGCGTATCAACATTTTTTTTAACATGCGGTATCAACAGCTCTACACGAATACTCGCCACAACCGTTTGATCCCTAATATTGATTCGGTAGCTCAGCGTCTGTCGCTCCGGGTCGATGTTATCATTGTTTTAAATGCTACCCTCCTCGGTCCGTCCTGATGACCTTTGATACCAGCGTGTTTCATCATGGGTCTTACGGCAGATTTCGGCAGTTTGGCATCTGCCAACGGTGGCTAATTTGGGGTTATTGATGCGTAAATTGATTCGGTTTTTCCGTCAATCACTGTATTTTTGTTTTAATTATTATTTGGTCTGCACTTACAGGTAATCTCAACACGTACCGAGAGTCAACAATTTATATTATTAATATTAAATTGCACATTACGTTAAAAAAACTTCTACCAAACACATGCAGTCATGTTACAAGCAGACCCTTGTCTGCTAGGAGTAAAGTTTACTTATTTTGATTCCCTGCTTACTATAATAATGTCAAGTTCAATGCATTCTTCCCTATTTCTTTCCCTCAACACTTTAAAAAGCCCCTGTCATTTCCATCCGCTTTCTGAATTGAGAATTTTAAGTTAAAATCGTGTCAAATTCTACTATATAGTAGGCGCCAGATAATCGTGGAATATCGGTCATTGACCCACCTACATTTATTGACATTGTTAATTTGAAAAACGGAATTAATGACACAAAACTGTCCCGAATCATCATCTCTCGTGATCCTTAACATTGTCTAATAATGAAAAACGATTCATATTTAATTGTTCAGGTACCTATGAGCAGTTATTAGGGAAAGGTCAATATACTTTATTCCACATTTATCTGGCGCCTACTATAGTAACTAAAAATTTCAGGTTTCCTTGAAGTAGAGCGTGACACATTGCTAACTTTTTTTTTTCTTTGTCTTCATTGCTTAGGTACTTTAAATTCGTAATTCAGAGAAACAGGGCTTACCTTCAAACGAACACACTAAAATCACCCCACGATAACAGGGTGTGCATGTGAGTCTATGGCTGAAGTCATTTGTGATGGAACGACGCGGCGACGCGTTCAGTCAGCGAGGCGAACGAGCCCTTTCAATGTCCCGATGTTTTGGTGGTAGATAGTCAAGCCGATCGATTCTAGAAACAATATGTTGAAGTGAAGGCTTGTGTGAAGTAATCACGAAGTGAGCTCTCAATCAATGTAATCAAGATGGAATGACAGCTCACTTCGTAATAACATCGGCCATACCACTTCCACATGTTTATAGAATCGACGGGCTGGATAACGCAGAAGAAAAATCAATAAATCGACCTTTTTCTTGTTTTTTTTTACTGATGGGAAACCAGCAAATGGTTCCTTCCGCTTTGGGTGGGGGGGAAGGGAGTGTTTGACTCTTACTCACTAAAACTTATCCATGTTCCTCGAAATGCCCTTTGCGTTCTAGGGCCGCGGTGACTCTTTCGAGCAAATTCCTCAACCAATCAATCTGCCTAGCCTTTTCCCAACTATAATGGGGTCGGATTCCAGTCAAACCAGATTCAGCTGAATACCAGTATTTTACATGGAGCGACAGCCTTACTAAACTCCGCGACCTAGTTACTGGGTAAAATATTGGTAACCCTTGGCAAGACTGGTGTCAGGTTTTCTGACTTCTGACTAGCCGTAACGACTCATACAGATGACAGCCGGGACTAACAGTTTAACGTACTTTCCGAGACACGAAGGAGTTTCATTATGTACTGAGACAACTCTGTGCCTGCCACCAATCCTTGACAAGTGTTTGCTTAACTGGTACTTTGTTGTAGGTTTGCTTAATATAATACCAGTGCAACTGATTGATTAATATATTATAGATTAGCTTTTGCCCGCGACTTTGTACGCGCATATCCTGTTCTCGTAGGAAATCGGGAAATCCTCTTAGTGTTCCTCTATACTCCCTAAGGAACCTACATGCCACAAATTTCAGCTAATTCTACGACCAGTAGTTTCGGCTGTGCGTTGTCTATCAGTCACTCAGTCTTTCCATCACTCAGACACGGAATAATTTTATATACATTGATAGCCGCGAGCTCTCTCCCAAACCATTAATTTGTACGCTGAAGAAAATGAGCAAAAACAAAAGATAGTCGAATCGAATTGCTAACCCAAATGTGAGGAAACGATTACAAATGTAGATGGTGTGTGTGACAAGCGGCCGTGATAGAGTGTCGGCCGTGGAGCTGGCGATGCGGAGCCCTGCCTGTAATTGAGAGCCCCCTGTTTGTGCGTGATTGCTATCTGTCGCGGGGAATGGGGAGACAATGGCAGTATGGGCTGTTAAAAGTTTATTATAGACTAGTTTTGCCTGCGGTTTGACTCGCGTTAGAATTGAAAATTATCCCAAAGGAACTTACTCCTGAGTTGAAACGTATCCTATGCCAATATGGTCTATTCCTGTGCCGAGTTTCATCTAAATCTAATGTGAAGAGGTAACCAACAATTAAACTCACTTGTGCGTTTATAAAACATTTATGTACGTATTCGTAAGGAAAAAAGCTCACTATAGAAGCTTATCTGAAGTGAACATGAAGTAAGCTGCCCAAACAAACAAAATGAAATGACTCGTTCATTTTAAATTCACTGCACCTAAGTTTTCACGGTGAAGTGTTAACAGTAGTGCTATTCCGTAATAAAATCACAGTGATAACTAAGGTGAAGTGAGCTGTTAATCCATAAATGATATTTTTTGCAAGCGTATTTTTTTTTGGTGTTTCCTAGATGACTTTTCTTAGAAGAAACACCGTAACAGACACCACACAGATTCGGATGGATCGCAAGCGTTTGTCAGTTATCGTGAAGCTTAACTCAGAACTCCAAGGCATCGTAATACTCCAGTGGAATGAGAGCTCACTCCAAGTAAGTGTGAGTTTCCACGGAGAGATTTTTACGAAATAGGCCGACTATTCTAGTAAGACAGTACGTGTCTTAGAAGACTTAGGAACTTATATTTTGGTAGGTACAAAGTGAGCTGACGCGGCTCATTTGCTTCATCAGGTTGTGTCTCTCAATGAGCATTTAGAGACTTTAGGTACTCAAGATAAGGCAAGATTAAAATATAACAAAGCGCAGTTAAAACAGATCAAGAAATAAGCTTCATGAAATGAAAAAGTGAAGATGTCAGAAAGTGTTTGAAAAATAGACTAGAATATTTTGTAGCCAGACTCACATACAAACGAAGCAAGTTAATAGAAGGCTCATAAAAAGAATTGCATTCATGATGCGTGTAATTTAAAAGAACGAAAAAGGAAGTTTATACTTAACGTTAGCACCTTATAAAACTTAATCATATGCAAAATAATGAATAATACGCACTTACAAAGCAGCGATCCGCTAACATGTGTTAAACGGCCAATAATTCCAAATTCTTGTCACCACTGAAATATGACTTCCCATTTAATACAAAATCGACAGCTACGAAACGGAAAGGCATTAGTATCAAAATCGCATTACTCTTCGACCGTCGGAAACTTGCTCATAAAATATTTCACGACTGGTGTAAGTTGAGCTGTATTGTTGTAAAATGTGACCTTTGTGTTCTGTTTTGTAGGGGGCCGGGGGGTCAGGAATAGCTGGTGGCAGACGGTCAGTGTTCAATTGATATTAATGACATCAGTCCACCTGGTCACTGGATCCTCACTCGGCTTACATGCGACTTAATTGAGCCGTTTTTCTAAAACATTTTGCCTGACTCTTGCAAATGTCATGTCCCACTGCAAAATGCATTCTCGATTTTAAAGGTTGCTCCTACTTTTATGTAATACGTTTTCTTTATTTATTGAGTTCTATGTTTTTATGGCATGGCTTTATGGTGGTTTTATTTAAAATAAACTATTGTTAAACTTTATGCTTGTACCATAAAGAAATGCAAGAAATTGCTAAACGAAATGTTAAGCCATAGCTTATCATCTGGACCGTTAATTTCAAATGTGCTATTCTAATTCTGACACTGTCTTGAATTTATTGGTTTACGTTTACAGTTAACTTTAAACCATCTGTTTCTTTATTAACTAGATAGGTACAAAATGTAACATTTTTAGAACTTTTCCCTTAACAATGTTTCAAACAACGATCTTTAACAAATTCCTTTTTTGTCGCCCACACTTCAACACACTTTATGTTGCCTTGTTCTTGCACTTTTCTTACAAAAAAGCGTGGTGTCATGTAAACAGGAGCTTACAAGGTGCCACATAGTGATTACTAGTACTATTGCTATAATGGGGTGTTAACTCGCTATCGACAGCTGATCCCGCCCGTACTACGAGTCAATCAATTTATAAGTAGCACTTTCTGATAGCTCAATGGCTATTTCTGTATTGCGATTTCTTTTTTGTTGCTTGTCGTTATTTATTTATACTTACACTCTCGAGGTGTTCAATACTTACCTCTGCATTCTAACTTACTTAAGTCATTTTCTCGACTCGACTTGATCAATTGACAGTTTTGTTATTTATTGGGTCTGTCTCACACTCGGGTCCCAGTATTGGGTTGAGCGATGGCCGTTTTGCGCGAATGTGACGCATATCTTCCCAACTTGCATAACTTTTGTAATTTTGTTTATTATATTTTTGGTATTCATCATGCTTGGCGCAAATAAACTCTTTTTCGTTCTTCTTTCTATTGATACAAATCAAGTATTTTTCATTGCCATAGTAGAGTGACTCGATTGGAGTGAAGGAAGTTTCCTCACACATAGGCTACTCTTTATCCTGGGAGTATGTTCGCTGGCAGAGGCTAGTGGAACTATGAAAATGCGAGCCAAGTTCAATGTTAATAATAAGCGTGAAAGTCGACTTCAGCGATAAAATAATTGAGAGAACAACAGGCGATATGCAGAGCATCAAGTGTGACACCGTGACACGACGTGTCAGTCCGGTGGACCATCGAGCACAATGCGGCCAGCTTCAATACAGGTATTAGAATATAGATTTTACTTGCTTCTGCCAGCGGCTTCGCTCGCGTGAAGTTCGGAAATTATCCCAAGGGAACATACTCCCAGGGTAAAAAATAGCCTTTGTGTTATTTCAGACTATAATCTAACTTTGTGCCAAATATCATCAAGTTATTTGTTAGTTCAAGTTTCATTTATCTTGTCAGCCGTTCTGACGTGATTGAGTAACATCCAATCTTTCGCATTTATAAAATTAGTTAGGATTTATTCTGATTTGTATATCCTCCTTTAATGAAGAAATGTCTTCACAAAATATTAGATAGCATATTTCTACGCGTGGGTCACACTGTTAACCAATCTATACAAAATTCCATCAGCACCCCTTGTTGCATCCCCTTATTAGCTAAATGGCGCACACGCATCGTTGCCGTGACTGCCCGCCATAAACGACACCCGTCACCCGGTATGTGACGGACGCTGTCACTGTCACGGGTATAGACTAGATAGAGGAATGGTGGCAATGTTTTTTTTAGGACTCTTTAGAATTGACTACAGCTGAGATCGCTTGAAATAAACGTTAAAAGTCGTCAAAACGGTGGAGTGTAATGTGCTAAACAATTTTAAAGAATATGTTAATTTTCGGCTCGTGGAATTCTACTATCAATGTCATTAGAGATAGGCCCATGACTGCGTCCCACGTATATTGCGAAGCTCTTGGTAACTAAATGTGCCAGCCGGTTGATTTTAGTAAAAATCTCCCCGGTGAAAGGTTTGGTGAAGTGAGCTGTCATTCTATTAATTGATGCTATGATTGACAGCTCACTTTGAGCTCCCTTCACCTAAGTTAGAACTGGCGGTGCCACTCTAAGATCATAACAAACCGTATGACTAAAGTTCCAAATGGTCCCCAGTCCACTATGGTCACCCTTCACTATCGTGCCGGACCCACCTTACGACCACCGTGGCATTGTTTGGCGCCTCTCAAATCATTAAACCACCACGCTTTGTGCCATGCAATTGTATCGAATAATACGGTGGGCCATTCAAATCGCATTCGATTAATGTCCGAATTCTATTCGATTATCGAATAATTTATAGTGCAGTGTTTGTAGATACACGTCACAATACGTGGGTGGGAGTGTTTAACAAAGAGTAGTAAATGTTGCCCATTTTCTTTGTCAATTACTGACGCCATAAAAGCGACGTGAAATTGTCAAATAATAGGATTTGGACATGTCGTTGAAGTGCGGGTTATATTTGAACAATCTGTTGTTCGTAGAGGACTACAATTGGAGACCCACAAACAACATCTCTCTTTTGACAAGGTTTCATTAAACTTGCAATGTTTGTTAGTTTGTTTAAAGACCGTAATATACCATGCCTGTAACTTGCACAAACGTATGCAAGTAGCTTGCTTGCCATTGTGCCATAGCAAGTACTCATTGGTGTACATGCCATAGTGCCATGCCTTGAATAGTTTTGTGCAAGATACAAGATCAAATCTTGTCAGCTCAATTAGAACCACTTCTTCTCATCCTACACAGATGAAATTTTACATTTTGGTTCAGTTCCGATGACAATTATTTTTTATGATAACTATGACCTGATCCTCCATCTAGGGTTGGGTCAGACGTAGTACTCCTCCACAATCAACTGCACAGACACGATTTTTTTCTTCTCTTTAGCGCGAAAAATCAAAAACTTATTTTTAAAATGTTTTGATTAAGTATTAATTGATTACTTATGCATTTGCTTGTGATGGTTGAAACTTTGTTTCAATGATCTGCTGAAGCCGATCGTATCTACCTGCTGAAGCTAAGAACAGGCTTTCAGGGCGCCCACACAAAACCGCGATGCGATGCGATACGACGCCGCAATCGCAGGAACTTTTACGTGCGAGCTCGCAGATATTCGCGATGCGTTGCGAATTCGCAGTTATGTGTGGGAGCCCTAAATGTCCATAAGTGGACTGCTATACTTACACTGTTGTGTTGGAACGGGACGCATATAGGAACCTAAAAGAAAAATAAACAAATAACGTTCCACTGACGACATTAACAAAAAAACTTTAGTAACTCAACTAATAGAGCAATAAACGGCACATGATGAAGTTCAGTAACTAACTGATAATTCAGAAGTTAGACCAACTGAAATAGTTACCGTATTGTTCGCGTGCCACACACGTAATGGTGGTGTGATTATCCGCCGGTAGGGGTGCGAGTTCATATAGAAGAATATCGATAGCTAGATATGTATTGTACAGATATGTTGCAATACGATCTCTCCATCTTTATTTTAAATCCATCCAAAGGTTGTCTTTAAAATATCGCTTTCTTTATTTATTTGGCTCACCGTCACCAGCAATTGAATACACATAAACAATGATATGAGACACATCAAATAAACTGTTAGACTATTGTACCAATTCCTTACAGGTAAACACAACATGCGTTACATTATTGTTGATTGATGCTGAACAATTTGCACAACACTTAAAACTAGAAGAGTTCTGAGTTACTCACCAAACATAATTATAACCTATAAGTAAGTTTTTAAAAATTAAATTAACTAAAATGATTTTACAAGTTTTTTTAATAATAGCTTTGCCTGCGATTCGTACGCGCATATCCCATTTTTTCCATTCTCGTAGGAATTTTTCGGGACGAATTGTACACCTAAACCTTCCTCATGAATAACCCTATATATTGGTGAAAACCGCATGAAAATCGGTGCAGTCGTTTTTGAGTTTAACGCGATCAGACAGACAAACAGACGCGGCGGAGGACTTTGTTTTATAATTTTTTTTTAAATTTATTTATATATAAAAACTTTATGCACTTATAGTAAAAACACTGTACAAAGGCGGGCTTAATGCCTTAGGCATTTTATACCACTCGACCTTAGGGTGGTGCAGAGACAACATGGCAGGTGCAACTTAAAGAAAAACTAAAAATAGAGAGAAGAAAAAAAATAAAAAACAACACGGCGTTATAAATACATAGATACATACATACACATAAACAAAGTTATTAAGAAAAACCGAATCCAACGAATTAACGCTGTGATGATTCTACCAACTTCTTGCGAATGTAGTGATACTTCTAAACTTACCAGTAAGTCAGAGTGCACATCGACAAGATCACTGCAGCAGTTCAATAATTAATTGCTTTTAGTGATAAGGCCACACAATGTAATGTTTTCTTTATCTATCTTTTCTGTAACTTATGCGATGTACCTACAAAACAAAGAGTATTCTATAGCTCGTAGCTAAGTAATAACAGCCGGCCGAGTACGGGTCGATCTTCAAGTTAAGCAACTCTTGCCGAGGTTGGTCGTTGGATGAGTGACCATCCGTTTCATACTGAGAGCCCTCTGTACCTCGTTTAAGCTGTTGGTTCTTGGCTTTCATTTGTAAATCTTTGACAGTTGTAACGGTAGCCAGAAGGCAGAAAATCTGAGACCTATCGTGTTTACCCAGTTACTGGGTAGTGAAATTCAGATAGGTAATCGCTCCTTGTTCAATACTGGTATTCAGCGGCATTCGGTTAGATTTCCAGCGACCCCAACATAGTTAGGTTAGAGACAGATTGTTAACATTGTGTGGATTTTTCGATAAATATGTTGATTTTGAATTTTGAGGAAGAGATGATAAATAATTCTGTTCGTTGGTCTAGTGGTCACAAATGCAACTGCCGTACTTTGGGTTCCGAAGCTCTATACTGTATGTAAAAACGGAATCCTTATAGGATCACTTAGTTGTAGTGTCTGTCCGTCTGTCACAGCCGTTTTTTATCCGAATCTACAAGACTCCGATTCAAGAAGATTCAGTTGAAATTTGGTATACATATAATCTTCTATGACCCAAACACAGACGTGTAACGAAAATAAACAAGTTTTGAAAATGGGATCACTTTGGGGGGGGGGGGGGGGCAAATTAGAAAAAAATAAAAAAGTTATTCCAACTGTACCGTGTGACATATCAAATGAAAGGGCGTATTGTGAGGGTTTCTAATATAGTTTTTTTAATATTTTTTAAATAATTGGTTTTGAAGTTATTCAAGAAAGTAAAAATGACCCATTCCACTCTTATCTAAAAATTTTGGAAAAATACATAGGATACTATAAATATACAATAATAGTTCTATAATATAATATACCTACAAAAATAATATTGCCTATAGATTACAGGAAAACCTATACTTGAACTCTATGGGTTGAAAGTAACAACACAGATTCGTTCGGAACCCTTTGCATGCGAATCCGACTCGCACTTGGCCGGTCTTTTTTGCTATTTCCGATTAGGAGATTTTCGGTAGAAATCCGGAGTCTGAAATTAGACCCGTTAATAATAAGGCTCAACTGCTCCAATTCACGCGGCTTAAACCTCGAAACGATACTAATGTTTAATGTTGCTGGGTTCATGGCAGCCCTATGCTAAAGATTCACCGAAAAATTACACCAATCACTCAAACTAGGGTAAAAAAAAGTTGGTGAAAAATGAAAAATTCCGTGTCACTATTTAACGAGCAGTGTCTGTCAGCGCCGCGGACTTTTTGTTTTTTTTAAATAAGGCAAACGCATCAGCTATTATGCCTAATGCGAGGGGCCATAGTTCGTGCACGGAATTGTATTTTTTTGTCAGTTGTTCTCTATGGTAGCAATATCGCTGATTCGCTGATAATGACTTAAACAAAATCGTTCATAAAGCATCTAACATTATGATAATATCTATTTTTATATAGGTGCTTACTTACTTATAATGTTAGGTTCATGCATTGCATAAATCAAATGAATATGATAAAGTAGGTATGTGTAAATATGTATGTGTAGGTATGAAAATAGGCATGATTTTACTTAGGTACCTACTAGTTTTTTCCAAACAGCTTCAAATATGCTGATTAATAAAATGGATGGTGTATAAATGTCAGTAGGTAGGTACCAAGATAAGACAAAATAGGTACTAAGATTAAGTATTAACTTGTATCGTCGATAGATGATTCATGTAGGTACTGGTGCACGTCGCCTGTAACGAAGTCGGTTCAAGACACCTTTTTCTTCCACTGCGCCCTATCAAACGTCACGCTATCTCGAACTAAATAGAAACGCATCAAACAAGTCCTACTCGGGCCTACTCCTAAATACAGTAGGTTCTTCAAAAGCGAAAAAAGACTTCTCCCATTTGTCTTTAAATTAATGTAGGTAATTCTCAACAATGTAGACTGGCCTCGTACCTCCCTACCTACCTACTTGTAGACTACGTTAATTAAAAAACTACAACGAATCAATAAACACAATTGATGTTCTCCTCATTAGTTTTATTAGCCATAAATTACCGATTGTTACAATGCTAATAGGTCATTCAAATTAAACGTATTCAATTTTAAATGTTGGTGTTTTTAATATCTATTAATTAATCATTGGGCAATATCTTTGTGTTTGATCAGCCAATTATTTCTCGTTTTATTACGTAATATATATAAGAGTAGGTTACCGTAATAAACCTGAGAAAAGATGCAATTTTTTTTTTATACCTAAATAGAAGTTTCATACCATAGTAGTGTTTACCATAGTGTGTTACAGTTGAAATAGGTACCTGCATAATTATATTGTTTTGTAAGCGTAGGTATACTACATCTATGGAACTATGAAGTAATTATACAAAAACGACACACCATTTCTCTATTCACCAACATATCCGATCGTTACACCCCAATAAACTGCTACTATAAAAATTATAAAACATCATCACGTTGACAAGTCAACAGCGACACTTTTACGTCGTAAAAATGGCCGTTTTTCTAAAAGCAATGAACTGTAAACTATCGAGCGTGTGATGGGGTGACCGAATAAAGATAATTATAACTGCAATAAAAACTATGTTATCTATTCCGATTGGTATCACCGACCTACAGGGTCGCGAGCAGGTGCAACCATTTATACCATAAATATGTCGGGCTACAACATATTTCGAGCCTCGGCTAGCATAGCTACATTATATTAGTACTACTAGGAACTGTCGTGGCTACATTCTGGTGTCGATACCAGTTTTTGTCGCGACTTTTCCCGCGGTTAGATACAGAGACTCGTTGCAGGCTGTTAAATCTTTTGAATAGTTCCCGAGTGAGAACATAGGTAAAAACTAGTTGATTGCTGTTTAAAATGACACTTAGCGGTGAAATTTGTTATTATTTTTGTATGGTACAATAACTGCGACACGATAAATTGTTAATTTACTTTAGTAAGAACACAGTGTGTCAAAAGACTGAGTGTTGAGCGTTGAATAGATACCATACTCCTAGAAAATCTCGCAACTGATTTGAGAATAGCATTCAGAGCTTTTCATGAATTTATGAATAATTTTTCTTTTGAATAAATGTGTTTTAGGTTTGATTTAAGTCCGCCATTGTACGTAAATTTTGAATAGGTAAGTACTTAAATAAATAAGGTGTAGGTACGTTTACCCCTTGAGTAAAGTTTAAAATCCGTGTTAGATATAGCTTTCTATTTATAGGTACTGGATAATAGGCTTCACCAAAAACCTATTTTCCTTGAATTAAACTAATTTAATTCCGACGCCATCTGGAAAACTTTCCCGCCAAAACCAAAAATGACAGATGATTTTTTTTATGTCACCTGCTTTAGAGGAGCGAAACGCAACAAATTACTAATGTTCGTTCAAGCTAAACTTTTATTGCTAGCGACGTGTGTCGCGAACAGAATGGCGTGTTAGAGGGGAAACATATTAGTAGCTGGACAGGGCAACTGTACAAGGGAATATTAAAAATGTATGAGTATCACTTACGTATGATAACATAAGGAGTAAATGGGGCTTCTTAAGTGGATTTTATGGATCAGGTTATAAATACAAATGTTTACTAAACGTGAGAGCTGAATAAGCCAACTTTAAGATTTGTCCTTTTTGCACTGTTATAGATTTTCCGATTTCTCAATGTAGATACCTATCTACCTAAGGCAGTTACAACTTACAGTACCTACGCATCATCCATCGTACTTTCTACTACAATTTGCAAATGATAAGATTCAATATTCCATGAAATTAGCATTAAGTAACTATTGGTACTATATTCACATTGCAGCAACAATACAATGTGTATTATATTTTCAAAAACCGTCAGAGACAAAGAATCAACTGATTACTAGTGCGGTGCGTGCGTCTAACAACAAAGAAATTAGTCGAGTTCACGGTACACTAGCGGTCGGACTAGGGGTGGCCGATTTAGCCGATTTATAACGCACGGCCGCTCAAACTGAATCGAGTGATTGGTGATGTCAATGTGGACGCACGCGGTCACACTCAGTCGGTGCGGTGAGAGAGCACCGTATCTAAATTTGTAAAGAAATAAGAAATTAAATCAACCCGTAGTTACATCTGTACCAATTTTAAGGAACGACACTCGACACCCAGTGTGTCATTACATGCCATAATGAACAGTACATTCTTAATTGCATGCCTATACTAGATTTGCCTAAGACAACTGTTACTAAACTGACTATAACTTAGAATCTTAAAGTAAGGTGCTTTAAAAAAGTTAGAGTGCTTCATAGTTTAGCCTATGCTTTGTTGTCTCAAGGTAGATTTGACGATAAAATGTATAATAAATATTATACATTTTTCAATTTATTTATGATAGTTAGGTACCAGTGCGGTAATTTGGTTTTTACAAACGAGTAGAAGAATGTATGTGTAATGTGTGTAATGCCCGAGACAAAGTCGAGGGCTTACCATAGTCATGAATTTGTAAAAACAAATTTCCGCACGTGTGTCATACAACGTTTTTCAACACATTTGCGAAAAAACAGTACATTAAAGGTAATGAAACACACTTTTAGTTTTTAGATATCAGTCGGAAAGTCGCAATAATCTTTGACGTTCCTTAGATATAAGAAAATAGCGCGAATTTGCAAATGGCGCCACGTGCGCATTGCGAAAATTAGAACTATATCTTTCGTGTCATTTTCTCATCTTCATCTACCTACACTAATATTATAAAGAGGAAAAAAAAATATGTTTGAGTGTATGTGTATGTTTGTAATGAACAAACTCAAAAACTACTGTGCCGATTTCGAAAATTCTTTCGCCATTGAAAAGCTACATTATCAGCGAGTAACATGGCAATCATTGTGACTGCCCAAATATTCGCAAAGTTACCGAAGTTAAGTATTTGGGTGTAGTAGTGGATAATAGACTAACCTGGTACCCTCATGTAGAGCAAGTTACCGCCAGAATTAGAAAGTTAAGTTGGTTGTTCAAAACCCTAAGACATGTTGCACCAGTGGTAAAAGCGAACAACCAAAGCCCGTCAAAAAAATTTACTCACACAAGTTTACCTTGCACTTGTACAATCTGTGCTCGGATACTGTATTCCGGTTTGGGGAGGTACAGCAAAGACCAAATTAATCCATCTAGAACGAGCACAACGCGCACTCCTAAAGATTATGCATTTTAAAAAGCTTAGATTTCCTACTGTGGACCTTTATCAGATCAGTGATGTACTCTCTGTCAGAAAGCTATTCATAGTTCGAACAGTATTAAAAAAGCACAAGTCTTTGCCCTTTAATGCGGGTATTACCGCGAAAAGAAGAAAGTTTAGCATAGCGGATATACCTTCAACTAAGACCAAATTTGCATGTAATCAATATAGTAAACGATCAGCTCAATTGTATAATAGAATAAATAAAAAGCTAAATATACACTCGAAAATAAAATATGATTGTCAAGAAACACTAGTTAAGTGGATAAAACCACTTACGTATGAGGACACAGAAGCATTGTTATAGTACGGAATTATTCACATACACACAGACACACACACCCACTTATACTGACACACACGCCCATACACACACACACAGACACACACACACACAGTCTTTAATATACTCTCTTTTTAAATTCTTATTTTGTTAAACTAGATTTAGTATTCTGAACTAAACTTTAACTTTAATTTTAAAATATTGTGTTAAGTATCACGCTATACAAAATAGGGAGGGGCGGAGTCTTCTACTACAGGCATTATTTGTCTAAAAGAAGATTCCGAACACAACAATTGTAAACCAATTATTTGACACAATAAATTTATTTTATTATTTTTTTTTTATTATTATAACATAGGCTATATTTTATCCCCGTATTCCTACGGGAATGGGAATTACGCGGGTGAAACCGCGTGACGTCCGCTAGTTAGTATTAAAGTTAGACAAACGTATTGATCAAAACGCTTCCAAGGAGGTTCGATCATTCAGTTTATTTATTCTAGTACCTAATGTGAAACTCTTTGGTGGAATTCTTCTGTTACAATTTTCAGTTTTTAAAACTATTAGGTATGCTGTTAGAGATAAAATATGTTTTATGATATTTGTCTAAGTCATATCCAGATTTTCCTATGCCAATGAAACCATGCGCAAGGAACGAACTCAATTAGAAGTAACACCACACAACATTGTACCTATCACAAGATTCAGTATTTTGTCATTTCACGGCAGAACTACTTATTCCAAATCAGAACAGTAATGGTTCAAAAGCAGTAGGTAACGACTTCCTAATCTAACAGAAGTGTCAAACAAAACTTTATATAAGTAGTTATTTTATCTATTTTATTACACTTTTAATTCCCCACACACAAAAGCTTAACGATCAAATTAACTAAGTCCATATTATAGTCCGCCAAATGTCATAAAACGTACCTATACAAATAGACAGCCGCATGTTTTCTTTAAGATATCAATCTTGAGAGCCCATTGGCCGCCGAATCCGCGCGAACCCCCACAGATAATGTTTGGAAGTATAAATGAGTTCGATATAGAAAGTTTTGCCATCAAATTAAGTGGAAATAACACTGCAGACTTCATGCTGACCATAAACCCTTAATATTATGTGATGAAGTTCATTTTCCTGTGGCTAGTTGTACAGATAGTTTGGTGGTTGTATCGGGTAGAACGACATACGCTGATAAAAGCGCGCCTCGGATAGGAAGCGCAATAAAGCATGTCAATAATTGGAAGGGATGCGCTACTGTTTGGTCGCCAAACTTCAACATGTTTCTATCTGATGACTTTGGGACTGGTGCAATTTTTTTTGGTCTAATTTAAAAGTGTTGTACTCAATTGAAATAAAAGAAATATTTCAAGGAAGTTCTAGAACATCATTGACGTGTAGACAAAGTTTTTAATTAAATTTCCTGTTTTTTTTTCTCTTTAGAGTTAAAATGGTAATAACTTGATTATTTCTATACTCTGATTCTGCTCTTATCTTATAGGTTTCACATCATATTTCAATCTAGATCGAGATTTGATCTCTGCAAAAAATACCAAGTGTCTACTACTCCGAAAAAAATGGACACTTAAACTTTACTAAGTTGATGATCTGTTAAAAAGATTCACAACCTTTTTAAGGTGATTTTACCTCAATTATTAATTTATTTACTTTACTACACATTTTATCTGTGAAGTCCTATACTTATAAAAGAAAAACAACTCTCCTTGAGTATCCCAGTATGAACACGAACAAAACCCAAAAGACAAGGGGAGTAGTCAGAGTCTTCACTCTGTAATTTATGACATTTACCAATTTGTAGCAGTCGTATTAAAACGGACGTAAACTGTTGAATGGCCCGAAAAATAGGGTGGCTTCCCTTGCATAGTTTAATATAACATTGTTTGTGCATTTATTATTGTATGGCTTTGGTGATTTCTTTTTTTATCTGAAAGATGACAGTGTTGACAACTCACGTAAAAAAACGTAAAAAATAATAATTATGAAATAAAAATCGAAACGTAAGTTTTATCAAAAGTCAAAAGTCAAAAAAAAGTCAAAACGTTTATTTCAATTAGGCCATTAAACGGCACTTTTGAACGTCATCGTTTACAGTTCAGTAAAAATAATAGAATTACATTAATAAAGTGACTCTACTGTCCATTCGGAAAGGTAGATTCTTATGGAGAAGAACGGACAAGAAACTCCATAGTTTCCTCATTGAAATAGGTCCACCAGGAAAACACGGTCCTATCACGACAGTCCTAACGATATCCTAGAGAGGGTACCAGAACGACTAAGACTTTTTAGCATTAACAAGTAAAAAACCATTTAACTGACTAAACCTGTAGGTAAGTAGGTACTCATGTAGATATTATGAGTATTTAAATAGCCCTCTAATTATACTTAATTATGATAAACAGTTTTTTACGATCATATACGAACTAATTAGTATGCGAAAGACTCAGTCAACCTCATCTAATAGTTTTATCACAGAATAAAAAACGAAGTACCTACCTACTTGCCTGTTCTACTTAGGTAACAGGACTTAAAATATAAATAAGCTTCCCTGCTGAGCTTTATTTCAGGTGCTTCCCAAGAAAACTGTACTTGGAATTTTCTGGCAAAGAGCAGCCCGTGGTCGATATTTGTTCCCGGTTGGCCCGTTGCCCCTTATACTTAAGACTTACACATATCTCGCGAAACCTGAGTACCTGCCCTAACCCGGTAGACAGTTTTTTTTATTTACTTTAGAATGGGAAATTATCAAATGACTTCTTCTGCTCTGGTGGAGTGAAAGAAAGTGTCAGACTCTTACTGACTAAAACCCATCCGTGTTCCTCCTAATACCTACCCTGCGTTACATTTTATATAATATCATTGGCCGTTTACTATAGGTACTGAAATCTCTTTGAGGCGCGCGTGGCACACAACACGTTGTCGGTCAACCCGAGCCTGGTTCTGATCTGATCGAACGACGAGCAGGCCCGCGCTTACGGCGGTGGCCGGGAATCGCCTTGCGGCTCCCGATGCCCGGAGCGTCTTTTTCTCTGCCGGAGGATACTGTAAACATGTCGAAGTGAAGGCTTGGGTGATCACGAGGTGAGCCGTCAATCCATATACCTAATCAAGATGGAATGACAGCTCACTTTGTGATCACTTCACCCAAGCCTTTTCACTTCGACATGTTTACAGAATCTACAACATAGCCACAACTCACACTCAGAAAATAATACAATTCATTGTCATTATGTACTATATTACTTACCTATATATCTTCTTAACTTGCTTTTTTACTTAAATCAATACAACTTGTGCAAAAAGCTCTTCTCCTTATCCATCAGCCAAGTCAGCCAGAAGCGGAATTTGCAATTTCGTATAAGTAGTACCCACCTACTGAAATCAATACAATAAAAAGCAAACGAAAATCGAACCCCATTCACTAATTGCATTGCCTAAACAGTAAAGTGTCGGGTTATAAACCAAATTATAACGCACCATAACCTCCGCGACAATTCACTCGTGTAATGGCGCCAAAATTTTGGCGGGAGTTCACCGATGGGCGATGGCAACGGCAACACTCCACACAGCCAGACGTTTTAACTAATACCAAGAGCGTTAATGGTGGGTGAACAATAAAATACATTTATGCATTTTTATTAATGCCTCGACAGCTATCTATAGCATTAACTATGAATGAGATGTTTTAATATTCGTGATTCCAAGTACCTACAACATGATCGCAATGAAAATAATTCCTATTTTTGCATACCTATTTTCCTTTGAGGTTTTTTCTTCGGGATCTGATCTTTCACCATCTTCATAAGATTTTTCTTTTCCGAGTGGATATAGAGTTTTTAATGTACTTAAGCAGATGCTTTATACTCAGACAAAAATAAAGGTGAAAAAAAACATGCTGTCAAAAATCTTTCATACTTCACTTTAAAGTGTTTCATTCTTTCATACAAAAAAATAAATGTAATAAAAACAAAAAAATATAAAACTAAATAAAAATCAAGAAAATGTGCTGGGTAGGTTGGGCAATGGCATTTTCTCTGCTTTCGTACATTTTCATGGTACCAACAGCGCAGCCACAGAAAACATGACGTAGACCCAGTTTTTGCATTTTTACAACTTGGAGGTGGTTGATAAAATCGATGAAGCAGAGAATAGATGAAATTAGAAACATAATCTATAATCTGCAGGAGTGTGTATTGTAAGTTACTTGCCTTAAAACTTTATTTTGTATGAAATAAAATCATCAAATTCATCATTAATATATTAATCACCTCTGCCAAAAGCACAAAAAAACCTTTAGCCTCCAGTCAAATAGGTTCAGAAAAATAGGTATTTTTCTGTTCCCTTCTTCTTATCATGTGTGTAGGTATATAAACTGTTAAATAAAAAATAAATAGGGTATCGTATAACCCAGTTACTGGATTGTAGTTGTACCTAGACGTCAGAATATAGGCAGTCACCCCATTTAAAATAGTGCACTGGTAATGAGCTGCATTCGTTTAGACTGGAAGCCGACCCCGACATAGTTTCAAAAAGGCTGGGCAGATTGTCCTACTGATAATCAACTGTAAATGCTCCGACTGGAAACTCCTAAACCTAAGGCTACAAAGTTTCAAAGCTCTCAGAATATTATAAAACGAAAACATTGTGTCCATTTACCTAGCGGTTCAGGGTCGGGTCTGGCAAATATTATTTGAAACTATATTGATTTTTATTTTCCTTGTCGGTTCCAGTTAATTAGTTAACTTACTAATTTTATGCACCAAAACCTTACCAAATGAACCTCTACCTACCACCCATCATAATCTAGCCTGAATTCGATGCAATATTTTATAATCTTCCATTCTACCATGATACCTTACATTATGCATAATTACCATATTAACGTGACCATTTTTTTTATTTCAGAACCTATCTTAACTCAAAACTAGAAAACAGCCATCTGTCGTCTGATTCTTCAAAAGACCTTGGGAAATGTCCATGTGCCGTATAAAGTATGCGAAGAAAAGTAAAAAATAAAATTAAGTTCGTCTCTTTGAATTTGTATTTTATTTTGTCCTTCTCTTATTTAAAATAACGGCCTAACAAAACGTCCTGTTAGCAAAAGGATCTATTTGCAAATCTTTCTATTAGAAGAACGTCCTAAAAACAAACGTCCTCTTACCCTAAACGCATATACCGTCTCCGTACCGTCATCGTAGGTAAAAACAAGAGGATGGGAAAAGTCATACCACCCAAATGTAAGATTTTTAAATTTTACTAATACCTACCTACAGTTTTTTTTTTCACGACCTACTTATGTGCCTCTGTAATAATTCGTAACGATTAGGAAGGCTAAATTATATTTATCTATATAATCTCCTCTGTCTCTGGGAACAGATTTCTAGTCCAGAGTTTTAGGAAATAGGGACTAACTCAATCATTCCGTTTCCGTACGTGCTTACCTCCTTTTATCTGAGCCAGGCGTGAGTATAAAAAATCGAATTGTCAAATTGTCAAAATTATGACAGCAGCGTAGAACGCAATAATTTATATTCCTATAGTCATAATGTAAGCTTTGATTGTCTCTTTTTAACTCAAAAACATGACTGAAACTCAGACATTGGGTATTGAAACGCTGCACGCTGGCCACAGAAGCAGATGACAGTGACATATATGACAACTATGACTAGTGCTAATTGACAGTTGACATTCGGCCTCTGCTGTTTATTTTGCATCTTTGCAATGTGTATTTTTCCAGTTTGTTACAATTTGTTACTAAATATTTAGAAGTGTAAGAGTACTGGTGATCTCAATTTATCGGTATCAATACTACGACGACAAAATGAATATCTAAAATAATAAAAATATAAGCTGAATGTTGCATAAAAGTGCGCAAGTAAAGCGCGGGAAGAGATTTTAAGTGTTTAGTGGCTATTTTATGTGAATTTTAAGGATAATGGCTGCACAAATGGAGATATCTGACGACGACGACAGTTTCAGTGGACCTGGATGCTCCAATATTGTAAAACAGGACACTTTTGATGATGCAGTTGCAATCAGCAGTGATGAAGAATTTAACAATATTGTGACCGAATCTCCTATACTATCAGACGATGAAGAGTACCCTGAAGTGATTATGAAGAAAAACAAGGCGATAAAGTCATTATTTCCGTCAAAAAATAAGCAAGGAGGTATCAAAAAGAATGAGAATAAGAAGTTTCCTGTGAAAGCTTTGTTTCCTCAGAAGCAGAATGTAAATGTAACTGTAGCTAAACCTCTAAAGACAAGACCTCCCATAGAGCCGCCGAAGGAAGTTTTTAGAAGGATGATTGAAGGTGTTAATGTTATGCTGCCCGTGAATCCTTATGGCAGTCAGGTGGCGTTGATGTCCAAGGTGATTAATATCTACTTTTGTACTATAAATAGGATAATTGTTGTAATTGTGAGCCAGTATATATATATTCAAGTTTGAAGAGTTGTTAGATTATGCAATTCCTGCACTCAAGAGCAAGGTACCCATGCAATTGCACCTATAATAATGTCAACACACTTCGATTTACAAGCTTAACCCTACACTAATTATATTTTTGACTGGTCTGTTGGTCGAGTGGTTAGTGAGCCTGACTGCTAAACCGGAGGTTGTGGGTTTGATTCCCACCCAGGACAAATCTTTGTGTGATGAGCATGATCATTTGTTCTGTGTCTGGGTGTAATTTGTCTATAATATGTATGTATTTAGAAATATATAAGTATGTTTATCAGTTGTCTGGTTGTCACTAGGCAGAGCCTGTGCTATGCACAGGCTCTGCCTAGTTTAGGATCAGATGACTGTGTGTGAGTTGTCCCAAGATATTATATTATATTTGTTTACAAATCTGACCATCATAATATCTCACTTTTAAACTATAAGTCTCTGGGTATCATCAATCTACTAATGCCAGGTTTCTGAAGTTTTTATGTCCCCATTATCGTTATTTGTCATAACGCCTTTGGTTGGTTAGTGGTTAACGGACAGATAAACAGCTGAAAGAGTATCTCAGAAACTGGATATAAGTATATCAATTTACCCTAGTGTTCCCACTGTTGAGACACAGATCTCATCTTGGATGATTTTTTTACTCGACTCGAGTACTCCCTCAAGGATTAGCCAATAGAACACTCAAATTTCTACATGTTTTTTAAAGGCCGATGTAATAGAGATCAAGCCTTTTACCATCAAAATGAATTTACCTAGCTTTTTATTATAACTCCATACCTATATTAGGGTAGGCTTCTAGTTTATTTGGATGCAGGTGAAAGACCTTGCAGTTATTGAACACATTCGGTGCCCAGAACTCAGCATATGGGTCGAACAATAATTTGTTTGTGTGCCTACTACTCGGCAGCCGAGTCTCGTTATATGTAGCGACGACTCGTGGGCACTCAAACAAATTATTGTTCGACCCATATGCTGAGTTCTGGGCACCAAAAGTGTTATTAAGAGCCTTTTACCATCAACTGGCCTTAAACTCAGCCCTTCTACAGAGAAATTCCACATGGAAAAAGCATAAATCATAGTTAGCTTAACGCAGAAAGTGAACTATTGAAATTGAAAACACTAAATTTCAACAGATCATAAGCGGTATCAAGAAAGGAGAAAACTGCATACTGGAGAGCCCCACGGGATCTGGGAAGACGCTGGCTTTACTCTGTGGAGCCCTGGCTTGGCAACAACATGAACAAAGTAAGTTATTTTTATTATAACTTTTACTAGTTAATTTTTTTTATTTATTTTCTTCAGGTTAACCAACAATTGTTTACAGCAGTACATTAGCAGGTTGTTATTTATAATAGAATACAATTGCGGGTGCAACAATTAATTATAGGTTAACACCGCTAGCACAAAAAACACTGGTAAAACCATTAATTATTAAATTACATTAAATTACAATAGATTAATTAAAATATAAGTGAATATAATGTGAAAATCAAATTAATAACTTAGAACAACAAGCAACAAGATAACTTAGAGCAACAAGATAAAAAAATAATAATAATAATAATTGATTTGAAATTACATTATAAATTAGACTAAAATAAATTAAGTTACGTTGACAAAATTAAATGACTTCATTCGAAGTCATGGCAATGTTAATCAATGTTGACTTCGAGTCAATGACGTCATGTACGATAAGTGCATTGTGTTATGTTCTGCAACCAAATAATAATTTTTCATTGGAGGGTTCTTTACGAATGTCGTTAACATGTTAGGTAGGTATCAAACTACTTACGAGGAAAAATGGATCCGAATTCCATTCCATTTTAAAATATTCGTAATAAATCACGTAGGTACTTACCTACCTATACCTAAGTTAAAATACGAATCGCATAGGTACCTGCAGGTTAGTGCACAAACCAATCGCCTTTTTTTGCTAGGATTCTTATAATTAAAAATATTTGTAAAAACAGCCCATTTAATTAATGAGAACAATGAAGAATGAAGGGAATCAAAAGTAATGTTTAAAATTTTGAGAAAAAAATCCCTACCACGGTACGTAAGCCTCGGTGGGTGAGTCCGACACGCTCTTAACTACTTAAAAAAAAAAATTTTTTTTTGGGATTGTAATAATTAATTGTAACCAAATGTGATAAGTATTACAAACATGTTCAGACAAGTCGTACCTACACTACACTTGTTATCTACTACTTAGGTATTAACTTACGTATCTATTATGTTATAAACTTATGCGGCCGGAAGCCGGGATTCGATGTTTGCGCTAATTTTAAGTACATTGCCGGGTCCAAAATTTTTGAAGGAGATGAAATTTGATGAAATTTTCTTTACTTCTAATAAGAGAAACCTCATGAAGTTTCCTTAGTTCCATAAAGGAACCTTGGGCAGCCGGCAGCCGCAAATGCAAGGTTAAAAAGAAAGAAAGAAATAAATAAAGAAAAATGTTTATTTGGGACTCGCACAAGACAAAAAAAAACCAGTAAAATAACAGGCCAAAATGGTCAAAATGGCCAGGTTCGCAGTCTGGGTTCGCCAATGCTGACTAACAGACAGATGTGTTGCTGCAGAGTTTGTTGCGCTACTTATTCTTTCTAGCTGACATACTTGGAAGTGGTGACGGGCGGGCGTTTTAGGGACTACCTTTGGTAATTACTTACGTTAAAAACCGTTGATCCTGAGCCTAATTTGAATAAACGATTTTTGCTATTTTAATGCAATTGCGCAACAGCCCTAACAAAAACTTTACGAACTACGATTTATTCAAACAATACTGTCCTCCTAGCAAATATTGCCTTAGAACTGTAAAAAGCGACAATTGATCACAAGTGTTTGCGTGCATCCAAGTCTTGTAGGCCGTAGCTCACAAATAAATCACGGCTGACTGTCGCACGACAAAATCGTACAGCCTAACACGAAAATTGCGCTTCCTCGATATCGAATGAATTTGTTGCATGCGATCGCGTTCCGAAGGATAGAGATGTAGCTGCTATTTTAAGACGTTATATAATTTTTGAATTAGGAAGGGAAGGATTCTTTTTTAATTTGTGGTCTATCTATGCCTTCTTCGACTTGCACTTTGGGGTATTCGAGTTAGATTAGTTTTTTTTTCAGCCAGTGTAAAAAATTAAATCGTTCTGAGTGTCTTTCGTATTATGTGATCTGTTTCGCATTTATTTGAGTTGGTTTTATCCTTGAACTTTCTGAATGCAGTTTTACCTGATTACCTACTAACTAGGAAAAAATGTTTCTTTTGAGTAAAAGTTGGTTTAACCAAATCAATATAAAGTACTTCCCCTCCAGACCCCTTCAACTTTTCACCCTGTACGACGTACGTAGCTTCTAAGATTCTACAAAATCGTCACATACAAATCATCCAAACTTACGCCAAAATATTCACGAACAAACCTACTCGAAGGATCGCAAGTCATTGTGATGCAGTTTTACACTGAAACTTGTACACACTCGAACTTTGTCGATACACCGAAACATTTCGTCAATTTTCGACACGGAAGTCGGCGAAATTCGAAGAGTTACATCATCGAAACTCTTCGGGCGAAATACTGAATTGGAAATTTCAACATCGAACTCGAGGGGTCCGTATTGCGCAGTTAAACCCGGGAAACTTTAATTGCGTAATACTTAAAACTTAGGTACCTTTGGTTTATGTTGTCCTAGTACCCTTGGGGGAGTTATTGTTTTCAAAGTTTCCTTTTTGCGAAATATTTTAGGGAGAAGATTGTTTAAAAGAAACGAGGAAATATTACTTCATAAACAGGGTAAAATTAGTAAGAATTACGATTGAAAAGCGTTTCGTAACTTCCGTGTTCTCTTTCGTAAACATTCGATTTCCTACTTCCTTATTTTGGTTTTATTTCTTTTATTGTTGAGGTACTTCGACCGCATCGTAAGTGACCACTGGGCCATAGTCTCCAAAAAGTGAATGCATTTATTTAAAATAAACCATTTACAGGCTTGAATTGTCAAAGTCAGTCAATTAAAAACATGAAGCTATTTGCACGTTCCAAAGCGTAGATCTCTACGGAGAACACGCAAGAAACTCCACGGACAGTCTTTCAAACCATTTTAAGTTTTACAAAAATCCTGGTTACATTAACCTTGTTGCTTCTTTATGTGCGAAAAATGTAAAGAAAGAAATAACAATTCTAAGTATCAAATATTAAAAAAGCCAGTGGCAGCTAAGAGACCAGTCTCCGCTGATGGCGCCCATTTACGAACATGACGCGTGAATCAGCACCATTCAGCTCAACCATTTTGAAGGGAAGTGAATGATCCGATACACACACCACCAGGGATGGACGGCACCACAGAGGCGGCGTAGGAAGAGGAAGACCTAGGTGCCTACTGTAGGGTCTGGTTCGAAAAAGCTCGGGAAAAGAATACCTGGAAGGATTTGGAGGCCACCTTTGCCAAGCAGCGGATCAGCATAATCCTTACTAATATTATAAATGCGAAAGTAACTCTGTCTATCTGCCTGTCGCGCTTTCACGCCAAAACTACTGTACCGATTTAAACGAAATTTGGTATACAGATAGTCTAGAGCCTGAGAAAGGGCATAGACTGCGGAAAAAGGGGAAGGGGGGCATGAAAAGTTGTATGGAAGTATCGTAATTTTTAGAGCTAAAAGCTTGAAACTTATTTTTTAGGCTGTTGATACGATATAAATAAATATGACATTCAAAGTTCATTTATACGTATGTGTCTTATTTGTAAAATAATTAGCCTAAATAATTAAAAATGCTACCCAAAGACACTATTCCACGCGGACGAAATCGCGGGCACAGCTAATAATAAGATATATTAAGACATACTACCAGTCATTACTAAAACTATAATGAACTCCTTGCAGAGTTTATTTATAGTTTAACCAATAAATGATTAGTAAGCCCTACCATCAAAATTTCAATGCTCAACAGCTAAGTGACTAATTGCTTAGCATTATAATATTTAATTAATACATGCTTACATTAATACAAAGGTGGTACAAAACGGTCACATTTTTTCTCATAATTTAATTTATTATTACCTTGAAAACTGCGGTGTGGGACCATTATCTATTTCTATGGGCAATTTTATTTCTTATTCCGTACAGGTATCAATTTATTGATGTTTCATACGTAATGGCTTGTTAAGTGGGCTCGATAATTTCGCACCAGTCATGTCTACAAGTTTTTTGTCTTTGCCAACAGAGATGTAATCTATGAAATGTGTTGCCATTATAATCGCCATTAAATTCAATAAGTCATAATGGTCATTATAAGCCGACAGTGTAGACCCATCTTAGTTCAAGCTGCATTTTTTTTTGTGTGGCAACTTTATCTCGAATTTTTGTTGGTGTGGGTAATAAAGAGACGTGGAAATGGCAAGCATTTATATTGTCTTTTTTCTAAAGAGTGTTGCGGTGTACTGTTGGGATATTGTGTTATTTTAATTTCAGTTTTATAACAGCCCTTGAACGCAGCTAGCAGCTAAAAAGGCCTAAGCTGTGATCAATGAATTAGTTATGGTATAGATAGGCGATGGCATCATATCTGACTTAATGCATGAAATAGGCCTAAGTCTTGTCTTTCTCCTGCTCGTTATGAAGGAAGTGGTTTTCCGATTGATTTCCTTACGAAATATAAAAAAATGTTTCCCCGGGCTCGTCAAGGATCAATGTCTATGCACTTTTCTGGTTGTCGCCACTTTTGATTCTCATAAGATTCACATAAGAGACAGTGGCGGTTTAAACCCCCTAAAAAAAATATCAAGTCATAAACTCTGTCTGACATCACTTTTTCAGCCATACAAATCTACTTAGTTGTCTATATCTTATCTGTTGTCTTCATAAATTGTAATAAATGACGATAAAACGTTGCAATCTCTAGCCTATCGGTCATCGTCGGCTTAATTCACATAAACAAAAAAAAATCCAAGTACGATAAAATTTCGAAACAATTTGGTTGACATTTTAAAACACCCCAGACGTTTGGTGAGAACCGTCGACCGCCGGGCATATGGTTTTGGCGGGCGACAGACTCCACTAGCATTTTTGGTCACGAAAATTTCGCGCCCAATTTTCTTCGTGTCAGAGTTTTTGACGGCTCAATCGCGGCTCCACCAGCGCACCGAACACGGAAGTCTGAGGAAAACTTTTGACAGCTCCATGAATTCGGCAACCGGCTGCATTATGACAACACAATGACTTATGCCATCATGTTTTGTTTTTTTTGTCTTGTGTTTTAATGGCTTTACAGTTTGTTCGTCATCAATCACGCCGATGTTTGCGGTATCAACGAATTTGCAGTACATCCCTCCACCCCTATCGCATTCAGGCTGCGACACCTAAAAAGCTATCTTAATCCAGAACGCATCAATTACCCGCTCGTCCCAAACCGCGCGCGCCGTGACACGCCGCCGCCCCTAAACATGTCTTTGAATTTCGTCTCTCCCTTCTCCGAACCTCTCCCTTTACTTTTTTCCCGCAGTTTTTTTCGTTCCGCGTAGCTGGCAACCCTTTTGCTAAATTGAATTAGAATTCTGAATCTGCGACGCGTTTTCTCCGAACCGTTGTCACACGACTGAACTAAATCCAACCGGGTCGTAAAGATATGAAAAATATGTTTTGTGTTATAACGCTGGAACTGGTACAATTTTCTCTAGGACTTTATTGTTGAATTGATTACAATTTCAGACGCTACAAATATTTATGCGAATATGAATACATTGGACACAATATTTCCCACTCCCGACGCAACCTTTTATGCCAGTGTTAACATAAACTTAGTCGTATATGACGTAATCAAAGCTTTATTGCAGCGAACATGTGATTACATCGAATAAAATCCAGCCAGAGCTATCCGCTGGATGCTCAATATGGCAGGTTTATTTTTGCTTAATCTCGATCTTAATGTCTGCTTGGGACGTCGTCGGTCGGTAGAGCTCGCTCTATTCCGGCACACCTCTCCCGGTGCCGCCGCCTGCATAAATCGGCCTCCGCAGTTGCTTACTCTCAATCTTAATGTCAATTAGCCTAATTTGCATCGCCAGGGCCGCACAGGACCGGTGGGAAAGCAGCCGGCGCGTCGAGGACACGGCGCGGAATAAAAACGTTGTAGTTGGACTTGTTTTGTTCATAATATTGTAACTTTATGATTTTATGCGTAAGTTCGTGATGTGGGTGTGGTGCGGCGGTGTGCGCGTGGGCCAGCCCTGCTCGCCGGTTATCACCCAGCATCGGTTACCTCCCGCGTCGCGTTAATTCCCGGCAAGGGTTGCCGCCGATGTCGTCTCCTCGTAAACTTTATTTACGACGCCGCCGCCCGATTATTGCCACGACGTCGCTCTTCGCCGGTTCATTTGCATAGAAATTTATACGCGGTGGATGATTCCCTCCGTTCGTTCGTTTCCGGGTGTTCGATAGCTAGGGTGTCGTAGGCCTTCAGGATTGGTATATTGATCGCTATGTTTATTGCATTGAATGGTAGAGGATCGAGTGCCAATTACGGCGTACAGTGCCTAGTAACCTAGATTGTGAGCTTTATATATGTATGTTGTCTAGTAGTTTTTGTTTCAGAATAGTTTGATGGGATGGAAACTCTGATTGCACTTGACATATTTCTGTGACTGATTTTTCGAAAAATCAACATGTGACGTCACCAGTCACTTTTTTGTTTATCCTGGTGTCTTTCTACGGTAACACTTTTTTTGATTTTTGCGAATTATAAGTTACTTCGCCTTCATCTATTTAAAGACATTCCGAATAAGAACTGTTTGTTGAACACGGTTCGTCATCCGTTATCTAGGTGAGTTCCAGTCATTGTACCTAGGGTTATGCAAAGGTACAGTAAAACAAGTGCTTATTTGGTTCTGCGTCTGCCGAGTGCGTCTGCTTCAAGTAAAATGGTCAGAATCACCCAGACCACACCGATAGATGATGGAATGGGAACTCTGATTGCACTTGACATATTTCTGTGACCAATTTTTAGAAAAATCAACATGTGAAGTGATCCAGTCACCAGTCACTTTTTTGTTTTTCCTTTTATTTTCGAAAACTTCGCCTTCGTCTATTTAAAGACATTCCGAATAAGAACTGTTTTTTGAACACGGTTCGTCATCCGTTATCTAGGTGAGTTCCAGTCATTGTACCTACCAGTATTTGGTTCTGCCTCTGCCGAGTGCGTCTGCTTCAAGTAAAATGGTCAGAATCACCCACACCACACCGATAGCTGTCAGATATTAGGGTCAGGTTTAAGTCTTCATGGTTCATGACTGTTTTTATCTACTAATTTGCCACGATGAGTCATTACTAACGATGAGTACGTACTTATAGAATACCTTTAGTCTTATTGTAGAAACATCCTCAATAAAAGACACGCAGCAAGGACTTGCATACATAAATACACTTCTCGAGCTTAAACAACTCACTGACATCAAATTGTTTCTATTCCCCATAAAAATATTACTACAATTAATTCGATTAAAACAAAACCTACCTACTGCTCACTCAAAGTTTAAACCTATGCTATTTTCACATTCTCATTACTAAAAGTGATGAAAAGGTGATAGAATGAATAACATAGAAAACGAACACCAAACCACGTAAAATAATGCATACGCATACAGGGGGGCTACTCTCTAAGCCCGAAGTCCGTAGTTTCGGGCTTAGTTGCGGGCGTATTCTACCCCGTATCACCAAACCAGCCACTAAGAATTGTTCTAAATATTATTCTTTCTTTCTTTCTTTCTAATTAGTGACAATACGATTTGACAGTAAATGTCAAACTAAGAATGAATGACAACACGATTTGACAGTAACTTTCAAACTAGAAATGAATGACAACACGTGTGTCAACATGTGTTGTCATTAATTATTATTTTTGGTTTGGTGATACGGACTAGAATAAGCTCGCAACTAAGCCCGAAACTACGGACTTCGGGTTTAGAGAGTAGCCCCCCTGTTCTGTCACGTTGACCTCGCTTGTTAACGAAAAGAAGCGAGAACACAGAAACATGGCTTAAAAGCCCAGTAACAAGCGACAACACATTCAGAAACCCTTCTGCCTTTTGTCGAGCTCAGACAAAAAAACCTAGTTTTCTCTCTTAATGCTATGTAAACATATGGGGCTGAAACATCCCATTACAGCCGAGGCGGTGTCGGCCCCAGTATGTTAATAGATGTCGAAACACAGCGTTTTTCCAACCCGAACCATATCTTGTCCTAACGATAAATACGGGCTGTGGGCGATGCGGCGAGTTGAAGTGCGCCGATTGATTTGGAAATTATTTATTCGATGTGAGAGAGTTAGACCGTTTTACGTTGTGGCGTAATTTGGGAAAAGGTCTATGTAAGGATTGAGACTGTAACCAGATGGAATATTGTACACTAAAAATACTTACCTACACAATTCTTTGACAGCAACGATATCTACAAGACAATCCTTCTTAACCTGTCTTTCCTTTACCAGACTGAAATAACCTAGAAACCTTAATTCCAGAAGTTGTATGACTGCTGGTATTGTAAAGTGAAAATGTATGTGAGATTGTGTGTTTGTGCAAACGGCAATAGAATTCTGGCGGTTATTGCTGACTACTCATGTTATTAAAAGCGTAGTAATTAGCTAAAGCATTATATTCGGGGTGCTGACTCGATAGGGTATAGAAAATAATTAATTTGAATAATGAATTGTCTCAATAGTTACATTTTGAAGTTAAGTTTAGATACCAACTATTTTTAACCGACTTCAAAAAAGGAGGAGGTTCTGAATTCGACTGTTTTTTTTTTATTCAGCTTTTGTAGCTCTAGTATTAAGTATTTCGGGTAAAAGTTTTACTTATATGATAAGTTTTTACTTACCATAATTTTTATTGCTCCAATGCTGCCTATCAAATGTAGGTAATAAATTAAATTAATGAAGATTTATTCTCAGTTTTTGCTTTTTGATTAATGGACTTCTGGGGCGTGACAACCTCTCCATACACCAAAGACAATACTGCTTTATACTTTTTATACTAAGCTACCGTTAATAGGTACCAATGAGCTGTTTAGTCTACCGATTAAATCGAAGCTTAGTCTTCCATAGCGAATGAATAGATTCTCGATATAATATTAACGCAGTTCAAGTACTATTAGGAGTTAAACAGAGTAACTTAGCGGAAAGTGATCTTAGAATTGAAGTATAGCTACGTCTTGGTACTTTACGTTGTCTATTGTACTTGAAATTTAATACTATCTTACAAATAATACAGCGGGAGTACTTAGTAAATATCTTATCGTATTGAACTGTAATATTCATCATCGTAGAACTTACTAGGCTACCGCCCTGGCTTCGCACGGGTGCAATTTATTATTATACACAAAACTTCCTCGTTTATCTGTCTTTCTATTAGTAAACATCGTAGCAAAATTTGTTGTTTGATTTAGAAGAACTAAGCCAAAGAACAGACAGAGGCAGACAATTTACACACAAACAGCTAATTTTAGTACTGCACGTCTAACTGACGAATATTCTATAATACAATTTAGATTAACAAAAAAAATTGGACTTGTATTTTTTCTTTTGTCACGTAAACAAGTAATGACGACGATACAGTGCATTTGAATTTTGCGTGACGTCACGTTTACGTAAAAAGTTTACTAGGTACCTACTTTTTACCTAAAAGTGACGTAACACGCCCCCACTCCTGAACTTGATGCGTTTTATCTTTGTCAATTTGATTGATTTGATAAAGCTAAAAATATGTGCCCAATATGTTTTGATAATCTAAATATAATTATAAAGTAAAATAAAAATAGAAGAGTGGTCACACCCTTCTATTTTTATTCTATTTTATAATTGGGCTACCCTTCTATTTTTATTCTATTTTATATTTTTAAAATGTGCAGTCTTTTCCTTCAAAAGCTATATTTTACATACAACCATATTTTTACCCAGAAAAATGAAGAAAAAGTCAAAGTCAAACCGCGCACCACAGTCAGTCGCATCGACCTCCATAGTTTAATCGCGCACGGAAGTCGCTCCATGCCGTGACAATAAAAGGGGTAGGCAAATTTTGAATATTTAAACATGCATTTACTTTGTGAACCGTAGAATAAAAATAAAAATCCTTCGATTACAACCGATGGTAACGTTCGATAGTATTTTACGTGACTTCCGTTATAAATTTCCCTGCCTTCCCTTCGACTTCTCCATTGAATTTATCGATAGCTGTAAACGTTATCTCTGCTGCTTGATCTTTATCTATGTTAGTGTATTTAAAAATATGTCTTGAGCTTCATCCTCAGGCTTCCAGAAAGTTCTTTGACTCTTCGTTATTCTTTCTTGTCGGTTATTGCAAGTTTGGTTGTATATAGAGCTTCTATTTTTGGAGAATCTACCAATACATGAAAAGCTTTATTGAATTCTTAATATAGATCCGAGACTGCAAAAGACGCTTTAAGACAATCTTATCTGCTTTCGTCAGAAAATCTTTGAGTAAATCTATGTTTTTCTGCTACAGTGTTTTAAGTAGGAATGATTCAAGTACAAAGCTGATATTTCTAAATTTTGAATGTTCACCATCAATTTTCAGAACTCCCGAAACAACCTTAGGTTTCTTAAAAATATGTTGCAAAACTGTTTTCGGACTTTTCATTAAGATGGTCGTCCGATGGAAAGCCAATACTTGGTAACTACTATCGTACGGGAAGAAATTGTTCTGTCACTTTTTGCTCAGAGGGCAGGCACTGAAGTTCATCTACTTTAAAAACAGAGATGCCTTTTAGCAGAAAAAACTTTCAAAATAATCCCATTATTTAAAAAGTTTCTAGCTAGAAATTCGTTTGAATTGTTTATTTATGCGTATCAAATAAAATCTATATTATCGTCGATAAGAGATCGCGTGTCGTCCTGATTACTTAAATCCCGATTCTATATTGTAAAACGCCAACGCTAAATGTGTTTTAAATCCACCGTTTTTTAGGAGTCGTAAGTAGACAGTGTCGCGTGATTGGCTTTGGAACGAATTTTAATACGGTTTTTTATTGTTTGTGACGCTTATCATAATTTGGTTTTATGTTTCGCTTCAAACAGCTGTTCGATTTCAGTTTAATCGTAAATTGAGCTTTTGATTGCTATTTTGATGAGAAACTGGTGATTTTGCATCAAGTGTATATCACTTTAAATGTCCTATAACCATTGCTTCTTGGCAGTATACTCCCATTTTGATCGATATAATAATATTTTACTAGCTTTTGCCCGCGAGTTCTCACAGGTGCAAATCTGTACTTCTATTACTTAATAAAGCGGTCGAGTTTGTATGATTGTTTGGATGCCCTAACCTCTGGAACTACCAATCAGATTTGGAAAATTCTTTTTGTATATGATAGCCACATTCATGAGGAAGGCTATAGGGAACGGGGAAAAACGGAATATGCGCGTACGAAGTCGCGGGCAAAAGCTAGTTACTAATAAATACACAAACCTTCCCCGTTTATAGCTCTTTCTAAGAGTGAGAACTTTATGAAAATCAGTTACGTAGTTTAGAAGACGTAAGTGGAGAAACACATAGACGCAGACAGCGACATTCTTTTTTTCATATGGGTTTGCTTTTGAGTCGTCTTTTTACTTTTAAGGACGGGAAATCATCAAATGACTTCTTCTGCTCTGGGTGGAGCGGTAGGGCGTGTCAGACTCTAACTGACTAAAACCCATCTGTGTTTCTTCTAAAGCCCTTTGCGTTCCAGGGCTGCGGTGACTCTTTCGAACAAATTCCGCAACTCTTGACTCTAGTCTTTTATAATGCTCTTATTCGTCTTTATATCTATAATTAAATAAAACAGCTTTCAGGTTATGTTAGTTTCCATATCTTTTAATGTCGTCTCCGTCTTTAATCACATCTGTTATAATCTTCATCTATTTCAATTTCATATTAATCAGAGATATATTTAGTACCTCAACATTTTTATCCTTCTCTTACACCCTGAAAGCTGTTTTCCAACAAGAAGAAATATCCATTCTATTTATATTCAGCGTAAATACAAAACACAAATGAAATTGGTATAAATTTGCGTGTTTGATGGCAATGAGGACATTAAACCAGATATGAATGAGAGCGCTATAAGTCGTTGTGATCCGGCAACGTGCCATAATGTTATGTTTGCATAAGTAATGCTTAGTGCCTCTTTACTATGTCGTATTGGTAGTTTGTAGTCTATTGTAGAATTGACACTGCATTATGTTTATGTGTTTTCATTAGTTTTTAAAACACATCTAGTATTAAATATTCTTCCAACTTCTAGAGGCTTCGCCCGCGTGATTGTTGGAAATCATCCCAGGGAAACATGTTTCCGGGATAAAACGTATCTCATGACCAATAGATGTGAAAAAATCCTTGTTACTCGCTTTAAGATCCTCAACTTTCTTTATTTCTTGTAGAGCCATCTACGTACCGACAACTCTTCCTAACATATTTTTGATAATTTTACTTTGATGTTTGCCACTCGCAGTTCAGCACACTAAGGCTGGTTACTGCTTAACCGGAATAGTGGTGGCCTCAAATGAATTTAAGGCCCGCAGCTAGGGGCTAGAACATCTACTCCACATGGATCTTTATACAAATGTAAATGTTCAGGCAATAAAATAGATTTCCATGTCAAGAATTAATTCAGTACGTAAATTCCAATTCATGTTCTCACTTACAATATTATCTAGTATTTCTTTATTACTCCTCTTATCTCAAATCATAGAACCAATTCATTTCCTATATAGATGATCTCTTTCTTAATCATCCCTTTTGACCACAGCCATATTGCCATCAACAAACAGTACATCCCCTATACATTCTGTTTCATAAAAAACTGCTGCTCATTATTTAGTTTCCGAGCCCTTACTTACATCAATTCGTTTACTAGTCATTAAAATTACGTTTCGTACATACGCGTTGGTATCGTGAGTCCCGGCGCTTACGGTGCTAATCGCTCATTTCAACGGAGCCATTTGTTATTTTTTTTAGGGACCAGGCTTGAGCGACCATGTTTTTTTTTAGGTCTGTCGACTATATTAATAGGTATGTATGTTCTCATGGTAATACAACGATGTTTTTTAGGATAACGTGTCTTGGACATGATATGTATTGCACATAGAAAATTATCTAGACTTATGGCAGTGTGTCAGTGAAGTTCGCAAAGCAAAAAGCCACGGAGAAATGGTTAGTAGTGGTCACCACTAACCATTTCGGGCATCTGCTTGTTGACAATGTTAGGCCAGTAATTGTCTGCTTTTCCTGTCTACCTCTTCATTGATTAACGATCTCTTTCAATACATACTTGTCTATACTTTGATTGTTCGCTCCTTAACTTACCAAAATAGTCTCTTTTTCTTATCAGTACCTTATACCAAAGCGTCGGCTAATTTCATTGGCTCGTACAGTCATCAGTTGACTGCAAACATCTCACCCTGAAAGCGAAGTTGAAGTGAGCTGAATAAGCTGCCATTCCTTCTTAAGCTAGAGATTGACTCACTTCATTTTAGTTTTGACGGTGAGGTGTTTACAGATTAGACCGGCTGACATCCTTCTCATTCGTAATGCTACCGTTGCTCTTCTTCCAGTCTTCAGTTTAAAACTTCAAAGCTAGTGCTCTAATCACAACTATAGCACAGCTTAAAATATCATGATTCATACCGTTGAATATAGCTCACGGAACCCAACCACCATTAAAAGGACACCGATTGTCATTTTTTAAGGTTTTTCTTTCTCGAATAGCATTCGGAATGGTAATTTTACAGTTTTGAGCACGTCAATCTATTAATGTGATGGGCGGTTGGCATTACTCGTTTCGTGACTTCAGTTTAAACGTTTAGTTAAGGAATTAAGGTGGGTGTACACTGGGCGATGGAGATGGGTAAAATTACAGAAGCGACGTCATACTCGCAAGCTGCAAAGCATCTGTAGGTTGTGCTATTTGTAAAACCTCGGGTGAAGTGAGCTCGAAGTAAGCTGCTGTGTGATTCTGTAAACATTTCAAAGTGAAAAGTTAGTTGAAGTGAGCTGTCAATACATCTAATCAAGATTAAATGGCAGTTCATTCCAAACTCACTCCACCAAATTTTTCACGGTGAGGTGTTTACAAAATAGACCTCATGGGGGCTGATAGCGATATCAGTCCCCATGAGGTAGAATGACAGCTCACTTCAACCTTATATCACCTAAGTTTTCCTGGTGTGTTTTTTATCGAATAGACCGGCTGAATGCTGACGACGACGATGATACCTTGGTGAACAAGCCTCGCTTATTACAGCTAATATATCCGTCAAGCTAGACGGCTTGAACGCTTCAGGCGTTTGACGGGCAGAACCATTCATTACTAGTGCAAGAATGCACCAATTTGCCGGCACAGCGAGGTGACTTTAATATTCCCTTTTTGTAATTAGTTTACTTCGCGTTCTTCAAAGCAACTTTGAATTCCGCAGTTCTGTTCCGTATTCATCATCTAGACCGGAACTTTTATTGTAACACGCTTTCTACCACAATTTGAAAGATTTTTAAGGATATTCCTTCTCAAATGATAATCTGCAGTGCGATTCTGTATACCTCTCACCGTGTAAGTTAGGAAGTGAACTTGAAGTGAGCTGTCAATCCATACAAACAAGATGGAATTCACTCATTCACTTCTGACGTTGTCAGTATAGGCTGACTGCTCTAAAATGTATCTACGGTTGAATTGTATAATTTTATAATGCCAGCCGCAATGAATATGTCTTTTCATTGCCGCAATTTCCACGCAGACCTAAGGTGCCAAGCCGAGAAATGACCTGGCTGGAAATACAAATGTATTTTAAAATGTTCAGTGATATTCAAATAAGGGTCTGCCCGTGTCTCAAGCAAGTTGACCAAAATCCCCAAGTGAACACACAGCTTTAATAGTCTGCCCTTTTTTTTTTTAAATCGTCCTCCCATCGCCAGTTAATATAAATTCCCGTTGTTTTGCGGTATCATTACTGATACGTGATTTATTTCAGGGGTGACTTTTATAGTTTTTAGCGTTTGATAACATCGAAACTAACTACTTTGGGTGTACTTAAAATAGGTATTTCGTACCACGATTTGACGGGGTTGGACTTATTTGAAGGGGTTTTTTTACAAGCTTTTGTGGAGGCGGGGTTGTTAAGTTTATCTATTACGTTGTATTAAAACCATTTTAACGGTAGGTAAACAATTTGAATAAACCGTAGGTACGTTACATAAAACTCATAAGCCTAAAGTACTGTAAAAAGTTTTTCCTACAAGAATGTAAAGTAAGAACGACATTTTAAGGGATTTAAAAAAGCATTATGGAACGTTTGAATACATGAAATGTTACTTACCTACTTTAAAAACCCTCATTTTATATTTTCTGCCATTACTTGCAACTGCTAGCGCAATCTAGTGAGTAGTAGCGGAACTAAACGACATTTAACGCACAGTTCTTTGCCGACGGACTTGTTACAGATTTTAATTTTTCTTTATAATTAAACTGGCTGTGCTTTTGTTGAAATGTAAACACGCATAAATAATTTATGCGTGTTTACATTTATTGTTTTAAAAAAGCGAGTCTAAAAATAGTAATTACTTAAACCTACCCAGCTTAAAACCTGAAACCGTAACTGAAAAGTAGTACTTAAAACCATATTAAGTATGTATGGTTATATTATTTCACCGGAAAAACGTAGACTCCGTAAGATCGTAATAAATCGTTATTACATTTATAATTTCTCGATATATTACGAAACAATCGTTTTGTATTCAATAAATCTCATCCAAATTCAATAGTTTCCAATATATCCGTTTGTAATTAAGAATTTTTTTTTACAATTTCACGCTATATTTTACAATCTTACGGCGTTTGCAATCTTCCGGTGACTATTTATTTTATTTATTTATTTATTTGGAAACTCAACAGCTTATTATTAACGTACATGAGTTATGAATGTTCACCTCCCCATAAATGAACAGCCAAATGCATTTGCAACACAGTTACTGGCATCTTAGAGCCTGCATACACTGAACATTGATTGCGAGATGATAACAATTATCTCTTAAGCCAATAATAGAGTTTGACGGCATTGACAAAGCTATAGGTTTTCTAGAAAGTGGCGAAAAAAAAAGAGAAGAAATTATAAAAGTGAAAAATAATGTGGAATTGTTGACACATTGACAAAATTAAAAAGAATGTCAAAACAATTACAACTTAAGAGAAAACGAATTATGCAAACAGATCACTTGGAGCATAAACCTGTATGGAGTGTCGACTTTAACTTTTCGACAGAAGCTAGTATACCTGTAATTTTCAGGTCAATAATCACTTATTGATTACTAATATTCAGTATACAAGTATACGTCATTTGACGTAGCTATTCCTCTTAGACTTATTTATTTTGTACTAGCCCTTGCCCGTGACTTCGCTTGGATTAAAGTAGTATATAGCCGTGTCCAGGGTCTCATCACTCTCATCTCTCTCTATACCAAAATTCATCAAAATCGGTTCTGCAATGTCGGCGTGAAAAACAAACGAACTCACTTTTGCATTTATAATATTAAGTAGGTAAAGGTATACTTCATAATAAGTATAGGACAAACATAAAAATACATAAGTAGATAGGTTCATATATTTGACTACGGTTATAACTCTAGTGCGAAATCTACTCTCGGTTTCTGAAAAAAAATATCGATCCGTAACAAATTGAATGCAAAACAGAACAAATCAAACCACAGCTAGATAATGCTCGTTTGACAATATGCCTCAAACAAAAACAAAGCGAACAAGAAACTGGGCACTTCAACCACTTCTTCCGAAATAATTGATCATCAATGACAGTAAAAGAAATGTTCTCACGTCAACTTCTTTGTTTGGCATCTCTGAGGTAGTCAAATTAGAAAAGAGGTTAACCGTCGAATCCGCCTCGGCTGGGTGGTTTTCGGGAAGTTGCGTGGTATCTTCTCGTCTCACATACCACAGTGTCTCAAGACGAAAGTCTATGACCAATGCGTGTTGCCAGTGATGACTTATGGAACCGAAACGTGGCCGCAAAAACTGAGAGGCAGAGGGCAGGGCTCATTGCTCGCAGAACAGATGGTCGATGGGGCCGAAAAGTTCTGGAGTGGCGACCGCGTACCGGAAGACACAGCATTGGAAGGCCTCCCACAAGGTGGACCGATGACCGGTGAGGGTCGCGGGTAGCCGATGGATGCGAGTCGATCAGGACCGGTTGTTGTGGCGATACTTGGGGGAGGCCTATGTCCAGCATTGGACGTCTTTCGTCTGATATGAGGTAGTAAAAAAAAAAAATTAGGAACGTCGGAAATATACACAAAAATCTCGCCAGTATTCCCCGAAAGGTAAGGCAGAGATGTTCCAATCTTGCTACTATATATATATAATTATAAATGTGAAAGAAAAATAACTACTATTTTAAATGCATGTAGCTCTATAAGAATAGTGTTAAAGCAATTTAAATAGGTAAAATACAAAAGATTATACCATGAGGTATTCTCGTACGTTTCAGTTCTTTCTTCGTATTATTTTTATTTCTTTAGACAACATTTTCCATTCTTCTTCAAAAGGTATGTCATACCGACATTATCTGCTCACTGGTAACTGAAAGACCCTTTATTATAAAAATCAGACTATTATCTAAAGTTTTTTAAAATTTTATACCAGAATTCTGTAAAAGATCTTTAACAAAATTGACGTTGACTCCTGTCGTTTTTAACTACAAAAAGATAAAACATAAAAAAATTTATAGAGCCTACAAAATATAGGTTTCACACTCAGGCACTTAAACACAGACATAGCAGACAATAATGACAGGTCGTGATCTAAAACAGATTTTCATTAAACATGATGTCTGCTAATATTTTGAAAAACAGCTGTGAACTAAAAATAGGACCCTGTAGTAACCTCACGAAACTACATTATTAGCCAATGTATACCACTTTCGTGAACTCTGTAGTAATTAATACTTTGACTAATATTAAATGTTTGATACCCACGGCGTTGGATTCAAAAAACAAGTCGAAATTAACGACACAATTACATCATAGAACAGAGATTGCTGTTAAAGGCTTTTTCAAAGTCTATAGAAATAAAATTCGGATCTTAACTTTTCGCATTATGTTTAAAACAAATCCAAATGTACTGACATATTAAAGACGATTTATTACCTTTTATTGCTACAAACATTATAATAGGGCCTAGCGAAGCATATAAAATCAAAGAATCATATTTATTTATCATCTGCGCAAGTTGCATTATAAGATACCTACACGTTAATGATAATAGAAATTCTGTTTCCATAATTTGCTTCACCAATATCACATTTAAAAACATTATCTCACGTAACTGGTAGCACTGCCATCTTTCGTCACTACCCCGAACCACCTCAAGTGGGCTCACATTATTCCTGATAACAACGCCATCTATACAAATTTAAGTGCACTCTCTCGGACGTCCCCTAGCTACTCTTGAACTCCTGCGGGATATCGAGGAAGCGTACTTTTGGGAGAGCAAAAATGGTGGCTCTTGAAAAACAACCCTGCAAATGTAAGAGGATAGTCACGATGAGACATGCATGAGTTTTTGGTATCGATGCAGATACTGAGAACATGGGAGAGACCTGCTCAATATTTTATTTTTATTTGCAAGATTTTAAATTTTTCATGATTGAATTCTGATCACAATTAATTATTAAATAAGTTTGTTCTTCTATCGCATTAGTTATTATTAGGTTGCCAAGCCAGGTTACTTAATTTATTAACTTAATAGGTTGCTTAATTTTTAACGCTTAGGTACCTATATCTGTCACCGGAAAATGGCAAACGCCGTAAGATTGTAAAATATCGCGTGAAATTGTAAACTACTTTTTCTAAATAATACACGGATATGTTGGAAACTATTGAAATTGGATGTGATTTATTGTATTGAAAACATTTTTTTCTTATAAATCGAGAAATTACAATCTAATCAAGAATTATTACAATCTTACGGAGTCTGTAATTATCCGGTGACATATCCATCGCTTGAAACAGTCAATTTTTGTAAAAGTTTGCAGTATTACCACCTTGGCTACCATTGGTGTTACAGTTATCTGGATTAGTAATTCGGTTTTCAATACGTAGTTTATTGTTGCGTGCGTTCCATTGTGTAACTTTTTTAATCTATGTTTTGTCATCTCCAACACAAATAAAAAATTCAAATTACTTCTATTTCAGTTCAACATTGGTTTCAATAATAACACGCACCCTTTTAGAGCAAAAAATCCTTTGTTGGCACACAATTGGCAATTTGGCATATCAATGGCGCCATCCTATGTATTAATTACAAAGCGCACCGACGACCCTGCTTAGCGTCGCTTTCAAGTACGTACACCCCTGGCAAACGAACAAACCCGCCATGATATTATCAACCTTAAATTTTGTCCCCGAAGTTGCAAGTTTGAATAGCATTCATAAACGAATTAACATGTAAAAGGCCTACATCGTTAGTTCAATTTGTCATTCTACGCTCCAGTTGTTAGAATTCATTTTGGGTTGATCAAGCTAAATCGCTAGGGGTGTGAATTAAGATATTATAAAAGGGACAAAAGGGGGGAATGTGACACGAAAAGCGCTTAGTGTCAACCTCATATGTCTTTGAAGTTTTCATGTAAAATAGAGTGGGTAGCGTGTGGGCTATTTATTAGTACAAACGTTGGGGCGTTGTCGCATGTAGTGACGTCACGCACGTGTACAATGTGATTTTGCTCTGGGATTGTATAAATAATCCCTTTTGTAATGCTGGGAAAAGATGGGCGTACATGGTTTTATTGTGCGATGTTGAGGATTTGATATAAATTGAGTATGGAAATATTGAAATTGTTTTCAATATAGAACAGTTTTGCCCAACATTCAGAGCTTCAATGATTTCAATTTATGATAACATGTCTCTTTACATTCGAGACAAACAAAATAATATAATAAGCGGTGAGCAAGCGAATGAGTGTTTGGGAGTAAGCTTAGTTCCTTTAAACGAGCTTTTATCAACATCATCGTATCAGCCGAAAGACGTCCACTGCTAGACATGGGCCTCACCCAAAGGGGGTGTTTGCCATAATCACCAAGCTTGGCGGGTTAGCGATCGCAGTGTAGCTGTTGCAATGTACAGAGAATGCTGCTGCCCATTCTCTGGTGAGTTTTTTTTGTGTGGCGTCTCGCAGTTCAGCCTATGAGGTTGTCGAATGCTTAACCGGGCTTGCCTGTGGTGGCCTTAATGTAATATTAAAGCCTCCAGCCAGGGCTTATAAAAAACTTACAAACTAAGCGACTACACGCTAAGGACACCCCTTGTGGGGTACGGGCCTCGGCTTAGGGCCTCATTGGGGCGAGGACAGCTAGGGACGGGCTGGATCGAACTAGTTCTGGTGAGTCCCTTAGCATTAGCAAACGAGCTTTAGCATTTAGCAAAGGAACCTCGAATAATCTAATCTACATTTATTTGTCAGCACATGGTAGGTACGTACAACATACTTATGCAGAGTGGTTCAGCAGTACGTGGCTATGTTTAAGAGTGACGTTCTGTATCTGGTGTACAGTAAGGAAGCAATAGCACAAACAAAATATATCGACTTTAAAAATAAACCGACCGCAAAAAATACTCAAATGTTCAAAACAAATCATTTCAAGCAGTCCCATGCTTCCAAGCAGTTAGTGGCATTTATGTTTAGTTCAATCACAGATTTGATGCCACCGCACTGCATCAGACTGTTGGAAAAGTATTTTTGTTTTAACTTTGTAGTCGTCTTTACAGTCGGGTTTAATGAAAAAGTTGATATTTTATTTATTTTTTGCTGTTGTTTCTCGATATTGTTTCTTTACTTTATATCAGATAGCTTTTCCCGCGACTTCGTACTCGCATATCCCGTTTTTCCGTTCCCGTAGGAATTTCCCGTTCCCATATATCCCATCTATGTGTTTCTCCACTTACGTCTTCTAAACTACGTAACTGATTTTCATACAGTTCTCACTCTTAGAAAGAGCTATAAACGGGGAAGGTTTGCGTATTTTATTAGTAACTAGCTTTTGCCCGCGACTTCATACGCGCATATTCCTTATAGCCTTCCTCATGAATGTGGCTATCCTATACAAAAAGAATTTTCCAAATCCCACTGGCAGTTCCAGAGATAAGCGCGTTCAAACAAAAAAACTCTTCAACTTTATTATTAGTTTATAGAATATTTAGAATTAGAATTATTAGTATAATAGAACGTAACCCTGAATTAATTAACAATTATTTTGAAATACTAGTTAGTAGCCATGTCTGTAGACGGACAGACGGGCGATGGAGCAGACATGTGGTAGAGTGGAGACCGCGTATGGGCAAACGTAGTGTGGGACGCCCTGCGGCACGATGGATCGATGATTTGAAGAAGGTGGCTGGCAGCGGATGGATGCGGACCGCTCAGGACCGGGATGGTTGGCGATCTTTGGGGGAGGCTTACGTTCAGCAGTGGACGGCAATTGGCTGATATGATGACTAGTTTAAACTTTAGGACTACTAGTCAAAAGTATAATCATACAAGTTTCATTTAAGTAGTAGCCGTATCAAAACTATAATTTTAGCCTACATCAATTCATCTGCAGAATCGGTTTTACCTATCGAGTGTGTCAGAAGGATTACAGACAGATCCGTACAGCGTTCTAAGCCTGTTGTGAACGTAGCAATCCATCGTCACATAGATTAAACCCAACGATATGTTTTATGCAATTGGAAACGGAAGATGTTTCTGTGATCCATTTTTCGTTGGTAGAAAATATTTGAGAATCGTCTCTGGATTATGGTAACAGATTAAGAGCGGGTTTCTGATTTGCGTATTTTGAGTTAGGAACGTGTCAATGCTTTTTGACAGAAATTTGGGCTAAACTTAGAGTTTGAGAAATACTGAACTTTAAATGCTTATTCAGAAAGCTGAAAAAAGATACCACTAATCCAATGTTATCAATTCTCTATTAGAAAGACGTTGGATGTGTTGCTAACCAAATATACAGCCATTTTTAATATTATATTATAAAAATATACTAAAAGTGTGATTAAAAAAAGCGCAATAAATGGTAATAAATAAGAAATAAATAAGACAATCAAGAACAAGATATAAGACAATCAAGAACATTCTCAAAAACAATGTAGGATTCTTTGGATTAATTATTGCCAATTACAGAACGATTAAAGGATAGGTAGGTTACGTCAACTTGGACCATACAAAAAACCTAAAAGACGTCTTTTATTTGACTAAAAATCCTTCTGTTAAGTACAAAAAGTACCTACCTACTACAAACCGGGGTATGTAAGGATATGTCCTTACACACCCTCTTTTAAAAATACCCCAAGTGGTAGTGAAGTGCTCGGTGTAGGAGCACAGGAAATTGATTCGCTCTACACGTCACTCTCAGAGGACTTGCAGTGACGTTGAGTGACGGAGTGGTGCACGGGACTCGAGCTTATGTGGTTTGCTATGTACTTCTCAAGTTGGTGGTGGTCGAAAGAACATAATGGCCAGTGTTGCCAACCCTACTGTTTTAACAGTAGATTTACTGTTTTTACCATGAGATCCCTGATTTTCTGTTTAAGCACCAGCACTGTTTTTATATATGACAATATATACTGGAGATTAATCCTGTTAAAATATCTACCTTCATGAAATGCCGGTATGTATCCAAATTATTTTTAATCTATGATTAACAAAACAAGTCACAAGTCATAACATGTTATGTCAATGTCAAACCATAATTAAGTTAAACTTAAAGAAAAATGTTTTCAACTTGCGTCGCGCGCGTTTTCTAGGGGAAGTCTTTGTTGGCACTTGATGAAACAGGATAGCTCAGTGATTTCTCATAGTCGCGGGCGAACAGTGTATTTTTTATTTTATTTTACGAAAAAAAAAACATAGATAATGCAGCAGTAGTGATTCCGATCATGATAAATCTCCTCCTCGGAAGGAAAGTTACCATTTTGCTGTTTTCTACTGTTTTTTTAAGTCTGATCTGCTGCTTTTTTCTTGGGTAAGGTTGGCAACACTGATAATGGCTTCTAAGATTGGATGTGCTTTATTAGGTGCATGGTACGGAGACTTTATCGCTGGAAAGTTTGAAGAAATCTGTTTTCTAGGATTAAAGTGATGTACTTTCTTAAGTTGGTTGAAAGAGTATAATGGATTCTTATTGAGTGTGCATTGTTTATTGGGCGCAGTGGTTTTATCGGCAGGAAGTCTGAAATAGTATAACTTCCAAGACTTTAACGATTGAAGGTTTTGTCTGTGGTACTATGTATAATCATAAGCTTGCAGTTGTTACAGTTATATCGATCATCATTAAAAGTTCTAAATTTGCGTAGTTTAGTTATATAAGGTCCCATTAAAATAGATGGACAAATTTTAACACAGCGTTCAATACGTCTAACTAAAGATATCCAAGCAAAAAAAAACACGATGTTAAGTGATTTTATTTTGACCTAAAATAATAAAATGCTGGCACACTAGAATAAACACATCCATTATATAGTAGGTACTTGATGTGGTCACGTGCGTGCAGAATGATGAAATAACAAAGACATAGATGTGTTTATGCATTGGGTAACTAAAATATTTGTGATTTTCGTAAGCTGAATTTGTTTTTCTTTTTTTTACCATTGCCCTTATTTTTATTACACACTTATTAATCGCCAAGAAGCTAGTTCACGATTTGAATTAGTCATGTATTGGGTTTCACGGAATTCAAAGCTTGATCAAATCCAGGAATACACCGTACTCGATATAAACATCTGCCGGGTGTACAGATTACATAATGAGTTCACAAGAGGAGACATGTAGGTAACTGCTGTGCCATCCATCATATCAAGCCAGTATTTCATTAGTTTCAAACCTGAAAATCTATCGCACTGATGAAATTCTTGAAATAATAATACCAACAGCATAATAGTTATGACGCTTTATAGTATTTTTTAGGGTTCCGTACCTCAAAAGGTAAAAAAGGAACCCTTATAAGATCTCTCTCTTGTCCGTCTGTCCGTGTGTCACCACCGATTTTTTCGTGAACGGGTGGACCTAGCCAGTTGAAATTTATACCAGAGACAGGTCTATAGTCCCTATTAGGTGACATATCAAGGTCCTGATTCAAAACGATAAAAAAGATATGGGCAAATTTAATTTTTCGCAAAAACTTGTAAGTACTAAAATTTACCTTAATTTTCAACTTTTTTTTTATTTTTCGGTATTTTCCCTTTACTTGTGCTGTAAGATCTTGCTTTTAATCAAAATTGTCAATTCTTCAAAATCATGAATCAGGAAATTTGGCAAAAATACACACACACACACACAGCACAAATAAAGGAAAAATTCCAAAAAATAAAAAAGTTGAAAATTAAACGGTTGTCCCCATACATACATAGTTGACGCCTGCCATCAATAAAAATGATTCCATTTTTTTTACTATGTAGCCTCTGGGGATAAAATAGTGTACCCGTTAATTCACAGGTCTCACCAGGATCTGGTGGAACCCATCACTCGAATCCAAATAACAAAACAAACGACACAAAGCTCCTCTAAACCAACATAAGCTACATAATACGAATACATACGCTCACGCTCATGTCTCTCACATTAGAAGGATTGCCCTTGTACAAATAGTGAATTGTCAGTATTGTCACAAAAGCCGTTGCCAACAATAGATGTTCGACTTGAAGTTTTTTTTTTGTCAGATGTAATAAAGTTTAATCCGAAAATCCCCGCAGGCAAGTGGATGTTGTAGGCCAATTATTTGTGGGTAAGACGCTCCTTCAACGGTACCGTTTCGTTGGGGGGGATGGAGAGGCTGTTGTAGCTAGAAGTTTTTGTGTTCTTGGTTGTTGTGTGGGCTTGGTTTGGTTAATATTTCTGGACGTTGGGCTTTAATTTTCATAGTTCTTGTTAGCTTTGTCTCCATTATTTTTATTAAATACAGGATAGCATAAAACTGCTCATGCAACTTTTTTTTTTTTTTTTTTTATTTAATATGGGTTTGCTCTTGACTCTAGTCTAGGTCATAGAAGACAGAGACAAAGTCGACGATGGAGCGAGCTTACCCAGAAGAAGCCTGTTCACTCTAATTTTGAAGAGATTAGGGTAACTGAAACTAAAACTTGAGAAAATAATCTCAATCCTCTTAATTTAATATTATAAATGCGAAAGTGAGCTTGTTTATTTGTTTGTTCCGCTTTCACGCCTACATCGCTGAACCGGTTTTGATGAGTTTTGGTACTGAGATAGAACCCTGTAGATGGTTAAAAGCTTACAAAAATCTATACGAAGCAAGCGAAGCCTAAAAAAACAGAGTCAAGTCGGACTCGAATTTTAGCTCCAGTATTTACTTGTCTATAAATCAGTCGCCCAAAGAAATGGCTTCATAATTCGAGTTAGGTGAAAGCCAAAGAAACTTCCAAAGTGCCACTATTCTTCGACCAAATTTACTTTTATAGAAGTCGACTCTATTCATCTCAGTAGTTCACCTCGCAAAACAACTAAAATGTCTTCCTGCTTTCTCAACAATTCCTTCGTTCAATACTTCATTCATTGTTATCGCGACTGCACGATTAAACGCGCGACAAAAAAATCGCAAATGATATCCGCACAAGTTCTAGTGTTACTTGAGATAAATCTTATTGTGGCAATCAAAGTTGCGTCGGATTACAAATCTGTGTCTGCAGACGGTTCCACCTTTATTTTTTTCGACTTAAAGTTGATTTTTGTTTGATTTGCTTTTGGTATATTTTTGCGTTGCTTTTGTGATCGTTGTCACAGATAGTATTTTGACATTTTCATCCCATTTTGCTGCATTGTCACCGCTGCAGGCTAATCGTCCGGAACGATGCGACAATGCATTTCATTGTCGATTCAATGTTTTTGTATTGTAATGCGTTTAGGACATATCAGTTCCATAAATGCAGTTATTTTTTATCCGTGTCTTTGTGAGGTTGAGAACACTTTTGAGTTCATAAAACTGTGGGTACAAAACATATTCAGGAATCTAAATTCTCGACTAGGTTTTTTGTATTGGTTTGTATCAATTGAATATATTTTTTTCATTAAAACAGACAAGACCTTTTTTTACTCCTATGAATTTACATTATATATACATAGGTATACATAAATATACCTTTTTTTTGAGGATGGGAAGTCATCAAATGACTTCTTCAGCTCTGGGTGGAGCGGAAGGGCGTGTCAGACTCTTACTGACTAAATCCCATCCGTATTCCTTTCGCGTTCCAGGGCCGCGGTGACTCTTTCGAACAAATTCCGCAACACATAAATATAAGTATCAAATGTGTATGATGCAACATTTAATCAGAAATTCGCCACATTACATATTCGTATTATATTCATAACATATTAGATGACCTTTGCAAACTAATACCTTGACTAAAGCATACTCCTACTTACATAAATGCACAGTGCAAATCCGACCAGCCCCTCTAGATAAGATGTCAATCGACTGACGCTAACGCCAATCGAAAAGTCCAAAATGTATGGGAATGACATTTTGAATCGAAAAGTCACGTGGTCGATCAAAAATGGCTAGACAAAGTGTCGTTAATCACAATTCGCTAAGCGAAACGATAGCGCCAGGCCTAGACAAAGCAACAGTCAGCCGTCGAAAACGCCTGTCAAAATATCAATTAATGTATGGAAATGACATTTAGCTAACGAAAAGTCACGTGGTCAAGCGATCGTTGATAGACAAAATGTTCCATCAAACAAAGCGATAGCGTCGAACGCTTGTCAAAATACTTGTCATAGGATTGACATTTCACGTAGCGATTAAGTGAATAACACATTTTGTTGCTATAGCAACGACAAACCACAGAGTTTATAGAGAGCATACGAACAACATTCACAAATGAGGCCTGAATTCAGTTAGTACCTACTTAGAAAACGTTCTTAAAGATATTATTGCTAAGGTAAAATGGTAACGCACAGTCGCACACAAACATGTGCGCACTCCTTTGGCTACATATGCTAGCTTGAAAGTGAACTAAAAAAGGGCTGTTGTGTTTTGTAAGTTTGGTTCCAGTCCAGTTTTACCTATGGACGTTGGAGTCCAGTTGTTAGTATCAGACATCTTAATCAGCAGTAGTAATTTGAAGCAAGTGCAGAGCCTTAAGTATCTACGTTTACGGCTGCAATAGAGGATGTCTTCAAGGTTTGGGACTTGAGAAGGCTAGGCATCAATATTAGTGGCGAGTACATTACTCGCCTTCGATTTGCCGATAATTTAGTCGTCATGGCAGAGACTACGGAGGACCCCAGTACAATGCTCAGTGGAGCTTCCCAAAAAGTGGGTCTTAAAATGAACATGGACAAATACCCATGTAGCACCTATCAAGATCGGAGACATTACACTCGAGGTTGTACACGAGTACGTCTACCTGGTACTGGAGACTAACGGTCCAGTTAGGTAGGGGTAACTTCGAGAAACAGGTCAATCGTCGAATTCGACTCCGATCTGACGACAAAGTTACGTGGTTTATTTTCGTCTCAAATACCACAGTGTCTCAAGACGAAAGTCTACGACCAGTGCGTTTTGCCAGTGATGACTCATGGAACTAAAACGTGGTCGCTCACAATATTGGCCTCATCAGAAGGCTTAAAATTACCCAAAGGGCAATGGGAAGGCAATGCTCGGAGTTTACTTGCGTCATTGAATCAGGAATGACGATTTCCACAAAAGAACTAAGGTAACCGACAAAGCCCGGAGGATCGCCAAACTGAAGTGACAGTAGGCAAGACACATTGCTTGCAAAACAGATGGACGATGGGGTCGAAAAGTTCTGGAGTGGCGACCGCGTACCGGAAGACGCAGCGTTCGAAGGCCTCCCTCAAGGTGGACCGATGACCGGGTGAGGGTCGCGGGTAGCCGATGGATGTATGACGCGCAGGACCGGTTCTTGTGGCGACACTTGGAAGAGATGGATGAGTGGCAGTTTTTGGCGACCTACAGCCCATAGGTGGACAAAAAAAGTGAAAGTTTCTGCGTTTCAGGCATGTTCAAAAGAGTTACATAAAGATATGTAAAATTGATCCCTCGATTTGGCAGGAACAGGCTTATGACTGTTCCACCCGGTCCAAATTGAAATTGTGCATTACAGATACAGGCCTGTAAGGAAACAAGGAGCTCAGAATTAGACCAAAAAGTTAATACGGGACGATGGATAAAAACCAACGAACGAAAAGCTTTTTATGTGTAATGATGAAGCCGTGGAGGCAGGAAAAATAATATTTTAGGTTGGTGAGTTGTATATGTATTGCGCCATAAACTTATCTAACTCTGTGATAAAGCGTGTAAAGATTCGTCCACTGCATGGGATTATTAAGTCCATAGTCCCAAGCGATAGCGATTGTCAAAAGTTAAAAATGTAAGGGAAGGATCACGTGACTTTTCGATAGCGCTAACGTCAAATGTATGGAACCGACCACGTGACTTTTCGATACCGCTTGTCAATCACATACATTTGACGTTTTGACAGTCGCCACCGCTTATAGAATGTCACTTGGCTGGCGCCTACATTCATCTGCGAAAACGATTGTCAAAAGTTCAAAATGTTATGTAAATAACTAAAAACTTGTATGAAATTAATCGCAAACACAGAAATATAAGCATTTAATACACAAAATTATAAATACATTATGTATCTATAACATTATACTTGGTTGAATTAGGTGGCCAACGTACGGTTTCTTCGTAGACGAGTATTACCGCTGAAGCTTTCCAAGCACCCAAGGAGTAGTGCAATCCTGTTGGAATAGGTGCAGCTTAGCGGTTTGTGTGATTGAGTTGTTGCCTTAACCCGAGGTACATCGACAGCTAAAGACAACAACTCATTTAATAATGTTTTGACCAAAACATTGCAGGCCAGATGATACGGTGCTACAAGACGACGCTGAGCCCTTCCAGCCGTCTGCGGTCGTATTTCACTTGCTTCGTTTTTAATTAATTATCTCCACTTTTAAATATTGGCAAAAATTAAAAGTGTTTTCTCAACAAATAAAACATCTTTGAAATGTCAGTGTTAACTTTGACAGAATAATTTTGGCAAATTCGATTTTCTTTTTTTTTAATTTATCCCGAAGAGAAGGCTATAGTCTTTTGACCAAATTGCCTAGTCTTACGTCCTTAATTTCTTGTGTTTTGCATAAGAATGCGGATGTAACACATTCTAATGGTTTTTGGAGCATCTGGCAACAAATATATCGATTCGGCCTTCTCGGCAAGTTTCGAGTCAATACTACAATTAAATTCTCAGTTCCACTTAACCGAGATCGCACATTTTTCAATTATTCCACATATTTTCCTGGTGCGTGGATACTTGAGATACAAAACTACACCAATTTACATCACAATATACATCAGGAATCAATTTACGAATAAAAAAAAACAGCGCTAAACTTCACTCGCCAAAATCCCACCAAAAACTCCTTTGGCAAATTCAATAGCCAAGACAAAGACAATATTGTGACAAAAAATAATTTCTCTTTTCATTTTTCTCCAAAAAGTATTTTACTACATTAATATTTTGTTCAATTAATTGCGGTAACTTTTGCAACTATTGCAAATTGCGTTTGGCACTCTTGCAGCAAAATGTAGCACGTCTAATCTGCACTGTATGTTGTTCGACTTATCTTGCGATAATAATCACTATTAAATATTCTGTAGAAAAAGTACCAACATGTGAGATCCGAGCGAAAAGCTTGTCAAGGCCTTTTAAAAATGAAGAAAGAAATGTTTATCTGTAGCATCAAGTATTATTGATTGCGTTGCTATAGGTGATTTTATTCATGCATTAAAACTAGCTTATGCGTGCGGTTTCATTCGTATAAAATTTTCTATTCTATCTCCACTTCCTACTGTTCCTGTTTTGATTTCGATTGAGAAACAAGAAAATGCGTATATCACAGACTTCTTCTAGGTTGTATTGGAGGCTTCAACCTATTCCTTTGAAATCTTACTATCAAGGCTGTATCTATACTAATACTAATAATAATATACCTAATAATAATATTATTAAATGTTTCGTTTTTAAAGAAATATTTAAAAATATAAACTAGTATGTAAGGTAAATAAATAAAGAGAATAATCGATACTAATATTATAAAGAGGAAAGATTTGTATTTTTGTATGTAACGAATAAACTTAAAAACTACTGGACCGCTTTGATTAATTCTTACTTCATTATCAGGGAGTAACATAGGCTTTATTTTATCCCCGTACCCCCACGAGAATGGGGACTACGCGGGTGAATATATATATATAGGTATAGATTATAGGTTTTTTGAACAAACACGCAGACATATAATAAATAGAAATATAAATAGCCGCGCTTAAGTTTTTGGATTAGGGTGTAGGTATTCTATACTTTGAGAAAAATGCATACACTTCGTTTGCTGTGGGCTGCACAAAACGAGACAGTGTACCAAAGGCGCCAGGAAAGGTACCGTCTTCGACAGCTGCAGTGCCTGGAGGAGATGCCTGAACATTTTTTTAGGGAGCAATTCCGATTCAGCAAAGCTGAATTCAAGCGACTTTGCAGCGAATTAAGAGCTCATACAAAATTAACAGGGACTAAGGAGATACCCCTTGAAATAAAGGTATGTGTTAAGTCATATTTGAAATAATAATGATCCTACTGCTGGAGCACAGTAAAGAAGGCCATACTAATATAATAAAATAAATTTACATAGCCAGAGATATAGTTCATTTAAATCCTAGTAGTCCAAACCCACTACCTAATTGTTTCTTTTTTAAGGTGCTTTGTGCTCTAACCTTTTTTGCTAGTGGCTCCTACCAAAGGATTGTGGGAGTCACGCAACACCTAACACAAAGGACGACGAGCCGTTGCATCAGGGAGGTAGCTGATGCTCTAAGTAGCAACTTAATAATAAAAAAGTGGATTTCGTTTCCCCAATCGCTACAGGAAAGATCACAAAACCAAGCTGAGTGAGTGTATTCCAGCACTGTATATCTTCTTACTATGTCATAGATCTATGCTCTCTCTTCATAGCCAAAGACTAATTATAAAAAGGTGAAGCGGTTCGTAAACGTAATCTTGGTAGAAGCCTATAATAATTTATGCGTTACGTGGACGGTAAAGAGGACGACATTTTACAATTCCTATGCCTAATGTTGGTGTCACGATGCGGATGATGTGTCATGATTAAGATAATATTCCTAATTGTTAATATAATAAATAATTTATAGGTTTAGAAGAAAATATAATTTGCCGGGAGTAATAGGGTGCATAGATTGCACCCACATTTCGATTGTTAAACCTAAAGACGACGAACAGCTATTCTTTAACCGTAAGGGTTACCACTCCCTTAACGTTGAAATGGTAAAGTATTGAAATGACTGTATTCACATTAGTATGCTTTTTCTTTTTTTTCTACTTATTATGTAGACCTATGTGTGTTAACAGGTGTGCAATCAAAATTTAGAAATTATTCACGTAAATCCAAAATTTGGCGGAGCCACTCATGACTCCTATGTATGGTCGGCTGGCGAGTTAGAGCCATACATGCGTGCCCTGAATAGAAGTGGGGAACATGTCTGGTTACTTGGTAAGATGAAACATTTCCATGAATCTAATATTGCCCATTTATTGTACCTACAGTAACTGTAGGTAATGTTAAAAGTAGGTCGAGCGATTTAAAAAAATATATCTTCCTCATAGCGACACTATAATTATTAATACTTTCAAAATAAAAACTTCGAATGCAAAGAAAATTAATATATAATTATATCTTTTGAAACAAAGGGATAAAATCAAGTGCATTGCATAAATTGTTTCAGGCGATTCTGCGTATCCCCAGCGACCATGGCTAATGGCACCCATTTTAAATGCTGCTCCTGGAACTAGGGAAGAAACTTATAATTCCCGGCATGTTTTGGCTCGAAATAGTATTGAGCGTTGTTTCGGCTTGCTGAAGACACGTTGGAGGTGTTTGCTGAAGGACCGAACGCTACACTATCATCCTGTTGTCGCTAGCAAAATAACGCTTGCTTGTTGCGTGCTACACAACATTGCAGTGAAAGCAAATTTACCAAGCGATTATTTTGTTATGGATGACAATGGTGATAGTGATGTTGATGGCTCTCAATCAAGTATCTCTGACGAGAACAGCCAATCGGAGTTGATCCGTGGCAGAACAATGCTCAATAATTTGCTCACCAGGCTATAAATTTTAGTATATGTATTAGTTTATTTTTTTGTATGTTTAATTTTTGTATTTTATCTATGAGCCTTAGTTGCCTGAAAATAAAGAATTATTAGTATTATTAATGCACTCTGTGGTTATTGACCTTGACCTTGGAATACAAAAGGTATTTGAAGGAACACGAATGGGTTTTAGTCAGTAACACTGTCACCCAATCCACCTAGAGCAGGAGGAGTCATTTGATGATTTCCCACCTACAAAAAAAGGTACCTACTTGCGGGTGTGTTCATCGGTAAAGCCAAGTCGATTATATAGGATTCAAAATTGTGTCCTCCAACGAGTCAGAACACTTTTACTTTTAAGAATTTTGATTGATAGAATCAGTCAAAACTAATTTCAACGAAATTAGTTAGTCAAAACTACTTTTAACCAGCACCATTGAGAAAAACCAGTATATACTATAATTTCAGTCAAAACTACAATTGACGAGAGCTTACAGTCATAAGTACTTTTGACTGGTTATTAGTTTTGACTGCAAAATATATAAATAGATAAAATATACATAAGAAAAAGAAGAAGAAGATTTGATACATTCTTGTGATATTATTTACGAAGTAATAATCATTTATTATATGAGTGACAAATACTGGTTTTATTTAATATAGGTACTGGGTTTTAAGACTAGTTTTTGTCCGAGTGTTCTGCTTAAAAATTGATGGGCTGTCTATAAGCTTAATGAAAATATAGGTCTTATTCACCAACGCCACTTGGACTGGTTCCTGCCCAATTTGGTACCGTGTTGTGTTGTGTTGTTGTGTCTGTGAGAAAATTATTCACTCACAATAAATTGCCAAATTGTCTTGCAGCATGTGGCTACATGTTGCTAAATGTTGGTGGACAGTTTAGTCTGACCTACCTATCATAAGAAGTTGGATTCATTCGGTAACTCGATAAGGTAAAATGAGCCTCTCAACTGAATTAAAACAAGAATTAGGTACATCGTCACAATTATTGGTAAATAGGTTAATAACAATTCCTTCTTTTCAATAAGTCTATTATAATATACAAAAATAATAAACAAAAATAATAAACCAAAAACCACCGAGGTACGCGCGATAATTCGGGCGTTGTTCAATAGCGTACCTACGCGATACGCGTGACATTTGAGGGGTTGAAACAAATCTTGTCATGCAGAGTGGTTGAAACGATACAAGCATGGTTGTAAAACTACGTGTTTGGTATGGGTATCCGATGCTAGTGAAAAACAACATTACAATCCCTTATAGACCAGATTCAGTTCAAATTTGGTACTTACACATAATAATTATGAACTTTTTGACCGAAGTCACTTTTTGATTGCAAATTTAATAAAAGTTTTAAAACTGTGCCTTCTGATTTATCAAATGCTTATTGTGTGAGGCTCTGAAAAATATTGTTTCATGTTTTTAAAATAAATAATTTTGAAGTTATTAATGAAAATAGACGAAGACTAAAGATTTCGCACTAGCAACGCACACCCTTGTGGAACACGGTACAGGTTGATACTGAGTGCGACACCAATCAGTCAGTATCAAGCTGTACTGTGACATCCCTTCCAATGTAATTTTCAAACCATGCTTGCATCAACTGCTCCATCCTAGTCATTGTCCCAACCATGCTCTGCATGACATCAATATGTCTTGCCTCATTCCTCGCTCGCATCTCCTCCACTCGAAGGCGGCGCTCTTCCACATTGACGAACTCAGTAGTCGCCCGGTCGAAGGGTGTCTGAGTCCGTCTGCGACGGACTCTTCCGTCTGGGCGACTTGGTGAGGGCGCCAAAGATAAAAGAGGTGGTTGTGGAGGAGGTAGGAGGTTTCCGACAATTGGATGACACGGAGGTGGAGGCTGATGGAGTGCAGGCCGTGCAGTGGATAGAGGGGTTGAATGCGGTAGCTGTCGTGACGGAGGCGATATTTCTGAAAAACATTCATATTTATCCATAGAAATACAAAAAACTTCTGTATTATTTCATTGTATTTATCAACTATTTTTTTTAAACGACTAAAAAAGGAGAGAAATCTCGATTCGGTTGTATTTTTTTATCGGTACTTTACTACAAATAGTGAATAGTAGTAGAGGATCCCAAGTAAGATCGACCTTCACTCACCTGCTCTCCGGATGAAAATTATATTTCATCAAATAAAATATGTTTCTGAACATATACCAATAGGGTTGCCGTAAAAAATATTGTCATAGCTATAAGTTATTTTAAAAAGATTGAAAAAAAGAAATATTTAAATTCCACTGACTTGTTTGCCAAACGAACGAAATTCCAATAGAAAGCTTATATTATACATATTATACAGAATATTGTAACAGCTAGGTTGCCTGCCTTTCTTTGTTCCTATTATCTGGATATGTATGTCAGTGAAATTTTATATACATAATATGTATTTATATTTAAATTATAGCCATGACCACCATTTTTACGGCTACCCTGTTGGTATATTATATGTATGTTCAGAAACATATTTTATTTGATAAAATATAATTTTCATCCGGTAAGCAGGTGGGTGAAGGTCGATCTTACTTCGGATCATAGACTATAGCTTTAGGTACCATCTAGAAGCGCCTCACAAAGAAATGGTTGTGACTCAACATAAGGAGGTGAATGAGTGGAGGTACTGGGTGTCGAGGGTGCAACTGGTTGACTTGGTCCCTGAAATAATACAAAAATAAATTTAATTAAATCATCCCAATGGATTGTGCCAAAATATAACTCGAGATATCAACATTATACAAAGACTAACAGCAAGTCCCTGCTCTTCCACACCAGGAAGACCCACCACAGCCACTTCTCCCATGAGCGCCAAAAGTCGCTCCTCAATGTCGGTCAATCTTTGGTGACTTTTTGGCCCACCTCCAGTCCCGGCTGCATGCTTCCGTATTTGGAGCGCTTTTTTTTTTGTTTTTTGTTTCCAGTCTGCCCACGCCTTAAAATAAATATATAATTAATTTAAACAAATTAAATTTTAATAAAAATAGGTGCATACAATCCTCCTCCATTTAATAAGATATAGGTACATACCTTTCGCCACTTTGCCTTGCTTTTGAAAGCGCCGTCATCCGAAGAATTCAGGGTATCTGTTAACTTCCCCCAAAGCGTTTCAGATCTCATCCGACCCTGAATTCCCGGATGAAATTTCGCAAGGTCACCGTGGCTATAACATAAATAAATATGGGAAAGTCAATGATCGGCTCTCGAAATTACATTGAAATCCAAGTTACTTCAAGAATGTTACCTCTCCATGAACTCTAAGAGAGTACAAAATTGCTCTGCAGTGGTGCGCCTGCCATATGTTCTCGATTCCATATTTTTCTAAAATATGTTAAACACATTAGTTGGATTGATACGGAACAGAAACAGAATATACTAAAAGAAGACTTCAATTAGGTACTTACCACTTTTTGCTAGAGGAAAATTATATTTTATGGCGAGAATCAATTTGTTTCAATGAATGAAATTGCAAGAAAACGATTTTTTTCATATGAAGTGACCAGAGATAACATTCAGTTGTCAGGATGGTAAAAACTCAGAGATAAGAAAATAGTAGGTAAGTTCCTAAGTTTACCAAGGATCTATGGTATAATTATTTTATTATTGGCATACAGTGCAAAGTCCGCTACATTTTTCCCGAAAAGTGCCAAACGCAACGAATTCGCAGAAGCATGCGTCTGTCTGTAGCTGTACGGCTCGTTGCTCGCGTGTTCATCCTCGTTTCCACGTACCAACTGCACGAATGCTCGCTTTGTTACATGTTACATTACGCCCCGTAACCCCGTTCAGTACCGCCCTTTACATTTTGAACAATTCGCAAACTCTTGGGAGTTTCACAGCTGTCTGAGAGACCCGCATCTCCAGGACTGCTGATTACTCTTTGTAATTTTCTCCAAAAAGTATTTTACTGAATAACTATTACGTTTCATTAATTGAGGCTTAATAGCTACATGTTTTTTAATAGCTTGTACGGATACAAGCTAACACAAAACATGTAGCTATTCATTTATAAGTGGGATGAAAAAAGGAGAAGAAGAACTAACAGAGTCTTAAAACTGTCTTCCGTAATAGGGAAACCTAGAAGATGTTGTTAACTTTTTCTAAAAGATGGTGATGCACTGGTGCCAAATGATTAAATTACTGAAGAGTAAAATGTCTGTCTGTTTTGTGAATAAGAAAAATCCACATTTGAAGTGGTTGAGTTCAAGGTCAAAGCATTGATACTGGTTCTTCAGGAATTGAGGTACGGTTTACAGTGCTACAAACGAATGCTTCGTTTGTAGCACGTAAAATCGTTGCGTTTGGGACTCTTGTGGCAATTATACCACGATTCCTTTGCACCGTTTGCCTACAATAAAATAATCAGAACTATAGATTTACAGCTATGGAAAAACTTAATAGGTACCTATAATTAACTTATTTTTGGTTTTCCTATTGTGCCCTACTTTTCTAGTTAAAATATAGACTTTATTCTTTTACTTCGGAAAACTTCGGAATCTTTCATGGAAAAAACCCACTAGGTACTAATTAAGTGTTCTATTTGAGGTTGTGTATGTAAAGCGCCATATATTGACCTAGCTCTATGAGAAGTCTGCAAGGTTTTGTTCACCGTATGGAATAATTACTAACATAAAGGGTGTCTCAAAATTGCCGCCACATGAAAAACTAAGAAACGAAATTTGTACGGCAACAAAAAGTACCGCAGCGCCATGTACGACGAACTACCAACGAAATCCTGCATCGCGCAAGCAAAGTTTTCCGTGCAATTCCGGAGGATCCTGCCATTTTTCAGTGGTACTTTACACTCTGTATCGCATAAGGTGTAGTGAACTTTTTTCAAATTTTGGTCTCTGACGCAAGGAAAAAATAAGTACATAGTACCTACTATTACATTTTTCTCGGTTTCTCTATCGAGTCCTACTTTTCAAGTTATGGACTAGTCACCTTTCATGAAAAAGACTCGCTTTGGTTAGATTGGGTTAGAAAATTGTTTTTTGCGGTGCTCGAAAGCATTCCAGAAGTACAATGCACTTACTGATTCCACAGTTGAACGGGACCTTGCGAGCCTTAGCACAGGGCAAGGTTAGTTTATGGTGCTATGCATACCTATACAACCTCAAAGTAAAACGTTCATTAATTAGAGTCATTTTTAGGGTTCCGAACATCCGTAAAAAACGGAACCCTTATAGGATCACTCAGGTGTATATCCGTCTGTCTGTCTATCCGTCTGTCACAGCCAATTTTCTCCGAATCTACTGGACCGATGCTGTTGAAATTTCGTACACATTTGAACGTCTGTGATAAATAAATTTTGAGTACTGGGGTAAGTTTTGGGGCTAACTAGAAAAGTTTTTCAAACTGTACCGTGTATATGTCATATATCAAATTAAAGGGCTTATTTTGAGGGCTGTAATTATATTTTTTTCATCATTTTAAAATAAATAGTTTGCAGTTATTCAAGAAATTAGACGTGAAATGACCATTCCCCCTTATCTCCGAAACTACTGGGCCTAACATTTTGAAAAAAATGCAGTAATAGTTATTTATCTATAGATTACAGGAAAATTAAGTCTATAGTGTTGAAATAACATTTTGCAAAAATTAAATTCATTCCGAACCCTTGGCACGCGAGTCCGACTCGCACTTTTCTTTTCCAGTTTTTTTATAAGAGGTATTTACTCGAAAAGAAGTAGGACATAGTTTAAAAACCAAGAAATAAGTTAAAAGTAGGTACTACTTATTTTAACCATGGCTGTTAATCTATTTCTAATTATGTTACTGTTGACATATAGAATAGATAATAATGTAGGTACATTTTGCCGCCAAAGTGCCAAACGCAACGAATTCGGTTAAGCATGCGTCTCTAACACTGCAAAAGTTAGATACTTATTTAATTAAACGTAATAGTAATTTAAATAGTAAATACTTTTTGGAAAAAAGCGAAACGAGTAATTTCTTTGTCAAAATATTGTCTTTGTCATGGTTATTAAATTTGATGGTAAATGCCAAAATTATTCTGTCAATGTTAATGCTGGAAGATATTTTTCGATTTTGAGAAAATACTATAAATTTTTGCCAATATTAAAAAGTGAAGATGATAAATTAAAAACGAAGCAAGTGAAAAACGACCGGGAACGACCGGAAGGGCTCAGCGTCGTCTTGTAGCACCGCATCATACGGCTTGCAATGGTTTGGTCAAAAACAATATTAATTGGATTGTTGCCTTTAGCTGAATATGTACGTCGGCTAAACGCAACAACTCAATTACACCAACCACTAAGCTGCACCTATTCCAACAGGATTGCACTACTCCATGGGTGCAGGAAAACTTCAGCGGTAAAACTCGTGTAAGAAGAAACCGTACGTCGGCCTCCTAATTTAACTAAGTAAAATGTTATAGATACATTATGCATTTATAATTCTGCGTATTAAATGCTTATATTTCTGTGTTTGCAATTAATTTCATACAAGTTTTAAATATTCACATAACATTTTGAACTTTTGACAATCGTTTTTGCTGTCAGCGGTAACGATTGTCAAAATATCAAAAATGTATGAGATTGACAAGCGCTATCGAAAAGTCACGTGGTCAATCCCTTACATTTGACGTGAGCGCTATCGAAAAGTCACGTGATCTGTTAGATTTGACAGCGCTATCGAAAAGTCACATGATCCCTAAAGGTGGGTACTTACTGACCTGTGTTACGGGCCATTATGGTATGTATCCACTATGTTCGCGCACCTCTTGCGCTCCGCGCTCCAGCAACTATTATACATAGTGTATGTGTTTGCAAACTTGGTGCGCACTTAGTTCGCAAACGTATCCATTATGTGGAGCAGTTGCAGGAAGGAGCGCGGAGCGCAAGAGGCTCGCGAACATAGTGGATATCCACCAAAACTTACCATTCTAGGCGAGCATGTTACATTAAGCCGTGTGCTACAAACCATGCAACATGCTCGTTTCAAACTCTTTGATCGCCCGTGCTCATGATTCGCAAGACACTAGCAATCACGATGTTTGGCGAAGAGGTTGTTGGGATCTTTGATTCTACAAAATTATTGTTGAAATTTTCTTTGTCCTACTCTATAATTTACAAGAAATAAACACAATGTAGCCAAATATCGATGCGTGTGGCTCTTGCACTCGTCACGACTTGTCGCAGTGTACTGACTGAACCACGTAACACTCGAAGAGATTCGCCTAAAAATCGACAACAGGCGGAGCACTCAAAAGGAGCAACGATCGGCTCGTTGCTCGCATGTTCTTGCTCGTCTCCACGGTCTGACTTCACAAATGCTCTCTTTGTAACATATACCTAACGCCCCGTAAGACTGGTCAGTACCCACCTTTACATTTTGACGTATGGATAACGTTTGACGTATGTCACCGGAAAATGGCAAACTCCGTAAGATTATAAAATAACTTGAGAGGTTGTAAACTCTCGATAAGTTGTCAACTGAAAATTTGGAATACTTTTTTACGCATCAAAATTTGATAGTCTATATTATTTCCGTGCCGGTCCGAGAAATTTTGGACTGACATAAACTGGCGACTAATCAGCACTCTGGTCATTTATCTGTTTTGGTTAGTAGTAAAACTGGAAACTTGGCGCCACATTGGTCTTTGTTGGTGTGAGCTTACATCTGAACAGACCAATGAGAGCCTTGTTTTCAGGTTTACTATCACACCAAAACAGATAAATTACGAGACTATCAAATTTTGATGCGTAAAAAAGTACTTCAAATATTCAGTGGACAATTTATCGAGAGTTTACATTTAATCAAGTTATTTTAAAATCTTACGGAGTTTGCCATTTTCCGGTGACATGGACATTCACTGACGTTTATGGGATGTGGATTTGTGTACGTCGTGGCCATATCGAAGAATTATTGGTCACTTCATTGTATGGCCGAAGTTAGTTTAGGTTACATTTGAGGGAACTTAGGGCACCCCGACACGGATAGGTTAGCTTCAAATTGGATGGCATCATACCATTCATGTTAGGTTCCTTTAAACCCTTTTGTCGAAGTTAGGATTGAAGCGGTCACATCATGAAATTGCCAAATTCTACGATATGGCGACGACAAATATCTATATTTGTCGTCGCATTGTACGCTTGGAGAATTTTCTATTTTGAGTGGACCCCTCCCCGCTGTTTTAATGTTAATTTTACATACATATTGTTTCATTCGGTTCTATACTTCTAAACAAATACATATATGCAACAATATTATTAAGTGAGTGTCGAACTGCATAAATGGGATCCAGTATCGTGGCCCCCATTTATCTGTCACGCACCCCGATGCAAATCTGTGTAGACCTCTAGAGGTCCAGGTAGACTATTAGGGAATGACTGAACTAGATTGAATGTTGAATGGTATGATTTTTTTATGGACATTATACTACAACTAACTATGTAGCATGAAAACAATTAAACATTATTTTTTTTATATTTATTTAAAAAATTATAATTGAAAGTATGTAAAGTAAACTAAACCCTTAATACCGATGTTTTCTTAAAGTATCCACTTCAAATGCATTATGAAAATAATTAGGTTTCCAGGAATGAGAAACCTGTAGTTTCTATTAGAGGTTATTCTTGCTGTTATTAATAAATGTGTTTTCACGATATTTGTAATAGCACTAGTATCAGTTACTGACTGGCTGGTGTACTTATGGTAGAGATGGTTGGCACGATTGGTTCAGGTGATGGTGGCGTACACCTGAAAAACAATACAATTTTACAAAGGTTCTTCATGTTCAAAGTTTTTCGGGAAAATGGTTCTGAGATGCATAGTTGCAACACGGAAGGAAAGACAGAAACGGTTACAATTCGGAAGAATGGGATTCCTGACTTTGCAATTAATCTAATCTTTAAAACTAGCACCATTTTACAACTTGTTTAAATAGTAGTTACGAAGGTAACGGAACGCAACCGTTATTAACTTACCTTTCCCCGAAGGGATCATCATCATCATCAGCAGTGTACCAATAGCACGCTTTACACGCACTTTGCGAATGAACACTGAATATACGATGGACTATATTGCGTTTATAAAATTCACTTACATATATTGGGATAGAACCAGCGACTTAAACGTTTTACCTTCCAGGCTTCAGTGAAAAGACGAAACCAGGCTCCAGTAGATTAATTTTACGAATAGCTGGCGCGTACTTTATATTCCTTTTCTTTCTATAAATAAACAGGCAGAAACTTAGAAAAAATTGGTTTCACAATAAAAGTTTAAGCACATGTACCGCTTTTAAATTATGCACAAACGATTCACTTACCTAGATTATTATATTTAGTATAGGATTTTGTAGACAGTCGGTTCAATTTTGCCAATATAATTATCAATTTCGCAATATAAAATAATGTTTTGAACCATGTTTGACATGTCCGTCATCGAAAACCATAAACTAGAACAATAGTTTTTATTGAACAAGCGCAATCGCCAAAATATTGACAAGCGGCATCGAATCGAAGCCGAAGCGATCCTTCGTCACGCCAACGCTATCGAAATCGAAACGCTTCGTAGCGATTGACACTTGTCTAGAGCCCCAGGTGCAGCTTCATTTCGATCCCATACCAAAACATAGCAAATACAAAACGGTTGTACAACAAATAATTATAGCAATAACCCAATGAAAAGGCGCCAAAACCAACAATGGACTCTGTTGAAAATATCCTTATCCTTGAAATAAGATTTAATAACGTTTTGTTGGAACCCAATGCTCTTTTAACAAACTTCTTTGTCGAACCTATTTGTGCTAGCATCCAGTTAAGGCTGGCCTCCTTCGATTCTCGTCTGTGCTCGAACGAGGTGTAACGGTATTGTTTAGGAGTTCTAGTTGTGTTGGTTCTGTTTCAACAGCATCTTCCGTTTGATAAGTTGTTTTTTGTTAAAAATCTTTGAATACAATTGCCCTGGATTCGGGTGCCGCTGATTTGTATTGTTGTGTTGGCACAAATGATCTGTTTGTGTTGTTATTGCTCATGGGGGCACAAAAACTTATAATCATTGACGGGTTGAGCCTTGAGCGTTACCGGCTCTATTTCAGCATTGGAGTATTTTGTTAAGGATGTTAAAGGTCTACGTTTTTAATTCTAATGCGGGCCATAGACCTTCAGGTAATTTGATCAAACAGTACGATCAACTGTTTGATCAAATACAAATACGAAATTTCATATTCTTCATGCCATTTGACAACCCATTTTTTATAAAATTTTCCTACATGTCTGTAGGAAAATTTTAATCATGCCAATTTTATGAAACTTTCGATCAGTTTGATCAAATTACTTGAATGTCTATGGCCAGCATAGTGTTATAACTACTTCATTCTATTAAATATCCATATCTATTTGTATGATAAAAAAAATGTTGTACAAATTTAACCTCCGCTAAAACTTCATTTGTTTACCTACTCATGTTTGTTCTGCTTACTTCAGTAAGATTTATTATTTTTGAAATGTATGAAAGAAAGCACAAAGCGATATTTTAAAGACAAAATATCTTTAAAAGATCGCTTTAACCTTTTGAACGCCATTGTCACGTATACATAACAAGCAAGCGCTTTCCCTGTACGCCAAACGTCACAAATATGTGACAAAAAGTGCCTACGGCGAATTTGTGGCTTGGCGTCGGGGGTAAGCCGCCGATGCGTCTATGTTCTGGCGTTCAAAAGGTTAAGCGACAAGGCCGCCCATCGTGTCACCCTGTTTAATATTTTCTTAATTTATCTTTTCTATAACTTAAACATTTTGTGTAATTACATAATGTTTTCTATTCTGCATTGTACAGACGCCAGCACATCAAGTTACCCGAAACTGTCAAATTTTCCCAATCAACCTTGAACCAAATGCTTTAGCGACAAAGTTGAAAATCTATTAAAGAAATTACACAGATTGTTGTAGTTTGATGTGCTGGCGTCTGTACACCGTAATTCAGCGCCTCTACACATCTTCATCAAACGAAAATCAAATACTACCCCCAAACGCCGAGTCCCTGTAAGTCTTAAACATCAATAGGGACATAACTAGTTTTGCCATTACTAGTATTTACCCAGGGAGGGTGGCTTGCGGTCGGGTCAGATGGCCCAAGGCATCAATATTGTCCCTGTGCTCAACCTACCACCCTTGTAGGCGGAGAGTCTCTAGCTACCCTTATGGTACATGCGAGTGTTGGTTAGAGTCTAAGAGTAAATTGTTCTGACTGTTCCTACTCTTAATATAAGTTCAGAAATTGGGTGAACAAACGTGGAGGAAAAGATAATAGTTAAATAAATGATATTTATTTTGCAAATAGGTTACAAGTAACTCTTTAACACGTCAAACATATTTTTTTTTATTATAATAATCTAGATGAGGCCGGTGTTTCCTAGGTGTCTACCCTAGTTGTTTTTCTACATTGGTGTTTGTATAAAAGTCCAACACTTATTTAAAATAAAATACAACTGAATTGAGAACCTCCTCATTCCTCATTTGTTAGAAGTCGTTTAAAAACGCGACTGGAAAGCCAGCTGTGAGTTTTTATTTTATTTTTTTACAAGTTGTCTTTTTGGAATCGTCTTTTCGAGCGCTTTACTTTGATACAAATACCTATCACACTAACATGACTTACCAATCACGGTCGCCATCCGCCAGTCTTTTGTTTTGTAATGGCAAATCAGAAAAGTGACGAGAAGGGCATAACTCATTTCAACGACTACAAAATACGTACGAAAAAAATTAAATACCTACCTAAATTTCAGTATGTTTCAAAGTCAAGACCATAGATAGTCATACAAAATCTTCAAAAATATTCTCTTCAACGCTTACAAAATAATCGCATTCGTCTGACCAAAAACAGGAAGTTAGCACAGGTACACCGGAAGTACCAAATAGCTGTTCCTCTTTAGGTTTCCATGCACTTCCGCTGAAGCTGAAATGTGGTTAGCCGAACCTTGGTCCTTCAATTTCCCGTTACCATGTTACCTGGCTCTCGGATCATGAGGAGTATGTACTTGTGCTCCATGTCCCGGAATCGCACGAATATTTGAGTAGTGTCGTCTCGTAGCGCTGTCCCTCTATCCCATAGAGATATCTAGATGTCATTTAGATATATATACAGGGTGGCTAGTGGTTGAGGTCAATATGTATAAATTGACTGATTAAATAATTAGCTGAGTTTAGTTGTGAAGTAGAAAATTTCTAAAAAATCTTTAAAACTTCGATAACTCGAAAACAATGTGAGTCGTTGCAAATTAACTCTAGTATAGAGGTATGCGTATGCCCGGTAGTTGATATTCGGACTGTTGTGTATGTTCAAATCGCACGGAGAACTTTGCTTGCGCGATGCAGGATTTCGTTGTTAGTTCGTCATAGATGGCGCTGCGGTTCTTGTTGTTGCCGTACAAATTACGTTTCTTAGTTTTTCATGTGGCGGCATTGATGCTACACTAGTATAACGCATTTCAAGGAACGCACTCAATTACCAGTCAATGATCGTGGAGTATGCGAAACAAATATGGCGAGACGGGTTGGGCTCCTGCCTAAAGAGTTGAGGTCAAATCGCTTAGGATAAAATTGAAAGAAGAAAAAGAGGTCTTTGCCCTGCAGTAGGGCACTACGGGCTCACAATAATAATATTCGAATTAACGTATTTAATCGAGGTAAATACTAAGCCCCCTTTAAAGATAAGATCCAAATTAGTAGATTCTTCCATTCTTGTTTGTTTTTTGGTCTTAATACGATCAAACTACGTTTGTTAATAGAATTTCTGCAAACAATACCACTTTTGAATACTAGAAGTACCATTGCGTTGGCCTAAAACGCTTGTCCCAATAATAAAGGCAAGCTCACTTGTACTTGGAACTTCATCAAGTTCTTCAAAGTTTGACGCGAAGTCCTGATAGCCAAGTTTGCAATACGTACCTATTAACATTTATGCCAGATTATTGTTAAGAGACTTGAAATAGTTGTTATGAGAGATGAGGGGGTTGCAAAATTTTAAGTTTTCTGTAAAGTATTTAGAAGAAGAAAACGTATTACCGTGTAATCCATTAACTGGGTTGTGGAGGTCAGACACACCCAACTATGTGACACAGAAAAGGTAAAGCAGATGATGAAGAAGAAAACTTTTACTTAACCGCCCCAGAAGGAGGAGTCTTCACATTGCTTCTGCATAAAACAGTACGATACCAAAGCCATGATACGCGACTCACATCACTATTTATTCGGCAAACCCTACACCAAAGCGACAAACAGTCAACAACAAAAAAAAACCCGAAACCACGTAAAACGAAACGATTTGATCGAGTCTCGTCATCGCCATACATCTCCATAAAACCTAAATAAAGTACATCGGAGTACAACGTCCAAATTAGGCGCGAAATCGCTCACGAGGGTTCGCAAAAACCTCGTTAGAGCCGCCATGTTTGTTCGGCGACAGTAAGGGGCGCACCCTCTATGTACACAATCACCACACAACACTGTCCTGTAGAAGAAACTTTTGAAGCCAAAGCGAGCTTTGTCACGAGCCCCTAAAGCTCAAATTGCCATATGCCGTTTGATCTAAACGCAAGTTGCTGTGGCTAAGGGTGTATGTGCTCGGGTGGGGTGTGGGTAACACCCTTGTCGCGTTGTGTGACGGAATAGCTCGTATGTGAAATGGATATGCAATGCGATACTGAAAGTGATACTCATGGAGGTGATGCGAAAGGATGGAATTATTTTAATGGCTGTCGATTTAAGAAATATTTAGTTTGATGTAGTTTGAGTTGATAAATAACACGTAATTGACACGTAATTTGCCTGAGGCGTAGGGCCTCATGAAGTCTTAAAACGATCATGATTCCGCTTCAAGAGGGAGACGGAGCTATACATAGCGAATAGCACTATCCGTTTACATCATCGGAATTGGATGGCATTAGTACGTCATAGTAGGGCTGCTGGTCAAAAATCGGTTTACCAATCGATTTGAATCTTCTTTCAAATAATTCCAACGGCGATTTTCCAAAAGTTGCGTTGTGCTCTAGCTTTTAGTATTTGAAGCTTATCTTACATTCACAAGGAAGCACCTTATGTTATATAAGATATGGGAATATATTTAGTTTTACCCTTGGGGTGTTTGGTGCCTGGTTATGAATATTATAGACCCCTACGTATCTCTCTCTATCTGGCTCAGTTAGAATGTAAATAGTAAATGGATCGATGTAGATCTAAATGCTGTTGCTACTTCGGCTGCTACATTAATCTCTGTTCTGAGCACAAGATTTTTGAAGTGAAAACTTCTTATGGGAGGGTAAACCGCTTCGTAACGTAACGCGTTACGGCGCCAGTCTGTCTGGCTTCCATTTCTCTCACGCATACGGCAGCGGTAGGCAAGCTATTCCTCTCTCACTCTAACCCACAGCGCTAGTCGTATTTCGGACAGACGCTTCCCATATTAAATAGTTCAGCTTAGATTAATTTAAGTTATCACTTCTGTCGGGCGTCCCGAGACGCACACGTTTTTTTTTAATAGGGTATTTGATATAAAAAATGTTATTAGTCCGTCAGATAGATTTCCGAAAATATTGGACACATATTTTTCCTTTTGTCACGTAAACAAAAAATGGAGACGAAACAGTGCGTTTAAAACTCGTGTAACGTCACTTATCATTACCTACACTTTTTCCTGGAAAGTGACGTTACAAGCCCCCACTCCTTATCTTTGATGCGTTTTATCTTCGTAATTTTTTATTGATTTGATAAAATAAAAAATGTGGATCCAATATTTTTTGATAATTTAAGTGACGGACGAATTAGAATCATTTTTTTTTAACACAGGCAACATCCCTATTTAGGCCTATAATCTAAGTAATTTTGAAGGTTATCCCCATCTACTCTATTTGACTCAGTCGCCAAACAATCTCAATAAAAACCAAGCTATACCTAACTGTCAATTTAGTTGTAGAACTTGAATATCAAGTACCTAACTTATGTACTTTTCAACTCAAAATGCTATAACTGCTAATCATCTCATCAGCGTTCCAAAATTGTTTGAACGAAAGTAACTACCACCAACTGTAACAAACTGCTTGAAAAGAAATTTGTTCGATACTTCGTCGTTTTTTGTGGTGTCACTTTTTTATTTATGAAATTTGTCACTGGAAAATTGCAATCGCTGTAAAAAATTAAAATATGAAGAAAGAAAGAAAAAGAGTATATTTGCGGCAAGCATGACGCATACCATATAATAAAATAAACAAAATTACAAAAGTTATGCAAGTGGGGAAGATATGCGTCACATTCACGCAAAACGGCCATCGCTTAGCATAATGTTAAATAAGCTACCCAAGTATCCATCAACACCCTTAACCTTTTGCGTGTCTACCACAGATTTTTATCGTCCAATCCTGACCAAGCCCTTAAGTGTAACTGTCCGACTTAAGACATTTGGAGCATTTTTTCTTATGTCGAACTGTGTAACTTAAGACACGCAAAAGGTTAAATATGACCACGTACTTCTGGAACATCCTGTATATCAATTTGGCAAGCCTTTTCTTAACTATGTTCGGGTCAGGTTCCAGCCTAACCAAGATGAGGCTGAATACCAGTATTTTACATGTAGCAATTGCATTTCTGACCAACAACATAAGTACCCGTTGACAATACTGGTGTCAGATGTAAGTCCCCATTGAATTCGAGACTAATTTGAATACTTACGAAACCGAGGCAAAAATCTATAAAACTCAGCTATCTAGTGGCGGCAAAGGCAAGGTATTCCAATATAATGGTCCAAAATCCGGCGTGCAAGCTTGCAATAACGAGAGATTCTCCAAAAGAATGAAATACTTGTGCTGGGTGGCTGTAGTCATCACCAGGGTTCGTATCGATTGCGATTAGACCCTCCGCCACCCTCGTCAGTTAAGGGTGACGCACACTTACGATTTTTAACGCTTGTAGATGGGAAGAATCGGAACGAAAGATTTATAGAAAACTAGCTGTTGCCTGCGACTTCCTACGCGCATGTCCAGTTTTTTTTCCGTTCCCGTATAACATTCCAATTTTCATAATCGGTTCTCGGATCTACTCCAGAGATTACACCCTTCCAACTCACAAACTTTACCTCTTTATAATATTAGTATAGACGAGGTTCTGCCCGCAACTTCGTATGCGTGGTATTCAGATCAGTATAAAAAGTATGTGTTAGTCCAGGTTATAAACTTTATGTAAGTATGCCAAATTTCATCCAAATTCACAGCACCGTTTGGCGCCACTTAGGCGAGAGTGTCCTATTTGAAATCGTATCTTTGTCGTAAACATGACGTTGACGTCAATTTGACTTTCTTGTCCGTTCTTCTCCATAAGAATCTACCTTTCCGAATAGACAGTAGAGTCACTTTATTAATGTAATTCTATTATTTTTACTGAACTGTAAACGATGACGTTCAAAAGTGCCGTTTAATGGCCTAATTGAAATAAACGTTTTTGACTTTTGACTTTTTGACTTTTGACTCGGATAATTTAAGTGTTTTGACAGGTGTATGGACACACACATGACACTCACTCACACACACACACACACACACGGTGTGGTGTAGCAGTGAAGCGACTGGTCCACACACCTGTCAAAACGCTTGAGGGCCAATTCTACAATTATTTAAGCAACGTTCTCATTTGCATGACAGTCAATAAATTAATGACACTTAAATTGTCAAGGAGTTGGCCAGAAACAGAAAAGAAAGTTGAAACTACGTGCCTCATACAAAATTGATTCCTTATAACATCAACGCCTTGCGTTTCTCCATCCAAGTGTCCTTGCACCCTTACTTTGAGAGGACGAATTAATTCCAGCAATTAATGGAGGGCTTAGGGTCGAAGTGATCCTCCCCTGTTCGCAAAATTCAATTATTGATGCCTCTCCGTCTTTGCGGGGGTGCCTGAATAAGCCACGGTTAAAATGTAGCTGATCGGACAAAATCTCCTAGTTTAATGGGGAAAACAAAATGGTGTCGGGGGAATTGTTATGTACCTACTTTTCTTTTTTTTTTTGTTTGTTCTACGCTGTCTCACTTTTTATTATCTCAATGAATTTTATTAATTATTTCACCCGCGTAGTTCCCGTTCCCGTGGGAATACGGGGATAAAATATAGCCTATGTTAATCGCTGATAATGTAGCTTTCCAATGGTGAAAGAATTTTTGCAATCGGCACAGTAGTTTTTGTGTTTATTCATTACAAACACACACACACAAAAATACAATTTTTTCTTCTTTATAATATTAATGTAGACTAGCTTTTGCCCACGACTTTGTACGCGCATATTCCCGTTTTTTCCTGTTCCCTTATAGCCTAAATAATTCCTCATGAATGTGGCTATCGTATACAACAATATTTTTCCAAATCCGACTGGTAGTTCCAGAGATAAGCGCGTTCAAACAAACAAACTCTTCAGTTTTATTATATTAGCATAGATAGATTTACTGGAGTAAACGTTTTAGGGGCCATATGGTGTGACGAAACTTCGAACAAATAAAAATGTATGAAAGAAAAGGTTACAATCATGTCGCAGTCAATACAGTATAGTTTGGCTATTCTTAGACTTACTAAAAACCTTACTATCGTAATGGGTCTATATTCATAGTCTTATAAAAAATGTAATCTTATGATATAACACGCGAAGACACGTTTCATTCAACACAAATTTCAGTAATTTCAAAAACGCGTTTCTTAGCAATAGTTTCCTAAGGCTCGTACCCAAAGACTACATAAATAAAATAAAATGAAGAGGTACAGCTATTCCTAAAAGTAGTAAAAATCTATAATTAGGACGGCTTCCGCTTTTCCCATTTTTTTACCCTTGGTTATTTGCTAAGCTACGGTTCAATTTGGCGAAGATCTGATGAAGAATTTCGGAGGTAGGCAACGGAACTCTTTAATAAATGATAGCAAATCTCCCGTGATTGCTGAAATCGCATGTCTGTTAATTGATTGCACCAGGTACGCAGCAGTCGGTGTTTTTGGTTGTTTTTTAGTTTTTTGAAACCGACTTCCCAAATTAAAGTTATTTTATACTTTGTAGTATTATATCCATCGGCGCGGGAAATATTACAGTGCAATCACAAATGCATTCCCTCTTCCATCACTGTCATAAATAATATCATATCCGAGAAAAATAGCAACCATTCGATTTCCCATGCGTGGGAGGCAATAGGGCAATGTTAAGTTATGTAAGAATATAATGAAACATAGTACGAGTAACAAGCTCGCCTACACAATATCATGAGTAGATATGTCGAACTACCCACCTACGATCAAATCCGAAGCCTTGTTATATTATTGCCAGGTATAGACTAGGCGAATGAGTGAACGAACGATAAAGTGAGAATCACACTCTTTCCCGCTCGTTCGCTAGTGTTCGTTCGCGTGCAGAGGGCGAGCGAGCGTTAGCGGTTAGGTGTCTATTGGCGATTGCCAATCCTTAGCATTCGCACGTTCGTTCGCTTGTTCTGTAACCGGCATAAGACTGCTCTATTTATATCAGCTTCGGAAATGTGTTCTCTTTTGCGTGATGTCGTTACATAATACGAAAATGGATAAAATTTAGATTTTTCCTTGTTGGGCTTACCTACTGATACTTTATATTTTACACACACGAAAGTACAAACGTAGGTTTCTACAAAAGTCAGCAGTGCGATTCTTTAAACAAGTCACCGTGTAAGCATAGATGAAGTGAACATGAAAGGACAGTTCACTTCATACTCACTTTCACCTAAGTCTACACGGTGTGATTATGACAGAATAGACCGACACCATCACCCATATCTTGAAAGTTCTAAAGTATACCACATTCTCTTCCACAACCTGAGTCGCTAATCGCTATTAGGATATCGATTTAAAGTGTCTGTTTAAAAAGGCATGACGATGAAGTAAACATTAAATGAAATAAACTTCCAAAACAAAATGATTTCATCAACTAGAAAAGCCCAAAAAACTATCCAGTTACAAATCCACGCGCCAATTAAACGTGTAACAAAATTCTGTAAAACCCGACACTCCTCGATTACCTAGGTAAAATCTCTCCGGTTATATTTGAAACACTAGTTCGCAAATAACAAGAGAACTAAGGCAGGGTACAGAACGGCGAGCGACAGAGTCGAGCACGCTAATTGCCACTTGAGCGCCAATTACGGGACGATACGCCGACGATGCGGTGAGGTCTTGGGTTTTGAGTTGCCAGTAGAAAATAATGAAGGTAAATGTGAGGTGTGGAAGGAAATATTGTTTAGTAGCTTGGCTTTTTGTTTATTGGTTCCTTACTGAGGATGGTATATTATTATAAGATTTATGGTCAACTTGTTATCCACCATTTTTTTATTTTACTCGCTGCTGGGTCAAAAGACAAAAACGTTTATTTCAATTAGGCCATTAAACGGCACTTTTGAACGTCAGCATTTACAGTTCAGTAAAATATATTAATAAAGTGACTCTACTGTCCATTCGGAAAGGTAGATTCTTATGGAGAAGAACGGACAAGAAACTCCATAGTTACTCTTTTCAAATAACGACTTTACAAAATTTGGTATACAAAAATCAATTTAATATTATGTGAGGACGATACACCCAGAGTATGCTACTTATAAGAACAAAGTATAACCAGCAGAGGTACTTATTCCTTTTCTAAAAAAAAATTAGGTAAATGGTACTCACATATTTACAGATAATCTTAATAACCACCAATTAAACAGAAAATAAAAACACAAAAAAGAAACAGTATACCCATCTATAAAGTTAATTCATAAATCAACCAGTTTGATTTTGTCTACACCCTTGATTGTCCTATGAAGCAGGACCAGCATGTTTCCAAGCATTCTTATCCTGAATGTAATCTTCTAATTTGTAATATGCTTGTTTACAAAGTGTACTTTTAACATAAGTTTTAAATTTTCTTTCATTTAGTTCTAATATGTCAGAAGGTATTTTGTTGTAACATTTAACACAATACCCCATGAAAGAAGTTCATTCCCTTTCTCCTTCCTAACCTATCTATCTTGTGCAATTTCTGGCCAAGTTTTAACTACAAATTTGATCTGATCGTCACACCAACTTTGCCGCATATATCCGTTAGGTTAGGTATGTGAAAAAAAGACTAAATATTATTGTAATTCCTAATCCCCTGTTTCTGGATAATCGATCCGTGACAAATTAAATGCAAGTGAAATGAATCACAGCTAGATAACGCTTGTTTGGCAAGTTATCACAATAATTTTGTGTTAATTAATAATTTCATTCGATACTACGCCTAGGTCTTCTGAAGTAGTTAGTCCATGGCTTAAAATTCTCAACTCGCAACTTACTTGACAAAAACCCTACCAAAAACATCACATAAGCGGCCCCAGTACATAAGGCACGCGTAATTCTTGTACTAAGTCCTGCAGCTAAGTTGAAGGGTCCTGAATGAAGAGCGAGCGACGTGAAACCCTCAGCCCGGCGCGGATTACCGAGCGTGGAGCGAGCCACTTTTCACCGTTCGACTCGACAAAAGATGTCGTTATGTCGAGCGTTCGTACCATGTGCACGCAGCCTAGCCACTCGACATTCCTCTTAAAAAAAACTTGGCGTATATGCGTCTAATACGTACTGTGTTTTGTATGTGTAATTTTCTTTTTTCATGTTTTTTGTCGACTTACGTGCAGTTGGTTGGAGTGTCGTCGCGTTTTCTGGTGGAATGTTTACTCGTTTAAATTGTTGGTACTTGCTGCTGATGTTACAAAAAAATTAACTGGAATTGAAAAGAGATTGTAGGGATTTTTTTGGCGTTTACTGCGAGAAAAGCTATCTAAATATTAGTGTATTTTTTATGGAAAGGTCCGTTGCTTGTTCCTAAAGTACTCCAAAGGGCATTGTACCTTACCTGTTTATATTTTGGGACTCCTTTTTGAAACCAGCTATTACTGTATTCCTTTTTTTTTTTTTAAGGATGGGAAATCATCAAATGACTTCTTCCGCTCTGGGTGGAGCGGAAGGGCGTGTCAGACTCTTACTGACTAAAACCCATCCGTGTTTATTCTAAAGCCCTTTGCGTTCCGATTCCGGGATTTTACAGGAGGTATTATTAACTCTATGTTACTTATTTCCACGAGCATTAGGTAAATCTAGTCTACCTATTCCGATCTCAGCATTTTTACTTGTATGTTAAAATATAACACACAACATTTAAACATAAATATTTTCTGTTGTTACATAGGTATAATATTTAGCCGTAATACCTAACTACCCGCTATCATGAACAGAAACCATATAAGAGTTCTCATAGATACCAAGTACCTTTGTAAGTACGCACTAACCCCTCTAGATTGCTGGTAGCCTGGTACACTTGCTTAGCTAAATAGGTATTCGTATGCTGAGACAATGTACTGTGGCATACGTTTATGTAAGCTCGACTACTGAATTGTTCTGCTTGCCTGGTACATATTTTGTGTGTACGTGAAAAACAAAGTGATTATTTTTTTATTGTTTATTGTTCTGAGTTATTTGTAGGTACTTATATCGTTTTAATTTTCCAAACAAGTAAGATCGCTTTGTTTTAGTTAAGGATTCTTAGTAGGAATATTCTTCAGACTGCCTACACCTACAGATTCCAAACTATTTAAAAATAATTTACGTGTCTCTGAAGTAAAACCAAAGGTTATGTGAATGTGTGCTAGTAAAAATCCGAAATTAGCTAATTCAGGTTTTACCGCAAAATTAATAGTTTAGTTTTCAGTAAATAAGTAGTTCGGACTTCAACAGTTACATCAGTCCTAAAGAAAATAATAATATCTTGGGACAACTCACACACGATCATCCGATCCCAAACTAGGCAGAGCCTGTGCTATGGCTACCAGACAACTGATAAACATACTTATATATTTCTAAATACATATTATAGACAAATTAAACCCAGACACAGAAAAGAAAACAATATATTTTCGACTGCTTTAAAATTTAGAGCCTGCCTAACAGTTACCCGAACAAAGGACCTAAAACTGTAACGTGTAAGCTGCTAATACCTACTTCAAAATGACCATTTAATATACCAATAAAAAAAAGTCAGATATTCAAATTCAGAAGAGAAGACACTTCAAATAGAGAAGGCACGAGCATTAAGCACCACGCTTGCTCAACGAGGGTTAGCGATTCCAGAGTTTATATTATCAAGAGTTGCCGTAAAAATATCAGTAACCAACTAAACAAAATCGATATCGCGATGGCCGTTATCGCGCAATCGATTCCATTTTATAATTTATCGGAACTTTGCATATCATTACAACGCCTCACGCGATACCTGGGGGTTGTTCAGCGCGAAAGGCACGGATTTCATAATTATTATTATACTGTTAAACCACCGTTCTACCGACCTTTGCATCCGTGGAAACTTGTGACTTTAATGTGGTGAAAGCACGCTGAAAGTCAGCTTTGCATTTAAAAAAAACAATTCTAATTTTCCAGTCCAAAGCTGATTTTCAACGTGCGAATTTACATGTAACTTAGCGGTCTTTAATAGTCAAAAGTGAATAGATTACTTCTAGGAAAACGTGTTTCATCATCAGAGAGCGGAATAGGTAGACTGAATTTACGTAATGTTCGTGGAAGTAAGTAACATAGAGTCGATAATACCTCCTCTATAATCCCGGAATCATAAACATGCCGATTGTATCCCGGGATTTAAAAAATAGAAAATTACTTATTGCGCTTTGAATACATTTGAACAAAATTATTATATTGAAGAATCTTAGTATGTCTTTAGAGTTCCGTCCCTACTAAAACTGTTAAATTAAATAGCTTTGTTTTCGCACAACTCTTCTTCTTTTGATTCTTCAAATCAATAGTTTGTAACTATACTCTTTAAGTCCAGTTCATGCTTTTATAATCCCGGGTTTTAATTGTCATGATTCCATTTATGATTCCGGGATTTTACAGGAGCATTAGGTAAATAAAGTCTACCTACTTCGATCTCTGTTCATCATCTAGCATATCATCGCGTACCATTCAGGTGAGATAGTGAGCAAACGCTAGCCTATCCGTATTATTTTAAAAACACGAAAAATTGCACAGCTGGCCTAGCCCAAATACTGCTCACTGATTGTTCCATACATAGAACATTGGTCCGAGTAGTTTTTGGTCTCCATTATAAACAACTACCTTATGTCAACGGCTTCGCCCGCGAGAATGGATCCTTTATCCTAATCGTATTCTACCCGTACCCTTTCAGTCGTTAAGAAGCAAGACGTGAAAATGTAACAAACAGATAGACAGACAGAGTTACTTCCGCATTTATGGAAATAAAGTAAGTATGGATAGAACACAGAGTGTTTTTTATTTCGATATTTATCATTGTGTAGAGAGGTACCCAACCTTTCATCCAAATAAAATATAGTTCGCTTGAATTCGAAACTGTAAATAAAAGCAAGCTTCCGCTCAATGACTGTAAACTGAAAACACAGCTCCATTAACTCTAGCTCAATGACCAGAAAATCCCAATACACACATCTGGCATAACAGTACAAATTCATAACACAACACCGCTCCAACAAATTTTAACGGTACAACACAAATCATAAACAAAATTATACAGATCGTTCATGAATAATAGATGAAGCGACGCGGACGTCCCCTGACGCGGGTGCTGGGTATCATTACTAGCCTCTTGTGCGTAATTAATCGCAAGCCTGGTCATGACGAGGCGGCTTTATTAAATTTTAGCGCTTGCCACCCCGCACGCCCCTGATTCCCCCTCGGAATGAATAGACCCATCACTTTTACTATTCACAGCGGACGGTGGATTAGCGAGATGAATTTCCTGATTCTCGGGGGGGTAGGTACGAAATGTGCGTTTCTATATACCCTCGTTTGCTATAGATACGGATTTGCTCCGATTGCGTCGCGATTATTCGGGGATTGAGATTTTTGTTGTGTGTATGTGCTGTGTGATTAAATATTATTTTGTGTCGAACGTTTTCTTGCTCACTGCAGAGCAAGACCCATTGCCCTTTTCTTATTTCATTCTTCTGTTTGTGGCCAATCTGTCCGTCTATCGGAGTCTTAAACGCGATCAGCAACATAATCCTGAAATATTTGATCCATTGCTTCATATGTTTGGAAAATGCGTCTAACGCAATGAATACTGTTGAACTGCCAAAATTGAAGGAATCACCATTGATTGAGTGCTACGCAATTATCTACTCTGTAGGTTTTCAGTGTGTAAAAATATGTCGCGCTAGTAAGCATATAGGTACTCTGGTTGGTGCCGAAATGTCAGCTTTTAATCTCCCAGCGCCGCATAATTGGATCAAGCGTTACTTTGCTCCGTAATGTTGGAATTAATTTGCATTTAATCGTGGATAATGCAATGTATTTTGTTGACTTAAATGAGCTTATTACAACGCTGAAATAATGACAGGGTAGCTCATCCACGCAGGTGTAAAATGATTTATCTCACAGCTAGTGTATTTTCAGTACCAACTTTCTGTATTTAGCGAAGTTTACGACTTGAGTTGAGCTGCAAATTCACCACTTTCAGAGTTAATTTAACAGGAAAGTGGCTACCTAAATCAAATAAAATCTTATCGTAACACAAAAGCAAAACGATCTGCCATTTACAAGTATTCCTTTGAACATTGGCATCTCAATTTGCGATGCTAATCAAATGTTAATACTAATGGGCAATTCAGATTCCCATTAGGGTTGTCAACCCTCCCTTTATATACAGCGAGGTACATAAACGCGCCGCCCGACACATACACGCCCGAGGGTGTAATATTTTTCACCCCAACAAAAACATACCACGGTTTAGCTCGCAGCGAAAGTTTCGCCCCTTTGTCCGATCACAATGTGCGTACGTTATATTTTTTTTAATAAACCGCCTCGGTAAAGCACCGAATCGATGGCCTCCGGCAAATACGTCGGATCACACAGTTAATTATTGACACATCCGTTTTTTATTCGGCTCCCGGCTTCAAAGCGCCATTGTGGTCGTCTAATATTATTCCTTTTGTGTAGCACGCCACTGAAACTGGCTATTTCCTTACCTTTGTACTGTGTTACGTTTTGGGCGAGACGTGGCCTTTTGTTCGTACTCAATTATTGTTCTAAAATTACGGGTTATCAATTTTCTTGGGGAACGATGTTGAACTGTATTGGACGTTGGATGGCTTCAAATATGGCGTTTTTTGAGGTTTATTTGAGATATAATTAATATTCGGTTTGGTCATTGCTTTGTGATCAAAGTTACGGAAATTATAAATGTCAGCATTGCCAGCAGATATGAAATATGGTGCTGATTTTGATGCGAGTTTGACTGCGGAACATTGTACCTAACTTGAGACTAATAAAGAATTCAAAGAAAAACAATCCTGAATTAGAAGCAACATCGTTTATGGAAATCGTGCCATGCCAAAAATACTTCCTAATAAGGCCATATTTGTTAGTACCACGCATATTATTTGTTCATATAGACTAAACGAAATTACTGTTTGCACAAGCAGAGTTATTCAAGCCTCATATATAAAAAAAACCTTGTTCGTAAAGGTTTACTATTTGAGGAGAAGACAGTTCATGTTTGTAGGTACCTACTACAATTCTTATTGTTAACGCTAAAGGCAATTTAAGAAATGGGACTTGGGTTGGATGAGTCGTGTGGTTTTTGTCAATTTACGTTTTTTTTTTGTTATTCGGCTTTCATGAATGAAAGTTCGGTTTTAGAAATAAGGCAGTAGTAATGAGAAGAGTCACACTCGAACCTAAAAACATTATTTTTTCTATTTTTAAACCGACTTCATAAAAGGTTCGGTTTTCAATTCGGTTGTATTTTGTTTATGTTTGTTACCTCATAACTCCGTCATTTATGAATCGAGTTCCGATTGGTTCCATACAAATTTCATCAAAATCGGTTTAGTAGTTTAGAGTACCACACTATAACGATGGATACAAGATAATGGTAAAATTGTTGACTATACTGAAATACGTTTTTTAAAAAAAAACAACCGTGTTTTCGGTTATTGCTCCGTATTTTAACACCGACTTCTGAAATTAAAGTTATTTTATACTTAGTATTTTTTTGTAAAACAGTTTTTCAGTCTAGTCAACAATTTTTCCATTATCTAGTATCCAACGTTATAGTGTGGTACTCTAAAACATAACAGAAGCATCTCTTTATAGTCTCCATTCTACCGAAAGTTGTCCAATTTGACATTAGGCTTCCTATGAGAAGAAGGTACTTATCGACTCATCGACATATGCATCTAAATGAATGTAAACAACATAAGTTTGCAATAAATCTTGCGAGATTTTAAACGCTTTACCTACATATAGTGAACATTTTAAATAAAACCCCATCCAAAGATAAGTTACAATAGTAGTAGCCATATTTTAGAATTGGCCACTTCATGAAGTAGCCAACTATTAGGTATGTGAAATGGCCAATGCGAAGATTTGGCTATAATGTCACGCGATTGGTATAAACTAAAGGTAGGCGAGTAATACACGCATTCCCGTCGTCTCGACTCAAACACCGAAAACCTCGAACAACTTTTAATCAGCGATCCTTCCACCGCGCGATGAATAATTGAATACTGAATAATTTTTGTGGTAATGAAATGCAGAGCGGCGCTTGCCGGCGACGTCACTACCTACCCCGATCTTGATAAAGGGTTGAATCACGCTCGACACGAAAGTATCGGATATGATCGGTTTCCGATAACGTGAACTAGACACGGAAACTTGCCTCTTAAAAAAATGCCACCACCAAATAAAAATCGGTTCAAATATTTTATGACGTTCTAAAGAGTTCTCGTACGAATCGATGGACAGAACACGCATTTTTAAAGGCTGTAAAGTCGTAAGCGTGACGTGCTTTATTTTTACGAGTTCCAACGATTTCGAATTTCGAATGTTCGATTCGAATTTTAAGTGTTCGAATAAAGTTTTGTTGGGCTCTAGGCAAAGTGACATTTTAGGGATAGTGATTGACAAAACGCCAAAAAGTTTAGAATGACCACATAGTACTTTGGTAGCGCACCACTTAGTAGGTATATTGTCAAACTCATAGATTTTTTACTTTCTATAGTTGCAAATGCTTTATTTTGACTACGAATTCGATCAATTTTGAATTTAAAGTGTTCGTAATAAAGTGCCAAGTAGATTGTCAAAATGTTTAAGATCGACCACGTGACATTTCGGTAGCGCATGTCAATCAAAAAGTAAAAATGTATTTGACTTTTCAACAATTCATATCGCTGATCGAATATCACTTTGTCTCATCTTTATTGTGAGTTATTTCTGTTTGGTTTTTAATCGACACTTGTATCTATCTATTTAAATAAATAGTTCAATGGAAACTAGGGTAATTTATACATTCGAAATAGGTACCTAATGTTAAATATACTGCCTATGTTCAAACATACCACTAAAAGTTAAATGTATTCCGATGGAATTGTAGGCACCTTGGAAATAGAGTACTCAGATTCATTAGTACCCTAGGAACCTACCAAATAGTCTCATTTCCCTGTTATTATCAATAAAACCACTACAAGCGTGTATTTTGAGCACCGTGGTGTGCTAGTGCCTGAGAACGGAACATCGTGAAAGACTTATTGTATAAAAGCAAGGTTTTGAATATCTTCTGACTGGTTAAGATTTTCAAACCAAAATAAATTTTACCATGAGAACAGTCCTACATTGCTAAATCTATCTTCTTTAGACTGATGGGCCGCACAGCCTGACCATGCAAAATCTGCTGTAGCCAAAATACAGGGTTATTTTTGGCCTATTCACTCTTGACTTAAAGACTCCCAGGTTGTCCATCATCATCATCCACAGCCCGACTTCGCCCACTGCTGAGCATAGGCCTCTCTTCTCTTGCGCCAATCCCCACGTTCCTGTGCCAGCCTCATCCAGGTTCTACCCGCGATGGCAACAATGTCGTCCGCCCATCTCGCCATCGGCCGACCAACACTTCTTCTTCCAGTCCTCGGGCGCCACTCGGTCACTGTATTACTCCACCTATCATCACCGCGCCTTGCCAGGTGTCCTGCCCAGCCCCATTTTAGTTCCGCAATTCGTTTTCCGATGTCGAAAACCTTCGTACGTCTTCGGATCTCTACGTTTGGAACTCGATTTAATAGACGTATGCCAAGCATGGCATGGCAGGTTTTAGCTATGAAGAAATATAGAGGTATGCGGTACAGAGAGTAAAGTCCTGCACACCACTGAAAAATGGGAGGATCCTCCGACCAGACGGTTATTGTGTCTGGATAGTTGATATTCGTTCAAATCGCACGGAGAACTTTGCTTGCGCGATGCAGGATTTCGTTATTAGTTCGTCGTAGATGGCGGTGCGGTTCTTTTTGTTGCCGCACAAATTTCGGTTAGATTCTAAGGCTAGATTCAAAGTTAGTTGCTCTAAAGAACCTCCACTCGAATCAGTCGCAATGACAACGACAAAAACCGTCGATTAATAACGATGAATAACATGCTATAACTGTCATGAAAGTAAGGAAATCAAGGAGATGATTCGAGTTACGGTCGGCCTCTATAACGTATCTACCTTTAACCAACTGTCAAATTAGCTACCAACAGTAGCCGAAACGTCATGTTTGCCTTTGTAACATGACGTTTCAGCTACTCTTGGTAGCTAATTTGACAGTTGGTTAAAGGTAGATACGTTTTTTTTTTCTCTTTATTTTTAGGGACTTTTATCCTTATAATAAGGCATGTCAGCCTCGTCATAACCTAACCTAGATTTAATCAACAATACAAACTAATTACATGCAAGAGAGATACGTTTTTGAAACCGGCCCGTTGAGGACATGACTTGGAATATAGGGGTAAATGTTGTTTTCAACACTTGAACGATAGAATCCATCATTTCTTAGCTCACCTAACCTTAACTAACAAAACAAGCTTAAGATAAACAGCTTAAACCATCAGCGGCGAGCTCAAAGCCCAGTATAGGGTTAAAGTCTTTTCATAGACATGAAAGCGTGCGAGGCTGTGGCGGCGGCGGCGTAACGCGATCCTCACACAAATCGGCACCGCATCACATAGCTTTGTCTTAGCCGCTGCGCCGCCAATCATATCATCACTTATTGAACTGTTGAATGAAATCCTCCTTTTAAAGCCCTTTGTGGCGGCGAAATTTTAGAATCAGACAAGGTGAAGATGGTATTGAAGATTATTGTAAGTTAGTTAAGGATTGTGGAGATATGTCATCATCTACCTAGCCTTTTCCGAACTATATTGGGGTCGGCTCCCAGTCAAACCGGATTCAGCTGAATACCAGTATTTTACGTGGAGCGGCTGCCTACCAGACCTCCACAACCCATTAACTTGGTAACACGGTAGTTCTTGGCTAGACTGGAGTCAGATTTACTGGCTTTTGACAATCCGTAACGACTGCCAAAGATCTACAAATGGCAGCCGGGACCAATGGCTTAACGTGCTTTCCGAGGCACGGAAGAAACTCGGTATGTTAAGATGGTCACCCATCCACAGACCAACCTTGGCAAGCGTTGCTTAACCTTGATCGAGCCGTGCGGCTGATATTCTTTAGCCACGATCCACGAGATTATGGAGCTATATATTCGGGTAAAAGCCGGATGGTTACCTCGGACGGATACATGTCCCGGTTTTTAATACACTATGTTAGGAATATAAGTTATGTTGGCCCTTTACGCATAGTTTTGTCTTAGTCGCTGCGCCGCCAATCATATCACCACTTATTGAACAGTTGAATGAAATCCTCCTTTTATAGCCCTTTGAGACGAAATTTTAGAATCAGACAAAGGTGAAGATTGTATTGAAGATTAGTGTAGTAGTTAATTATGGAAATGCTGATAATATCAACCCCAGATTTCAAGAGGCAAATGGGTATTGTTATACAAAAATACTATCGAGAGTGTTCAATGTGTGTTGGAGATTTTCGACCGTGGCATGGAGCCCTGCCGGAGTCTGTGATTCCTGATAGTAGCTACAACAAAGACCCCCAGGTATTTAAGTGAAGAGTGAATAGGTTACTTCTAGGCAAGCGTGCTCTATCGTCGACCATAATATCATAGCTTACCATCAGGAGAGATAGTGGTCAAACGCGTGCCTATCAATGATAATATCAATAAAAAAAGATTCATTGCTTTATTAGACAAACTAAACATGGACGTGCTGTATTAGACAAACAAAACATAAAAAAAAACTTAGAAGATACAAATGGCAAACGTTTTCAACTCACACCGGACTAAAAATATTCCCACGAATACTATTCCAGTTTCCAGTAAGAGCGCTTACGCACTACGTCCGATCCGAACCCGATCAGTATCCGTGAAACGACGCGCGACGGTCCGGCGTAGTCGTAGAACTATTTGTATGGTAGCTTACGCACTACACCCGATTTCCGTCATACGATTTCTCTCCGTCATCCGAGAATCTCCATTTCGGATAAGATTATTGACGGACCAAAGTGGCCATCGTATTATTTGTATGGACAGTTGCGCACTACGTCTGAACCGAATCCGAGCTGCGTCCGAGAAAAGAGGCAGAGGGGGAATTTTTGGTTAACACGTTAACACTGATAAACACGATGAAAGTATAAGAGATAAGAGTAGGGGATGATCAAAAAATCGAAGGATGGATTAGGTGAAGCCAAATCATCTGTATATCTAGAAAGGAGGTAATCACGGATTTGGATCGGAGGAAGTGCGTAAGCAATATCCGAGTTCGGTCCGAGTTTTCTCGCACAGTATTTTGACGGATTCTGATCGGATACGGATCGGACGTAGTGCGCAACCGCTCTAATAGTTTCAAACAACAGTGTCCGGTTTAATTGAACCTGTACTTTTTTTGCGCTCTTCGTGTTTTCGCTTTAAAAATATTCCGAGAGCTTTCACACCATCGAAGCTGCGGCCGATAGTATTTTTAAAGGTTTGTAAATATTCCGCATATTTTGCCAACAGATTAATCAAGATAGATTTTTATATTTACCTAAAAGAGCAATATTATGAAGTAGGCTTGAAGTGAGTTACGCCACTAAAGGTGTGTGTCTGAATGGCTGGTTGTCTGTCAGGCTGGTGACTAAAATTGCTACCTATTTGCTACTTTTAACTACCTATAGTCAATTAATTGCTACCTAACTTTTGTATTATTGTTTACGCACTAGATCCGATATCCGTCATCCGTGAGTCTCCAATTCGGAAGAAATATTGACGGACCGAAGTAGCCGTAGTACTGTTTGCATGAACGCTTTCGCATTACTTCGGATTCAAATCGGACATATCCAAAGATGGCCCCTGAATAGCTTGGATATGGATCAGAGATCGGTTAGTGCGTAAGCAATATCCGAATTCGGTCCGAGTTTTTTAGACTCTAGATCCGTATTTTCACAAATTCGAATCGGATGCAGTGCGAAAAGCAACATCCGAAATTCGGTCCGAGTTTTTATATCCATATTTTCACGGATTCAGATCGGATGCAGAGCGTAACCGCTCTAACGGTAAGTATCATAGGAGACTTGTTATCCTTAAAAATGGTTCCTGTGAGATAACATATGGCAGCGAGGCCACATGAATCTAGATGTTAATAATAAGAATAGATCTGTTTATTGCCATAAGGTACTTTAATTTTTTTTTAATAATGTTATTTAGCATTTTAACTAGATTTATTTCAAGCTTGTAGGCAATGTCTCCCATTGCAGCATATATGAAAATAAAATAAAGATTTATAATCACAGAACTGACATCCATATGAATGATGAACTTAAACGATATATTATGTATATATGCTTAACGGTAGTTAGTGGTTGTGTCAGTAGTGATTATAACATGAAGTAGTTCGGGCCTTACTTTAAGCATAAGTTTTGTTTCCGCTAACTACATATGTTTCTTTTTCTTACTTTATTTCTTTCAAGCGTGGCATTTCATCATTTTCAGTGATTTATGGGGATGTCCTAAATGCAGAGGTATTCAACCTCATATTTATATGACCTCTTTATGTATTGTACCATGTTTATTGTTGAAAACAGCAAGTCATTCATCATGTCATGTGACATATCGTAAAAACGGTTTACGATCTCTGGTTTCCGCGTTAGTCTAAAAACGAACGGAAAACAAAATTATATTTGGCTGTTCTTGTGAATTTGTATGGGTTATGAAATGAAAGTCGGTACATTATTACTACATGGAGTTTTATTGCAATTTTTTTTTATATATGGCAGCGGCCTCGCCTGTGATATATTCCAAAATTATACCAAGGGAACACACTCCCGATATTAAAAGTCGTATATCCTATTCCAAGACGTGGCCTATCCGTGTGTCAGGCTTCGTCCACATCCATTCAGCTGTTAAGACGAAAGATGCAGCAGACAGACTGAGCTACTTTTTGTAAATTAGTATGTATAGTATATGTGTAATATTAGTATGGATTTTAGGAGAACACTTGGTGATGTATCAGCTTAGCAGCCGGTGTTATGCTCGATGGTCCTCCTTATATCAATCATAATTTGCTGACGTTATCATTGTCATCTGGTCTCCTGACCAATTCTTCTCCATGAGTATATTTCTATTCGCCGTTATGTCAATAATCGCCTTATCGAGTTTGGTTCTATGTATTTCCAGTACAACTATTTTCTTAATGCCCCTCGGCAAACTTCGTGTTTCGTCAGAAGTCGTATTTCTATCAGAAATCTTATGATTGGGTTGTTCCTGCGGTCAAAAAACATTACTCCGAGGTGGAATGTTGATGAAATATATTATGCACAGCATTGGATGTTAAATTAATGTGTTTTTTTATTTGAGATGTGTTTGCTCTTGACTCTAGTCTGGGTAAGAGATAACATAGACAAAGTCGACGATGGAGCGAGCTTACCCAGAAGAAGCCTGTTCACTCTAACTTTGAAGAGATTAGGGCTGTATGTGTTTCTCGTTTTCATTTTAAACTTCAGTGTTACGAGAACTTCACCGTATTTCTAGGTTAATCATGGTAACGTTTCTTTGCCCTCGAGTTCTAAGGTGGGTTACCGCAAGGCACTATTCTGAACAATGCCAGCAGTAAAAAATCAAAAGTAATTTCACCAAAAAGGCCAAGTAATTTTTGCTGTCAAAAGTAATATTTCGCTGGCATTTCCTTGTACTAGAATTGTGCTTCTAATTTACGAGCAGACGTTTTCACAAGCGCTTTTGGTAATATTTCTAAGCTTTGTCATTATCATAAAACGGTGGTACGATACCTAAAAAGATTGCTTGTATAAAGTAGCTATATTTTCCAAATGTTTCGTTAAAGCTTCTTTGTAATGGTAGCAAAAAAAGGATCGCAACGTACTTTCTGAAATTGAAAGGACGTAGCCGACCGTTGTGTTCGGTAACTTCTCATGCCTAGTCAGACCCTAATGGAAATGACAAGTCTAATGTAACAAGTAACAACTGAAAACATCCCGTTGGACGGATGTAACAAAGCATTCATTTTCTGATGGCGGTAATCTCGCCGAAGGGCGGCATTGTTCGTCATTTTCTCTGCGGGCCTACATTTTTTTCGTATTTTCTTTTCGAAAAGAATAAAAATTGTGAACAGTATTGTCGCGACGGAGGCTCGCGCCGTGATCGCGCAAAAAGGAGCCCTGGATGACAACGAAATGACGGGAGCGTCCGCGGGTGGCCCCCTCCCCCCTCTTGTAAAAATGTCGCCCAGGGAGGGGCGGCGTGCCTACGACAAGACGGCATTTTTACACACCGCCGCCGAACCGGCAGATCGTATACACCGATTTGGGATCAACAGAAATTGAACCGTGACACGTGGAGTGAGACCTTAAAACAGCTTGGTGACTTGCTACTTGACTTTTTAAAACACGAGCCGTGTTTGCGATAAATCGATAAGTATATACGCTACACGCCAGTGGCAGAGGGTACAAATTGCACGGATTTTACAGTTCTTTGTGTTGGCACGCCAGGGGTGGGCTGTTTAGTGGTTTCCGTACGATGTTTTAGGAAATATGAAATTTTCGGCTTTAATTCTCATACGACGTTTTCGTTTGTATGGCTGTTGAGGACCCTTATCCCTTTTTGCTTTAAAAATTTTGGATGCCTACCTACATTTTCGCCGACGAATTTCGTAGTGGATAAGCTTTACTTTTTATTGGATTTTCAAATTAGGAAAGACGACGTAGATGAAATAGGGACCTGTAACGATTACGTGTTCGATTATTCTGATAATAATAGGTAGGTAAGTAACTAGATAGATATACAAATAAATAAAAATGTCTTTACTGTCGCCAGTTAATACATTCATCTTAAGGTAATCTAACATATGCATCGTATATTAATGTATTGCACAAAAGGTACTGCTACTGATTCCCAAGCTAAGCTTAAGCTTGTATTTTGGGAAACAGTGTTCAGCCGCAGGAAGTATCACATAATAAAATTATTTATTCTTGTTCTGTTATGGCTTTTGGTTAACAAAAGCCATAACAGTACAAGAACTAAAAACTTATAACTAGGTCACAATCATTTTAATTTCCTGACTCCTAAACTAGGTGTATGTGCTTGTGTCTTAGGAGTCAGTGATTCTCCGAAACAAACTAGACAAAGCCATAATATAATAAATCAGGACGTTACAACAATTAGCAAATGGTCTAAAAGAAAACAGAATATAAATACAAATACATTGGTTTGAATGTCGCTGCAGTAGACTAACAATATTTTTAGGATAACTTTCGGTAATTCTTATTCTATAATCTATTTTTCAAGAGTTCTTACCACTGTTTGGATTATGAATTTGTTCAACAGCCCATATCTATAAGACCGTACTGCCGAATGTTATCAAACTAACTCCAACTGTTGAAAATCAATCGCATGTAGTACTTTGTTTCACCCTATTCTGATCCTCTCCTGGGTAAAGGGCTCCTTCCACTTTACCATATTTCTCAAGCCCGCGCTGCCTCCTACCAATTTTAGCGGAATCTGACCAGTTATACCTCTACCTGTCTCTTTCGTGGTCTGGCACGAATTCGTCGCACTGTTTGGGGCACCAGGTCTGTAGTTCTGTACAACTTTGGCCAGTACGCAGCAGTTTGTTCAGTAAACAGCAGACATGTCCTACCAAGTCCAATTTGAGTGTGGCATCCTTTTGAATTACGTTGTTACTATAATATATTTGCAGCCTACCCTTTTTATGGATGGGAAATCATCAAATGACTCCTTCCGCTCTGGACGGAGCGAAAGAGTGTGTCAGACTGTTACTGACAAAAACCCATCCGTGTTCCTCCTAATGCCCTTTGCGTTCCAGGGCCGCGGTGACTCTTTCGAACAAGTTCCGCAACCCTGGCAGTAGCAGCCCACCTTGATTACAAAAAATGAAGTAATTCCGGAGATTACCCACCCCACATAAACACAAACTCGCGACTTTCAGACGATTTATATAATTTTAGTATAGACTTGAATTTTCTAACTCACACCTTGATACCGCGATCTTCTCAACACAATTCTATAATCTTCACAGCATGAACTATACAATGATGGCCATAGCCTCCTCCAAAATCGCCAAAATCCACACACCAAACTACTGTTTAACTATTTAGCCTTTTTACGGTTCCGTACCTAAAGGGTAAAACGGGACCCTATTACTAAGACTTCGCTGTCCATCTGTCACCAGGCTTTATCGACTGTTGAAATTTCCACAGATGATGTACCTACCTATTTCTGTTGCCGCTATAACAACAAATACTTACTAAAAAACAATAAAATAAATGTTTAAGGGGGCTCCTATACAACAAACGTGATTTTTTTTGCCGTTTTTATAGATAATGGTACGGAACTCTTCGTGCGCGAATCTGACTCATTCGGTCGGTTTTTTGTCATAAAGCAGGTAAAAGGCCTTCCTCTCTCTTTTCCTCAAAGTTCTTTCTTCTGCTGGTGCTGACCAGTCCTTACGGTAGGAGTCGAGCTCGCTCATCACCTTCAGAGTCATGTACCGCGATGTCGTCAGACGTTTAGTGAGATCAATTCGGTGGTCAATACTTTATTTGCATTCCACAATGTGTACTTAAGTGGTAAATTTGAAAAAGAAATTGTGATCATTATTTGATCCTGTCGGGCACAGGAAAAAAACAATTAAATGTCGGAGAGAGGAAGCTTAGGTCCTATTCGTCCATTTCCATGCAGCTGTTCAAAATGTTAGTAGAAAGTACTAACCTAACATTATTTGTTGCAGATCGTATAGGTCAAGTCAAAGTGCAGCAATACTTCACCCAGTACCCAGAGCTGAAGCAGGAAGGTGTCGCGGAATACATCGGCAGCCCAGTTCACCAGAAGACTGATGTCACTCCTGAGAAACTGTTTAGCAAGAATAACTTTGGTAAGTCTTATCATTCAGTCAATCAACTGCGGACACGAATTGGCCAAAGGAGGATTACATAGGTACTCCAACATGGCAAATGGCTGAAGTGTCCACACTTGCACTCATGTAGGTCCTCAGACCTCACAAACGCCACCGATGCCTAGATTGATTTAACTACCTACTGGACCCAACTTGGATAAATAAATAGGTAATATGCATTTACCACTGGCACAAAAAATGAAATTTTATGTACAAAATTATCATATAAGCATGTCTCTCAGGCCGAAAATATAACCTCAATATCAGATTGAATCAAATATTGCCGTCTGTGTAGGTATATAAAGTGAGACGAAACAGTACTCAAATAAATCATATGAGTGAAACAAATGATAAACGCGGCAAAAAAGGCACGAAAAATGGGGCGAACACGGAAAAAAAAATTTGGCGAACTTTGTAGACGAATCCGGAACAAATCATATAATTTGATGTTTTAGGTATCCTTAGGCGAAAAGGTCTTTGTGACATTTATTTTCTTCATTATATACCTGGCATAAGAAGTACCGTATTACCCAGTTACTGGGTGCTGGAATTCATATAGGCAGTTGAATTCAGCTAAATCCGGTTTGACTGGAAAAAATCCATTACCGCTCTAAAAAAAGCTAAAAAGTCCTTAAAGATCAGTGTCGATTACTTGACTAAAGGCCAAACGTCCATTCCCCGTATCAAAAGATCGATCTCTCACCCGACCACTAATTATATTCATTGAAGAATGGCTCGTCGTACCTATCACACTCGTGCACGTACGAACGCATCCGCGAATGCACGATGCGCGCGCGCACGCAAGCAGGCACGCGGGCATAGTCTCACGTATTAGGCCTCGACCATGGTACGGAGCTTACTTGGTGGCGTTGACAAACGCGACATATTAGACTCAAGCAACCCACCCCGGCTTCGTATGGGTAGCAGAACATAGGTATCTTAGCTCTCAGTCGGCATGATTTTTTTCGACATCTTTATTAATCATATTCCAGCCAATTTACATAAAACCTTCAAAAATTATACACCTAAACCTTCCATCATGATACACTCCGTCCATTGGTGAGTACCGTATAAAAATCTGTACGGCAGTTTTGTCAAGTCAAGTCAAAGTTAAAACGTTTATTTCAATTCGGCCATTAAACGGCACTTTATAACATCATCATTTACAGTTTAAATAATAATATATAAATAATAAAGTGACTCTACTGTTTATTCGCAAAGGTAGATTCTTATGGAGAAGAACGGACAAGAGACTCCATAGTTACTCTTTTCAAATAAATGTTTTACAATATTTGGTATAAAAACATTTATTTAATATTATGTGTGGATGATGCACCCAGTGTATACTACTTATAGGAACCAAGTATTACCAGCAGAGGTAAAGTTATTCACTTTCTAAATAAATGAAGTTACCAACTACATGGTACTCACATATTTACAAATATTAGAACTATTAATTAAACAGTGTATGTGTAGTGTACAGAAAAATAAAGAAATAAAACAAACAAAAACAGTACATCTATAAAGTTAATACATAAACCAACCAGTTTGATTCTGTCTACACCCTTGAATGTCCTATGGAGCAGGACCAGCATATTTCCAAGCATTCATATCCTGTAAGTAATCTTCTAATTTGTTATATGCTTGTTTACAAAGTGTGCTTTCAACATTAGTTTTAAATTTTCTTTCATTTAGTTCTAATATTTCACAGGGTATTTTATTGTAACATTTAACACAGTACCTACCCTATGAAATATGTGTGAGTTACAGACGGAAGCAGCGGAGGAACTTGGTTTTAATATGTAGTGATGAAATGCATTCTTTCATAGAGAAATGACGTAGCGGGCGATTGTCTATTGTTCTACCCTGAGAAAACACGTCTAGCCTCTACTGCCCTACAACAACTCGCAATGCACTGAGATCAGGATCACCTAAAATCGCGCCCGCTACTGCCCTAGTTACCGCCCGTTACTTTGAACTAGGCCTTAGGTACTCAAGATTATAAGACTAATGAATAACAGATCGGTAATGCAGTGGTGGTAATTTACTGTTGACGCATGTTAAAATAGTAGGACTGAGGGTGATAAACTATAAAGAAATTAAGAATTGGGGACTCATCCATTCGTGAGGTATCTGACTCAAGTATTGCTGTCTTTATAAAAATTAAAAAATCCCCTGAAAAGATTATCAAAAGTTTGTTTTCAGACAAAAACTACGTTTTATTGTGACTGAAATGTAGGACAATAAACAGCTGGAGTTGTCTGACAATTTAAATTGCGATTGCAGAATGACTTCGGTCTGCCGTTTATGATATTTTAATCCATATTTCCGCAAACGCCTAACATACACATTTTACACGCATGACCAGCCATTTAACTCCCGCATACACGTTTACAAAAAAAAAACATCGCAATCGTATGCGCAAGAGCATCGTCATTCTGCCCGAATGCCTTTCCATATTCAAATTATCAGATCTGTCGATCAAGGCGCGAACAAAACGCCTTTATACTTGTAAAATTAAACGTATTAATACTTATTACAAACGTTTGGCTTTTGTTAGGAGTGTGCATCTGTCTGCCTGTCTGTCCGTTGCTCGATTGTGTAGAAGAGGGGTTATGTTACGTGAGGCTGGTCTTTTGTGAGATGTTATCTACCGCAGTGAAACGGTAGCTGGTTTGTTTGGAAATTAATTGTTGTCTGTGATTTTGAATGCATAGACATCATCTTTTAATTCATAAACAGAAAATACTAAATGATATTCATTTTGTAAAAAATATACTTTAACACGTTATTAATTAGACGAGGTCGGTGTTTCCTAGCTGACTACTATATTTTAAAGTTCATATAAATAAAGTTGAAAATGTTCTGATGGCAGACAACTAAATTTTCTTTAGGCGTGAAAATAATCTTTTCTTTCCACATTTATGTAATACTAGCGGTGGACCGCGGCTTTGCTCGCGTAAATATAGATTTTCGCAAAAAAAAAAAATACCTTTAACGTCTCCAGAAGCCTCCCTGAACCAAAATTTATCTTCTCAGTCTTCATGTCAAAAAATCAATGTATTAATTATCCCATGGAAACATCCTCCCGGACTAAAATATAATCTACCTCTGTGCCAAGTTTCATCAATGGATATTCAGCTGTTCTGACGTGATTGAGTAACAAAACTTACAAACATTCATCCATCCAAACATACTTTTATATTTATAATATTAGAACTATAGAAGTATAAATTTAAAAGCATCTTTTAAACTTTACACCATCCTGATTTATTTCATCTAGATTTTTAGAAGTCAAACTTTGACTCTTGAAGTCCCTTGAAAGATACTTGGTTAATTGGTTGAAAAAATCTATTGACTTACTTAGATTTTTATACTCTTTGTAAAAACTTAAACTTTGTACCCTAGCTGCTAGCAAGGCCAAATACAATAAAAAAACAAACAAAATTAATTCGCCAATTTCTCATACTGTTAAACTTTGGTCTTTAATCCCGCCAGAATGATTTGACAAGTTCCTGAAGTCGACAATTTGCAAATTATTTGAAGCTTTTGAAGACTTAATGCAATTTGTAGCTCAAAACTTAGACAGTTATTTTCGTTTCGTGTTCCTAGGCCATAGCCGAGCAAAAGCGATTGGTAATGAAGGCGGAAATGAAATTATGATATCATATTTTCAAGACATTGCAGTATGGTACAGTCAGGGACAATATTCGATGAGCAAGTACAAAGGGCGCCAGGGTTACGGAATTCCAGGGTTGCGGAATTCGTTCGAAAGAGTCACCGCGGCCCTGGAACGCAAAGGGCTTTAGAAGGAACACGGATGGGTTTAGTCAGTAAGAGTCTGACACGCCCTTCCGCTCTGAATGGAGCATCATATGATGATTTCACATCCTTAAAAAAAAAAACTACAAAGGGCGAGAAGTCGTCAACGCTTAAAATGTCGTTAGTCACTTAGCTGTCGTTAGCTTTGGCCACAAAATGCGGTGAACAGATCAAGGTTACAAATTTCGGTGAACGGACATGTAAACAAAAATACGGAACACGCAAATAACTTTTGAACGGATGAAACGTAGAAATGCATGTCCAAAATTATAGAAAGACACAGGTCTACAGTCAATGAGGTTTTTTAACAATTTAATAACACTTTATGGCAATGCATTTCATTTTGACAATTCAACAATATTCATTGACTGATGAACATTGTCGAGCGGATGAAGTTTTTAAACATATGAAACAAAAGACTAGTACTTCAAATTGCTTTGCATTGTGACACGAGATAAGCAATTTACCAGTGCAAATACTTACTACTTAGTAATCTAATGCAAAGAAACCTAGACCTACTAACTGAGACTTAACCTTACTTAATTAAGAGTCTGAATTGACAATCTCCACAAGACCAGGTCAAGCAAGCTTCTGTTTAAGCCGGCAGAATAATAAAAACTTTGCGCCAAGTCATCGCTTCACAGGACCAAAGTCACGACCATTCATTAAACTTGAAATAGTGCTTCAGTTTTGATGAACTCGAGTGTACCGTACTTAGATCCCAAGTATACTTGTTTCTTCTTTGCTTCTATTTTTACCTGGATATAACTTCTGCACGCGGCTTCGTCCGCGTTGTATGTTGATTATAAGTATCCCGTCTCGATACTATGCTATATCTATGTACCTATGTTAAATTTTATAATGAAAAGCTTTGACTGGCCTGTTGGTCAAGTGGTTAGTGACCCCGACTGCTTAACCGGAGGTCGTGGGTTCGATTCCCACCCAGGACAAAGCTTTGTGTGATGAGCATGATCATTTTTTCTGTGTCTGGGTGCAATTTGTCTATAATATGTATGTATTTAGAAATATATAAGTATGTGTATCAGTTGTCTGGTTGCCATAACACAGGCTCTGCCTAGTTTGGGATCGGATGACCGTGTGTGAGTTGTCCCAAGATATTTTTATTATTAAAAGGTTTAGCCGCTTTGACATGATAACGTAACAAACAGAGGATTTGTAGTATTAGTATGGAAATGTAACAATCATATAGCAGTTCAACGATTTTCTTTGACTACTTCTTTTAGTGACGCTAAAAACTATACCCAAACCTTAATTTTATACGGCTAAGAATAAATAAAGAAGAAAATCCTCCAAAGCATCGCGTCTCCATCTTGGAAGACAACATAAAAACTTGTGCGGGCACCAATTTACAGGCGAACCTGTCAACAAAAAACCTCATGAAGTTCCAGAAAAAGACGACTACATATGAGTAACCACTATTTACATCCCCAAATCACTCTATAAGCATCAGCCAAACAAACCGAAATGAATAATTAATTTATGTTCACATTAATGTTAAATCAGTTCACATCTGTGTGTTCATTAAAGCGACGTAGTGAGTTTGTGTGTGTGCGTAGCGTCGTCCAATCGTCACCTCGCGCGTGAATAGTAGGCGTGGCTTCACACCCCGGCTCGAGGCTCCATGCGATCGATTTTATTTGAGACACGGCTGTGAAAAAATGTGTGTATGTGTGCGAGTGTGTGTGTTCTTCGAAGTTGTATTGGATAAAATGAGAATGGATTTGTTCGGGATGCGTTTTTCTGTGTTATTCGGTTATTTGTGTTGTGATATGGCAATACACTGTATCTTGAGATACTGTTTTGAGGTAACACTATTGATGAGTTCTTCGGACTTCATGATTTGCCTTTATTACGTAGGACTTGAAGACATAAGTAGCGAAATGTGGGCGTTGAGAGGTGCAACTCTGTCTAAACCTTCGAAAATTTCTTATATTTTCCGTTTTAAATGTTATGTTATGGTTCTAGAAATAGAAAATCGCGATTTCTACAAAATGGTACTTTTTCAAATGCAGTAGGTTTATTGCCATTTTACGTCATATTTGAGTGAGTTCAAATTATGTTGGTATTTATGCGTGGTTATTCTAATTGGTAAAGTGAGGGTTTTCTAAGGAACAATTATTATGTATAAAAAATTCTCAGACGACCAAAAAAGTAATAAATACAATGATGAAACCTATCTATTCTTGTTGTCGCTGGTCATGAGCTCTAAAACAGAAAATGTCTCATAACACAAAAACGTATTTGACCGTGTTGGAATCAAACTCGTGACTCCAAGCGAGGGCGCCAATCTCTAAGCCACTGATTCCGTCAATTAGCAAAATATTGGAACGTTTCACGAACACTTTTGAACGTCCTGCCGATTTATTCTGTAAACATCACACCGTCAAAATTAAGATAGAGTGAGCTTGAAGTGAACTGTCATTCCAACTTGATTGGATGGAATGACAGTTCACTTCAGCTTAAGTTTTCACGATTCGACTTTTACAGAATAGCATTACTATTCGTCTCTGTTTCAGTCAGTTTTAAAGAGTTTTTCCACAATAGCCTCGCTCCAAGATGAGACTCAAAACTTAACTGGACAGACGCCATTATACCTCTGACTAAAGTCTTCTTTTACCGAAATTCCTTCAAACATAAAAATTATTTGTTCCGGATTCGCCCTACGAGGTTCGACCCACCTTTGGTTTTTGGTTTATGTTTTGAAAAGTAAACATTTGACAATGTTAATTAAACATAATTAAATATATTTGTACGCCTCAGGGCAAAACAGAAGATCTACCTATCTGTAACATCTCACACTCTTTTGTAATTTGACTTATGTTTACAAATAAAGCATTCTGATTCATGTTAGCATTCATTTGCTTCATTTATATATTATTTTAGTTAAGTTTCGCCCCAGGTTTTGTTACTAATATTTACATATAGAAAAATATCGTTGATGACCTGAGGCCATACAAGAGTTATGAGCTAAGTGTAGGTAAATATCACAATTATTTATACATTATTATTTTTTTCCTTTTGAATTCTTCTAGAGAGCCAACTCACCGATTACTAAGAACTGCAATGTTTTTGAACTTACACCTGCTCAATTTCAGCCTAGCTTAGCAAAAACCACACTCACCGTTATACTTTTTCTTTCAAATATCGCCCTAGTAGGGATTGTTTTTTGTACTTCTACGAAAACTAAATCTGTGTAGCCTTTTCCTGTTTTTTTTTATTATTTGAGATAGGTTTGTTCTTGACTCCAATCTAGGTCATAGATGACACAGACAAAGTCAACGATGGAGCGAGCTTACCCAGAAAAAGCCTGTTCACTCTAATTTTGAAGAGTTGTACCAATGCGTTCGGAAACACAGACGCAGGCAGAGAGTTCCACTCCTTTGCTGTGCGCATTATAAAAGACGTTTGGAAACGTTTAGTGCAAATTGGTGGAATAGCAATGGTAACTTGCAGTGCGTCTAGATGCCCAATGGTAGAAGGGGGCCGGTGGGATGAGGTCGTGGAGTCCCTGGAAACTCTACCCGAAGTAGTCTGTAGAAGACCGACAAGCAGGCAACTTTGCGGCGATGAGCAAAGCTGTGAAGCTTGGCATCCACCAGTTTTACGTCGCCAAAGCTCTGCGTTCTACCGATTCAAGCGCGGCAAGTTGGTATTTAGCTGAGCCATACCATTTTTTTTCTTTAATTCATTCCCTTGAAGAATATTCTGCTTGCCTATCAAAATCAATCGATATCATACTCAGAAAAAATGGACACACATGGCCAAACTATAACTATACTGCAGATAGCTTTTTTTCTTCGTTGCCATGTTTCAGTCCCGATCATACCTAGTTTATTGTTTTGCCTTTCACAAAATAACAAGATAAGTGAAGCCCCATATTCGGTACTTCTTTATAAAATCTTTATGTCTCGCATTAATCCGACAGATTTCTGGCGTGACAGGCTGAGGAAAAATAAATGTCGACGATTATTTTGTGAAAGTATTACAAAAAAATGCCACAACCACCATGTATGAAAGTAAAATGCGCCTGACGGACATCAGTGTCATTTATCATTGGTCTTATAAAAATAATTTAAATTATCTGAACTTGACCTTAGCTCTTGAAGACTTTTTCTTGAGTTTTTTAGAAGGTAAAAATGCTTAGCCAACTTTTGGACAAACAAAACCTTTGTCAATACATTTTCGATTCAAATAATACAGCCCATGGTATTTCCCTCGCAAGGCCCAATCATACAAATAAGGACCAAGTCGCAATAACGAGCAAAATCGAACCAACTCAGCAGCCACTTACGCCATCAATAAAACGCCAAAACTCCCACACACAGTCAGCATATCGCCCCTCGAGGTTACCAAACAAAAAAAGTGAAATCGTGACATTTCCCTTCTACATTTAGGCACCTAAACCGTTTGCAAACAGCATTGAGACCGGGACGCGAGTAAATGAACGAGGGGGACGGAGGGGGGGTCCTAAACAAAAGGTGCGAGCCCCCTGCCCGCTGCCACATCGACCCGGGCCGAAGGGTGGTGTGCAGGGTGACCATGCTGCTAGAAGATTTGTGGAAGGTTATTAAGACATCGATTATGACCATTGACCAGTAAAAGCAATGATCAGCTTTCATTCATCTATGATTATATCTGTCAAAGCCATCTCTGCAACCGAAAAATATTTGTTAGGACACAGCAAAGAGGAAACTCTTTATTCTATCAGTTTGGGAGTCACCAGAAGTTTTTCAGGAATTTATTTATTAATGCAACAAGGCATTCTCTACAAGCCAACCTTGAGATTAATTTAAAAGACTATACTGATAAATTAATATTTAAAATCTAAATTAGTTTTATAAAGATATTACCCTCACAAATAAAAGGAAATTATTTTGTGTGGCTAAAACGTGGAACAGTACAGTTACAGTACAGTTTCTGGGATATTCGGAGAGGGAATTGGTTCTCAAACTAAGTGTCACAGAGAAACACAGCTGAACCATTTCCAGGCCTACGCACCGACATCGTGACACGCTACGTCGAACTAGAAGACTTCTACAATGCGAGTGGGTAAAACCATGGCAGATGGAACATCATCATTGATGTCTTCAGAAATTATCTGTCTACTTGGCTTAAGAAGAACCGGATTACTGCATTTCCTCGATCATACGAGGAAATGCAGTAATCCGGTTCGCATTTGGACAAGGGTCAAAATTACCGTTGCCTGGGAGACAACAACGTTACGTCCGCCATGTTCAAAGCTGGTCGTCGATTGCCGGAATCTCTCTCTCTCTCTTGCTACCCAAGCTCTTGCATACAAGTTTGTATAAGGACTGAATTAAAAGACGCTTCAATAGGACACGAAAAAAACGAAATCGACTTTATGCTCTCTTGCAACCATCGTAATGTAGATAAAGATGTAAGCCTAACAAATAAATTTATATTTAGTTCAGAGCAAAGACCAGTACGTACAAAGGTTGTTCTTGAATAAAAGTAACCCTTAAAGCAATATTTAAAAACCCGATAAAGAGCTTCACGAAGATGTTTTTTTCTCCACAACCGAATATCTCTATTCTAGGTTATAATCATATTATTGAATATTACAATGAATTTAACAAACCACTTCATGTGGCCTTTGTGGATTAAGCCAAGGCATTCGACAGGACGATCATTCAGTCATTGAAGCTTTGAAGTCTGAAAACAGATCTATACAACGTGTAACAGAGTAAACGCATTACCTCTAAAAGGCTCATTGTACTTATCATAATGAACAAGTTTTAGTATGGGCAAACAAAAATCAGCTGATCAGTACATTTTGACGAGTTATGTGCGCATAAATGTATGGGGTAGTCGAATTTTATAATAGTAAAAGTTGTTCATAATGATGAGTACCTACAATGACACCTTTTCAGGGATTGCGTTTATTCTGTTACACTTTGCATTGACCTCATTGACACCATTTATCGAAATAGCTCTGCGAACATCAAATAAGATATTTCTGGTCCGAATTTCAACATAGAAAAAGGAGTCGAACAAGGCGATGCACACTCACCTAACCTTTTCACAATCGCATTGCAGTAAGTTTTTAACAAGTTGCCTGATTTGTTGCATTATTGAGGCAAACATGTAACATGTATTGTTATGGTCTCCACCTCAACTTGAAGAAATGCTCGAAGATCTGAGCATGGCAAGTCTGTAGGTCGAACATTCAATGAATAGATTCAAGACCCAGGGAATGACCAACATCACAAAACGTAGGGTCGAGGTAGGTGGGGCGGGGTGTGTTGCAATATCTCGATGAGTACACCATACTTGGGCCAGATAATGTATTTTAACAATAGGAAAGACAAAGTCGAAAAACGAGTCCAACATTCTTGAAAGACCTTCTGGGCCTTTAGAGAACACATGAAATGAAAATTTACATTTACATGTGTATCCTGCCCGTCCTAACCAACGATGCACAAACTTAGTCACTTACTGAACAATACAAGCCCAAACTCGAGGTTTGTCAACAAGCAATGGAATGCAGCTTAATAGGTGCTAAGCGAACACATCGCGTTTGAAACACCACCCTGCGCGCCATAACTCAAGGAGCGGATATAGGGGAAAAAACAGCTAGGCAGAAATGAATGTGGATTGGCCATTGCAATATGGCGGATGCATTCTGAGAGATGAGCAAAGATCGTCACTCACTAGACGCCTGAGGGAGGATGTCGCCATCGAGGTGGATCCCGGCGAACGTGGTGTGAAGTTCCGATCACGTTTCCACTTCGCCAGAGATCGCACAAGCCAAAGAGGTTTGAAAGGAGAAAGGAAAAACCTTTCCTAAGGAATGGAATAAAAATTTGCTCGAAAAATAAAATCTCTTGAAGGAGTCATAAATTAAGACTTTCTTTTTTTTCTCCGTCCATGACTATAATGAATGTGAGAGAGATCATTTTTGACGACCGTTAAAGATCTATGTAGACCCACTGACAACCGGAAACAACGAGTTGCCTAGCTTATCAGATCTTTTTGCAATTAACGAAAAGCTTGGTCACCAAACCACGTACCGGCCTCGGCAAGCGTTGCTTAATCTCGAAGCTCGAACCGAACGGCTATTATTATACATATAGCCCTACGAAAGCACCAAAAACAAAGTCTTTCTCTAAAATCCGAACGCATATACCCCCTAGTCCGGGGTGGTTGTGCTTTTTCGCGGCGCGTGTCACTTCGGAGGGTCGGGCGCGGCCGCCGACACTGCGGGCGTCGGAGTCCCGCGTCCGGGCGCCGTCGCCATAGCAACGACACCGCGACACCACACCCACCCTCGCCCACCCCCAGCCAAGCGAAACCAGCCTCTAACACAACAACATACGAACCATTGCTCACTTATATACCACAGACACATAAAGCGGGTGGAATACGTACATAAGAAGCACGGTCAGGCGATGTAAATAACGCGAGATAACTTCGAGAGGGTCTAATGGAATAGGGAATCGTGTTTTGGAAAGTGCCCCGGAGAGAATGTTCTGGGTTGTTAACTCACGATAAGGGCCGCCAGCCATGTTAAGCGAAAGTCGATATGGGATTAACTTGGCCAAATTTGATTACACAGACGTTTCGGTTTGTAGTTGATGAGTTGACGGGGTCGCGCTTTAAATATTTAGGTCTGAAGCTATTTGATTTTTGGTTAATGGAAGGATTAATGGATCGTATCGTGCTGAAATCTACTTTAGGGAAAGATTTCTATCTACTTTAGGGGTGAACTCGTGGCAACATATAATGTCGCAATGATCGGTCCGTGGCTGAGTGGTCGTTCATTACATACCGAGACTTCCACGCCTCGGAAAGCTGTTGGTCTCAACTATCATTTGTAGATCTTTGGCAGTTGCGATGGGTAGTCAGAAGTCAGCAAATGTAAAAAAAAAAATTGCCAAGATGTATGGTGTTACTCATTTACTGGGTGATGGAGGTCAGAGGGTAGTCGCTCCTTATAAAATACTGGTATTCAGCTGGACTGAAAGGTCACCCCAACATAGTTGAGAATAGGCGAGGCAGATTGATAGGGAAAGATCTCTTCGCACACTTAGAATGAAATTGACCTAACTCAAAATTCCTGTTACTTATAATTTTGATATAAACTGATCTTAAAGAACACTCTAAAACCCTGTGGTGAGCGGGAAAGGGCAGCATATACATAGGTCACGGGAGAGATTTTTTTTTGTACCTAACACTACTTTTTTATGACTTTCTTGCTTGTCGCAATTTTTGCGTTAGGTCATTCTAAGGGTGCGTCTTGTAAAATCAGGTACATTTAAGTGCATAAAGTCGTTATTTTCAGATCAATACTAGATTAGTGGTTTAGAAATCATGTCAGAATTGTGGGTGAAAAAATTTACCAACTTAACACGCTAGTCGTCTGAAAAAGTTGTGTTTAATATGCACGGTGAAGACTCGCAAAGTACCACTCTATACTACTAGAAGTCCAGATTAATGATGAAGTATTTCCGGGGCTTACAGTTTATTTAATAAGACCAAAACAATGAAGAAGTATTTCCGAGGCTTACAGTTTATTTAATATTTAATGCTCGCACATTTGGTAGCCCACCAGAGAATGGGCAGCAGCATTTCTGTAGATTACAACAGCTACACTGCGATCGCCAACCCGCCTGCCAAACGTGGCGATGGCAACCCCTTTTGGGGGAGGCCTATGTCCAGCAGTGGACGTCTTTCGTATGTGATGATGATGATGATGACTTAAGGTAGAACAAGAGTATAATTGTAGTTTAAATGTTTGCCCAATTTTGTCCTTGTAGTACCAAAGGTAAGATTTATATTATTCGTAGAGTAACCTCTTTTTCCCCGGATCCTATTCTGAAGTCCACGCAGACGAAGTCGTGTGCAGAAGCCAGTTGAAGTTGAGAAGAAGTTTGTTATTTTTTCGGTCTATATGGAGCACAAGAATAGAAATAGACCGAGAAAATAACAAACTCAAAACCTCAATACAAGAACCACGCGAAAAAAAAAATCAAGCTGTTCAGTCCATTTTTTTCAAGTAATGCACACAGAAATGTATGAGGGAGTCGATTTTTTTTGGTCCCATAGTAAAAGTTGTTCATAATGATGAGTACAATAGTTTCCGAATTCACAATTTGGAGTTAAGATCGTGTCGAACCCTACTTAATGTCAAAGTTAGTGTTTCCCCACTTAGTGTCAGGTTTTCTCAAGTAGAGTTGGACCATAACTCTATTTAAAATATAACTCTACTTAATTCAGAAACCCAACAGACGAAAATAAAGTGATAGCGCTTTTCTAAGGCATTTTTCCTTGTTTATAAATAACTCGAGTGCTTTAATATAATTGATTGAATTTTAAAATGGCTGCTCGTTGCCAAGCTCTGCAAGGTAAGCACTGTTGAGTAAGATTTTTAACCGACTTCAAAAAAGGAGGAGGTTCTCAATTCGTCGGAACCATTTTTTTTTATATATGTTTCCCGATTACTCGAAGATGGCTGGACCGATTAGGATTTGGAAGATTACTTTCTCGCAGTGTATCCATTTCAATTTGGTGAAGATCTGATGAAGAACTTCGGAGATAGGCAACGGAACTCCTCAATAAATATTAGCAAATGGACTGGGATTGCTAAAATCTTATGTCTCTCTATTGTTAACACCAGTTCATAACATAACATCACGCCGGTACGCTGTGAAGGGGTAAGCACATGTGAACCACTAAAAAGTGAAAAAAAACTTTTTACAAAAAAAATACAACCGACTTCCAAATAAAAAACACTTAAAAGTATTAAATAACTAATTTCAGCAGTCGGTGTCAAAAACGAAAAAACAACCAAAAACACCAGAGCACGTTACGTGTTTTTGCTTTACTTTATTACAAGATACACTGTATTTATTTATTTGACGAATATTGTACTTGCCAATTATTTTAAGCAACTAAACGTCAATCGTCGGTTGGTGCCTACCGCAAGTGCTTACTAATAACATTGAAAGCATCTAAAGGGGCTTCTGCGAGTAAGCTTCGGCCCTTCGTACGCCTTCCAAGGGTCCGGGATCCCAGGGTTCCGAGATATGTCAGACATTAAAAATAAAATAAGTAGCAACTAAATAAAAATGTATAAGCATTTTCAGAGAAGAATGGTGTCAGAGGGTAGATGCATTTGCGTAAAACAAAGAAGAATAATGATATAAGCATAAGCTTTTGAATACTTTGCCATTATATCTGGTGTTAAAAATTCTAACTTAACTAACTTTTACTGTGAGACCAATGATTCTGAGGTACTACTTTAAATAAGCGTATTTTCTCTCTTTCTTAATTAATTTATTGAAATACTTAGTTACTTAAAAATAACATTTACTTATAAGATAAACCGTTGCTTTTGCACGAGCTTTATGAGAAAAATTAGCTCATGCGGTGGCAAAATACTGGCCAGTCATCAAGGGGTTGTAGGTGGTGACCTAGCGGTGCCATTAATTGATCCTTGAATTGAATTTTCAGCTCCTTCAGCTGGTAACTGTTCTACCACGTAATGCCTTTTCACAATTTTGTCCAATCCTTCAACTGTGGTCGTCTGAAACATGCAAAAGCCACTTATTACTATGCAGATTATAAATCACTTATTGCTACTGTATTTAACAAAACAGATATTATAAACTTAGCATTAGGCTCGCCCTCTCCCTCTATTACTTGGGACTTAAATAAACTGGTGAAATTTTAGGCCCATACTCCAAAACGTAAACTTCAACTCAGCTTGAACTTCAACTCCATGGGAGCATCAAACTGTCAATAAAGCTTGTCATAAATTGACGTTTTCGAGCTCGAGAGATGAGCAAGCAAACGCGCTTGCTCAGCTAAAACTCATCTATCGAGCAATAAAACTTCAATTTATAACGTCAACTAGACCAGTTTTCATTGTGCTCATGTTGGAGTTCAAGTTAAGTTGAGTTGGAGTACACGTTCTGGGATATGGGCCTGAGAGTCCTGTAGAGGCTAGAGGTACAACTCTGCCCAACCCTTCAAGGATAACATAGCAAGAGTCTTGCTATGTTATCCTTGAAGGGTTGGGCAGAGTTCAGAGAAGAACTCTTCAGAAGCGGCAAGCCTTCATAGTCTTGCTGCAAGACTATGAAGGCTTGCCGCTTCTGAAGAGTTTCTTTATGTTATCCAATGGTTTCCTAACAACATTCCTCAGAAAAAAACTTTGCAACAACGAAGCGTTGGAAGATAAACTGTTTAATATTTCATGTTGCAAACACGATCCAGAAGGTTAAGATTTTTTTTTCAGTGACATCTGATCCTGAGGTTAAAACCATAAGGGCTGAAGACACGCGTAACAAATAAGTTCTACATTAGTCCTATTTTTATACCCCCTACTATAAATCTTTTTATCTATTCATAAATGGATACTTTTCCATTCACATTAAGTAGCTTTCCTAGAATGACGAATAAGTAACATAGAAATAAGAATAAACCCAACTGCAAAAACAACTAAAAGCCGGCCCAGTGCGAGTTGGACTCTCACGGAACCCTTCTTGGGTTCCGTACCATAAACCGAAAAAAACCCGTTTTATGTATGGGAGCCCCCTTTATTTTTTATTTAATTTAATTTTTATTATTTGTTGTTATAGCGGCACAATAGAAATCAGACTATGTGAAAATTTCAACTGTCTACCTATTACGGTTGTTGGACAGAAAGACGGACGGACAGCGGAGGCGTAGTCATAAATAGGGTTTCGTTGGTGACCCTCTGCGTACGGAACCCTAAAAAGAACCAAATAAGATCAGTTTTCAAAAAGTCTGATTCTCTTTCAATGAGTCTAGTCTGATTTGAAGCCACAAACTGCATCACACTCCCCTTTCGACAGGTGCAGTCGGGGACAATTTATTATTATTATATCTAGCCTGTCCCACTACTGCGCAAAGGCGTCCCTCCAAATCTTTTATTGTTCTCCATTTTGTGCCACTATTAATTAGTTAATAAGGAACATTCTTTCTTACCGCTGTCATCTTGTCAGCATAAAATTCTCGAACATGTTGTGATATCTTCCCGTTTTCGTCTGTCTGTATGTGTATCATCAAGTTATCCACTATCGTTATCACTGCCTGCACCTGCAAAGTAGAATGTTCCTTTTTAAAAGGTGTCGCTTTGATTATATTGTGATAGCTAGTATTTCAATGAAACACTTTCAGGGTTCCTTACTCGAAGATAACCTACCATGGTCATTTTAAGGGTGATATTCGGTAAAAAATATCTTAATATATATATATATATATATTTCTTCACTGAACTCCTAAACGGCTGGACCGATGTTGATGAAATGTTTTGTGTGTGTTCAAGGGAATTCGAGAATGGTTTAGATTCACAATTGGATCCGGTAGGTGGCGCTGCAATCGATTTCTAAAATTTTTCGTCATACACAAAGCAAACGTTCGGACAGGACAACGTCTGTCGGGACCGCTAGTATTTGTATAACAAACCCGACCGCAAAAAACGACAAATAAAAATTCAAGCAGTCTAATGGTTGTTGGCATTAATTTTAGTTCAATTACAGGTTTCATGCCACTCCCTGCACCAGACTGCTTAAAGAGTGAACATTATTACCTTCGTTCCATCAGCCTTCAATTCTTCAAACTCCACACCCGATGTAAATGTGATGGTCGTGTTGGCCATTGGTGATAAGAACTGGTAGGTATACGTGCCATCGTCATTGCGGGTTAGGATCTGCGTTTGACTCAGCTTCAGGGCAACCTTACGAGGGAAATACCCCACTCCTGGAAAGTCGAAGGATTTATGTTTATGGCCTGAATTGCAAATAGAACGCGGTTGATCGAAGATCTTGTTATAAGTACATTTTTCAATGCTCGAAAATTTACTCCTATTACACAGCTGTTTGGATCATAGTGCAGTGTATTAGGTACAACAACAGTGAATTCATTTTTCAATTTTATAAAATAACAGCTTTGGTCGCGACTTCTATCTATCTATCTATTGGGGTATGGTTTCCGCACTTAGTCCTGGTGTTGGACCATTGTGCGTGGGCCATGGTGGCTGTCATTCCAACCAGCCAACCTCCCTCTAGAAGCAGATCAGTCCTCCTAAAGAGTTCAGGGTGTCTATGAGTGAATTCGGTGTCCCTATTGTTGGTCTACGTATATCGGCGACGCCTGTGCACTCAAGGAGCACGTGCTACACCGTTTCCTCCTCCTCCATGCATGCTCTGCACAGAGGACTGTCTGTTATACCTTGTAATATAAAAAATATGAATTGTGAATGGTGAGAGTGTAAGTGAAGTGATGTGTGTATGTCACACCAAGGAGTACATTATGCAGGTTGTGTGTCCTCCTAATATAAAAAAATAAATAAAAAGAATATATTCGGGCGCCGTGGAGGTAGCACACAGTATAAAAAAAATAAAGATTACCGGAAAAGTTGAGCGGAAGAGTCAGACCTTTAATCTGCTGGTGGGAGGCTAAATGAGAATAAAAACAACTATTATTTTGTCCTTTCTCTATTTAATGGCCCGTAGCTCCACAGTAATACACCATTTACTAAATAAACCTTATTTAGATTGTAACATTTCTAGGTTAATGGTGATGTTAAGGAAAGTGTGATATTATTGCATCTTTGTCTATTTATGTAGGTATTAATAAAAAAATAATGGAAAGTTCCTACCAGATTGCTGGCTTTTAAAATAAGTTTAACTTAACCAACTGGAAGCGATGAGTTATGAAGAAGTCCCCGTTGCCAAAATGGTCCAAAGAAAAAGTATAGGTATTCAGCAACAAAATCCAAATTTAGAAATAAAGGAATAAAAAAATAAAAAAAAAACGCCGAATAAAATGAAAAGGTTAAATACACCGGAGACGTTAATATTCAAACACGTGGACGCGTGACGCGTGTGTCACAGTACAGAGACAGAATATCTGAAAACAAAATTCAACTTGATAAGAATCCTATTCGAAATCGAGACTGACATTATGTCCAGAGGAATTTTATCTTACCGAAAATTGAGGGCAATCCTTCTCACTTCATCGTCCTTTGTTGTAATATTTATCGATTTGCCATTATTAGGCTGAAATTATCCGAGATTACTACGGATTTTTGAAAATATCGACGACAGTGAAAATTAGGTTTCTGTCATCTTTGAATAAGGATCGTAAAGTGTCAGGCGCAGCAGCTACCACAGATCACAAACCGGAACAAAGTGTCGTTCGGAAATCGACTACAACCACAAATGTAGATTAACTATAACCGTGTGTTGTATAGAAATCGCCTAAAAAACCAAATCGCATGTGACGAGATTTAAAACTCGTTACAACCTATTGTGTGGAAATGCTTATTCAGTGAGCAGTGTCCGGTGATGGTCCCCGCCACCATTCGCAGGCTGCCCCTATCCAGTCGCAGAAGGCGCTTGGTAAGCTTATTATTTAGGAGTGGTATGATTTCGACGACTTCGTACTCGCATATCCTGATTTTTCCCGTTTCCGTAGGAATTTCGGGAAATCCCCTCTCAGTGCGTTGTCTGTCAGTCACTCAGTCAGTCAGTAACGGAAGAATTTATAAGAATATTGACTTTTTATGAAGTTTTGTTTGGTTATTCTTCGTTAAATCGTTAAAATCATTTGGTCCGAGAGCCTTTTGAATCATTTTGATGCGTTAAAGAAACTGCAGCAACTTGAAAGAGACTGATTGCCAAGTGTCAAAATCAAGCTCTGCATCTTCTCGAAGAATAGGTCAGGCTAAGTAAAAAGAACTGCGATGGGCAATTAACGATTGCGAACTTGTAGACGATAAGCGACCTCCAGCCGAAGGGTTCTTACAGACAGCACAGCGTCGACGGCAGCTGTCGACGCTGTGCCGTTCGTCTGTAAGAACCCTAAGTTAACACTACTTAAAAACCGATTGCTTGAAACCTCCACTGCACTACACGCTATAATAAATAATAATAAATTCTTTATTTCGGACAACATAAGATTCAATGTGTTAGTAAAAATTTCCTTAAATTAATGTTAGTAAATATCTATTTTCATTTTATTAATTTAAATACCATTCAAAACTTATTTAATTTGAGCCCGCTTCATGTGGACGACGCACGAGTGTGAGAAGCGGTACATCACCCCCACAAAACGTCTCACAATAGGAGAGTAGATGTTCTCCGCCACTGTCCTCAGAATACTGTTGTCACTGCCCCGTAGTCTTGTAATTAAAGACGCCATTTTTTTCCGAATGACCGCATAAAAGTCGTCAGTTCGATTCAGCGCAAACATCTCAGACGCGCTACAAAAACGGGGCAGTCCCAACATCATTCTGAAAACATTATTATATTGGATGCGCAGGACCTCCAGCGATCTTTTGGTAAAGCTGACCCACAGACTTCCCGTGTACATACCCTGACAATAGGCTTTGAAAAGGGTAATTTAAACCTGATTTGTACAACGGTAAAACCTGCGAGCCAACATATTTCCTCTGACCGCTAGTGCCCTGCGCTCCCTCTCTATGTCCACATTGTCCTTAAGGTCGCTGGTAAGTATGTGCCCCAGGTACTTAAAAGTATTTACTCGCTTTATACTCAAGCCATTTAGAGTAAAACTTGGTATATATTCGGTGGCCCTACCAGTGGCCCCAAAGACAATGTATTCACATTTTTTCAGGAAACAGGCATACACCGGGCTATGACAACCGAATTATTTCTTGTTTCACTTTCCTATTGCAGTTCAGACTGTGGAAAAACAATACCTTTTGTACCTAGTCATAAAGAACACATACAAACAAAGGTATTCTCTCTTCTGCAAAGATAAGGGAACTGCTTTTGTTACATTAGCATAATGAGATAGCGAAATCAATAAACATATTGACATTGTTTAGAATAAAAGGTTGACAGATAACGAGTTGGTTTTTTTTGTTGGACTTCGCAGTTGTAAGTTTTTTTAAAGATTTAATACAACTTGCAACGTTTAATTGCATGCTGAATTAGAACCACTTCCTCTGACCGAGTAGAAGTATTACATGTTTATAGTTCAATTCCGATGACAATGATTTTTATGATGTACTAGTTTTTGCTCGCGACTTCGTACGCGCATATACCGTGTTTTCCCGTTCCCGTATAGACTTAAGCCTTCCTCATGAATGTGGCTATCATATACAAAAATTATTTTCTAAATCCGACTGGCAGTTCCAGAGATTAGCGCGTTCAAACAAACATGCAAACAAACTCTTCAGCTTTACTATATAAGTAAGTATGGATAGATAACCTGATTATCCATCTAGGGTTGGCTCCAAACGAAGCAACTCCTCAGCGGACAACAGAACAAACACGTTTTGCATACGTATTTAATTTGTAGCCCGTATTACACATTACTTTTTTAAATTTTGCTTACAATAATAAACTTGTACTACGTAGTCGCTTTTTAAAATATAAATATGCATATTTTGACAATAATATAAATTTATATTTAAATTTTTGTCAAAATATAAATACTGGTATTCAGCTGAATCCGGCTTGACTGGAAGCCGACCCCAATATAATTGGGGAAAGGCAGATGATGATGACATTTTGACAAAAACAAAAAACACTCGAAGCTGTTCTTTTTTATTCTCTACAACCCAGACCACCACACAATATCTATTCGTCCAAGAAAAAAACCTAATATTTTTGAGTTGGCAGTCAACACAGAAACTAAACATTAATTAGAATTGAGAACTTCCTTTTTTGAAAACGGTTAACAACACAGATTATTTTCATGGCAACACGTGTAACTTTAATACTAAATATTTATTAACACTTCAGTAATTGTACGGAAAAAGAGGAAGGTACTAAGTTATAAATCACTGATATTATAAAGAGGAAAAAATTGTATTTTTGTGTGTGTGTGTGTGTGTATGTTTGTAATAATTAAACTCAAAAACTAATGGACCGATTTGAAAAATTCTTTCAGCAATGGATAGCTACATTATCAGCGAGTAACATAGGCTATATTTTATCCCCGTAACCGCGTGACGTCCGCTAGTAAATCATAATAAGACTCACCAATAAAAGTCAAATAATCTTCAAAGTTTTCCGAGTCCACTAAAACGTATCTCTTGCCGAAAAACTCGTCCATCTCGGACGCGATACTAACACGTATGATACGAAACAGCGTTATCAGTGGCTGATAGCTTATCAATGTCTGTGAGTATCGGATTGCTACGGAGGTGTAATCAAGTGTGTTGCTCAGTGCACGTCGCCGACGCTAAGTACATTAAGCGCCGGCTAAACCGAACCGCTAAAGATAGAAACTTGAATTTCGGGCAGCAGTTTTTAGTAAGAAACGAAGATATCACGAAAAAAAGATATTCCGAAAATAAGAAGTCCGTCGTGGCGTTGTAATTGTAACGTGATATATGAGAAATTATTTCATATTATTTTGTAGCTAGCTTTTGCCCGCGACTAACCTAACGTAGGCGCATATCCCGTTTTTTCCCGTTCCCGTATAGCCTATAGCCTTCCTCATGAATGTAGCTATAATATACAAATAAAAAGCGTTTTCCAAATCCGACTGGTAGTTCCAGAGATTACCGCGTTCAAACAAACAAACTCTTCAGCTTTAACACGTTCCGGTTGTTGATGGGGCTGCCGCGTTATTGTAGCGCGTCCGGATGTTTGCCGACGCGGACGTTGATAGTTTTTCGGCCATCATGCGCAAGAGGTGTGCTTCTCTGCTACGCCGTGTTCGCGCCAGCCCCAACACCATTCTTGATGCGTTAGCTGATAGGTGGGACTCACCGATCTTGGGGCGGTGGATACGACTGCACGCAGTCAAGTAGACATTCCCCAGGATCGGCGTGCCTCACGCAGCTTAGAATGAATGTTTACTAACACTAGTTTATATTGTTACTAACAAATATGGAATCTCTCCCGAAATAAATGGAAGTATAGATTAGTATAGGTTAGATTAATTTAGTAAACAAATAAATGACATAGATATTCCCTATTGCCTATCGTGCGGCGGCGGCACTAACAAGAAACATTATTATCAAGATACTGATATCTCCTAAAAATATTCTAATATCACTTTGATCTTGATATTAGTTGATGTAAGTGGATTTTGAGTGCGAGAGCTCGATATCTATTAAAGACGAACTACGATAAGATTTTTGTAATACATAATTCTTATACCTAAGCTATTGTGAAAAAGGGTGAAGGAATACATTTGCTTTGCAATTGGACACTAGAGGCTGGTTTGATAAATATGTGATATGTGGTTTGATATGTGTGTGTGGTATGTGTATAGATATGTTAAGAATGATACTTAGTACTGGTAAATAGCAGTAAGGGTGCAAAATGTCTTGATTGTATTGGCAAAAACTTTTGCCCGTAACTTCGTACGCGCATACCCCATTTTTCCCGTTCCGGTAGGAAATTCGAGACGAATTATACACCTAAGTCTTCCTCATTAATAACCCCATCCATTGGAGAAAACTGCATGAAAATCCGTTCAGTAGTGTTTGAGTTTATCGCAAACAGACAGACAGACAAGGCGGAGGACTTTGTTTTAGAAAATGTACTAAAAACCACAAAACTCTTTCCCGTGGTCCCAAGAAGACACCCACCCTATAAAGATTTTATTTGTTTAATCATATCTAAGCATTATACATGTAAAACTGCTTTCAAAACTTAACTGTCATTTATTGTTCTACAGGTGAGAAAAGTATATATCACAAACCCGAACAAAGTGGAGAATGTTCAACAAGCAGCCGGCAGGAGAAGACTCCGTATAATGCTAACTCCGAAGAAGGTAAGTTTATTAAATAAGAAAAAAATACACAAACATTAAAGTGACAAGAGGAAGAAACAGTGGGACTAGCACGAATGTTTTAACTTATGGTAACGTAACGTAAAATTTTACTGTAACAGTAATTCGTTTCGCAAATAACATTTATTTAAATTGGATACTACATTCATATTTTTGTATGATTCAAATTGTGTATAGTATTCCGCATAAAATTAAACCAAATTACTATGGGGTTGTAGTAATTCAAAATTCACTTACTATAAGTACGTCAAAACATTCGTGCTAGGCCCTCGAAAATAGATTTAAAGGTGGTGCTTATTTCTATAGAAATCCCTTCCAACGTACCTGCGAAAGGATAGTTGAAAAAGTTCATCGATGAAATCAAGAGTCAATATTCTGACCAGCCAGTCATCATATCCAAAACTGATGTCTCTTGGACATTTTCCGGTAAAAATGATATCGAGACAGATTCGAATAGGTGCCCATTTGACACTTATTCCTAATCTCTCATAGATAAGTATTCGAACCAGAATCGATTAAACTCAAGTCGAGATATTCAGATATCGGGAGTAAATCCGCTAAACATGGGCCACATAACTATAGTGCAATATAGGTAGAGTTGATGACAACTAAATAAAAAAGTCCTTTAATAAGACCCCAGCAACCCCAGTAGACATAACGTTAATACCCGCGTTGAAAAGTAATCTGTATAACAATTACTCAGCAAATCGTAACAGATGTAACTTTTACACGAGCGAGTATCACCCCTTCATATTGAAGGGGTCTCGTGACGTCGCAAGGGGTCGAATTCTGGTATTGTCATCTGTCACTCTCCGTGAAAGTAATAGCGATAATGGCGTCGAGGCGCCATGATGGACACGGCCATCTTGGATTGTGGAATGTGTTTAAAATTAAGCGTTATGCTTTTATTTTTGAAGTTATACTTCTTTTGGCGCGATGGAAAAAACTGATGAGAGTGAATTTTTACGATGCGCCCGCACACCGACACCTGAATTCTACATCGTGAAGTTAGTTCTAGGTGGCATGAAAATCGATAACTATGTTCAAGTTGTATATTCTAGTATTTTCTGATTGTCTTTTGTTTCTTTTATGTTTGAATTTCGAAGAAGAATGTGGTTTTAATTTCGAAATAAAGCGCCAAAATATAAGATACAAATATTTTGATAAAAGTAATTGATTAGACACTATTTTTTCTCGCGGCTCAGCTTCTTTTATTCTATCCTAGAAGATTTTATTGGAATATGATGATTTTTCGAAGACAAAAAACAGCCTCTTCATGAATGAGTTTTCTTAATCGGATTTGTATCTACAGTAGAACGGAACAAAGAATTTTACCGTTTATAATAATTATTAGTATTGACTATGTTGAAAAAAGGAGTCTCGTAACTTATATGTCATTGTAAGTAGGTACCCATAAACTTCTCAGGTACACACCATCCAGAATAGAAAGTTGGTATTAATTTCAAATACTACTAACAAAACATTCGAATAAAAAAAAATAAAAAAATTGCATGATATCTGCCCTATTTTATGAACAAACAGTTTTAAAACTATGAAACGTATCAGTTATTTAGCGTAATAGACTAAATTGGCGATCGTTCGAACGCAACAAATTGAAGCTGAAAACAATACAAATATTTTAAAACTTTTATATTTTTTTAGTTGTGAATGTTTTTTTTGAAGTTTTTTTCCATACGCCAAAGAAGTATAACTTCTAACGCGTGCACATAAGTACACACACTCTAATTTTGTTTTTCTCATGTATGCATAAGTTTTTTAGCGATTTTTGTAGACTCCTTGCAAAAATAATTCTATATTTTCTCCTTAAATCTTCTGATATGTTTTTACCGGAATTATTATTTTGTTTGAAGGCAAGTCTACCTTAATTTAAAATTATAGTCTGGTGTCTGGTGTTCTACTAAAAGATACGAATCTAATTCCTTGTCTTTGTTTACGGTTTAATCGACTTTTCATTTCTTTAAATTAGCCCCTAAGAAGTGTTGACTTTATGTAAAATTTTGACTTTCAAAAGTACCGATTCTCAACCTAATTTTAATAAATTACTTGATTATAACCATTTTAATTTAAATTAACAATCACCGAGGTCCCCAATATAGGTAATGACAACAGCTTACAATCCAGCCTATTACAAGTTGATTATCCAGACAGTATTAGCTATTAACTAAACCCATTGCCAGTCTCGGCATCTGTAATAGTATTCCGGAAATGTCGTAGCTATGGCATAGCTCCACGATCCGCCTGCCTGCCTTTGTATTGCATTGCATTATAAATGTAGATGACATATTGAGACTACGCTACGCTATGTGACGTTAGTGGGAATGTCAGGGCTTAGGGTTTGTGAAGTGATTACGTTCTGTGGAGTCTTTGCTTGTAATTAAAAAAATTCGAGATTTTCCAATTACTAAAACTTGTTAACTAAACAATATGTAGTTTCCTTCAATCTCACGAATGGGGTAGTCAAACTTTTATAGATTTTATTAAACTTGCCGTGTTAGCTAGTTTCCGCCTGTATTTTAAAATAGTTCTTCTCCAACTGATTGGGCTTAAACTTTGCCCACTCTTTTGTTTTGGATGACAATACTCAGTAAGCTAAGTGATATAATTCTACATCCAATATCACGGGCTCCCAAAGATGGAGCACCAAATTTGTAACGCACCATTTGCTGAGAGGAATACAAAAAATAAAAAGGCTTGGTTTTTAAAACTAGGCCTAAAACTGTGTGTGTAATTTATGTATATGTTACGGTAAAGGTGATTAATTTAAAAATTGTTAATATTTACCGAACATTATTAATAAATTCCTCATGATTTGGTAAATGTGCATATAAAATCACTACCACTTTTAGCAGTTATTATTAATAATTCACTTTTTTACCGACGACAGCGTCGGTAAAAATAATAAAATAAAATAAAACTCGAAGTTCTTTGTCCAGTATTGGGATTTAGGGCACCCCAAATCGGACTTGTTTTTTGAACCACCCAGAAATAGGAGCCGTCAACCGGGCCTCCGTCGACTACGATCACGTTGAGTGGCATGGGGGGGGGGGGTATCTTCCCTCCCCCCACTTTAATCAGGTTTATGATGTCTGATTTTCGTAATAAGATCTTCCATTTCAGACAAAAGCTGAGCGTACGTTATTTTCGAAAATTTATTACATTAGGTCACATTATTAATAATTACCGCATGTGTTTTTTTGTGGAAATAAATGCAATTTTCTTAATTAAAACTTAATGCACCGCAAAGGTACAGAGGCGGACTTACTTAAGCTTTCCTATTCCACTTCCCGTATATTTCATGTCTCCGCGTATGCTCAGTATGTCCTAGATTTAATTCCGTAGGAACAATGAGCGTAGTCTAGCTGGGCGATGATGAGCGCTGATTATAAACGTATATACGTTCCATCACGTAGACGTACCATGAGAAAAGTTATCTTGTCTTCATATGGTACGAGTAATTACATAAAGACGATTGGATTTAAGGTGCATGCTTCTTCTACCCGTAGTCTTTTTATTAGAGTTCCGTACCTCAAAAGGAAATAACGGATTCCTTATCATAGGATTCGTTGTCTGTCAAGACCGATATAAAGGTATCAAGTTGACCTTGGAGCTCTAAAAAAAATATTAAAACCATACGGCCTTTTTCTTATTATTGAAGCAAAATAAAATATAGAAGGATTGTGTGAGGAATGATTATGAACGAAAAAGCCGTAGTGATAGCATGAAGGTTAACAGGACATCTGCTCTACTATGACGTGCTAGTGCCATCCAATTCTGATGATGGAAAAGGGATAGTGCTATTCGTTATGTAGGGTAAAACCAGGATAGTTGCCCCAGGGGTATAGTTCCCTCGATTTTAATTACTCTAGCTTCGCGAATGAATCACATGTTATTTTATTTATCAATTGAGAGACTTTACAACGACAACTAAGTAGACCGTGTTGCATGTGTCTGTGCGATTGCATGGGAAGGCAAGGTGCGATCAAAGTTTTTGCGCGATAAAAATCTTCTTTCTCGGCGGGGCACCTATCCTAAACGTAATTTACATGGATTAGGCAACTAACCCCCATATGGGATAGATGTCACAAAATTTAGAGGTCGACAAAAATCGCCAATATTCTGGAAATATCAAAAATAATGTTCTTTACTTTCACAAATTTGAAGATAATAAACCAAAGTACCTACCCGTTTTATGAATAAAGTGACAACTAACTAAATATATAATAATTATATATTTTTATAAAAAGTGTGGCAACTATCCGGCTTTTACCCTATAACTCCGTCTCTCTCTAAGAGCAGAATCATGATCGTTTTAAGACTTAATAGTAGGGCCCCAGAATGGATGAAGAAAACGTGTTGCGCCGACCCCAAGTACCATGGGAAGAAGGCTGGAAATTGATGAGTCTTTCTTTTAAACTTATATTATAAAGATTGATAATTGTATATTTATTTGTAGGAGATAATCTATAAAAGAACTGAACCAACTTCAGAAATTCTTTCGCTGATTAAAAGCTACATTTTCGATAAGTTTCATAGTTTACTTTAGATCCCGGACAATTGTTTTTGTGATACATATAGACCGCTGTAAAACATCAGAGGGCCAGTAGGGTATTTTAATGAAAAAATCTAACAAGTCCGTCATATAGATTCCAAAAAAATATTGGACGCGTGTGACGTCACTACGATCGTAATTTTTTTAACAGCCACGTGACGTCACTCGTGTTTTCAAGGCACTGTAACGGCTTCGTATTTTTTTTTATGTGAAAAAAGAAAAAAAAAAATTCCAATATTTTTGGAAATCCATCTGACGGACTAATTGGCTTCAGTAAAATACCCTATTCTACTATTTTTTAAGCAACTTTCGCATTCGCACGGCAGTCGCAATCTGTCAAAATAGCCTCAATTTCCATGCATTTTTGACAAGTACGAATGTCTTCTTAGCGTGCCGGAAACTGTGCTCACGCCGGGAGCATCAAACACTGCGTTACCGTGCTTCGGGTGACAGATCTCGGCGACAAATGACAGTCCAGAAATGTGAGGCCTGCTTTGGCAGGAGTCCCGATGGGTCTCTTGGACACATAAGATGTCTCAATGTGTTTTGCGGGAAAGTTCAGACAGAACTTCTGCTTTGTCCTGAGAGAAACCTTTGATGTTGATCGAGACTACACACAAGGCTGGTTTTGGCCGATTAGAGTTTATATTTGTTATCGTGGTGAAAGGATTAGCCAATCGACAGAAGTCCCAGTTGCCCAGGGTGCGCCGGACGTAACAGAAGGTCGAACAGTACAACGCTCGGGGAGGCTTAACAATATTAGAATTGGTACTCTTATCAAAGTTTGGGTTCGGCTTCCAATCAAACCGGAAACAAATTACTGGTACTCATTTGTTTCCGGTTTGATTGGAAGCCGAACCCAAACTTTGTGCAAACACTAAGTGATTCTATTGGTTCACACAAACACATTCCTCGCTACGCATTCTCGCACACCCTTGGTGGAAACGCAGCCTAAGTGAGTAGATAACACGACACCCTTTGGCAAGGCTGGTGTCAGATTTTCTGACCTCATTGTCATTCAAACTTATATTACTTTATTAACTTTTGTCCACAGAATCTCTATCGAAGAATCAGGTGACGATCCACAAGCGACCTCGCCAGGGTTCCGCAGAATATGAGGACGATAGCAAAATGTCAGTCCCTCTCACTCCTAAAAAGTCTGTCAAGGTTGAAAATCCTGAAACTCCGGAAAGTGTGAGGTATGGAAATCGTATTTTTTATTTATTTTGGATTGTGAAGTGCTTTTGTTGAAAGGAGATCATTTTAAATCGTACCCAGACATGTTTTTTTAAGGGTTCCGTACGTCAAAAGGTCAAAAAGGAATCCTTATATGATCACTCTCTTGTCCGTCTGTCTGACCGTGTGTCACCATTGATTTTTTTCAAATTTATTTGTAATGCTTCAAACATTGTTGGTTAAAAATATATTGCAGAGTAATCTGTTGATTTAGTATCTAGTAAAATACTTTACTAAGGGTATTTCCCACACAAACCTATCCATCACTAATACTCATTTATTATTTTTAATTTACTACACATGTATATAAAATCTATACGACAATAAATGAAAACACTTACAATACTGGTTTATAGGAATGTTCTGAAACTAAATTCTGTCACCGAAATTAAAATGTATCTTTCTAATTGCATAAAACGTCAAAAATACTCAAACTAGTCACGGATAGTGACTAGTATATTCCTTAAGCAGTCTGTTGCAGTTAATGAAATTAAATCTGTGTTAAAAGACAACATATTCGTATGAACTAGTATTGCCAGTGTTTTGATTTATTTCCGTATCGTCGTCTCCACCTTGTATATTTAATTACATGTAGATTTAAATACACCACACAAAACTGATTTGCATCCATAAACTCGACGTGAGTTCAAGTGAAATCCAGCGACAGGCAACCACTAGTTGTCTGGTATTTTGCTGAACAGTCTATAAAGCCCTATGCAGTCTTAAAACGATCACGATTCCGCTCTAAGGGGGAGACGGAGCTATACATAGCGAATAGCACTAGGTATCCCTTTTACATCATCGGAATTGGATGGCATTCAATAGTATTGTTTGAAATTAAGTCACCTATATTATTATTCCTACGATGTGTGCATCTTGTCGTAAAAGTCGTATCTTATTTTTAGCTGATTTGAGTTATACAAACAATATAGTATATATACAATATAGTTGTCCTATTCGTAATTCTTTACTTTGTTAACTAACCGTCTTTTCTGTTACATATAATTATGAACCATATAAAAAATGAGAAACGACTTTTAGTCATGGGAGGGACTAGTGACATTTTTTTTCAAAATAATATCATTTTCTGGCATACTTATTCATCTTTGGGTACAAAATGTTCGACGCCTGAATGTTCTCCCTGTTTCCTGCAATCATCCTAGGCCCATTGGTGTTGAACTAACTTGGCTAAACGATGACTTATACAGTTAAATGCTTTGTTTACACATGTGCACGAGAATAAATCGTCATTATGGTGCTGGGTTGCATGCCTGTGTTTCAGCTGGTATGATTTTGTGTTAATTTTCCTTGGTAGTTAGTTTATAGTAGTTACAGCGGTTCCGAACTGCATCCGATATGAATCCGATTAGGGAATAGGAATGTTAATGGAAATACTTATTTGCTCCAATAATAATAATGAAAAAATCTTTTCAAATATCTTCATCAGCGGTGACGTTTTAAAGAAAGAGTAATCCGACATGGCGTCCGACGCCAAAAGCCGTGATTTCGTAAAAGGAAATTGTTATACTCACCTATCTTATTAGTTTTTCGATCAATTTTGAAAATCTTGTCATGCACTGTATTATATATTTTTTTTAAGAAAATGACACTGATAGATAATTGAATTTAAATCATGCAAATTCCCTATTGGAAAAGTACTGAATTCGGACGGCCGAAGTTCGGATCCCTTCTACAAGTAGAACTACGGCTACTTCGCCCGGACATTTCTCGTTTTCGGATCGGATGCAGTACGGAACTGCTCTTATGTCAAAAGACAATATTTTTTAAGGTAATTTAGTCCGTATATGTGATACATTAAATATTACTTAGAAGTCTTACTTGTAGAACAAAACAAAGCATGATTGTGTGTGATACTTCTGTTAATTATTTTGTGCATGAATTCTTTGCTTGATTGCAATCTCAATTAGCATTTATTTGAGATAGTTTCAAGTGGTATAAAGAAGTAGGTACTATCGTACAATAAACAGTTCAATATAGTAGTAGTGCGCAGTTGGCGCAGTGGCTGAGCGATTGGCTGCTGCACTCTGTGTCGCGGGTTTGATTCCCTCAAGAAACAAATATTTGAATGGCCTAGAGATAGTTGTTCCGGGTTTGGCTGTTTTGTTTTAGTGTTTGTAATCGCATTCACAATACAGGAGAAATTCCTAGTGTGAGTCAACAATTTTATAAAAAAAATATATAATAAAATCTCAAACTGCACCTTAGTTTTATGTTATTGTGTTTTTTGTTTGTAAAAAGTAGAAAACTACACTTTTATTTAGAATCTCAGATAATTGATAAAATTAAGCCTATAGTACTCAAATATAAGGCTGCGATTCCTACTGCAAGCAACTCACAAGCATGTTTAATTTAATTGCTGGGCACGATCGATCGCATGATCACGTTAAACCTCGGTAGCCCGCGATGTAATACAACTTGCTTGCGAAGCTGAGCAGGTGGACACGTGGTTGCGGAATTTGCTCGAAAGAGTTACCGCGGCCCTGGAACGCAAAGGGCATTTGGAGGAACACGGATGGGTTTTAGTCAGTAAGAGTCTGACACTCCCTTCCGTCGCATTTGATGACATAGCCTTCCTCATTAATGTGGCTATCATATACAAAAAGAATTTTCCAAATCCGACTGGTAGTTCCAGAGATAAGCACAATAAAACTAACTTTTATTACCTATATTAGTATAGTATAGATAGATACCATTTGATATCATCTGAGATTCTGAATCGAAGCATAGAAACGCGCATGACGACGGTGGGGTGATTGGTGGTTACAGAAACCTATACAACCTGGTGGAAAACCTTCGAGTCTGCACATCAATGCTTGTTGATTGCAGTCTCCCTACCATCTACTACGGGGCCCGTACCCACACCCAGCTGAAACAAGTCATCAAGGAGTTTAAGAGGACCTCGTACTGTGGCCTGGTGAAGATGACGCTGCTCTCTAGCAGGGATAAGAGCTGCATTAAGGAGTTTGATAAGAATCTGTGGAGCTCGAGGAATGATATGTGTAGGGCGTGTGTTAAGGTGAGTCTCTCTTCTCTTCTGTCTTGCATGTTGTAAAACTGTTTTACTATTCTATGTCTGTCTGTAAATACGCGTCCCGTTTAACTCAGTTAAGTGGTAGTTCTATAATTCTAATTCTATCCTCTCTTATGTCTTGCATACTATTTAACTCTTCTTCTATGCCTATATGTAAATACGCTTACGTTTGACTTAACAGAGTTGAACGGTAGAGCTTTATTTATTTCTAATTCTGTTTTCTCTAGCATGCAAGATTTCTTGCATACTTGCATAACTCTCCTTTCTGTAAATACGCTTACCTCTTACATTCCATTCTAAAACTAAAGGCCTGCTGACTTAACAGAGTTTAGCGGTAGACTTTTAGTTGTAATCATCTCTTCATTTCTGTTTTGCATGCTATAAACCTTTTCTTCTATGCCTATATATAATAGTACATTGTTCACCGAGAGGAGAAAGTGACCGATTACCGTCGAGGGTGTCGTTTGAAGCCCGAGCCGTAGGCGAGGGCTTTAAAACACCCAAGATCGGGAATCGCAGTTTCTCTCGAGTGATACATAGTGCTTTATACTACACCTACAAGGAAAATAAAAAACGAAATCTTTACTAATTGAAATTTATATTGAAATTGTTGCAGTTAAAACTGAATCCTCAAACAACACACAAATTGGAAATGGCGCCAAGGGCGTCTGCAATTTTCACATGTTCTTTTTTCAAATTGTTTATCCTGCCGCCGCAGGGTCGCACTGCCAGCCCGACACCATCCAACACACAGCTAGTGGCCAGTGTCATTTTGCGAACTTGGAGATAAAAACTCACTGTAAAAACTTTTTGGCTTTTGATATTTAGGTTACCGGCGCATAGTCTTACCCAAAATTAAAAAAGAAAAACCACGTAAGAAATGGATTTTCATACACTTTTCTCTCCCGCTCAGATGCGTTTTCTCCCCGCATATTTGTTCGATATGCAATGACGTACTTTCTACCGTAAATTTGATAAAGTATCAAGGTACTTTCCAAGCAGGTGTAGTATAAATACTCTTTATACTACACCTGCTTGGAAAGTACCTAAATATGCGGGGAGAAAACGCATCTGAGCGGGAGAGAAAAGTGTATGAAAATCCATTTCTTACGTGGTTTTTCTTTTTTAATTTTGGGTAAGACTATGCGCCGGTAACCTAAATATCAAAAGCCAAAAAGTTTTTACAGTGAGTTTTTATCTCCAAGTTCGCAAAATGACACTGGCCACTAGCTGTGTGTTGGATGGTGTCGGGCTGGCAGTGCGACCCTGCGGCGGCAGGATAAACAATTTGAAAAAAGAACATGTGAAAATTGCAGACGCCATTGGCGCCATTTCCAATTTGTGTGTTGTTTGAGGATTCAGTTTTAACTGCAACAATTTCAATATAAATTTCAATTAGTAAAGATTTCGTTTTTTATTTTCCTTCTAGGTGTAGTATAAAGCACTATGTATCACTCGAGAGAAACTGCGATTCCCGATCTTGGGTGTTTTAAAGCCCTCGCCTACGGCTCGGGCTTCAAACGACACCCTCGACGGTAATCGGTCACTTTCTCCTCTCGGTGAACAATGTACTATTTACCTTTAACGCCTTTATTTTAGAGACTCGAGAATTACTTTTTCAATCTTTGTATTGACGTGAGTTTTTTATCAGTTTTTCAGTTTTGGTGTACCTTAGGTCGACTTTAGTCTTGTCCATAGCAAAAGTGTAGATATCCATATGATAATAAATAATTCATTATCAGATTGCACCTTGTAATCAGATTTTAATTTCATATAAAATTTGACACCTATCAGATTATACTTTCCTATCACTGTATTCAGTACGTTCTTACCAAGTTGTATTATCTTATTGGATTATGATTCATAATCAGATTGTAGTTTTTGTATCAGGACTTTTCGTTGAATCATATTGCACCTAACAGCTTAAGCATCATCTTCAAGGAGGCGTTCCCAATCTTTTTTCAAACTGCGACTCCCTTTAATTTTTTTTTTTTTTGGCGACGCCCATGTTATAGAAGATACTTGCGGTAGCTCCATTTGGGAATACTAGTAGATACATACAATGAATGAGATGATTGATTTGCTTTTCTGATTAACTCTCTGAAAAGTATTTATAAAAATGTGTGCTTAAGGTCGGTAAGAGTTCGACCAATTTATCAATTTATTGCAAACTTGGCTTCAGATCGGATTTTCAATGGTTGAATCGTAGATAATGCTTTGTTGCATTCCACCTATGTATAACTACTGTATATAAAGTTTAAATAAATAAAATAAGGTCGGTATCAGATATTCTGGATTCAGCTACAAATTACTGTCGAGAGCAACATTTTTTTTTTAATTTGCTGATAGTGCCCCTCTGCTGGGCCGAGACTGCCTGGAGACTTTTGCTCAGCGGTCATCATGCATGATTCCATCGTGAGCCGCCCAATCATTAAGCCTGGCAACATTTTCGGTCACGTCTACGATTCAGGCTGAATAATAACAACAGCACGGGACGATCTTCAAGGTTACGCAACACTTGCCGAAGTCGGTCTGTAGATGGGTGACCTTAACATATACCGAGACTCCAACGAACCTCGAAAGGCACGTAAAATATTGTTCCCAGCTGTCATTTGTAGATCTTTGGCAGTCTTTACGGATTGTCAGAAGCCAGAAAATCTGACACCAGTCCTGCCAAGAAGTCTCGTGTTAAGCAGTTAATGGGTTGTGGAGATCTGGTAGGCAGCCGCTCCTCGTAAAGAACTAGTATTCAGCTGAATCCGGTTTATCTGGAAGCCGACCCCAATATAGTTGGGAAAAGCCTAGGCAGATGGTATGATTCCTGTTTCGGAGCACAGCGTGAAATAAAGAAATAACGTATTATTATTCCTTTACAGCCTATAAAAAGCGGCGAGAACAAGGAGAACTCCAACTGCGTATACTACGACAATCGCGCGGCTCTGACGCACAGCTGCATGCCGGCGGCTTTCGACTTGGAAGACCTGGTCGAGATTGGCCGGGAGAAGGAGGCCTGCCCCTACTATGGAGCCAGGGCCATGGCCAAGACTGCGCATATTATATTCTGTCCCTATAACTATTTGATTGATCCGAGTATCAGGAGTAACGTGAGTATCCTTAACTTAAAAAAAAATAATTATCTAATTCCTGGAAAAAAGAAAAAGGTGTAAATCCACATTATTAAAACATTTCTGCCTACCATCCCATCACCCCATGATTCGGCCTGCTAGTAGGTATTAGTACTTCCCTCTTGAATAATTATTGCCTTTGTATATATATATATACTATAATAAAGATGTTTACGTGAAAGAGTAAGAAAGATCCATCCAACCTTTGTCATAAACCTTCACATTTATAATTATTAGAAGTAGGATTTGCAAAGGGACAATACATACACGGTATATTAATGTGAGCGTATAAAATACTAGCTGCCGCTCGCGGCTATGCCCTGGTGAATGTCGAAAATGAACCCAAGGGAACATACTCTCGGGATGAAAAGTATCCTATGTGCTATTCCAGACTATGATCTACCTCTGTGCCAAATTTCATCAAGATCTGCTCAGCCGTTGTGACGTGAAAGAGTAACATACATACAAACTTTCGCGTTTATAATATTAGTAGGATTAACCCAATTGTTTCCCTTGCAGTTATCAATAGAGCTGGAAGGCGCCGTGGTGATAGTGGACGAGGCGCACAACATCGAAAGCATCTGCCGGGACGTCGCCTCCGTCAACTTCACCAAGACACAAATACAGAGTTCTATCAAGGTGAGGTTTCTTTGTTTACTATATTATATTATTATCCATTAATTACTTGCATAGTTTGGTTGCAAGTTCTCCTAACGTAACAGACAGATGTGTTGCTGAGGAGTTTGTTGCGCCTCTTTTTCTTCCTAGCTATAACGCTAGGAAGTGGTGACGGGCGCTTTTTCGAAAAGAGTCCTTTGTAAATAGGGATGTTGCTTGGGTTCAAAAAAATATGATTCCATTTAGTCCGTCAGTTAGATTTTCGAGAAATATTCGTCATTCGTCAAATCAATAAAAACATACGAAGATAAAACGCATCAAAGATAGCTTGCAACGTCACGTTCCAGTAAAAAGTGTATGGAAAGTGACGTCACACGAGTTTTCAACGTACTGTATCGGCTTAATTTTTTGTTTACGTGACAAAATAAATAATACGTGTCCAATATTTTTTGGAAATCTATCTGACGGACTAATTAGATTTTTTTAGTCAAAACCTTATTGTGCCTTTCAAACCGTGCTGATCTCGGCCTTATTTAAACTTTTTCTTTTCTTTCCATACTCATTTCTGTTCAGAAAAACTTAACACCTATGAGTTTTTGAAGTGATAACTTCTTATGGGAGGATAAACCGCTTCGTAACGTAACGCATTACGGCGCCAGTCTGTCTGGCTTCCCTTTCTCTCACGCATACGGCAGCGGTAGGCAGGCTCTTCCTCTCTCACTCTAACCCACAGCGCTAGTCGTGTTTCGGACAGACGCTTCCCATATTAAATAGTTCAACTTAGATTAGTTTAAGTTATCACTTCTGTCGGGCGTCCCGAGACGCACACGTTTTTTTTTCTGAACTGTAGAGGCTAGATCATAATTGAAATCCAATTACATAATTAATTTATTATTATCCATGTACATTTTCAGGAATTGGAGAATGTGTTGACTTACCGCATGGCCAACCAAGACATAGAATCCTACATCGAAGCCCTACTGAAAACGCTCAAGAATTGGGAGTACTGGTAATTTTTTTGTACCTATCCTTATTATTTCATAGTTTTACGATATAAGCATCGGGTTCCCGGAAATATGTATATCGGAATAAATCAAGCCCGTCAACTGCTCTTATTAGTAAACGGCCAATTAAAACGTTTATCATTTGGCATGGCCTTCCACTTCCGTCTTAGGGATCAGATGTAAAGTACAAAATAACATTGACATTAAAATAATTAGTCTATTGAAAACCATCTTCCAAAAGTCCTTTCCTCTGCCGACTCAACCTTTACTCAAGCCCCTCAAACAAACTGACATTTATACCTTGTTTCATAAATAGCAAGGTATAACTGAAAACTGATAAAAAATCTCCATGAATGGCAATATTTGATATTTTTTAAATTGATTTGAGTGGAGTCGAGGAAGAGTCAATCACTACATATGATGGGTCTCCCTTGTTTGGCCGAAAGAAATTATAAAATTTTCACTTCCCAAAATTTTTTATAGTTTCATTTGCCAAATTATTACTTAGCAAAAAAACTATTCAAAAAAAATTGTAACGCAAACCTAATGTTTGGGAAATGAACGTTTAAACTATAACTTGTTTACCAACTAGTACTTTTAACATTTTTTATTTAGTCAAATATTTCAGTTGGAATAACAGTTTTAACCTACTAAAAACAATCTCTTTTTTCTATTAATGCAAGTCGTTTCTGGCACTCGCCGGCCGCTGCCGCGGCACCGCTCGCTTCGCTCGCTCGGCTCGTGCGTAGGAGATCACAGTTTTAACCTAACCTAACCATCCATTCCATTTTGTTTAAAGAAGAAATTAACCTTATCTAAATAGTTGAGTTCCGCCAGGTAACCTAAGATTGTTTGTTGTAATAAATCATTTGATTAAAGACCAAATGCCATAACGACACTATACTTGGTAATATTTTGCCAAGTAAAAATTTTACCAAATAAAAATATGCGTCCTAAAATCATTCGAAATATTGCAATGGTATAAAAAAATGTTGCTAAAATTTGTTTGGGTAATGAATTTTTTTCAAAATCTTTTCGGCAAAATGGCAGGATCCCAAATATGATAAAACAAAGTCCTCCGCCGCGTCTGTCTGTTTGTTCGCGATAAACTAAAAAACTACTTAACGAATGCAGTTTTCACCAATGGATGGGGTTATTCATGAGGAAGGTGTATAATTCGTCCCGAAATTTCTACGGGAACGGAAAAAATGGGATATGCCCGTACGAAGTCGCGGGCAAAAGCTAGTGTATAACAAAATTCATTTGCTTATTTGATTCAGGTTCGAGAATCAAACTCCACTAGTGAACCAGCAGCCAGTGAACAACAATGAAGCGGTGTTGAAATGGGAAACGAAGCGATTTGTCGAAACGCTCAATAATCACAATATTGGACACCAGCAATACGGTGGTAAGTATCCTCCATTCTGCCAGGGTTGCGGAATTTGTTCGAAGGAGTTACCGCGACCCTGGAACGCAAAGGGCTTTAGAAGGAACACGGATGGGTTTTAGTCAGTAAGTCTGATACGCCCTTCCGCTCCACCCAGAGCGGAAGAAGTCATTTGATGATTTCCCATCATTAAAACAATAAAAGTAGCCTCGATTCAATCACTTTGCCTTTTCCAATGATACTATTAATTTATATAAGGTCCTATTAAAATAGATGGGCAAACTTTTAGAAATCATTCAGACCACCAAAATATGGACAATGGTAAAAAAAAAGTGTATGTGTCAGCTCCGACGCACGCCTGGAGTTTACTCCTTAAGAACTATTATTGTGTAGATTATGTAAAAAGAGGGTAAATGAAAGCATGTTAAATAAGCTGAGAATACTTTGTATATACACATATACATAATCTCAAAGTGAAAGGTGCGCAAAGTACGTTGCGCAAAAAAACGTAACGCCTCACTTTTAGTTAACGCTCGATTTTACTCCTCATAAAATTTTCATATCGCGGGCTAAAAATGAAAATCGTTTCTTAAGGAGTAAACTCCAAAAATATAAGAAAAACGCATTAGAAACTTACAAGAAAAAAAAAACAGCTAACGAAAATACATTAAAAATGTTGATTACCCAATGCATAAACACATGTCCAATGTCCATGTGTTTGTTATCTCGTAATTCTGATACTACAAATGTTTTTTTTTTTTGTGAGTGATGTTTCGCAATTCAACCTATGAGGTTGTCGACTGCTTAACCGGGCTTGCCTGTGGTGGTCTTAGGATAATATTAAAGCCTCCAGCCAGGGCTCATAAAAAACTTACAAACTAAGCGACTACACGCTAAGGGCACCCCCTGTGGAGTACGAGCCTCAGCTTAGGGCATCGCTGGGGGGAGTTAGTTATGTTAGTCTGGCAGTTTGAGTTCTTTATGCGACCTTCCCAAATTCACCTCACTTTGGTATTGTTCGTCAAATCGTTGAGCTCCTTAAAGTTTTAATTTTGAGCTACAAGATAAGTGACAAATGCTTGCACTGTCTGGACAGGTCCACTCAAATCTGTGTGGTACTTTCCTCAGAAGACCACTCTGACATTAACCTACATGGTTCTCATATGATTGACCAGTACGATTGTATGGACTTTAAAAGAGACTTTGACCTCTGAGTTTATTTCGGTGTTTCTTCTCAGGGTAGACAGCTAGGAAACACCGACCTCATCCAGTTTAAAATTACCCAAAAAGATTGACGTGTAAAAGTGTTATGTTTAACCTACTTACAAAATAAATATCATTTATAATTTCTTTTGGAAATATATTTGGTTATTCGTTTGCAGACTTCAAGAGAAACGCGGATAACTTCTGCCGTCGACTACGGGAAGACCCGCGGACATTGTACGGAGTGACGCAGTCCACCGGCACACTGCTAGAAGAAATGGACATGGTATTTGGTAAGTTAACGCCACAATAAGAACATTTATCTAAACTAATGTTATAAACCAGTGATCGGATAATCGGGCGCTTATATACCTAAACTTCTTCCCGTGAAAGAATAATATGGATATTCCTTTCTGAATAATTAATCCCGGTTTTCCGGGATTGAACAATCTTGTAAAAACAACTGTAACAAACTTAACGAAATTATAGCGGTGGTTATTTTGATTTAGTATAGATAAATGATGAATGAAATGGGTGATAAATGAAAAATCATAAAAACTTACATTGTAAATTAAAAGTTCCATTAGAATCGGCTTTTTAAATTAAAAACAATTACAATGAGAGTTCACAACGAGTTCTAACTATATTATGTATGCATTTATACCATATTTTTAGCAATCTCAGGAATTTCGAACGATTCCGGGATCCGGGATTCTGAAAAGCATGTCCGTAGGTAGGAATAAAAGTGAAGTTTAGGTATATTAGCGCCCGATTATCCGATCATTGACTATAAAAAATCGTAACTAACAAACAAATCAATCTTTTAGATTTGTTTGTTAGTTACGATTTGACTCAAAAACTACTTATTTTTTTATTTACTCAACCGATTTTAAAAACTCTTTTGCCTTTAGAAAGCTACATTATAAACTACTACTTTAAAAGGATGTACAGGGGGCGTTGAAGTTTGTGGAGTACCTACTAAATCCCGAATTGCTAGTTTATACTAATGAAGTTATTTATTTTTCTTATTACCCATTTTATTTAAAACAGTATTTCCAATTTTTTGTAGGTATCTGCCATAGTACTCGTGCCTTGCCACCACCCTTTTTGTTTTTTTTTATCTCGGGGGGAAATCCTTATGGATGTCCTCCGCCCTGGGGCGGGCGGAGGGGTCTGTCAGACTCTTTCTGACTAAAACCACCCCGGTGTTTTTCTCCCACCTACGCCGGTGATCGCAGAAACATATGCGACTTCCGTAATCACCGCCTCTGCAAGCCACCTCGCGTCAGCGGGTGGAGTGAGGTGTTTGACTCCCCCCGTTACGTCAAAGAGGGGCGCACGGGAACACCACGCGCCGCCACCTCGGATCTGGATGAATGGGGGGCAACGGACATCCCCAAGTCCGCCGCCCCTGGACCGAGTTAGGGGGGCCGGAAGAGGGCACCGTATGCCCTCCTCCGACGCCCGATGCGCCTTTCCGCAGCCTCCTGCGCGATAACAGTTTCGCAGAAGGAGACCACTGCATCCCAGGACTCCTCACCGCCGACCATAGAACGGACTACGGCCGGCAGCGAGAGGTCTCTGCTTACCACAGAGATGAGGGCACGGCGACCACCCTTTTTTTTTTTTTTTGGTATCGGGGGGAAATCCTCATGGAAATCCTCCACCCTGGGGCGGGTGGAGGGGTCTGTCAGACTCTTACTGACTAAAACCACCCCGGTGTTCCATCTGCCACCTACGCCGGGGATCGCGGGAACGTATGCGACTTCCGCAATCCCCGGCTGGTGCTGGCCCGCCTCTGCGGGCCACCTCGCGTCGGCGAGGGGAGTGAGGTGTTTAACTCCCCTCGCTACGTCAAAGAGGGGCGCACGGGAACACCACGCGCCGCCGCCTCGGGTCCGGATGAGTGAGGGGCGACAGACATCCCCAAGTCCGCCGCCCCTGGACCCAGTTAGGGGGGCCGGAAGAGGGCAGCGTATGCCTCCTCCGACGCCCGATGCGCCTGCTGCGGGCAGGGAGAGCGGTTGTGATCTCCCTCTCCCTTTCCGCAGCCTCCTTCTGCGCGATAACTGTCTCGCAGAAGGAGACCACCGCGTCCCAGGACTCCTCACCGCCGACCATAGCATGGACTACGGCCGGCAGCGAGAGGTCACCGCCTACAACAGAGTTGAGGGCACGGCGCGGCTCCTCCCAAGCTGCACACTCTGCAAGCGTATGCCGTGCCGTGTCCTCCCGACAGTCGACGCAGTGGTGGCATCGAGCGTCCGGCTCCCTGCCTATGCGACACAAGAACCTCCCGAAGCAGCCATGCCCCGAGAGGACCTGCGTCGCCCGAAACGTCAGAGAGCCGTGCCTTCTCCCGAGCCACAGGTCGAGCACTGGCCGGATGGCCTCGATGGTGATGAGGCCGGCGGAAGGGCTCGAAAGCCTGTCCCGCCATTCCGCCACCAGGACCTCGCGCAGCTGCGACCGACGTAACTCCAGGTGTCGCTGCGCCAGTCGCTCGCCGCGCGCCACCTGTGTAGTGACGCGAGCACTTTCGCCTCCAGGTCCCACGGCGGAGATCCGGCCAGTGCGCAAGCCGCCTCGTAGGAGATCGTGCGATATCCCCTGATGACTCTGACGGCCATCACCCTCTGCGGCCTCCGCAGAACAGTGATGGTGCTGGCCGTCATAAAGGGCCATCGATCGCACGGCGACCACCCTTGGTTAACTTACTAGTCACATTTACTAGAGAATGCTCAGGCATTAAATCCGCCTTTGTAACTTCGTGAAGTTTATGTTGAATAAAGTTCTAGTAAATAAGAAAAGATTTTTTTTGTAGCGAGGCTTGAATATTTGGTTATAATCCGGTATTCAGGCTACCGATATTTATGTTCATCATCACCATCATATCAGCCGAAAGACGTCCTCTGTTGGACATAGGCCTCCCCCAAGTATTATCATTTAATAATTCTTCTCAGGTTTTCTATTCCGCTGCAACAACAACTACATAGACGACTTCAAACCGGCTTTGATACGACACATCACAGGCAAGACTAACTCGCTCTCAAACAATACAGGTTGGAGATCTTCACAATTTAATGAGGTAAACTTTAATTCTTTTATTAAATATTAAAGAAATAAATGATAGTGAAATTAATAAGTTGTTAGTAAAAAAAAACGATTATCCGCAGTTGACTAAAGCGGAATTGAAAGTAAAAAAGCTATTAATATACCTTCATAATAGAATTTTGTTCATTTCTTTATTACTGCTAGACTATTTACTCAAAAGTGGTTACACTCAAACGAATATCAACTGAATAAAAGTATCAATTAAGTCGATTGCAAAGTGGTTTCTACAATAAAAAAATTACAAGGGCTGAACTGAATATTACACTCCTTAAAATTAAAGTTCCTTTTCGAATGACATATTTTTAGAAACTCAATTGCTGACGCAATAAATATGTCAGGTTCCGCCAGGTGAAATATTGTTATTTTAATATAAATTAATGATGAAACTGATTGTGTTTGCTGCTAAGGACAAAGATGGCGTAAGTAATTTCTTCTTTAAACTAACCGTTCTTCGCAAGCAAGAAGTATCATATATTTTTAATTCACTCTATACGGTCGCAGAACTAGACCGGATCGTCGGAAGCCAGACAATCCGACTCGTGTTGCCAAAAAGTACCGTGTTACTCAGTTACTGGGTTGTGGAGGTCTGGTAGGCAACCGCTCCACGTAAATACTGGTATTCCTGGTATTAGTATGCTTGGTATTTATTTGTTTTATCAGTGCATCCGTTACAAAATTCTTAATTTCAGCTTTCTAAAAATTTAAGTTCTGGCTCTGCATTATTTACTTAATGCTCACTGCTCAATGCTTCAATGCTTAATGCCTTAAGCGTTCTACCAGTCACCATTGGGTGATGCAGAGACAAAAAAGGAAGATAGGTACTCTTTGAAAAAAAAAACGCGATTAATATCTCGTTTCAAAAGGACTGGCCCGATATAGTAAAGGACAGAGTTGTGTGGATAAAGGAAAGGGAAGCCTTTGCCCAGCAGCGGGACAAAATAGGCTAGATATATAGAATATGGGGTTGATAGCCTGTCTGGACCAATGATTTTATTAGTATATCATCATCATACCAACCGAAAGACGTCCACTGCTGGACATAGGCCTCCCTCAAAGGGCAATGCACAGAGAATGCTGTTGCCCATTCTCTGGTGAGTCCCTTAGTCGCCTCTTACGACACCCACGGGAAGAGATGGGATGGTGCTTTTCTTTTACGTCCGACACCATACCGACACCATACAATGCGTTACAGAGTAAACGCAATACCTCTTAAGGGGTCATTGTACTCATCACTATGAACAACTTTTACTATAGGACCAACACTGAAACCGCGCAAAAAAATATCAGGTGCTGCATACATTTATGCGCCCATAACTGGACAAAATGTACTGAACAGCTGATTTATTTTCGCGATTTCGGATTTGGTCCCATAGTAAAAGTTGTTCACAATGATGAGAACAATGAACCCGCAAGAAGTTTTGCGTTTATTCTGTAACACGTTGTATATAATATCTCCTATTCTATATACTTATATATAACCAACTCATCATATGTCTTATCCCACAGTGGGTAGCAAAGGAGACGTTGACCTTGTCCCTGTTGTGCATGAACCCCGCCATCGTGATGGAAAGCCTGCACTCCGCGCGCTGCATCGCCCTGGCGTCCGGTACTCTTACCCCGCTAGTCAGCCTGCACTCCGAGCTCGCCACCAGCTTCCCGCATCGCGTGTCGCCTAACCACGTCATCCCCGAGGATAGGGTGAGTCAACACGTCACACATAAACTGTCCATCGCGTCGTGGTTGTATCAAATGGAGTTAAGAAACGCTACAAGGCTATATTATTTTTCATCACGTGGTCGAATATCATGAAATCCACTCCACGACTGTCGCCATGTGATCTTTTTGTGTTAGCAGAACGCTTTATGGTGCTTTTGATGGAAAACCGATTGTTGGCGTGGCGACGCATGCCGTGGCGTCGCATCGCCATGCTATACGATGGTATATATATACAGTCTATATGTATTTTTTCATTATGCCGTATTTAGTTCCTGTTGTAATCTGTTCTTTTATGCATATTAATTACTTACTTTAATAATATCGATGTTTCACATCTGCCAGGCGTCCCGTGACGGCTCACAATTTTTTTATTAGGTGAATTTCCCACTATGGGGCCCTTTTAAAGATGTCAGAACGTATATTTTGTTTAGTAATTTTTTATGTATATTTGACTAACTTATATCCGCCAGGTCTGGATAGGAACCCTTCTAGGCGACTCTGCGGGCCAGCTGCGCTACAACGCGGCGGGCGTAGACTCCCCGCGCGCGCGCAAAGCTCTGGGCGCCGCCATACTGCGCGTGTGTGGCAGCGTGCCGCACGGCGTCCTGTGCTTCCTGCCCTCCTACTCGCTGCTCGACAGGCTGGTGAAAGAGTGAGTGTCTAGCTTGTAGTGCCTAGATCCCATTAGGGCCAGTACCTGCCAGGGTAACCACGGCCCTGGAATGCAACGGGCATTTGAAGGAACACGGGTGGGATTTAGTCAGTAATAGTCTGACACTCCCTTCCACTCTGGGTGGAGCCACCCAGAGTGGAAAGACTTATTTAATTACTTACTAGTACTAAGACTATTTCCCATCCAAAAAAGCAGTACCTACTTTCCCAGATGGTCGTACTGAAAATTTGCTAATATTCGTTAGCGCCATCTTGGATTTCGATTTCGACCCTATTTTGATTTTAAGCAACCACGAAGACCATGATAAGACCAGTGACGAAATCTTTGCAGTATATTTTATTCGTTGATGCTTCGTTTTTCAGCTGGAAAGAAACTGGAGTGTGGGACGAGATGAACCGGCTCAAGAACGTGTTCTGTGAGAGGAGGCACGGAGGTGACCATGACGAGACCATGGATGTGAGTACACAACCATTTATCGTTTACTTATTTACGACAATAAATTGGCCATTTATACTTAACATGCTGAATTATCAAACCATTTAAATGGATAAGGATTAATATCTTGATATTAAAATCATCACTTTTTCTTTCCAACTGGCCGTTGATTGAATAATTTTTACAAAAAGCGGTCATTGTGACTTAACCATAATAGTTAGACATATAGCCTCGTGGACTTTTTTCTGGGTAATAATGAGCTCATTAATTATGTAGTACATTATTTTTATGTATCATCAATAGTTTTCGCAGCGCATGCGATTAAAGACATTTAATGTCAATTTTTTTTTACACCTTGGGTTACATTATTCAAGTTTTAGTAGGGATCCCTAATTCTTTCTTGAATTAAATATAGCCTATGTTACTCGGTGAAGATGTAGCTTTCCAACGGTGGAAAAATTTATGAAATCGGTTCAGTAGTTTTTTAACCAAATCGTAACAAACAAACAAATCTTTCCTCTTTATAATATTAGTTTAGATTTAGATTAAGTTGAGCCTTCAACTCAGTGTTCTCACAGTTCCTCAAACATTATCGTCTTTCTGTCGGGGTTGGTCTGTACGACCATAAACGTTTATAGATGGCAGCTGACTGGGCGTGGGGTCCTGGGTTCGTTCCCCAGGTCAGGCAAATATGATATTGGGTTCTTCCATTATGAATTTCTCAGTGGCAATTCGGAGTGTAGAAGTTGGCAGCGCCTTGGAAAGCACATCTCTCTCGGCATGTGTAGGATTTTCGTACCAACAGACTATGAGTGGTGGAATATAGATTGCGTCCGTACACTTCAACGTAAGGTTCAGTTGAAAACCAGCGATCTTATTTGTCTGGCATTTTGCTGAACTGGACCTATTTGGAACGACCGTGGGACACACAATGTTATTGTTTTATTTAAAGTAAGCTTTCTAAGTTTTGTACCTACATTGTGTTTTCCTGTGTGCCAAATAAGCAAGTTTTCTTTATTTCTTTTGACGTGACGACGTCTAATAAATCGATGAACGCCGGCTTCACGCACGGAAAAGGATGACTCATTGTAACGTTACGCTCATTGTAACGTTACGATCATTTCATCAATGTTTTGTTATGACGTTGTCACGTTAAACTATCGTCCGTAAACCGACTTTACAGACAACCAATTTTTTTTCTTTTATTGCACCTATGTTTGTTTGTGGTTCCAGGACTTCTACCAGACCGTGGGCACTGAGAAAGGCGCGTTATTATTCGCGATATACCGCGGTAAAGTGTCTGAGGGTATGGACTTCAAAGATCACCAGGCGAGAGCTGTTATTTGTGTGAGTAGATATTATTATTGACTAGCTTTTGCCCGCGACTTTGTACGCGCATATCCCGTTTTTTTTCGTTGCCGTATAACCTATAGCCTTCCTCATGAATGTGGCTATCATATACAAAAATCATTTTCAAAATCCGACTGGTAGATCCAGAGATCAACGAGTTCAAACATACAAACAAACTCTTCAGCTTTATTATTGGTATACTAGCACTTCGCCCGGGATGTCTTGTATATGTCACCGGAAAATTGTAGACTCCGTAAGATTGTAATGTACTTGATTAGATTAAAATTTCTCGATATATTATGAAAAAATTATTATGACAAAATCAATAACATAATGTTCAGGTGGGTGTGCCATACCCGAACACATACGACACGGCCGTCAGCGCGAAGATGGAGTACAACAACAAATACATGAAGGAGCGGAGCTTACTCAACGGCAGCGAGTGGCTTCGGGTGCAGGCGTATAGGTTAGTAAAAAAACTTCTCCTATTTTCCTCAGTAGCCCGTATGTCCCTGCGCTAGACAAAGAACCTAAGTATATTACAAGTTTTGCCTTTGAATCAATCAATTAAAAGTGATTTATTCAAATAAGGCTGAGTGCCAGCCAGCACTTTTTGCACGTCAAAGTTCAACATAAAGACAGTCCCCCAAAACGCCCACCCGTCACCACTTCCTAGTGTTTCAGCTGGGAAGAAGAAGTGGTGCAACAAACTCCCCAGCTACTCGTTCTAAATACCTCTACGTACTAAGTACCTACCGTACCTACTTGTACTAAGTACTTTTGATAATAATATAACCTATCGTATCATCTGCATAGCCTTTTCCAAACTATATTGGGGTCGGCTTCCAGTCAAACCGAATTCAGCTGAATACCAGTATTTTACGTGGAGCGGCTGCCTACCAGACTTCCGCAACCCATTAACTCTGTAACACGGTACTTCTAAGCAAGACTGGAGTCAGATTTTCTGACTTCTGACAATGCGTAACGACTGCCAAAGGTCTACAAGTGACAGCCGGGACCAAACTACTTAACCTGTTTTCCGAGGCACGGAGGATTTTAGATAATATATGTTAATAATTATAATTTATCTTTATTTCAGACATACGTCCATATGTTTACAAAAATATATTTTTTTAATTAATTTGGTTAAGATGGTCACCCAGCCACAGACCGGCAACGGCAAGCGTTGCTTAACCTTGATTAAATGTGACGCATATCTTCCCAACTAGAAAAAACTTTTGTAATTTTACTTATTACATTTTTTGGTATGCGTCATGCTTGTCGCAAATAAACTCTTTTTCTTTTCTTTCTATAAGAAAGAGCTGGGCAAATCGGGTGATTGATATAATGTTAGTGGTATGAATGTGTCCAGAGCGCTGAACCAGGCGGTGGGTCGCTGCGTGCGGCACCGCGGCGACTGGGGCGCCGTGCTGCTGGTGGACGCGCGGTACTCGCAGGACTACTTCACCGAGCATCTGTCCAAGTGGGTCAAGCGGTTTGTGAGTCTCTACCCCAACTATTCTACTATAGTAGGCGCCAGATAATCGTGGAATATCGGTCATTGACCCACCTACATTTATCGACATTGTTAATTTGAAAAACGGAATTAATGACACAAAACTGTCCCGAATCATCATCTCTCGTGATCCTTAACATTGTCTAATAATGAAAAACGATTCATATTTAATTGTTCAGGTACCTATGAGCAGTTATTAGGGAAAGGTAGGGCTTATTCGACGAAACATCGTGAGGCGTCGCGACGGGGCACGCACTTTTAAACGTTGCAAGTTGTAATTTGATGTACTACGTAACAGGGTAACAGGACTTCGCGACGCTTCCACGGTAGACGTGCTAGGCATCGCGAGAATATTACTATAGAAGACGCGACGCTTCCACGACACGCGCTAAGCGTCACGACGCTTCCACTATAGACGCGCTAGGCGTCGTCACGCTTCCACCATAGAATCCGAGACGCTTCCACTTTAGACGCGCTAAGCATCGCGACGTTTCCACTATAGATGCCGCGACGCTACCACGATAGAAGCGCTAGGCTTCACGACGCTTTCCCGATAGAGGCGCTAAACACCGCGACGCTTCCACTATAGTCGCACCAGACGTCGCGACAATTTGACTTTAAACGCCGCGACGCCCACGTTAGAAGCGCTAGACGTCGCGACGCTTCCCCGGCGTAGAGGTTGCTAAACTTGAGCTGTGCCTCGTTAGGCACAGCTAAACGAATTAGAATACACTCCGCGACGTCACGTTGAGACTCGTGGCGCCGCGCTATCCAGAACGTAAATCACTGATCTCTTCAGGACTCTGTGTGACCTTACAGCAGCTGTTCGAAAATTATTCCGAAACCTCGTAATTCTGCCAGAAAGCAGCATTCACTCCGTCAAGAGAGTTTTATTTAGTAACTTTATTTGACTGTCACAGCTGGGCAACAACCACCACACGTACGAGAGCCTGCTGGCCAGCCCCAACGGACTCGCCGCCTTCATGCAGAGGATGAAGATCGTGGAAGAAGAAGAGAGCTTGAGGAATGCCTAGCGCTTACTGAAATATTTACACTGGTAGACTGACTTAGGGCTTTTTTTGTCAAATATCTTCATCCGAAGAATTTCTGACAGTTTTTACTGAAAAAACTGGCATTGAAAATTTCAGGCAAACCATATTGAAAATTGAATCGCAAAAATGTGGATCGTGTTGATTCATATAAACATAAAAAGCGCAAAATAGGACAAAAGGCCACCTGTTATGATCTTTATATACTGTTTTTTTTTGTGCTGATGTAATACCAAAATGTTGCTTTAGTTTAATATACAAGACCCTAACCACCATTTGATATGGTTTTTTAAAAGACAGGCAAATACTGTGTAGTGTAGTATCTGGATTGTTCAATTCTCAAATTAAACAAGATTGTGAGCAATAGGGAATATGCATGAAAAAAATATTTAGTATCTATACAGTTTTATCTAAAAATATAATACTAACAGTAAATCTAGAATCAAAATTGATCGAAAAACAAACGAGATATAACTCTTTAAAACAAATATATCTTTAAATATGTCCCTCTCGCGAAGACGCTGCTTCTATGGCAGCGGTATAGGCGACATGTTATTTGACGTCAGAGTTCGTATCGGGCGTCTCTTTCTAATTGGCATCTTTGAAGCTATATAACTTTCTCGCTGTTGAAGGTATTTTAAAAATTATTTCATAATTGTTTACTAGAGCCAATCAATATTTCATTTTGCAAATAAAAAAATGCATGCATATTCCCTATTGAGATTAATTTCAAATACTCTTGTGTAGATTAAAAACCGTTACAATATAGGTAATTTTGTTAGGATCTAGAGAGTAAACGAGTTGAAGTGGGGAACCATTGAAGAGAAAATGAATTGCTTTACTTCCTGTTTTGTGTTCTAATTAGCAGTGATTAGATAATCGAGCGCTAGTATACCTAAACTTCACTTTTACTCCCACGAAAGTATAATACGGACATGCTTTTCAGAATCCCGGATCCCGTAATCGTTCGAAATTCCTGAGATTGCTAGAAATGCCCTTATACAAAATATAGTTAGAACTCGTGAACTCTTGTTGTATTTTTTTTTTATTTAAAAAGCCGATTCTTATGGAACTTTAATTTAGGTACAATAAAAGTTTTTTCATTAAGATTGTTATAGTATAGTTATAGAAATATATAATTAGTCTGTTGTTTTATCAGTTGTCTGGTTGCCATAGTACAGGCTCTGCCTAGTTTGGGATCGGATGACCGTGTGTGAGTTTTCCCAAGATATTATTATTATAGTTGTTTTTACAAAATTGTTCAATCCCGGGAACCCAGGATTATTTATTTGTTCAGAAAGGAATGTCCATATTATTCTTTCACTGCTAATTAGTTAGGTAAGCCAATCAATCAGAATAAAAAATCGGGTAATTGAATACTGATACTCAAGTATCTCAATCACAAACTCTTATAGGAACTATCATATTTTTTTTTAATTGTTTGTTAGTTTTTTAAGCTGTATTGTGCATTTATCTTAGTGTATTGCTCAAAATTTAAAATAATGTTGGAGCTTTTGGAATATTCCCTGAATTCTATGAAAAGGTGCGTTGTGTTTGTTATGATTTTATTTAAGTTCTACAAGTCATATAATCGTGTAACGTGTTTGTTATAAGCGAATAAAAGAACGTATTTTCTGTAAATAAGGCCCACTTGAGCAAACCAGAGTTATCTGGTAAAAGTTATACTCACGAGTTAGCGCGAGGTTTTTTTGATCCGTAGTTAACTCTAGCTATGGTTAAATTGTGATATTTTTTTTGTTTTTGAATAGTACTTTAAACTAATAGATATTCTTTTGACCATTAAAGTCAAGCTAAATATTGATCTAAAACGCACATTAACGAAATTTTGGTGCACTTAATTTAAACCAATGGTTACACACATACGGATAAAACAAAAACAACAACTAATCATACACAATAGCCCTGGGATAGTCAGAGTAAAAGACAACTCGGGTTTGTAAAAGTAGGCCTACGGATTTAATTTAAAATTAATTCATCTTTAATTTTGATATCACAGTTGGTACTCTTTGTTGGAGTCTCCTTTTCCTTTTGAGCCAGCGATGGAAGAGACTCCGATTTGCTAATACTGAAACAATCAGACAGAAACGATTAAAATGGTGAATTTTGGAGAATATTTGGATTTTGGTGGTTGGTGGTAGCAGATCGCTAGTACCGCTAAAGTTCCCGCTCAACCGCTTAGCAATTACGTCAGTGGTATATAGCACCAGGTGGAAAGTAATGGTGTTTTCGGCGATGGAGCACGCTTGTCTAGAAGCAACCTGTTCACAAGACCCCAGGGTAGCTATCAGGAAACACGCCTCAGCTGATGAACTTCTTGGCGCGTTACTCAGTCAACTCAAGAGCATAAAACTGGTATCTGACAGATCCGTCCCAGATATTATGAGAGTAGTGTCTGATCGGCGACTTGACGGTTACGTCAATGGTGTGTGAATACATATCGACGGCAAAATGTTTTTTTTTTTTCGTTTAATGTTGGTTTGCTCTTGACTCTAGTCTAGGTCATAGATGACAGAGACAAAGTCGACGATGGAGCGAGCTTACCCAGAAGAAGCCTGTTCACTCTAATTTTGAAGAGATTAGGGTTGTATGCGTTCGGAAACACAGACGCAGGCAGAGAGTCCTTTGCTGTGCGCATTATAAAAGACGTTTGTAAACGTTTAGTGCGAATTGGTGGAATAGCAACAAGGTAGGGGTGGTAACTTGCAGTGCGTCTAGATGTCCGATGGTAGAAGGGGGCCGGTGGGATGAGGTCGTGGAGTTCCTGGACACTCCCCGAAGTACAATCTGTAGAAACCGACAAGCAGGCAACCTTGCGGCGATGAGTCAAGCTGTGAAGCTTGGCATCCACCAGTCTTACGTCGCCAATGAGCTTTTTAGCTCTGCGTTCCACCGAGTCTCGTATGTAGTCAATCAAGACATTTCTTTTTTGTCACAGGAAGATGAGATATAGACCATTCGACTTTTTTTCTGATCAATAACACTGTAACTAAGTAATTTTCCGAGATAAGACATTCCCGCTTACTGCCGTCGATATATTCCTTCAATGCAGTGTACTTACAACTTGGTGCAGTCGACGGCTTTCTCGTGGCGCCTGAGATGGCTCGCTTGCAAGAACCTCCTCTTGCAGATCTCGCACGAGTACGGGCGCTCACCCGTGTGGAACCTGAGAATCGTACGATATATTCACTATTAGGACTTGGACTTTTTGAATAAGACATAGGATACTATTCATCCCGGTAATATGTTCCCTTGGGATAATTTTCAACGAACTAGTTGCTTATATGTACCATAGAGGACATTTCCGGTGAACCACATTTCGACCTTATTGTTATCAAATGTGGTTCACCGCAAATGTCCGCGATTGTACATCAGAAAAACACTTTAAATATTCAAGACCCCAATTCAAGAGTAATAACTACCTTTTATGCACAGCGAGGTCGAATTTTTTGAAGAAGCTCTTGCCGCAGTCTTTGTAGTCGCACGCGTGAGGCGTCAGGCCGTCATGGTCGCGCTCCATGTGCTCTCTCAGCTGAAACAATGTTATGAATGTGTTAGCAACAAACCTTCATGGTTTTGGGACAAGCTGTTTGACTACACTGCACAAGTGGCGAGCTACTTGTGCCTTAACAATAACAGCGCTACGAGTCGATATTCAAAGATTGTCGAAGGCGGTCCTCTTGGATAGGTTACCATTACATATCGAGACCATCGGCGGCGTCTTGAAAAGTATGTTAACCTTTTAAACGCCAGAGCATAAACGTGTCGTCGTCGTGCCCCCGACGCCAAGCCACAAATTCGCTGTACTTTTTTGTCACATATTTGTGACGTTTGGCGTACAGAGCACGCGCTTGCTTGTCATGTATATGTGACAATGGCGTTCAAAAGGTTAAGCCGTTGCTCCTGTCTGTCATTTGCAGATCCTTGACTGTTGTTACAGGTATTTAGGAGCCAGAAAGTCTGGCTACCTACCCGTACTGGTATCTATAATACAGTTTCTGGGTTGTGGAGGTTAGTTACGCAGCCACTCCATGTAAAATACGGTTATTTATCAGTACGTACGTGTGCCTCGACTGTTCCTCACAAATTCGTGCAAGACTAACGGTGAGGTGCGAGTGCCTCTTCGTCGCCTCGTTGATGCGTACATTGCTCACTTTGTGGAGCTTGACATACCTATTTACGCTTTCCAAACATCGTTTCAAGGCGGGGGAGCAATAGAGTTACTTAATTCTTAAGTATATATGTATATTTTTTTTTTTTCCTCTTACTACTCTTTTACGATGCACACTACTTGTCTGTTTTCTTATAACTTTTTTTTGTGAATTCGTGGGCAATGTTGTGAGTTACATGTGTAGTAACATAAATATGGAATAGATTGTGTTTAATGTATTTCTAAGTATTGTACTAATTTTAGAATCTCTAGTTAAGCTTGGCATGTAACTGTTTTATGTCCCTAACAAATAAAATAAAAAAAAGTATCCAACTAGGCAGCCGACACCAACATACTGGGAAGAAGCCAGGCAGACTGGCCTTGCTGAATTCCCTAGTGTGAACCACTCACCATCCACGCGAACTTGAAGTTGCGGTCGCATATCTGGCAGCAATGCTCGGCCGGCACGTACGGCGTGTGCAGACTGCGCGTGTGCTTGTTGAGCGTGGAGCGGTAGCTGAAGCGCTCGCCGCAGATCTTGCACTTGTGACGACGGAGTGACGGCTCGTGGGTTGCTGCGAAAGAATAAGAATGTCATGAAACACGGGCTCCTGGGCTGAAAAATCGGTCGGCCTAAAACTGTATATGGGTTTTTCCATTAGAAATTTATCAGTCACTGCCCGGAGTTTGGAAGTTGGTGGTGTGACACCACTGTGCCTTGGAAAGCACGTAAAACTGTTAGTCCTACGTCTATCTCGCCGGTCGTGTCGGATTGCCGTCCCATCGAACTGTGACTGTAAAGGAGGCACTTCACTTGGCGTATTTGCGTTACTTGAACAATAGAAGTTATACCCTAAAGTTAATTTTTTAAGTCAAGTCAAGTGAAGTGCCAGCATAAAAGAACAGAGAGTGCATCTTAGTTTGCACATACTTGCACGCTATATCTCCTGCGTACTTGACTAATCGCCGTGGAGATTGGCCAGAGTGATCGAAATTTGGTCAGAAGGATTTAAGTGCCAGATACCAAATATAATATGGTATTTAACTAGATTATTCGCTAGATTTAAATTTAGCTGCCATAAAATTCGAATTAATAACTTTTGCGTAACTACAAAAGCATGTTACTTCTCCATGCTGTCTCAATATCTCATCCTGAGAGAGGAGAATATGATAAAATTAAAACAATTTATTTACTTACCTATATGAGATCTATAATTATCCTTCTTATTGAAAGCCTTATTGCAAGTTCTACAGACATATAACACTCTCTTCTTAGGCTTTCTTGCTTTAACTTTCTTCTTCTCTTCTGTAGCCATCAAACTCATGGGCTCTTCCATTTTTATGACCACAGGCCGTAATTGCTCATTCTGGGGCTCTTTTACTGACAGAGGCTTATCAAACTTGACATAAAGCACTATATTCGCTAGGCTTACAATTTCCTGTTTAACCTCAGGTACGCTTGGCTCTTTAGTCTTATCATTAACTAATTCAACTCCAATATTCAACATATCCGTCAGCTGCTCCGCATCAATTTCACTTTTTAAACTAATTATAAAAGTATCATCGTCTTCCGTTGAAATATACTGGACGCTATTTTCACCTATGAGTTGGTTCAAATTTGCAGCTAGATTCGTGCTTGCTTCTAAATCGACGTCACTTTCAAATATTGTAGCACATTCGTTCACTGATACATGATTATGATTGTCTAATTCATTATTTGTCTCAGGAGCATTAATAGTTTCAGGTGGATTTAGTAGTTCATCAGGTAAGTACTCGGCTTTGACATGAAATAAAGTGTTCATGATGTCTTGATCCATGCTTTTGCTTCCTTCGGTAAAATCGAACAGAATTTCGGCGTTTTTATCGGCAGTGTAGTCCATGTCATTTGTGTTAGTATTGAACATATGACTAGGTTGAATGCTATCGAAGTCTATGTCGTTGTAGAACAGTTCTCCGTCCAGAATGTGTAGTTGATTCATTTCTTTTAGTAGTTCTATTTGCATCAAGTTTTCTGGGTTGTTGTCGATATCGTTAGGGTTGTATACGTTGAGTATCTCGTTCTGAGTCGACATGGTCATGTAGTCGTCTTCTGCGGACAGGATGTCGTCCACAATGTTGTCTACGATGCGGTTGGTGTCGTTCAGATTGCTTTTATCATCTTTGTCGGGTTCAGGCGGCTTTGCGCTTTGAGCAGCACCCCCCGCGTCCGTGTGTTGCCTGGTAGACAATAGAAAAATTAATCAGAATATTTTACAGAAATCAAATCAGAGGCTAGATAGACAGACTATCCAATCTCCACCTTTTATTTTTCATTATTATTATGTTTGAACACATCTCGGTACCCTGGGGTCCCGGATCTTTGGAAGTACATGGGGCAGGAGCCATGGGTCAAGTTAAGTAAACCTATCTTGATATTTTCAATGTTAATGTTTATTTGATGTGTATATGAAGTCCTACTGTGACTTCTTCTATCTGCATAAAATTCCTGACACCTGCACATGTAATTAATATAACAGTAACGGAGTTACCGCGGCTCTGGAATGCAAAGGGCATTTGGAGGAACACGGGTGGGTTTTTGACAGTAAGAGTTTGACACTCCTTTCCGCTCCATCCGCTTCATTGACGCCAGCTATAGAGAGAAGAACTTACCGCACACAGTGTTCCAACAACGCGCTCTTGTACTGGAAGCTCATGCCGCACACGCGGCAGTGGTTCTTGCGCGTGCGCGTGTCGGCCGCCTCGCTCGCGCACTTGCTGAGCGCACAGTTCTGCGCGTGCCGCTTCATTGACGCTATCTGAGAAGAGAACGAAGGTCTTATTAGCTAAATATAACGGTAGTTGACTGGGCTTTTTTTGTTATTATACTCATGTTATTGAAAAGACCCAGCGAAAAAAAACTCATTAAATGACGGAATAGGTAGTGAGCGTTTTAAAATCTATGATTAAAAAAGACAGCACTCATGTGTGACGTCACGCAAGTTACGCCTTATCAAGTTTGCGTCATCCTGACAAACGACGTTATTGAAAAAACATTGATAGGAGAATAATTTCAAAATCGAGAAACTTTAAAAGGCTATTTTTTCACCAGTAGTATTTACTTTTTGCAATTAACATATTACAATTAAGTATTCATGCTTGTAGAATTTTTACAGTATTCAAATACCCTATTAAAATTGCAAACAAGAACCTTATAATACCTTACAAAATGTATGTTTGAACCATTTGGGGTTGGAACATTAGGGACAATCATACCTGTTTAAACCGAGTCCCGCAGCCGCTGCAGCAGTAGGGCTTAGTGCCGTTGTGCCGCAGCATATGCCGCTTCAGGTTCGTGTTGTCCTTGAAGCGCATGTCGCACTCAGGACACGCGTGCTTCTTTACATCTACCGAAATAAATCGTTTTTTTTTTTATCTTATGCAGTGGCGTAGTTACCATTGGGCGCCGAAACTTTAAATAGGTACGCCACTGATCGTATTTATCTAAGTAATACATTTTGGACACAAAGGTACAGAGGCGGACTTAATGCTTTAGGCATGGAAACTTAAAACTGCATAATTTGCCCTTAGAGCCAATTTTTCAAGCATCATAGTGGTTTTAAATGTTGTTTCACGAAAGCTGTCAGTCAAATCAATATTATTCTCATAACGAATGTTATGAAAATAAATGTTTGAAATAAATCAAAATTTTGGTCACATAAATCTGTATTTGAATGTAAAATTTGGGTCTTTTTTTGGAAAACAATAAAAAGTCGATAAAAAAAAAATCAACAGAGCATGAGGGGTGTTAAGGGGTCTGAAAGGCTAGCGGATGACCCCTTCAGTCGACCATTTCAATTTGGCACACGATGCACCCAAACACCCTGTATAATAGTTTGTGTTTTGTATATTTTGTTATAATATGTTAGATTATGTGTATTTTTACTAACAATAAAATTGTGTTCATCTTTTCAGCCTAGACTAACATCTACCACGAAGTACAAAGTGCGACCGGCCGCCTCTCTCTGCGGCCGACACGACGTGACTTGGCAGAATAGTCGGAACCGGCAGTTGCCAAAAAAGAGAAACATAAAGAAAAGTTATGTTAAACTTTTTAAATATTCAGATAAAAGTAGTTTGACAACTAAGAAATCGCCTTTAACAGACACTATATTTTCAACAGCCATGCCAATGTTGTTGTTGTTGTGGTGTGTTGTTGTGTTGCTGTTGTATGTTTGTAAGGCACCTCAAAACTAAAGAAATACTTTATGAATTTAAACTTCATGCACAAAGGCGGACTTTATGCCTTAGGCATTCTCTACCAATCAACCAGAGATAGGGAAGATATAAAGTGGCAGATGCATTGATAGAAGCAAAGAAAGGAAAATAATGACTAAGATGTCTACTTACCACTATGTATGCTCTTATGTTTCTCCAAGTCTGAAGGCTTGGTGAAAGACTTCTCGCATTGATCACAGTTGTGGGGCCTGAAAATGAAGGCCACACAATATTGTAAAACTACTTTTTTCTAAACTTGACTAAACACATAGGTATTCTGTTTACTTGAATACAGACCTGCTGCAGACAGATTCATGTCTATGAAACTGTCTGCGGCAGGTCTGTATTATGGGTGTGTTGTGTTGTTGTCTGTCTAGCAAAGGTAGGCAGTTTGTACTACAACTTCAAACTCTATTACTAAAATAGAGTTTGAAGTTATACTGAACTTCATGTGAAGGTTTTCAAGTTATTTTCTTAAATACATATTTTATCCATGTTTAAAGTTGAGTACTGACCTATGTTACAGGGTGTAATGTAATATGTTACAAAGCGAACATTCATGCAGTCAGTATGTGGAAATGTGCATGAACATGTGTGTATGTGTTTTGTTTTACATGGATTTTTGGACACGGGGTAACATAAGATGCTCACTGCAAATGTTATATTACAGCCCGTAACACCATTCAGTATCCAGCTTAAACTTAATAAGAAATGCAGTAATTGCAAAAATAATATTGTTTTTTCATACTTGTAGTTCAAATGCTTGGCAAACAGGTGTTGCTGTAGTTTATACAGAGCCTCAAAGGCCATTGTACACTGCAGACACTTCCACTCTCTCTCCAGAGGCTTGTGGGTCAGGCTGTGTTTCATGAGCTGCTGCTTTGTTGAAAACTTCTGATCGGGACATTGGTCTGAAACATAATACTTTGTGGTTGTAACAAATTCTAATGCGTAAAGAGTGGAAATAATGGTATAAAAGACCAATAAATTAACAGTATTTTTAAGAAGACAAAGTTTTAAGTGGAGGTACCTACTTTATACACATCACCAGTGAGCGGCATAGGTAGTGCTATATTGCGTCAATTAACCTGAATGATAATGTTAACATGGGCATGCCTCAGGATTCCCAGGAATATTGTTTTGAATGTTGATGTATTAAATTAAGTTAAACTGTTTAAGATATCATGAATATGCACAATAACATATCAAACTACTCTAGTATAAGCTGGTCTCACGCGGTGCTGTTTGCCATATTACTTACTGGTCCTGGGATTCAGAAGGCATATTCATGTCAAGATAGCGGTCAATAAATCCCAGGAATAGCACACTACCTATGCATATCCATGCATTTCACTAACATCAGCAAAAAGTAGTGTATATACTAATGAATTTGAAGGAAAACAAACAATTAATGTTACTATAAATAACGTTGAGGACGAAAATGTCTACACAGCATAAAATTGAAGCCTCAAATAACAAAAAAATACCACTTACCACAAACCCAAAGGTTATCCTTGGAATGGACTCTCAAATGTCCGTAATACTTCTTAGCATTATCGAACCGCTTCTTACATATCTCACAGTGCAACGTAGTAGGACCGTTCAGGTCGGGCTCCTCCAGGGGCTCGTCTCCAGAAAGAAACTGCGCCAAGACATCGTCGGGGCCCAGCAAGGCTCCATGGGATGGTAAAGTCGTGTGCAACTCATCATATGCACACTCCTGTGGCTTGATTCTTGATAAAAAATCAGAAGTCTCCGAATCCACGAACTAGAATAAAATATTTAGCAAAACAACACCAAATTGTATATTTCGAACTTTTGTAAACAGCTGTTGTCATGTCATAATGCAAATAAATGAAACTTACTGGAAGACTAAAAAATGGTAAATTCGAATCCATATTCTATATGCATGTGATTGATGGAGGAAACTTGATAATATTATATTAGTATTACTAATAAATACGCGGATAAACAATCGCTCCATTTGCCATGGTTTTCTGCCATAAGTACTTTTTTGTTTGACGTCTGTTGACGTTTGACGTCTAACTTTTTTTTAAATGTAACCAGAGTAACAGGTCACTTTGTCTTTGTATACAAATGATCTGAGGGAATGTTTGATAGCATTACGCACAACCATCGGTTAATTTATTGTGTTTCCAAATATGTGTCCGATTAATTATGTAATATGTATGGACTTTGCAAAATGGTTGTGAAAATGAAAAGCATTTGATTGTCCATAATTTTTGTGGTTTGTCTACAGTTTGCTGTCAAAGTCAGTTCGTTTTTGTTTTCGAAATGTCATATTGTCAATCAAACACCAGCTGATTCAGAAATAGCAACGAAAATTTAAAAATTGAGTAAGATTTGATTTACCATGTTAACACTAGCTTCTATTACCCGATAATTAAAAGCAAGTTAATTTAATTTCTTTGTAATAAAAAAATACTACCATTCAACGGTTAGACAAGATCTATTTGGAAAACAGTTATTTACACCTAAAACATTCCAAGCCAAAATTTATTGTTGTTTTGTACCTTGTACCTAAAGATTTGATCACATACCAAGCATTATAAATACTTTATCACTGATAAGGATTTTTTATCGGTGTTTTTGTTGTTTTTAACTTAAATGTAGTTAAATAATAAAGAGTATTCTCTCTAATATCTGATGTTTATACTCTGACTATTACCTCAATTTGTCGACAGGCCTCCTTAGACATTCTGTAGCTCTACGTTGCTTAAAAAACAAATCTATAGCTTGGACACTGCACAACTTGGTTGGTGACTAACTAATTCATATTTCACTAATAGGTATAGTTAATACTATTTAGTAATTACTGGACCATTAGGTAGTCATTAGTAACTATAGGTGGTGCAACAAGCAGTCATACTGATTACAATTTCTCATGGGAGTTAGGTAGTTCAGTAATTATTAAACTGGTATATGTTTTTGCAGGTGGACCACAAACTAGTTTTTATATCCGTCACTGCAAAATTGCAGACTCCGTAAGATTGTAATAAATCTTAGTTAGCTTATAATTTCTCGATATTTTATGAAAAAATAGTTTTGAATGCAATAAATCCCATCCAAATTCAATAGTTTCCAACATATCCATGTCTTATTTAGAAAAAATAGTTTACAATTTGACGCTATATTTTACAATCTTACGGCATTTGCTATTTTCTGGTGACATATCCATTCACAATTGAAACATCAACTGTTGGTATTTTCATTGGCTGTTGGACTACCTTGCAACTGCCAGCTTTTAATATCTATTAGATTACCATCAAAAACATTTTATTCCTTATATACCTACTTTATTTTTCTGTTTCTTTATAGACAAATACAATGTGCATCCTGTTTATGTACAACGGCACCCATGATGCCAAGAGTGACTACAGCTTAGTTCTGGTATCTAACAGGGATGAATACTATAACAGGGCTACGGAAAATATGGCTCCGTGGAAGGAAGATCCTAATGTTATCGGAGGTGTTACCCTATTTATAATACAATCATAAAATCATCTTGGACACTAAAATTCATCATGTCAATTTCATCTCACAAGTAACACGTAGGTAAATATAATTAAGATCATATTGCTAATCATTGGTATACCTATGTTATAATCTAAGAGTTTGAATCAACAGTCAGTGATGTTAACAGGGGCGGATTGAGGTGGGGCACAGGGGCAAGTGCCCCCCCCTACCTTTCAGCTCGTTATTTTTTAAGGTAGGTAGGTTTACCTAAATAAACTACACACAAACACTTACATAGAATCTTCATGCCATTTTAGGGTTCCATAGTCTACAAGGAACCCTTATAGTTTCCCTTATAAATTCATAGTAGTAGCATATTTATATCGAATTTAAAAGGAAAATTATTACCGCTACCTAGGCTTAACGAGTTAATGAGTATTAGTCGACCAACTTATAAAATGAACTGGGTAAGTAAAATAGATTCTGATAATTCCATAGAAAATGACTTAAAACCAAGTGCATTTGTAACTTTGTAATGTAAATAATAGTTAAGTACTTCTTTTTTAAATAATTTAATATGCATTTTCAGTTGACATCATGTAAAAGAAACGTGTATGTTTGAAGGTCGTGACTTGGCAGCCACTGAAGGAGGAACTTGGTTGGCCGTGGCGCCCACTCGTAAGAAACTAGGAGTTCTGTTGAACTTGGCAGGAACCAACAATCCTACAGCCAAGAGTAAGTGGACATTCTCTTTTAAATTTTCAAAGTACCTACCTTGGAATTTTAATAAGCACCAAGGTACTTTAAGGGTAAGAGAGAATGTGTTATATTTTTAATACATTCTCTCTTACCCTAAGTAGCTCTCTATTCGCCAAAAAAAAGAAAATCCAAGGTACAATAATTTTCCCAATTTATTTGTGTAAAAAAAGGTATTGACAGTCGTATTATTAGCACTGCAATCTAAGTTTAATCCTTTGAACGCCAGATCATAAACGCATCGGCGTATCCCCGATGCCAAGCCACAAATTCGCCGTACTTTTTGTCACATATTTGTGACGTAAGGCGTACAGGTTGTCATGTTCACCGGAAAATTGCAGATTCCGTAAGATTGTAATAAATCTTTATTAGATTATAATTCATCGATTTAATATGGGAAAAAATGGTTTTTATACAAAAAAACCCAACCAAATTAAGTAGTTTCCAATGTCGGATATATTGGAAACTATTAAATTTAGATGGAATTTATGGTACCTATACAGAATGATTTTTCTTATTAAGAAAAAAATTCACTCGATATTTTACAATCTTACGGTGCGACTGCTAGTGGCTGTGAAGGCTCAAAAAAGCAGAAAACTATCGCGATCGCGATTGTGTGTGTGTGTGAATGCCGATGCAGAATCTCTGTTTCGCACCAAACGTAGGTGAAGTTGTAAGTCCATCGACGGAATTGCGACTTCATCGCTGCAAAAACTCGCCATGGGTGACCCCTTAAACGTCGAAAAAGCTTGTCATTTAACCCACCTCTAACATTGGCAAATAATAGGTGCCTGGGTAGTAAAATTAATTAATCGTTTTACAGGTAGAGGAACAATAGTAGCAGACTATGTTAAGAGCGAGTCATCTGTTAAAGGTTACGTTCATCAAATAAAGAAGTATTCTAAGGACTGCAATGATTTTATTTTCGTATCTGTTGAATTCAGGTAAGGAAAATTTCAACATTTTTGCGAAGACAGTGGCGGACTAAGAGCGGTCCCCTTAGATATCTGGTTGTTGGGCTTGCAAACCTCGTGATGACTCCATTTATCAAATCCCAAATAAGGCCAAAATATGTAATCTTCGGTAAATAAGCAACATTTTGGAGTAGGGAGGCCCACAAAAATGCAAACTAATATAAATGTAGGTAGGTAGAGTCCATCTAACCTGGTCTAACATTCCCACAACAAATCTAATGTTCTGTTTTAGGAGGATCTTTAACCCGTCGTGTAGCTCCTGTCTGTGGTTAGTATTAAGCATGTGTTCCTACATAATAGTACAGGCGCCACTTCTACGACTGCGTGATTGGCCCTGCTATCGTCAAGTGATCTCCACGACACAATTATTCTTCAATAAATCTTATCAGTTGTTTTCTTGAAAAAGTTTTGCAGCAAGTGCGCTGCCAGTCGTTAACATTTTATTCGTCAATGAAAGTAATCAAATCGCCACGATACCATCGCCATGTGGAGAGACGTTCATTTAGTATTTAAAGAATGAAGCGGGTGGATGAAAATATCGCCGCGGTTCACTTCCTCGTGGAGGTGGCGCCTTACAGTCTAAGCGGATGCAGCTGAATATAATACTTTAAACTTGTTTATGCATATGTACTGTTATACAGCGTGGATTTTTGATACGGACGGTAAGAGCAGATGTAGATGAACCGTTATAGTTACAAGAAAACGTTCCTAGGAGACCATCCATAACTTTTTGAGATATTCTGAATTGCATTCACAGATTTTGGAAAAAATGTGCAGTCAGCGAAAAAAAATGCTAAAATACCAAAAAAAAACATGTAGGGATCAAGACTCTATGGGACCATTTAAGATATGAGTACCTACTTACCAGTAATTTCCTACCTAGGGACTTTTAATTAGGGACGTTTTCCTGTAACTATAACGGTTAAGGTACCGGCCCTTACTGTTCCGTCTCAAAAATCCATCCCCTGTATAGTTACATATTAAGTATAAATACTTGATTGTGATATAAGCCACTGAAATTTCATTAAAAAAAAGTCCTTCATCAAGTTGCGAGAATATGGACGGCCTCTTTTAGGTTTGCAGCCCGGGGCCTCCGACGGACTCAGTCCGCCACTGTCACACAGAAGACTAACGTGGTTACATTACGGGTTGATTAAAAGCAAGAGTTTGGCTAGAAACTTAATCGTAGAGGCGTAAAATTGTTGGATCTGGATCCCGTACGTATGCGTACGTACGGGATCCAGATCCGTATAGAGAGGAAATTAATTGATGTTTACTCAAAAACTTATACTTCTATGCTACTCGACTACTGACCAAGGCTTGCACTGACTGGACAGGTCCACTCAAATCTGTGTGGTTCTTTCCTCAAAAGACCATTTCAAACACTGATTTGCATGGTCCTCATATAACGTATTGTGAATGTGAGGACCATGTAGATCGCAATATTAGGGGTTTATTTCATATTAGTCTGGCAGTTTGAGTTCTTTATGCGGCCCAAATGTCCTTACTTTAGTATTGTTCGTCAAATCGTTGAGCTCCTTAAAGTTCTAAGTTTGAGCTACACGATAACTGACAAATGTTTGCACTGTCTGGACAGGTCCACTCAAATCTGTGTGGTACCTACTTTCCTCAAAAGACCACTTCAGACATTAACCTACATGGTTCTCATATGATTGGACTAGTACGATTGTATGGACTTTAAAGAGACTTTGACCTCTGAGTTTGTTTCGGTGTTTCTTCTCAGGGTAGTCAGCTAGGAAACGCCGGCCTCATGTAGTTTAAAAATGACCAAAAAGATTGACGTGTAAAAGTGTTATGTTAAACCTACTTCAAAATAAATATCATTTATCATTTATAAAATTGTTTCAGGAGCGCGGGCCCAACAATAACATCCTTCAGCAATGCGAATGACGAACTGACCACCCACAAGGAAGCCTACTTGGGCTTCGGCAACAGTCTGCCAGAGGAACCGCTCAAGAAAGTGGACGCCGGAAGAAATAAACTGATGCAGATCCTCACCACATTCAACAAAGTGTGCATGCAAGAAGAGCTTCTTGAAAAGTTGATTGAATTGCTAAAATCGGAGGAGAGGTAACTTCGTTTCTCTGGTGCTAATAGTTCCGGATTTTCCTCACTAAACCATCCATCCTGCATAGTATCTACATCAATCTACCTAGTTTTTCCCCAACTATATAAGGCCCCATTAAAATAGATGGACAATTTTTAACATAGCGTTCAGTACCTACGTCTTACCAAAGATATCCTAGCAAAAAAAACACTGTTTAAAGAGATTTTATTTTGACCTAAAATAATAAATTTTTCGGCACACTAGAATAAACACATCCATTTTGGGTAGGTAATTGACGTGGTCACGTGCACAAGCTCATTTGTAGTACTCTAGTACCTATTAGAATAAAATTATGAGATAACAAATACATGGATGTGTTTATGCATTGATTTTTTTTCTTGAAAGTAGGTATCTAATGCGTTTTTCTAATTATTATTTTTTACCACTGTCCTTATTTTGGTGGTCTGAATGATTTTTAAAAGTTTGTCCACCAATTTTAATGGGACCTTTTATTTAGGTTTGGCTTCCTGGATAACCAGATGCAACTGGATACCTACCATTAACAGTTAACACAGAGCGACTGCCTATCTGGTGCCCACAACCCAGTTACTGGGTTGATACCTACTCCTCGGCAAGAATCTGACACCAAGATTTGCAGTTTTGACTCGTAACAACTGACAAAGATCTACGAATGGCAGCCGGGTTCAACAGCTAAATTAATGTGCTTTCCGGGGTACGGACGAGTCTCAGTATGTAAATAATGGGACTGGACCTATCTCCAGCTGTGCCAGTAGATTGTTATTTCATACCTTGGTGCTTGGCGCCTTGTGCGGACCATCCCCGCTTAACGCCGCTACTGCCCGCGCTGTTATTTAGCCATGAACTCCTCCTATTGTAACACCTTTTTTTTTTTCAGGCATTTACCGGATCACACCTTGGAAACTAAGCGTCCGAATTTGTATAAGGAATTGAGCTCCATATTTGTTCGCATACCGAAAGGAAAATACGGAACCAGGTATGTTTTAATATGCACACGGAAGGCGTGGTGCCCGCGTTATAGATTAAGGCCCACTCTCTGATAAAGCAGACTCCTAAACCCAGCAGTGGAATATTACGAGCTACTAAGATACTGCTGTTTTATGTCATAGTCCTGCTGGGATACTGAATGAGTACATAAATTCGGAGCCTTTTGTCAGTGTTGAGCTTTATTATATTTTTTCATACTTTCAGAACCCATACCATAGTGCTGGTAACCAAAACCGGACATATGAAGATAATTGAGATCACACAGGAAGCTCCTATCGATCCCCTGATGCCCAAATGGACCAGAACTGAATTTGAATTTGATATGGAACTGAAATGAATTAACGAAAGTTATAAATGAGTTATAAATAGATAAATGAAAAACAGTATTTTGAATACAAGTTGGAATTTTATTCATATATTTCACCTAAAGTTATACTAATAAAACACTTTACAAAATTACATAGTAATGAAATATACAACACAAGCACTCTGACAAAGGTGGAAAAATATTGAATATGTACAGACGCCAGCACTTCAAGCTACCCGAAACTGTCAAATTTACCCAATCAACCTAGAACTTAAAGCTCTAGGGATAAAGGTGAAAATCTATTAAATGAATTTGACAGATTCTTGTAGCTTGATGTGCTGGTGTCTGTACAAGCCAGAAGCGTTGCTCAAAATAAGGACGATGGTTTCTCCCATTTAGATGGTATTCTTACTGGCATCTCAGTGTATAGATATCTTTCAATTTTGGCAAAGTCAGGCACAGCAAAAGGTGCATCTTGCTCCAAAGCACAGGCTAACAACCTCGGTACGTTCAAAACCGTACCTGAAACTAGAAGTGGGAATTTAGTCTCTTTATTTTCTACAAATGTAAACATCAACCTTTTACTGATGAAGTCTCCACTCAATGACACATTGCCCACTTCTACATAATCTTGTAAGGATGTTGAGTACATTTCCACAGACAGCCTGAGTGATTCCCACATAGATAACTTATCAGCAGAAAGTAGACTCAAACGGAAGTGGTATCCGAGTTTACTGTATGCAGTTTTCAAGGTCTCAGTTAGTTCATCAAGAAACTTATCTTGGTCTTCCTCGGTTTTTGTAGCTCCAAAGATTTCAACAACAGATGATTGGCTGGCGTGGAATAGACTTTGTTCCTCTGATTGTGCTGGGGTGTACTGCCTGCCCATTGTGAAGTATTTCAGAGGCAAGACTTTGGCATACACCACATTCTTAGCATGGTACGCAAGAAAGGAGCACAGGGAACCTCCGCCAGTAAGGTGCAAGCGGCTGTCAATGTTGACTTTAGAATCATCAGTATGATGTAAAATAAAGCTTGTATCAGGATTGGTGTGATCTTTTCCACTGCCTTCAATTATTAAACTTTTAACGAAATCCGGATTTGAGAACTGTACAAATTTTTTATCTTTCAATATCTTGCTGAAATAAAACTTTGCACCAAGTTCAAATACTGCACCTTTTCCGAGTAAATAGTAATTTTCATTGCCTTTGAAGTCAATAATGTTCATTTTTTTGCCTAAGTGTAGGTGGTTCTTATTTTTTGTTGGTTGTGAAAGATGTGTGTAGAGAATTTCATTTTTTCCATCTGGTGTGCGAGAATGCAAAGTGTTTGGTAGCTTTAATGCTTCCAGCATAGCAGCTTCTTCTGCTGACCATATAGGAACTTTCAGTTTCTTGATATTTTCTTTGATTAGATCACTTTGCATTTTAAGTTTCTTTGTAGCATCACTGTCTGGTTCATTTTTAATAAGCTTTCCTAGTTGTCTTGATATTTCATCTTTTTGTTTAGTGTATTCTTCTTTTTTACCATTGAGGTCTTCATACACTCTCCAAAGGTTTTCTACCTTGGCCAAGTCAATATCAGCTTTCCTTCTTTGCAGTACTTTTTGTAAAACTTCTTTTTGTTGTATTTTCTCTGGGAAATCAATATGTGGAGTTATGTAAACAAAATTTTCAGTTGCTTTAGCACCATTTATGAATAGAGCAGAATGTCTTGATGGCAGGACTTTACAATCCCTTACTTTAATTAGTTTAGTAATGCTAAAACCTTTACGAATCATTTTCATTTATTTTCTTCTTTTTACTTGGACTTATGTCTTCTATGATTGCATCACCATCTACATCAGTTTTTTCAGTGGTCTGTGTTACTATTTTTCGTTTATTAGCCTGTTTGAAGCTGCCGTGTCCTGCGGCGCGTTCCGACTCCTCGATGCTGTATGGCTCTAGTTCCAGTGCCTTCAACCTTCGCTTGTGGACCTTTGTTTTGAAGTGTTCGTTTAGTGATTGCTCATTGATAAAATATCTAGCACAATGTAAACAGTAATGCTGCGCTGCGCCGGGCAGGTCCAAATCCACACTTTGATTCAATAACTTATCGGCGTTTTCTGAAAACAAATATTTTGATTCAAAACACTACCTCTCGATTCTCAAAGCTTTAGCGTGCAAACCTAATAATCGATCACCGCTTCATCCAAACCATTATCTAACATAGACATGTTTTGCGAAGACTGAAGTATATTTTTTGCGATATGAGAACATGAGAAGCATAATCAATACATTTTGGACCTACCTCGAGTTCTACAAAATATTAACCTCAAAATCTGACACAAACCATGTGACTGATTCGCATTCGTAAACAAAACGTACCTTCTTTTATATCCTCATCAATTTGGTCAAGATCCTTCTTCCGATTCCTCACTCTCCACCTTTTCTTCAGGTGGGTGTCACCGTGGTGGTACTTTTTGCGTTTGTATGTCATTTTAGTGACAAAATATCAATACGATCAGAAATGTATTTGTGTGAATTTGCGTCTGTGCACATGTGAACTGTCAGTGTGTGCAATGTTTGACAAATTCATTTGACACTATCACTGTCAGTTGCAATGACAGAGTGTGACGTTTATATTTTTTTGTTTTTGGTATTTCTTGACTGCGTTCCATATCACAAGTCCATGATGCGTTCAGTTGTGAGTTACAATATTATTCAGGCTCAGCCAAACAGAATGATCGTCGGAGGTTCCCTAACTTGGAAGATCATTCTGTCTGGCTGACAGATCCAGATTGATCGCGTATACGCAATAGACTGACACGAATATCTAAGTATGTGCTGTTGCGGCTAATCTCCAAAACGGCTGGACCGATTTTCACGGGCCTGTCACTGGCAGATAGCTGACTATCAAGTCATAAGGATTAACTTAGGCTACTTTTATTTTAGAAACAAAATGGTTCAAAAATCGTTGTTTTCTGTTTTTAAAAGTCTGATGCTCGTAGATTTTCATACTTATTGGATAGGATTTATAACTAACGGTACTGAACATGATATGCCATCCTATGTAACTGTCACCGAGAAATTACAGACTCCGTAAGATTGTAATAAATCTTTACTAGGAAAATTTCTCGATATATTATTAAAAAAATCGTTTTGTATACAATAAATCCCATCCAACTTCAATAGTTTCCAATTTCACGCGGTTTTTAACAAGATTCTAAAATATAGCGTCGATATGTTCTCTATTATTTGTTTAGTATCAATCTGGAATCCATCTTGAGTCAAGCTTTCTGTCTTTCAGCCTCTCCACTGGTGGCGTCCTCTGTACTTACCGTTGGTACTAAGTATTTTAAGCGCGCATCGAGTGATGGCCCGTTTTACCGTCATTCCCTATTACTTACTATACTCTTTGCATTATAGCGTCGTTTTTCACGCCGTTCAGTTGTTAGCGTTATTTAAGCTTCGCGAAAATATTTATAAAAGTTTGGTAAAAGTATTTCAGTTTTAAATTCGTGTTTTTTTTTACCTCCGTTATTATGGAAAATTCTAACAATCATTTAGAGTCAGGAAGTATTAATGGCGGCTCAATATGGCGTAAACGGCTAACGCCTATTCGTTCTCCGACACCAAGTGCAAAAGATAGTGATAGTGATTCTTCTACGAGTAGGTACCTAGTGGACCCAGCCCTGTTCAACGCAGGGCGAGAATGGACTGTCAAACCGTGAGTTATGCACAATTTGTGTTCTTTTCACAACAAGTGACTTACTTAACCAACCTTTTATCGAACAACTCCGACGTTGAAAATATGAATTCTAGTGCTAAAAGCAATACATTCGTTACCACAAACGAGTTAAACATAAGTAAAATGTCTAAGGCTCTAAGGCAAATGAAGCATTTCTTAAAAAAATAACGGAACTATAGCGTTTAAGTATAATGATTGGTATGCCGTTCAATTTTCGGACGTTCAAAAGAAATATTCAGCTACCCCCCCCCCTTTGTCGGCACTTCAAACCTACCTTCAAAATTTTGTGGATGGATAAACTGACTGCAGCAACAAAATCAGTACCTCAAACTAATTCTAAAGATAATTTTATAAAAATCAAAAACCGTTGACGATGATGATGCTGATGGATGATATAACGTCAATAAAAGACAAAAACATGGCTCACACGCTTCACAACGACGAACACATCGAGCCAAACGTAGGGAAAATAAATCGCAATCGCAGGCCTACACTAAAAATAAGCGCCCCGAATGACTGTCGGGTATTTTAAGGCGGTTGTTTCAAGCAATTTCAGTGTGCTTGGAGCAATCTAGGTGCGCCAGTCAAAATATGGCTGCACGCATACCCTTCATACTGAAACCTGTCAGGGTTGCGGAATTTGTTCGAAAGAGTCACCGCGGCCCTGGGAACGCAAACGGCTTTAGAAGGAACCCGGATGGGTTTTAGTCAGTAAGAGTCTGACACGTCCTTCCGCTCCACCCAGAGCGGAAGAAGTAATTTGATGACTTCCCATCCTAAAAAAAAAAAAAAGATCGTGAACCCTGCGGCAAAATGATACATTAAATATATCATTTTCGTCAAAATTATAAGTACTCATGTATTTCAATAAAACTTTAGAGTTCCAAATAGGTGGTTTAGCAGATTTCTCTTGTGCAACAGAAACAGCTTTCAATATATATCTTTATAAAGAAATTTGACGACAAATCAAAATTTGATGTCTGTGAAAGTTGAAATAACAAATTTATGTACCAAAATAGTTCTATAAGCAAGACCTATATCACCATGTAAATGAGCTAAATATCGAGCTACTTGAACCACATTAGGGTATCTGTAATTAATTGAATGCGACTCACACCATCGCTTCCATCTGCGCCACGCTGGTCTGTAGATATTGATTGTGGACGTGGAGCCTCCCCACCTTGACATAAGGAGATTTTGTTCTTGATCTGTCCAGTCCGTCTAAATATCTGGCAACCCGAAATGAGCCATGCCTCCAAATGTAGGTCTTGCGGCGGATGCGCCCCTGTTCTGATGTCTATCAGAGTGCGGGCTAGATATGGAATTGCTCGCCGTTGAACATCTGCCTGCCAAAATACCTTGTTCCACTTCGGGGCAGTCAATATGTATAATGTATATGTCTCCGCTGGCTTAGTTTAGGTGTCTGAGAACCCTAAGAATCAAACTTGGTGGCGGAAACAACCAAGCTAGGTTGTAACCAAGCTGTGTTGTAGTGCCACTGATGACAAAATGCGTTGTGGTGTTGTGTTTCTTGATCGCTCACGTCCAATGATGCGTACCTTGGTAGTACGTGAGCTGTTCTCGATGCGAAGAGGTCTATCTCCGGCGTGCCCCATAATTGCAAGATTTGTCTCGTTGCTGTACTCGTGAGGAGCCACTCTGGCAGGCTTTCTGCCGAGAAAGAGCATCCACCTCCGCATTGAATCTGCCCGGAAAATAATGTGCTGTCAGATGAATGTTCTGCTTGTCTAGAACAGTAAGAAGTTGTCGGTTTTGTTGGAGCAGTTTCTTGATTCTGTGCCGCCCTCTTTGTTTATATATGAGACTACTGTCCGATGGTCGGTTTGTAGCAGTATCTGTGCATTTTGGAGTTGCTGTTTGTACTGAGTTATAGCTGCGTAAACAGCGAACATCTCTTTTTTGTTGGCATGCCATGTCCTTTGTGAACTCGTCCAGGTTCCCACAATATTTGTATCGCTGAGTTGTGCCCCCCATCCGATGTCTGTAGTCAATAGGTGCGTCACCGAGCTCAAGTAGATCGGCATCGATTTTCCTATAGCTTGACACCACCACTCCATCTCTGACCGAGCTGGTTGAGGGACAGGTATCAGCCGGTACGGGTGTTTCACCGACAGCTGTCGACTGTAGTATTGGAGAGTGCGACAGTGAAGGCAACCTCTCGGAGTCACGGACGTTGCAAAGTTGAGTCTCCCCATTAGAGTTTGGTACTTTTTGAGGGACCACTTGGTTCTCTGGAACTGTTGGTGAAGTGCATTGCGTTGCTTTAGGCACTTCGGCTGCGACAGGGACTTTGCGTTGCATTTTGTGTCCCATGTTATGCCGAGAAACTCGAGGCATTGTGTCGGAACCAGTACAGACTTTTCGGAGTTGATTGTCCAGTCCAGTACTTACCTACATTTGGAGGCATGGCTGATTTCGGGTTGCCGGATATTTTGACGGACTGGACAGATCAAGAACAAAATCTCGTTATGTCAAGCTGGAGAGGCTCCACAATTAATACCTACAGACCAGCGTGGCGCAGATGGAAGCGATGGTGCGAGTCGCATTTAATTAATAACAGATACCTACTCCTAATGCGGATCACGTAGCTCGATATTTAGCTCATTTACATTGTGATATACGGTCTTGCTTATAGAAAAAATTTGGTACATAAATCTGTTATTTCAACTTTCACAAACATAACATCAAAAATTGATTAAAATTGGTCGTCAAATTTCATTATAAAACATATTATATTGAAAGTTATTCTGTTGCACGAGAGAAATCTGCTAAACCACTTATTTGGCACTTTAAACCAATACCTACATGAGTACCTACTTATAATTTTAACGAAAATGATATATTTCATGTATCGAGACATGTGGCTACTCTTTTACTGCTAGCATCAGGCCGCAGGGTTCACGATCTTACATTGTGGCGAATTGATAGCACTAGTTTAGTTGTTGAAGATATTGTATTGCCGCCAGCATTTGGTTCTAAAACAGAAAACCATAACCACAATCATTATGGAACTCATGATGCCTGGTCGACCTTACCTGGATTCCGGATATTGATGAAAAAATAATAGGTAAGTTTTATTTTATGTAAAACTCTATTCTTATGTTTATACTTAAGTATGTAAATAAGTACATACTTGTTATTGTTGCGTATTATATTTTGATCAAATAACCTGACACTGATCTGCAAATTGCAAAAAAAAAACACAAGAAACAACCTACCCCTTGGAGCAGTGAAAAAATCAAACTCCTAGTCAAAGTCAAAACATTATCTTTCTTGTAGTACTTAATCTGGTTTATCTGGTTCAGCCGCTCAACGTAAAATACTGGTATTCAGCTGAATCCGGTTTGACTGGAAGCCGACCCCAATATAATTGGGAAAAGGCTAGGCAGGTGATGATCTGGTTTTTTTATAGTTTATTATTTGCTGTTATTTTTTTGTTACAATATTTGTACGGCAAAACATGTTTAAATCTAAGACCTTAATGTAAATACCTATGTTTCACAAATAAAAGTTTGATTCTGTTTCTGAAACATAATCTATACTATCTTATCCTATTATATACAACGTGTAACAGAATAAACGCAATACCTTTTAAAGGGTCATTGTACTCATCATTATGAACAACTTTTACTATGGGATCAACCACGAAATCACGTGACTACCGCCACCCCACCATTGTCATGGTATATCTCGTAAACTAGGTACTGGAGTACTAATTTTCTATGTAGGTTTACTAGAATCTTAGAATCAACACTGAAAGTCGTGGTCCTGCTGAACGAGCGCGCGAAAGTAATCATCATCGTTGATTTCTCGGTAAATACAAATGTTTCAGTTCAGATTTTTATACGAAATGAATCAAATGTAAGGGTACTAATTAATTGTTTACTTAAAATACCCGTAGCATGCCCCCTTTTTCAGCGCTCATGGTGGTCCTGCTGAACTGAACGGAGCGTCACTACTGCTGGACCACCTCAAAGTCGATTTTCTCGAAAACTACTAAGGTACCAATTCTGTTGTTCGAGTACTAATTAGAGTACCAATTGAGTACTAATTATTTATATACCAAATATGGATGCGATTGGCGTTGGTGGTCCTGCGGTAGTCACGGACGTTGCCCTCTTTTTCGGCGCTGATGGTGGTCCTGCTGAACGGAGCGTGACCACCGTCGGACCAACTTCAAAGTCGATTTTCTCGAAAACTTCTAAGGCACCAATTCTGTTGTTCGAGTACTATTTACAAAAATGGAAGCGATTGGCATTGGTGGTCCGGCGGTAGTCACGAACATAGTACATCAAGTGTTCGGTAACTGCAGAGGGTGTGTGTGTCGAAAGTGCAGGAAGTGGCCAGGAAGATAAAAATCAAATATCAGTTTCATTTATTCATATAATATAATCTTACAATAATAAAATTCAGGGAAACAGTATCATACATGAATAAATACAATGCTAATAATAAACAATGAACTTTCTTTCTATATTTTAAGTTAATAAAATTTGTTTTATTTGAAAGAAAGTGAAAACGAACTTTAACAATGTTACACCGATACGATGTTAGACCGTATCGAGCATAGATTGTTAATGATAGGAATGATTTGAATGAATCATTTAACATCAATGATTATATTTTTGCAACTCGCAACCGTAAAGTTACATGGCGTGACGATATGCGTCGGGCACCGCTCATTACATAAAAATATTGTCTACAAATGATAAGTGAAGGTGTCGCGGGTGCCTCCGCCGTACATGACTTAACTATCTAGTGAAGGCATCGATCATGTCTCAACGACAACGCAAACTGAAGCATCACGCGTGTACTCGAAACTCACACGTTCAAACATTACACAAAATAACTTCGTACCACTAATTCCGCCTAAACTAAACCTAAAAGTATCTAGAAAATATTTCATTACCGTACAGTTACACGGAAACCGGCCTCTAATAGTTCAGTTAATTTCAACTGGCTCATATGAATTAAAATCATTATATACATATAACAATATTATTATATTTTGATGTGAGAATATCTTGTTAAGTTATTGTAGATGTGTTTTAACCGAATTATTGCACAATATAACTGGGTTGCGTAAAACACTGTCAGTGCACATGCATAGATTTCTATATTCCACAAAATATTTGCAAACAAAAAGAATGTGATTCGCATTGATTAAAAACTTAATAAAAAAATAATGATAAAGATTTTATACTAATTGCTAATTTCAAATGTAATTTGTCGAATAATTATTTTAATAAATTTTATAATCTGGTGTCGTCGTATTCCACTATGTACATATACGTATATTACATGTCGTATGCACCTAGTGGCAGTATAGATACCTATAGACATCTTAATTTCACACCCAATATCGGATTTTTACGAATACTTGCAAGACTGGCCGCGAGTTTGGGCCAGCCGTTTCCCGGTCAGGTGTGATATTTGGACGTTTGTAAGCACCTTATGACACTAATCTTGGTCGCTCTAATTCAAGGATAACAGCAACTATTCTCAAGTACACCAAGTATTTTACAATATTACTTTATCTAATTTGAGATACACATAGGGATGTAACGAGTAAAGCGAATTAGCAGACTATGTGCTTTCATAGACGACAAACCTTTGATAACTGCTATGCAAATAACAGAAGTAACTAGCTAGTCGATAGAAATTCTTGCATAAAAATAAATAAATGACTTACTGGCCGCAACTCGTTACAACCCTACATACACAATAGGTACATGATTGCTGAACATTTAATATTCGATTATAATAATCGCGTTAACATATTAATGTTTAAGTGACCGCTCTAGACAAAGTTAATATTAATCGCAAGCGACAATTTTCATGATATCTATATAACTCTCATACACGATTAAAAAATAAAGCACTTTGTTGTAATGAGAGCTATTTAGCAATCAAATATATTAATATAATTTGTACAGGCTAACAATATTTTTCATTTGACGTATCGGCCCGACGGCTAAACAGACGCGTAACTATTTAATTAATGCTCTATGCACTTCCGACCGTCCGTCGTAATACTTTTTTTTTTACAGGGGACGCAAAGGAAACACTATAACGTTAGGCCTCGGCGTATAGAAAAATAACCCGCACTTTGAGTAGAAAACTTAGGCTAGTTCATAAGTCCTACGCGAAGCCGGCAGCGGGCGGTCACGAGCGCATAGAGGATGCGAGCACGCGGAACTGAGCCACGCGCACTCTACGTGCAGCTCGGCGCCGCGTGCGGGCTGCGCGCGGCCTACATGCCGTACCCGTGGTAGGGCGCGGGCGACGGCGCCTGCGCCGCGTACGCGTACGGCGACGCCTGCGCGCCTACTCCCGCGTACGGCATTGATGGGCCTGTAGAAAAAAAAAACACTATTTACGAAACGGCTCAATTCAGCACTGCAAAATACAAATAGGGCAGTCACGTTAAAATTCAAACGTTCGGGTCGAATGGGCCTTCGTGCACATTATGGATAACAGAAGACATACCGGCAGTGAGCATGAGCTGCGGCTCCATGATCATGGCGGGCTTGGCCTCGTGTTCGGCGCTCTCCGTGCTGCGCTTGGCATCCGCCTCTTCTAGCTTCTCCACCTTTGTCGTTAGCTCGCGGACGGTCTGCAAGTAGACAATTTAGTTGAGTTGAAAATTCTGTCGTTTTGAATTCTGAACACGAGTTATGCATGAATATGCATGAAAAAAATATTTATTATCTGTAGTCTTATATCTCCTTTGTTTTTGGATCAAAATTGATCGAAAACCAAAAGAGATATAACTATTTTAAACAAATATATCTGTCGCTCTCGCAAAGACGCCGTTTTTTATGGCAGCTGTATATGCGTCATTGTATTTAACGTCAGAGTTTGTATCGGACTTCTCTTTCTAATTGTTATCTTTGAAGCTTTATAACTATGAAGTAATAAATATCTTTCATAATTGTTTACTAATAAGTATTTTAAAAAATGCATGCATATTCCCTCCTATTGTCAAATTTTGAACAAGAGATTTTATTTATTTTATTTTATTATATAAGGTACTCCAACGACTTATTCACTATAACATATTACATAAACAACTTACATATGAATTATCATGGTGAATTTGTCACTTATAGAAGTACACAGCTTAAACATAAAATTATACATACACAACTATGAGATCTGTTTCAAATTAGAATTAAAAAGATAGGTATGATCGAGATGAGATGTCGTTTTAATATACAAAGAGAACGCGCCGATAACGGGCGCGTTTTTACTGGAAAGTGTCGTTACAAGCCCCCACTCCTTGTCTTTGATGCGTTTTATCTTCGTATTTTTTTATTGATTTGATGAAATAAAAAATACGTATCCAATATTTTTCAATAATCTAATTGAAGGACTAAATAGAATCTTATTTTTTTAACCCAGGCAACATCCCAATACTGCATAGTATTTACAACTGGCGTGGGTGTATGACCAAATAACTGAACATATAAAGAAAGCAAAAGGTGTATAAGGATTGTAGCAGGCGTTCTGTAGTTTTTACCTACCCCTATAGAAAAAAAGGCGTGGGTTTATGATTGTTAACTGATATTCACCTGAATAAGGAAGGGCATGGCGAAGTCCATGATGTTATGTCTCCACGCAAGTTCGATGACGACGTCAGGTTTCAGCAGGTCGTAACACTGGAAACGGAACATGTTTTTATTGATAAAATTGAGTTTTCATAAGCTTCTTTGTGTCGCTGGCACGACTGTTATTATTTCATGGGATCATGTGTGGCTATTTAGACCACTTTAAAGCGCCATCTTCAAGGGCGAGGAAAGGGGATTATCACGACGTACGCCTTAGCTGCACGTGTTGGGGCACAGAGGGCAAGACGCGAGCTGGAGACGTGAAGCTCGAGAGTGAAGAGGCGCGCATGATCGCACGCGCGCGCCACCTCTTTGGGCCTGACAGCTCAGATAATTCAGCGTTAGCTGCAACCGTCGACACTCGTCGGCGACAGTCGGTGACGCTTGAAGTGGTAGACGGCCGCGTCAGCCATTTTTTCAGTAGACTACAAATAAGCAGATATTGGACGCTGACATGTCGGCGACTGTCGCCAAACAGTCGACTATGGCTGACGGAGACTGGTGTCGACTGCTGTAATTGCCTCTGCTGTTAACAGCATGCCACTCGTGTTTATGTACCCTTACGGTGGGCGCAGGTCGCTAAAGGATTGGCTGTTTACCTGGTAGAGGCAGGCGGAGAAGCACTCGTAGTTGTCTCTCTCCAGGAACCAGTTGAGCAGTTCCTCGGCAACGTCGGCAGAGCGCGACTCGGACGCGTACTCCATGGCGTCCGCGTACAGCGCGTCCTTCTTGCACAGCTCCACGCTCTGCTTCCATCTGTTGTTGCCTACAAACAACAACATCGCATTTATTATAAAGGGCCTGAAGGAACAAAATCGCGTTTACTATAGGGAGCATGAAGGAAAAAAGGTGTTAATGTCAAGTAAGTCTCCAATTTGCGACGCTAGATGGCTAAGTCTACGTTGTGCAGGTTCCCTATATGAGAGAATAAAAATATGATTCCTCAAAGAAATGAACATCATCATATCAGCCAAAATACGCTTCTCCCAAGTGACACCACATCGACCGGACCTGTGAGCCTCGTATCCAGCGTATTCCCGCGGCCTTCACCAGATCATCGGTCCACATGTCAGGTAAGAAAAATTTCTAGTGCTAAAATCCTATAACGCATTTCCCAACTTGGGAATCGAACCCAGAACTAGGCATGCGACCACTGAACCAGCCGGTCAATTTTGTAAACATACTAATATTATAAAGGCGAAAGTTTCCGAGTGTGTGTGTATGTTTGTTACTTCTTCACGCGCAAACGGCTGGACCGATTTAGATGAAATTTGGTATAGAGATTGTTTAAGTCCCGGGAAAGGACATAGGATTTTTATCCCGAGAGTAAGTTCCCTTGGGATAATTTTTGGCATTAACGCGGACGGAGCCGCGGGCGGTAGCTAGTTTTACATAAATTTGCCCATGTGACATTTTTACAGAATAGCACCAGTTTCGCATAAAATTTTCACATAAAAAAACAGTTTACAGAAGTTTGGATGGTGAGTTTGAAGAGTTATAAGTTCCAAGTTCTGCTTACCTTTGTACAAGTAGGCGGCGATCCGTCTGAACTCGGTGAGTTCGTGTTTCTCTAGCTGCTGCGCGAGCGCAATCGTGTCGAAGTTGTCGAAAGCGTCTATCGATGTTCGTAGTCCCTGCAAATAACGATACGTTACATATCATCACGCAATATTATTATTATTTATTTATTAAAACCTTATGCACTAGTTAAATGCATTGTACAAAGGCGGACTTAATACCTTACGCATTTCATACCAGTCGACCTTAGGGCGGTATAAGTATAAATATATACTTTATAGTCAAACACCGAAACACCTAGTCAGACCTAAGGTTTGACTAGGCAAACGTAGAAGCGTCGACGCTTCGGAGTTTGACTATAACATATACACGGATTTGGGTAAGAAATTGGTCATACAATTTCACAGGGGTCATCTGATTTCAAGTTGATTAATAACGGCTGGAAAACGGAGAGAATCACTGTGCAGTAGTAAATTTCAGATGAAAGATGAGCGCAGCAAAATGCGCGCTTCATAGCTGTTAAAAGTTTGAATGGACTAAGAGAAGTCGATCACATGATGGCGAAATATTTTGAGTTCACCCCTACCTTTTATCACAAAAAACCGCACATACCTGATAATCCTCCTCATCAATAAGCAAGGAGTTGAGCGCCTCATTGACGGCCTTGTTGTTCAGGCTCTGGACGGAGCGCAGGTACGCCTTCACGAGCTGCAGGTGGCCGGCCTTCGTGAAGAACGTGACGGCGCGCGTGTGGTCCATGCGCGGCGCCAGCACCAGCAGCAGGTCGTTGAGCAGGAGAGGCTTGAAGTCCAGGTAGAACTGGATGGCTTTGTAGTACAGCTCCATGTTTGCGACCTGGATTCAAGAAGGTAAATTTAGTTGGGACACGCTGATGCGAAGAGTAGTGTATTTTCCTGTATAGAAAAATAATAACGATAATTGGTAGATTAGAAATGTATTTTTTGCTTATTCAAACCAATAAAAAATTACCAAGATAATTTTGCATCAAAGTTCTCATAGGTGACGGCACTTGTAAATAGTACCAAGATGTGATAGATAACTTATGGTTTCTATGAGAATAATCTAGAAAAAAATTTGCTTTAATAATTATACCTTGCCCTGAAAGGATTTTCATTGCATTTTTTTTCTATGTTCTACTGTAAGGACGGCTTTACGGAAGTATGCCATCTTATTATACTAGCTTAGCTGTAGGTTGTGGGGCAATTTTGATCCTTCTTTATTTTAGGCTAGGAACTAAGTATCAGGTCAGTGGGACTCGGGTAGGTGTGAATGTCCCGTTGTGTCGGTTTACCTTCGTGATGATGTCCTTGAAGTGTCCCTCGCGCCAGGCCTCGGTGGGGTGCTGCATCATGGTGAGCGCGGCGTTGTCGTACTCCTCGTACTTGTCGTACAGGAACACCAGCTCCGACCACAGGTGGGCTTGCTCCGCCGCGCGTAGAACCTGGAACATCATGTTACATGTTATGTCATTTTGTGTGTGTGTGTGGCAGAATTTCTATGACACGAAATTAATGTGACAGCTGTCGCTGAAGACACCATCGCTATGGCTCTGTCTCCCAGCATTATGCTGAGCGTTAGCCGTTTGACGCCGATGTGATTTCACAAAATTTTGACAAGGCTCTTTGAATAGAGCCAATACAAAGGCTCACTATTTGACTTGAGCTAAGCTTCAAAAGGCCACTGTTATATCTGACTCTTATGTTCTTTGGCCACGGAACTCGATCAGTATGTGTACTGTCTATAACACGCTGCTGTATGCTCTTAATATTAGTATTTGTTATGGTGTACAATAAAGAGTCTATTCTATGATAAAGTTCAACATCACAAAATTGAGCATCAAGTTTTCTTTAGATACAACCCCTTTTTCAAGCATATTGCGCCCACGCAGGAGTGTGTGATTTGGCATAAATATTTTTTTAAAATTAATAATGGATTATTGTCGAATTTTGACCACTGAGCGAGAACAAATTTACATAAATATTGCAGTAATCAGTAAAACATCTTACCTTAGGAATATTAACGCGCGACCAGAAGAGCTCGAGATGCTCCCGCATCTTGGCGGGCTTGTACTTGGAGTACAGGATGGCCAGCTCCGTGAACATGCCCATGTGCGCGCGCTCCAGCCCCAGCGCCGCCTCCAGCAGCGAGATCAGCTCGTCGAAGTGTCCGCGGTCCTGGGGACGCATGGAAACGAATGTTGTTTAATATGTAAATATGTCTTCTAAAATATGAAGAAGATTACCTGAAATTGAACGCTGTAACAAACAATATAGCAATGATGTAGCAAAAAACCTCAGGATGTGTTTTTTGCGCAGATAAATATAGTAAACTGAGGTTTATGTTTTAGTTTGGGAGTCAGTAAAGCTATAATTGACATAGTATTGCACGCCAATATACTTCGGCATGCAAGAGTTAGGCACAACCCCTCAAATCAAAATACTCCTAATCAAATTTATTCGAGCTGAAGCGAGACTCCACGCCACGAGGCGCGTACTCTCTCAGACAGTGATACAATCTTCATGTTATGCCCGGTTTCTGAGGTACTTGATTGGTTGTTTATCTGTCCGTTAACCACTAACCAACCAAAGGTGTTATGACACAACAATAACGGACACGAACAACCGATACCTTGAATAACAAAACAACTGGCCTTTTAAAAAATTGACGGCTCACGTCGCGCTTAGTGTCAGCAGACTAATTGTCTAATTATTTTAAAATTTGCTGTGCTCGACAGGGTCCATTGTTTCTATTTTTTTTTTTATTTACCACCTGTTTGTGTACATTATGGATGCAATAAACAATTTGAGAGGGAGTGGAAGTTTATTATTGGCTGCACTTGTACCTGGTAGTAGTTGATGAGGTCCTCCAGCTCGTCGGCGTGCACCACGATGTGCAGGCCGCACATCTGCGCCAGACGGAACTCTCCGGCGTCCACGCACGCGAAGCACACCTCCTTCCACGTGCGCGTGGAGTTCGCCTTGCGCGCGCTGTCCACGGCGCCTGCACCACAATACATCATCAATATATCGATAGCCTATTTGTAATTTTTAGGGTCATTTGAATACAAATGGTTAGTTAAAATCAACTTAATTCGCTAGCAATTCGTCCTAGCTTCGCCTGGGCTGAGCCTATAGTATGTACGCTCCTAATTGGCATGAATTTTCCCGCCATTTTCAACAACCATCAAAATGACAAACCTAAACCTTCCTCATGAATCACTCCGTCCATTGGTGAAAACAGTATGAATATCTGTGCGGTCGTTTTTGAGTTTACAGCGTCGATACAGACACACGCAGTGACGCGGAGTTTTTTTTACAATTTGCAGTGATAGTGAGGTTTAGTAGTAAACAACACGCCGCTCACTCACCCTGGAACTCCTTGAGATGTACAAGCGTGATGGCGAGACGCGCGAAGTTGCTGACATTGTTGTACAAGAGCTTGGCGGCGTTGTACATCTTGTCGTCGAAGCAGCGGTCGCCGATCTTCTGTATGTCGGCGTGGTTGGGCCCCGAGATGAACTCCTCGAGGTCGGCCAGGCGGCCCGTGCGCGCGTACGCGTAGATCAGCTCCGACTCGATGTACGACTCGCGCGCCTTCTTGCGGGCCATCTGTTGGGACACAAGTGCTTAGCTTTTGTTGGTCCGTGGATGCAACAAGGTGTTCCATAAGTTTGAGATTCTGTGTGATGATGAACAGAAGTATATTTTATATTTTCTAAAATTGTAAGTATTAACTGAGAGAAATACAGTGGGTATGTTTGTTGTTATAAATAGGTTAGATAGATAGGGAAAGCAAATAGTGCGAATTTTTAAATGTACTATCCAGCCTGTTTGGTCCTTTGCTGTATACGGCCACTCTTTTCGGTAGGAGTCTAGCTCGTCACTTTTTTCCTTATTATTTATTTATTTCTAACCTACACCGTCCTACTGCAGGAAAGAAGATAGGGAGAACTCCTCCCTCTCATTCTTCCCGGCTCTGGGCTAGTGTGGACCAATTCTATCGATAGGCGTCAAGCTCGCCACCTTCGACTGAGTTTGCCTCGATGCCGCCGGACATTTTCCTTATCAAAAACAAAACATAAAAAAAAACTGTGCCATACCTGCAAGTACCGCACGAGGTCATCCCAGGACTCCCGGGCGGTAGCGGTGGCGACGACGTCCATGTAGGCGGACGGGTCGTCGGCCTTGATGTACGAGTCGATGGCTTCCTTCACCAGCGCCTGCGTCAGCTGCGCCTTGGCCAGCTGCGACCACACGCCCGGCTCGTTGCAGCGCTCCGCGAACTCGTACGCGCGCTCCAAGTCCTTCACTTGCTCGATCAACACCTGGAACGTGAAAATGGCTATGATAAATCTCAATCTAAATAAAATGGAGGGTTTCTAGTTGGCGCCACATATGCGAGAGGTCCTCTTCATTGAGAAAGTGGCTTTGACGTAAGCTTGACGTTGATGTCAATTTAATAATGTCAGAAAATATTTGCGGTTTGACAGATGTCTGGACCTGACGCCTCAGAGCTGCCACCTGGTGCTCGTCATTTCAGGAAACCCTCATTATCACATGTATGATGGATCACTTGAGAGCGGCTCGACCGATTCAGCAGTTTTTTTTATTTTATTTGTGTAATTGTCAGAGTAAGGTTTGTAAATTAATGTTTTTATAAAAAAACCGTGTCAACCCGTGTGAAACTGCGGCGGATCGCTAGTGATATTATAAAAAAAACCTTTTTTAATTTTTCTATTTTTTCGAGCTTTGTACAGCTACCCCACACTGGTTGATAATGCCTTGTGACTACCTATATGTATCCACTCATTATTGAAAATTGGTTTTGGATCATATCTAACTATTCTATGATGAAATACCAAAAGAAATTCAGAGGTCACAGTATCTACACTCTATATATTTTATATTGGTCACGATTTGCTACTTTATTTATTTTATTTCCATAATATTACTTGAGTGCCATTTAATGATCGTATAGAAACAAATAATTTAACTTTGGATATGTCACCGGAAAATTGCAAACGCCGTAAGATTGTTAAATGTCGCGTGAAATTGTAATAATTTATTCTTAATAAGACACGAATATATTGGACACTATTGAATTTGGCTGGGATTTATAGTACAAAAACACGATTTATTTTTTCATATTAAATTGATAAATTATAATATCATAAAGATTTATTACAATCTTACGGAGTCTGCAATTTTCCGGTAGCAGATAGATTTAAAAAAAAAAATTGAACACGTCTTTTTTAGAAACAATGATTTTTTGAAGAGGCTACAAATCCACTTTACCTGGATAGCAGAGGTGTTGACGTCGAACTTCTTGAAGATAGCGAAAGCCTCCTCGTAGAGTTCGTTGTTGATGGCGATGTTAGCAATGTCGGGTGCGTCGTAGTTGTCGAGGCGATTGATGTACTCCATCACGCGACTGCGGTCCGCCTTTATTGCTGGAAGGATAAGGTGCAAGGTTGAATGGCAGTGTAATCATGTTCTTTGTGTAAAGTTCACAACTCGACGTGAGCTGAATCTTAGCTTCTAGCACCCGAAGAGAGGCAAGAGTTTCGTGCAAATATTATCATACTCGCTACGTTGTTTATACATCAGATGTATAAGCTATGCTCCTACTAAGTTTCATTGAAATCCGTTCAGTAGGGTTTGCGTGATTAAGCAACAGACATCCTTCTATCCACACACCCATCCACCCTCAAAAACTTCCTCGTTTAATTGTTCATTTGTATTAAGAATTCCTGATTATCTAATATATCAAAATTTGCGTCTTTGTAACCAAACTCCTCCGTAACGGCTTGACTGATTGTTATGAAATTTTGTGTGTATATTCAGTAGGTCTGAGAATAGGACGTTAACTATATTTCATACCCCTAAGTGATAAAAGTGGTGCAACCCATTTTTTTTTGTTTTTTTATTTTTATTTAATTTATTTAAGATTCGACCTTAAAAAGTACGTACAACCCTAAATTTTCACCCTTCTACCACCAACCCAAATTTTTTAATAGCGATATTATTACTTTAATTATTTTCTACTCTCGGCGTTCGATAATTGATCATTTACAAAAACAATCAACGTGCTAATCCCAGGACCCACTGGTTCGAAATTCGAAAAAATCTTTTGAAGTTGGGAAGCCTATAGGCTATATAACATAACGCTACAGCCAATAGGAGCCGAGCATTCATGAAAAATGTGACACAGACGAAGTTGCGTGAGTCAGCTAGTTATTATTATAAAATTTTGGAAGAACAAACTCTATGACATACATGACAATTGACAAAGAAAATTTCATTGTAACCCATAATTTTAAGGCCTTTTTGAAACCAATGGTTCAAAAAGGCCTTAGGTTAAAAATCAACTTAAAATATATGACGTTAAAGTCGATACTTTAATTAGTGGCGAAGGATTGAAAATCTCGAATACAGTAAGAAACTGAATATAGTAGGATCATTAGGTTTATCTTACCAGTAAGTATAAGCAAGTTCTGCAGATTCCTGTGATCGGAGAACACGGAGTTGTCGAGCACAATCTTCTCCAACAGCTCAATGAGCTCGTTGGGTAAGTCAGCAGTCATGAAAGCCTTCACCGTCACTGAGATGTCTTCCGGGTCTTGAGTCTCTGACAGAGCTGTTTGGACCACCTGCAATTGGCAATGGTGTCTTAGTTAAATGAGTATTAGTAGTTGAAGTACTGCGCCCAGTGACGTCACCATTACAGGGCACTGATCACTGAACAAAAACTTCCGCACGATACTTATAATATAACGGCGGACAGTCCTCTGTGCAGAGCATGCATGGAGGAGGAGGAAATACGGGAACAAACCCACGGTTCAGCAACATCCCTTACAGACATCCTGAACAAACTGGAAGCCCTAATTTGCTTCTGGAAGGAGGGTAGGCTGGTTGGTATGATGGCCGCCATAGTCCACTCAATATGGTCAGCCATGAGGATTAAATCCGGAAACAATATCCTGATAGGAGTATGAACAAGACATTTTGAACAGACCTAAAAATTGGAATATGGGCAAGATGAGTTAGCTAGGTATCGTGTGACATGGCTCACCTGGTCGATGAGCTGCCGCTTGAAGGGGTTAGCCTCGGCCAGCACCTCGAGCCACAGGTCGGCGTCGCGGCGGCGCACGAGGTAGCGCGCCTGCGTCTTGAACAGCGAGTTGTCGTTGCAGACGGCGATGAGCTCGCGGTCGCACTGGCCGCGCTCGTACGCCACGCACGCCAGGTGCGGGTCGCGCTTCTCGCAGTAGCGCCCCACTACGCGCGAGTCGTACCTGCGGACGAGACAACTCATTCGCTTGTAGCGGCATCCACATCGCCACAAATAACATAGCGACATCAATACCACCAGATACTACGAACTAAAGACCTGACGTCATAAAAATCTTGCATTTCGGTATTCTGATATCGTGATGCAAGATTTTGACGGAAAACTTTGGTTTTCCGTGCGATTTGAACATAAACAACAGCTCTAATAGAGAACGTGCAGGTACTATAGGTCTCTTACACTGTGTCGATGGCTCCTGTCATATTTTATGAGCACAATATTCCATATACCATGCCATGAAAGGCGCAGTTAAATTATTATTTTCTCCTATATTTTTCAGAGCATTTTATTGTGAACTTGTCCGCAGTAACTACTATTGAAAACAGAAATTAAAAATATTTCGTGTTTCGGTTTTCTTTAATGTTTGCTTGCTAACATACCTGCAAAATTTATCAGATACAAGATAAAAAAAACCGGTATCTGTAATACCGGTTTTTTTAAATTAAAACCGTACTTCAAAGAAAAAGAGAAAAAAAAAAGATGGTGAGGATGGTGATAAAATGATGTCCCAATGAAACATTATCATTTTAACATTATCTTTTATTATTATTAATATCATGTCACTTTACTAACAATAGTTTGTAAGTCATTATTGTAATTACTAACACATTGGATCTTAGTCATCTGAATAAAGGAATTATATATATATAAAGAAACCGGTCAAGTGCGAGTCGAACTCGTGTGCCGAGAGTTCCGTACCTACCCATTATATCGCCATAATAAAATTGGTACCATTATTTTTACTAGTGACAAGCGTCAACTATGTATGTATGGGGGACACCCTTTAATTTCCAACTTTTTATTTTTTTTGGATTTTTTCCTTATTAATGCTGTAAGACCTTGCTTTTTGCCAAATTTCGTGATTAAACGAGGTCAACGGGAACTACCATATAGGTTTTCGACCCAAAACCTATAGGGTACTTCCGGTTGACCTAAAATTGTTAATTTTGGTTAAAAGCAAGGTCTTACAGCACAAGTAAAGGGGAAATTCTGAAAAATAAAAAAAGTTGAAAATTAAGGTAAATCTAAATTTGCCCATATCTTTTTATGGTGTTGACTCAGGACCGATTGATTTTTATATACCTAATAGGGACAATAGTCTTCAGTATCTGGTATAAATTTCAACTTGCTAGGTCCACCCGTTCCTGAGAAAATCGGTGGTGACACACGGACAAGAGAGTGATCTTATAAGGGTTCCTTTTTTTACCTTTTGAGGTACAAACCCTAAAAAAGGAAAAAAAATTAAAGGCAACAACCTCCCCCTCTGTTCTGAGCCACCTTGAGTCAGCCCTTGCAGTAGGAGACTAGGTCGTCTCGACACCTCTTCCAAGGCGAGGTGGCGCCATCCATCCTCTGGTACCCACTTTGTGAAGCTATTGCCCAGGCAGCGGTCGCTGCAGGCGACTGGCATGGCCTGCCCAATCCCATTTTAGCTTGTCAGCTTTTTTCTTCTACATCTATGATGCCCGTTTTTGAGCGCAGCGTGGCGTTTTGTATTTTAACATAATTTTATGAAACAAAAATTTATCTGGAAGGACTTGGGGAAGGCCTTTGCCCAGTACAGGAACTGCAACAGCTAGATAGAAGCACTCACCATTGGTTCTCCTTAAGGAACCGCTCAGGGTTGTTGTTGGAGTCGATGTAGATCTTGGCGAGCGCGTTGTGCGTGGCGGGCTCCGTGCTGCCCTCGTGCACGCGCGTCTCCAGCCACGGCAGCAGCAGCTTCAGCCTGAGGACACCACACGACACTATTATTACTTGTTCTACAATCAGCCTACAACCTATTATTTGGACTTAGGGCACACGCACGGTTTCCTGATTAGGAATTCAGATTCGGAGACCTGAATGCTAGCCTTACATACAAAATGTTTAACTAGGCGCACACATTCGTATATTTTCCGAATGGAAAAAAACCTGACGATCTTTTCGAAGAACGGAAAATTGAACGTCCCACAGAATTCCGAATCTGAAATCCTGATCGGAAAACCATATCAGGATACCGTGCGTATGCGGCCGGGCTTAACCACATCAATGCGAAGTGTGAGTGTACTAAAGGCTCTGCCTAACCTTTCGGGGAATACAAGTACATTATTATATTTTAAGAATATCTTACCTATTCCTCTTCTCGACCTCGGCGACCAGTTCGTCGGTGGAGAACTGTCCTCGCACGACTAAGATGAGGTTCTTGATGATGTCCTCTGCACAGTCCACATCGAGTAGACCACCCACTACGACTGGCAAACGGGATGGGTTCACCTGTACACGAACACAAAGTTATTTTGTTATCGCTGACCAAATTTTGTCCCGGTCTTAGGTTAGGCAATCAACGACACTAATTATGCCAGTGAATGGCGAAACATGTTAGATCCTAATCCTAATGTACCATGTTTTTATTTTTCTATGTTATTGGGTATTTTGTTATTGGTTGGTGGCAATGAGGCGTCAGGTTCAGGCACCTGACAAAACGCTAAAGTTTTCGGACATTTGTGAAATTGACATCAACGATACGAGTATGTTTATGTCAGTTACTTTTCCAAGGAAGATGACCTCTCGCCTATTTGGCGCCAACTGATGGCGTAAATTTTCCATTACATGGGTACGGGATTAATACGTAAGCCTTTTCCGATCCCTTCGGATAATGCAGGCGTGATTTTTGTGTACAGGGCGCCCGGGTTTTCGACTGTACAAACTTTTACAGAACATTATACACATAATTTTGTACAGCTTTAACAACCCTGAAATATAAAAAAATGGTGTTCCATACATTAGGCTGTGTTAGTATCGTACTTTTGTTTAAATCAAAATATTTATTTATTTATTTATTAAAACTTTATGCACTAGTAAAAACACTGTACAAAGGCGGACTTAATGCCTTAGGCATTTTCTACCAGTCGACCTTAGGGTGGTGCAGAGACAACATGGCAGGTGCAACTTAAAGAAAACTAAAAATAGAGAGAAGAAAAAATATAAAAAACATTTATAAATACATAGATACATACATACACATAAACAAAGTTATTAAGAAAAAACCAATCCAACGAATTAACGCTGTGATGATTCTACCAACTTCTTGCGAATGTGCTCACGTACCTTCACCTTAAAGGACAACCGACTTGTTGCCGTCCTGATGCTCAGAGGGAGCGCATTCCAAAGGAAAATCGCTTGAACAAAGTAAGAGGAGCGGATAAACCCAGAGCGGTGAGAGGGACATCGTAGAAGGCGATTATTAGTAGAGCGAAGATTTTTACTGTGGGCAGAACAAATGAATTGAATTTGTGAAGTTAGATAAGAGGGAGACGACGGATTATTAAGTAAAGAAAACAGACAAGTCAAGGCCCTCAGCGCTCTCCGCTGACGAATGGGTAACCATTTTAATAGTGAGCGATGCGCGGATACATGATCATACTTACGGAGATTGAGGACAAATCGAATGCAGTTATTTAGAAGGCGGTCAAGTTTATTGAGGAGATCTGCATTCAGGTCGTAGTAGCACACATCACCATAGTCAATCATGGGGAAAATTAGGGACTGTACTAGCATTGCCTTTATGTGAGCTGGGAGAAGATTTTTCAGCCGATACAGTGACCGCAACGTTCCGGTAACTTTTCGACTGACACTCGTGACCTGCCTTCGCCAGTCAAGACAGGTGTCGACATGAAGACCAAGATCCTTGACCTCGGAACCAAACGGAATGACTGTGTTGTCTAAGATTACGGGTGGTACAGTTAAGCCTTTCAGCTTTCTCAAGCTATGGGGACTTCCAATCATGATAGCCTGACATTTTAAAGGGTTAACTGCCACCCCGAATCGGTCTGACCAGCTTTTAACCAACGTCAAATCCCGGTTGAGCTCCTCGATCGCATCCGATAATTTGTCAACACCTGCCTGACAATAGAGCTGCAGATCGTCAGCGTAGAGATGATACGCACACCGAAGCTCAGTGGTTATAAGATCAATAAAGATGGAAAACAAGAGTGGAGATAAAATACCGCCTTGAGGGACGCCAGCTGCAAGTTCACACCACCCGGACGAAGAGTCTCCAGCACGAACTGACTGCTGATATATATTTTTAATACATTTAATTGTTTTTTTTTTCAGAGTGAAAGTTGTCTATCTTCATCAGTTCAGTAAAAGTTTGCACACTTGATAACCAGACACATTATAGAATTGTAAATTGCCGCCAGCTGTCGCTGGAAGACAGCGCCGTGGCTCTGTCTCGCACAATGGGTACACGGCAATATTCTGAGCGACGGCCGTTTTGCGCAGATGTGACTCATATCTTCCCATTCTGTTTCAGTCACACTTTGTGTTTTTTTGTTTATGAAACATCTAATGCGGCGGGTCAGACCGACTGTTGGCGTGGCGACGCGTGGCCACGTCATACTTCGCCATGTTATATGATAATATGAACATCTAATACGGTGTGTTGACTGCACAAAATAATTTCGATGTTTCAAATCTGCCAGGCGCCCCGCAACGGCTCACTGTTTATGGTATGTGTCATACCTGCCACAAATTATCGCTTATCTTTCTTTTGGTTCTTCTGCTTACCTTCTGCACATAGATCTCGATGTACTTCTGCAGGCTGTTCCTGTAGAGGTACAGCACGAGGTCGTGCACGAAGTCGAAGCGGTCGCACACGATGATGAGCGGCAGCTGGTCGGGCAGCTTGGCCTCCTTCAGGAAGTTCTTCACGCGCTCCGCGTTGTAGCAGTTGGACTCGCGGCAGATGCGCTCCACCTCCTTGATCTGGCCGGTCTTGCATGCCGCCTGGGGAAGACAAATCATTTTATACAGAGAAATAGAACACTTGTGTGCCCACACGGTAGACTTTGAACTCAGGAAACACTCCGACATTTGTCTGCGCTTCTTTGTTCTATAGACAAAATTCTATAGAAGTGTATGAAAGTCTAGTATATAGTATCTATGGTAGCCGTCTTCTCTTCTACGTTTCGTGTCGATGATTAAATTTTTTTTAAACCTTACTTTACAGTGCCTTAAATTAAATTAGGTTTGACAATTCTGCCATCAATATTTTCATTCTAATTTCCAAAAAAAAGCAAATGAAACATTTGAAATTGAAATGAAAAACATTTTTCTGCTGCTTCCGTAGAAATCGATAAAATCGCAGCATGGTTTTAAATCATATCATGCATTGCACACTTTACTTACAAGCCAAACCATATTTTTCGAATCCGTGTTTGTCAAATAACAGCTTAGTCTAAGTAGCAAAAAAAAATAAACTAACCTGAATATACTTGAAGTGGACTTCCGGATCCTGGCTAAAGTTGACAATGGATCCCAAGAAGTAGAACAAGCCCTCATAAGTCTTGAAGCTCTCCAACAGCTCTATGAGAGACTTGGTCGTCAGTTGTTCATGGTACTTGGTCGCTATCTGCACGCAGATCTGTAGGTTTTGACGAATGTTGGCTTGGAGCATTGCCTTCAGGCATTCCAGGGAATCCTCCACTGACAGGCTTCCGAAGTACGTCACCAACCAATCGGCGGGAAGAAGATGTGTGTGCACCTGTGAATGAGATATTTCGGTTAATTTTGTCTAGGTGACCCGTTGTGTTGTCCAAATTTCTGAGTTCATACAAATATTTTTATCTATAATAAATAATATCTTGGGACAACTCACACACGGTCATCCGATCTCAAACTAGGTAAAGCCTGTGATATGGCAACCAGACAACTGATAAACATACTTATATATTTCTAAATACAAACAAATAATAATAGACAAATTACACCCAGACACGGAACAAATGATCATACTCATCACACAAAGATTTGTCCTGGGTGGGAATCGAACCCACGACCTCCGGTTTAGCAGTCAGGGTCACTAACCACTCGACCAACAGGCCAGTCTATATATTTAAAACACAGAAATTGTTTCTGCCTATGACCGGATGCTCACTTCCAGTCAGTCACGCTCTTTCGAGCGTACTGTACTTCATTATACATGTGAAGCCTGATTATAGATGTACGCAGAGATCGTACATTGCTCTCCGCATTCAGTATCATAATGCGTTTAGGATGCTGGTGGTGATGCCCTACTTCTGTAGTGAGTTGGGGATGTTCGCAGATGTGCATGTGGATTGTTTTTCCACAATAATGCGTAAAAGGTGCGCTTCCTTGGTGTGCAGGGTGTGGGCCAGCACCAACAGTATCCTAGACAGTTGCAAGACACCTGGACTGTGTTCATGTGGGTTTTATTATTATCTCTTTATTAATTTTAAATACATACCATTTACATTTAAAAATATTTCTTAACAATAAAACATGAAAAAAAAATACATTTAAAAATATAAAAAAGCAATAGTCCGCTGGTGTCGGGAGCAAGGTCCAAGCTACCGTTGGCTCCAGAGAAAGGAACCTCCTCTCAATACGAGCCGTATCGAGGAGTACTGCTACTTATTATTATTACAGGTTTATTTTCCACTTAACAATTCTCAAAAATATACTATACATCCAATTATAATTATTTCTCCCCCCCCCCGCCCCTCTATTGAGCCTCCTCCATGCTCTTCCACTTTTCCCTGTCTTGTGGATCACTGTTGTGCAATTACTCACGGGTTATCGCAGCAGTGATCCACCTTTATTTTATGTATTGATTGTTTTTTTTTTATCAGTGTTACCCTAACATAGTCGTAAGTTTTACTAGCAGTTTTTGAGTCATGGACGAATAAAGAGAAATCTATTCTATATCAAGCAAGAGACAGAACAGAACAAGGTCAATAGGCACCAAGGGACCTACGGCCGGCTCTGATAGTTTATCTCGGTACTTTGATACTGACCACAGCCCTCTTGATGTCGTAGAGGTCGGTGTAGTGCTCGAGAGCACGCTGCAGAAGCCCGGCCTTCTCGCACAACTGCGCGACATGCGCGCGGTCGTAGTGCGTGAACATGGCGTTGCCGAGGATGGCGTCCGCCACCTGAGGCGCCGACATCAGGTTCATTTCCAATAACCTGCCAAAAAATAAAACATATGAAATAAACAGGGGGAAATCGCGTTTGATAATAACTTGAGCTCTACCTTACTCTACCTTACCTTAATTAAAATTACCATTGAATAACAAAAAATGGTTGGATATGAAATCGATTACCATGATTTCATACATTTTCTTATATGCAAAATGTAACAGAATAAACGAAATACCTAAAAAGCGGTAATTTTACTCATCATTATGAACAACTTTTACTATGGCACCAACACTAAAATCGCGAAAAAAAAAATTGACTTCCCCATACATAGCTGATATTTTTCGCTATTTCAGGGTGTGCCATAATGAAAGTTGTTCTTAATTATGAGTACAATGACCGCTTTTCAGGTATTGCGTTCCTTACGTTACATTCTGTATAGAATGCGTAACCTAATTCAATTCAAAATTCAAAAGTCATTTATTCAAATTAGGCTGAGTGCCAGCACTTTTTGAACGTCAAAGTTCTACATAAAGACAGTCCCCCAAAACGCCCGCCCGTCACCACTTCCTAGTGTTTTAGCTGGGAAGAAGAAGTGGCGCAACAAACTCTCCAGCAACACATCTGTCTGTTGAGTTATAAGAACTATCACTTATACAAAGGTATGTAAGTAGTCAGTATTCTTACAAAGAAAACAATACAACAAAGGTAACACGTAAAAACATAAAACTTAATAATTCGCTACTTGTAAGCTAGCACACTCCATTATGCCAGCATAAACAGACAAACTCAAGCATAAAAACAATATCAAATCAAACTAAATAAGCCTCCAGACATGAAGGGTGTGCCCGCTTACACGTGCAGAGGGTAGAATTTAATAAAAAGATCTGTGACTCGACGCCACAAGTGATAAACCAGGGCCATCAAAATTAAACATTAAGCATATAATCGTTATAACAATAGTAAAATCCATGGCTAACAAGACGACCTTTCACCACAAGCAGCACCCGTTCACGAGCATAACGCAAAGATCAGCCATTACCCCCCTCGCCATATTTGAGGGAAAGAGGTAACCCGACCCCCGACGCTACCGCAAGCAGTAAAATCTAAGGGAGCATGACGAACTTGCTGCCGGTTGCTCAGGATAGAATAAAATCATACAACTGTCGAAGTCACTAGTTAATCACATGTTGCAATACACTCATTATAAAACATTGTTATGAGAGTATTAAGTCAATACAAAAAAAAAAAAATAAACAAATAATTGACCTCTACGGACATATAAATTAACAAATATATGAACTCATATGTCATAAGCTAACTATGAAAGAACATTAAAAACGAAGTATGTCTTGCGTTCAACACTGCGACCAACTATTATCATCGTCTAAATAATCATTGATTGAATAGTATGCCTTCGAACAAAGGTTAGATTTAACTTTAGCTTTAAACGAGTTAAAAGGCAGCTCAAGATAAGAAAGAGGTAGCTTATTGTAAAAACGGATACCGAGCCCCACAAATGAGCCATCAATCCATTGAGCAATCACTGACCTGGTCTGCAGAGGACCTTCCTCGGGGCGGTTGTTCTTCAAGGCGTCCAACAAGAAGGCGGTGCACTGCTGCACCATGTTCTGCTCCATGAACACGTCGACGATCTGGTTGATGTCGGCCAGCGGCGGCTCCTCGGCCACCAGCATGCCCGCGAAGCCGGCGCCCTGCTCGGGGTTGGTGCGCATCACGGAGCGCAGCAGGTAGATGTAGTCGGGCGTGTAGCCCACCTGAGGGACCACATGTTGTTGTAGCGACACTGTGCGGTCTAGTGTTCCTAATTTTTTTTTTTTTAGTGTGTGGCGTCTTGCAGTTCAACCTGAGGTTGTCGACTGCTTAACCGGGCTTGCCTGTGGTGGTCTTAATATAAATATTAAAGCGTCCAGCCAGGGGCTTACAAAAACTGACAAACTAAGCGACTACACGCTAAGGACACCCCTTGTGGGGTACGGGCCTCGGCTTAGGGCGTCGCTGGGAGGAGGACAGCTAGGGACGGGCTGGATCGAACTATTAGTGTTGCCAACTCGGAACTTTTCCTGATAAATATTTGATACTGACGCTTCTGTGCTGCCACCTATAATGCCTATAAGCTCTAGGGCAGTGCCATTGGAAATAAAGATAAGCCATATGACAGTACCACACATAGTAGCTGCACCTGTGTAACAGGAGGTGGTGATGCCTCATTCTGCCAAGAGTTTCCTTGGAGTTTCTTGCATGTTCTTCTCCATAGAGATCTACGCTTTGGAACGTGCAATTAGCTTCATGTTTTTGACGGACTGACTTTGACAATTCAAAAGTACCTGTTTATTTGAAATAAATGCTTTAACTTTGAATTTGATTAGGTGTAACCATATCGAAGTAAAAACGACAATATAAATGACAACGGGAAAAAAGTGCCATTAGTATAGGCCATGTTTCTACCTGCATCCGGCGCGCATTCAAGTTGCATTACATTGCGGTCCAATGAGGTTTAATGTGACCAATCGTTCGAGCGTGCCTCGCAATGTAAATAAATTTGCATGCTAGTAAAATCTAGATTGAAAAGCGGTCTTAAACTAAGTTTTGTCCAAAAGCCACAGCGGCATCTGATTGCTCTAAAGCTACCTTCAGCAAAACCTTTAATTTCAGCCACATCTGATTGCTCTAAAGCTGTCTTCAGCAAAACCATGGTCTATAACCAGAATATTACATACCTTCTTAGCATAGAGCACAATCTTCTGGAACTGGCCGGTCTCGGCGAAGCACTGGATGACCTTGCTGGCCACGTTAGCGCGCAGGTATACCGACAGGGCGAGGGTAGGGTCCACCTGCTTCACTAAGTCTCCGAGCTCTTCAGAACACTCAAGTTTCTCTTCTTTCAGCCATTTTTCGAGAAGTTGCTTGCGACCTGTTGAACGGAATTGACTAACATTGTAATTTTTTTTTTGTGTGGCTTCTCGCAGTTCGACCTATTAGGGTGTCGACTGCTTAACCTATGCTGTGGTGGCCTTAATAGGCTTAATATAATATTAAAGCCTCCAGCCAGGGCTTATAAAAAACTCATTGTCATCTCACTTAATCCCCTGTACTTCAAACTACTTTACGTGAAGTAAGAAAAAATACGTGTCCAATATTTTTTAGAGGTCTATCTGACGGACTTATTAGATTTTTTAGCAAAATAACCTTACTGTGGGGGTTAAGCTTGCCGTTATACTTAAGTTGTCAAATTATAGTTGGTATGTTTTTGTGTGGAATAAAAATCGTATCTGAAACGGTTTTTTGAGGAAATAACCACACAGATTTAAGTGAACCTGTCAGGTCAGTGGAAGCATCTATAGCGTCACATAAGAACTAAACAATTGACGCTATAGCAGCATCCATACTAAAGACCTGACGTCACACAAATCCTACATCGCGTTATCAAAGTTCTCCGAGCGATTTGAGCACATACAGCCGCCGGACAACAACCATCGATCAGTACAATCGGCGGGCTGGGGAGCTAGACTCGTGACCGCCCGCAACGTCCCGGTGCGTCGCGACTACCAACTGGCAACCATCGAGCAGTTGCCCTCGAAACACAACAACCGTCTGGTCAGATGATCCTCCCTTTTCAATGGAGGTTTGCGGGACTTTACAGCCTGTTTCACATATACATAAGTCAGTCGGAATACATGTTGTTCGGTGTAATGCCACCAACCACTTTAATTGTTATGATTATGACGCACGCGCCTTTTTGCGATGAACTTGCCCAACATCAATTACTGCATTACAGGGACACATCGCGACCGGGTGCATTCGTAACATTACCAACATTCCTAACATTTATTAATTTTTAACATTATTTTATTAACAAGACATAGATTTAGTTTACGTAGTTTACTTTATGAACAGTTAATAGGTATTTAGTTTATCTCGCAACATTGACTTTTATTTAATAAACATTTCAAACACTCGTAACTCTAGCACCGCACACATGTCATACCTTGCAGGAGCACCGGGCGGCACAGCTCCAGCGACTCGAACTTGTTGAGCTGCGCCTGGTCGAGGAGGATGCCGAAGTACTGCAGCAGCGGGGACGTCTGCCCCGGCTGGGTGGGCACCTGCTGGAAGCGCTGGATAGTCTGCGGCGTGCGCAGGATGCCGCGAGGGGCCATCGCTGCCACCTGGTGGGAGATGGATGAAGATAGTAGAGTATTTGAATGTGAATAGGACAACAGATAAATAAAATTTACATAAAAAACGAGTGCCAGTGCCTAAATCTCTCATTCTCATCTCATTGGAAATCATCCAAACACCTAAGAGATATTAGAACTATGTTTTCGGTTACTCTCATCCGATAAGACGGCAATCCACACATTTCTTTTTTTTGGTGAAAATTTACCATTCATAAATTTTAGGATTTCCTAATATCCTCCTTCCTCTTCCTCCATAAATTTTCCATAAGGCATACGCTGACAGCTACTAAAACAAAATTCAATTCTAAATATCCACGTTGTATGTTTATTCGGATGTTCTTTGACGCGGAACCGATGACCGATGTCGGAATGATGGCGGCGGTGACAGGTGGCGGTGACGTCATTCAATCGATAAGAATGCTTGGAGTAAAGACGGTTATTAATAAAATATTGATCTAAATGTAATAACCTGAACTTATACCTACTAAGGAAATTATTATATCTACCCACTTATTATAATTGATTGGCTTCAAGTTAATTACTTTATAATTTTATTTTACGTTTTGATTATCACTAGTAATTAATAACATACGTTTGCTGTGTCCTAACAGGATCTGCAAAACTTTTTATACCTTGTGGAACGCATATAAATGAACATGAATGTCGCACCTCTGGTGCAACAATGTGAACACTGTCGCTTTAGCGCTGTTGTGAAAAATGAACTAAATATGACAAAAGTGACCTGAAGCACTTCTGCACGTATTGATTTTATTTTTCTTAGCCTGTTGTGTCCCACTGCTGGGGAAAGGCCTCCCCCATATCCTTCCAGACATTCTTTTCTTGCACCACCTCGAACCAGCCTTTGCGGTATGCATCCAAAAATTCCAAATCATCTCGCCACCGCTTTCGGGGCCGGTCTCGGCGACGCCGTCCATCCTCTGGCACCCCTTGCGTGGAGACTTTTGCCCAGCGGTCACTATGCATGCGGTTGGTGCGACCCGCCCAGTCCCATTTCAGCCTGGCAGCTTTTGTGCCCACGCACGTCAATGATACCTTTTTTGGAGCGTAGCGTGGTGTTGCGTACTCTATCAATTCTTTTTAAACCTAAAATACTGCGCTCCATTGCCCTTTGACATACCCCAAGGGGAAACTTTTGCGACTCGGTGAGTGACCAGGTCTGAGCACCGTAGATTAGGACGGGCAGAATACAGATGATGAAATAATATCAATGATGAGGTTCTAATAGTTTCCATGTCAGAGCATTAGTGTCGTTACGGTTCTGCAGGATATGTCATAATGACAATCTTTAAATGTATCTCCTGAAGAGTGCGTTTTTGAAATGGTGACAGTGTTTCACCGGGTGTACGATATGATATTCAAGCTTTAAGATAGCGAACTGGGAAACAGTAATGCAAACCAAAGGCAACTAAGAAATTAATTGCTAACGTATAAGATGTTTTTGCCCTTTGGAAAAACAAAGCCGTTTTTATACGACTTAATTTATGGGAGTGAATACTGCGACTCCCCGACTGCCAGGTGGCGTCGACGTCACAGTATCGATCGAACGCCCACAACCGTGGCGGCACTATTTATTATATAAGTCATTCTATCTACAGCTTTGATGTATTCTAAAAATATCACCGATATTGTTAAACGTTTTTTTAAGTTTAGTTAAACTTTTACAATTGCATTTATATTAATTTTATCTACAATGAAGATTATTATAGTTTTCGTTTTTTGGATTTTATTTATCAAGCCGATAAAAAAAACTGCTGGGCAAAGGTTTCGCCCAAATCCTTCTAGATAGTCTTCTCCCGCGGCGTCTCAAACCAGCCCTTATTGTACGCGTTAAAATCATCTCGCCAATTTTTTCTGGACCGGCCTCGACTACTAACGCCTCGGTTTCTATAATTTTCTATTAATGTGCATTGTTAAACTCTCCTAATTAACATGAATTACACTATTATTTGTCGCTCGACTTATCATACAATAATATTTTTGGATTTAACTTTTTGGCCGCCAGAGCATAAACGCATCGGCGTGCCCCCAACGCCAAGCCATAAATTCGCCGTACTTTTTGTCACATATTTGTGACGTTTGGCGTACAGGGCACGCGCTTGCTTGTCATGTATACGTGACAATGGTGTTTAAAAGGTTAATTAATGCATAGATACTTTATAATAGCTCGTCAATTGCACGGCTTAGTTCCTACTGCTATCGAAGAGAACTCTTCAAAACAATTTTGCCTAGTTTGTGAGTAAGTTGTATCGTAATCAGTACATACCTTAGCCGCCTCCCCATACTGCCCATTAGTGAAGAGCATGTTGAACTTCCTGACGAACAGTTCCTCGGCTCCCGCGAGGTTGTTCCTCACGGCCAGCCGCAGCGCCAGCTCGGGGTTCTGGAGTACAGTGTTGATGTACGGCACTATCGAGTCTTCCTCGACGGTCACTGACAGCACCTGGCCCTTGCGGTTCACTCCTGCAAAGATGATAATGTTTTAGGTTTTTGCTCAGAAGGTTTTGAGGGTATTTTGTGTAATGAGCAGTGATCAGATAATCGGGCGCTTATAGACCTAAACTTCTTCCCGTGAAAGAATAATATGGACATTCCTTTCTGAATAAATAAGTAATCCCGGGTTCCCGGGATTGATTTTTTTTGTAAAAACAACTATAACAAACTTAATGAAATTATAGCAGTGGTTATTTTGATTTAGTATCTTTATTTTATTCAAAACAAACGTAATACCTATAAAAAAAATTACAATGAGAGTTCACAACGAGTTCTAATTATATTTTGTATGCGGGCATTTTTAGTAATCTCAGGAATTTCGAACGATTCCGGGATCCGGGATTCTGAAAAGCATGTCCGTATTATACTTTCGTGGGAATAAAAGTGAAGTTTAGGTATATTAGCGCCCGATTATCCGATCACTGGTTATGTATGAGTCATGTTATGACTTAAAGGAAGGTCAGCTAACGAAATAATATTTACTAGTATTATTGAATTATTGAAGAGCAATCATAGATGATGGGTGGTACAGGGTTGAGGTGAATGTCCTATTCCATAGTTCAGGGGAGGCAAAGTATGATGACGATACTTGTAACTAAGCCATTTTCAAAATCCATTTGTCCTACAAGCTTCTAAGGACAACATTGTTTAATGTCCTGTTACATTTTTGTTGTTCTTTATGGTGTCGGACGCAAACGAATAGCACCATCCCATCACTTCCCGTGGGTGTTGTAAGAGGCGACTAAGGGACTCACCAGAGAATGTGCAGTATCATTCTCCGTGCATTGCAACAGCTACACTGCGATCGCCAATCTGCCTGCCAAGCGTGGCGATTATGGCAACCTCCCCCCCTTGAGGAAGGCTTATATCCAGCAGTGGACGTCTTTCGGCTGGTATGATGATGATGATGAACGCAAGATGTTTGGGAAGAGAACGAAAGGGGGGCGCCCCTTTTGAGGAGGCTTATGTCTAGCAATGGACGTCATTCGGCTGATGGTAATGATGATGAACATTTTTGGAGCTCAAGGAGCTCGTTGCTAAATGGTAACAGCCGCACGGGTCCAACTTCAAGATTAAGCAACGCTTGCCGAGGTCGGACGTAGACAGGTGACCATCCAATAAATACTGAGTTTACTCCGTGCTTCGGAAAGACGTTGAGTCATTGGTACCGGCTGTCATCTCTACTCCTATATCCTAACCTACTAATATTATAAACGCGAAAGTTTGAATGTTTGTTACTCAATCACGTTTGAACGGCTGAACGGATCTTGATGAAATTTGGCACTGAGGTAGCTTATAGTTTGGAATACCACATTCGACTTTATTTATCCCGGGAGTAATTTTCGTACTATTCATATTTACACTGGGTGTTAGCGACGCCAACGTAGTTGGGAAACAGCTAGGCAGAATGAACATCATCGGTTAAAAACTCGGTACATTATACTAACACAATCTTAATGGCATACAATTACAACACTTGAAGCTATTCAGTCCCGTAGCACCTGTGGCATTCACGCTACATAAGGCTAGTTGCATATAATATGCAGTCTAATATCATATTTGACGCGGGAGTATCAACGTTACTAATGACCACGCCTAATAGTGTTATCACAACATACTACCTACATATTATAAAACAAAGCCTCCCGTCTCTGTATGCTTTGTACGCGATAAAGTCAACAACTGCCGAACGCATTTTCATACAGTTTTCAGAAATAGACAGAGTGATTGCTAAGTGAAATAAGCTTCTGCGAGCTTCGCCCCCATGAAAGACGATAATAATCCCAAGGGAACATACTCCCGGGATGATAAGTATCTCAAGTTCTATTTTTTTTTTATTTGACATGAGTTTGCTCTTGACTTTAGTCTAGTATATTCCAGAAAATGGTCTACCCGTGTGCCAATTTATCATCCGAATCCGTTCAGCAGATAATACGTGAAGAAGTAACAAACAGACGGACTGTGTTAGTTTCGCATTATAATATTACGTGCTGTCGCCCGCGTGAAGGCGAAAATTATACTATGGGAACAAATTCGTGGGATACAAAATACCCTTTATCCTATTCCGTTCAGACGGTTAATACGTGAAGAGGTAACAAACTCACTTTCGCAATATTTTTTTACTATCGTTTGGCACGCGTTTGACCACTATCTCACCTGATGGTAAGCGATGATGTGGTCGAAGATGGAGCACGCTTGTCTAGAAGTAACCTATTCACTCTTGACTTAAAGACTCCCAGGTTGTAGCTATCAGGAAACACAGACTACTATTTATAATATTAGTTAGGAGGTATACATGGGGGCTGCCCAGCTGGCCTGTTGGTCGAGTGGTTAGTAACCGTGACTGCTAAACCGGAGGTCGTGGGTTCGATTCCCACCCAGGACATAACTTTGTGTGATGAGCATGATCATTTGTTCTGTGTCTGGGTGTAATTTGTCTATAATATGTATGTATTTAGAAATATCTAAGTATGTTTATCAGTTGTCTGGTTGCCATAGCACAGGCTCTGCCTAGTTTGGGATCGGATGACCGTGTGTGAGTTGTCCCAAGATATTATTATTATACATCGATTCACTGTACCGGTTTCTTTTTCTGAGCATCCTATAACTAACGTCAATAACTAATCACGAGACATTTCCATCGATAATGAGTTAATGACTTATCGGAAAGCATACTATACAATAATGATGAATCATTGAATACACATTTTATATAAATAAACAGTATTACAATTAATACATCATTGCGATGTATTTTCTCGTTTTGTTTTGATAGGTCCCTAGACGCCAGACGTCGGAACTTGTTTTGATAACCTAGTGGCTTTTGACCTTAATTTAAATGCTTCCTTTTGTGTCTGGGTTCATATTAATATATTATAATGGAGCATGTCTTGAACTTATACTTGACAATAGCGTAATATTTTGCAAAATTAAAATTATATGATTGATTTAGGTTTTTTTTTGTGAGTGGCGTCTCGCAGTTCAACCTGAGGTTGTCGACTGCTTAACCGGGCTTGCCTGTGGAGGCCTTAATATACATATTAAAGCCTCCAGCCAGGGGCTTATAAAAACTTAAAAACTAAGTGACTACACGCTAAGGGCACCCCCTGTGGGATACGCGTCTCGGCTTAGGGCGTCACTGGGGAGAGGACAGCTAGGGACGGGCTGGATCGAATTAGAAAGCAAAAGCGCGAGCGTAGAATTTTCTTAAGCTTATTTTTGCAAAAACCAGCTACTAATCAAAATGATAAATAAATCCAAACTAAACATTTCAATGAACTGTAATGAAGTGTTTAATTAATTTTCCCCCAACTAATTACTTTTAAATGACGAGAGACCTCTAATGAACATATAACACGCTATTCGGTTACGATTAGAATTAAACTAGTGATAGCAACAGCACAGAATATATAATAGGCAACAGTCCCCAGTAACATGAGTAACTAGTTATCTGTAACTGATGACGTAATCGCGTCATCCCGGTTTCCCCTTAAGGGCATCAAAGGTCACATAATCGTTCCAAAAATTAGCCATAAGTTTTATTTCATGGGACTTCCCAAACTTACATCATCACTACATATTATAAAACAAAGTCCTCCGCTGCGTCTGTCTGTCTGTCTGTCTGTTCGCGACAAACTCAAAAACTACTAAACCGATTTTCATGCGGTTTTGTGTATAAATCGTCCCGAAATTCCTATGGGACCGGGAAAAAATGGGACATGCGCGTACGAAGTCGCGGGCAAAAGCTAGTAGAATATACTTTTTTGTACACCAACAATAGAAACGCAATTCTTTTACATTAAGTTAATTCTATGAGTACAGTGGCGGTCACTAACGACTCAAACAACTTGGATGGACTGTACACTGTTGAAGGTAATTTTATTGAGTCTCTGATCCAATAGCATGGACTGCTGAGGGCAATCCTTCGTAAGAGCGGGTGTGTGTTGCGGAGGAGGTTTTCAATAAGCTGGTGGACACTTTTTAGGGTTCCGTAGTCAACAAGGAACCCTTATAGTTTCGCCATGTCCGTCTGTCTGTCCCTCCGCAGTTTAGATCAGAGACGCTTAGCGCTAGAAAGTTGAAATTTGGTATGGGTATACAGATTAATCACGCCGACAAAGTGGTAAAATAAAATCATGAAATACTATATAAAGACAAAATTCTATAGAAGTTTATGGAAGTCTGTATCGTGTGGACGGTCCATAAGGAACTTTTTACCTTAACATTAAACACATTAAACCCCCGATCACTAGACCAACGAGATCCTTAACTAAAGTAATCTATTTATTCTACTATTCTACTATTATAATAAAGCTGAAGAGTTTGTTTGTTTGAACGCGGTAACCTCTGGAACTACAAGTCGCACTTGGAAAATTATTTTTGTATATGATAGCCACATTCATGAGGAAGGCTATACGGGAACGGAAAAAAACGGGATATGCGCGTACGAAGTCGCGGGCAAAAGCTAGTACCAGTATAAAATTAAAGTACTACCCATACTTATAAAAAAATGAGAAATTAAGTCAGTCTTTCTGTTTAGTTACATTTTGCCGCCTAATCTATATTGCTAAAGTAATTTTGATATTTTTTGGTATATATTTATAATTTGGGCCTTGGAGAAGGATATAACATGATACTTTTGTCCCAGGAAAACGTTCCCTTGGAATATATATTTACGCGGGCGATGCCTCTGTTAAAAGCTTGTTCAAAAAAACATGCGGGGCAGTCTTTGGGGACTGCTGATAGAAGTGAAAACTAAGCGAAACCTAAAGCATTTGGTGACGATGACGCGAGTTCCATGATTTTTGTTCACCCAAAAAGTGCTCAAGGCGCCTAAAGAAGTTTTCACTTCAAAAAATAAAAAAGAACTCACCAATAATCCCTCCAGTAGTTTCATGGGGCGCCGTTACGAAGATCGTGTCCGACGAGATCCGGTTCATATAGATGCAGGTACCGGTCTCAATATCGTACATATGAATGTAGCCGTATTTGGTGATCAAGTAGATGACGTCATACTTCGGGGACACCTGCATGGCGACAGGGAAGTCGTTCTGCGCCTCCGCGGGGAAGAATACGTCGACAGCTTTCTTGAGGAAGGGCTGGTTGCCTGCTGGGGTCTGGCCGACCTCTGCGTAAGAAAAGGGTGTTATGTTAGATCAATAAACTGAAAAAGGGCAACAATAAAAAATATTCATGATGTTACAAAAAAATAACTGAGTAAATTAATGATATAAAAAAAAATAAAGAGTCGCTTTTGAAGTTATCCTTGTCACGTTTACCGTCGCGTCATTTGTACTGGATGGTGCGAAGTCACTATGGCGTTACTTGCCTGTGACGTCAGATGCATATAGTGCTGCCTACGCTCATCAACTCATCATAAATATAAAATGCTCACAATATTTTTTTTTTTTAATCTTTTCTGTAGGCTTTTGGAACATAAAAAAAATCTAGTCAATTACTGTAATGAAATGAATAATCAAGTTTATTCTGCAGTCTCGTTAAATGTAATTGAATAACGTGTGTGAGATAGCAGTTTGTAGGTCAAGATCGTTCTTCAGTAAGTATTTATTTATTCATAAGTTTTTGTAAGTTATAATATTATGTTGAGAATTACGTCATGACTAGTCATAGTTTACTGATTTAAATTTCATAACCAGGGAACATCTACATAAAGAATTATTAAAATGACTCAATTCTTCTTGCTTGGATTCGTTCAACCTTCTTCCTACAGGGTTTTAATGTCTTTGAAGCATGTCATGAACCACGCCGCAGTCTCAAGTCGGCCTTTTATATGTATAGATGTATCCTGCATGGCGATGTCTTACAAAAATAGCCTCAACGATAGTTACTGTGTAGCTTTGAATAGAATAGAGTTTCTCTTTAATGTTGTATCCAAAGACTCGAAATGGCGAGTAAAACAAACGGCGATGTAATTAAGCACTGTCATACATAATACAAAATAAATTAAAAAAAAAAACAACAAATAACAGTCGATCACCCATGAGAAATTGCCCAACAGTGACCCATATATACACAGTCCAGACTACTCGCAATCATGCTATAGAGGTATGCGGTACAGAGAGTAAAGTCCCGCACACCTCCATTGGAAAGGGAGGATCCTCCGATCAGACGGTTATTGTGTCTGGTGGGCAACTGCCCAATAGTTGATATTCGGGCGGTTGTATATGTTCAAATCGCACGGAGAACTTTGCTTGCGCGATGCAGGATTTCGTTGGTAGTTCGTCGCTGACAGGATAGATGGCGTTGCGGTTCTCTTTGTTGCCGTACAAATTTCGCTTCTTAGTTTTTCATGTGGCGGCAATGATGCCACTACAATGCTTTGGATACTGTTGGTGCTGTCCTATACCCTGCGCACCAGGAAAGCACACCTTTACGCAAAGTTGTGTAGGGGCAATTTGTATACGCATCTACGAACATCCTAGACGCACTACAGAAGCGGAGCCGCCCCACACATATCCTAATTGCGTTGTTATACCGCATAGAGCGCTGTACGATCCCTGGCTGCACGTGTAGAAAGAAGTTAAAACTTTTCCAACTCACCAATAATATGAAGTTTCCCTCCCTGGGCAGTTCTGACGGCGAAACAGAAGAGAGTCGAGGGCTCTGCGTTACCCTCGGCCTTGAAGGTAGCGAATGAGGCCGCATGGCCTTCGATGGGCTGCGAGCACTTGCGCTCTACGGAATAGAGCTGCATAGCACCAACCACGCGGTTCTGCTGCGCTGAAATACCTGAAAAGTAGAAGACCCGGTTAGAATAATGATCAAGTGAAGAGTAAATTTGAAGAAATAAGGTTGTCTTCCTGTATAATCCTCCCGACGGAATTTTGATTGCATTCAACGGAGATTATATTGTGTACAAGTGTGTGCGCGAACACGTGCACTATCTGTTTATTTTGTCGTCCGATTGCAGGGCAATACGACACGACTGGGGCGAGATCAGGCTCATTACCAACAACTTTACGTACCTACTTTCGAAAGCACGGAGATGTCACATTTCTCACTTCCAAACTTCGGACTGATACTGAGAAGTACCTAAAGGAAAAATCGCTTTGCCCGACTTGGAAATCCAACCCAGAACCCCACGATCATGAGTGTCGCTTTTGCGATCACGAGATCCACGGAGTATGTTATCTACATCCATTTATATGAGCGACAAAGGCATTATGATGCGCAAGATTTACTAAACCAAATTAGTTGGTTTATTTGTGTTTTGCGATGGTAATTTTCGGTGTGAAGGGATTTCCTAACATATTGGCTTTGGGGATTCAGCTAGGAGATGTGATAAGACATTCCTGTCTCCTTGACTACCTCGTTTATATTTTCAATCTGTGCAAAACTAAACTTATTTCAACTTTTGACGAAACGATTGGCGCAGTGTTTGAGCGATTGGCTGCTTGCTGTATGGCCTACAGATGTAGACCATATTTTTTTTGTTCCGGGTGCAACTATCTAGTTGTTCCGGGTCTGGCTGATTGTGTATGTGAGTTTGTATGTTTGTAAACGCACCCACGATACAGGAGAAATTCCTAGTGTGGGGCAACGTTTTTTTTAAAGAAAGAAAGAAAGGACTTACCAACAAGCAGCAACCACTGTTGCTTCGGATCAGTCCTGTAGTTGATGATCTGACAGTCAGCGAGCGACGAATGTCTGTCAAACATTTTGACAGGTGTCGAGTCACCCTCCATAGACCAGTGGTAGACCGACATCTTGGTCACCAGTGCGAGGGTATTTAAAGATATCCACTTCCAGAATACAATGTCTTCAGTCATAGTGTGTGCCTTCATTTTTGATTTCATCTCGATGTTGAAGATTTGCAGGGTCTTTTGAGCTGCTGGCAATGTTAAAAAGTTTTCTATAGTTTTTATCTTTCGGTGATATTTTAAGTGCGATAATTATTTGTAATGATGAGTTAATGTAATGAGTATGGTTTGATGCTAAACATGTTCAGAACAGATCCCTAAGGAAGGGACCGGGACCCATTAACCTAAACGAAAGCTAAAAAAATTAATGAACGAAAAAATACATAATGGGTTGTGAATTGTATGGGGTTGCGCACGAATCCGGCTCGCACTTTGCGGTTTTTTTTTAATATATTTTAGAGTACCAAATTACTTTTTGACCTAAAAGATGACCCCCAACACAGTGACACGAATTTTATCCGATTACAAGTCTCAACACTAAGAAGCCAAAAATATGCGTTGTATTTATTATATAGGACGCAACTGCTATACTTTACACAGGCCAATAATAATTTCTATAACAAAGTCAAAGCATTTATTTCAAATAAACCATTAACAGGTACTTTCGAATTGTCAAAGTCAGTCCGTCAAAAACATGAAGCTATTTGCCCGTTCCATAGCGTAGATCTCTATGGACAAGAATGTGCAAGTAACTCCACGGACACTCTTTTAAACCATTTCATGTTTACAAAAATCCTGGTTACATTAACCTTGTTGCTTCTATAATTATGTAAGAACAATGTAAAGAATGAAAAAGCAATTTCCAGTACCAAATATTAATAAAAATAAGCCAGTGGCAACTAAGGGATGACCAGTCTCCACTGACGGCGCCCGTTCACGAACATGACGCGTGCATCAGCACCATTCAGCTCAAACATTTTGAAGGGAACTGAATAATCCGATACAAGCGCCACCATCAGCGGGATATTTTTAACCCCTATGTTCCTTGAAAAAAATTGATTGATGGTGTTTTCCGTGCGGTATTAGATGATGGGAAGGGACACATTTTGAACGTCCCCAATACGTAGTGTAGAATTTACAGCCTTGTCCAACCTTTTGTAACGGCCTGTCGCAATAACGTATCTACCTTTGAACAACTGTCAAATTACCTACCAACAGATGCTGAAACGCTATGTTTGAAAAGCAAAAATGACGTTTCAGCTACTGGTGGTAGCTAATGACAGTTGGTCAAAGGTAGATCCGTTATTGAAACCCGCCGTAATACAATAAAAGGGTCCACCCCTCAAGAGATCGAAAGATAATAACGGAACAATTGGATTTTAAATAATTAATCAGTATTCAGTAGTAATAGTGTTGTACTTTATATCTTGGTGGAAAAATCAACATAATGTGGATGCGGCGCCGTCGCTAGGAAAGACACTATGCCCTCTGAGGACCTAGTGCCGAGTTTTCTCGTCAACGTGAACGTTAATTTCATATCGTGTTGAATAATTGTGTTTCTCTATATCATCACCAGTGATCGGATAATCGGGCGTTAATATACCTAAACTTGACTTTTAATCCCACGAAAGTATAATACGGACATGCTTTTCAGCATCCCGGATCCCAGAATCGGTCGAAATTCCTGAGATTGCTAAAAATCCCGCATACAAAATATAGTTCGAACTCGTTGTGAACTCTCATTGTATTATTTTTAATTTTAAAAGCCGATTCTAATGGAACTTTTAATTTACAATGAAAGTTTTAATGATTTTCCATTTGTTTTGAATAAAATAAAAGATACTAAATCAAAATAACCACTGCTATAATTTCATTAAGTTTGTTATAGTTGTTATTAAAACATTTTTCAATCCCGGGAACCCGGGATTACTTATTTATTCAGAAAGGAATGTCCATATTATTCTTTCACGAGAAGAAGTTTTGGTATATAAGTGCTCGATTTTCCGATCACTGATCATTACCATCACCAGACGGCGCCTATCCTGTTTTAATACAAATTACCGCTTTCGTTAATGAGTGTTACTGTTATTTAGTTCAATAGTGTTAATACTATTCCTGTAAATTTCTCCAATTGAGTAACAGCATAGAATAATTTCTCTAGTTTACCCGTATCTCAATTCTGCGCCAACAACAGCTATATCTGTCGATATGTCTAATCACGATCGTATGTAGAGAATCCGTTTACGTTAACGCGATCGAGAACGTTTAAAAACGCACGCACCCTGCCACAGACCCTTTTTAACATTACCCACATCCACCTAAGGTTGGCATTAGCCTCTAAGTAGCGCTTCGGTCGCGTCGGGAGCATTAGCTGGAGCACTGACCTACTTTAATTAGTACCCATTAGATAGTTTTATGTTGCTTTGGTCAATACTGTCTAGTACATAAGAAGGCGATAAGTACCTAGGTACTAAGTTTAACGGTACTGCAGGTGAATTGCAGATTTTCAGTTTCGTTCTGTTAGAGTGAAAAGGTTTTTGTATTTAATTAAGAAAACTGGTAACGGAGCAACACCTTCAATGTATAGGACATTTGTGAAAATAAACAAAATAGCGATGACCAATCAAAAGAGAAAGAGCACGGTTTAGTCTTGTGTGTTCAACACTCCAACCAGAACGATTGCCACGTCCTATCATAGCAGATGGCGTTCTGTAGGTTCGCCAACACCCATGAGAAAAAATAGTGAGTTTATGTATCTAATTCTTTTAAACGAGCAATTCTTGTGTATTCAAGAATTGCTCGTTTAAAAGAATTAGATATGTAAATATATAAGCTGAATCTCGGAAACAGCTCCAACGATTTTCATCAAATTTAGTTTGCAGGGGGTTTCGGGGGCGATAAATCGATTTAGTTAGGTTTAATTTTTAGAAAACGTTTACCAAAAACAAAAACGAGCAAAGCTCGGTCATCCAGGTACTGAGGTATTATCACGTCCACAAGGCACATAGAAATATAAAAAACTTGTTTATTATATCTATGACATGGCATGATAGTTACATTAACCTTTTGAACGCCAGAGCATAAACGCATCGGGCGTGCCCCCGACGCCGACGCCAAGCCACAAATTCGCCGTACTTTTTGTCACATACTTGTGACGTTTGGCGTACAGAGCACGCGCTTGCTTGTCATGTATACGTGACAATGGTGTTTAAAAGGTTAAACCCCCACAGGCTTAGAATGTATTTCATCTTAACACTTTCAGTGCCCAGAACTCAGCATATGGGTCGAACAATAATTTGTTTCTTGTGCCCACGAGTCGCCGCTACATATAACGACGACTCGTGGGCACGAACAAATTATTGTTCGACCCATAAGCTGAGTTCTGGGCACTGAAAGTGCTAAGTCAAACCAGCACACATCACAATTTTTCTTCGTATAGTTCAATTTCCTAAGTGTTTCACACCCATACGTCAATGTACCGTCGACGCGTCAAGTTCGAGAGTGCTGGCGTTGTGTGGGCGTCGTGCGATACGCGAACACCTTAGGAAGAGGGCTCTTAGCACCCTTCAGGCGTTCGTAACGATTTTACCAACATCTGACGGATATTTTCGTACCTATGTACTCGCTTGAAGGAATTTGAGACAGTGAAATTTCATTTGACCTAACTTTGTGTCTATTTGGATATACTTATTCTATTTTTAGGGTCCCGAACAATTATATAATTATGAAAATTTACTTCTTTCTTTACTTGTAGACTACAGGAAAACCTATAAGAAGTATGCATATAATTTTGAAGTCACAGGTTAAAAACATATGATTCGTTCGGAACCCTTTGCGCGCGAGTCCGACTCCCAACTGGCCGGATTTTTGCAACTTCTGTCTAAAACAAATTAAATTAGACTTCATTGTTATAGTCATAACGTGTTCAGTTCAGTGACAACATTGAAAATGGTTATCAAAGGCCCAGCGTTATCTGATAAAAAGTGATTTGTATCAAAGATGAGTAATAAAATACATGTGTATGTACAGACGCCAGCACATCAAGCTACCCAAAACTGTCAAATTGTCCCAATCAATCTTGAACCTAATGATTTGAGAAATAAAGTTGAATATCTATTAAAGAAATTTGTCAGATTGTTGTAGCTTGATGTACATGACGAATGACTAAAGAGCTTCACGGTTATTTTTTTAAAATAAAAATTTCTATCGGCTAGTTTTAACTAATTAATTCTAAGGAGACAAATCTATCGAATTAAAAATAATTTATAATGGACTATTTGACACTACTCTTCCATACTTCCCTCTCATATTCCAAGTAACACAATTATATCCAAAAAACCAAATTAATATGCAGTTTCCAGTAAAACCTCACACCTTAACTTTACGACGCTTAAGTTCTATGCTTACAAACTGGAGCTAGTCGGAAAAATATTCATCACATAATACGGTCGTTAAGTAAACTCGATTCGGTTACTCAAAAATCAGTAGAGACTAGAGACGTCCATGACTCATAGAGTCATGGACGTCTCTAGTCTCTACTGATTTACACAGCGCGATATTATCTCACCATCCTCTCTCCAGTGTGGCAGACGATCCAAAGAGAAGAGTAGTGGCGAAGGACCGCTTTATTTAAATGTATCAACGCATATTTATACAGACAGAAATTTCTATCAACCCCCGTGAGGAACAGACGTGAGTTTATGAGTGATCGTTCTCGTTCAGCCGCATTCAACTTCTAGCCGAAATCTCTTTTCGAAATCGAGATGGAGTTTAGTGCCCACTACCGCTGGGCAAGAGGACTCTATATATAACCTCTTTCTCAGCGTATCGTTTTCCTCACCCAAGGTTTAAAAAACGAACAATCGTTACCAAAATACTGGAACGAAAGGAAGTTATGAGAAGTCATACTATGACCCGACTACTCGACGACAAAGACAGTACAAATACAATACCCTTTCCCTAGTCTATAAAACGGAATGAACTTGTTATCACACTTATCACGTTATATGAATGGGTCTTCTGAACCTATTTATTTCGTGGCACGATGGTTGCAGTTTGACATTAAACGCTCCAGATAATATCGTGTTACGGGTCTGAGCCAGCAAATTGTGCACGCAAGTTCCGTATGGCGTTTACGTAACCCATAGACAATGAGTTGTTGTAACGCTTTGGGGCGGAAATAAAAAAAAATACGAACGAGATTAGTTCGAGTTTTATAAGTTGCCAGGAAGCTGTTAAGCGGGTTAGTATTATAACTTTTTACTATTTTTAAACGAATGAAAAAGCTCTCAATTCGACCGTTTTGTTTATATATATTTTAAGCCAATTCATAAGTGATTGTGAGTGGCATAAATTCGAAAAAGCTAACCCAGAAACACCGACTTCCGAAACTGAAGTGATTAAACACTTTGTAGACAGTGTTTTGTTATAAATGGTGGTTGATGCGGTTGACTGATGGTGGATGATAAAAAGGCAAATATAAACTAAGAGCAGACAAGAAGAGGCCTTTCCCAGTCAGAAGTAAAGGACCGAGGAGAGATAGTAGAAGCGTATGCAACGCAAACGAGAAGAGCATAAAAGTCACCTTTAGGTGCAGAATGAGTATTTTGTGGATTTGGAGAATTTCCGAGGATCGATGGTAAACGTATCGATCCTGGAAATTCTCCAAATCGGTTCAATTTATTTTATTTCGCTTGTTACACCAACGGCCATGTTATTACTTAATCCGAACGTATCGCAATAAAGACGATAACAGGTCGTTTAACTTATTCGATGTTTACATTTTTTGTCCAGTTTTTACGCCTAATAAAAATGCCAAATACCGCTCCTATTATTTGGTAAACATTTATGCTTTGATCATGTAAAAAAATCGGACATGTGACAAATTAAAATATGGGTCCCTATTTTTAATTATCATCATTATCATTGATCTACAGGTGTCCACTGCTAGACATATGCCTCTCCAATAGCATGCAATTCATTTGGATTCAGACAGACTCTCATCCTGCCGCTACCAGTCATTCTGAGTAATCATCCCTAATGAGTCATTCATCATAATTTAGCAGGTGATATAGGCGATGGCCGAATATTTTTTTAAGTGCTCTGGACCTGGAAGAATCTGTATCATATTCGAGACGATGATTTTTACTATAGGAACCTCTTCTCTCTAGAGTCTAGGCTTATTTCCAACAGTATACATCTTTAACCCTAATGTTATTCTACCAAAACCCACGATAATTTATGAGACCAATTTCCCTAAAACAATATTGGTATACTAACTTCTATATTGGTAACTATTCTGGTATAATGTCAAAGTTGAATTTCAACACTCCCATCGACCTATGTATATTCTAATCAATCCCTAGTAAGAAATTGGTATATAGTGCCCATAAATATGTAAATGTCATCTAGTTCACTACATAAGAGACTATAGCTGTCAAAAGGTCAACAACCTCCATTGATTGACTAGGTCGTATTCGTGGGAAAATATTGATTATGCGTGCTGTAGGTACGTATTGTTTCATCTAAGAAGGTATGATATGAGGATCGATTACTTTGTTTAATGGCAGGACTTTGATGTTATTCATCGATACTTTTTGTGACAAAGATACCTTTTAGAGAAAGAAAAAAAATTTAGAAAAAGAAAGTGTAAATTCGATTTTTTGAAAATAATAATCCTATACATAAAATAAACAAGAAGTACAAAACATTGTTAGCCGGTAGAGTTCTAGGGCAGCTCATAATAATGAAAGAAAGCAGCATAATGTATATCCATAGACAACAAATTAAGGTCGCGACTGGACTGGCAAGGCGACGATGACACAAACAAAATCCGAACGCCGCTCAACAATGAGGTCACAACCATAAGTCAAAGGGTCTAATGGTGCCTTGCCAATGCGAACACAGCCTTACGATCTAGCACAGATGCACTGTTCTGAATTTAAACGTCATACGATGATGTCATACAGGGTTTTTATCGACTGACCTATATTTTTATGAGGTTCCCGTATCTATTAGTACCTACGCCTTAGTCTAGTCCCAGTCTTTTCTTCTCCATTCCGACAAAATGTGTCCTAGAATCTCAATCTCAACGACAAAAATGTAGCCATTGTCGAAGAATGTGAGAAATACATATTTTTTGCGCATCCATTTGACATTCGTTGACAGTAAATACCAGAAACGAGAAACAACGAAAAAAGTCGTCTTTGGATGAACAATGAAGACTCAGTGACACGCAAAGCCATTTTGCACGATATTTTAAGAGCAACCGACGATTACGTATTGGAAACAAAACGTAATTTAGAAACTTTCACTTTTGAATGCTACCTCATTTGAAGTATAGGCCCGCTGTATATTATTCGATTGTTTGCCAAACGTTTGATACCAATCGAACTTTGAACGGAGGTCAAGGATGATGACGTAATAACAATTATCACTTCAAAGAATCCGTTATGTAAGAGCCCTTAAGATGGTTTAATTTGAGACAACGGAAGATTTATCTTCATCTAAAAGAACTCCGGATCCGAAGGGATTTTTAATTATATTAAAACGTTTATTTCACCTACTTTTTCATGAAGTGATGAAGATACTTAAGATTCGGCTGTGGCAATTTCCTGGAAAAACTAAATGTGCAACCAAATACTAAAAATAATCAAGTGAAAATGTCTACGTTTTTGTACAATTATAAGTTTTCTTAGAAATTCCGACAGCCCATTATAATTTTATTTAATAAGTACAGATGAAAAGGGACTCAACATGAATTTCTTACAAAGTACATTAACTTCAGCAGAAAGATTCAAAGCTCACGCCTCCAACTACCCGTAACGAGTAAACTGAGCCAGTGGAGCGATGATGCGTGATAGTTAGTCAACCTGCCTCCACCGAGACCTTTAAACTTTGCTTCTTATTGGTAGAAATGCTGCAGGTACTATTGTTACATCCATCACTACTTGTACCTACATGACATCGCCCATTCACCAAGTATTTGCATGTGTGTTTATGTGTGATTCCGTGAGTGTGAAATAGGTTTATATAGCACACCAAATAAAAAAGAAAAGTTCAAGTTTTTAGAAAGAAAGAGTGCTATGCCAAAAAGTCTTAACTTTATTCAAGGAAGCCTTTGTTACATTGTGAATATATGTACCTACATTTAGAGCTCTCGCGTCGAGCTGAAGCGTAACCACTTAGCTGCGGCAGTGGAGCGGTGATGCGCGATAGTAATGTGCCAACCTGACTCCACTGAGACCTTTAAACTTTGCGCCTTATTGGAGGAGATGCTGTTTGCACCCTGTTACATACGGCACTACTTGCACACCGCATATTGACCAAGTACTCGGTATACTGCTGGTATTTGGTTTTATAGAATGTTAGAATGCGTGTGTCTTAGCAAGATCGAAAAAGGATTCTGTCATTCCATTTATGAAAGCAGCAGTGCGATTCTGCAAACATGTAGATTTGAAAGCTTGGGTGAAGTGATCATGAAGTGAGCTGTCAATCCATGTAATTAAGATGGAATGACAGCTCACTTCGTGATCAGATCCCCCAAGCCTTCACTTAGACATGTTTACAGAATCGACCGGCTGGCTTCTTTGTAAAATTGTGAGTATTTTGCGATATTTAGTGCAAAAACCTCCCGTTAAAGTTTGAACCTTATAATAGCTGATGCTTGTTGTACCATTGTCTTGTACGTCAATGGTCGCACATCTCGTAATGACCTAAGTATTTACTTAGTGTTTTTTCACACTGATGATGGACGATGGTTTCGTTCCGAATTTCTACGTAACTTGTCGGAAATAGCGTCTAAACTTTTCCTAATTGAAGGGAGATTTTCTGTGTTTTTGGGAGATAGGTTTATGAGAGTTAAATTCGGGAGCACTATAGAAATAAGGTCGTAATGAAGTAATACGGGGTTTATTACTTATACATAAAAGCGAGGCCACATCCTCTATATCATAGTACAAGTGCATCGACTCCCAACATTATAAAATTATACGTATATGATGTTATTGTCACTTCCCTTAGCCACCGCGTTTAATGCCAAGAATATAAAAGCCGTATACATACAAACATGAGTCATTGCCAGAACGGAACCGACCACAATGGTCGACTCTATGCATGATGCAATCAATAAATTAAAACAGCGCAGTCATTTAAATTTAAAAAGCTGCGTGAAATGCTCTATTTTATGGATAACTAGCTGCCGTCCACGGCTCTGCCCGTGTGAATTTCGAAAATATCACAAGAGAACATACTCCAGGTATAAAAAAGTATCATATGTCCTATTCCAGGACATGGTCTACTCGAGTGCCAAGTTTCATCAAAATCGGTTCAGCGGTTTAGACGGTATGGCGTAACAGACAAGACAGAACAAACAGACAGAGAGAGTTACTTTCGCATTTATAATATTAGTATGGAAGTATGGATAGACTAGAGACGCGCCCCGGCTTCAAAATCTGCCGCGTAGTCTAGAAGATATTGTAAGAGGAGAAACAGACAAAGGCAAACAACAAATTTTTGTTTTATTTTATTTAGACTTTTTGAATATGGAACGAATGTTTTTTTTTGTTTTTGGAAGACAAAAATGGCAAAATGCCCAAGGTTATTTGCATCCTAAGTTCGCACTCTGGAATTGATGTACGTCGTTACATGAACATGATACAAAGTCGTTTAAAATTGCTGTACTTGACCAACAATATATTATAATATAAGGTTTATTCAAAATCATAAGGTAAATAATAAATACAATTTGGCTTAAATCTATGTCAAGTTCACAGATGTTATGTGCCTGAACTAGGAATCCTGTGTATCAAGCGAGAACAGGGTTTTTTTTAATAATAACAAATTATATAAAAGTAAAAATATATTGACCTACTTGATATGATATAGTTCCCTTTTTTGATGAAATGCCATTGAACAACAGACAATGATGGTGCTTGGCTTATTATGTAATTACAAAATCCAATTATTTTTCCAAGTGCTGCCCTTATTTCAAGGGAAGACACGAGACTGGCCGTCGAGCAATACAAATAATATAGAGTAGACAACGTAAAAAAAAAACATCAAATACAGGGTCTTAAGCAATGCTAAAAACCATCTGTGAAAACAAATTTATTTGAATGAATATTATTCAAGGGACATTGACGAAAACTGGTGGAAAAAACTGGGAAAACAATTTAACCCAGGAATTATGTACCTACTTGAACGCATTACCGAGATATTAGCGTCCATAAAAATATCAAACCTCTTTGACCATCGACAATTTAAAAAAAGAACTTGAGTTTTATCTTTATTGAATAAACACGACCAAAGCAGTGTTTATTATTGTGTCAACGGTACTGATAAAAACAATAGATTTTTGAGTACAGTCGAATTAGATTCCATTCAACTTCCGTTTAATTACGACTTCACGTCTGTTTGAATATATTCGTGTGATTTAACTTTACTTTTGCTGTAAGCCGATCGTCCGCACAAAATAATGACGTGAGCAGATGTTGATAATTTTACAACGAAAATGTTATCTTTAATTACTGGTTGAACACAATGTGTGAGAACTTGGCAGCGTGTTCCTTGTGGAATCGTTCCCAAAAAAACATACAATTTAAAAAAATACAGACGAACCTCCTCCTTTTGGAAGTCGGTTAATAAGGAAGACCGCGACGCACATTCATCCTTTGTTGTCACTTAACGAACAGCGTAGAAAGCGATAGTATTAATGATTATTAATAAACTGCATTGTGGACTATTAATAGTTTATTTGTCTAGACAGAGATCAATAAAATTACATTCATCCCATTCTCGCATCACACTTTATCGCATGCTACGGCTCGCATGATGTATTTTAATTCAGTCGGATATTAGCATTTCATGTCCATATTGAGCAGAACTTTCATTACAACTATCTCATCTTACGGCAGAAGTCCAGGGTTACACTTTCAGGGCTTCAACGACTGTGTTGTGGCGGTGAGTATAGTTAGTGAAGATTCTCGACATTTATTTTATGGAGAATACCGACATTTCACGTAGTCTTAGAATTGTGTGGGTGGGTCACACCCGCTCGTCATTAAGATCTAAGTATGTTTAAAATGTCAAGGGTTTAACGAGAGCCACGGACGAACGTACACTAAATTTAACCATTCGACTGTACCTAATTAATATAAATTTTACAAGCAGGATTACGATTTAGAATAAATAAATCTTCCTATAATTTAGCTTTCTAAAATGCCTTTATTAAACATGTCTCCGATACGTGCTGGTTTTCCGGCGCATGCCACGCCAAGAGTTGGGGTGAAAACGTCAGACCGACTGTCGCTCTACTTAAAATACTAGTATTCAGTTGAATCGGGTCAGACTGGAAACTGACCCTGAGTTCGAAAAAGGCTTGGCTGTGATATTGAGGAGCATGCATGTCTATGACGTAAGCTATCTTTAGCAGTCTAATCTTTGGTCAAATAAAATCTCCTTCCTTCGTCTGTTGATAAAAAACCATGCAACCGTGCCTGCAACTTGCATCCGAATGCAAGCACAGGGACATAGACCAATCAGAACTTTTATTTGGGGCTTTTCACTGCGTCCGATTTGTCCATTAAAAGAGGGGGCGTGCCGTTTTCAAAGTTCAGCCATTGAAAACAATTATACTCAGAACTAACACAGAATGTTAAACAGACCTTTTATCCTTTTGTCCCGAAATTAAAATCGCTCATTAATATTCATGAGTAATAAAGAGCCCAGTCCGGTAAAGGCCGCATGAATGACGTGTATTGGTAGGCGTCAGTATATACATTTCTGTTGTGATATCTGTCGTACCGAAGAGGGGGCGGATCTCTAGATGATACTGTTATGTGCAGTTCAAAGCACTATGGGAAGATTACATATGAAGGTTTACTTGAATTTTTGTTTAGTGTTTTTAAATGCGTAACGCTGAGTAATAAGTACGTATTTTGCCGTGTTTTAACTATAATAATTTTAATTCACAAGAAATCTGAAATCTCTAAAGCAATGACTCAATGGCTAGGTAATGTGGTGTCTTGTAGTCAAATGGTACTAAAATATGACATTTAAGAACATTTAAAAAATGTAGGGTTTACAAATCATTAACAGCCCTAATTTGGCTAAGATCTAGCAAAATTTGCTGTACTTGATCTAGTTAAAACACTTGATTACATAACACGACTTTTACATCTTACATACTAGAAATTATGATTGTGCCTTGACTGACAATGCAGAATATGATCAATAAACTAAAACTGACATACCTTCAACCCCTGCTTTCCCCTTCAGCGCAATAACTTTGCTGGCCGGGTTCATGATGGCAGAGTCCGCACTGATTGGCCGACGGATGGGATTGGTGGGGTCGGCCATATCGATGATTACCACCTCAGCGGTCTCACCAACCTTCTCACGGACACAGATGAACTTGTCCGACTCCATTGTGAGTGTGTTGAAGGATATGGAGGCTGGATTGATGCCCACATTTGTGAGCTGCAAGAATAAGGGTTGTGTCTTAGTATTATGTAAAACTAGCAATCAATAAATAAAAACAGCAGTTATTTAAAATTCTGCATGAAATGGTATATTTTATTGTTAAAACAAGCAAGCGCCCCTGGCACACAGGTGCAAAATGCATACCCAGATTCCTTGTTTATTGGTCTTTTTATTAGTTTAATTAAAAAAACTATATAAAATTAATTACATGGTTTAAAAGAAGTAAGGCGAGAAATAGACAGGTAAGCAGTTATTTTGTTTTATACTATTTCATAGTAAAATGTCATAATAATGTTTTCACTCAAATTGAAGACAGGTCAGACCTGTCTTTAAGGGACAAGTATTTGTCAGACAACTAGTCATTTCTTTAGGTTTTTGTAAGGCTAGTGATACTGACATTTTGTTTGCAGCCATCTCTTTCCAAAAAAATATAATATTCACCTGTATTTTGATATCTTGGTCCCCATAATTAAACCTAAAAGATCTTTGTTTCAATCTCAGTATTCCTAGCTTTGACAACATCCACTATGACATTTCTCAGCTATATAAATTATTACTATAGGTAACTTACTATGTTCATTTTATTTATGAATGAACTGGGTGGTTAATAATAGTTTTTGTTCTCACCGTACACATAATAAATGATACAGTTATAAATTACAGTGTTTTGATTTGCATACTTAGTAATAGTATTTAGATTTAAGATATTTAAATGTAATCAGTAGCTTGAATAGTCATTGATTGCTCATACATCTTGCTAATTGGGGATTCCTTTTTGAAATGCTTTTACAAATATTTTCTAAACTAGCGTTTTGAAAATGTTCCCAATTCATTGTAGCTTTCGAATTAAGTTTTTGATCTGTGCTTTTAACAAGGCTATAAGTAATTTTAAAACACTTAAAAATACAAATGCTTAATTTTTATTTTTTTATAGAACAATGGAATGGGTTCAGACAGGATTCCCATAAGTATTGTCATTGTAACTCAAGATGTACTCTTGAAAATGTAGCAGTGACAAAAATCTCAATTATTTTTAAAATGTTTTGTCTGTTTTTTGTTTCATTAAGGGCTTTGTACTTATGATAAAATAATAAGTTCAATGTCTTGAATCACCTAGAAAATAATCTAGTCCTTTACCTTACATGATAGTAAGATAACAATGTATGTTTTGTCAAAGTCATTATTATGACTAACTGAATATGCTTTCAGATTTTAATTATTACAATATTTGAAGAAAAGGATGTAAAATGGTTTTTAATGTCAATTGTTGTAGGTACTCAGCTGTGTTGACTAATTGACAGATAAAAATTAACAATGTTTGTACAATGATCAAGCAAAATCTATAATATCAAATGTTTTCTTTCAAAATCCCAGTCTTATTAGGTTTCCTTAGATCAGATTCTAATTGGATTGACATTTGTTTTGATTATGTGTGCCATGTATGTTCCCTAATACCAGCGAGTTATTTAGAGAGTGAATAATACCAAGAAAAGGTATAATTTGCTCTTACTTTATGAAAATGGAGGTACTTCGTGCCATAGTAGGATGTGTAAACTACTAACTTTGACCTGAATGAACGAAATTTGGCATTGGCTCCCAGACCATATGATCCAAAGGGAATGTGGAACAAATCAATACCGGCCGCTCGTCCCGTGGGCTCGGCGCCTCGGCAGATAGGGGGTGGCAACTGTCACTATGATAATTGCGCAATGCCATAACAACCGCCACATAACCACCGAACCATACAAAGAAACTCACTAAATACATCCCCTTACATCCCCCTGACGTAAACTGATAAATTGCTTCCTCAAAGGAAACGCTATCGGCAAATCCAATAAACCGATGGGCGTACTCACCTGTAAATGCTCCTGAAAACGTATTGGTAATATTTGCGCCATCGTTGCGGTTTTTCCACGCCCTAAATAAAACGAACCGGACAACAAGCGACCCTTAGAATTCACCAACTCTGAAAAAAATTCACAAATCAATTCACTGCTGTCTCATCCGAAAACACTTTTGACAATCAACATGGCGTTCATGATCGTAAAGAAAATGACAATGACCGAAACGCGATAATAAGAATTAACATGGTGGAAGTGTCAATCCCGAATTTACTCACATTTTTTTAAATACTACATTAAGATAAAATGGGGGTTCTCAAGTTTTGCTATTTCGGAGAAATATGACGAACTATCTACACCCGCGGCTGCCACATATACAAATGAATGAAATGGCAGATATTGTAAGAAAAAGAAAGCATGAGCTTTGCGTTTTTTGGCTGCGTTCCTATTTAGTGTTACTATATAAAACCTTTCTCATATTTTCATTCATAACTTCGAAGATAAATCAATAAAAACCTATTGGTATTTTTCTTAAATGATTATAGATTTAGTGTCTGATTAATTTATAATAGAACAAATTTCCAGAGGTCAGTGCCACCCATCAAAAACTTAGTCAATGAAATTTTTCGTTCCTTTTCTTTTCGTGGTAAAATCTTCTTTTATGATTGAATAGAACGTCATGTTGATCCAAAAATGTTTCAACTAAGAATCAGAAATAGCGTTTTTCAAAACGTTTTTTTTTTTTCAAAGCATTCAACAGAACGCAACTATTTCTTATCTGTTTACATGAGCGTTCCGTATCAGGAACTGCTGAGATTTCTTGAATTCTAAGCATATTTTTTCTGTTGTTTCTTTTACTCGTAACAGGACTCGTATTAGTTGGTCTCGCCCATTCCACTACCACAGAGAATAAAATCGAAAATTAGGATCTGACTGAAGGTTTTTCATTTGACAAAGAAAGGTGTCAAATCACAACAAAGGTTGACTGGAATTGTTTTGAGTGTGGATTGCATGATTTGCATTTATTTTTCAATAAGTCAGATATTCAAAAATCAAATAAAATGGTAAATTTCGTCAGAACCTATAATCGTGGATCAATTACTAATAATTATTTGCTTAACGTACACTTCTATAGTTTCAGTTTGGATTCAACATGTTTCACGAAATCAGCAGGCCCTTTAACATGACCTACAAGTGTTATTCTGTTTCTATGTTGCCTGGGAATGAGAGACAAGATGTGGAAAGAGGAGGAAAAAGTAAGATTCTTCTCTGTACCCCTCAAAACTGTAACAGTAGAAAATATTGTCCATCCCCTTAGTCATGCTGATGGTGGAAATTTCAAACATAAGGGGCAAAACATGTCCATGCAGGAGAACCAATAATTAAATTTGGTCTATTACTTTTTAGTACTTTTACCTATTGAGATTACTTCTACATCAATACACCAATAATTATAATGATACTTTGTCTATAGCAAGCTAGTCAAACCTTGATAAACACACTAGTTTATCAAGATGAATTCCCTTATGTCTACTCTTTTTGAAGTAATCTCTTTGTAATATCAACTAGACTTCATTTAATAAGTCATCACTTTCCAATGATCAGGAGGATCAAGGACCGGTCCCCTGACACTGCCTTTTTATTAGAAACCATTACTCAAAATAGCCACCATTTACTTTTAATTCTGCCATAGTATTTTTTTACACTGAGTATGCATATTTCAAGCAACTGCATCACCTTTTTGGTCACACCATAATTATTATTTTACACCTATTAGTAGTACAGTAGTACTTAAATATAATGTATGCAAAATATTGTAAAACTTTTATTTGAAAAGAGAAACTATGGAGTTTCTTGTCCATTCTTTTCCATAGGAATACCTTTGCAAATAGACAACAGTATTTTTTAATGTTTACATTCAAGTGATCTTATGATGATGATGATGACGATCTTATTAAAATAAATTATTTGATTAATTAAAAAACGTTGACTGTTTGTTTTTCCAGTTATTATGCCACCTTCAGCATTGGAACAGCTGACAAGGCTGAATATTGAGTACCCCATGATATTCAAGTTGACTAATAAAAAAACAAAACGAGTCACACACTGTGGTGTGTTGGAGTTTGTTGCTGATGAAGGAAGAGTTTATCTGCCACACTGGGTAATATATATTTATCTGTTGGTCTAGCAGCTGGAACTGCAATAATTGAGCATGGGATCTTGGGTTTGATTCCTGGGTTGTGCAAAGTGTTTTTGGGTCTTTTCATATGAAATTTCTCACTAGCACAAAAGTAGCAGAGCACAAACCCCATGCCTGGGAAAGTATGTTTAACCAATCTTATCCCTGATCTCTTTGTGGTTGTCTCAGAATGACCTTCAGACTATGACAGTGAGGAACAGATAGTGCACTTGTGTTTGTGCACACATTCATGCACTTCATCAATAACTAGTCTCTGCAGAGATTTAATAGAGACATGCCATATAGAAAGATTGAGTGCTGCATAAACTGCATTTTAATCTTTAACAGATTAAAATGCAGTTTATGCAGCACTCAATCTTAAATTCTCCTCCTCCTCTCTCCTTAAAACTTATAATTGTGCTTCTTCTTGCTATTTCTCTTTAACCTTTTGAATGCCAGTGTCTGATACGTGACAAGCAAGCGCATGCCCTGCACGCTAAACGTCATGAGTTCATGACAAACTATGGCGAATTTAGAAAAAGGAAAGAAATTAAATTGTTTATTGCCAGATTAACATCCAAATATATACGTAAGCACACATAAATAATAATAAAAAATAGTGGTACAATTTGTGGCGTGGCGTCGGGGGTACGCCGAGTCATTCAAAACGTTAAAGTCATGTTGATCCTTTCAGATGATGACCAACTTGGTAGTGGAAGAAGGAGCACTGCTTCAAATCGAGAGTGTGTCGTTACCAGTTGCAACATTCTCCAAGTTTCAGCCTTTATCTGAAGACTTCCTAGATATAACTAATCCTAAAGCAGGTATGTTTTGGCCAGAGCTAACTACAGTAATTTAATTATAATAACTAAGGCTGTGTAAATCAATTCAAATTGCAATATTCAAATTCTCTCACTGTAATATGTTGCTTCTCGTGAAGTTAATAAAGTGCTACATAGTATCGCGATTTGAATAAAAAGTGTGGTCAACGTTGCGTCATATCTCTGTATGGGCTGACCCTAAGGTCATGTATACTCTTCACTCTACAAAAGTAATGTAAAATTATTATGGAATGGTGAAAACAAGACATAAACATAAATGACTGCAGCACTCGCGGATCACTTGCTGTTCCCTGAAAATATGCTTTTAAATAACTAAAATTCCATCCAAATCGAATCAGAAGTTTTTGAGAAAATCGCGGACATACATACAGGTTGAATACAGAACCTCCTATTTTTGAATTCAGTTTTGGATAGAAGTATCTATCTACACAAATTCTCAATACACCTCTTGTATTGCAGTGTTAGAGAACTGTTTGCGCAACTTCTCGTGCCTGACAAATGGTGACGTCATCGCTATCAAGTACAACTCCAAGGTATACGAGCTGTGCGTGTTGGAGACGAAGCCGGGGAATGCTGTCATCATTATTGAGTGTGATATGAATGTAAGGATACTATTATTTCGTTTATTTATTTTCTTTACTTATTTAATACATTTTTAAATGTTCCTAAAAACACAATAAAAAAAATCTAACAAAGTTTAGCTCATCGAGATCGAAAACAGAGACCACGATGCAAAGAGAGGAACTTCCTAACAATGAGAGCCGTGTCCAGAATTACTGCTTTCTAAATCAAGTCCTTGATCCAACTGCCTAACGAGAGCCTCCTAAGGTGTTGGTTGAGGCTCATGGCTATTAAGCCATTGGCTGACATGTCTATTGGTACAGTGATTGCTACTACCATACTATTTTATTATTATTATGAGCCTGTGCTGTGGCACTGCAGGGCGAAGACCTCCCTTCGCTCCTACTTTCCCCGGTCTTAAATGCAATTTTGGGCCAGCCTTTGAAAGCAAGAGTACAGCTCATCCGCTTGCTGCGTTCTCGTTCCTTTCTGTCCGGAATCCACTGTGTAATCTTCGCTTTGTATTAGGACATAGCCTCACTTCGTATTTCTTTGTTAAAAACCTACAGGTAGAGTTCGCTCCGCCAGTAGGCTACAAGGAAGAGGAGCGTATCCCACGTGACGACAGTGGTGCCGCCACGGGCATGGACGAAGACCCTCAGAGTATGATGCCGGAGCCCAGCGGCTTCGTCGCCTTCAGTGGAGAAGGTAACCGCCTGGATGGGAAGAAGAAGAAACTCATCAGTGAGAGCGAGTCTGAGCCTTCGGCTTCGCAGTCCAGACAGGTGGGTCCATAGTTGCGGAAGTGTTCGAAAGAGTTACCGTGGCCCTGGAACGCAAAGGGCATTTGGAGGAACTGGGCTGGTTTTTAGTCAGTAAGAGTCTGACACTCCCTTCCGCTACGCCCAGAACGGGAGGAGTCATTTGATGAATTCCCATACCTACAAAAAAAGAATTGGTGAATGGAACACCCATTCATCAATGGGTTTGTTATTAGTATATTAGCTACTAACTGTACCCGCGACTTCGTCCGCGTGGATAGTGTCTTTGGGTAGCATTTTTTTTTGGTTTTGGGTTGTTTGTATTTTTTTTGCTGCGACTTATATCGAATCAACAGCCTAAAAAATAAGTTTCAAGCGTCTAGCTCTAAAAATGACGATACTTCCATACAACTTTTCATCCCCCCTTTCAACCCCCTTACAACCGAATTAAAAAGTAGCATATGTCCTTTCTCAGGCTCTAGACTATCTGTGTACCAAATTTCATTTAAATCGGTTCAGTCGTTTTGGCGTGAAAGCGCGACAGACAGAGTTACTTTCGCATTTATAATATTAATATATTAATATTAGTAAGGAAGTAAGGATAAGAAAAGCACTCTGGTAGGCCGCTGCAAACTCAACTTGGCGAAATAGGGTTTTATAGACCCGTAGGATACCCTACCTACTTTGAAGTGCCTCAAGTACAGACGCTAGCACATCAAGCTACCTGTAACTGTCAAATTTTCCCAATCAACCTTGAACCTAATACTTTAGCGATAAAGTTGAAACTCTATTAAACAAATTTGACAGATTGTTGTAGCTTGATGTGCTGGTGTCTGTGCCAAAAGGAAAAGCTTGCGATACTCCATAAAAAATCGAATGTTTTTGTATTTTTTTTCTTTCAGCATTGCATTTGATAGACAATGTATTTGATGTCCAATTACGAAATAAAAAGTAAGGGCATGTATTGCAATATATAGACTATGCAATCTACATGTTGACTGCGCACGCATAGCGGGAAGACATAGGTTTCTTTATTCCGTGGGTACCTACATCGTAAAATTCGTAAATCGTACGCTTCTTGAAAGGGTAGAAGATAAGCATGGAACTCTATATTTGAATTTAGATTTAATTATAGAATTTTGGAACAACCAACCAACGAACTTCGTATGTCATTAAAAACGAAAGTTCAAATTCCATTGAAATCCATATTTTTTAGGACCTTTTCAATACAAAGTGGTCACCTTAAACTCGATTTAAAAATACACAATGAACCTTACGTTTTCTAGAATTGTAGCCTCGAAAAATTGTAGGTATGGTTATTTCCGGACATTAGGTATCTAGCGCCCTCAAGAATTATTTCCCGTTTTAGGAGCAGTGTTTATGCCTTATAACTATTAAATAAACAGACTGCTTTCTCATAGATGTACGTGCGAGGCATCCCAGACTACGACTACGTCATAGGGACCCTGAGGTTCATCAGGAACTCGCGGCCGCCCAGCGCCAAGGAGGACACCCCTACGGAGCCCTTCACCGCCTTCAAGGGCGAGGGCTTCACGCTAAGAACTGCCAAGTCCAAGAACTGACTGTAGTACATAGTTGTTAGATTTTTTACTCTTAATGTTGCCTGTAGATGGAGCTGTTTTATTTTTTTTGAGGTGGCAACTTTTTTTTGTTTATAAACTAGTTTTAGGTTAATTAATGTGTCATTTGCCCCTGGTTTTGGGAAGTGTGATCAGGATATTTTGTTGTTAAATCTTATCACCTACCGCTTAACTGAGATGGTGTCTGAGGTAACATTGTAGCGGTATCTATGCTTCCACAATAACTAAGGTAGCGACATCTATACCGCTAGATACGAACACAAAAACGTGACACCATATGAAGTCTGCATCGCGATATCAGAGTTTTCTGTGTAGCCCAAATATCAACCATCTGGCAGTTGCCCACCAGTCACAACACCCATCTGGTCGGAGGATCCTCCCTTTTCAATGGAGGTTTGCGGGACTTTATGCCCTGTTCTGAAAACCACTATAACAGCACGATGCGTGAGGGCAGGGTGACGTAAAGGTCGAGGCGAGCGCTCATTCACTACCCATTGGTGGGCGTCTTACCGCCTACCGCTCCAAGAGTTTATTCATGCGGTGCCTTGGGTAAATGTGCGGTGCGGGTGGAGGGGGCGTGGACGCCCGTCTGAGGGTTGAGACTGAGCGCACGTATCACGATACCACGCCCTAACGCATCCTGGCTGCTACCTCCTGAGGTCTTAGTTAAACGGTAGCTATTTTGTTGGTTCGCAAAATTAACATAAACAGCCCTCAATACTTTAGATGTGATTTGATTTCAAAAGCAATAAGAAAACTTTGTTGAACTCATTGACTTATATAGTAAGGCTGGTTTTACAGCTGTCCGCAAGACCTGCACGGGCCACCCGCACACGGGTGACCCGGTCTGGTAGTGCCCGCAGTGCTCTGAGGGGCTACTCTCTAAACCCGAAGTCCGTAGTTTCAGGCTTAGTTGCGGCCTATTCTACTCCGTATCACCTACGGACTTACGATTAGTTCCGAACCCGAACTAAGAATGAAATGACAACACGATTTGACAGTTACTGTCAAATCGTGTTGTCCTTAATTCTAGTGGTTAGGTGACACGGACTAGAATACGCCCGCAACTAAGCCCGAAACTACGGACTTCGGGGTTAAAGAGTAGCCCCCCTGAAACGAGGGTTCAGTACCATACGTTGCACGGGCTCTACCCGGAGCGGGTCAATCCGCGTCGCTGTGAAACAATGTTTCTAGCGCCTCACGTGCGACTCCGTTCCGGGCCGCCCGCACGGGTCTCCCGGATAGCTGTGAAAACAGCCTAAAGACAGGATAGACTGCACGTTTTTCTTACACCACAAATCCCGCAGGCCCGTCCAAACTGAGGCGAACTCGCCACGTGTTCGGCAATCTTCGGGAGCGCTCGTAAGTTCAGTACATTACAATCGCCTTGTTTCTTGTATGCGAACTATGTGTAAGCAAACGTCCGGAAGCCCTAAACATCTTCACTATTTTAATTTACGTTTGAACTAAAACATATATATATGTCACCGGAAGATTGCAGACTCCGTAAGATTGTAATAAATCTTGATTAGATTATAATTTCTCAATTTATTATGAAAAAATCGTTTTAATTAATACAGTAAATCACATCCAACAACAACATGCAAATTCAATAGTTTCAATGTATCCGTGTCTTATTTAGAAAAAAATTGTTTACAATTTCACGCGATATTTTACAATCTAACGGCATTTGCCATTTCCCGGTGACATATATAAACTTGTGACAACCGAAGCTTTGTAGTCAAGAGCAAATCTAAAGTGCTAATTTGGGACGAAATATCGGGTCGGGAATATGGGGACACTGGCTATGGTCTTGACTATCAGGTTTCGCGTTAAATCCATAAAAATAATCTGTCTATCAATAAAATATTATTTGTTAAAGATCATTCCGTCTACTATCGTTGTTATCAAGCCAGATAATATTGCTTCATCTACAGTACAACGCAAAAAAAAGATACCTAGGTCGTTTTATAATGTTGTGATTGTTAAAATAATGAGTATTGAAGCTTGACGTTCGAATGTTCTATGGCCTTTGTGCGAGTTTTCAAACGCGTTAACGTAAACGTCAATTTTGGTGACAATAATGGAAAACCTCTTCTTGTCTATTCAAAGTGAACGTAAACGCGATCGAGTACGTTTTAGAACTCGCCCTAAGGGCTCATTCACACGAAGACGATTCGTGTTTTTTGAAGAATCGTCTTTTTTACAAGACTTCTTTTTTTGGTGGCGGCAATACTTTTTAAATGCCCGTGTTCACACGCATTACGAATCGTGAAAAATGCCGGAAACGTTATAATATAAATCACATATCGTCTTTTAAAAATCACGTTTGTCAAAAGCATGACATGTATCGTGAAGATTTTGTGACGGATTTCGCCCCCACCCGTCTGCGCCTCCATATTTCAATATATAGTTCATCCAAGACTGAACTCTGAATCACGAAAGGAATGTGAATATTAATTCGGATATTTTGACGAATCGTGTAAAAACACGGTTCCATACGCAATGTGAACGTCCGTCATAACGTATCGTATTTTTTGACGAATCGTCAATGTCGGATCCCGTGTGAATGCGGCCTAAGGGCGCGTGTGCTGGCGTCTGTACACTAGCAAAAAGAGTTATGTGGAAACTCGAGACGGGGGCTACTCTCTAAGCCCGAAGTCCGTAGTTTCGGGCTTAGTTGCGGGCGTATTCTAGTCCGTATCACCTAAACACTAAGAATGAATGACAACACGATATGACAGTTACTGTCAAATCATGTTGTCATTTATTCTTAGTTCGGATGCGGAACTAATCGTAACACCGTAGGTGATACGGAGTAGAATACGCCCGCAACTAAGCCCGAAACTACGGACTTCGGGCTTAGAGAGTAGCCCCCGTCTCGAGTTTCCACATAACTCTTTTTGCTAGTGTACAGACGCCAGCACATAAAGCTACAACAATCCGTCAAATTTCTTTATTAGATTTTCAACTTCTATCGCCAAAGAATTAGATTCAAGGTAGATAGGAATTTTTGACAGTTTCGGGTAGCTTGGCTTAATTTATACCTTACGACATTCCTTACAACCCGTAAGGAATGTCGTAGAGACGCCAGCACATCAAGCTACCCGAAACTGTCAAATTTTCCCAATCAACCGTTAACCTAATGCTTTAACGATAAAGTTGAACATCTATTAAAGAAATTTGACAGATTGTTGTAGCTTGATGTGCTGGCGTCTATATGATTTTACGCTTGGCCTTAGGTTTGGAATGTGTCCTCTCTATAGGGAGGGTCAGCCATAAACCATGGGGAGGATAAGCCATGTGTCGTTCATAGACGAAACTCTCACCTACAATTGCTTTTACCAGTGAAGTCCTTCCCTGGGAATACTGATAAGCCGTTTCTGAATCACTGAGTACAGACATCTTAAGTGACCTTTATGCGTAAAAATACGGATTTAGCAAAGATTGTAACCAATAACTTAGGTGTCTGTACAAGGCTGTTGGGTTCCACACACTTAAATTCTATTATATTAGGGGCTTTGGTTTCCTCACTAAGTCCTTATAGTGGAACATTGTGCATGGGCCAACGGAATCCACACCTCAGGGGCCTTGAAATCTATCAAGTGCAGTTTTAATCTAACATCTTTTTGCAGATGCATTTTTGAGACAGGAAGTGCATGTAACTTAACCATTGTAGCTACAGAAAACGTTTTTAGGACATTGTCTGTAGCTCTTGAGTAATTGCTAACAGCAATCACAAATTTTGAAGAAAAAATCAGTCCAATAATATGGGCAAATGATCCTGTTTCTAATATAAAAAGTCTTGGACCATTTGAAGTAATATACTAGAAAAACCACTAATCACAAAAAAAGACCCTCAAAAATCCAACCTGTTTAGGAGATTCTGATTTGTCATGACACCGACATCCCTACTCATTAGGTATAGTTTGCTCAATCTTTGTCATTGATCTTTATTGTGCCTCTATGGTCCTGCACTATGCTGTATTCCATTTTCAAAGCAGATTTTTTTTTATCATAGTTTATGTAATAGCAGACTTAATTATTTGATATATTATTGTTTCAAGTAAAATTCTTTGTTATAGCAAGAAATGTAAGTTGATATTAATTAAATAAACATCCTATTAAAATCCACTGCACTTGTTTCATTTACATAAAGACAATATTATTAAAAATAGTTTATTAAAATGTATAATACAATGAATCATTTACAAGTCAAAAAGAAATGTTTAAATGCCTTTAAGTTTTTGGAATTCCTTTTTATATTTATACTCTTATATCTTAAAATTTTAAATGAATGTTTACAATACTAAGCTATCATTCTGGTATCATTACAATAACACAATACTGCTTATAATTAAAAAACATAAACACAAATCAATGCAATAGTGAAAGCATCAAATAGGTATTTAATATATTGAGTAATAACAGTTCATGATTATGCTACTCAAACCATTACTAACATGCAGGCCAATACCCTTCAAATACAGGTTACTTTATGGTACCAGTAAGCTAGGAGTCTTTCCTTAGGGACTGGATTAATTACTATCTACAAACGTACATATACTTAACAGTCATAAGGAAAATTATAACTTATTCACCATTATTATAGCACTAAATAATATTACTTTAAGAATCTATTAGTCATACTCGTGCGGTTCATTTTAAGTTTAGAATCTCTTCAAAAACTCTTCTGAGCAGATTCTGGCGCGCGCGTTCACTGCAAGTTTCATTTCGCTAATTTCCTTATCAATTTCCTCCATGAAGTATATAACGAAATCGACCAGTTTATGTTTAAGCATTTGCTCGGTGTGGAAATTTGTTATTAGGAAACTGATATGATATCCGTCCACCGGTTTCCGCCTCAGTACGATAAAGTTTTCCGCTCTCATCATCATGAACCGCATAAACTTTTTGCACAGAATCTTTTCGATCTCATCCGCCTGCTTGATCATAATGCTCACTCTAATAGAGTTTATTGACGACTCGATCAACACTTTCTCGTTCGCATTACGAGAAATTACCACTGGATTTAGTAGGAGCTCTTTGCTTGTTCTAACCTCGACCTCCGGTTTGTTGTACCGCTCCACTACTTGCGACGAAAAGTGCTCTAAACACATCGCCGCAGTTAGCGTATGGCGTACCGCTGTTAAATATGGCTTTAACGTTGCCGACATTATCGAAATTTAATAAAATTTGGATTATCCGTACCACACCTAAAGCTTTGACACCTTATTTGACAGTTTTGACAGATGATTTTGATTACTCATACAAAATAATCGCGGACACGCACACATCACGAAAAAGGTGCGTCACATTCACATGAAATGTTGCCAGAATAATAGCTTACTAAGCTTTGAACCGATAAACTGTTCGAGCTGCAGGCACGGTGTTTATCGTGGCCCATGTCATGAGCTCATCATGAGGGTAAGAGGATGAATCTTACTGTTGTGCGGCCTGCAAAGACGAAAAGACGTTAGTGTAGCAAGCAGCAAAAGCCGATCAAATGTCTATTTCGATTCGAACATTCAAACGTAGTTCATACATTGAAAAGGTTCCATTGGTTTTCTATAATTGGTAACGGATATAAGATTTAAGAGTTACCGTTATTTGTTTTTCCTGAATGAATAAATTATTCCTTCTTGTGACTGTGATTTTCCAAGGTTTTCACATACCATAAACTTATAGAGCAATTTTATTTTCCTTTGTCATTTTTTTTACCACTGGCAATAGAAAACAATGATGGCGACCGATTGTAAAGTGATGGAAGTGTAACGTTAACGGCATGAGTTTTATTAACATTACCGTAGTTAAAGTTGTACTAAATACATTTTTAACATTAATAGTGAACATATGACCAATTAGTGTAATAGTTATAACTATTTGAAACCATGGCGCGAGAGTTTGACCACCTTTTCAAACTGCTGATAATCGGTGACAGTGGTGAGTGGGCGAGGCCTGTGGTGTTATAACTTCACAACCGATATTCGGGTCTATGCAGCTTAGTCAACGGTCTAATGTTGATATGTTTTAGGTGTGGGTAAAAGCTGTCTTCTCCTGCGATTCGCCGACAACACATTCTCCGGTAGTTACATTACTACGATAGGGGTCGATTTCAAAATAAGGACTTTAGAAATAAACGGTGAGCGAGTGAAGCTTCAGATATGGGACACGGCGGGCCAGGAGAGGTTCAGGACTATTACCAGCACGTACTACAGAGGAACACACGGCGTCATCGTGGTGTACGATGTCACGAATGGGGAGTCCTTCGCCAATGTCAAGAGGTGGCTGCACGAGATTGAACAGAATTGTGATGTTGTTAATAAAGTCTTAGGTGAGTGGAATAACTACTGCGAACACATCTTACAACCAGAACAATCCGATAATTCTCTAATTACCTGTACCTACACCATCATTATGTGTTAGAAGTCAGATAGACAACTAATTAAGGTCTAATGATGTTAATTTCAAGCCATGATGTGTAATAAACTGATGAAACAGCAACATAAGTGCTATTTCTCAATTGTGCTGTGCATTTGGGCTGTAACACTGTCCAAATGTTTAACAACAACAAAAAGAATCCTCTGTCACAGTCTAGTTATTGTGGCCAGACAGTTAAATTCTTTAAAGTAATAATTATGTAACTAACAGCTTTCTAAAGGCACTATAAAACTGACCATGCTGTAAAAAACATGTTTCTAAATCTTTTTTTTTCTGCTAATCTAATGTTGTTTTTGTAGTTAAGTTTTCTTTTAGTTTTTTAGCCAGACAATCTTATTTATAAGGATCTAAACATCCTCCCTTTTATTAATTATGTAGCACTGCTCTATTATATTTATTAAAACTTCACGCAAAACACAAGCACAAATAAATAAACTACATTTAAAATATTAAAAATGATCAATAATAAATAGTACACCTCCCTAAATCGAAAAAAAGTCTCAAATAGAGATGGAACAAACTCGCTAAGTAAATAATACACAAACATTACATTATTTCCATCACAAACAAAGAACAAGGTTCTTCCATCCCTATTACTTTGTGGAGCTATTTTAAGTACACAGTCAGAGTTGTATCTCAGCATCAGTGACTAATCTATTATGTTCACGGCATAAATTTAAGATCACTCTTCACTGAGCAGTAGAGATTATTAGCAGAATTAAAAAAGGAAGTCTGTTACTTCCTGTATGATTTAGGATGTGTGTATTTGTTATCTCAAAAATGCTGTATCAATTTGGATGGTTTACAATGTGGGTTTTTATTAACTTAATATTATAGTGTTACAAATATTAGTATCAGCATATACTTTTTTACAATTTATTGATGCTTTATTAACTCATTAAATAAGACTACCTAAAGTACTGAAGGTTGTCTTTAAAAGATCACTAGCTATAAGGTCACCCATTTTGTCCCCCTATGTAGTGTATTCTTCATTTAAATTTTCTGTAATTTGTGTGGAGTACATATTAAAGAGTATTCTATTCTTTACAGTTGGTAACAAGAATGATTGTCCATCAAGAAAAGTAGTTGTGACAGAAGATGCACAGAGGTTCGCCAATCAGATGAACATACCACTTTTCGAGACAAGTGCAAAGGAGAACATAAATGTCGAAGAAATGTTCCTCACTATCACTAAAATGGTAAATATAGTCTCACTAATTTATAAAAGAATTCTAGATTTATACAAGTATTATTTAATGCCGGTTAAAAGGAATTAACCGAAAGTGTGAAAGAGGATAAAACAAATTTAAAATTAGGTAAGAAACCAGGTAGCCGTGGTCAGACCTGATTCACACTATAGTAACTATCCTGCTATAATAAAGATGGCCATGCATAAGGTAGTGTGCATTTAGTCTGTTGAAAGCCTAATTTAGGCACAAAATTTATAAAAGTAACAAAATTTTGTCTGTGGTTTTTCCAGTAAATTTGAAAATTATCTCATACACTATAATATTATAGATTTATAGTTTTGTACTAAAATGTTCACAAGCACATTAATGCCTCGGAAATGATGAGTCAGATTTCCGGAACTATCAGTCAGATTTGGAAAATTCTTTAAAGGCTATACAGTAACGGAAAATACGGGATTTGCGCATAAAAAGCCGCGGCCAAAAGCTAGTTATTGATAAATATGTTAATTATACCTGATAAATACAACTGAAACTTTTGGTAAAGCTATGATAATTAAAACAATCTGCCAGTCCAAAATATGTTGAGGTGAAGGAGGCCTACTATGAAGTCTTGAAACGATCATGATTCCGCTCTAAGAGGGAGACGGAGCTATACATAGCGAATAGCACTATCCCTTTTACATCATCGGAATTGGATGGCATTAGCACGTCATAGTAGGGCTGCAGCTCCCAGTCTAAGCATATGCAGCTGAATATCAGTATTTTACATGGAGTGATACTTATCTGACCTGTACCATCAAGTCGCTGGGTACTGCACAATAATTGATATCCCTTGACAAGACTGCTATCTGATTTTTGGCTAGTGACTCAAAGATTTCCAAATTACAGCCGGAATCACTTTGTGTGCTCTTCGAGGCACGGAGTCAGTCTTTGTGATGGACACCCAAGTACTGTTCTCAACAAGCGTTTCTTGAAGGTCATCCTGCATGGCTGTTATTACTATAACCACAAACTCCCCGATACTATAGACTAATTAAACAAATCCTTATGATGTTTTTTTTTTCAACTTTAGTCATGACCATGGATACCGTCCTTCAGTAGTCTTTATTACAATACTAATCTTAAAATACTTTGTTTAGTATTAGAATGCGGATGTAACAAATTCTAAAGTTTGTTGGAGCAGGTATTTGGCGGTAGGTAAATATATCAAGTTAGTGGTGATATAATTATGTCATGGACATATCATAGAATTGGCCATTTCATGAAATGGCCAGCGAAAAATGACAATATCGTTTAAACGTCAACGTTTAATGATACTTCAATCCACGTTTAGCCATATCATGAAATACCTGACTACATCATGAAATGACAATTTCAAACGTAACTTAAGTGGTCCGGCCCGGTCGACGGAGCGTCGCTCTATGCGGCTCCTAATTGTAGGTGCTTTAAAAAAAAACCGCTAATGGGATGGCGGGCTTTCAGACCCCGCCATCCCCTTCTAACCTAACCTGTCCGAGTTGGGGTGCCCCAAGTCCCGCACCCATAGTACTGGCCACTCATAATGTAACTATTTTACGATATGATCACTAATGTTGGACCATATCATGAAGTAGCCGTGTGTAGCTGTTTATATAATTAAAAATCGTTATCATTGATCTGGCCAGACCATAGCATGATGTGGGCAGCGGATTTTTCCATTTCATGTCGGCCACATCGTGAAGTGATCACTTCTATGATCTGGCTACGACTTTTATAAAACCTTCCGTTACTGAGTGATTGAGTGACTGACAGACAACGCACAGCCGAAACTCCTGGTCGTAGAAAGCTGAAATTTGGCATGTAGGTCCCTTGGGGAGTGTAGGGGAGCACTAGAGAAGGTTTCCAGAAATTCCTACGAAAAGGGGATATGCGCGTACGAAGTCGCGGGCAAAAGCTAGTACTACAATCAAATTCCACATAGGGTCCAGTTGCGTGGACACCTGATACACAAAACTACACCAATTTGACATCAAAATATCGACTAGGAATCAATCTGCGAATAATTAAAACATCCACTGAACTTCACTCGAAAAAAGCCCGCCAAAAACTCCTTACAATATAAAAGTGTTTTTCTGTAATAGCTTACAAAAACAAAATACATACTAATACAACAATTCCTATATTCCAGGTCCTAAGATCAAAGCTTGAAATGAAGGAGAGGCAAAACGTAACAAAAGACACGGTACACCTAAAGAATAATATCAAGACCAAAAAGAAATGTTGCTAGTGGTATACGCAGCGCCTTGTGCCACGGACAATGTTCTCGATGCTCAAATATAGAGAGATTCGTTGTACGACCTAGCAGGTTATGATCACTGGGTTATATAAAACATGCTTTTGATTTGTAATGAGGTGTTTTTTACTGGATACACTGTTGGTAATAAAATGAAAGAGTATGGAAGACTGTAGACTTTTGCACCAGGTTCGTAAATTGAAGATTTCAATCAAAGTAGATGTAATGATTACCGCCCAATGTCTGATTTGATTGACTGTTTGTACCTGTGTAAAAATTTTATTGTCTTTGGTTCCCTTTACATTAAAATGATGCACTCTTTATGATATGTTTAACTTATAGTGGTGCTAATTTAATATTGATACTACTTTAGTTCTGCAAAGGAAATGCTTCTGAGAACATGCATTTTTTGGACTTTATGAGTACATTATATTTAATTTTATATGCAGTGTTATCTCGAATAATATAAGAAGATTATTGTCAAATTGCTAAATAGGTGTTAACATCAGTGCTCACTTAAAACAGAATGAAGCTATCTGTATTTGAACTCAAAACTGACCAAGATATTAATAAGCAATATTGTGTAGTTTACCCAAATACTTGATAATATGTAAACAACTTGCTAGGTTGAACTGTCTCAAGAGCATGTACATACTATGGATTTATTTACTCCAAAAATTATTAGAATATAACGAATGCCTAGTTAATGAATGAGTGTAATCTAAGTATCAAAATTTATGTGATGATGGTTCGCCGAATGTATGCACAAGGAAGTATACCATTCATGTTATTTTAATTAAAAGATAATTAATCATTGAATAGTTAGGTACGTTTAGTGGGTTATCGAACGCTTTTAACGGCCGTGATTAACGCAGACTACATTGGAAATGCTGTAATTAAAGCCAGGAACTTCTAGAAAAGACTACACACTGCTAAGGTATTCAATATTACTTTTTGTTGTAGTTTTGGAGTCCATTATTGTGCTCTAAACGGCGAAATGTTTGGCGTTGATAAATAATAATACTCACGCGTCTGGAGCAACTGTTGCCCAAAATCGTTTAGAGATATTCAATAATGTTATTAGATATTGATAATCAAACTAACTAATGTTGGTAGATCAGAATTCTATTAAAGACCAAGGGTTGTTTGTGACTAGACTTTGCTATTGAAGTTCTTGGCAAACTCAGCTCACAACATGGCCGAAAACACTCATTAAATTTGAAAACAAAGTATTATTTTCTTATGAAACCTTGCAAGCATATTCTGATAAAGTTGACCAACCTTTTATAATATAAAAGTTGAAACCAGTGTATTTTTCAATGAGATATATTTATTTTTATTATTTTGATGTTTGCACAGTATTCTGTATTGAAATTCCAAATTGATTTATTTTATCTTAGAAGATATTAGTTACAATTATAACGAATAATAATCTCCGGTGGCCTTATTGTGTGAATTGTTTCGGCAAAGGCACTGCGATTCCTTGCAAGCCCTTTGCCTACGATTCGCTTAAAATAATGACTTCGGAATTGTGTAATGCCGAATACCTACCGTATCAAATACTGTGAATGTGATTTGCAGTGCTCTTGCCGAAATATGTAACTCAATTAGAGTGCGGGTCTCCATCAGCATTAAATGTTCATTCATGTTAATTTTTTGGTGCTATTGACTCACTCGAGTTGCCAAGTTAAGGTTTGAACTTGAAAGACCCAATTTCTAGCAGGCCAGGACTTTTATACTGGAATGCCTCAATGGCCCAGCCGCTACTATGTGAATAAATGTAAGTCCTAAGTTCGTACAATTTGTGTTGAATAAGATTTGGCTGACAGTTCAGATTTATAATAACCATACTAAAAGCCAAGACCTTGAAGTGGCGATCATAAAACGTGCGAGTAGAACGGAGAATATTTGCTTGCGAATGTCGTCTCGTCTCGCTCGCACGTTATACGACCGGAGCTGATATGGACGCAGGCTTATGCAATAGCAAGTTATCCCTAAACTATCTGTACATATCAGAATGTTAGAAGTAACAGCAAGGGAATGGATTGATAATAAGTTACAATAATTACGTTTAAAGATTAGTACACAATGTGTAAGACAATAGTTAGAGCCTAAACACAGGAACAATATTCAAAGTCCAATGTAATGTAGAAAAAAAAAAGAAATTCTAAGTTCAAAAAATGTCCGTTACAGTGTAAGGGTGTGTTGACATTTGCCAAATGTGTTTGTTCGTTGGGATAAAATAGCACGCATTCGGCGAATGAAAGATATGTGCTCACCTTTCACACGTCCATAATTCTGTTGTATTTTCAATGTAAAGAACATAGTAAGAAGTATTTTTGCAACGGCGTAACCTAGTTTATGGATAGCTTTCAGTAACTACAGTTTTGTACACATTTAACTACTAAACAACGGTTCGTACTACGGACCCTAAAGCTGGGTTCACATTAGTGTGTTGTGTCGTGTCGCGGCGCCGTTTGACGTAGTTGATTGGCTACTAAACTCGTAATATGGCGTAGGGTCGAACGGATTCGTTTGATTGGTGTATCCCGCGCCATGACACAACACGACACGGTAATGCGTCCGTAGATTAACCCAAGCATTACTTCAAAACTACATTTTAAACGTGTTTTGACTAGTGCTTGAGTTTTAGGTAGACTCTGTAATACGACTGTTTGTCTTTCTATTATTTATAATCAAATATTTCAAATGGCGGAAGGGGAACTGTGTGCATGAAGATAATTTACAATCATAACTATAATGTTTATTTCTCTCTTATGTTTCGAATAAAACGAAAAACATAAATGTACCATTTATTTTTACGCTGAAAATGTACCGCTTACTAAAAATGCGTCGGATTATGTCTGTGTTTTAAAAATAAACAATAAGTAATGTCTTCCCTGTATTTTGTGTCAAGACCTGTGTTATAATAATCTCGTATTTTCCTTCTAAACACTGTTTTCGACACATTTTTATAAGCCCATGTATCGCAAAACATAGTTTTAGCTTTGGACTGAACTTTATTTAACTGCAGTATAATATCTTATGGCATTTTTACTTTAAGATTTAACAGTATGAAACCCCTCGCCCTCGTTTGTGCGACACATTTCTACATGTAATATTTGAGGTTGCCAAGCAGAAGTAGCTTAACCTACCATGGTAAGGCACACTTACAACTGAAGTCGTTGTCAAGAACAACAACAAGTTCTTGGAAGTCGGTAAAACAGCCGGTTACAAGAATTCGAATTGTAATACTAATATTATGGAGGTTATGCTACTTTTGCTCAGAAAAGTTGCCGAAAGTCTTGCTCGATTTTGTTGAATTGATCATTGACCGATCGAAAAAAATCAAACAAGACTAGTAGTAGCCTTTAGTCGGAATCCAAAACATAATTTATAGTGTGGAAACCAAAAGAAAACTGTTTGCTGACAATCATTCCGTTTACAAGGTTTGTACAATCGTATATAGCGGTTTTATTTAATTATGCGTGATTGTGACACGCCATTACTCATTACCCGACCACGGGAAAGCTTTTTTACTAAATGAAAGAGGCGAAAATATTGCCTTAAAATATCAATTACCCCAACAAAAAAATACCAACCGAAATAAAAAGTATTTTACTGTTCCTGCTTTCATTCATAATTCGAAATCAATTAAATCCATCGTAACCAACGTTAGTATCGACTTCTATGTTATGTATTTTGAGTTGATTTTTATTAGTACTAAAAAGCCCTCAAGTATGGGTTGCGATGGAATTTGAACTTTGTACTCTATGACATTGAGTTGTTTTTATAATTATCTCGAATTGTCTACAGTTCTGAACACCAATCGTGGTTTTTCCGTAGTCGGGTTTTAGTTTTTAACTTTATGTTACTTCTACTCGTTTATTATTTATGGAAAGTATTGTTCATGAGTCATCATTTTGTTTTAAAACATAGTTGTAAATATATCCCCTATTTTCATCATAATAATAAAGTGTTTTATTATCCTCAACGGATTATGCCCAATAGTTATTGACGGGAAGGAAATAAAATGGAAAATTGTAAAGGCACTGTCCGAGTCAGCGCCGCATGTTTTTGTGAAACGTCTGGAGTATAGACTCCACCAATGCGGAGACGTGTTGTAATGGAACAATAATATTTCGTTATTTAACAAGTCTCATCTGAGCCTTGCTTCAGTGAAAATGGTTGAGGGGAAAGGGAGGAGATAATGATATCTTCACCCCTCATCTACCTAATTGATAAGCTTACTTTCATGAAATCGACCATCCCTCAGAACTTAGATATTTTTCTGCTGTCTGGTATAGCTAGATCACCAGGCTATGGTAATTGACCCCAGATTGCCCTGCAATGCCCTGGTGATTGTAAGGATGGGTTGAGTGTAGGGCTCGTTATAAGTGGCGAGCTTATTGACATAACTACAAGTAAATACGATACTTCGTCAACTGAGGATACATTCAGTCTCCAGGCTGGTAATTTCCTGTCACGGTTGCGGAATTGTTCGAAAGTCACCGGGGCCTTAGAACGCAAAGGGCATTTAGAGGAACACGGATAACAAACTGAACTCCCTTCCGCTCCGCCTAGAGCGGGAGGAGTCAAATGATTATTTGCCCACCCCAAAAAAGGCTGCTAGTTTAATAATTGAAACGAATAAGATCTAATACCTAACACTACGATCATGGTCCAACCATCTACCTATGATACGACACAATACTATAGAACCAAACTAACGAGATGGTGTATCAATCAATAATTCAATAGCAACCATGTGCAATACTGGCCAGTTGAAAAGTTTGACTTCTAATTTGCTGTTTTTGACATATTGTAGGATACTTTGAGGATACTCTTTTGTTTTACCTATGTTGAGTAGGACTCAAGGGGGCGAACTACTGAAAATCTCAATAAGTTTGTTTAGGTAGGTACTCTAGTGCTGACAAGTACCTATTTGTGTTGAACAAAAGGAAACTGTGCATTCTGGAAGAATGTGTCAGTACTACAAGCAGCCGGTTGGCGTAAGCAGCATCAGGTAAGGGTAGTCTCTATCTCAACTTTTCAATCATGGCGAAGATTTTTAGACTAGCTTATACCCGTGGATTCACGGCCTCATCTATCTCTTTAGGTTCCAAAATTCATCAAAATCGGTTCGTCGATTTAATTAAGAGTGAAAGCATAACAAACAAATTCACTATGCATTATCTGAATGACACTACGTTTTGTTAATTAGTTCGTAGCTGTAGCCAGTTGAAATGAAATGAAAAACTTCATGGTAAAAAGTGTTAGTGCTCGTTTACGGAGACGCGGGGCATTGTCGCACGCGACGCGGCCCGCACTAATACAAACATATGCCGTTGTATGAGAGGGTTTACGTAGAAGCGATTTTATACGCGTTTGCTTGAAATGTAGGCGGAGCCCGGGGATAGAGCCGCGTCGCACGCGACGTTTATAGCGGCGGCGCACGCAGCGTTGCGACCATCTAGTCCTACAATTCTCCGTTCACGGTAAAACGTAGCGGCATCTACGGCGGGGCCCGCGGCGTAGCACGCTGCAATACGAACATACGGCGATACCCACCACCGTGGACGAAGCGGCGCCTGCGGTAGATCCTTCTGCCAGTCTTGTTTGGAAATCTCCCAACGCAGACGTGAGCCACCATCAGCAATGTAGTATTCTCTCCTAATGCCCGCCGCTTCCGCCGCAGCGATGCGTTACACGCCCCGCATCTTCATAAACAATATCGTACTTTGCCATATGTTTGTGTTTGCACGTGTAATGATGCGGGCCGTTACACGCGCCGCCTGTCCGTAAACGAAGCCTAAGTCTTTTTAACTATCAAGCCTATATTGCCCACTTTATTGTATAACTGGGCACTGGCCTCCCGCTTCACTTGGTTTTTTTCTCTATTTAGCAAAATGAGAGTTTTTGTCTCTGCGTAGTCTTAGCTAAAAAGGCTGGTGGTCCGGCCAAGTAATATTTTGACAAGCAAGACTCAAGAGAAAAAGTCATTCATCGTCCACTTAGTCTGTGGTGCGCTCCTAGACCAAGTTCGACGAGAAAAGTGATTTTCTTGAATTTGTATCCACAATGTCTGCGTGGACCACGTTAAACCGTGTTGTGTTCAAGCGAACATCCACCTTTTTCCTGGCGGGAGCACTGGGCACTTTCTTCTTTGAAAGAACCTTCGATGTCGTCTCTGTAGGCATCTTTGAGAGCATCAACAAGGGAGTGAGTAATGTTATGTAATTTACTTTTGTATCATCGATTCCTTTTTTTTTCTTCATTATGTGTTATAAGTCAATCCATATCTATATCCTGTAATCTCTATATCCTACCACTTCACAATAACACACTTGCGATATAAGAATGTATAATTTGGGGATAAAAAAAAATATTTTTAAAATAACCTCGCAAATCAATACTGAAGATTCAGGTTTTCATGTCAGCATTGTAGTCTGCTGCTTTAGATTTATTTCGCCAAACAAAGCCTAAAGTCCATTGTGGTAGCCAGTACTTGGCTTACCAGAAACAACCATCCTTTTCAGCTGATCTACTTGTCAAGACAATGTGACAATTAGGGAGGCTTGACATTCCAGAACATCAATTTTTGGTTCCATTTTGTGGCGGATCTAGGTACTGAAATGAGAAGTGGTGGTGTATGAGGGTCCTTCAGTGTTAATGGTGCCACACAAAGTTGGCAAAAGGCACATTTATGTCATTAGGCCTTGAAAGAAAGGGCCTTGGCCCCAGTCCTCAAAATAGTAAACCCAGTCTCAAATATTTTTTGACATTTGCTTAGATTGTGATGTAAATACTTTTTCTGTAATGCTGTTAGTTCAGTTCAGCCTTTAAACTTTTTTTTAGGTTTCTCAAACAGATTCTAACTGATACAAATCTTTTAGAATGTTCATTAACAAGGATTTTTAACTAGGTGAGCCTCACAGCCACAAACAATATGTCAGACAGTCTAATTGAAAACCCTACGTTATTTGTAATCTTTGTAACTTGCAGGAGTAATGATTTTGTGTGATGTTTGGTCCTGTGGAATCACGCAACTGAGTTGTGGCCTGCCATTGTACAAGTGTTAAATAACTTGTATTAGACAATTATGAGATTTAAATCTTTTCTAATAATAAAGGTCCATAAAAAAGGCACCCATTTGTTTGGACCCTAATGAAAAAGTGTCATGTTTCAATGCAGCAGCTGACATAGCTGCACCAAAATTGCCAAACAGCTGTCATTAGAAACACAGACTGTTAGCAGCACAGAGGAAGTAAAACTTTATGGTAACAAACTTCCATCTTTTGCTGGAAATTTTATCAGAGAAAAACATAAATAAATAACATTTCATATGCCTTAGTTAACACGTTCGACGCCGCGTCGGTCAATGGTGGTTGACACCCCCTTTTCATCTGGAGCCAGACAACTTTTTTTAATTTTGTCAAATTTCATCGGTGTGTTTTATTGGTTTAAGGGATATATTTGACGTCATAAAACATGTTTTCATTCTCACAAGCAACATTTCATACCAATTACAAGTGTTAATAAGCGTCACCCACCATTGTCCGACACGGCCTCTGCGCAAGGAATACCGGGAATCTGTTACAGGGGGCCGCGCGGGCAAGGTGTCGCCCACCCGCCCCGGCTAGTCGCTGTTACTACGTTGCGCAGTAATCACATGTTTTATAGTTATATTAGTCTTTGTAAGTTTACGTCGTAACAATGGATTTCGATGACTATGAGATTAGCCAAGAAGACAGACAAGTGAGAGTGGTAAAACGTAACAAAGTTATCCCAAAACCTGCAATCGTTGTCGACTATAATAAAGCTAAAGGTGCTGTTGATTTGGCGGATCAAATGTCAGCGTACCAAACACCACTAAGGAAAAGTGTGAAGTGGTACAAAAAAGTGGCCATGTACTTAATCTTGAATGTAGCTGTTGTAAACGCACTCATTCTCTACAAAAGTGTAACAAAGAAGAACATCCCTATTGTAGATTTTAGAAAAGAAATTATGATCAATTACCTAACAAAAGGCATAACGGCCGAGCCCCTTTCATCGAGACCGAAGAGAGCTAAACATGAACTGGCGAAAAAAGAAGGATCATCTAAAGTCGTTCGACGTCAATGCCAACAATGTTATAAGCAAAACGTAGCCACCCTGGGACGCTTAGTAGCTAGGAATAACACTACAACAAAAAAAGTCACTACTTTTTGCAAAACATGTCCTAATGAACCTTTTTTATGTCCCGAATGTTTTATTAAAATACATTATTAAACTTTGTCAATTTATATTTTTCAGTAATTACCCATTTTTATAATAAACTTTTATATGCGCGTCAAAACTGTTTTATTTGTAATCTATACCAATATTATATGTATAAAAATTAATTTGGTTTTTTAATCTACTAATCCGATTTTAAGCTAACGCTAAACTCTATTTTTGTATATATGTAATTATAACACACAGACCGTACCTACAGTTAAAATCGATACAAGTAGTCCAATGTAGTGAAAATTAGAGCTAACAAGTAAAAACACGAGATATTATTTTAAAATTGTGTTTTTTGCAAAAACCAAGCTAAACAGGATGAAATGCAGGGCCGCGCGGGTCCCCCTGTCATACAAAATTTAAAGACTTTTCTGTCCGTTGGCCTACACTTGCAGTTTAAAAACACGTCTGATGCGCGGTCACCATTGGGCGACGCGGCCCGAACAGAAATGTTTGTTGTCGCCCAACAGTGACCGCCACGGCCTGAATGAAAAAAATTAGAGTGGCAGAGAACGTGTTAAGGAAACATAGTTAATATTTCCAGGTACTAAATATTATTATTTTTTCTTTTCAGAAACTCTGGAAGGACATCAAGCACAAGTACGAGGAATGAAGAGTAAAAACAACAGAGCCAATTAAGATGATTTAATTTATTAGTTAATTTGTTAACAATTATTCTTGATTAAATTATGTCAAGTTAAAAAAATGTTTATTATTTACATCAGTCATACATAAATGAAGAGAAGTAATGACTAGATAACACTAAATAAATATTTCAATAAACTGCCATAAAGGACCATGGCTACTTTTGTATGAACACTTGGCCCACTTTTCAAAGTTATGCAAAAGTGATGAAACCTATGTTATAAGAAAGTTTAAATCCAGTGCAAAAATGTTTTCTAATGCGTTTTTTAAAATTTGTTTTGTTTTGATATTAAATTATAATAAAATTAGCTGTCAGTCACGGCTGATTATAATTTAATATCAAAACAAACAACATTAATACAATCATCACTGTTGAATAATGTTGAAAAAGTGGGCCCAAAATGACACATGTCCTTTGAATTCCAGATGTTTTATGTCATCATCATCATCTGCCTAGCCTTTTCCCAACTATAATGAGGTCAGCTTCCAGTCAAACCAGATTCAGCTGAGTACCAGTATTTTAACTGGGTAATTCGATTTTTCTTCTACGGCAAGACTGGGGTAAGAAAAATCAAGAACAGTAACTCTTGTCATTAGGTACTTTTTTAACTATATCATCTGAAATTCAAATGGCAAATATAATTTGTAGAACAATATCAACTCTTCTACTAGTAATATTAATATGCATACATTATTACAATCCAAATCTATTTACTAAACAGGTTAAAATAATATTATCAATAGACATAGTTGTATACATTCTAAATGCACAGCCTCACTCAATATTATTTACTGTATATGGGTACTTTCCTATATAGAATAATAATAATTCTTTTTAGTATGTCCGTTAGATTTCCGAAGCGGATACGTATTTTTTGCCATTTCAAATCGATAAAAATGATAAAGACAATGCGCATCAAAGTTAGTGGGGGGCTGGTGACGTCACAATTTTGGCATAAAGTACTAAAATGTGACGTCACGCGAGTTTTCAACGCACTGTATCGTCTTGTTCTTTTGATTACATGAAAAAAGAAAAAATACGTGTCGAATATTTTTTAGAAGACCAATTAGATTTTTTTTCAGGAATGCACCCAATTATAATGATGTATGGATACAATGTGCAATGGTTTGTTGATTTAATAATTGACAGCAACATCAACAAAAATATCGTTTTTGCACTTATACTATAATTTAGCTGAAGCTAAATATAGTATAAGATATTACTCTAGTTTCAACTAAATTACCGCTTTTTGAATTAGAGACAAGTCACGAAATAATTATACAATCACATTATTACACCAAAATATACAAGACACTCATAGATAGTCAAATTATCGTTTTCCACTTTCATGTTTTCTGAAAGATATATAGTGCGGCAGTGTATAGAAAAAAGCACTATTTTTTTTGCAAGAGATTTCACTAAGAACTTTGTTAATCAGCTTTTTATAAGTAGGTTCAAACTTTATGGGGTCTCGGAACACGAGGCTAGTCGCTGTGCAGCGCAGTAGAAAATTCATATCATGCCAGCGGGGTAGCAGTACTGCGCAATGAAACACGAACTTCAGAGCCGCCATTAACTTTGAATCGGCAAGTACTGGATGTGAAAAGTGTCATAAACTGAGTCTATCATTACTGTCTTACTCATATAACTAAATCAGTCTCCGCTTTCCTACTGTCATTGACACTCCCTTTATACCTTGTCCACCAGGTAATTCACTTTTTGCCTTACTTACGTAACTGTTGCAGATACAAAAAAAAGTCAACAAAAAAAAAAAAGTAACAGTAGTAGTCTTTAAAAGTTAACTTTTAAATGCGTTGTAAAAGAAATACATATGTTAACCGCCTAATCTTATTTATGACTTCTTACAAACATTAGAATACCATAAATGTATAAATTTTTGCTAATAAATAGATTATTGTCTAACCTAATAATTTAGTTATATTTTATATATCGTAGTGACGGGATAAAATGTATTCGCTGCAAATGAATTATCCAAAAAAAAATAATTTTACACTTTTTTTGAATTATTATAGAAAAATCTTGCATCCACTTAAATATATTAACTAATATGTATAAATTAAACAATCCTATGTTAATATTTTGAAAACAAGCCAGTGGATTTTTATTTTGGATTTTATACATCGAAAAATAAATATTTAAAAGTTTATTTTACTTGTAATACGTATTATTAATTTATTATTCGTCGTCATCCGACATAGAGCTTTCGTCTCAATAAGTTTTTTATTTTTTTAAATTTAATATGGGTTTGCTCTTGACTCTAGTCTAGGTCATAGATGACAGAGACAGTCGACGATGGAGCGAGCTTACCCAGAAGAAGCCTGTTCACTCTAATTTTGAAGATATTAGGGTTGTTCAGCATTTTAGAATGACCGAATACAAGCGAATTTTGAACGGCGAACGCTAAAGTTTTACTCAGGACGCACAAAGTAAATATGTACCGTTATATTCGACGGCGAATAATCGATACTTGAAACATAGTCAATCAAAGTGTCAATAATGGAAATGTTACGTTGCTTGACTTACTACTTCCTTCTGTCAAAAAGTGATTGACCTGGTAGACAAGTTTGACAAGTCTACGACTTTCCGCATCTATGTCGTGAGTACTCGGGGTCGTCCGTCAGTGTGTCCGCCGACGAGGACGAGGGCAACGACCTCGGCTGCACCGGGAGAGGAGAGTCGAAGTGCGGCTCCTCCGCCAGCGCCCATATGATATCCACCAGGAGAGGCTGGGCCAGGTTCTTGATAGCGTCCTGCCTCGCCACCTGCGAAATGTAACCCTGTCTAATTGTAGATGGTTTGTTTATTTATTTTACGATTTATGTATACACATTTAACAGATAGATAAGCAGGAAGAAACAGAAAAATAGGCACCTACAAAGGTGATGCATCTGAAGCGCCTCGTTTAAGGGAATTAATTTACTGTTTTTACGTAAAACTGTGCTTTTTTTCAAATCGACTTCATTATTTACAAGAAATTATTAACTGCGGTGTAAATTAAGTTTTGAATGACTATAAACTCATTTTTTTTTCTTTTTAAAACGTTGCCCTACACTAGGAATTTCTCCTGTATTGTGGGTGCGTTTACAAACATACAAAGTCACATACACAAACAGCCAGACCCGGAACAACTGTCTGTCGGCCAGACAAATATTTGTTCCGTGCGGGAATAGAACCCGCGACACGCAGCGCAGCAGTCAAGTGCTCAACCACTGCGCCAGCCGTACCGTCAAAACTACTGAAGTATTCATGTGTAGAACGATCTTTGAAAAGTTGCTAATGGATACCTCATTTGTTTTTTATTCATTCTTTCACTCATTGCTTTTTATTATTGTTAAATTGTGTTTTGGATGAGATGGATAAACTAGTGTATGAAACTGTACATTCGTGTGATACTGATAAAAACCTCGCCTGCAGCTCGGTTTATAAACTCGCACAATTTTTTCGCGACAGTCTCATGAACTACTATGTTCAACTTACAAGGCCAAAGTGATGCACGATCATTTTGAGCGCATACTCCTTGATGTCCGTCGCGCGCATACGGTCGGCCGCTTGCAGGATGGCGAGCACGTTCTCTGGGGACACGTTGCTCTGCAGGTTGTGCTTGCAAAACACTTGCAGCCGATTATTTGTGAAACCTGCGGGATTTGATACGAATGCTAGTGTAAAGGTGCTGACAGACTTGAGCATTCATTTGTAACAGAACATCGAGCATTAGCCGTTTTTAAATTTGTCGAACTGAACAACGAACAGAGCTGAAGATAGAGCCAAACCTTGCTACGAACATTTTCAAGATCATTCATGCTCGTCAAAAAATGTTTTCTTCAAGAAGATGTCAAACAATAATGACAAAATTGCTCGGCTCGACAAGAAGCTCAAAGCAAAACTGTCGTTTTCTAGAATGCTCGCTAAAACGATTCTTGTTTATTTGAAACAAAAGAACATTCCCTAGAATGTTTATTACAAGTGAAAGCTCAAGTCTATCAGCGGCTTAACTTAAAAGTGAGATTAGGTAGAGTCTACACGCAATAGGCCCGCGTGCTGAAACTGTAGGTGGCAACACAGAAGTATCAATGTCAGATTTTACGTGATGGGCGTGGAGAGTGCCATCTAGTGGCGCAAATACGGAACTTTTACGTTATAAATAGTTGACATTTATTGATTAGATTATGTATAACACTGACCATAATATATTGGCGCTTGGAACAGGTACAGCGAGTCTTCTGTAGGCATGTTGGTGTCCCCGTAGTAGATGTACCGCAGGAGGGAGTCGAAGGCTTCCTCTGACGGCACAGTGTCGCAGATCTGTATCTGATGGACAAATGTTATAATATAAGTTAATAGTTATACTATAACAACTGACAAATGCTAGCACAGAAAATCTAGGTTTAGGACATCGGATAGGCTCCACGCAAAATTAAAACCAGCTGAATCCGGTTGACTGGGCATAGGCTAGGCAGACCATGAAACAAAGGGGCCGTTCAAGTATTTATTACATAAGCACCTAAGAGGGTGGGCGTCTACACATGGCTTGAGAGTTTTGTGGGATGCATGAAGGAGCCTCCTCGTGTAGCGCAATTTGTTCCATCGGGCACTCAACTGAATCGAGCGCCCGGCGCATCCTGGGCAGTCTCACCTCATACCATATTTGACTGGCCAATTCTTCTAAACGTGCGGCGAGAAGGAGCGGAGCATGGCCTCGAAATACGCGGAGCGCGCGGCCAGCACAGCGGTGCGCGGGGGGGTGAGTACAAGACTTACATTGACGATGTTGTCGAGCGGTGAGAAGGAGCGGAACATGGCCTCGAAGTACGCGGCGCGCGCGGCCAGCACGGAGCGGTGCGCGGGGGGGTGAGTACAAGACTTACATTGACGATGTTGTCGAGCGGTGAGAAGGAGCGGAACATGGCCTCGAAGTACGCGGCGCGCGCGGCCAGCACGGAGCGGTGCGCGGGGGGGTGAGTACAAGACTTACATTGACGATGTTGTCGAGCGGTGAGAAGGAGCGGAACATGGCCTCGAAGTACGCGGCGCGCGCGGCCAGCACGGAGCGGGGCGCGGGGGGGTGAGTACAAGACTTACATTGACGATGTTGTCGAGCGGTGAGAAGGAGCGGAACATGGCCTCGAAGTACGCGGCGCGCGCGGCCAGCACGGAGCGGTGCGCGGAGGGGTGAGTACAAGACTTACATTGACGATGTTGTCGAGCGGTGAGAAGGAGCGGAACATGGCCTCGAAGTACGCGGCGCGCGCGGCCAGCACGGAGCGGTGCGCGGGGGGGTGAGTACAAGACTTACATTGACGATGTTGTCGAGCGGTGAGAAGGAGCGGAACATGGCCTCGAAGTACGCGGCGCGCGCGGCCAGCACGGAGCGGTGCGCGGGGGGGTGAGTACAAGACTTACATTGACGATGTTGTCGAGCGGTGAGAAGGAGCGGAACATGGCCTCGAAGTACGCGGCGCGCGCGGCCAGCACGGAGCGGTGCGCGGGGGGGTGAGTACAAGACTTACATTGACGATGTTGTCGAGCGGTGAGAAGGAGCGGAACATGGCCTCGAAGTACGCGGCGCGCGCGGCCAGCACGGAGCGGTGCGCGGGGGGGTGAGTACAAGACTTACATTGACGATGTTGTCGAGCGGTGAGAAGGAGCGGAACATGGCCTCGAAGTACGCGGCGCGCGCGGCCAGCACGGAGCGGTGCGCGGGGGGGTGAGTACAAGACTTACATTGACGATGTTGTCGAGCGGTGAGAAGGAGCGGAACATGGCCTCGAAGTACGCGGCGCGCGCGGCCAGCACGGAGCGGTGCGCGGGGGGGTGAGTACAAGACTTACATTGACGATGTTGTCGAGCGGTGAGAAGGAGCGGAACATGGCCTCGAAGTACGCGGCGCGCGCGGCCAGCACGGAGCGGTGCGCGGGGGGGTGAGTACAAGACTTACATTGACGATGTTGTCGAGCGGTGAGAAGGAGCGGAACATGGCCTCGAAGTACGCGGCGCGCGCGGCCAGCACGGAGCGGTGCGCGGGGGGGTGAGTACAAGACTTACATTGACGATGTTGTCGAGCGGTGAGAAGGAGCGGAACATGGCCTCGAAGTACGCGGCGCGCGCGGCCAGCACGGAGCGGTGCGCGGGGGGGTGAGTACAAGACTTACATTGACGATGTTGTCGAGCGGTGAGAAGGAGCGGAACATGGCCTCGAAGTACGCGGCGCGCGCGGCCAGCACGGAGCGGTGCGCGGGGCGGTGCGCGGCGCCCACACGCAGGCGCACGTCCGCCAGCTCGGCGCCGCCGCCCAGCAGCACGCACATGTCCTGCTCCAGCGTCGTGCCTGCCACGACACACACATTCAATCAATCATAAACAACGTGAATAATAAACGCAACACCACCTGAAAAGGGGTCATTGTACTCGTGATTATGAACAATGTTTATTTTGGGAACAATGCCGAAATCGCGAAAAAAAAAATGGCTGTACGTCCATTCTGTCGAGTTATCCGCACATAAATGTGTGAAGCCGTCGATTTTTCTTTCACTAAACATCCTCGCAACTTCACACGTTTACGTAACTTGTCGATATCGAACCGATTAGTACTGACAGGGCTCGCAGTGTTTTTCAGAGCCGTAATGTTCGTGCATGAACAATGGCGAAAAACACTGAAAGGATTCTAGAGATTCTGATTTTATTGAAAACTAAAACTGCATCATTGCTTTTTGAAACATCGATATTCCTAGCCAGGACTTGAACTGGTTGATTTTAAAAACAAAATCACATCCTGTATTTTTACGCCATCCGAAACTGTCGCTAGATAGGATCAAATACTGGAAAGTAAAAATACATGGCATACCACAGGAAAGCATTCTGGACAAGGCCTGAAAGATCTGAGTTCAATTACACGATAATTTTGGAGGTCCACTCAAATGTATGTGGTGCTTTCCTCGAAAGTACATACATTATAATCGTATGGACTTAAAATAAAAGACATTTTGATATTTTAGTTTTTTATCATCAGTAATCTTGGTAGCTGCATCGACCTCATATATGTATAATTAACTAGTTTTTGGCCGCGATTTTGTACGCGCATATCCCGTTCCCGTAGGAATTTCGGGATGTCCTCTCTAGTGCTACACTCCCCAAGGAACCTACATGGCAAATTACAGCTTTCTGCGACCAGTAGTTTGGGCTGTGCGTTGTCTGTCAGTCAGTCAGTAACGCAAGAATTTTTTACATATAATTATGTCACCGGATAATTGCAAACTCCGTAAGTTTACAACATATCTTGAGAGATTGTAAAGTCTCGATAAATAATTGTCAAATGAACATTTGTTCTGCAATTACACGAATTAAAATCTAGTATTCTGTAATATCTGAGAAATTGTTGACTGACATAGACCGGCGTCCAATCAGCTCTCTGGTCTACAATTTATCTGTTTTGGTGTGATAGTTACATTGGAAACTTGGCCCTTCATTGGTTTTTGTTGGTGTGAGCTCACATCTGAACAGACCAATTATAAGAAGAGATTACAATCTCTCAAGATATTTTGTAATCTTACGGATTTTGCAATTATCCGGTGACACTTAAAAAATATTGTTAAACTTTCCTTTGAAAATAGTAACTATGAAGTTTTATGTCCGTTCTTCTTTGCGAAGAAGTCAATCTTTTTTAACTGTCAATGTTTACGCTCAAAAATGCCTTAATATTCCAAATTACTTTACTTTGACTTGCATGCAACCCAGATAGGGTTGCAATGGAATTTGAACTTGGATGTGCAAGACTCATTTTTCCAGTCCATTGTATCAAATTTGAAAATTATCTGAAATTCTGAGTTTAGAAATAAAGCAGTAAGAAATTGTGGCTTCTTACCAATAATCTCTTCATCATACTCCTGCTGTACAACCGCGTTGGTTTGCTTGGGAGGCGGCTGCTGGCGTCGCCGGATCACCTCCACCATCAGACTCTGTTCCATCTCCTCAAACTCTTTCGACATCACTATGGGAGTGAAGTTATAGTCTTTCACCACGAATCTGGAGAAAAGAACGATTCTTAGAAATGTAGAGTACTGTCAAACGCGCGATGATGCGCAGCAACACGTTGCCGTAGCAGAGGTACACGGTATGTTACACTCACCTCAGACAGTACTCCTTGATGCACGTGAGGTTGGCGTGGTGCGCGGCGTGCAGCGCCTGCAACACGTTGCCGTAGCAGAGGTACACGGTATGTTACACTCACCTCAGACAGTACTCCTTGATGCACGTGAGGTTGGCGTGGTGCGCGGCGTGCAGCGCCTGCAACACGTTGCCGTAGCAGAGGTTGGCTCGCAGGAAGCGCGCGCACAGGCCACGCAGGCGCGGGATGTTGAGGCGGAGAGCCAGGCGCAGCACCGCCATCACCAGCAGCACGGTGGCCGGGGAAGCGGGGTCCTCGTCTGCCGAACAAGTATGGTTCAAACTAAAAGATACCAATCCGTGTGATGCTCCTGCCTTTGCCCTGCGGTGGAACTGCTAACGCAGGGAAAAAGCGAGCATCAATCGAAGTGGAAAAGGCGTTTTATCTACTTTCATATCGTAAAGTTCCAATGAGATTTTCCAGGAAAATTTACGCCACTAGTTGGCTCCACATAGGCGAAAAGTCCTCTCCCTTGAAAAAGTGACTTTGACGTAAACATAACGTCGATATCAATTTAGCAAATATCAGGACACATTCGAGTTTTGACAGGTGCCTGGACCTGACGCCTGGATTCCAGGAAACCCTCATTATGAAACCAAAAGTTTACCGTATTGACAGACTTTATTCAGTATGGGGAACGTGCAGGAACTATATAGGTGGCAGCACAGAAATGTCTTGCACATCACGTAACTGGAGCCCGGCCCGGCGCCATTCGACGATCAGATCAGCTGATCGTCGAATGGCGCCGGGCTCCAGTCACACAAACAAGATACAAACACACAAAAAATATAGAATGAAAAGAAAGGAATGTACAATGAGATAAAAAATGGAGGGGAAGAATTCATAGGGCATGAAAAAATTCGACATCGTTGTCAACGAGAACAGTGGCCAGAAAATCGGTAGCATAGCAACATTGAATTGCAATCCTGATTATTTGACCATGTTCTATATTGTATCGTAATTAATAGGGTATTTTACCGAAGAAATCTAATTAGTCCGTCAGATAGATTTCCAAAAAGTATTGGACACGCATTTTTTCACGTAAACGTAGCGTAACGCGTACACAATGAAACTCCTATGACGTCATAGCGTTAGTACCCTTTCTACTAAAACGTGACGTCACCGGTCCCCCACTCTTGAACTTCGATGCACAATAATTTGCAAAAAATACGTGACCAATATTTTTTTAAATGTGTGTGTGTTGTGATTATTTTTCTATGTAGTAAAATAGCCTATTGTAAGCGTTTGTTTTGTCTATAGTTAATACGGTACCTTTCTCAGTGGGGTCTATTCTGTCGGTGTATATGTAGTTGAGCACCATGTTGAAGGACTCGGGCGTCGCTTCGGGCAGCAACACGCACAGCTGCGGCGGAGTCTTGTAAGAGCATACCTCTGAAGCTTCCTCCTCGCCCGCCGCTATGCGTTTCGTTAGTTCATCTCGAGCTTCCCTAAGAAACATTCAAAGCATTTATTTCAAATAAACCATTTATATTCACTTTTGAATTGTCAAGGCGGGTCACTGGAAACCATAAAGCTATTTTTATACATTCCAAAAGCGTATGTGTCTATGGCGAAGAACGTGCAAGAACTGCAAGAAACTTCACGAACACTTCTTTAAATAAGGTTATGCATTACAAAAATCCTGGTAACATTATCCTCGTTGCTGCGATATGTAAGAAGAGGGTGCAGAAAAAAATACAATTTAAAGTATAAAGATTATTAAAACAAGCCATATAAAATGTGAGACTGCAAATAAATCTGCTTATTCGTTTAAAAACTGTGTGCAAGCCTGGTTTCAGATATTAACGCCACTAAGATTTGTACATATACGCGGATGAGACGTCAATATGCAACCGAAGTAGTATTGATATACTTACTTGATCTTAGCTCGTAGGAACTGTGACCGGGCTCTGCTAATATAGCCTGGTGCGCCAATATAGATGTATTTTCAGGCCCTACTAAGATTTGTACATACGTCGAAGAGACGTCAATATGCAACCGAAGTAGTGTGGATATACTTGATTTTAGCTCGTAGGAACTGCGACCGAGCTCTGCTAATATGGCCTGGTGCGGCAATACAGATGTCTTTTAAGGGCCTACTAAGATTTGTACATACGTCGAAGAGGCGTCAATATGCAACCGAAGTAGTGTGGATATACTTACTTGATCTTAGCTCGTAGGGACTGCGACCGGGCTCTGCTAATATAGCCTGGTGCGCCAATATAGATGTATTTTCAGGCCCTACTAAGATTTGTACATACGTCGAAGAGACGTCAATATGCAACCGAAGTAGTGTGGATATACTTGATTTTAGCTCGTAGGAACTGCGACCGAGCTCTGCTAATATGGCCTGGTGCGGCAATACAGATGTCTTTTAAGGGCCTACTAAGATTTGTACATACGTCGAAGAGGCGTCAATATGCAACCGAAGTAGTGTGGATATACTTACTTGATCTTAGCTCGTAGGGACTGCGACCGGGCTCTGCTAATATGGCCTGGTGCGGCAATACAGATGTCTTCGAAGGCCCTACTAAGATTTGTACATACGTCGATGAGACGTCAATATGCAACCGAAGTAGTGTTAATATACTTACTTGATCTTGGCTCGCAGAAACTGCGACCGTGCGGCTAATATGGCCTGGTGCGCCAATATAGACGTCTTATCAGGCCCCACTAAGATTTGTACGTCACAGAATTGATGAGACTTCAAGATTCTGCCGAAGTCATCGTGAAGTGTGCAGCGTGGGTAGTTTGACAACTGTCGACAGTCAAAAATGGCATATAGAAATGTTTTTGATTGGCTATTAAAGTGCAGGCCACACCGCCACCTAGCAATCGTCTTTTATAATGCGCACAGCAAAGGAGTGGAACTCTCTGCCTGCGTCTGTGTTCCCGAACGCATACAACCCTAATCTCTTCAAAATTAGAGTGAACAGGCTTCTTCTGGGTAAGCTCGCTCCATCGTCGACTTTGTCTCTGTCATCTATGACCTAGACTAGAGTCAATAGCAAACCCAAATTAAATAAAAAAAAGCGAGCTTTGGATTAAAGGATAAGCTTAGAACAATTCAGCTTATCTCAATAGTTCTGGGTGTCTGCCGAAGTATTAAACGATGGTCTAGGCTTAATAATGGAACCCCAAGTTTTCTTTACGAGAACTCGACAAAATGATTTTTATAGTATGCAAGCAATACTTGGAAGAGAAAACCTTTCATTTACTTGGAATAGGCCACTACGAATATGAACACTAAGGATTTTTAAGGAGTAAATGAGTGAGTATGCACATCCTTGGGGTAACTTTCAACTTGCACGTAAATAAATATTTTTTAGTTATTCAAATGGTCATAAACATTTTTCCTTAATTAATACTTAGTAGTCATTGGACACCGTGCTTCAAACACATTTATTTCAATTAAACCATTTTAGGCAGTTTTAAATTGTCAAGGTCAGTCTGTCCAAAGAGATGAAGCTATTTGCACGTTCCACACCGTAGATCTCTATGGAGAAGAACGTGCAAGAAACTCCACGGACACTCTTTTAAATCAATGTTTTTTTACAATTATATGGTTACATCATTCGTGTAAAAATTATACAAACAGACCGATGTAGAAAGACTTACACGATCAAGCGTCTGAAGTAATCGTGGTCATGCCGTTTTGGCGATTAACCTTTTGAACGCCATAGTCACGTATACATGACAAGCAAGCGCGTGCCCTGTACGCCAAACGTCACAAATATGTGACAAAAAGAACGGCGAAATTGTGGCTTGGCGTCGGGGGCACGCTGATGAGTTAAAAGGTTAAATGCCTAGCTAAAATGTGATGTGCTGGAGCGTACTGACCTGGAAGCGGAACAGCTCGCCGCTGCGCACGTTGTTGTCGACGGTACCTCCGAAGATGTAGAGCGCGTCGCCCACCACGGCGCCCGCGTGGAACAGCCGCCCCGACGGGATCTGCGACTCGCCCGCCGCCAGCACCACCGACCTGCAGCCGCGGATGTTGTGGATGTGAAAGGGCTATGCCCAGAAATGGTGCCTTTTTTATGGGACTCTTATGCCACCTTGTTAGATGTGTAGAGTACTTCCATACAAACAACAGTTACTGTAGATATACATATGATTTGTCTGTATGTAGATATACTTATGATTTGTCTATATGTTGATATACTTATGATTTGTCTATATGTTGATATACTTATGATTTGTCTCGAGCGCATACGTCACAAGGTGTGGGTGGGGTGCAGTCTGTGTTCGACCGTCAGTCAGGAAGCACATGGTGGTGTGTAGGTGAGCCAAATACAATTCTATTATTCGACAGGTCGCGTGGATACTACCGTTACTATGCTAGCTCGGCTCTAAACTAAACACGTAATTTACCCAATTGAATATGTGTTATACATTAGGAAAAGAAGGCACCAGTTGCCAATTTCTTTAATTAGAACAGGCTTCTTCTGAGTAAGCTCGTTCCATCGTCGACTTAGTCTCTGTCATCAATGACTTAGACTAGAGCCAAGATCAAACTCATCTCAAATAAAAAAAAAAAAAACAACATTTTATGAAAAAAAAATATTCAAAATCCTCACAATAAGCCTTTTAATTTCGTACACATATGACACACAAACTGTACCGTGTGACATCACACGGTACAGTTTGGAAAACTTTGACTTTTTTTTTCTAGTTTGCGCGCGTGATTGGGTGAAAAAGTTCATATATAATATGTACGAAATTTCAACAGAATCGGTACATAGATTCGGAAAAAATCAAACGGATCAAAACAGACGGTGATCTTATAAGGGTTCCGTTTCTTACGGATGTTCGGAACCCTAAAAAGAGAACAATAATATAACAACGATAGAGTAAAAATGTGCGGAGCGTGCCCATACCCAAACGGTAACCATCTCAGCATTTCCTGGGCGTCAAACACCCAGCGCTGGTTATCAGTTGGCATCCTGAAGTGACACACGGACGTGGTACATAAATAAAATAGATGTTAGTGTTGTCTCACCATATCTGCGTGTCCAGGTCGTACTTGTGCAGGTCGTTGGGCAGCGTGTTGTCGGCAGCGCCGCCGAACACGTAGAGGTGTGCGCGGTGCGCCACCATCACGTGCCCGTAGCGCCGCGCCGGCGCGCCGCCCGCCGAGCGCAGCAGGTGCTCCGTGCACACGCGGCTCCATCTGCACCACAACCACCATTAACACCTAATGTATCAATGCCGCCACAAGAAAAACTAACCAAGCGGAATTTGTACGACAGCAAAAAAAACCGCAACGCCATCTATCCCGCCAGTGACGAACTACTAACGAAATCCTGCATCGCGGTATCAGAGTTTTCCGAGCGATTTGATCATGTAAAACAGACCGAATATCAACTATCAGGCTTACGATTACATAAGCAGAATATTAGTCATTTTACACGCAAATCTATTCAACACTAAGTGTCGGATCGACTGTTTAGTCGAGCGTAGGTGCGCTGCAATACATTGAGCTGTCGGGCGATGGTTTTTCGACTAATTGAACAAAACTAGATCTAAATGGTTTTCCATTGGATCTCCATTAATTCCAATATACTTTTGACACACAACTAAATAGCTATTCGATTAAAAATTGCTTATATGCAGCACAATGTTACAATTTTCGGTGACCGGACATGGAAACAAATATACTGATCACGCATTTACTTACGTATGAGTTTCGAAATCGAACTGGAACAGCGCATTAGTGATCTTGGCGCCGCTCTGACCGCTGAACACGAACATCTTGCCTCTAGCGACGGCCACCGGGAAGTTGCAGCACGTCGGGGGACATTGACCCTTCTGTTCTATTCGCTCCCATTGGTGGTTTTCTCCCTGAGTGTGGAATGGGTTTATGATTTAAAATAGTATTAGCTTGTGATTTTTGGTGATGTAGTCCCTATTGTCCAAATCTTAATATCTTTATATATATAATTCTTCTGTACGTGTGTATCTCACTGAACTCCTCCTAAACGGCTGGAACGATGTTGATGAACTTTTTTGTGTGTGTTCAAGGGGATTCGAGAATGGTTTAGATTCAAAACTGGATCCTGTAGGTGGCGCTGCAATCGATTTCTATAATTTTTCGTCAGACACAAAGCCAACGTTCGGACAGGACAACGTCTATCGGGACCGCTAGTATATATATATATTTCTTGTGTACGTGTGTATGTCACTGAACTCCTCCTAAACGGCTGGACCGATGTTGATGAAATTTTTTGTGTGTGTTCAAGGGGATTCGAGAATGGTTTAGATTCACAATTGGACCCGGCAGATGGCGCTGCAATAGATTTCTATAATTTTTCGTCAGACACAAAGCCAACGTTCGGACAGGACAACGTCTGTCGGGACCGCTAGTAAATATCCATAATTAAATTTTTCTTAGACCGCTTTCACATTTAGGCTAAAGTTTCTAGTAGTTTTTTTTAGTTTTTGCTTCTTATAAGGTGCTTCTGCCGCATTACTGTCGCGCTGCTAAAGTTCTAATGTGAAAGCGGCCTTACTCCGCTATATTTTCTGATTAATTTCAGAGCGCTATGTACAGTGTACAGTTGTATTGGTGGTCGCCACTGTTAATTTGTAGCTTTCCGGAGTTGCAGTGGATAGGAATAGTGAGGTGGGCTTGAACCGGCTAGCCTGTTCAGGAGGATGGTGGAGGTCTAGTTGGCACATGCTATGGTCGGCGGTGAGGAGTCCTGGGACGCGGTGGTCTCCTTCTGCGAGACAGTTATCGCGCAGAAGGAGGCTGCGGAAAGGGAGAGGGAGATCACGACCGCTCTCCCAGCCCGCAGCAGGCGCATCGGGCGTCGGAGGAGGGCTTCCGGCCCCCCTAACTGGGTCCAGGGGCGGCGGACTTAGGGATGTCCGTCGCCCCCCATTTATCCGGACCCGAGGTGGCGGCGCGTGGTGTTCCCGTGCGCCCCTCTTTGACGTAGCGAGGGGAGTCAAACACCTCACTCCCCTCGCCGACGCGAGGTGGCCCGCAGTGGCGGGCCGGCACCAGCCGGGGATTGCGGAAGTCGCATACGTTCCCGCGATCCCCGGCGTAGGTGGGAGATGGAATACCGGGGTGGTTTTAGTCAGTAAGAGTCTCACAGACCCCTCCATCCGCCCCAGGGTGGAGGATTTCCATGAGGATTTTCCCCCGAGATCAAAAAAAAAAAGAAAAAAGGTCTAGTTGGCAGGATGTGCGATTTTCAAGGGCTTTGACGAAAGCTTTGTATAATTGGGAGACAAGGTTAACAGAACGGTAATTTGTGATATCGGATTTATATCCTTTTTAAGTGTTGGAATGACAGAATGTACTAGGAAAATGCCTGTTTTTAGACCCCCTCGCAGTGAGTCGGTTGTAATGCCATCTTCTCCTGGGAATTTGATTATGTTCGCGTAATGGAGTGTGCTAGATTACAAGTGGCGTAAAATTGTATTTTATGATTTACGTGTTACATAGGTATATTATATTACTTTTCGTTGTCATATAATGTTGTGCTTTTCATATTATTGTAAAAATCTAGTTCTTATAACTTAAAATACTGATGCATTGCTGGAGAGTTTGTTGCGCCACTTCTTCTTCCCAGCTAAAACATAGGAAGTGGTGACGAGCGCGCGTTCTGGAGGACTGACAGCCTAATTTGAATAAATGACTTTTGATATTGATAATTTGAAAAGTACAGGCGCCTTTTGAAGTTTACCATTCGAAAACATTGCAGACTACAATTTTTTTTTTTTGTTTTTAGGGAAATATACTAGGGAGCCTCACCAAAACCACCCCGGTTGTCAGGGACCCCGGTATATCTTAAAAGACCATTCTGGGACCCCTTCTGTGCAACGCCAGTTAGGGCACATCCCTGGGGAGACAGTAAAGGGTCCCTTGAGTCTGTAGGCTACTTACTAGATTTCCCATCCTTAAAAAAAAGGCTACTTACCAGCAAGTTGATCGTCCACATATCATTGAGCCTTGCATTGCCGTCGTACCCGGCGAAGATCCACAGCTTGTCGTCGTAGACGGCGGCTCCATGTGCCGACCGAGGCACGGGCTCCCTGCGAAACGAGTACGGGAATGGTAGTGATTCTTCCTATTATTAATAGGTACAGTATTTTACTAAAAAAATCTAGTTAGTACGTCAGGTGGATGTCTACAAAATACTGGACACGTATTTTAAAATTTTCATGTTAAGAAAAAAATTCACGTGACGTCATTACGATAATACAATTTATACTAGCGACGTGACATCACCAGCCCCCGCTCCTGAACTTTGATGATATAAATATTTATCGATTTGAAATGGCAGAAAATGTTGTACAATATTTTTTGAAAATCTACGGACGGACTAAATAAAATAATATTTTTTCTACCTAACAATATATGCCCATTTATTACAACATCCGAATATTCGATTTCTAGTCATCACGGGTGTAGCTACACCGAGGGTCCAAAACTGTACAAATATTATAATTTTTTTCCCGGGCACGCAGGTAAGGCAAAATTCTGAACTCTCATTCGAAGTGTACTGTGAATATATTTTTTGGGGTACGGATTATCCGTGCCATCCGTCCAATAATTATTAGCGATTTTTATTCTCGTCATTTGCTAAGGGGATGGCGGTCCTGACCCCCTAAACACCCCCTTAATATACGGCCATGCTAGGAATAAACAAGCAAGTAACACTTACTGGCCAGTAAACTTCCATTGCACCCACTGTGCACTGGGGAATTTGTACTCAAAGAGATCGTTCTTGTTGGTCAGGTTCGAATTCGCCAGGATGTCACCCGTGTAGCCACCGAACACGAACATCGAGGAACGATGCACCTGAAACAAAGAAAAAGTGTTTAGATTAACACAGAACTGACCTTCATCATTTGGAAGAAAAACTTGGACGTGGAGTTGCAGGCTCCAGCCCGAAATGCAATAGGTACTTTTACTCGGATGCATATTTACCTAAAGTAAATTTTTGCATCATATTATGGAGGATTCTTAGAATATTTTTATTTAACATAAAATCCCGGAATTGCATAAGTAATCGTAACATCTTTAGGCAAATATGCATCCGATCTCTAGCCATCTTATTTGAAACGATTAAGAGCTATGCACGATGCGAGTATTAGAGCCTTGCCGTTCTTTCTTAACTCCGAACTTGTAGCGGCATCAATGCCGCCACATGAAAAACTAAGAAGCGAAATTTGTAGGGCAACAAAAAGAACCGCAACGCCATCTATCCTGTTAGCGACGAACTACCAACAAAATCCTGCATCGCGCAAGCAAAGTTCTCTGTGCGATTTGAACATATACAACAGTCCGAATATCAACTATCCGGCAGTTGCCCACCAGACACAACAACCGTCTGGTCGGAGGATCCTCCCTTTTCAATGGAGGCGTGCGGGACTTTACTCTCTGTACCGCATAACTCTATAAACTCACCACAGCAGAATGATGATACCTCGGTGCGGGCGGGATTCCCATGCACCCAGTCTTCGTCCAGGATTTCTCCCGTATGTCAAATCTGATCAGATCGTTTAGCATGGACTTGCCATTGTCGCCCCCGAATACATAGATCGCATCTTTGTAGGCCACAGCTGTGTGTTTGCTCCTCCTGAAAATAAGATTCAACCTGATGTATAACGTTGATTTGGGGGTCATGTGGGGTGGTCAACTGTCCGTACCTTTTTTTATGTGATATCATCAAATGATTCCTACCGCTCAGGGCGGAGCGGTAGGCAGTGTCAGACTCTTATGACTAAAATCCACCCCGTGTTCCTCCAAATTCCCTTTGCGTTCCAGGACGCACATCGATTACTGGCCCTCATTCGAATGTGACATAATTTTACCTCGCTAAGAACACCGCACCACAAGCAGCTCAATCGCTCAATAGTTTCTTAGTCGCACGTGAGCTCTCACGTTGTTACTTTTCGCAAGACAATGAAATGACGAATACTAAGCATATACGAGCCACAGCGGTCGTTATGAAGTGCAGGAATGACGATCCTTTATTTTCGATCGTAGCATTTTTTTTTTCAATAAAATTAAGTGTTGTCATGACATGCCGTTTAAAAATTCGTAGGTACAGCAATCCTAATGCTTTAGTTTATGTTCATTTCATTAGTCTGTCAGTAGCTTAGTTGTTATCGACTCGCGTGCCCGAATTACTTGAGCTACTGCGCACTGATTCGCCATCCCTGAGATATTTAATGATTCTTTTATATTTTATTTACTATACTTTTTTTCTATTATTTATTAATTCAAAAAATGGAAACTTCTCCAAAATCAAAACTTCCCATATAGACAAGCATGACCACCGTTTACTCATGTTAATAGCCAGCGGCACAGAGAGGCGCGGCCGTCCCGTGTTCTATGATATACCTAACCATAAAAATATAAAAACAGGATATAAATAAAAAAAATTAAAACATCTTTATTAACCTACTCAAATTAATTAAAATTGTTTTAAGGGTTCCGAACACGTATGGAAAAACGGAACCCATACAGGATCACTTGTTTGTCTGTCTGTCTGACTGTCTGTCACAGCCGATTTTCTTCAAATCTACTTGACCAATGTAGTTGAAATTTGTTACACATTTAATCTTCTCTGACCCAAACACGGACATGTACTTAATGAAAATAAATAAATACGTTTTGGGGGGCAAATGAGGTTTTCTAACTGTACCATAAGATTATATATCAAATGAAAACACTGATCGTAAGGGATTTACAAGCATATTTTTTTAAATTAATTTTAAAATATAGGTAGTTCAAAGTTATTAAAAAATAGAAGAAAATTGACCATTCCCCATTATCCCCGAAACTACTGAGCAAAAAAAAAAAAAACACAAGAAGTCAAATTATTGACACTACAATTTTAAAGCAACTGAAATAAAAACTTTAATTTGAGTTTAACTTGCCTGGCACCAACAAACTCGTAGCACTCAGACATTCGTTTCCACTTATGAACCGTCTCAAAAGGCCCAAACTCCATCCTCAGGCTGATGTCTAACTCGTTGGGATTGCGGAGCTGCTCTGTTATCATCTTCCCCAGATTCTGATTCATTTTAATTTCTCGATTTTTTCAACAAGCTGCTGAAAAAATAAAAGAAATAAAACACTCTCAAAGGACAGTTTGTTTTGCAAGTTCATTAAATGAGATTGCTATGAATGTATGGAGTGAAAACCTAGAGTTGAATTAAAAAAATACTGGGTACATGTACCAAGAGATATTTAATAACAATTGACTTCACTAACGGCTGTAACGGCTGGTCTCAATAACGTATTTACCTTTGACCAACTGTCAAATTACCTATCAACAGTAGATACAATATTGAAACCTGCCATTATTTTTTTTTTTAAATATAAATCAGTTTTTTTTTTGTTTTTTCGTTTTATAAATAGCTTTTTGATTATTTTATTACCAACCTTAATTATCATCTTAATAATTTTTCTTAATACAAGTATTATTTACACATGTGAAGAAAGTTTCTCAGGGATAAATTTATGGGCTATTGAATGGGTTTTGCATGTTGTCAGGTGATAAAATATGTAATAGGTGTAAATAGTAAAACAGTTTAAAGGGCACAAACAGGGTAAAAGTTAAACAATTGAAAAATACAAAAAAGCATTTAGCAAAAGTTGTTTGCTTTTTCACTGTCACAAGTCCACTAAGGTTTGGCGAGAATCACTGGCGGGACATATGTTCTCACAAATCACCGCACATAAGGCTAAACACATATATTTGCTAGCTAAATCATTTATAAATTAATTGTATGTATGTTTTGAGACAGGCCTCTAATTTATGTTTGGGTACATTATTGTCACTATAAGCCATTTTGGTTAAACGGCGTGAGGTAGTTTATTGATCACTGTTTTTAATACTACTGTTTTGTGTCATATTAACTGTAGGTATACTAGTGTGTAAATGTGTAAGTTAGCAGTTTATTGTGTGTTAAGGTCCTAAGTGAAAATATATAGTAGGGAGCGGTCTTAGGTTTTTTGTACTTGTATTTAATAAAGGGACTGATAAACAATTTATGTATTTAATACAAAGTTGGTATCTGCATTTGTTCTAATGCTAATTTATTTATTTTACTTCAATTGATTTAAACATTCATTTCTAAGAGAATTATTAAGAAGAGTTAAAATTAATTACATAAATTGTTTTTTCCCCAACTTGTGCATGTTATGTATTTTGCATATATGGTGTGTGTATTTTTTTTTGTTCTTTAGCATATACCTAGTTGAGGCATAAACAAATTCAGGGGAAAACTGTTGCCTAGACAGCAATAAATCCAGCTGTTCTCCATAATGTGGGGAACAAGAGCAACTAGATTTCTTAAATAGCGGAGAAGTTCAAATATTTGATGTTTATTTATTTAATTCAAGTAAGTAGTTGTCTTACCTGCACTTTCAAAGTTCTTCTAAAACTCGACTGTTGGGCTTTTAATTAGGCTACACTGAAATTAGATATGCGAAATAAAAAACTAACACCATTTATAGTCAATAATTCATATTGGTTTATTTTTTCTACTTAGTAAAGAAAATTCAGCACCAACAAGCATAGTTCAACTTGTTACAGATATGAGAATCTGATTCAATAAACCTTCTAAGCTAATAAAAACTAGCACCGATACGGAACAGCGTTAAAATAGGAAGAATTCTCAAAATAAACTAGCCAGCCAGCCGAAAATAGGTCGCCGAAACATAACATGAAGTCATTGACTTTTACGCACCATTAACAGCTAACTATTGTTGCTAGCTTTAATAGGTTCTTTAAAATAGTTATTATATATACTACTACTATAACTTGTGACTGTGTTTACTCCGACAATGATATCCGAAAACCACCAAAATAAGACAGCTTTTTTAAAAACTTCGATAAATCAATAAATAAACTATGTTGACATGATGTGGCGATGACATTTGATGATTTTGACAGTGAGTGGTGACTGACATATGAGTGAATGAATGAATCCAGTTTATTTTGAACAGAAAATGTTTTTTTTTGTAAATATTACCTGGATTACCTGGATGTTACGGCTCGCTTGCTTGCTGGATGTTGCGGCTGTTTGTTTAGTTAGTGGCAAAATAGTAAAGGTTGTGATGCTAATTCGTCACACGCCGCTGTAATCAGTTTGATTGGAAGACCCCAATATAGTTGGGAAAAAGTAGTGGCCATGAAGCATTTCGACCCCAAACGGTTCAAAACTGTAATTGCTAAAAAGGCTAGTGTATTTGCACCGCTTGAGGGCCTGAGCAGTGCCGACATAGCCCGTCGCACTTGAAACATGAGATGGCGCAAGTCAGAGGTCCACATACAGTTAGAAAAGCGACTAATCATATAAAGTGACGTATTACTGAATGAGACGTATTAGGGATTGCAACGAAATAGCTAATGTGACGAATTAGCATCACATTCACAGCCATAATACAAGCCGCACGGGTCGATGGTCAAGGTTAAACGACCTCAATAAGCGACGACTTATTGAGGTCGGTCCATCGGTGGGAGGCCAACCTTTACATACCATAATCTTTATAAATGATATTTATTTTGAAAGTACATAAAGTCTCTTTTGAAGTCCATTACCACATTTTTCACTTGTGAAGTGCTTGCATCAAGCTTCCGTTGATTTGTGAACGGCAGTCACGACTAACAGTCTCGGCTGATCAATAGTCACTACAGGCATATGTGGAGCTGTCGTAAAGGGCCTCCGATACGATGAAATGTTTGACTCAAACCATTTTGATCGTTTACTTTACAATTTTGAGAGGTTTCTCAAACATTAATGGATTTGAACGGTAGTAACGGCAGCTTATTCATTAATATAGTGTCTTTTTCAAACTAAACTAATACTATTACTACGGAGGCACAACAACGTGGAGGTGGTTTGACCCCAACGACCAATAAATATAGATTTATATTTTTTATTAGGTTTGACACGTATCGTTATATTTTATTTTATTCAAGACGCATTTAGTAAAACTTTTTGAGTTGACTTGCTCAGCGTGAGGTTACGAGTTTTGGTTAAAATGGCAGATGAAGATGTTAAATAAAACATTTGTTAAAAACAAGCTCCTTACGGATGTATGATGCAAAATTCCTTCGGCGTAGGGTTGATCCAAACTGCCGTGTACCAATTTATGGACTTTAATTAAAAATGCTGTTTTTAATTAAAGCCCATAAATTCAAAACGATTTGCTCAAATAACTAAGGTTGAATCAAATATTTGATCGTCTCGGGGTCCCTTTTGAAGTTTGAGTGAAAGTGAGTAAGACGCAAAAGAACGATAACATACGTATTTTTAAATTTCCACAGGAAAATAACCTTTTTGAAATTTTCAACGTGTTCAAATGGTTTCGGAATACTCATAGGGATACTGTCCATATTGAAACTTTTTTTTTGTTACGGATTGATCAAAATTTTAATCGACATTCATTCATTCACTCGTAGTAGTCAGTCGTAGTTATAAATTAAACTTCATTCATTCAGTAACCGAACTTTACCGAGTTTGTTTATAATTTACTGATTTCTTTGGAAAAAGAAAGTAATTTACTAAATAAAATATAATGTCGTCACCGGTAAGTTTTGGATTGATATCGAGCATAAGAACAGTTGTTCATTGTTTTCTCGTGATTAGGAAATGTATTTGAATGTTATTGTTCTTGTTCGTGCAGACAGAAGAAAGCGTACGGCGTAACAGCGAAAGCGAAGGAGGTGAAGTCGAGGCTCCTGAACATGACCCTCACTTCGATCCAATCGTGTCGCTGCCCCTTGTGGACATCCATACGAACGAGGAAGAAGAGGAGGAACTCGTCAAAATACGCGCCAGGCTATACAGATATGACACAGGGGACCACGAGTGGAAGGTAAGACAATGGAAAACAGTTAATTAAACATTTTTTTTATGTTCGTAACTAAACATGAGCTGTTGTTCAGCTCTAAGATACTTTTTAAGACAGCATGATAAAATGAAAGTGTTCAGCCTATTGCAGGTTAGGTAGGCCTGAGTCATAGATATTTTTGGCCTATTGAATTGATAACGATATTTCTTAAAAGTAAAAAAAAAGATCTTTGTCTTACTGGAATATTTAAATGTTTTGAGATAATTTTTTGTCATGTTGTATCTTTTTTAATATATTTTTTTAGGAGCGAGGTACTGGTGATATAAAACTGCTGCGGCATAAGATTAACAACACAGTTCGAGTTGTAATGAGACGTGACAAGACATTAAAAGTATGTGCAAACCACTTCATTACACCAGATATCAGGATGAATGTTCACTGTGGCTCTGACAAAGCATTCAATTGGTCCGTATTTGCTGATTTTGCTGATGAACAAATGAAACAAGAGCTACTGGCTATTAAATTTGGGAATCCTCAGAGTAAGTTGAAATCAAAGTTTCTATTTTGTCTATAAATTTTGCCCCACATCGCAACTCAGCCACATACAACTTCGTCCTCTGCAACTCTTATGGTGGCATTTAATAGAATGCACCAAATCCAAAATAATCCCAGTAAACAACTTATTTTGGTTAAAAGCTGATTTCAGAAATACTTAAAAACCATCACAAATTTGGAATTCAGTACAAACTGTTGATTAATATTTAATGCCTTGTGATTTAAGTGCCTCACACTTGTAATGATTATTTAATGGCATTGCTGATAAAACATCAATATATAATATTATAAATGTGAAAGTGTGTCTGTCTGTTATGTTACCTCTTCATGCTTAAACCGCTGAACCGATTTAGATGAAATTTGGTACAGAGATAGATTAGACCTTGGAGAAGGACATAGGTTACCTTTTATCGCAAGAAGAGGGCTTCAAAGAGTTTGAAATAGGGGATGTAAGTTTATATGGGAGTCCGTCATAATTGACTATCTATATATGTATATAAAAATTAACCCCTATTACTCCTAGTACACTATAACATGAGAACGGCTTGACCGATTTGGGTAATTCTTTTTTGGTTTTGTTCGCCAGATTACAGGGAAGGTAAAAACAAAAAAAGAATAGGTAGGTAGGTTGGGTAAGGTAGGTATGTATGTATGTAGGTAGGTAGTGTAGGTACGTAGGTAGGGTAGGAAAGTAGAGTAGGTAACAGTTGATGGGTGGTGACGGGAGCGAAGCCACGGGCACAGCTTGTAAGAAATAAATGATATTTGAATGTTTTTGAAAATTCATATAATAATGGCTGCCCAAAGTAATAATTCCATGCGGACCAAGTTGCAGGTAAAAGCTGGCGCCTTATATTTACACACTATTACCTAGTAAATAATTAAATGAACATTTCCTCAACAGATGCAGAACTATGGAAAACAAAATTTGCAGAGGCTCAAGAAATTGTCAGAACAAAGTGCAGTATCTACACGCAGGATCTATCTTCAGATGATGAAAGCAGCATCACCCGGAGCGAAGACACCAACTCTCCGGAACCTAAGAGTAATGACAAAATCTCAGATAAGGATGCCAAAAATATCACAAAGGACGAAAAGGAATCTGATGGTGTAGTCTTAAAATTGAAGGAACTGAAAGTAGAGAGCACAGAATAAATTCTTTAAATTTTAAAGTTATAAGAGGCCAACATGTAACTTGCTTATATTGTCAGAAAACTATATTTTAAATATAATGATGCATTTACAGTACTTTTTCTTTTAATGGCTAGTGATACTAATGGTATGTTTGGTTTATTGTTTCAATTTTGTATTTTGAATGAATAAATATGTATTAAAAATGAGATAACTCTACATACAAACGGTATAGGACTGGTTGCCGTTTTGATGAATTGTAGGTATTTTTAAGAAATGTATTCCTGTTTACGCATACAATGCGGCATCTTAACTTTATTTTGCATTGTTGAAGTAGCGAAAAAAGTCTGTGTGCTTTTATTTAGACAACTTTTAGGTGTCGCCTAGTGTTTGTATAAACAAGCAGTAGTCCCTTCATTTAGATTTATTTTTGTTTTGTACGCATGTGAACTACTGTTGGCAATACTTTTAACAAATAATAATTGTAATTATAGGTCTGAGCAATGAATGTTCGTTTTAGGATTTGATATTCCATGCAAACTAAGTGTTTAATAATAATTAATTTAAGGTCATAATTTCGAGTGGAGCAATATTACATTTAACTACTTTTGACAGTATCCTAATTTTCTTTTTTAGATTAGTAAGTAATCTATCCAGGGTGAAATTTTACAGTATTCGTTTTAGCCCAACGTTTTTGAAAACGAAAACTGCATCATTGGTTTTGTAATATAAGGGAATCGAACTTACTGATTAAAAACTACACAAATTGTATTATTACACTATTCAATAGCTAATGAGTATGAAAAGTTAAAAAGGGCTCCAGAGGGGCTGTACTTGTACCCTATGTCGCGTTAAAGAAACACAAAAAACTTGTCCCCCGGCTGTGTCGTCGCGACATGCGCGTACTCTCATATAAACTCATAGACTTGATGTGACAAACAAAAGTTACTCGTGCGCGCTATCTCTAACGGCCGGTCTCAATAACGTATATACCTTTAACCAACTGTCAAATTAGCTACCAACAGTAGCTAAAACGTCGTTTGCCTTTGTAACATGACGTTTCAGCTACTGTTGGTAGCTAATTTGACAGTTGGTTAAAGGTTATTGAAACCGGCCGTAAATGACACTTGACAGAGATCATGTTGCCCTGATCGCGTAGACCATACCTAGATGTCCTCCCCCCAGCGACGCCCAAAGTTGAGGAATTATAATATCTAATAATAATACTGAACTTTTTCGAATCGAGAGCAATCGAGAAAGAACCGAATTGTTGTAGAATCCGTTTGCTGAGCAATTCATTTGCCCGTTAGATTGCCTTAAGGCTCAGTTTACAAATGTTCTTGCGTCTCTAATCTAATGTTCACTAAGAGGTTGAAGGGTAGTAAAAAAACGACCGTAAAAGACGTATATTTGCCGAAATATAATCAATTAATCATCAATACAACTCTCTTAACCCATTGAATGCCGACTACGTATTATATATCGCACAGTGAGAATGAAAGTGACCGAACTCAAAATCTCAAAATTTTTGGTAGGTTTTTTTAATGATTATTTTATAAACTCTTAAGCTCTTATTTTTTCTAAACAATATATTGGCATCATAAATATGTAAATAGCTTTCCATTTGAAAAGTTATGACATATTTTATTGGAAACTCCCTAAAATACGAAGTCAATTTTGTGATTTCCCACAAAATGCAAATTTCGTGTTAGGTCACTTTTATTCTCATGGTGCGATGTATACCTACATTTGTCGCAGTCAACTGGCGATACGACACGACCGACACAAATAGGTTGGGTATCGCTTGCTTCGTCCGCGCACTCTAGGTCCCGCCATCCCATTCATGTTAGGTTCCCTGCAGACAGAAATAGGTGTCACGGATCAGTTGGCTTTTTTTTTTTTTAAGGATGGGAAATCATCAAATGACTTCTTCCGCTCTGGGTGGAGCGGAAGGGCGTGTCAGACTCTTACTGACTAAAACCCATCCGTTTTCCTTCTAAAGCCCTTTGCGTTCCAGGGCCGCGGTGACTCTTTCGAACAAATTCCGCAACCCTGGCAGGACGGATCAGTTGGCTGCGACATGTATTTGTACCCTGCGTGGTAATTGCGTGTCACACAAATTCACCAATCAATCGTAATATCTTTAAGTTATTAATCCAATTCAACATTGTTCTACCTATGTACAGACGCCAGCACGTCAAGCTCCCCGAAACTGTCAAATTTCTTTAATAGATTTCAACTTTATCTTTTAAGCATTAGGTTCAAGGTTGATTGGGAAAATTTTACAGTTTCGGGATCCTTGATGTGCTGCCGTCCGTACTCGAGCAGACGAATATTTAAACAAAAAACCGGCCAAGTGCGTGTCGCGTCACGCACAGTGTAGGGTTCCGTTGTTACCCGTCCCGTATACCATGACCAAAAAATAGAAAATTTTGCTATGACATTAGGTACAAAGTAGGTATTGTAACAAAAACATTCAGCTCATTTTCTATGGGGTTACTACGAAATTTTTACCTAATCAGTTACATTTTATAAGTAGGTCGACTATTACTCGTTAACTTGTAAAGCCGAATGAATTAAAGCTATTCTTAGCTGTGAAAGTTTCACAGCTGTATCACAGGTATTTCATTCGGTTGTGTTAGGAATTGTCATGTAATGTGTAAGCAATTAGGGTGCTGTTGCATAATATTTCACCAGAAAATAGCAAATCCGTAAGAATATAAAATAATTTGAGAGATTGTAAAATCTTGATAAATTGTCAATTGTCATTTGGAATAGTTTTTTACGCATCAAAATTTGATAGTCTATAATCTCGCGAAGTCATTCCGAGAAATTGTGGATTATAATAAAATGGCGACCAATCAGAGCACAAGTCTACAATTTATCTGTTTTCGTGTGATAGTAAACCTGGAAACAAAGCTCTCATTGGTATTTTCAGAGAAAACAAAGACCAATGAGGGGCCAAATTTCCAATTTAACTATCACACCAAAACAGATAAATTGTAGACCAGCAGCTGATTGGTCGCTAGGTTATGTCAGTTCACAATTTCTCGGAATGACTTAGAGAGAGTTTACAATTTCACAAGTTATTTTATAATCTTACGGAGTTTGCTATTTCCCGACGACACATATATTATTTTGCAGTATTGCTTTATTCGAGATCTTAAATAAGGTTATAAGTTGTCATGATTGTATTACATATCAATTTTATGGTCTACTGGTTAAAATATTCGGTTTTTGTGTCGGGAATATAGCCTGCTGTTTGGTAATGTTTAAGGCTGAATACAAATTGTGAATAGAAGTTCAAGCTGTTACTTTTGCTATGTAGGCAGAGAAAGGTAACCTTTGTGTCTTAGTCCCCCCGCCGCCATTTTGTTTTTTTTAAGTGGCAGCGCACGTTCTGACATGGGCATTTGGGTGGGTAGAGGCCACTCAACAAACAAAACAATGTCAGGAACATCATGGTGCCCTAGTGTCACGTTGCCGAGATATTTCGAGGTAAAGGTATCATGTGACAATCATGAATCCATGACTATTGTTAAAAATGACTTAATGAAGTTCCAGCTTGATTTAATGAAATATTTATTAGAAGCAAGTAAAATAAGAACACGCCCGTGAAAACCAATTTTTTAAGAACTTGCCTAATAACTCTCATCGCAATCGCAAAATAATAGTATTTAATTTATAAATGGTCAAATCAAGCCGAAAACTATTATTTGAATAAAATCTACTGCCAACAAGCACGTATTTAGTTTATTTTCATGATTTTCATTGCTCTCACATGGCGACTACCTCGATAGGTCATAGCGCATATAGCAACTCGGAAAGGGATCGTCACCGTTCAACTCGAACCGTATTTTTTTGTATGAAACTCCCTACTGCAACACACACTAATCGTAATCGTAACGTAACCGCCTCACCTCGGGGCAATACGGCGAAAAAGGCGATACGGCGATTTCTTTCCGAGTTGATAATTATGTGTGCTTATAAATACCTTATAAATATCTCAGCAACGTGACAATTTGGTGCACCTTGTTCATACTTTTTTTAAGTGTTCTCTACACGATAAATCATATGTACAATGTACATATATGCGTGCACACATGTATTATCGTGCAATTTTGAAAAAAAAAAAAAGAATTGCGACTGTTGCAGATATTCGAAACCCTAAAAATTTTTATAATAATAATTGGCCCTAAGATAGACTATCGTCCTATCTCCACTTCAACTGTTCGATGGAAAATTAATAACTTTTATGTAATACATACCTACTTTTTTATTTTGCGGGAAAAGAAGGTACAAATGTATGAATGTGGATTATTGAAATGTTGCAAGGAATTGTTATGCTTTAAGTGTTAAAGTAGATATTTAAAAATATATAGAAGTTATTTGCATTGATGTCCACGTTGTTGTAGAATTTTCTATACTCTTGACACATCTTTTAAAATTATCTTTTTCATGATTTTTTATTTCGTCATACGGCCTTTTTTATATGGCTCATAGTTTTAGAAAAAGTTCAGCTTTGCCGAGTGTACCTGTCTCCTAAAGCTGTGTATTAATCTCTTTCAAAAACTCGATGGGCCATATGAAACTCGGGTACTATAATAATAATAATTATATTTTTACGTGTGTGAGAGTCATTTTGTCACAGCAATATAATCTGCATTTTACATTCCAATATATTATATTGTGTTGTAATAAAATATCGCAAAAACATGATGTGACGAAACTGGCAGTTCCAATTTATATTTTAATATTACACATTTCAAAATCTGAATACATGTACCTATTTCATTAATGGTTGGTTTTTATTATTTATTGTTATTGAAACCTTGTTTCTTCAGTGGTTCCGTAGGGAAGCGAGCGCCATTGCTGGTTTAGGGACCTAGGTTTTAATCCCTTTTAATGCTGGTTCCCTGTGAAATGAAGTGTGGAATGGCCCTATTTCTAGTTTTCGAGCAGCGTTGCGTCACAACAGATTATAATTTTATCCAAGAAACGTCCCTATAAAGTCTCAACAATCACAAGTCATGTTTGACCTCTGCTTGTTCGTTGACACTTTGAAATGTCTGTAAAATATTGATACGTGTTCCTAGCTGCTTCTTTTTCGCATCAGAGACTTTCCCGCTCAGTAACTTCATTACTCGGTCAACTTCAGATTGAATGGAATTGTCGCCTTTTTCGAGAACCATCTCCATTATTTGTTTGTAGATCTTACCAGGGGAAGGTTTCTTCACACTCTTCAGGAGTTCTTCAGTCTCCTTCAATACGTTATGTCTCTCAACTTTCTTGCTTTTCATGAACTGTACCGCAAGCATATCGAATTCCTTCACGCATCCCGGCAAACTTAGATACAAACCACTATTCTCAGATACAAAACGCCGCAGCTTGTCACTTGTAAACCCTTCCGCATCCTCGCCGAATAGTATCGGCTCTTTACCTTTGACGAACAGTAAAACCACAGGCAAGTTGTCCTTGGTTGCTCCATACTTCCTCGCGAGGGCCACGTTGGCGTTGTCATCATAATTTTTCACAAGGACTTGAGCTATTAGAAGATTTTTCTCGTTTATCGAATCCTTTGCGAACGTCATGAAGGCTTCATGCTTGTCACCAAAAGGGTATAAAATGTCGAACTTAATAAGGCTTGTTTCAAACTTGTTGGTAACTTTATCAAAATTGTACTCGTCTAATTCGACGGGTCCGCCGCCGGGCGTGGTGAATGCGTGGATTGCAAAAGATATAAATAAAACGATGATAAATAGGTACGAATGACGCTGCATTTTAAGTTAACGAACAAGCTTTCCGCCAGGTGCGTGAAATTTTCCAAACTAAAATATGTGGCCGTAAATTTATATTAAGTAGGTACTTACATTTTATCGTTCTCAAAGCTATTTTATTGAGCCTACCTCCTCACATTTTAAAGTTAGATATTTGTCATGGCAAATAAAAGCAAGTTAATTTTCCAATCCAGTTGGGCACCATGTTAAAGAACCTGAGAACTAAATATGTCCGTGACTATCGCAGGACCATCTACGCCAATCGCTTCCATATTTGGTAAATAATTAGTACTCAATTGGTACTACTTAGTACTCGAACAACAGAATTGGTACCTACCTTAGTAGTTTTCAAACATTAACAAAGGTGTCACAGGACGTGGGTAACGATTGGTTATTTGAATCTTAATTTATACTTAGCTACACAGTTTGTATAAAAATTATAGATATTGAACTGCTGTTATACTATTCTGACATCCATAAATGTATGTGCACAAGTGTACAATCATCAACTAAACCATTGACAACTTAATTTGGTCGGGTTATACGCGGAGAGTTAGTATGGATGGTAGTGAAAGCTAATTTCTAAATACAACACTTAGGAATCTGAATTTTCGGTCACTGTTACTTCTTTATGAGTACCTACTAATTTTTGTATAAATTTGGGAAAAAATCACGGAGTTTTAAATAGGGAAATCTTGAAATGAAAATTTGGTATATCTCGTAAACTACTGGAGTACTAATTTTGAATGGCTTATGTTTAACTGATCACCTGATTTAGTAAAATATCACAAGTAAAAAATAGTAAATGATCACCAGAATATAAAACCTCATTTTAATTTAAAACTATAACCAAACCTACTAAAAACAATCTATTTTCTATTAATGCAAGTCGTTTCTGGCACTCGCCGGCCGCTGCCGCGGCACCGCTCGCTCGACTCGTGCGTAGGTCACAGTTTTAACCTAAACTAACCTACACATTTTGTTTAAAGAAGAAATTAACCTAATCTAAATAGTTGAGTTCCGGGTAACCTATGCTCGCAAACATTTGGTGATCATTTACTATATTTGCTGCTAGCTGCCCTCTGATCACAGTGGACAATCAATAACGTTTTGCACCTACATTCCTTTACAAAATTCAAATTAAATTTAGACCGATAACAGATAAAAATTTAGAAAAACTTAATAATATTTTATCCAGTAAACTATGTGTCCAAAGTTTTAATAACATAGATGACCCAAATGAGTTCTACGCCGAGTTTTTTTCATTACTAAACACTGAATTTAATGTCATTTTTCCAATTAAGTCTAAAAGTATTTACACTAAGTTTATATTTAGTGATTGGGCAACTCCAGGCATTCGCATAAGTAGGGAAAAGCTATACGAACTATATGGCCTAAAGCAACATGTGAATAATATAAGCTTTCATAAGTATGTTGCGAAATACTCAAAAACATTTAAAAATATATGCAAAACAGCTAAAGCTCTGTTTATTAGCAATAAAATAAAATCATCAGATGACAAAATAAAAACTACCTGGAAAATAATATATAATGAAACTGGTAGTAAGAAAAAGCGTGAAACTGAACTTAATTTAAATACTGTACATGGCCCCATAAACTCAGATGCAGAGGCAGCTCAGGAATTTGAAAACTTCATTGCTGATATTCCTCGTAAAACGACAGAGGCTCTTAACTCGTCACCCGCGCTCTCTGCTGCCTTACTTCGGAAGAACGTCAAGGTATGTCCATCAGAGTTCAAGTTTCAACATACAAACCCCCAGGCCATTATAAAAGCTTTTAAAGATCTTAAAATTAAATCAATAGAAGATCTTTGGGGAATGTCTGTAAAAGTCTGTAGATCTATAATTGAAACTATTGCTCCCTACTTAGCTCTCATATTTAACTCTAGTGTGGATTAAGGAGTATTTCCTGATCTCATGAAACACAGTAAAGTCGTTCCACTGTTTAAATCGGGTGATAGTCATGAACCCAACAATTATAGGCCGGTGTCAATCCTGCCGGTTCTCAGTAAGGTGTTCGAAAAGTTAATGCTTAATCAGATGTTACTTCACTTTAATAAAAATTCCATCTTTCATGAACAACAGTACGGTTTCACCAAAGGGCGTTGTACAACTGACGCCGGTGTCACCCTAATAAAGAACATCTTTAACGCCTGGGAAGATTCAAAGGACGCCATTGGAATCTTTTGCGACCTCTCGAAGGCGTTCGATTGCGGGTTCATTCCTCTTTTTAGTATATATAAACGATTTGCCCGAATTGCTTCAAAATCAACCAAAGATGGTATTATTTGCTGATGACACATCATTGATATTTAGGATAGACCGACGGTCACAAAGTCTTGATGATGTCAATAACTCTATTCATCAGGTCCAACTTTGGTTTACGGCAAACAACTTAGTACTAAATGAAAAAAAGACCAAATGTATTAAATTTACTTTACCAAATGTTAGAAGCACCGAATGTGACATCGTATTGAATGGACAAAAACTGGAATTTATTGATCAGACGGTTTTCCTGGGAAACACTTTAGACGAGAAATTGCAATGGGGACCTCACATAACATCTCTTGCGGGGCGGCTAAGCTCAGCCGCTTATGCTGTTAGAAAGATAAGACAGTTAACAGATGTAGAAATCGCGCGCTTGGTCTATTTTAGTTACTTTCACAGCATTATGTCGTACGGTATTTTGCTGTGGGGTCGTGCTGCTGACATTGAATCTGTATTTATTTTGCAGAAGCGTGCTGTTAGAGCCATTTACAATCTTCGTCGCCGCGATTCTCTTAGGGAAATTTTTAAAAAGATTAATATTATGACAGTACCTTGTCAATTCATTTATGAGAATATTATGTATGTAAGAAAAAATCGACATCTCTTTAACAAAATCAGTGATAGACATCATATTAATACTAGAAATAAAAATAATTTAGATCAAACATTTTATAGATTAGCCAAAGTACGAACATCTTTCATGGGGTACTGTGTTAAACGTTACAACAAAATACCTTGTGACATATTAGAACTAAATGAAAGAAAATTTAAAACTTACATTAAAACCACACTTTGTAAACAAGCATATTACAAACTAGATGATTATATTAAAGATAAGAATGCTTGGAAACATGCTGGTCCTGCTCCATAGGACAATCGAGGGTATAGTAGAAAAAGTCAAACTTGTTTTATTTACTGGTGTACTTTCAGGTTTTTAATATGTAATTTAACTCACACACTGATCCATTGTTTTTAATTATATTGTAAATATGTGAGTACCATGTCCCTTACTAGCAAACTTAATTTTATCTCTGCTGGTATTGCTTTGTTGTACCTATAGTATATAAGTGTGTGGTGTATATTAGTGTAATGTTGGATGCATTGTGCTCACATAATATAATCAATTGATCAATGTACCTATGTATACAAAATATTGTAAAACGTATATTTAAAAAGAGTAACTATGGAGTTTCTTGTCCGTTCTTCTCCATAAGAATCTACTTTTTGCGAATGGACAACTAGAGTCACTTATATTTTAATTTTAAACTGTAAATTTGACGTTCAAAAGTGCCTTTTAATGGTCTAGTTGAAATAAATGAATTGACTTTGACTTTATTTGGTTAGAACTATTATTTTTTTAGGCTTAATTTTTTTGGTGTTAAGTATATATTTTTGGTAAAAGAGCTTAGGGAATAGAAGTATTTTCTGGTGGTCATAATATTTATTCCCATTTTGAATTTTGGGTAGGTACTAATTTTATCTTGCAGTATTTTCTATGTAGGTTTAAGGAAAGCGACAAGCTCCTCAAACTTGGAATTAACATTGATAGTCGTGGTCCTACTGAACGAGCGCCTGAAAGTAATCATCGTTGATTTCTCGGTAAATACAAATGTTTCAGTTCAGATTTTTTTACGAAATGAATCACATATAAGGGTAAGGTCAGGTGGGGTAAGAGGAACATACTTTATTTTCAGTATTTTGACTGCTAGGAAGAACAGCTAAAGTCTTTTAAGATCTTTGAAACACACAAAACTTGCCTTTATGTATTAGCTTCCCGTGGGCTAAATGTAATAACGCTAATAACAGTTTTTACGACGATATTGACGTAAATGTCAAGATTAAACAAACGTTCCTCTTCCTCCTCACATGGGGTAAGAGGGACAGTCATAGTATTTCCTAAGATTGGAGTTTGAATTAAAATATTCGTTACTAAATGTTCGTTAATTTGTAGGTCGAACGGCTTCGGTCAATATTAGATCTTAATTTCGATGAAATAAGGTATCATTTGGAATGAAAAAGAAGAATACACCAATTCGGGGTAAGAGGGACATACAGGTTCGATCAGGGGTGGAAAACTAAAAAGAAGTCGACCAGTTATATTTCTATTTTTATTTAATCATACAAACAGTAATAATAAACAGTCTCTCTCTAACTAGTTTTCCCTAGTTAGTTACTCTTTAAAAATAACAATGGCACTATGTTCACTATGTTCTTGGTATATTATAAAGTTTTGATGCGGCGTATGCAGATATTGTTCCATTTTTTACTGCATTGACAGCCTCACTTAATTTATCATTATCATATCTGCTTCTATCAGATTTTCTTATATATTTTCGCGGCATGTTTTATCATACATGTATATCATTCCTGCAACAGTCAAACAACAACAAAATATTATAATTAAAGAGAAAGGTACGTATACAAAACGCATGAAATTTTATTTATCTAAACTATTAGGTATAATATAATAAAAAGAAAAGATTTTATTTTTTATTTGTTTGACATGATTTAACTAAAGAACTAAAAGAACGATTTAAAAAAATCTTTGTCGCATAGAATGCTGCATTGTCCCTAGGTAACACAGGCTATAAATTATACTATAAAATGGCAATTTACGGGAAAGTTAAGTTACACGCGGACGAAATCGCGGGAAGTTTCTAGTTATAATTTAAAATTGTAGTAGGTACAGAACTTCTTTTCATTTCTACCTACCTATGATTATAAATTATTCAAAATATTGGTCACCCCTGACATGGGGGAAGAGAAACATATGTTCCTCTTTCACCGTGAATAATAATTATTATTACTACTAATTAAAACCTTTTTCGGCGCTCATAGTGGTCCTACTGAACGGAGCGTGACTTCTGCCGGACCACCTTCAAAGTCGATTTTCCCGAAAACTACTAAGGTACCAATTCTGTTGTTCGAGTACTAATTAGTACCAATTGCGATTGGCGATTGGGGTTGGTAGTCCTGCGGTAGTCACGGACATGAACTAAACGTGCGTGACTACCGCAGGACCACCAACGCCAATCGTTTCCATATTTGGTAAATAGTTAGTACATAGGTACCTTCTCAATTGGTTCTAATTAGTACGCGAACAACAGAATTGTAGTTCACGGACATGAACTAAAACGCAATACCTCTTAAGGTGTCATTGTACTCATCATTATGAACAACTTTTACTTTTACTATAGGACCACCACTGAAATCGTGAAAAAAATCGAATCATGAACTAAACATGAACTAAAACGCAATACCTCTTAAGGTGTCATTGTACTCGTCATTATGAACAACTTTTACTTTTTCTATAGGACCACCACTGAAATCGTGAAAAAAATCGAATCCCCAATAAATTTATGTGCGCATAACTCGACAAGATTGAGCGAGCGGACTTAGCACCCGTCATCCTATTCATGTTAGATTCCTTTAAACCCCGCAGGCAGAAATATGAGCTGCAGTGGGGCTCCGACATTGATGTTAGGATTGAGAACTGTCTTACTCGATTTTATCTTCTTATTTAATATAGCGGTGGTAACATTTGGGAACATATTCACCATTAGTCTGTTTGTAGTTAATTTCATGTTGGTACGGCCACCAAAGTCGAGGGATTGTTTTAATTAGAGCCCCGAAATTATATTGAATAAGGACAAATGAACGGAATAACTCTCTCCGCCGCATATTAAAAACATCAATTTCTTACTTTTACAAATTGATTTATTGCAGTCACACACAGCTGTGCATCATTAACTTATACATATAACTACACAATTTTGAATACTTTAATACAATATTTTATTTTAAAGATATGATTAGGTATATTAGCACTAATTTGGAGGAGGAATCAGCCGCCCACGCCATCCTAGAATGCGAGGCCGTGGCTACTTAACGTTAACAAGTCCTCGGAATGGTGAGGTCGTTCCGCGAAGCCTGTGAAGCTCCCTAGAAAGGTTCTGTTTTTCTGGGCGGAACTCGGCTGGCTAGGAGAGTCTAAGTGCGGAAAACAGAGTCCCTACTCTACTGGCAATGATTTGGGGGGCACAGCACAGCACCTTCACATTACGCGTTTGCGCGGCACGGTATGATAGAAACAAGTCCAAAATCGCTCTTAATAGCACCTGTCATTAATCCTGCTTTCTAGGCGACTAGCTAAATTAAAATTACCATGAGTTTAACTTGTAGTTTTGTACAAAGGAATGGTTTGTGTTAGTCCAAGATCCCAGAGTTTCCAAGAACCCATTACCTAAGTTTCTCAGTAACAAAATGTGTGGGAAAGGGTAGTGTTAGTATGTACAGACGCCAGCACATCAAGCTACAACAATCTGTCAAATTTCTTTAATAGATTTTCAACTTTATCGCTAAAGCATTAGGTTCAAGGTTGATTGGGAAAATTTGACAGTTTCGGGTAGCTTGATGTGTTGGCGTCTGAACTTTGAACGCACGCATACCTGCTACCTTGGGCTCATGGCCTAGTCTGGGGATTTTGTGATCTTGCTCTGGTAAATCTATGATCATATGGCTTCTGGTTAAAGGCACTTACTCACTTTCATAATCATAACTTGTGACATGATGGGTATTATCAACTATGCTGTACCCCGTACACTAGACTCTCTGTCTATACATGTTCATGTAATAAATCCATGCAAATATAAGCATAGCTTGAGAAAATTGAACAAAAAGTAAGAGTGATGTACATAACCATTAAACTTGTATTACTGGACACACAAAACCATGCAACACCATGTCCAACCAACCGTGCAATCAATTCAGGTAACAGTAACTATCTATACTAATATATTATAGCTGAAGAGTTTGTTTGTTTTGTTTGAACGCACTAATCTCAGGAACTATTATTCGAATTTGGAAAATTCTTTGAATATGATAGCCACATTCATGAGGAATGCTATAGGCTATACGAGAATGGGAAAAATGATATATGCGCGTACAAAGTCGCAGTCTAAAGCTAGTTGAGAAATATAACCGGCCTAGTAATAACTGTAGTAACATCTACTGGAATGTATTGAACTAAAATACTTTGGTATTACTTACTAAATGCAAAAATGTCTACTAATGTTATGTTTGTATGTGAAAGTCAGCATTTTCAGGTTTTTGTTAATTAATCGCACCTCAATGTTTGAACAGATTTGGAACACTATGGTAGATTATATTATAGACTAGAATAGGATACTTTTGTACCAATATTATGTTCGCTTGGAATAATATCTGACCTTCACATGGACAAAAACAAGGAGAACATGACGTATATTGGGTGTTTCAGAAGTGCGTGGTCATATCCAAGGGTGACGTTCTGTATCTGATGTTACAGTAAGGAAACAATAGCAAAAATAAAAATCACAAATCTCTCTTCAAGCAGTTTCATGCAGTTGGTAACATTTATTTTAGTTCAATCATAGATTTGATGCTATCAAATGCATCAGGCTGCTTGTAAAGTTTAGGGTTGTATTTTTTTAAATAAGGCATTTTTTTTTAAAATGTTTCTTGACTTTATATAAGATACAGAATGTAACAAACTCTGAAATATGACCACGTACTTTTGAAACACCCTGTTTAATTTTATTTTGTAATTTAATTACAAAATAAATTATACAGGGTATTATTCCGAGATTTAGATATGCATGATTGACATTTAAAGAATACTCTTATCAAAATAACTAGGAGTATTTTAAAGAGTTTTAACATAAATAGGCATATTATTTATAAAAAGGAATTGCCATATAGGCATAAACAGTTGCAACTTTAAGTACTTTGCCTGACATAAGATTATAATTATGGAATAAGCTCTCACTTTGATATTTTATTTTATTTTAAAGAAGGAAAGAAGAATATGAATTAACATTAACTAAAAAAAAACAATCCCTACAAAAAAGATTCTAATAGAATTTTTGAGCTGAATCTGTTATCAATATTCGTACATTACTTGTACTCCTGTAGAAGAGTTACATGAGAATCAAGAAGAACATACATCTATAGTAGAGAACTGTCTTATAACATGAATTAGTGCAAAATATTTTAATTGAACAATCACAGGTCTTCTTTAGCAACCTTAGATTGTTTATCTAAAAGTTGGAATGTTTGTAGAATATTGATGCGGGTTCCTAGCTGCTTCTTCTTCTCATCTGAGACTTTCCCGCTCAGTAACTTCTTCACTCTGTCAACTTCCGATTGAATGAATTCGTCGCCTTTTTCGAGAACCTTCTCCATTATCGTTTTGTAGATCTTGCCTGAAGATGACTCCTGAAAAAGAGTTTAAAATGTTTAGTTCCATTACAACTGAAAAATCATAATTGACTTATCAACTGTACCTACATTGTACAGGTGCGCCACGTCGTCAAAAGTACGAGATAATAGTAAAGAAAATCAATTTTACCTTGTCCATACTCTTTAGGAGTTCTTCAGTCTTCTTCAATACTTTCTTTCTATCATCTTTCTTGGATTTCATGAATTGTATCGCAAGTTTATCGAATTCCTTCACGCATCCCGGCAAACTCAGATATAAACCGCTATTCTCTCGAACAAAACGTCGGAGCTCCTCGCTTGTGAACCCTTTCGCATCGTCAAATGGTATCGGCTCAGATTTACCTTTGACGAACAGTTTCACCACAGGGAAGTTGTCTTTGGTGGCTCCGTACTTCTTCGCGAGGGCTTCATTGTCTTTTTCGCCGTAATCTTTCACACCAACTTCCGCAATCAAAAGATTTTCCACGTCTTTCGAATCCTTTGCGAGGGCCACGAATGCTTCATGCTTGTCACCATAAGGGAATGCCACATCGAATTTTATAAGGCTTGCATCAAATTTGTTTGTTATTTTATCAAAACTGAATTCATCTAATTCGACGGAGCCGGATGTGGTTGATGCTTGGTAAGCAAAAGATACTATTAAAACAATGGTAAACAGTAACGAATAACGCCGCATTATTAGTTATTAAATAAGACTACAATCTGGAACGTTCTGTGTTTATCTACTGAACGTATTTTATGAAATAAAAGCTATTATTGTAACACCGTGAACCGCAACTGTATATTTTATTGACACATTCAATTTCACTTCATTTGAGTGTGACCAGATTATTTGTTTGAAAAATACCAGAGAGTAACCTGAAAAACTCCCAGCTTTGACAGAGAATTTGATGGCTTGATGGGACGATGATGGAAGACACCAATAAAGATCCCCATTGCCACAAAATGTTGCTCGATGCGCCATGAAAATTTTGGTATTTGTTTCCATTTCGATAGATAATTTTGTTAAACTATTATGGCTAAAAATTAGGTTCAAGGTTGATTGGGAAAATTTGTTAGTTTCGGGTAGCTTGATGTGCTGGCGTCTGTACTTAAATAGCTGTATTATACATTATTATTTATTTTAAAGGGCCGTTCTGCCCTTTTGTGATTTTTGGACCTATGATCATAATGGAAGTATAATATAAAAGATGATGTTTTGGATTCTTGGAAGATCACTATAAAAATGTTCAAAAAAGCTATCAAAATAAACCAAAAATGTAATAAATACTGGTCACACTGGTTTGATTTCATTTTATTCACACTATAAGGCAGCACGACAAAGGCCACCTGGTACCGAAAATCTGAATCATTTACGCAAACAATAATAAAATTATTAAAACAGATGGACAGACAGACGGGCAGACAGACGGACAGACAAGTGGACAGACAGACGGACAGACGAACAGATAGATGGACAGACAGACGGACAGACAGACGGCCAGACAGACGGACAGACAGACGGACAGACAGACGGACAGACAGACGGACAGACAGACGGACAGACAGACGGACAGACAGGCGGACAGACAGACGGACAGACAGGTGGACAGACAGACGGACAGACATACGGACAGACGAACGGATAGACGGACAGACAGACGGACATACAGACGGCCAGACAGACGGACGGACAGACAGACGGACAGACAGACGGATAGATACCCGGGTTACAGAATCGACCGGTAGGTAATTTTCATTGTTATTGGTAGCAACAGGGTCTGATGATGCGAAGAAGAATAGGCGGGCGGTAGTGGTACTCTTAGTGACAGAATTGTAGACTAATCCCATCTATATTTGGGCCTGGGCCCTTTACAACTGAATAATGGGGAAAAGTGTCACCAGGACGGGTGGCACTTTTCGCCATATTTTTTTTTTCAAAGTTTAAAAGATTCAAATTATTTATTTATGAACATAGGGTACGGTTAAAGATGTTTTACAATATATATATATATATATATATAGTCCCAACAATGTCCCGCCAGAAGGCATACAAATATTTACAAAATTGTATTGAAAACAATTTGTACTAAGTATTTATAAATTGCAAAATGATGATAAAAATAAAATAATCATAAAAATAAGTAAAAATGTCCGTTATAATTAAAATAAAGTCTAAATAGTTCAATTAACAATTAATTGAATGTCACATTTTAATATAATATAATAATCAGTCAAAAGAATAATTCAATATTTATTATTATTCTGTTTTGACTACCTATATGAAGAAATGGTCCAAAATTATATAAGTCTTTAGGTACAGACGCCAGTCAACCTTGAATCTATTGCTTCAGCGATAAAGTTGAAAATCTATTAAAGAATTTTGACAGCTTGTTGTAGATTGATGTGCTGGCGTCTGTATTTATGTACTTAGTTTCATATTTACTTGCCAACGTAGGTACTCTCAAACTTTAATTTATCGTTCCATACTTTTACAGTGTTTTATGGGACCAATTTTTATGTTAATATTTTATAACAACTTACCTACAATAAAAATAAAAACCTAGGATTGAATTTCATAACCGTTGATAAATATTTTTATAGGTAGCGGTTGGTATTTGCCGTTTGAGGCCCGTTCATAACCAATATATAATAATGGACGTTATGAGTTTAACGCATGGTTTAGTTATAAGTATTTTGTTGTTTCATAATGTGGCTTTGCAAGATACAGAAGGAGGGAACGACATTGAAAATGATGTAGAAAACTATTTAGAAGGGGAAGAAGATGACATTGGTAATGAAGAAGGAGAGGATGTCGAAGACAAAGAAAGCGATGATGTCGTAAATGAAGAAGGAGACGGTGTTGGAAACGAAGAAAGAGATGATAACGTAAATAAAGAAGGAGATGATGTCGAAAACGTAGAAAGTGATGACGTCAAAAAGGGAGAAGGAGATGAGGACAAAAAGGAAGACAGAGATGATGTCGAAAAGGAAGAAAAGAGCAGTGAAAGTAGCGAAAAATGTTTGTATTAAATTAGTTTTTACTATCTATTCTGCCGTGCAAAAGGTTTAGGTACCTGAAGACGGGAGTATCGGAATGCTGATATCGAGTTTGTGTAACGCATCACAGTAGTCAATGTAGCGTTCGACGCGAAAGCAAGTGAGTGCAGATTGACGCAAAATGCAGCGCGCTTGAGCCATGTGCTCGACGCGAGCGTTCACCGCGTATCGTGTAACGCCGTTTTGTAACAAGAAGTGGAGCGCGCTTGAGCTATATGATCGAAGCGAGCGTTCACCGTGTTTTGTGTATCGCTGTTTAGTAACAATAATTGGAGCGCGCTTGGGCCATGGATTCAAAAGCACCTTGAATGATACATTACAAATAACCATTGAAAGTAGGTCTCCGTCTTTAGGCTTAACTTATTATGAAATTAAAAATGTTTTCAGCACTGGCAGGGAGAATACCGGCCACTTTTCGATGGCCATCGGGAACCGTTCCGTATAAAATAAAAGAGCGAGACTATGGTAAGTAAAATAATAAAAAAAACTTTACTGTCCCACTCTTGTTGAATGGTGATCAAATTGAATACGCAAAGACGGCTAAACACCTGGGGGTGATCATGGCCTCCTATTTATCGTGGACTAACCATATCGCTGAAGTCAGTCGCACTTGCTGAAATGCCTCCAGAGCTTTTTGCCCTTGAACACCAAAATTTCCCTTGCCCAAACTATCATTCAGCCCATCATAGACTATGCTGATGCCTGTTATTTGCCACCGAGTAGCTTTTAAATAAACTTGAGCGTTTGAAAAATATTTGTATTCGTTTTCTTTTTAACCTTCAAAAATACGATTATGTTTCAGGATTTCGCAAGGTACTCAAGTGTGCCAGGGTTGCGGAATTTGTTCGAAAGGGTCACCGCGGCCCTGGAACGCAAAGGGCTTTAGAAGGAATACGGATGGGTTTTAGTCAGTAAGAGTCTGACACGCCCTTCCGCTCCACCCAGAGCGGAAGAAGTCATTTGACGATTTCCCATCCTTAAAAAAAAAAGGTACTCAAGTGGCTCCCTATTCGACTTCGCAGGAACTCTCGGGTTTAACATTCTTCACAACCCTAAAACGCCTGCCTATCTGCGAGAACGCTTCCCTATTCCCGTCCTTCTGATGCGCCTTGCAGGTCGCATCTTAGAAATCTCTTTAAATCCCCTCCCCACTCTACCGATTTTTATTCTACTACTCATTTACTGTGCACGCGGTACAGTTGTGGAATGCACTACCTCCTGACATTAGGGACTGCAAAACTTTTTCAGTTTTTAAAAGAAAAGTGAAAGAACACTACCTTTCGGTACAATTATTTATCTAATATTATTATTTAAGTAGTATGTATTAGTATGATATTAATTTTAGTAATGTTAATGTAAAGTACGTTTATATTTAAAAAAAGTTGTTTTTTTTTCTACGTAAGTATAACTTTTACACACGATGTCTAACATCTCTTGTATTCGACTCTCCTTTCGCAGGTATGCTGGAAGAGATTTCTTTAGAAATAAGCATCACCTTGGTACCTATTTTTCTGTTTCCTTCTTCTTATCTATTTATAAAATGTGTGTACATAAACTGTTAAATAAATAAATAATTTATTTATGATAAGAAATTAATGGAATGGAAAACTTATCACAAATGCTACGTGCTGTCGTGATATAGCAAGAAACTGATATTAGATGTTTTAATAAATTAGTAGTTTATGTCGTGAGATATAAAACTGAAATTCGAAAACTCGAAACAACCCGATTTGGAACCCAAGTTATCAGGGTCAAAATTGTTAAAACTTGAACAAACGATTGAGCCTCTTGGCCCCCCTCCTGGATCCGGCAATGACCACATGCGTGTTGAGTCGACTGTCTCCACGGCTCTGTGCCCACCAAAAAGATGAAATAACCGCTTATTATTTTGTTATCAGACTCAATCGTATCGGATCGCATACGTGAAGCCATGCTCGCGATAGAGAAATCCTCCTGCGTGGTCTTCAAGAACATAGCAATGAAAAAAAAACAGTTGAAACACATCCGTACCCCCTGGCTTAGCATCGAGAACCCTGACAAGGAAAGGGAATGCTCACACACGACTCTTCGTGAAGAAGGAACCCTTGATGCTAGAAAAGCCGTAAGTAAGACTTCTGTGTATCTATCTATCTCTTGGGGTATGGTTTCCGAACTTCAGGCCGGTTGTAATAACGTATTTAACTTTAACCAACTGTCAAATTAGCCACCAACAGTAGATGAAACGTCGTGTTTGCCTTTCAAACATGACATTAGTTAGTTAGTCCTCATTGTGCGTGAGCCATGGCGGCCGTCATTCCAACCAGCCAACAAAATACAAATACAAAATACAAAAATCTTTATTTCTTTAACAAATTTCTTCTTATAATTAGTTGCTGGAGTCTCCTTTTAAGCATGTCAATATGCCTGTGTCAGGAGGCTCCGCTCTTCCTTAACGTATTAACAGCATAGCAAGAAACATGTAGACATAAGTTTTGTATTTTAATTATTAAGTAGGTAAGTAAATATTTTTTATTTATTATTTTTTAGCCAACCTCCCTCCAGAAACAGATCAGTCCTCTCAGTGTGTTCAGGATATCTGTAAGCGAATTCGATGTCCCTATTGTTTGCCTCCGTATTTCAGCGATGCCTGTGCACTCAAGAAGCACGTGCAATACCGTCTCCTCCTCCTCCATGCATGCTCTACACAGAGGACTGTCCGTTATACCTATCGTGAGGAAATGTTTGTTCAGTGAGCAGTGCCCGGTGATGGTCCTCGCCACCCTATGCAGTCGCAGGACGCGTCTGGTTAATTTCCTGTCTAGGGATGGCATAGTTTCCTTGGACTGCCTGCAGCCTGGTGCCGAGGCCCACAACGTTCTGCTTGTGTGTGAGTACGTTCTTGTAGCCGCGTGCGCAGCTGAGTGAAAGAGAGTGGCACTATGGGTTCGAGTCCAACAGTCATCGTACTTGATCCTGGCTAACTCAGACGCCGCGTCATTTCCCAGTGATCCGCTGTGTCCTTTTATTCACTGCTGCGTCAGTGTTGCGGTTGGTCACCGTGACGCGGTCTAGCGCATTTTGGCATTCTTGTATAAGTTTCGAGGTGGTGTAATTCTTCCCTAGGGATTGGAGAACAGAAGCGCTATCGTCTCCGATAGCGCTTCTGTTCTATACGAATATAAGTATCCGTGACTCTCTTGGCTTCTATGGCATGGGCTGTTTGGATAATGTCCACGCATTCCGCCTGATAAACGGTGTTGAGCTTTCCCAGCGGCCTGGATATTTTGATGTTGAGTTCTATGTATCTATTAGTTTCTACCAGCGGCAGCGGCTTAGCCCACGTGATGGTTCGAAAATAATACCAATTATTTTCGGGAATTAAAAGTAGCGTATGTCGTATTTCAAGACATGGTTTATCTTTATCATACTTTGCTACCCCTTTTCACTAGTTAAATTGGGTTACATGTCAGAAAATGCTGAAATAGGTGTCTAAATTATATATCTATATAAATATGAATCCCTATTTCCCTTGGTCACGGCATCACGCATGAACGGCGGGACCAATTTCGCTAATTCTTTTTTTCGTTGTGTTTGTTATTGTCAGGAGAAGGTTCTTATGAAATAAAATTTTGAAAATATACATCCGGGCGAAGTCGGGCGGGCCACTAGTTAATTATAATTATATCTAACGGCATCTAGATTCATTTAAAAGTGACCACGACCACACGACAAATGTTCCGTGCAAACTTTGCCTTGCCATTTCTCCCCTTAGGGTTTGAGTTCACGAAATATTTTTTCATAAACCACACATAAAAAAGGAAACCTCTGTGTTTAATTGCAGCTCTCGAGGTCCAAGGGTTATTAAGCCTGGGCGTATATGAAAACCTTTATTATTTATTTACATGCTAAGTTTATTAACCCAAGGAATACAAATCTTCCTTCGAAACTTTAACATAAATAAAACGAAATAAAGGGGTAAGTTCTAAGAAACGAATAATGACAACCATTATTATTTACTTTGTCCCGTATTGTGTGAAATATATGACGCATATTTTCCCAACTTGCATAACTTTTGTAATTTAGATTTTTTTATTTGTTTGGTATGCGTCATGCTTGTCGCAAATAAACTTTCTTTCTTTCTTCCTAAATAGGTCTTCCACACAAACTTACACCCTTTAATTAGTTTATCGGGGGTAGTTGTGAAAAACTAATAATGGGAACCTTTATTATTTTCTTCGGCCAATATTCGTACCAAGTTTCAAGAATATTGCTCCTAGGAATAAGATTAATTCATACAAACTTTAGCACCCCCTAAATTAAGTTTTGAAGGTATTTGTGAAAAACGAATAGTGAGGTTCTTTATTATTTACTTTGTTAGGATATATAATATTAGGCGACAGAAATGGGAACTAACGAAATGACGGGCGACCAGTCCGGCTGCCGGGCGTCCAGCTAGATCTGATAAATCCAGATTTAATAGGGGCGGGGGCGGGCCAGCGTACTTTTCCGCACTAGTTGCGAAATACACTTCACTGTGTGCCAAAAAGCAGTGGGGTAGGAGCTTGTTTTCGAGTGAGTGTGTTGAATAAAAATAACACACTTTTATTTATAACCCTGTCCAGATCCTGGTGATTGGCTACGATTGCATGCAGAAGCGAGACATACTGCACGCCTTACTACACGCGCTGGGCTTCCGGGACGAAGTGACCCACCCGCAGAGAGACTTATACATCAGGATTGTGTGGCCAAATATACAAATGAGTGAGAAGTTTTATATCATATCATTTTATCAGATTATGTTACTGCTCCCGAAAGGGAAAACTTCACGAGGAAACTATATCCCGTTCATAGAGTAGCCCGCACCATGAAATGGCAATATAAAAAGGTCATCCTTAAAAAACAAAAAAACACCGACAATTATCTTAGGTTCCGGCTGTTATTTGTAAATCTTTGGCAGTCGTTACGGATAGTCAGAAGCTAGAAATCTGACCTCAGTCTTACCAAGGATAACCATGTTACTCAGTTAATGGGTTGTGGAGGTCTGGTAGGCAGCCGCTCCACGTAAAATACAGCTGAATCCGGTTTGACTGGAAGCCGACCCCAATATAATTGGAACAGGCTAGGCAGATGATGAGGTAATTTAAAATTGGAAAATTGGACATTATTTATTGCATGGAACTGTAACTTTTTAGCAAAAAATACAAGGCTTCTTTGTGTAATAACCGAGACCGCAGATTGTATTTAAATTTATTCAAACTGTTCGGCAGAGTACCGGTCCCTGTTCTATGTGCATAAGGGTGAGACGCCAAAAAAAATGGTCGAATTCGACTCCATGAGTGTCATGCACTTCCACGACCGCGCGTTTACCATCAACGGAGGGGCTACTATACTACCTCAGGTATGTGAGCGGCCTTCGTTCAATAATTATCTCCCGACCGAATTTCGATCACTGTGGCCAATCTGAACGGAGATTGGCCTTGCACGCAGGAGATATGATAGTGCACAAGTGTGTGCACAAAGGCATGTGCATTCTCGGGGTCTGTACTCTCATAATCCGATGGGACGGCAATCTGACACGGCCGGAGAGAGATCAGGGGCCCTACTAACGATCAAGATTCCGCTCCTAGAGAGAGACGGACCTATACATAGCGTATACCACTATCCCGTTTACATCATCGGAATTAGATCGCATTAGCACGTCATAGTAGGGCTACAGGCGCAGGACCAGTTTTACGTCCTTTCCGAGGCATGGGGGGAGGCACGTGACACTTCATTTCGTACAATAGGGAATCATTCATCTTCCTGCCCTCATCCCATATTACTTGTTGTAACGCTTTTTTTCCTACACCTTGTCCTATAGAATTGGGATGTGAAAATTATTGAGTGTGGGGACATTCAAGTATTACGTAACGCAATTTGGGGAGAGGAAAATTTGATAACATGAGAGTAGTAGACAAAAATTGTCGCTTGGATGATACGTAACGTTTAGGGAGGGGGAGGGGGTACAGATATACGTTACGGCGCGTTACATGGGTGGGACGGAGGGTCAAGAATCTTCAAAAATTGCGTTACGTATTACTGGAACGCTCCCTGTACAGAATTACAGAAATTAATTTCAGTATAGGTACATCACTTTTTCCAATACGACGGAATACTCAAAATTATAAGAAAATATAAAAATCAAAAAACGCGTAGAGGTGAATGTAACAAAGCCACGAGATTCGTTTATGAATAAATAAAAATACTTCTAAAGACATGATTAGTACCTGGATAACCGATGATTCTAAAAATTAAACCTAGCTAGATCGATTTATGCAGATATCCTATTTTGAAAAAGCACTCCTCATATAAGTTATCTATTAGCTTTTTAAATAAAAATGCGATTTCTGCAGAATGGTATTCTTAAAACACCGCGTGCCCTGTGCCTGTGGCAGGTAGGTAGGTAGGTCGCCTCTCAATTTGTTCGAAAGAGTCACCGCGGCCCTGGAATGCAAATGGCTTTAGAAGGAACACGGATGGGTTTTAGTCAGTAAGAGTCTGACACGCCCTCCACCCAGAGCGGAATGATTTGATGATTTCCCATCCTTAAATAAAAATATTTTCATGCTGTTCGGGGTTGCTAAGAATATGATATCAAATCATTCTGAATACACATGTGTATTTGTTTTCGATGTAGGCACTCAAGTGAGCTAACGTTGCAGATTCCAGGCCTGCTGATAGCCCCGTCAGACACACTCTCCCAGCTGGATGTGATGAAGCTCCGCTTAGCATTCGGCCACGAGTGCAACAAGCGCAAAGTAGCCAACCTTCTGCGAACCTGCCAGCTTGTTCTTAAGGGCGATGACGCAGACTATTCTAATTAAACTATAATGCGCTTTGAAAGTTTAGACTTTTAACATTACGCTCTAGATGCCTGAATGATGCTGCATGGACTTGGACATACGTCAACACATCAAGCTACCACAATCTGTCAAATTTCTTTAATAGATTTTCAACTTTATCGCTAGACTATAGGTTCAAGGTTAATTGGGAAAATTTGACAGTTTCGGGTAGCCTAATGTGCTAGCGTCTGTACATAAGAATTTAATTGCTCTGAATTAATTAGTAAAATATGCTGTATTGTACCTAGAACAGTAATGAGACTAGAGGTGTGCTCTTATCCACTGTTTGCTACAACTCTTTTTCGTACAAATGCAGGAAGGAGAGCGCCGCTTCAGAGATTAGTTCAAGCTTACAGTAATAATTTTGACGATATCGATGTATTTGGTCTATCTAAAAATAAATTTAAAAAACAAATCATTAAGTGGCTTGCTCAAAATTATTTAAGTATATATTACATTAACTATTACATTTTAAGATAACGAAACAATTGTATTGTTGTTACATATTGATTTTATTTATTTCTACTGGAACTGTATTTAATACAAGATAGTAAAATGTGGAAACGTAGTGGATTGTACATTTACTTATAGCATAACTATGTATCTAGATATAATACACAATGTACGATTGTTTGTTTTCCCAAATAAAATAATAATGAAGACGTTAATCAAAATTATTATTTATGTCATCTTGATAAATATTGCGATCAATACATTTCACTATGGCAGCACTGTCGTCTGTTAACATCACCATTTGATGTTGAGTCACCATTGGCAGATCATTTATGTAGATTAAGAAAGAAGTGGTCCAAGGACGCTACCTTGTGGGACACCAAACTTTATCAATCTAGAATGAGAAAAAAATATTTTCAAATTTTGTTTTTTGCCATACTCTTGCAATCTGTTCATTCTGTTGGAGAGATAGGATTCGAGTAGTTTTAAAATATTGCCTCTGATGCCGTAGTTACGCAGTTTGCCTAATAAGACATCGTGCTTTACGTAATCGAAGGCTTTGGTCATATCTGTGTAAATAGCACAAATAGAAGCTTTTTGGTCTACTGCTAACATAGTGCTACGTGAAAAAACACAAAAATATATGTATTCTTTCTAAAGCTATTTTGTTCCTTGCGTTATAAGTTAATGTTTTTTGAGAGCAATGTAGAGACTTTAAATATTTTTTTCGAAAATTTTGGAAAATACAGAAAATTCTTCAAATCAGTTTTTTATCTTTTTTATGAAGTGGTTTAATAATAACTTTCTTCAAAGCAACAATGCCAAGGTTCATAATATGTGACACGCGTGCTATAAGTTAATTTATAAATTTCATCCCCTTGTTGACACACCGTCAAATCCTACAGTACTTGTACTACTGTGATTCTTGCCGTGAAAGTACGAGCACTGCGTGCACACTCTACAGGGTGATTAGTAATTAAGTGCGTTTTTTGTGTGAGTGGCCTCACACCGTTCAACCTAGGAGGCTGTCGACTGCCAAACCGGACTTGCCTGTGGCGGCCTTAATATAATTATTAAAGCCTCTACCTCTCTACTTACAAACCGAGCGACTTCACGCTAAGGGTGTGGCCCAAGTAGCACGACAGGCTGTATAGAAGCTGTATTTTAGTTTATTTGTATGCCACAGGCTGTATAGTGAGGCTGTACAAGGGCTGTATAAGCGCTTATACAACCTCTATAAGTAAAAATTGGGCCCATTGTTATACAGCCTAATGCGTTATTATAGCTAAATAGTAGCTGTATAGCTAAAAAATGGGCTGTACTATAGCTGTAGAAGAGCTGTAGCATGTTGTTGAAGAAAACCATAGGCGTATAGTTATTCTCTTATAAGTTTCTTAAAAAGATAATAGTTCTTCATAGGTTTTTTATGAGAATTACAATGTGAAATTTATGAAACAACCGCTTATTCTTTTTATTTATGATAATGGTGGGCCGCCAATTTACTGTGAAGTTATAAGTCAAGAATAAATGTTGGACTTTAGGTAGTGATAGTTGTAGATTCAACGTGCCGATTCACTTTTACTGTGAAATAGTACATAGTTTTGTGGAAAAATATTCACGCGCCCGCGAAATACTGAAAAAATCACGATGAATATTACCAAAACAAGTAACTAAGTTCATGGTTTTGAGGTTAGAATCATAAGATTGTTAAATAATACTATAGAACAGGTACCACTTATGATTTATTTATCTGAAAATCATAACTATAACTTCAGCAATACTCATAATAATGTAAGAAGTCATATTTTCTTTTGTTGTTATTTGTTCGAAAATGGCGACAGATTTTATACAGCGTAAAAGATATCTGGAGAGTATTATAGATTCCGTGGTTTTACTACGCACTTTCTGGATTCCATTACACAGCTTTTACCCTTTAATAGCCGTTATAATAGAATATTTTTAGTATAGCTGTATTACAGAATTCATTTATTATTATAGTTCTATAAAATCATATTTGACAGAAGTTAAAAAACTATTACACTGACAAGAGTGTACAGTTACGCATTAATAATAAGCTTTAGAAAGGAGTTTTAATATACCATTATACAGAAACAAGTATAAAGTGATACCATTTTAAAACTTATAGCTGTAGTAAGTAAGTGATCACATGCAAAATACAGCCTCTATGCAGCTTCAAGGATTACATCAGATTGAAGTGTCAAAAAATGCTTAGAGTTTTAAAGTGGAGTTCAAATATTCTGTTTTAAAGCCTTAAGTTGACACGGAGTATTTTATAAAAACTTAGTACAGCTTTAGCTGTATAATAACGGTTTAATCACTTTTATAAGTAAATAATCTTTTCTTGACACCTTTATGGGTCACCAATAGAACTCTAAGTTCTATTAGTGCTGTATATTTGATGTCGGCAACTCTTGCGTGCTGCTTGGGGGGGTACGAGCCTCGGCCCCACAGGCGTCGCTGGGGTGTCGCTGGGGGGAGGACAGCTAGGGACGGGCTGGATCAAACTAGATTTAACCTTTTCAACGCCATTGTCACATATACATGACAAGCAAGCGCGTGTCCTGTTGGTACGACGACGGGGGCACGCCGATGCGTTAATACTCTGGCGTTCAAAAGGTTAAGTGCGTTCTTTGAAATAGACTATTCAACGACCCTCACTTGACATCCGATTATCCGAGCACTGATCATGAGTCACACTTTTGTTCAGTTTTTGATTTTATCGACACACAGACAGACGCGGCGCGGCGGGGGACTTTGTTTTATAATATGTAGTGATAAGATTACCTACCGAAAGTCGAGGTTAAAGTAAGAAATTAATCACTTTTATCAGTGGTTAACTGATTATTAATAACTAGCACTTTGCTCGCGACTTCGTCCGCGCGGACTTAGTAGGTACCTCCACAAGCTTAAAGGTTAGTTTTAGGAAATTAAGCACAACGATTTCCATTAACTGCCCAGCCATTTCTGCTGTGGTTCTGTGGTGTCAGGATCAGCGCAGCTATTCACCCCGTTTGGCGTAAACGGTCAGAAGTTGATTATGCAAAAAATACTATTTCTGTTTCAATTATCCAATTTTTAGTTTGTTCATACCAATTTCCACGTAAATTGTAATCAAGTACCTAAGCAATAATGTCCTCCCCTAAAATCTTCATCACTCCTTTTCGCCCCTTTTGGGGTTTATTTTAAATCGGCGAAATATAGTTCGTTAAAATAATTCCGCTGCCACGTAGTGCGTTATGTCGAATAGGTAACTTAGAAACAATATTTTGAAGTGTAGTGTCGCGTCGCTCCGCTGCAGCACAGTTCCGCCTATTGTGGTCTTACCTTTATTGTAAAAAGGATTAATGATTGTCTATTTGATTAGTACCCACCTTTGAACGTAAATAAATAAGTAATTTGAATCAATCAAGCGTTCGTTTAAAAATCGTTTTTAATGATGACACCTAAATAGCAGTACTGTAATAGTGCACACGTTTTTGAAAAAGTGTTTTGCATGTGTATGTCAGTGTACTTGCTTTGCGGGTCATAGATATCCGATAACCTTGGGGTAAGCTGTTCTAAATAACTTTACAACAACGTAGGTAATAACTGGTAAAATTATAATTGTAAGTACTTACAATTTATGAAAACGTACTGTGATTTTTAAAATATGGGATTTAGAGTCTATTTTAATAAAACATTCTGTCTATTAATAAATAATTTTAAGTTTAAAAAAATGTTGTGTTGTTGTTGCGTTGAGGAGGTCACTGGTTTATCTTTGAAGTTCACCGTACAGTGCAAATGCAATATAGCTAATAGCTATAACTAAAGCCAATGCAAAAAAAATCATCAAGATCGGTTAATAAACAATAAAGTTATGCCCGAATAGATAACCCCAAAAACATGGTAATTCAGGTTGACTTGTTTGCATCTGCGTACCGCTTCACAGCGTACTGGCGTGATGTTATGTTATGAACTGGTGTAATCAATAAACAGACATGCACTTTCAGCAATCCCAGGAGATTTGCTATCATTTATTGAAGAGTTCCGTTACCTACCGCCGAAATCCTTCATCAGATCATCACCAAATTGAAATGAGTTTGGGACAAAATACCATTATCAGGCACAATTATCTGATTTGCTTTGGAAAGTATATGAAAAACATTGTATGTGCCCTAGGATCCCATCATCATATTCTGACTTGGTGCCAATGGGACCACCTCAGGAGTATAGGCTTTTGAATAAGAAGAGAATCATCAAAATCAGTTCATAATTGACGGAATGATCGCAGAACTAACATTAAAAAAAAAACAGACGAATTAAGAACCTCCTCCTTTTAGAAGTCGGTTAAAAAGAAATTTCCTAAAAAAAATAAAATAATTGAATACAAATCTTATGACGTTGCATACTTAACTCATAGAAATATTAATCATGAATCAATCATGTGTTTAAATGAGCGTGTTCTTTAGCAAAAATTTAAGATTAGTATTTATACGAATACGGTGTTATACTTATTTTTTTTCGTATAAGTACTTCTCCACCTAATTAACCATACTTATTCCCTCATTATGATAAAATAGGTATCTACCTTTAGGAAATGAACGCTTTTGGAAATATCTGATTGACGCACCATAAATCTTGGTCACCCCTTCTAACTTGCATTATAATAGGTTATAAGTTCTGTAGGTCAAACTTTTCAAACATTAGGGCTTTATTCATACTATCTACATTTTCTTCGAAATCGTATGAGTGGTTAGCAAAAAGAATGGAACCTCTACTAAGCTCCGTTTAAGAGAACTGCGTGACCGCGTTGCTCTCCATGTTTCGACCGCGCGGCCATTGTTTAACAATGGCCGCCTTTACAACTTTCTGAATATTGAATCTACGAATTTGCGACTTTCATTGTTAGCGTTTTACAAATTCCTTCGTAATGTTGACGTAGCTTTTGTTCTACGACACTGCCGAGCAGTCGAAACAGACACTTTTAAACTGCGCCGGATCTTTTTCCAACAAAAACATTTAAAGTTCAATGGCCAACTCAATCACTGATCTTTATTCTCCCATTGAACTTGTTTATCTACGTTCTTGTTGAGTCTTTAATTTTATATCAATACAAATAAATTCAGATGGCTTTGTTTTGTTTTATTTCATTCTAAATTGTTAATTACACCTGCCTACTTTATTTATTTTAAACTAGATTTGGCCCGCGACTTCGTCCGCGTGGAATAGTTACTTGGGGCAGACATTTTTATTTTAAGATTATGAAGTTTAGTAAAGTTTCAGTCAATGCTACTGAACAGAGAAAGAAAAGATAGATATACATAGATAGTTTAACAATAATGTTCGACGTGATTCTCTAAATTGGCATAACTTTATTATTTATGAACCGCTTGACATGAAACAAACACTAAATGTTAAGTGAAGCTTACCACAATGTATTAGTGAAAATCACATCTAAATCGGATAAGCCGTTTCTGAAATTAGCGTGCACAAACGCACAGACAAACAGACAAAAATTCTAAAAATCATTGTTTTGGGTACTATTTGCGTTGATAAAGGTCCCAATAATATTTTTTCTCATATATCTTCCATGTACAGACAGCGATCCGTTACATTTTTTTATATGTATAGACAAACTAATATATGATTGTAATTTTATTGGCTGAATAAATGTATTAATTTAATTTATTAGCTACGAGATTCTGCCAGCGGGTTCGCCCGCGTGAAAGGCGGAATTCAGAAAACCCGTTCCAATAAAAAAAAAAATATATAATAGCCTATAGATGTCCTTCTCCAAGGTGTAATCTATCTTTGTACCAAATTTTATCAAAATCCGTTCAGCCGTTAAGACGTTTCGAAGTCAGAGGGAAACAGTTCCTCTTCTTCGTCCTCGACTTTCTTTTCTTCTTCTTCGTCCTCGTCTTTATTTTCTTCTTCTTCGTCCTCGTCTTTCTTGTCTTCTTTTTCTTCTTCGTCCTCTTCTTTAATTTCTTTTTCTTCGTCTTCGTCTTTCTTTTTTTCTTCTTCATCCTTGTCTCCCTTCTTGTCTTCGTCTTTCCTCTTTTTTTCTTCGCCGTTGTCTTTCTTTTGTTTTTCTAGAGCTTTCCTTTCTAAGCAGGCTTGGTTGTAAATGCTCTGTATCTTCTCGACGTCTATTGCACTCAATCCTTGCCAATGGCCCATTGCCCAGCCATCGTTCTGTAACAAAAACATGCAAGCGTAAGTGGTTCTATTTGACCAGAGATTCTCAAACTTATTTCGTCTACCGCCTACCATAGAAATCAATATTTTTTCAGGGCCGCTTTTTTTTTACTTTACAGCATCTTAAAAATCACAATGACATTCATTAATATAAATACAGTGTGCTATATTAGTCTGGTCTGGAGTTTGAACTGACATTCCAAACGAGACTTTTACCAGTGAGAGTACCTATCTGTTATTGAAATTGAATTCCAACATAATCAATTTTTATTTCAAACCTAATCTAATGTGAAGGATGAATCTGATGCTATTTATCAAGTGGGTACAGTTGCGGGATTGACTTTTGTAGCTAAAATTCTTGGTGTTTTGAATTTGATTTAAAAAAAAAATATCGTTCGTTGTCCTTCTAAAAGTTCTTCTTCCAGGTCGGATGATTTTGCTGTATTGACATTTGAAAAAGGATACCCTGTTTGATATTTTCAATTTAAAAATGTCCTGGAATCGTTCTATGAAATCACTGAGGAGGTTTTCCAAATGTTGGCGGAAGGCAAACAAGTCGGTGCAGGATACTGATAAATTAGGCAAAATTGTGGAACTCACGTTTGCCGATATTCTTTTTGTGAAAGAGCAGTTTGGCTACGAAAGCAGCAACGACATTTTTTGTTTTAATTAAGTTCAAGTCACCACTTTGAAGTTGTAGATTTATGTGATTAAACAACTTGTACAGGTCTGTCAATTAAGCGATATCATTCTTTGATGTGATGAGGTTGACGCTCAATTCTGTGTCTTTTTTTTTCCGTGTTTTGTTGCTCCTTGATAGCTAACGCACTTCGGTGTGAAACAGGAATCGGTTAAAAAAGTAATCGGGTAATGAAGTAATCTTTCACTTAAAGAGCTGCTTCGGATTTTATTGACTGCTTTGATGACATGTTGCAGTGATAGAAACAGTCGTTTACTTAAATTTATAACAACCAAATGTTGTCGATGAATGATGCAAGGTACAGCGAGCACATTTGGAATTTTCTTTTTTAAGCATACTATGTGAAGCCTTTATGACACCCTGTCATAGCCGGAGCGCCATCCGTAGCCACTGATACAATATTCATCAAGGGATTTTTTTTCTCATCACAAAACTTTTCCAGTGTATTAAATATTGTTTTTTTAACTGTCTCTAATCTTGACATATTTTCTCATCTGTAATAAACCTCACGTAAGACAGCAACAATACTTTATTAGTTAGTAAAGTGGACTCATCTAAATGAAGAGAATTGACTAGTGTCTCTTCTCCGATGGTGTGTGGTTTGCTCGTTTGAGCAATTAACAAAGAGTTATTGTACGATGCTAGAAGTCCTTCATCATCAGGCTTAGCAGCCGCCGGAATAAAATTTGATACACTTGCTGAGCATTGTGCTTCTCCAGATCTTGAAAATAGGCTACATCTACGTAATTCTGTCAACGCCGGCTGTCGCTGAAAATTAGCGGTGTGGCTCTGTCTCGCACACGAGTCCTAGCAATAATTTTGCGCGAATGTGACGCATATCTTCTTTTGTCTTTTTATTTTTTCCAATGCGTCATGTTTGGCGCAAATAATTTTTTTTTCTTTCTTTCTTCTTTTTTGTCTTCCTTATCTGGATATAATGCTTCATTCGAAAATGTTTTTAGACAAAGGAGGTACAAAGGCGAAAATGTGGTATTTCCAATAAAGCCGTATAAATAGTCGTCTCTTGTTTTTTGCTTCCGACATTTTGTTTTCACAAATACGTAAATAAAGTGTTGAGCTTAAGTACTTGCTTAACGATTGCGCGCGAAACCGCTAATGAAAATAAAGGAAATATTACGTGCTTTTATACAACGTGTTACAGAATAAATGCAAAACCTGAAAAGGGTTAATTGTACTCATCATAAGAACAACTTTTACCATGGGACCAACACTGAAATATCGAAAGAAAATCGACTGCTCCATTCATTTCTGTGTGCATAACTCGACAAAAGTTTGTTCGTCCTGGGCATGGTCGGGTACACCAGGCTGGCTGTAAGAAGAGACGTTGCGCTGGTCAAGTATGTGGCTAGCGTATTGCTGGGTTTGCTGCACCACCCGGAGGTGCTAGAAGCGCTGCGGCTGCGCGCGCCGGATGGATGCGTGGGCGCGGACGTACCATTGGCTAGGACAAATCTACTCAAGTTTACCCCTATGTCGCGAGCCATACGTTTGATTAATGTTATAGTGTTGTCGGAAGATATATTTTGCCAGAACTTGCCGAGATTTGTAAGAGTAGCTCAAAATCTAATGGAAAAAGGTCTAGCCATATAAATAATGATTAAGGTATCTGATGTATTAAATGTTTTATATGTACCTAAGTTATAACATCGCCTTGGATGTATCTGTGAAGGTGTTATAATAATGAATGAATAAATAAAAAAAAAATCGTACGGAGCAAGTAAGGACAAATATCGATGAACCAGCCGATTGAAACCGGATTGCACAAAACGCGTTATTTTACTAAAACTTGATTGGTCCCGTGCTATCCTACGAAAACTATGTTAAGAATATTTAGTTTTTATAAGTAGGTACAATCATCTTTTAACATATAAAGGGGTGTTAAACAGGGTGACCCGCTCTCTCCCAAATTGTTTACGAGCACTCTTGATGTGAAATTTTAGACGCTGGCAGCCTCATGAGCAGCATTGATATCGGCAATAAGAGGCTAACGAACCTCCGATTTCAGCCGATATTGTCCTTTTTGCCCCAACAGCTCTAGAACTTCAGACCGCTCCGAGATCTGAGCACGTCTAGCCTCAAGGTGGAACTCGCGATGAAACGGTCTAAAACTATGACAAATAGCAGTAAACGTAGAGACGAGGTACATGAGCAGGAAATGAAATTACATTATGTCGATGAGTATTTCTACTTGGGCGAGTTAGTTTCTTTCGAAAACAGGCAGGAAAGAGAAATCGATCGCCGCATCGATAACGCCTGGAATAGCTACTTCTCCTTGAAGATGCTAATAAAGGGTAATCATCCCGATCTCCCTCAAGCGCAAACTCATCGATATGTGTATCTTGCCCATCCTAACCTAAGGTGCTCATGAAGCGGCATCAATGCCGCCAGATGAAAAACTAAGAAGCGAAATTTGTACGGCAACAAAAAGAACCGCAGCGCCATCTACGACGAACTAACAACGAAATCCTGCATCGCGCAAGCAAAGTTCTCCGTGAACACAATAACCGTCTGGTTCGGAGGATCCTCCCATTTTTCAGTGGAGGTATGCGGGACTTCACTCTCTGTACCGCAAACCCTCTATACTCAGACCTGGTCGCTCACCGAGTCGCAAAAGTTCCGCCTTGGGGTATGCCAAAGAGCAATAGAGCGCAGTATTCTGGGTTTGAAATGAATAGCCAGAGTACGGAACACCACGCTGCGCTCCAAAACAGGAATCATTGACGTGAGCAAAATGGCTGCCAGGCTCAAATGGGATTGGGCTGGTCACGTTAGCCGAATGCTTGATGACCGCTGGGCAAAAATCTTGGCGCAGTGGGTGCCAGGGGATGGACGGCAACGCCGAGGCCGGCCCAGCAAGCGGTGGCGGGATGACCTGAACGCGCAGCGCGAGGGCTGGTTCGAAGCGGAGCAGGAGAAGAGTGTCTGGAAGGACATGGGGGAGTCCTTTGCCAGTGGGACACTATAGGCTATTAAAAAATTTACAATGAAACAGGTCAGGACAGAAATATGAACTAATTAAACGAGTTTTAAGTGTCACCGGAAAATTGCACACTCCGTAACATTGTAATAAATCTTAAGTAGATTTTAATTTCTCGATATATTATGTAAAAATTGTATTGTGAAGGAATAACAAAAGTCACTCCTCTATGTAAGAATTGAGGGCCCAACTTTACAGTCCATAACTCGCTTATTTGACTTTCACAAAGTCTGATTCCAACTTTCACAATTCTTTGGGAATGTTCACTAAATCCTAAGCACATTTTCAAAGAGTTTTAACAAAGTGGTCCTCACTCCACACGCAAATTGTAAATTATCAAAGGTGGTGATGAAGTAGTATACTCTTACCCATATAGGGTAAATCATATTAGTTTTTCCGTTCTTGATCTGCAGCCAAGGATAGTGCATCACGCTATGGTAGTCGTACGGGTAGCCGACGGACGCTTCCGGTGCCAGCTTAGTTTTCATTTCTTGACGTACGTCTGGTAAATAATAAAAACTTAGTAATTAGTATAAGTCAATGATTTTTAATCGACTTCAAAAAAAGGAGCAGGTTCTCAATTCGGTTGTATTTTTTATTATTTTTTTTTTTGTTTGTTAACATAAAAATTAAACGAACGAAATTCAAATCGGTTCATAAACGCGACATCTCCGTCATTGAACCGATTTCAAAAATTCTTTTTTCATGTGTAGGTAAGGATATTATACGTTCCGATTGGTCCCATATAAATTTCATCAAAATCGGTCCAATAGTTTGGTTTTTAAATCAAAATAGCTGTAGGTAAATGAAAATATATCATCCAAGTAAGTTAAACGAAATTGCGTGTTTTGCTTTCCTGTGACTTTCCAGTGGTGTTGTTAGGGTATGGGCTAGTGGTTTGGGGTACCACTAAAATGCGATAAATAAGTCCATAAATAAGGAAGTCCATGTATTTTTTTGTCAAAAAGCTTATTTGAACAATCAGCTAACTTTAGAGTGAGACGGCATCAAAGCGGAGCAGGTGGCATCGTTAGAACCGAACAAACATTCGTTGTCAAGTCACATCTGACCCGCCCTGGGTCCGCGTGGTGGGTTATGGTCCACCAAACCTCTTACAAGTGGAAGCTTGTTCCCAGCAATTTGATTGGTCTCTGTTTGATTTCTAGGTCTTTCCAGGCCAGTAGCCCGGAAAGTACCTACGCAAAGCCGTTGTTCCTGCGCCTGATCTCTCCCCGGTCGTATTGGATTACCATCCCATCGAACTATCAGAGTTAAGGAACAAATTGTACCTGTGTTTGCACATACACTGATGCTATCATTTCTCCTGTGTACTTAGCTGATCCTCGTTGAGATGGGCCACCGTAACCGAAATTCGTTCGGAAGTATTTAACATAATTATGTAGATGGAGTAGTTACCTTCTTCAAGTTCGTCCCACTGGATGTGCAGGTAAGAGTCCCTGTCGTGCATGTTGTGCTGGTGGTCCAGCCCCAGCACGTGCCCGAACAGGTGCAGCAGATCGTTCACAGTGTTGAAGCAATCGGTGTTGATGAATATCGTCTGGAAGAGCGAGAGACAGAATCTGTGTGAACAACTGAGGCTCTAGATATTATTATTATACTCTTTGCAAACTGCCATTCTATCAGCGAATGCGTTTGTCGAATACCAAAATATCACGTGACATTTCGACAGCAACCGCTGTCGAAATCAATCCCATACATTTTTATCGTTTTGGCGGTTTTGGCAATCGCCTTCGCCAAGCTACCGCTGTCAGAATTTCACTAGGTAATGGCGCTCACCCACTGCTGTTTAAAATGTTTGCAAACATTTTCTAACACTAAATACATTTAGCGTAATGTAATGTAAATGTAAGTAAGTAAATGATAATGATCAGAAATATTTGTTTGTAAAATGTTTACTAATGTTAGTAAACATTATTAACAGCAGTAGGGGAGCACCCTGATACGAATCTTTCTCTACTTATGAATGTTTTTCTATACAGTGTACAAATAAACATTTTGTGTATTATTATTCCTTGTCTACACTTCTACAGCCTCTGGATCACGGTCCATCGTCGTCGGCTAACTTTCGCTATACCCACGTTATCTCGCTTAAGTTTTGCCTACATTTTATTGTCGTTTCGAAACCGGGGTACAAAGACTCCTATGCCAAAATACAAGACATGGTCTATCTGTGTTCCCAACATCCAAATCAGTTGAGCCATGATTTCACATATATGTCACCGAATAATTGAAAACTCCTTAAGATTATAAAATATCTTAAGCGATCGTAAACTCTCGATACAACTGAACATTTGGAGTACTTTTTTACGCATCTAAATTTGATAGTCCCTCGAAGTCATTCCGATAAATTCTGTACCTTCAGTGAAAAGTGATGTAAGTGAAAAATCATAGTTTTGAGTAATTTAAGGTTAAAGAATTAAAAAAATCTCGTTATTTTTCTAACTTTCTAAAATAAAAAACGATATGTGGTACGTGTAGATAATATTATAGAGATTATAAAGAGCTTGGTTTGAATATATTATTTTACACGGAATTTAAGTAATTAGTAAAAATAGCCAGTTATATCACCGTACACTATAGTTTTCTTTGCTTATTTTTGTGTATTTAAATCTATAATGAAATGAATTATTTTACACATTTAGTTACCGTTTTGTGTGAAATGTTATAAGGCTTGTGTTTTGGCATGTTTTGCCTGCAAATAGTTGTTGTGAGAAAAAGTCGTAAAACTAATATGATCATTTTGATTATCAGCAACCTTTTTTAATTGTTTTATTTAAAATTCCTACGTAAATATTCAATTGTACCCCTAAACACCAATGTATTTTTCAAACTAGTAAGTGATTAATGCTACAAGCTAGAATTTATTGTGATACATTTTGTTAACATCGAAGTGTTTCTTGATACAAGTAATATGTATTTTCAAACGTTTTTGTCACAGAAAGAGTAAAACTATGTTAATATCATAGTAACTAAATTAAAAAAGCGTTTTTTAATAAAGAATTCTTGAATAAACACTTTTTTATGAATTACAAGTAGTAGCAAAACAATAAAACATTTTTACAACTTAAAACATAACTAGTAAGTAGGTTAGTACTAAGTAGGTTTTTATCGTTAATCTGATTATCAGAGTAGGTATCGTTAGTCTTTAAACATATTAAAACAGGCTCAATAAATCAAACAACAGATTTGTTGTAGCACTTCAACTATTCGCTATATAAAACAATATAATTAACATCCTTATAAAAAACATAACTTTTAAACCTCTTTATTATTAATCTTGAACAGTCTTAAAGCGTATTTAATCAGTCTCAAAAAATCAAAGAGTTTTCAAAAGACAACTTTTACATATTTTGTAATCCTCATTAAAATTAACTATCATATATGTATTGCTGTATTCTCGTTTTCCTTTGCCTCCGATTGTATGTGTTTTTTATTATTAATTTTAATAAAGCGTTCAGTATATTTAGCTCTCTCATCGTACGAACCCAAACCACAGTACTCCTTAAAAATAAATTCTCTTATGTCATGGGATACACGACTATTGCATTTCATGCGACAGTCCGTTAGTGGGCCCAAATTTCTTCCAGATTTCATTTTACCCAGTTTAGTAACATAACTCTTGCCTGCATTGCGTAAAATTAATCTAGGTATAATCTCTATCTGCCTCTTTCCTTTAATGATTTTCGTTGTTTTTTATTTGAATGCGAGCATCCAGGTTCTGGTCCCGTGGTCGTGCTATCTGAGTCATCAGAGCTTTCAGGAATTATCAGTTTTTTGGTATATCTTTTCTTTGGTTTACCAGTCGACGTGCTTGTTTCAGTTGAGTTGGTTTCACTGTTTGGTATAAAATCATTACTGCTACCCGAGCTGAAATCTAAAATTCTAGGTCGATCGATTTAGGTTAAAGGTGGCTTTACCGGTTTTTACCGGTTTATGCGGTATACCTGTTTGAATTTTGGTTTTGGTAGTGAAATTTAACCGGTTAAAACCACATTTAATAGGGTCCTCGGCCCCCACCACCTTGCTCGCACAGTTTGAAGAACAAATTGATAAAATGAAGCCAGGAAAAAAGTTAGGCCCACTAGCTGATTTTTGTTTTTGAGATACACCGAAACTGCTATACTGATTTTTTATAAAACCTCGCAAATATAAGTAGTATACATTAATGTAATTCATTACAAAATGTTTATAAGACGTACAAGCATACGTGCAATGAAACTACACCAGGAAAGAGCAAAGATACCTATGTATGTTTTGATTAATTGACATTTGATTAACAACGTCTGCCTATCCCTATTATACCTACTGAATACTCAGTTAGCATTTAATAAATAAGAATTAAAATACATTGTGAGGCTACCTTTATTATTATCATAATAGTCTGTTTTACGATGAGTAAGTTCGAAAATTAGGTATTTTTTTTATAAATTAATTAATGTTGTTTTAAAATAGGTACCTATTTATAAAAATACTGTATAATACGACAATATTATTGAATTCTTAATAAATCAATATAAAATACATGTTCTTTGTAAACATTTAAACAACAAAATTGTTACATAATTTGTGTAAAATGATACAAGTCTTACCTTACGCATCGTAGTTGTGTGCTGTAACGCACGCCCGAGACTAAGAATCCCGCGTCGCCTGCGCTCTTTCCATGCGTCCCGCGGAGAAGTAGGGTAGTAGGTGCGTAAGAGCTGCGCGACTTGTATCACTGTGTACTACGTATTTTTTTGCTAATTTAGTTCTAAAACGCAATGCAGTTTTGATTCTACTATATTAGTATCATTATTCACGCAATCATATGTCCTATTTCCCTTATGTTCTTACTAATAGAATTAACATTAAATTTGTAATCACATCAAAATTGGCTACATAAATTACGTGTAAATTGTTTGATTAGCAGTTGTATCATTAGTCACATATTATTATGAAAATAAATTTGTGTTTGTATGGTTCATGTACAAATGTAACACTTTTCACTAGAATGTATTGTTTCAATTTTTTAATGTTTTGTGATAGGATTTCATTTGTATCACTTTGGATTAATTGAAGTAAAAGCTTTCGGTTCGCGTAAGATGTGGTAACTCGAGTCGTATTAAAATACATTTTAGAAATATAAAGATCGGTTAGGAGCACTTTGGTATGAATCAAAAAGTATTATTTTACACAATAATTTCAATAAAAAATTGCTTACTTAAATCAATGTACACAAAAAACTCTCATTCATTTTTAATCTTATAACAACGGGGATAAGATAGAAATTAAGTTAATTTTTTTTTAATAAGTTTAATCAGAAAATATAAAAACCGATCTGGGTCGACATGTATCACTTTTCACTGAAGGTACAGAATTGTGAACCTACATAAACTGACGACATGTTTGCGACCAATAAGTGTACGGTTCTAAAATTTATCGGATTTTCTTGCCTAGCGAAGTAGCGGTACATGGGGCACAGGGAGCTTACGGCTCCCCGACACGGCTAGGTTTGGTTCTAGAGAGAGCGAGCTAAGCGAGCGAACTAACTCCCGTCATGCCATTCATGTAATGTTTTTTTAAACTCTGCAGCAGACAGAAATAGGAGTCCCGCCCGGCAGGGTTCAGTCATCGAGAATGTTGAAATTATATACTTACTTGCTATTCTACAATTTCCCGAAATGACTTCGAGTGATTATAGACATATTGTTGTGCACACTAAGAGGCTCAAGCCCCCCCCCCCCCCCCCCCATAGACCGAAATATCTTTGGTGGTCTACATCCTAACGAAGTCTAAGAGGCTTGTTATGAGTATAGCAAATTTTTAATGTGCTTTTATATTTTACTACTTTGCTAAAACCTACCCTCAGCGGGGTTGCCCCAAACGACGATTCTGGATACGAGACTGTATATGATTGATTGGTGATGATATTAATATGCAAACCCAGCATGGTTGGTCATCATCATGCCTTTATAACAGACTAGCTTTTGCCCGCGTCGTTCGCACTTATTAATGACATAATAGTAGATTATGCACCGAGGGTATAAAGCAGTATACCATGCCACGGGCGTCATTTTGAATCCCGAACGTAATGAAGGATTCGAGGGTTATCTCGCGAGTGCAACGAGGGAGAGAGTTTAACTCACGAGCGAACCGACGGAATTTATACAAGAATCCTGAATGCAGCGAGGGATTCAAGCTAGCCTAATGCAAAGACACATTTATCTCTGAGGAGCATACTCTACTTATCACAGCTTTTTTTTAAGGATATGAAAAAATTTAATGACTTCTTCCGCTCTGGAGTCTGGGTGGAGCGCAAGGGCGTGTCAGACTCTTACTGACTAAAACCCATCCGTGTTCCTTCTAAAGCCATCCAGTATGTTGTTGATTTTCTTTGTTCTTATTAAGCATGAATTAGAAATAATTAGTCAGCAAGGTAGAGAGACAGGTAGAAGTAAGCCTCACATCGGCACGGAACACTTCGAGAGTCGCTGCGCGGCAGTCAATTCATGTGACAATGGGGGTGAGGTACTGCGCAGTGAACAGTGAAAGTGAACCTCACAGACGTCTAGTTTGAATCGACAAGTACCAGTTGAGTTGCGGGCTGACTGCCTGTGGAGAGTGCACTCAACATGCATATAGGGAATGTGCACGTCGTAGAATATGTCAAATTGCCAACTAGTGTTAAAAATTTGAAGCTTTTACGTTACAAATACTTGAAGTAGACGCATCTGTACTGCCACTTATAGTTCCTGCACGCTCCCTAACGCAGTAATCTACTGCCATTTTACTGTTGACCACGCAGAAGTTGTGAGGTTTGAGCGGAGTGAGTGGCTGTATAACTTACAGGATTGCTCCCATCTTGTGGTTTCCCGGTAGTTGGACAGGGGCAGCCTGGTTGTTCAGATCGCGTCAGCACAAGGATGCTACCAGCGTGTCTCCTCGAAGGCGTAGGTGGCACTGCTCTCTTTCTCCGGGGAGCAGTTCGCTTTCCTGTTGGAAGAAGACGATTCAGGTTCCATAGAAAACTAACCAATTTTTTTAGTATATTTATTTTTTATGTTCTTCATAACTCATATTCTTGTGTTTATTTTCAATTACTAGTATGCCTGGATGTGAATATACTGCCATTCGAAAGTATTTGTGATGAACTCCTAAGAAACTTCTCTCAATAAAAAACATGTTTTCCACCTGACAGAGCGATGGTGGTGGTATATTCTATTACTACTCTTCGTACTCTACCATTCAGTGGCGGATTATCATTAAGGCAAACTAGGCCCGTGGCTAGAGGCGCGAGAACACAGGGGGGAAAGTTGAAAACGAATATTTGATTAGTCCTACCCTACATGGTCCGATCCCAAAATCCAATCAATTTTTTTATCTTTTTGTTTTTCTTAAGCGTAAGTAAGTTTAATTACGATTAATTAAGCTTAATTGCTTAAGCTTAATTGCTTAAGACTGCCTCGCTTGCTTAGAAGTAACCTGTTTAATCTTAATTTGACCTTAAAAAACAGACTCGGGCAGGGAATTCCACTCCTTAGCTGTACACACAATGAAAGCATTTCCAAAACGATTTGTACATGTAGGTGAAATGTCCACCATGGTGGCACATCGCCGGCGGCAGGCGAATCTTAATTGTGCAATTCATCAGAATTGCACAATTCTGATGCACACTCCCCGAAGTGTCACCGATATAAAGCCGACAGCCTTGAACATCGACTCGGCATCGATGTGCAAGCTGTGACTGGTGAGTCAAGCTTTGGAGCTTTGATTCACCAGCACATTATTACCGATGAGCTTCTTGGCTCGTTTCCCAATTGACTCAAGCGCATCCAGTTGGTATTTGGCATATCCATCCCAGATATGAGAGCAGTACTCTTTGAGCAGTGTTGTTCCAGCGTGAAGTACCGTCTCACCTTCCTCTCAACGCCTGATATCTCCCCGGCCAAACTGTCACATCGGACTATAAGTGTAAACGAACAGAGAGTGCACCTGTGCTTGCGCACGCTCCTCCTCATCATATTGTAGTGAGGAGGAGTATGCGCAAGCATTTGGGGAACCTACGTTGAGGTTGACTACAGTGGGCAAATTATGAAAGAGCCAAACAAAAAACTTTTTAACAAAAAAATTAAACCGCCGAAAGAATTCAGAAGCAAAAAATAATACTTAACCCATTTCTATTTAACCTTAATTAAATTCATAAACTAATGTAAGGATACCTAAGTAATTTTGAGTCGGTTAAAAAAAGGTCATACGCGGAAATGTAATTTATTCCCTTCATTTTTCACTTTAGGGCTAAATTGATTGAGCCGTTTCTTGAGCTCTTTTAATGCTATCTTCAGTATGTTTTAGCTATAAAGCCGGTTAAAAAGATTTATAATACCAAATGTTCATTATATTTGGTACTTCAAAAAAAAGGAGGAGGTTTTTAATTCGTCGGAACCTTTTTTTATGTATGTATGTTCCCGGATTACTCGAAGATGGCTGGACCGATTTGGATTTTTTTTTGTTTGAAAGGGTATACTTTCCAGGTGGTCCCATGATCATCAAGTCAGGATCTGATGATGGGATCCAGGAGAAATAGAGAGAACTCTTCAAATTTGTAGGCGCACTTGATGCGATTTGGTTTTTGGAAGAGTACTTTGTCGAAGTGGTCCCATTTCAATTTGGTGAAGATCTGATGAAGAACTTCGGAGATAGGCAACGGGACTCCTAAACTAAATGATAGCAAATGGACTGGGATTGCTGAAATCTCATGTCCGCATATTGTTTACACCAGTTCATAACATAACATCACGCCGCGCCGTTACGCTGTGAAGGGGTAAGCACGTGTGAACCACTAAAAAGTGAAAAAAAAACTTATTACAAAAAAATACAACCGACTTCCAAATAAAAAACATTTTTTTTTATTTTGTACGAAATGTATCGGAAAAGTTTTTGGCATTTCACAAAAAATTCTGTCTCTTCATACAACCGAGCGTTAAGGCGTAATATAAAATCAAATAAAATGGTTACTTTCTTTTGATCGCGTGCGAATCTCAACGCTACGTTATATCAGATTGCACTTCGTTTCATAACTGTGTATTTCAGTCTTGCTACGTTTCCAACGCTTTCTGGGCTAGACGGTTAATCATTGTAGTGATTTGTGATTATATAAACAACCATCTTCGTCCGCGAATTAAGCGGATTTAGTAGGTACTCCTTGAAATTCACCGTCCCCTCTACTCCCTGAAAGGGTAGTTTTGGAAAATTAAGCATAACGATTTTTAGGGTTCCTTAGTCAACAAGGACCGTTAGTCAACCGATGATTTTTTTTATCGTCTACCCCATGATGTCGTTGGATAGGTCGTTAAAAATATCGAGGGTTTACTAAAACCATTTTTCCATCCAAGGATCCGTTTCCGAAATATTAAGCTTTAAAGTGCTAATTTTTGTAACAGTCAAGTGTCCCCCCGCCTCTGCCAGCTAAACGGTTGTGACGTCCGGTTTCAAATCTTACACTTTTAGTTTGTTTATACCAATAGTTACCTGACGATTGCTACCTATAATCTACCTTCGTGTGAAATTTTGATTTTATAGGTATTAGTCAGTGAATGAACGAATAAGTGACTTTTATATTTAACTAGTGGTCCGCCCTGGCTTCGCCCGGATGTATATCTTTTTTTCCAAATTTTATGTCATAGGAACCTTCTCCTGACAATAACAAACACAACAAAAAAAGAATTAGCTAAATTGGTCGAGCCCTTCTCGAGTTTTGCGCTTAGCAACACATTTGGCGATTCATTTTTATTTATATAGATAGATTAATATATAAAGAAGAAGGTAGATTGAAGAAAGATAGATATATTTAAGGGATGTGTAATGTTAGGTATAACTATTTTTCGCTTTGCTCGCACACTCTAGCTCCTGCTATCCCATTCGAACCTAACCTATTCGTGTCGGTGTGTCCTAAGTTCCCGAGCTGGCGGGGTTGCTCTTTGTTCAGCGGTAACATCAAACGTCAATTATACCATCTGATAATTAGATCAAAAGAACGTTATACTAAATAAAATTGTACTAAACGAACGTTACAGAAAGTGTTGTTATAACATAATATGTTGTTGTACAGGGTGAATTTTTAAAGTGTGGGTGGATGGCCAAATCCGAAACTAGGAGGAATAGGTTTCGAAAAATTGGAAGGAGTTTCAAGCCCGATTTTGAAGAAAACTAAAAATGCTAGAAATGTTTTGAAAACAGAATGCAAAATTAAGTAGTGTTGTTAGATAAAGTAAACGTTATGTCATTTGAGCATTATAGCTTTTGAGAATAGACCTAATGTTCTTATACTTAATGAGCGGCACCCAGATTTAAATTATAAAGCAAAATGAACATTGCAATTATTAGATAGGAAACTAAATGCTGAACTGAAGCACTTACTAGTGGCTATGGTTGTCTTTAATTTGCCGTTAATGTTGGTAATTTTTCCCTTGGCAACATTTGTATCATGTCTATTGGCGCCCTTTCCTATAATATGCTTGTCGTTGTTTCTCTTGACGAAATTGCCTTTAGCGCCATTGTTATCTTTCACCTTTACACCCTTTCTGACAGTTCTACCAGAATCTTCAATTTTGTTGGAGTTTATTTTAAACCTTAAACTGGGATCTGCTTCCATGGAAGTCAAGGGTTCTGTGAATATGCCCCCACTGTCTTCATCGTTGACTTCAGAATTATTCGCCTTAGTATCATCTTCTGAATTTGAATGATCTAATATGATTAAATTTTTTAATTCTAAGCTTGTACCTCCTTCCGTGGAGGACACTGAAATTATGTCCCTATTGTCCTCATCATTGCCCTTAGTATCACCTTCTAAATTTGAATGACTTAATTTGTCTTTATTTTCTAATTCTGAACTGAGATCTGCTTCCATGGAGTTCGAATAACCTGAAAATAAGCTCATATTGTCCTCATAACTGCCCTTAGTATTTTTGTCTTCACTCTGATCTTCTGAATTTGATTGACTTAAAATTATTAAATTATCTAATTCTTCGGTGTCAAAGTGGTAGTTTGATGATGAGTCCTGATCATCCCCTCCTTTGATGGCCTCACTGTTGTAAAGATCCACGAACTGCACACACGTCTGATTACTTATGTGGTTCATTACTGCCTTTATGTTTTCTTTTTCTTCGAAAGCTGAAATGTTATTAGTGTCAATTTATTAAATTTGAAGTAAGAAGATACAGTCAAATTAATTGTACCATTGCGGTTTTCAAATCACGCGTCTAGATATTTTCATACATCAACAAAATATCACACTGACATTTGTCTGCACAGACTTAGTTGCACAGACAAAAGTTTGTGTAGTGTGGACGGGCCATTAAAGGCAGCGCGCACGGCGCTTTAGGTTGCGTTCATATACCTAACACAAACATCTTCGAAACCGAAAATTTGTGCTCGTGAGAACGTGCTTTCATCGCTCGTTTTCTGAATGAACCAATGAGATAAGAAAAGCGCGACTTACAGGCGGCCATATGAGCATAGCCTTTTTTACTAAGTATTGGTAGGCACGCGTTTGGCTACTTTCTCACCTGATGGTACATATTCCTTCCTAGAAGTAACCTATTTACTTTGACTCTTTTTACCTGCGTTTTAAATATTATTTCCTATTTTTATGCGTCAGCTATACTTACTATCTTCACCACCCTTGGTTGACTGGAGACTGCCTAAGGCATTAAGTCCGCCTTTGTATATGGATGTTGCATGAGGTTTTAAATAAATAAAGTAAAATATCTTGGATTATCTTACTAAAGACCATGAGTGTATCGAATTTGTAAGTAATTACTCCGTAGGGCCACAGTCTGTCTTTGAAGTATTCGTTAATTTTTTGCGGGAGGATATAATGGGTTGGCGGTACTGCAGCTCTGACCACGTCGGGGCAGGTCTTTACCAGGTAATCTCTATTGCGTTTGATGCACTCGTTTGAGTATACTATGCTTATTTTTTCCAAGTCCATTTCGCTGAGGGCTTCGCGTTGACCGATTTTGATGCCTTGCTGGAAAGACAAAATTTGTGAACGTGCGAAAATAAATTCTCCTTATTTTTGTTCCTACATTCTGTGTTTCTCTGTGTACCAAAAAAATCATTTTTTTTCTTCGTTTGATTATTAGTTGTTTTTTAAACAAGCTTTTAATTTTTTTCTACTCTTCAAGCCTTATCGTTTGATACCCATATTAAGGGGGTGGAAAACAAAATGTAATCCGCCATCTTGGAGCGGCGGCCATATTGAAGTAATTATAACATTGAGTATTGCACATTGTTTGTCAGCGGAACTAAAGGTGTATGCAAATTTTCAGCTCAATCGGATCCCAACAAATAGTCGAAAAATGGTTTGCAAATTTTGACGGACAACTTACAAACATACGAACAGTGCAAGTTAAATAAAAGCTTATAAAAATACGTCGTCTCCGGTAGACAGAGTCAGAAAGTGTAACAACCAGTCGAAGACTTATCAAGACGTATCGCATTACCCAGTTATTTGGTTCTGAAGGGCAGATAGGCACGCAGTCGCTTCATATTTTAATATTTTGAATACAAGTATTTAGCTACTACACTGGGCGACGGGTGCGTGCTGGCCGGACCCGGGGCATTGCCACGTCACATTTCTCGGACATGGTCCCCCGGTACCACTCCGACTCGTCGTTGGTGTCAGCAGGCCTAGCCGGTGGTGACACCCAGGCCTGCACGATCGAGGCTTCCAGGAGGAGCTCCCGGTCCAGCTCCTTCAGCGCCCACCGCGGACCTAGTGACTTATTCCTACACACTTAACTCTCTATCTCAAAAACAACTGAACCGATTTGAATGAAATTTGCACTGTTCCTTTAGTTATATAACCTTGTAAGATTTTTACAATTCGACATATGGTTTTTAGGTATGACATTCATACAAACATAAATGTGTGCGCATGCGTACACTTACCCCCGTGGACAATATTTTAGAACGATATGTAAAGTCTTAATTAATTCGCTAAATAATTTTATTACACAAATCTTGAAGGTACTAATACATTTTTTGTTTAAATGTGGCAGTGTTGATCATCATGGCGCGAACATTAGGAAAAAACCTGAATTAGCAACAGTGACAGAACAACAAATTGCTAAGGCGATAATGAGCATAATATATCAATTATTTTCCAATTAATATTTATTCTCACATTCGACTCAAATTTTATATTTATTTATTTAATCTTATATTTCTTAATTTAAATATAATGATTTTAATTGATGTATTTTTTTTCCTTTTAATAATTTATTTACGATATTGCATTTTCAAGTTATAATTATGTTATTTTTATTATTATTCGAAGGTTTTAACTAACCTTATATTAAGATCAAACTAACATAAATAATTGAAATTATTAATTTTGTAAATTAAGCCGTTTATTGTATGTACATGCGGTGTTGGCCTTTAAGTGACTGTTACACTTGTAAATGTATTTTTGCCAAGTGTAATGTATTCTGTTATGTGTAAACAATTGTTGGCTAACCTAACAAATAAATAAATATCCGAAATGGAAAAAGTAAGAGAGCAACTGCAGCTGCCATTGGTATCAGTGATGATGGCGCGTTGTGTTTCACGCGCGCCTCAAAGAGATGTCAGCACAGAAGACGGGGTCCGCTAGGGCCAGAGCCTGCCAGGGTTGCGGAATTTGTTCGAAAGAGTCACCGCGGCCCTGGAACGCAAAGGGCTTTAGAAGGAACACGGATGGGTTTTTAGTCAGTAAGAGTCTGACACGCCCTTCCGCTCCACCCAGAGCGGAAAAAGTCATTTGATGATTTCCCATCCTTAAAAAAAAAACTTGTTTACGCAAAAGACTTAAACTTGGTAAAGCTGCAGATTCAATGGGTCGCTTTAAGCCAACATTATTTTAACAAGAGTTATTTTGAATCTTTTTACTAAATAACGACTGCGGTGGCAAATTGGTTCGATTCGTGAAAGTTAATAATAATTTAACAGTCCTTTGTTTTACGTTTTATGGTTGTTGAAACTAGTTATATTCTGATTTTTCTTTGTGATCTCTATTTAGCTGAAAATAAGTAACACTTAATTAGGTATAACCTGACTGAACTTTGTGATTATAACAAATACATATAATAAATAAGATGCACCTCATAATATATAAGTAAACTTACTTACTAAGTTACCTTTATGACTTGATGACTGAGTTAAATAAATATAGTAAGAGCTTCGAGAAAAATGTTAAGAAAAAAAAAAGTTTTCTATTTGTTTTTGTGTTATACTAAGGAATGCGTTTACTTACCCCACAGAGGTGCGCACGGTTACCCACAATAAGGGGAAAGTGAACGCATCCGATTTTTTCTTTATTATTCCTTATTACAAAGAGAAATACTTTAAATTAGTTAAATTTTTTGTTTTCATTTATAGATGAATAAATGCTCTATTTAAAGATGTTTTTTTATTCGTCTCGCGTTAATAATTTCAAAACACAGTAATGTCTGAAAGTCAAAAGTGCGTACAGTTGCCCCGAATGACTCTACCTACGAATAAGCCACGGTAGGTATCTGATCGTACTTGATAATAGTTGTCGATTTATATATTAAGATAACCCGCGCAAATGGCTAGAACGGGTTATAATAAAGTGCACAAGTGCATGCGCAAACGCAGATACACTCCCTCTTCCATCACTCTTACAATCCATTAGGCCGGCAATCCGTCTCGACCGGAGGTATATTTGACGCATGACGAACCGTTTCATGTTTTATGAGGCACGGGGGTGTGTCAAATTCCGGGCTATCTCATAGAAAATCCTCTCCGCCCCGACCCTTGCTCGAGCCAGCTCGCGCCGCTGAGCCTGTAGTCTCAAATTCGCCCCTTAATAATAATTCTAGTTCGATTCACCCCGTCCCTAGCTGTCCTCCCCCCAGCGACGCCCTTAGCCGAGGCCCGTACCCCACAGGGGAAGCCCTGGCTGGAGGCTTTAATATTTATATTAAGGCCACCACAGGCAAGCCCGGTTAAGCAGTCGACAACCTTATAGGACGAACTGCGAGACGCCACTCACAAAAAAAAAAAAAGAAAATCCTGATGGTAAAACCCAATAAGACTTTTTATTCGATTTGGGAATGTAACCCAGGACTCCTCGCTCAGCAGTTGCGAAATAAAATAGAAAGATAGTGAAAATAATAAACATACTTCAGTCAAAATGGTGGGTTTCCCATTCCTTGAGAATGCTCGAGGCGGGTAGTGCATGACGCTGGCGTAGTCGTAAGGCAGACCCTCAACCATGCTCTTATCGCGAATATCGAAGTACTGCTTGTAACCTGTAATGACGTATTATAACATGGGCAAGAAGTTCACTCAGTACCACAGTGGTGATGGAGCCAGCCATGCGCATGCGAACGGCAGTCGTGAAGCCCGAGGTGGCGCACAACAACGACGACCTGGAGGCGTAATTTATTTTCATAGCACAGAGCACAGATACTGGAGGCGTAATTAATTAATTTATTTATTTCATAGCACAGAGCAGAGATACTCTTAGTCTAAGATACATATACTCTTACTCGCCTGCTTACCAGGTGAAAATTATACTTTATCAAATAAAATAATTTTCTGAACAGATACCAATAGTGTTGCCGTTAAAATATGGTCACGGCTATAAAAAAAATGTTTACATACATTAAAATTTCACTGACTATACTACTGTATTCACAATAAAATTACTTTCATTTTGATATATTTTTCATGTGGTAAGTAAGCATATGAATGCAACTACTATCTATTACTTGAACTACTTACCTATTTGTACACACAGGTAATAGGAACAATTTCAATGGTAGGCAACCTAGCTGTTACATATTCTGTATGTTGTCTTAGTCTATCTTTTTTTTATTTATTCTTTTATTTAATATGGGATTGCTCTTGACTCTACTCTAGGTCATAGATGACAGAGACAAAGTCGACGATGGAGCGAGCTTACCTAGAAGAAGCCTGTTAACTCTAATTTTGAAGAGATTAGGGTTGTATGCGTTCGGAAACACAGAAATGCTATGCTATACTTATACTACGGAAATTTCGTTCGTTTGGCAAGCAAGTCATTGGACAGAACACAACAAAAGGAATTTTAATACTTAATATATATTTTTAAATTACTTATAGCAATGAGAACCATGATCATATTTTGTACGGCAACCCTATTGGTATATGTTCACAAACATATTTTATTTGATGAAATATAATTTTCATCTGGTAAGCAAGTGAGTGAAGGTCGACTTGGGATTCTCTTATTTCTACGTCTCCTAAGCACGATACGCGATTTACCTATGTTTCACAGGAAAAGAGCAATTATTTTATTTAATTTCTGATGGACTGTACTTTAGTGTCTTTATTTAGTTAAATTTCTATGTAGGTAAGTACCTAATTTATCGAGAAAACAGTTAAATTAGCCAGAACTTGTTTCCTCTAAGGGGAAGTGGAGTATTAGGGGAATCAATTACGCGACCTGGAGGCCATCAAGGGGGTCAGCGAGTAGGGCTGTCATCACCAAAATTTCCAACGCCGGACAATATCTTAAAAACCCCGGGCAATGGGTGAATTTGAATATTACATCCCCGGACATCCCCGAAAAAGAAAACCTCGTATTAAATTTAAAAAACTTTTTTAATAATTTATTGCAGCTTGTTTGGAATGTAAAATACAGCGTCGGCTATTTTATAGCGCCGGATACGATTACTAATGAATTTTTTACTAAGTTTAGTTTCATATTTGTTGCTTATCTTTTTAATTTTCAATCAATCGAGTTTCCCTTGACACAATAAGTGTCCGAGTTTTATCAGGACAACTTTTGAAAACCCCGCCCGGACAAATCCGGGGAAACCCGGACGGATGTCAACCCTATCGGCGAGCAACAGAACTTTGCTGCACTATCTTCAGTATTTGCTATAGACGCGTCATGCACCAACATCACAGCTCTATAAAACAGTGCTATCGGTAGCTTGGTGGCATATGTGCGCGCCCGGAACGTAATCCCGGACGCGTCCCGGACACGTACGTGTGTGAACGAGTTCATATAAAATATACGCACCCATATTTTTTTGAACTCCAAACAGACCACGGTCCGTCCAAGCCTGGGCACGGCTTGATTATATGTGGATTAACCGTAAAGCTCTTCTATTGGAGCAATCTTTGCTGAGTTGAGAGGCTACTCACCGGGTTTAATGTTTTCCCATAAGATTGTGATGTGTTGGTCCCGGTCGGGGCGCACGTGCTCATGGGCGAAGCCAAGTACGTGCATGATCTCGTGGGATATGTCTCCGACGCTCATGCAGTCGTAACCCAATGTTATATGCTGAAGCAAAGGCATTCCGATACTTAAGGTTTTAATTTTTCATAAAAAAGATGTACCTAAATACATGCTTGGTGTAAAAGCTTATTAGGAGACCAGAATCACTATTTCCGGGGCTGGCATTATGAGTGGTCAAACTGCGGGACACAGTTAAAAGTATTTCATCGTTCATTTTAATATTAGAACTACTGTTACAGTTTTTTTCATTTCTATTTTTGTTGACGCAAAAGAAGTCGCCGGCAGAAACCGGTATTTAATATAATCAAGACATTATTTCTTGTAGTGATGCTAAGTAAGTATGACAGCAGAATTTCTTTGATTCATTCATACCCATTTCGTACCCCTTACCTGAACCCCTTGAATTTCAAGCTTCTCATTGCTGTGTACACACTGTCGAATGCCAGAAGGGTTGCTGATGTACAACCAGGTGACATTCTCAAGAGACAGTGGGTCAGTGGGCTTTTCTCGAAGACGTTGCAGCCGGATACACGTCGCTTTCTCAAAGTAGTCGAATGCTCTCGTTATTATTTCTGCTAGATGTGTGTCTGGAAAGATTTATTACTTATTTATTTTACTTCATTGTACACCTCATAACAAGCACAGGAAAAACATTTATAAAACACAAGTGTACAATGGGCGGTCTTATCGCACAGGGCAATATCTTACAAATAACTTGGAGAGACGTTGAGCGAAAGGAGATAGATTTAGAGGCTGTCTCAGCTGTCTGTTAATTTTTTTATTAGTATTAATAGCAATTTAGATATGCTTATTATTTTATGAAGTCATCATTGACCATTAGATGTCACGATGGAGAAACTAAGATCACAAAATAGCTTGAAATCTAAATAAGCATAATCTTAATAAGCATATAAAAGTACACTATTGACGGACAAGGGCGTGCAACGAACATTGAACCAAGTCACTCATCGCCAATTTGAAATGGGTAAATACGGGTTAAGATGATAGATGGATCGAATATACTTTATTCATTATCATCATCGCCATTTCAGCCGAAGGACGTCTACTGCTGAACATAGGCCTCCTTCAAGTGTCCCCACACCGACCGGTTCTGTGCGTCTTGCATCCACCGGAATCGCGCGGCTTTCACCTGGTCATTGGTCCACCTTTTGGAATGACTTCCAATGGTTCATCTTCCTGAACGCGGTAGCCACTCCAGAACCTTTCACACTCATCGACGATCTGTTCAGCCATCAATATGACCTGCCTACTGCTAAGTTTGGCGATTCTTGGTTCTCCTGCGGATATCTTGGTTTTCGATTCGATCACAAATCATAGGCCCTTCATGTACTTTATTAATACACTCAAATGCCCAGTGATGTGGTTACTCTGAAGTGTCGTTGGCGACAGTTTTTGAAGCAAAGAAAAAGATGCCTACAAGAGATTGACGGTACCTATGTATAGTTACAGTTGCCAAGGAATTGTCCCAAAATTTCGTATGTTGTTCTTCTTGATGAGCTTCTGGTATAGCTTTTAACAAAATAAATTTAGAATTACGGCGCGGTTTCAAAACCGTTTACCTCGCCTTGAGCGAACGAAATGCGAGCGGTGGGCATGATACATTATTTAATTTTTTTTAAGAGTATGCGTTTAGTGAGCAAGTTTTTCACGTATATTACAACTAGCACTTCGCCCGCGACTGCATTTGCGCAGATTTAGTACAAACCATTTTCGACCCTTTCACCCCCTTAGAGGTTGAATTTCCAAATACACTTGAAGGGATTCAAGTGCTCATAAAAGAAAGCCCTATGTAAAATTTCTTGTTCCTGGTCAGTTTTGGCTGTGCGTTGATTGACAGTCAGTCAGTTTCCTATTTATATGTACAGATGCCAGCACAAAAATCTGTCAAATTTCTTCAATAGATTTTCAACTTTATCACTAAAGTTTTAGGTTCAAGGTTGACTAGGAAAATTTGACAGTTTAGGGTTGCTTGACGTGCTGGCGTCTGTACATATTCATATATAGAAGATAAAATAATATAAAGAAAGTCATACTGTACCATATGTTTTAGCGTCAATGAAATACGGCACAATGGCGTCGGCAAACCGGGCCGGTTTAGACCCCGCTAACTCTTCGATCATAGTGTCAATCTTGAGAGTGCTGGTGATCTCCGCGCCTATCATGGATGGCGCGAACGGGAACCTTCTGCCGGGCTTGTGTGCCGACTAATAATAAAAAAAGTGTGTGTGTCAGCTCCGACGCACGACTGGAGTTTACTCCTTAAGAACTATTATTGTGTAGATTATGTTAAAAGAGGGTAAATGAAAGCATCTTAAATAAGCTGAGTATACTTTGTTGTGAAAGGTGCGCAAAGGAACGTAACGCCTCAGTTTTACTTAACGCTCGATTTTACTCCTCATATAATTTTCATACCGCGGGCTAAATATGAAAATTGTTTCTTAAGGAGTAAACTCCAAAAACATATCAAAGTAAGCAAATAGCATTTGGAATACAGTTAGAAGGTAGCGTCTTTCTTTATTCCGCAATGGATACACTGTTTTAGCAATAAATAAAGAAAGGCCTTCCTTTTCTTTATTTATTGCTAAAAGAGTGAATCCATGGCACAATGATAAATTCAATAACAAAATATTTTTATAAAATACTAGCTGACCCACGCAACTTCGTCTGCGTCACATTTTTCATAAATGCTCGGCTCCTATTGACCGTAGCGTGATGTTATATAGCCTAAAGCCTCCCTCAATAAATAGGCTTTACCCTGGCAGAATGTTTACGTTACAGTCTGCCCTAATCTTTATTGCTGTTGTGATTCATCTACTTACGGTGTTGCCTTTGGACTTTTTTCTTTGTGGTCCTTTTTGAATGGGAATTTCTTTACGCCTATAAGTGATCTTCTGTCCCTTCACGAGCAAGTCGTCGTATATTTTATCGACAATCGACTCAACTCTACGCTCATCTTCTATGTTTAAAGCTGGGTTCACACTATTCACCGCTCTTTTGATCCGACGCGTCTTTTTATTTTGTATTACTTCTTTCTTTTGTTTTAGTTTTAATTCCTTCTTTCTTTTGTCGTATTTGTTGAGTGGTAGCGGTTTTGTTGAGAGGCCAGACCTGAGAGCTTCCGAGTTGAAGATCTTACACATGTCGCGTGTGTCTTGCCTTTGTTTCTCGATCAGTTTTTGGTCGGCTGTAAATTAAATGTTAATTGATATGTTGTTTGGACTGCTTAAGGTTGATCCACACATATCCGGGCTGTGCCCCGGACGTGGCCGGGACGGATATGAGTGGGTTAATCTTTATTTCGACGAGTAGGTATTATGGTTGAAGGCAACGCTTCAAAGGTCGGGTTTGATACCCATGTTGGTTGAAATGCCATCGAGTTCATCATCTTCCTGACCTTATCCCATGTTACTTGGGGTCGGCGCAACACGTTTTTTTTCTTCCATTCTGTCCTGTCAACCGTCACGCTATCACTAACTCCCTTTTCTTTCATATCACTCCTAATACAATCCATCCATCTTTTCTTTGGCCGCCCTCTCCCTGTCCATCCATCCACATTTATATTCATAACTCTTTTAGTTACGTGCATTTCATCCCTAAATGCCATCGAGTTGTTCCATCATATATATATTTCTCACAGTTACTCCCATAAAATATATTTCGGAATGTGGGTAAGTGTACTAAACAACTTCCCCTATGGCCTCGGCGATTACTATTATTAAAGTTTGACTTAATAACTTACTTTTTCGGACCCGTAACTCATCCCTTGGATTGCATTTTATCAAAATAAAAAGAAGACTAAACAAAAAATATATCTGTAGTAATCCAACCATTCTCGTGAAATAGTAAATGTATTTAAATCTATTAAGTCACAGACTATAAAAGTGTAACGGAAATTGAAATAATTTTATTGTTATAACTTATTTTATTTTATTATATTTACATGCTTACTTTTCGTAGTTAACTTAAACAATTTATTTTAGTCGGTATTTACGCAATGCCTAAAGTATGACATATGACTTTATTCATTTATTTACTTTATGAATTTACTGAGTTTGTTAAATTAAAAGTATGAAGTTATCTTTTGAAATCTTCCGTTTTTAGGGTTCCGTACCTTTAAAGGAAAAAAACGGTACCTTGAAGGATCACTTCGTTGTCCGTCTGTCTGTCAATTTCTCAGCAGCCTTTTTCCCGATCGCGTGGAGGTAACGATGTGAAATTAATATCAAAGACGTAAGGCTGTGGATGATGATGATGAAGACTCATCATCATCATCATCATCATCCACAGACCGACTTCGAACACTGCTGAGCATAGGCCTCTCTTCTCTTGTGCCAATCCCCACGTTCCTGTGCCAGCCTCATCCAGGTTCTAACCGCGATGGCAACAATGTCATCCGCCTCGCTTCCAGTCCCCGGATGCCACTCGGTCACTGCCTTACTCCACCTATCTTCACCGCGACTTGCCGGGTGTCCTGCCCAGCTCCATTTTAGTTCCGCAATTCGTTTTCCGATGTCGAAACCTTTTTTGTTTGGAACTCAATCTATTAAACGTATGCAGAGCATGGAACGCTTCATGGCTCTCTGTGCAACTCGTAGGTCTTGGGTCCTTCGAAACTCTACAAAATCAAGCTTCTTAGTGAACGCAACAAAAATAAACTTTTTTTATTTATTTTTTACTCTTGATAGGCACTCTCACTTACGTTTGAGCACTATCTCACCTGATGATAAGTAATAATGTGGTCGAAGATGGAGCACGCTTGCCTGGAAGTAACCTATTCACTCTCGACTTACAGACTCCCAGGTTGTAGCTATCAAGAAACACAGACTCAGGCAGAGAATTCCACTCCTTAGCCGTACGCACAATGAATGTGCTCCCAAAACGTTTTGTGCGTCTGGGTGGGATGTCCAGCATACCGGTGGCGCAACTTCGTACTTTTTGTGGTCTGATGATGGAACGGGCTTGGCGGAATTAAACTATGCGATTCCGGCGCACACAGAAAACCGACAGGCTAGCAACTCGGCGTCGATGCTCAAGACTGGTGATTACTGGGGCATCTCCGTTAAACTTTTGAGCAATATACTAGACTTAGTAGCGCCCTATCTTGCTGTTACTTTTAACAAATGCGTGGACTTAGGAACTTTTCCTGACCTAATGAAGAGTAGTAAAGTCATTCCTTTATTAAAATGAGGTAATGAAAATGGCACAGGCAACTTCCGGCCTATTTCTATCTCACTTGCATTTAGTAATATTTTTGAAAAGTTAATACTCAAGCAGTTACTTAGACATTTTAATTTAAATAGCCTCCTCAATGGTGTGAAGCCTTCCGGGATACCAGTTCATTTAGGAGTGCCTAAAGGCTCTATGTTGGTTCTTATTTCTGGTGTATATAAACGATTTGTCATTTTTCTTAAAGGGTATCTGTGACATAGTGCTGTTTGCAGGTGCCTCTCTTATTTTTGAAGTAGATAGGAATGGACGAGATTTTTTAACGTAAACAGCGCTTTCTATGGTTACAGATTGGTTTACGACAGATAATCTTGTTCTAATGCGAAGAAAACTAGAAAACTAAATGTTAGAAATCTAGGGCCCAATGTCATCTTTAATAAAGAAGGGCATGAAACTGTGGACTCAAATATTTTTGGGCATAACTGTTAATTCAAAACTTCCATGGGGTCCTGATATAAAAAGCCTATCAGAAAGGCTCAGCTCTGCCGCACTTGCCGTCAGGAAAGTTAGACAATACACTGACGCTGACACGATCTGTGTCAGCGTCAGTCTGGTTAGTCTATTTCAGTTATTTTCATAGCGTAATGTCCTACGGTATCCCTCTGTGGAGAAAGGCTGCTGACAAACAGAATGTATTTGTCTTGCAAAAACGTGCTGTACGTGAAATATACCAACTAGGATCAAGGATTTCATTAATAGAACTTTTTAAAGAGATTGGAATTCTCACGGTGGTATCGCAATTCATTTTTGCAAACATTTTATATATTAGGCAAAATATAAAGAAACTAGCACAAACTACATGCTTTTCCCACCGTCTCCGTAAGATACAGGCCTCGTTTGTGGGGCTCGGAATCCGCTTTTAAAATAAACTACCCCTTTCTTTTCTTGCCTTGCCTTTTAATGCATTTAAAACTAAAGTTGAATCTAACCTATGTTTTAAGCTATTTACTATTCTATCAATGACTATTTAGATGATAAGAATAGTTGGTCGCAGGTCGCAGTGTTGAACGCAAGATATTTGTTATACTTAATGTTCTTTCTTTATGATTTAGCTTATGATGAACCATCATCATATCAACCGAAAAACGTCCACTGCTGGACATGGGCCTCCCCCAATGTTACACAAAGTAATTCATTATCGGGAAATAGTGCAACCACTCATCATGGGAATAATGTCAATTTAGCTGTGGGGTATCACCACTAAAAAGTAAAAAAAAAGGAAATAAAAAGTCGGTGTCAAAAAAAACAAGAAACAATCAAAAACACTGACTTCCGAAAACAAAGTTATTTTATAATTTTTGTAGTGTTTTTTATTTGGAAGTCTGTTGTATTTAGTTGTAGAGTAGGTACTTTTTGTTTCAATAGTTTATAAAATTCAGTAGGTACATACACCTAAATAGGTACTTAATCGGAAAAAGTTGAGGCTCGATTCCCGAGATAGACGAACTGACGACGAGTTTGAGTGGAACTCCACGATGCGCGGGCTTATTCCACAAAAACCCAAAGCCATTGTTTTCAAAACTCTACCCCAAAATATTTCTATACTTCAATTCCACTTGACCGGTTAAAAAAAAAAATGGCTTCTGATTAACCACAATGACCGCCAAAGTCCGTCACACGAAAAGTCATAAAAATATATTTAGACTGACTTGACTTTTTAATTTGAAAATTAAAATTTCGAAAAATATCCACATTAATTCATACTCATCTGGCATCTGTTATAGGTCATCTGGTATCCTTAGTTAAATAAGGACCACTTGCGCTGCTCCGCTTTGCCCTGGGTTATCGGTCTAGTCCAAGTCTAACTTTAAAAACTAAAGAATGGTCTTGCACAAATACGAAAACGTAGTTAGCCCTGGCTAAAACTGTATTTTTAGTTATTTCACTAGCCTCTGAAAAACAGTTGTGTCAAATTGATATATCTTCTAATTGCCTTAGTCCTTACTTATTTTATGCGGGCTCTGGGATCTTATCATACAATCCATTTTCCAAACAAAATGCATGTCAAATTTTGTTTGAAATTTATGGAACGAACTTTAAAAAAAATCTATCCAACCAGGCTGAAAACTCAAATAAAAGGTTATGACAAGAAGTCTTGCAGTGCATAACTCTTCAATATGTATAGGTACCTACACATACTTGCTAGCTTGTGCCGACGGCCATATAAACAGTAAGTTGTGTAATTTTTTCCTGTAAGTTGGTACATTTTCAAGAAACAATTGATTTTATTCATCGGTATGTGTAATGCGTAAAAATACGTAGACTAAATGCTAAATTGTTATGGACAAGAAGTAGTACCACCGATAAATTAAGTATTTTGCACTTTGAGATTCTATGCAACGGCCAGTTAACTTATTACTTGTGGAGATGTATTGGTGTTCAAGAGCAAACAGCCTAAAATATTATAAACCGATATTATAATAAGAAATTTAAAAAGATCCCCGATAGTGTAGAACTAACGGCCGGTCTCAATAACATATTTACTTTTGACCAACTGTCAAATCACCTACCAACAGTAGCTGAAACGTCATGTTTGCCTTTCAAACATGACGTTTCAGCTACTGTTGGTAGCTAATTTGACAGTTGGTTAAAGGTACGGCCGTAAGTAAGTATTCTTTGAGAGATATTTTATAAAATACGGATAAATACATAAAATGCGTTTTGAAATTTCATTTTTGGTGATAAAAATAGCACAATGTTAGAAAAATCATAAACTTGTATGTTTATGGCGTGTCTCTGGGACTAACCAAATAGTTAACCCGGGCTTTTACATACTAACACTACTCTTTCCCATACATTTTCATACTGAGGAAATAAATAAAGACTGGGGGTTCTGGGATCTTAGTCCATTAGAAGTTATGCCAATTTGACATAACTGTTTTGGAGAGGCTAGTGAAACAATTAAAAATAAAGTTTTAGCCACCTCAGGGCTAAATAAATTTTCGTATTTGTGCAAGACTATTCTGCTGGTTTGTAAAGTTAGCCCTGGACTAGACCGTAAGCCCAGGGTTAAGCGGATCAGCGCAAGTGACCCTAAATTGTAAAAATGTGATTCGATTCGGACCATAAAATAAAGAATTTGATATACCTATTTAAAACTCGTCTCGTCTGTACCGAAGTACACAATGTTGAAAGTACTTGCAATAAATCGAAAGGTGCAGTTCGTCTGAACTGTGAGCTCTATTGTATGAAACTAACAATAAGCCCCCCATCTCGCTGGCTGAGTCAGAGTGCGAGTGAATGACGTAGTGAAGTTCTATTACTCGACAGTTTGCCGGTGCAGCACTGGCCACTGGAACACCTGTCCGATGGATTCGCAAATTCGAATTTAGAAAGTTAACTTTTTATTCCGGCACAAGTTTAACGAGGTTGGAGGTGTGTAGTCGAGCGCCAGTCGGCCAGTCGCTGTTAGTGTGTCAGTGAGCGAGCACGTGTCCCACGCTCGCGCCGTCCCGCGAAGTGAACGAATTTGTTTGTTACCCTTGTTATTGTTAGTATTCCCAAAAAGGATCAATTAAAGTAAGTTTGATTTTTATCTGTTACCAACTTATGCCATTCATGTTTATTTTAGCGTTACGTCATTTGATAACGTGGAATCCGTGTGAATTTATAGCAGCGTCGACTTGTTAAAAGTTTGTTGACATGGCAGATTTTACGTTTTATGGCAGTAAGCGATAGAAAACGTCTGATAATGTTACCTATACCTGCGTAAAGTTATTATGTCTGTGATGATTTAATTGAGGGGCAATGGCGAGGTCGATCATAATTGAGCCCGTGATCTGTATGAACCTAATTACATATAGATAGGTACATCACTGAGAAGACAACTGTAATATACTAGGTACCAAAAATGTGCATACAATTTTCGTCCTTATTTCTACTGCAGAATAATGTATTTAGTCTGTTCATATTGTGTAGTAGGTAGGCACATAGGTAACTTCTTTAGTTTTTTTAAAATGCACAAAGTTGAAATGTGATATACCTACCTACTTAAAAAGTGATAGATTTTCTCTGGTCATAAATAATTATTAACACGTCTTTAGTTTTTTTAAATATCCACATAGCCACCTATGACAATGTGGGGTATCACTGCGGGCCGCATTTAACACCATCAATCAATTGAGATTTATTTTTATGATCTGTGTAAACCCGATTTCCCCATAGTCTTTGTACTTATGTCAATACAAAATCTATGGGACTAAGGGCTGATTTAAAAATAGTTAGAAAACTTTTAATTGAGGAATAAATATTGCCGTTTGACATATTTCCCGTACAAAAACTGTCAATCCTCCATTTTTATTCCTCGGATAATAGTTATCTTTATATTGAAAAATCAGCCCTTAATGTAATAGCAACCTGTGATGTAATTTATTAACTAGCTCAATTAACTAACTGTTAATTGATTTTAAAGCAACTGAAATAAACTGGGGGGCTACTCTCTAAGCCCGAAGTCCGTAGTTTCGGGCTTAGTTGCGGGCGTATTCTAGTCCGTATCACCTAACCACTAAGAATTAATGACAACACGATTTGACAGTTACTGTCAAATCGTGTTGTCATTCATTCTTAGTTCGGGTTCGGAACTAATCGTAAGTCTGTAGGTGATACGGACTAGAATACGCCCGCAACTAAGCCCGAAACTACGAACTTCGGGTTTACAGAGCAGCCCCCCTGATTGCCAATTCTACTAATTTACAAGCAACCTCCGCATTCGCATCTCAGTCGCAATTTGCAAAAAAAATTGAAACAAAAAGAAGTTTATTTACAGATTGCGACTGAGATGCGAATGTCTGTCTGTTAGTACATGTCAAGGACGTACCCACTAAGACTTTTTACAAAAAAATACAACCGACTTCCAATTAAAAAAACACTACTAAGTTTAAAATAACTTTAATTTCGGAAGTCGGTGTTTTTGGTTGTTTTTTCGTATGTATGAAGTCGGTGTTAAAACACCGACTTCCGAAATTAAAGTTATTTAAATTTGTTAGTTTGTAGTGTTTTTTTTATTTGGAAGTCGGTTGTATTTTTTTATTTTTCACTTTTTAGTGGTACCCACACCTAACAACACAACTGGAAAGTTACAGGAAAGCAAAACTTGGATGATATATTTTCAATTTCCTCAACCTATTTTGATTTAAAAACCAAACTACTAAACCTATTTGATGAAAATTCTATGAGACCAATCGGGACGTAGGTTCATAAATGACAGACTTATGAAGTAACAAACATAAAAAATACAACCGAATTGAGATCCTCTTCCTTTTTAGAAGTCGGTTAAAAAGCCATTAGTCTCGCACGAGTTATAGTCGTTAAGATAATTTAGACATTGATGATTTGTTAATAATAGTGCAACTGAAATTCTTATCGATTAGAATATTACTCTTTTTCCTCAATCTAGCAATACTAGAGGCTCCAGACAAGTGACATTAATAAAGATTTACATATTACAATCTTACGGAATCTGCAATTTTCCGGTGACATCACACTATATATAATATCACATCACAATACTATAAAGGCGAAAGTTTGTGAGTGTATGTATGTTTGTTACCTACTTCTTCACGCGCAAACGGCTAGATCGATTTAGATGAAATTTGGTAAAGAGATTGTTTGAGTCCCGGGAAAGGACATAGGATAGTTTTTTATCCCGGGAGTATGTTCTCTTGGGATAATTTCCGACATTCACGCGGGCGGAGCCGCGGGCGGTAGCTAGTACACAATAAATCCCATCCAAATTAAATCGTTTCCAATATATCCGAGTCTTATTAAGAAAAAATATTTAACAATTTCACGCGAAATTTTACAATCTTACGGCGTTTGCAATTTTCCAGTAACATATACATGTTACCGGGTTATTGCAAATAACGTAATTTCATAATGCATCGCGTGAGATTGTGAACTCTTTCTACAAAAGACACGGATATATCGTAAACTAATGAATTTGGATCGGATTTATTATATTTAAAAGTAGCTATTGCCCGCGACTTCGTCTGCGTCTGCTCACGATTTAAAAAGGAGGGCTTAATGACCTATCATATCATTGACTGGCCTGTTGGTCGAGTGGTTAGTGACCCTGACTGCTAAACCGGAGGTCGTGGGTTCGATTCCCACCCAGGACAAATCTTTGTGTGATGAGCATGATCATTTGTTCTGTGTCTGGGTGTAATTAGTCTATAATATGTATGTATTTAGAAATATATAAGTATGTTTATCAGTTGTCTGGTTGCCATAGCACAGGCTCTGCCTAGTTTGGGATCGGATGACCGTGTGTGAGTTGTCTCAAGATATTATATTATGTATATTATTATTATATCGAGAGCATAACAATCTTCTAACAATGCGAGACGTGTCCAGAAATACCTGCTGCTTTATGAATCAAGCCCTAGATCCAGCTGCTTAGCGAGAGCCTTCTAAGGACCTGTTGGTCGAGACCCGTGGCTATTAAGCCATTGGCGGACACGACAATGATTGCGGAGTCCACGTCCCACAAGTCGAACACCTCGCGAGTCAAGTCAAGATACTTGATTGGCTTTCTCGAGGTTCTCGCCATGCGAGACGGTTATGTCCACAATCCTAAGCCTCTCGATTCGGTCCACCATCACTATATCAGGCTAATTGACAACAATAGTCCTGAGTTAGTTAAGAGTGCCTCACATATACTCGTAGTTAGGTCACATTACTGTGCCAGTAGCTTAACTCACGTAAACCAGACTCACAAACACCGTTCAGTTGTATTAATCCGATTACGAGATACTGATAGTTAACTAAGAACAAGATTTACCGCTAACGCATCGTCGGTTATGAGTGGGTACGTGCACGTAACGGTTACGCGACGGTTACGCAGCGAGCGGTCACGCCATCTGCTAGGGTCGGCAGGAGAAATTGAAGAATATGTCGGTTTTAGATGTTATGTAGTTTTGTTTGAAGTCGTGTGTTCATGATTGAGCAATCATTGGGGGAATTTGAATGTTTTTATGCTTGTCTCTTAATAGTAATTGCCACAATTTATATTTTATTTTAAATAAAATTTGATATACGGAATATAATTTCAGCCAAATAGCCGCCGCGACTCCGCTGAGGGTATCCTGGTGGACCAATTTTAGACGAGATTTTAGCGGTGTTATATCTCACGATCTCGGTGGCCACAACGCGAGATGACGAAGCCCTCGAACTTCTCATCTAATAAATTGAATAGTCGATAATATATTTTAACAATTTCTACGCGTTTATGAGTTCCATGGTGAAATGTCACGAATAAATATGTATTCTCGCCAAATTTGACAGCTATCGCTTTTCCAAGATGGCCGCTATAAACTGTCAAAGTTCGAACGACCCTATTGAAAAATCCAATATAAAGCTAAGTCTCTGTCTGTTTATCTGCTCCTTCTAAACCGCGCAACGGATAATTTGATACGGTTTTCACTAATGGAAAGAGCAGTTAACGAGGAAGGTTGTGTATTTTTGTAAATTTATTTTACTTGTTGTTTGTCTTGTGCAAGTCCCAAATAAACATATTTTCGTCTTTCATGGCCCAAGTTTGCTCTGTTTCAAACAGTCTCTATGTCGTGAAGATAATTTCCTCGGCATTGCAGATTGCGTTACAATACTTACCATACAAACTGAGTACGTTGCCCCATTGATATTTTCCCATTGATGCAAATACGTTACATATATTTCCCTCGAGCATTTCCCATACAAACTTGAGAAACTTACGGTGCTTGTGTAAAATGTTGCATTTTTAGGGTTCGGAACGTCTATACGAAAAATCTTTTTGGATCACATAAGTGTGTGACTGGCACAGCCAATTTTCTCCCATCTTTTGGACGGAGCTAGTTGAAATTTTGTACACATAATGAAAAACATGCGTAACGTAAATATAAAAAGTTTGAGTATGGGTTTTAAGGGAAAAAAAACTTAAAAAAAGAAGATTTTCAAACTGTGCCTTGTGACATCAAGTAAAAGGGCTTATGGTGAGAATTTCCATAATCGCCACGATTGGCAGGGCGGGTTGGCGATCGCAGTGTAACTGTTGCAATGCACAGAGAATGCTGCTGCCCATTCTCTGGTGAGTCCCTTAGTCGCCTCTTACGACACCCACGGGAAGTGATGGAATGTTGCTATTATTTTATGTCCGACACCATACAGAACTATGTTATGTTATAGTCAAATAAATAAATAATTCACAATAGCAATAGTTTACTATCAAAAATGTCCGTAATTATTGATAAAATGGCCATTTAGTAAATCGGGTACATAATTATCGTTTATATATTTACATAGTTGCCATTGTCTATAAATAAACAGTAGTTGTCGTTGTTTCAAAGTGTTGACATTAAGAACAAGTTCACAAACGTTTTTGTTACTGCGACCGGGATCTTGCAAACACCATTTTACGTGGCCAATCCTCTATATTTTGGCATTTCAACAATCGCATTCGCTAATAGATTAGGGTATTTGACTAAATAAATCTAATTAGTCCGTCAGACAGATTTGAAAAAAAAAAAAAAATGGACTCGTATTTTTTCTTCTGTCACGTAAACAAAAAACTGGCCAAGTGCAAGTTGGACTTGCACATGAAGGGTTCCGTACCATAAGCCGATAAAAACATGTTTCTTGTATTTAATACAAATTTCAAATTAAATTATGTCACGTGATCACTAAGTGACTCCGGCCAATTGCGGATGAGGCATCTACATACAATGTGACAAAATGGAGGGAAACTAGAGTTGTTTTTGACAGATTGCAGCTGAGATGCGAATGCGATGGTCGTTAAAATTTTATAGAATTGGCTCTAAGGCTCCGCATGAACGGGCCACAGCCACCGGCGTCTGGCGATAAGCTGTTTACATGATTTTTAACACGTTTTGTATGGATTTGCCGCACACGTGTAGCGAGTGGCGTCCACTGGCGACTGTGTCCGCCACGCGCCACGGTAGCGCCACTCGTGACTCAGTGTCCGCGACATGCCACCGGTGGCGGCCACCGACCACCTTCGTTTGCGCGGTACCAAAGGACGTGGCGCACGACAACCACCGGTGGCTGTGGTCGGTGGTCCGATTGCGCGGAGCCTTAGATCTCATCTAAAATATATGTCACCAGATGATCATTCCTCTCTTCACCGTATGAGAGCAGTGTGCAGTGGCGAAGTCGAGATTATCCCACTGCCCAATAACCGGATAACACGAAACTCCTAGGCAAGAATTATCGGACATAATTATGTGGTTCTCACTAACTTCATCCTTCCTACTTCATTTCAGTAACCCCGGCTCTTTACAGATTGCAGGCTGTATGGCTTTCTTGCTTCTATGCTTTCTCTCATCTCACAATGACAGCTAAAACAAATGGAATAGAAACTCCCTGCTGTGTGAAATTGTCAGTGCCTGAAGCTATTAAATGAAACAGCTAGTTTGTAGATGCTTGTTGTATTTGACATTAATACTTGTAGAACACAGTGTTTTCTGCCCGCGGCCATACGTCGAAAAGTAACTGCGACTTTTTGCCGTTTAAACCAGTTTTTGAAAAGATTATGCGTAAACACTACCAAGACGTACCTACATATTTTCAAACATAATAATGACACAGATAGGTTAGGTTCGAATGGTATGATGTGAACTAGAGTGAGCGAGCAAAGCGAGCGAGCTCAGCTCCCGTCACGCAATTCACATTCAGCATTCAGCGCTGCGTCGGCCATCGTCGAGATTATAATGTTGAAATTGATTGCTGTTTGAATTTAGAATTACCAAAAATTTTTCAAATAAAAAAAAAACATTATTTTCGTCACACGGTTACACTATTCTATGAACGGCCCAAGAATCTGCCAGCCCGTTCATGAAGTGTTGTATTAGACGTATTGGCTGGATTTCATTTAAGCCGCTGATTTACGGTACATTTCATGAACAGGCTAGGCCGTCAATTAAACGGCTGATTGAGCCATTGGGCTGCGACATCTAAAAAGGCGGCTCTGCAATTCAGACGTTTGGATTGAGTATCCACCTGAAAAGTGCTATAACTTTTTAAGAGTTTAACTTTTTAAATGTATTCAAGTTACTGCAACATATTGGAAGTTGCCACAATTTAATATAAAGGCTCCTCAATCCATACGCACACTTAGATTCTCGAAGACAATAATTATAAATACTCAGATCAGTTGTAGGAAAAACAGGACCCACGAAGCTGAAGTAAATAAATAATTGTATAATTGAATGTACTTTTAACCATATTTTTGCAAGCTAGTCATTTTTAATTACTTACGCCAGGTCTGTTCTGTCACTAATTAACTCTCGGACTCAAAGTACAAAATGCTGCGAGGCTGCTACTAATTAACTGGCTTAGTGACGTCACATTAATTTATTATTATTCCGTGTATTCATTTAAACATTCATACAATTATATTTTTAAATATTTCAATATAAATTATAAAAAAAACTTTTAAAATTATAAAAATAGTAGCCCACCGGTATTGGGAACAGGATCCAAGCTACGGTCAAGGTCGGGGCCTCAGAGAGAGGACCCTCCTAACAATACGAGCCGTGTCCAGAAGTACTGCTTTCTAAATCAAATCAAAAATCAAGAAATTCTTGATCCAGCTGCCTAAAGAGAGCCTCCTGAGGTGCTGGTCGAGACTCGTGGCTATTAAGCCATTGGCTTATTATTATTTATTTATATCGAACACAAAATATTCATATTGTTGTTAGGAACACTTTTAAAACTATGTTAGTAAACTTATCTCACCACAACAAATTAAATAAAATAAAACAAAAATAAAACTAATTCAAATTAATGCGCTAAAGGCTGTAGACAAGTGGCATTCGATCAACGGATGCGATTGTCGAAATGACAAAAATATACATAATTATACGATTGATCACGTGACATTTTGACAGCGTTTGTCAATCTCAAACATTTCTGACAAAAGAAAACACAACACATAAAATAATATAATCAAAATTAGTTCGTAAATAACGAAGCTTTGGCTGTATTGTTCATAAAAAAAAATACAGAACCTCTTCCTTTTTAAAGTCGGTTAAAACACAGTTACTGACCTGTGTGCTGTGACTGTGATATGTGATTCTGCAGTGCCATCATCAGAATCCAGCTGGGCTGCAACTGAAATATTCCAGACAGAGAAACCTAATAACACTGTTTGAGCAGGACCTCATTCTCATCAGTAGTTACCAGTAGACCCTCGACCCTAGGAGTTCGTGACTATATAACAGCCGTGCGGGTCGATATTCAATGTTAAGCAACGCTTGCCGAGGTCGGTCTGTTGATAGGTGACCATCTTATCATACCGAGATAAATCGGAGAGCACGTTAAGCCGTTGTAACCGGCTGTCATTTGATTGTCAGAAGCTACAAGATCTGATATCAGTCTTGCCAAGAAGAACCCAGTAGGTAACTGGGTAACACGGGCCCAGTTACTGGGTTGTGGAGGACAGAAGGCGGCCGCTCCATGTAAAATACTGGTAGTAAGCTAAATTCAGTTTGACTGGAAGCCGACTCAAATACAACTAGTTGGGAAGAGGCTAGGCAGATGATGATGATGAGCTACTAGACCAACGAAAACCTACAAATAATCGCAAGTTCCTTTTAGAAACAACACGTTGGTGGTAATTTTGTTCCGTTATAGTAAATATCCACAGACCGTTGGCCGTGGCAGCAGTACCGGCTTTCCATGCGTCACTTTCTACGTTACAAGTTAGAAAGTGAATTTCAAACATTACGAGATTGTGCACATAATGCCTTAATGTTAATCATAATTCGTAATAAACCGAATAAAAATGCCTTACGTCACTGTGAATATATTATAAAAATGGCAACAATTGAGTGTTCGTTTTATTTTTTGTGTTTGGAAGATTATTTTGAAATAGACAGACTGAAGATATTCTCCGAGAGAAATCTACTAATGCATTTTATAAAAAGTAGAAGCATTTTTATTTCAAACAAGCTTTTGCCCGCGACTTCATATGCGCATATTATTGTTTTTCCCGTTGTGTGAGTGGCTATCATAGCCGAAAAGAATATTCCAAATCCTACTGTCCAGACTTGCCCAAAGCCGGGAGGAATGGAAGGAAGAAAGGGAGGCCTTTGCCCTGCAGTGGGACACAATTGGCTAAAAATAAATAAATAATGCTGGTAGTTCCAGAGGTTAGCGCGTCCAAACAATTTTTTTGTCAAACTCTCCTTATGACATTATATTAGTACAGATTTTGTAAATGTAAGTATTAATAGATATAAAGTTTCATTGCTTGATAGGAAAGAGCATGGGCAGTTGAGTGAGAGTGTGTCATGCTCATTCGAATGTCTCGCTGATGGTGGCGCGTGTATCGGATCCTCCAGTTCCCCTCAAAATGGTTGAGCTGAATGGTGCTGATGCACGAGTCGTGTTCGTGAACGGGTGCCGCCACCGTCAGTGGAGATAGAGGGTGCCGCTGGATAATTTTAATATTTAAAAAATATTCGGAACTAGTTGCCGCCCGCGGCTCCGCCCGCGTGATTGTCGAAAATTATCCCAAGAGAACATAATTCCCGGGATAAAAAGTATCCTACGTGTTATTCCAGACTATAATCTACCACTGTGCCAATTTGCATCAAAATCCATTCAGTAGTTTTTGCGTGAAAGAGTAACAAACATCCATCCATCCATACTTACAAACGTTCGCGTTTCTAATATTAGTAGGATTGTTTTAAATAAAAATAGGTATACCAAAAAAATAGGTATAACTATTTTCATATGAATTTGTGTCACAAAGCACAGTCGAAGAATCAAATTACGAAGAACTACCCTTAATAGGATTTTTGTACTTAATCCATAAAATGATTTCAAATCTCTCTTTATGATATATGTATTAAACAAGATTGGCTGGCCTGTTGGTCGAGTGGTTAGTGACCCTGACTTCAAAACCGGAGTTCGTGGGTTCGATTCCCACCCAGGACAAATCTTTTTAAATACAAAGATATAAAAATATTTCAAAATATAAAAATAGTAGCCCACCTATTTATCACCACTATGTCAGGCTTATTGGCAACAATAGTCCTGTCAGTGATGATAGACCGATCCCAATACAATGTGCAATTGCCATTTCCGAGAACTGGGTCGGGCACATACCTGTAGTACAGTACTTCCGATTCCACAAGATTGTATTTAAGAGCAAGTTGCTGGTGGATAATCCTGGCTTCAAGGTTGTGACTGTGCAAATAGTATCCGTTAGCCAGACTAGAACAACCGGAAATAATGTGGCGGATGGATTCCCCGGGCCGGTGACATGCCCGACATATGTCAACCGTACCGTCCTTCACAATGTATTTCCGGTAGTTGTTCGTCATCATAATTTCGTCCATAATCGCACATACAAATCCTTCGGTTTCCCCGAAGAGGTCACCAAAACGCAGCCAGGCTACGGACACTAAAAAGTCTACATCGGGCCGTAGGACCCGGCAGAAGCATCCGTGAAGCTCCTTGCTCTGGAATACCTCCCTGCGGTCATTATTAATTAGTAATTGTAATACCACAGGTTTGCGCCAGTTCTCGTTAGCCAAGGAGAGCGCTGTAAGGCCTTTGTCCACTTAGTACTCCCTAAGGCTGCATATCTCGCGGTTGTGCAGGGTCTTAGAATTTAAGAAGCCACGACCTCCGCACTTATGCGAGATATACAGCCCCATCACCGATGACCGTGGGTGATGCATCCGATTTGCGATAAGCAGTGAGCGTACCCTCCTATGCAAGGCGTCAAGTTCCGTCTGACTCCATTTGAGTATGCCGAAAGAGTATATCAACACATGACCCAACCGTTAAAGGCGCGCACCTTGTTTCCGCATGATAAAAGACTATTTAGTACTTTGTTCAGGCGGCCAAAGAAGCGCTCCTTCGGCGATTGTTTCACGCCAGCAGCATTGATGCCCAACGCTTCCGACATACCCAAATACATGTAAGTTTCGGTTGAGCTGAGGGATCTAAGGTGTATGGAATCCGAAGTCTGACACCAGTCTTGACAGTTAATGGGTTGTGGAGGTCTGGTAGGCAGCCGCTCCACGTAAAATACTGGTATTCAGCTGAATCCGGTTTGACTGGAAGCTGACCCCAATATAGTTGGGAAAAAGGCTAGGCAGATGATGATTATCCGACGCTTCTTCTTCTTTACTAACATTTTAATTTTTTGATGATCGATAACTTTTATTCCATGTACGTTTTTTTTTGGCTCCATAACAAAAAATAATGCTCTTTGAATAGGCTTTCTGTTAATATAGGTCTTATTCACCAAAAACACTTGGACCGGTTTCTCCCATCTCCTTCCATTTACTGGAATTTATAATTCGAGATAATTTCATCGCTACCAACTCTAGTATCAACTTTGGTTTTGTGGATTTTAAGTTTATTTTTAAATGGCCATTTGTACTAAAAAGGTCCTAATGAAAAATATGGCTTGCAATAGAATTTGAGTTATGTCATGTATGACATAGTTTATTGTTCCAAAATTTGAAAATTGTCTCTAATTTTTAATTAAAAAATAGTGTATTCTACTCTACGCTCTGTTACAACAGCATTCTAATTTTAAATAACGCACTCGTATAAAAAAAGGAATAAAATGCTCGTAACTTTTTCTTGCCAACCTCAGGCATACTTAGGTATGATTGCATACAGCCAAATTTCACCTAATTAAGTTTGCAATTAGTGAATTCCGTGATAGTTGTTACATCGCTTTCAGCACTGGTAGGCAGGTAACCGTTCGACCTGATCACCCGACTACACATTCGATGCAATAACTTGTTCTTCGCGTTTCTAACGTATGGATTATTATTTGTTTGTGCTAGATTATTTACATGTAAGAAGTTAATGTAGTTTTCTGAGTTTTAGGGGCTTTAACCGTTACTTTACAGGCTCGTGTGATTGGGGTGTGTCTAGGGACCGTATTTAGCGCAATTTTATTTTTGGGAATGTAATGTAATGCATTCATAATCCTAAAAAAAATAGTATTTGTTATTTAGTTGACGATTGGGTGCTTGCATGCGTTGCTCATGCTAGCCTGGTGGGCAAGGCGACCTGAGCCCATCATTAGATTATAATATAGTGTGTGTGATATTTAGTGTGTGTACCCCTTTTTGTTTATGTTTTTGTTTCGACTTTGCGTCTATGAACCCATAGTATAAGGTAGTCAATAAGTACTTGTATATCATAAAACCGTATCCACGAGAACACTGCCGACAAACTGTATAGTAGTTTGGCAGACGATATGTGTATTTTTTTCCATGTAATTTTCTTGATAAATAAATTAAAAAAAAAAAGTTTTGCGTTAATCAGCGTTCATTTATTATTTAAATCTATATATTTATGATGAGTTACTGAGGATGGGTTGGCAACCTATGGCAAAACAACACGGATATGTATTCGACGATTCACTAATTTAAAAACTATGATTATACTCCGGGATTTACGCTTTTAGCAAAAACTTCTAGTAGATTTAACAAAAAACTTACACAAAAGGGTATTTAAGGTAACGTTAAGTAACGTAAGCATCATTTTCTTATATCGTAAAAACGCGAAGGTCGGATTTCTACGTATATATTGTAATGACTTGTAATAGCTATATGTTATATCATTCAGCTAACAGTATTTAAATTCCTGATTATGTAAGTAGGACGTAAATAATAATCGAGACATGCAATAAAGTAATATTTAAAATGTTAGATTGATTGCAATTTATATATCGTGTGTTGATGGAATTAGTTTTATTGCAACAAAACGAGTAGGAAAAAGCAATCACAATGTTTTTTGGGACAAGCCTACCAATCTATTGCAATTCTTAAAAACTTGAACTAACATCGACCACCAGAAAAGCGTCGAGACAATGAAGCTCGACGAGTCCCGAGGAGAGCCGATTAAAAAAGAAATTGTACCGAACAGTAGGTAAGACAAAGAAAACCATACTTCTGCTTCCCTCATTATCGAGCATGAGACAGAAGACAGCAGAGCTAGGCCAATATACACTAATGACCGTTCTCAATAACGTATCTACCTCTAAACAACTGTTAAATTTGCTACTAACAGTAGCTGAAACGTCATGTTTGCCTTTGTAATATGACGTTTCAGCTACAGTTGGTAGCTTACTTGACAGTTGGTTAAAGGTAGATACGTTATTGAAACTGGCTGTTAGAGACGTTTTCATCGTTGGCAATGACGAATTTTAGCAGAGTGGCTTAATAATAACAGCAGCGAGTCCATCTTCGTGGTTCATCAACGCTTGCCGAGGTCGGTCAGTGAATGGGTTACCATCCATTATACACCTAGACACTTCCGAGCCTTGGAAAGCACTTTCAACTGTTAGTCTCTAGATCTTTGACAGTCGAAGCCTCAAAAACTAACACTGGTCTTGCTAAGGGCTAGGGTTACAGTTACTGGGTTGTGAAGGTCAGCTATACAGTCGCTCCATGTAAAATACTGGTACTCAGCTGCATCGGGTTAGACTAGAAGTTTAATTGTGCGTAGTTATGGTATAAATATTTAGTTGCGTATTTATGTTACTTATGTTTGTTTATTGTTATTTACATTTGAAATAAAGTAGGTAAACGTTTTAGCTGTTTATAGGTAATATCTTTTCCCTTCGCATTATAGGCACATATTATGTAGATAATTATGCCTACAACAACGAAGGTTGCATGTCTTAAAACCAGGATAATATAATGGAAATAATGATATTCTACCGGTTATTACTTGGATAAGATTGATTTCTTCAAGTTTAATGATGACGAGCTTCGATGTACTTTGTTTTATTGCATGGCTAGCTGTCCCTCGGTTTCACCCGCCCGGGTTATTACTTAAATTAGCGTTATTAGCTTTATTTCTTATATCTAAGGAGCCAAGAAAAATATATTACAGACACTACTAAGTCTATTATATATTTTTCTCGGCTCCTAAGGGTTGCAGCGTTGACCGTGACCAACTGACAGATTGGCGTTGGCGCGATCAAACAAACAAATTCTACAGTTTTATTATCCATCCTGATTTTAATAATTAATCTAAATATCTTCATACTTAACTTAAAACTAAATTAGTACTTTAATTTAAAGTTTTTTTTTTTTTTTTGTACAACTTCCTTATGCTTGCGGTGTTTACCTATAAGTGATTGTTGCACTGATGTATATTAATTTAGTGCATGATATTTTTAACATAAAACCAGTGTGAACAATTGTTGGTGAACCAATAAATAAATAAATAAATAAATTATATAACTGGTAGATAGCGATAATTTGGATAAAAAGGGAATACATAAATCTACACTAAATTGAGTTGAAGACGCGTGTTGTCGAGTTAAAGCAATTCATCATTGGAAGGAAATTGAAAAAACTAGGTAGTTATTATTTTTGTAAGTAGTTACCAAGTTTTTAAAGTTTTGCAAGCAGTTTAAAATCCTGTTTCTGAGTTAAGAATAAGTATTAATGTAGTTTGACATGGGTTTTCTTGTACCGTGTTGCCCAGTTTCTGGGTTGTTGAGGTCCGATAGACGTTCCACATAAAAAAATGGTATTCAGCTGAATCCGGTTTGACTGGAAGCCGACTTCAACACGACTTAGGAAAAGGCTAGACAGACGATGACGTTTGTATTCTTGCATTGAATATTCTTGAGTATAAATGCCTACATTTTTGAAGTACTTAGGTACCTACTCCATTTTATGTTGACTCGAAAATATAATTATATCTTGGGACAACTCACACACGGTCATCCGATCTCAAACTAGGCAGAGCCTGTGCTGTGGCAACCAGACAACTGATAAACATACTTACTTATATATTTCTAAATACATACATATTATAGAGAAATGACACCCAGACACAGAACAAATGATCATGCCCATCACACAAAGATTTGTCCTGGGTGGGAATCGAACCCACGACCTCCGGTTTAGCAGTCAGGGTCACTAACCACTCGACCAACAGGTCAGTCAAAAAAAATGTACGTATGGTAATGGTATAGAGCTAAAAACGTAAGTTCTTGACTCAAGTTTTTGTGCATTGTTAATTTAATTGTTTTATTATGATTATAACCAGACAATGTCATGTTGTTGTTGTTTTTGGTTCTTAAAATGACATGTTTTATTTTTAAGGTTCAAGTAGATGATATTGCTTTTTTGACTTTGTTTCAAATTCAGGCTTGATTTTCTTGATAACATTGGAAAGGACAAAATGAATAAAGCACATATTAAGGTTTGCGAAGGGTCGTGTAATTTTTGGAGAACAAAATAATATAGAAGGTAGTTCATTAACCTTGATTAATTTAATAATAAGCTAATTTTAACTATATAAATGTACATGTTTCACTAGAACTTGGTTTTTGACGGTAAACAAGTACTTTCTAAAGAAACTGACAAATCTGACAATACGAGCTGTGTGGTATATAATTCCGACTTTTGTGTAGTTTGTTAGTTTTCCCGTGCATTGAATGAAAGCTTGTTAACTGCCTGTTGAGGTGTTGCCATCTGCTGGTTGGCTTTGTGTAACATTTCCTATTCAGCCACACAAAAGTTGGCTTCCTTGCTCAATAGATGGCGTTGTACAACCCCTCTGAGCTGCGATACGGTTTTATTTAAAAAGTATAGTTGTTTTTTTTTTTTGTACAAATATAGTTTTCCAGATTTTTCAGATCATTCCCTGTTCAGGGTCGTAACTAGGGTAGCCAACTTTTTTAAAGAAATAGAGTATTTCTGATTTTAGAAAAGGTAAATGAAGAGTACAGTCTTAGGAAAAAGATTACCTTTTGTTATATTACTTTGCGAAACAAAAATTTTGTTGTTTTTAAATAAATTGTTCGACAGCTAGAAAATTGGATATAGGATTTCCTTTATAACCCGTTTTCAATTATAGGTAATCGAAAAGACAAAAACTCCTTTAGTGGAATAATGAAATGGCAGGATTTCATTTAGTTTAATTAAAATACAGAGTCAAAATAATAATGTATACCTACCCTAGTCGTAACCCCCAAAGAGGGGGCCTAAAATGGAAGGTTTTTTTTGTAGAGGGTTGTGTAGTGCGTGCTTGCATCATTTTTCTTTATCAAATTTTATTAATAGCTCATCTCAAGCTTACTTCACTTAGCTTCATAACCCGGGGCCTTTATGTATGATATAATATTTGTTATTTAACCTCATGTCATGTTCGCAACAAAATCCGAGTTTAAAAAAAACTCCAGTTTACTCAAGTGGGTGTTAGTTAAGTTATCATGGCCAGTTTTTACAAATGCGACCAGAGTGCCAATTCTACAAATCCCATTCGCATGTCAATCACAATCTGTCAAAAATGTATGGAAATTGAGGTTTTTTTTACAGATGCGCGAATGCGAACGTTGCCTTACGACCGGTTTTAATAACGTATCTATATACCTTTAATCAACTGTCAAATTAGCTACCAACAGTAGCTGACACGTCATGTTTGTAAGGCAAACCTGACGTTTCAGTTCAAGCTCTCAGCTGGTGCCAAGCCATATGACAGATTGATTAATGGTACATTATGGTCATTGTTACAGAGAGAGCGGCGAGATGTCAGCAACGAAGTACCTGCACCCATTCCTGCGAGGACTCAAGCCGCTGCCGGAAGGCTACGAGGACGAGATACAGCAGATCAGGGAATGGTGAGAACTTAATCACTTTTTAAACGATTGATGGGCTGGCGTTTGACCACAATTTAACTTTATGGAAAGCCAAGATGTGGTCGACGATGGAGCCCGCTTGCCTAGTAACGTATTCACTCTTGACTTAAAGGCCCCCAGGGGTTTGTAGGAAACCCCAGGGATTCGACTCCTTAGCTGTAAGCAGAATTCAAGTATTCCCAAAACGTTTTAGGCGTATGGGTCGGGATGTCCACCATGTACTGTAAATCTTTGTAGCACAGAGAGATAGTTTATAGATAAACTACCTTCTGCCAATTGCTTCGCACTCGCGATAGTCGGAAGTTATTATAATTTTGCTACTAACCTAACAAAATGCATTAAAATTGGTCCCGTTGTTCCATTTGGACACGTCAATATCATAATATAGACAATAAGCGAGAGTATCCACTGTTCCAAGTTAGTTTGTTGTTTATAGTAATTCAATCAATCATAATAATCATGAATTTCAACTTTTTTTTTTTTTTTATAAATCTATGTCTTTGAATAATCTATGAACTTGTACTGTAATTTTTTTTGTCAATTTAAAAAAGGGTTTTTGATATATTTGGATGTTTTTTGTATATTTTAATTGAAAGCCAGCGTGTGAGTTTACCCCCTAGCACTCTCCGTCGCCTAATGAGAACTCTCTAAGGAGGTTTACTGAGATCGTTTCGAAGATAAAAGAAACAATGGTAATGTACTCTTGCCTTGTTGAATTTTTATTTTCTGTGGATACAAACCGATTTTAATTAAACTTGGTAAAGTTAGTTCAGAAGTTTTTAAAAATTTGCTCAGAGGGAAAGACAAAGCTATTTTATGTTTTTTATAGAAAGTGAAAAATCACTCCTTCTTTCCCTGTAAATAATTTTTCGAAAAAATTCTTACTACTTTTTAGATGTAGTTATCTTGCCAAGTTTTAGTAAAATCGGTTCATTCATTTCAGGAATAAGGACTCGTTTCATTCATATCAGGAATAAGGACTTGAAAGCTCTCTCTTTTATTTACTTATCTCAAATCTGTGCAATGCATAGTTGCACTTGACTGTTAAGCCTTGTAGCGACTTAATCTACGTTACATAACTTAAAGCGTCATGTTGGTTCTTTTACAGTTCTAATAGGATTTAGCGGCTTAATACTGACCTGCCTCGGTGAACCTGTTATGTTTTTCCATTTTTTCATCAGTTCATTCACTACTTATAATAATACTATTGCTCCTTTGTCGTTATCTAAGGTCCTAGCAGCCGTTAATGGGGGCTCATTTATTGAGTATCCAAGTCACTTGCCATAATATCCATGTTTCTCAATCATATTGGTCAGGCAGGAACCTTTCATACTTGTAGGAACCCAATCCACTTTAGCCAGCCAGACCCATAGTCCGACTTCTTTGCTTCCATATTCTGCAATAGCCGTGCACCAATCGGAGATCGTCTTTGGGTATACTTCCATAGGGTTTGCTTTGATCGATGGGAAATCATCTAATGACTCCGGGAGTGTCAGACTCTTACTGACTAAAACCCACGACCCGTGTTTCTTCAAATGCCCTATTCGTAGATTCGTAACAGGCCGCGGTAACAGGGTAAATCGTTGGTTGTTGGCCCCATTCCATTATAAATGTCTAACGGGGCCTCTGGCTTTTGCCCCTATTACGCCTGCCAAGGGTCCGGGACTATAGGATGCCGATATTGTCATTATCTACGACAGGTATTTTTGGATCTATATTTATATGCAAAATACTTGTTCAACCAGTTTTAGATGTAAAACCTTCGACAAGGCCGATGGCAGACAACGTAACAATGTTGCGTCACCAGCCAAGACACGTAATGTTATTATTTAATGAAAGCTTGTTTTGTTTACAACAACTAGCGACCCGCCCCGGCTTCGCACTGCTAATAATTACTAATGTGCGCTTTTTGGACACATGGCAAAACATCTACCTTTCACACGGTGTATAATTTTAATTATAATTTGTTATACATATGAACCTTCCGGAGGAAATTATCAAAATGATAGTGAAAACCGCATTAACATCCGTAGCGTAGTTAAAAAGATCTAAGCGTACAGATGGACAGACGGCGGGAAGCTACTTTATACAATTGTTACGCGCCAGAATGAATGCCGGGTACATGGCGACATTAGTTACTACTGGCGCCATCTAGTATCGAGTAGCAGAAGTAGTTGAGTCAAGTACCTTCTAGTATTTTCTATGCTAGAATCTTCTAGGGTTCTCGACATCTGGTCAGTCGGGACCAGTATTTAGGCTAACTTTCCAGATGTTTCGACAAGAGAAGGTTCTGGAATTAACTGACCTATATAAAGACCGCATTGCTCGCGTCCGAGTCACTAGTTCGATCCAGCCCGTCCCTATAGTAGGCGCCAGATAATCGTGGAATAACGGTCATTGACCCACCTACAATTATTGACATTTTTAATTTGAAAAACGGATTTAATGACACAAAGCTGTCCCGAATCATCATCTCTCGTGATCCTTAACATTGTCTAATAATGAAAAACGATTCATATTTAATTGTTCAGGTACCTATGAACAGTTATTAGGGAAAGGTCAATGTACTTTATTCCACATTTATCTGGCGCCTACTATAGCTGCCCCCCTAGCGACGCCCTAAGCCGAGGCCCGTACCTTAGTACCGTATAGTCGCTTAGTTTGTAAGTTGTTAAGAAGCCCTGGCTGGAGGCTTTAATATTACATTAAGGCCACCACAGGCAAGCCTGGTTAAGCAGTTGACAACCTCATAGCTTGAACTGCGAGGCGCCACACAAAAAAAAAGCGACCGATTCAGTATTGAATTAGCGATACAAGCGAATACTTCGGAAGCAATCTTCAAGTGCGATGAAAGTGATCAGTGGTGAAGTTGTGTTTTATAATTAGTGAGTTTAAAGTTGTAATTAGTGTTGTTAAATTAAAGTGTCATTTTGGTTATTTAATCGACTGTTTTTATTGTCACGAACCCCAAGCTCGTAACTAAAAAACTAATTAGTTAGTTTACCATTTTTAGTAAATAATTAAAATAATTTAAGATTTCATGGTTTTCCTATCATTTAATTTATCAAGTTTCTTAGAGAGATTTCATCCTTTTAATTGATCCTAACGATCGATGCAATAAAAGTACAGGTTGTAATTTTTACAGATTTTAGTCGGTTCGGATCCCGGGTGTGGCAAACGAATTTTTGAAAATCTTTGAATGCAGTTTTCTCTCTACTCAAAAATAAAGGAATGTTTTCTTTAAGTAAAATGTTCTATCTACAGTATTAAGAGTACTTTCCCTTCAGGTGGCATTACAAAATTCCACCCTGTATAAAATTCTTCCGTTACTGACTGACTGAGTGACTGACAGACAACGCACAGCCGGAACTTCAGGTCACAGAAAGCTGAAGAGGTGAATTGGTATACAGGTTCCTTGAGGAGTGCAGGGGAGCGCTAAGAGATGATTTCCCGAAATTCGTAAGGGAACGGGATATGCGCCAACGAAGTCGTGGGCAAAAGCTAGAAATACCTATAATTAATTTATTTAGGGAACAATCAAAGATACAATAGAGCCAAAACAAAATTGGATAGTGATATAAAAACCAGGTTGGATAAATGATTTTCTGGGTTTGGCTTATGTATGACGCTTTCCTGGCGACTGTCGATTTGATTAGCACTTGTTTACTTTCGATAGAATCTAAACTACTGAAAAAACATCGAAATCCAAAAGCGAAGTAACAACATTATTTATTTTTAGTGACCTAACAATTGTTTACAATGAATTTTAATTTTGATTTTCTGTCGAGATTCAGAATTTAGAATCTAATCGGAGTTTTTATTCAAATGAGGATTTCATATTTTAAATACTAATCTAACTAAATACACTTAAAAAAAAAAAACCAAACTCAAATATGTCGTCGACGAGGTAAGTTTGGGTACCTTTATTATTTGTATGGGTTATTTTATCGTTTTTTTTTAAACATCCAAGTTCTCACAAATATGTGTGTATGTTCAAATCAAACTTAAAGATAAATAGATTTGAAAAGACGTCTGTTTAATGTCGGTCTCTTGTCTTCGCCCTAAATGTACTCAAAGATGTATCATGAGTTTTCATTTGATAAATACTATTAACGAAAGGGAACTTTTATTTACATAGATATTTAAAACTGTTTAAATAAATAGTAACTAACTATATACACTAGAAATAAAAATAAAAGCTCCTAACTAAATTAACCCTAAAATATGGCGTCCCAAAATTCATCCGCATCGCTATCTACTGGAAGTGAGCCCAAAAGACTGGCATTGCCACGTTGTATGTCAATGCTTATCCTCTGTTCGAAGTAAAAGCCAGCCCTTGGGTCACGCGAAGTTTCAACTAAGCGTTTAGCAAGTTGTTTATATTATAACGCATGAGCACTCGGACCCCCATTCACGAATTCATTTGTTTTACCTACATTTAAATAAATGTAAATCAACCCTGAACTCGTAAATTAAAGGCGAACGGCAGGGTTGTATGGGAGTTTCTTACACCTAATAAAATATCGTGTTTTGGGATATTTTTTGTTTTAATTGGTAGTCAATACGATAGGCAAGCCCTTTTAAAATTCTTAGATTTTTAGAAGTTGGGACCTAAAAGTTATAACCAGTTTTATTTTTGAGGTTATGTCCCAATAAATAATTATTACGTGTAGGCACATAACATTGTTTTGGTGAAAAAGGATATGTTCTAGATAGCTGGTGCTATCTTTGTAGTGTTTTGCTTATCATTAAGTTGGCAAATTGACATGAGAATTGTAACTATTCAGTAGGGTGCTTAAGGAGAGACCTACGTCCAGCAGCGGTCTGCAATAGTTTGATGATGATGATGAAGTGCTGATGGAGTTTTGAGTGTGGGTAAATAAAACAACTTTGTTTTTGTAGGAACTTACATATTTTATTTTATTGTTCTTATAATTACTTAATCGATTCTTAATTTTATTTCATCTAAGAAAGGGGCAGGTAGCTCAACTCAACGTAAAAATTACCAGATAATTTGCTTAATTGCTCAGATGCATTTACAAACCACAATCCAAAACAACAGCAAAGAACTGAACAGAGACTCGGAAAGATTTTCCTAACCTGTCAATAAAATAATTGCCAATACAAAAAAAAACATTGATGGCGAAAATAATTCTTATAATTAAATGGTTTATTATTAAGATTGTATGCAATAATTATTCATTGTAAGGTATAATGTATAATTGGTTAATTATATTTACTATTATTTCTGTTTTTAAATATTACTTAAATCTTTTAATTGCTATAATTAATTAATCCGGACTTCTAAAAATACTAATGTTACATGAAAATGAATGGTTTAGTTGCCTTAATAAGTGGTACAAATTCTATCACAGAACTACAAAAAAAGTATGTTGTACGAATTCTGCCGTTCGCCTTTATTTTACGGTTTTGTGTGTGAGTGAGTCCCAAATTAACATTTTTCTATCTTTCAAAAAATCCGTTTAGCTCCGAGACATGATAGTTGCAGGGGTATAAAACTCATAATGATAAGTAGAATTATGCTTTGTCAGGTTTTGTAATTATTCTTTTACACGTTGAAGATATGGGCATATACACGAATCCATGCTTATTCGAGCTTAAGGTGAAAGCGCCCGACCAACCTCTGCAAATGTTGGTTAACCTTGAAGATCAACTTGGCTGTTATCATATAACCACGACCTCCTCAGATTCAAGTTGAAAAATGATACCAAAATGACTACAGCTCACCGCAAGTGGGTTGTGACAAGGCTAAGATGAATATAATGATCATTGCAAAAGAAGCCAGGTCTGCAATGCGACGATGGGACCGTTAAGAACCAATTACCTAGATGTGCCTCACAATAGTGTTACAAATGGACTACAGATTGTCATTACTGCATAGAATGAATCTCCCTACTTCCCTGACAGTTCGGTAAGATTTCGATACTTTGTTGTGGGCCGAACGGACTCGGGTTAAGGTGGAAGCGCCAGAGTAGCCCGCGAAACTCAAATTTAATTATGTTTTTTTTTGCATTTTGCAGGTCAGTGTCAGGTTCTATATTGATTAAAATACGATTGGCGACAAATCCGACCGGTAGTTCCAGAGATTAGCGCGTTAAAATAAAAAAAAACTCTTCGGCTTTATTATATTAGTATAGATAGACTCTTGTTTGACCACTATCTTACTTGATGGCAAGCGATGATGTGGTCAACGATGGAGCACGCTTGCACAAACTTAAAGACCCCCGGTTGCAGAAGCTATCAGGAAACAAAGACTCCGGCAGAGAGTCCTTAGCTGTAGCAGCACATTATTTAAAGTATTTCCAAAACGCTTTATGTTGACAAATTGCCAATCTATTAGCGAATCATCATCATCATCATCAGCCGAAAGATATCCACTGCTAGGCCTCCCCAAAAGGCGGGGGCTTGCCATTATTGCCACGCTTGGCAGGCAGGTTGGCGATCGCAGTGTAGCTGTTGCAATGCACAGAGAATGCTGCTACCCATTATGTGGTGAGTCCCTGAGTCGTCTCTTACGACATCCACGGGAAGTGATGGGATGGTGCTATTCTTTTATGTCCGACAAAATACAGATTCGCGAATGTCACTGTCGAAATGCCAAAATCTAAGGGATTGTTTACATGACATTTTAACAGCGTTTGTAAATCCCGTTAATTTTTGCCGTTTTGACAATCGCCTTCGCCACGCCACCGCTGACAGAATGTCACTAGCCCAAACTCTCCGGTCGATTCTGTAAACAAGCGAAGTGAAGGCTTGGGTGAAGTGATCACGAGGTGAGCTGTCAATCCATATAATCAAGATGTCACGTGATCACGAAGTGAGCTGTCATTCCATCTTGATTATATGGCTTGCTTGGTGAGCTGTCAATCCATATAATCAAGATGTCACGTGATCACGAAGTGAGCTGTCATTCCATCTTGATTATAGCTCACCTCGTGATCACTTCACCCAAGCCTTCATTTCGACATGTTTATAGAATCGACCGGCTGGTGGCCTGCATCCTGTTTGACTGGAATAGTGTTTGGAAAAGGCTACGCAGATTTTTTCTCTAACTTGAAAGTGGGAGCTCCATTGTACATACATATATAGGTGTGTAAGTAAATAGCTGAGCGTTTCGTTCCGTGCAGGCTCTCAATAATATGGTAATGGACCGATAAGTCCTTTGTCCCGGAATGTGGGTCGGATGCGGAGCAACCTACATTCGTGTTCTACGCCCTGTGAACTAGGTTGGGAATGTGACTTTGCTTGTGTTTAATAAGTGTTAAAAAATCCAAATTGAATTAAAAAAAAACCTTTTCAAATATCAGAGGGCGAATTCTCCTTATGTTTAAAGCAACCATCATGTATTCGCATCTCAGCCGAAATCTGTCAAAAAAGCCTCAAATACTTTTTTGATAGAGTGAGAACATTTTTGATAATTTATCAACGGTTTTACCTATATGAACTATCCTTTTCACACGTTCACGATAAAAGGTTTGTAATTATTTTTGATCTACCATTTTCAAATATTTTCACTCACTTAACACATCTGCATAACTTTCTTCCGCTTTTTAATCAGGAGGATAAAAGGAGGTTCTTAGTTTGACCCGTATGTTTGTATGTATGTTTGTCCGCGATTTTCTCACGTATGGCTGAACCGATTTTGATGTGGTTTTCAGAATAGTATTTGTTACATTCTGGAAAAGGTTTTGGTATACAATAAATGGATACTTTATTGTATCAATAAATCCTTTTAAATGAAAGGATATACTTACCTGTTGTTCCCATAGAAATTTAATCAAAATGGGCACAGTAAGTAGTGTACCGATTTCGATGAAATTTGGTTTATAAATCAAAATAGCTGGAAAAAATATGTCATCCAAGTAAACGAAATTGCATATTTTGGTTTCCCTGTGACTTTCCAGTGGTGTTGTTAGGTGTGGGGTACCACTAAAAAGTTAAAAAAGTGTTCTTTTTTTGCTACTAATATCCACAATCTGCCTAGCCTTTTTCAAAATAAGTTAAGAGTTGGCTTCAAGTCCAACTGGGTGCAGCTGAGTACCGCTCAGTCCTCAGACCTCTGCCACACAGTAACTGGGCAATATTTTGTCAGATTTCTAGGCTTCTGATTACCCGTAGCGACTGCCAAAGATGTATAAATGACTGCCGGGACCAACCGCTTACGTGCGTGTTATAGATGGTCACTAATCCACGAAAAGACCTCGGCAAGAATTGCTTAACTGGGCACGCCACGATTGCGGCGGTAAGGCCCCTCTTTGAGGAGTGGCTGGAGAGGCGCCACGGCGTCCTCACCTTCCGCCTGACGCAGGTACTTACCGGACACGGCTGTTTCGGGAGGTACCTGTTTCGGATTAAGCGGGAGGACACGCCCGGGTGTCAGCACTGTGAGGATCGCCCGGAGGACACGGTGGAGCATACGGTGGAGGTCTGCCCTGCTTGGGCGGAGCACCGCCGTGTCCTCACGGCGATCGGCGGCGGCGATCTCTCGCGTCCGGCCCTGGTTGAATCCATGGTCCGGAGCGAGGAGGCTTGGGAAGCGGTCACCTCCTTCTGCGAAGCAGTCATGTTAGCGAAGGAGGAGGCGGGCCGCGCGAGGGAAAGGCAAGGCCTTCGCCCCAACCGTCGCTACAGGAGAAGACACCCCGGGCGTCGGGAGTCGCAGGGCGATCCCCGGCCACCATAGGCGCGGGCCTGCGGACGGCGAGCGTTGGGTGGCTCGCTGTCCTATCACCACCAGGCCCGGGTCGATGGCGCGTTGTGTTTCACGCGCGCCTCAAGGAGATGTCAGCAGAGAAGACGGGGCCCGCTAGGGCCAGAGCCTGCCAGGGTTGCGGAATTTGTTCGAAAGAGTCACAGCGGCCCTGGAACGCAAAGGGTTTAAGAAGGAACACGGATGGGTTTTAGTCAGTAAGAGTCTGACACGCCCTTCTGCTCCACCCAGAGCAGAAGAAGTCATTTGATGATTTCCCATCCTTAAAAAAAAAAAAAAAAGAATTGCTTAACTATGAAGATCGACCCGTGCGGTTGATATTATTTAGCCCCATTATGAAAGCAAATATTTAGTGTATCTGTCACCGGAAAACTGCAGACTCCGTAAGATTGTAATACCTTGATTAGGTTATAATTTCTCGATACATTATGAAAAAATCGTTTTGTTTACAATAGATCTCATCCAAATTCAAGAATTTTCAATATAGTGTCTTATTTAGAAAAAAATGTTTACGATTTCATGCGTTATTTTACAATCTGAGTTTACCATTTTCCAGTGACATATGTATAAGTATGTACGTATCACTGGAGAATGGCAGAGTCCGTAAGATTTTAATAAATGTTGATTATATTATAATTTCTCGAAACATTATGAACAAAATCATTCTGTATACAATAGAACCCATCCAAATTCAATAGTTTCCAATTTATCCGTGCCCTATTTAGAAAAAATAGCTTACAATTTGACGATATATCTTACAATCTTACGGCGTTTGCCATTTTCCGGCACACAACAACATACACAAAATAATTTCGTCAAATAATCTGAATTGGTTCGGCCCAGTTCACGCATTACACGTTACATTTTTTACAGTGCGCTAGACGCAAGGAATCGCGTGGCTAGCTAAAGGGAGCGGAATCGTTAGCATGCAATCGCGTTCACGATGCGATGGCAATTGAAGCATGAACTCTAATACGTGTTACGTATTGCGTCTTACGCCCAATAAGTGAGCTTTTTGAAAAAAATCGAATACAAAAACCGATTAAAATTTTGTAGTTGTGAAAGCAAAATCTTCAATCAATTTTCCAGTCTGTCTTTCAGCACATCACATACGATGCACATCAACATTTTCGTTAGATTTTCTTTAATTTAATTTATCTTCTTTAGCGGTGGGTAATCTTGCAGAATCTAAGGGGCCCCAATCAATCGCGGGGCCTTAGGCACTTGCCCGTAGTCAACATCTGCCCAATCTGCATCTTCCCAACTATATTGGGGTCGGCTTCCAGTCAAAACAGATTCAGCTGAATACCAGTATTTTACGAGGCTGCCTACCACACCTCCACAACCCATTGACTGGGTAACACGGTACTCCTTGGCAAGATGGTGTCAGATTTTTTATTTTATTTTATTTTATTTTATTTTATTTGTTAGGGACAAAAAACAGTTACATGCCAAGCTAAACTAGAGATTCTAAAATTAGTACAATACTTAGAAATACATGAAACACAATCGATTACATATTTATGTTACTACACATGTAACCCACAACATTGTCCACGAATTCACAAAAAAAGTTAAAAGAAAACAGACAAGTAGTGTGCATCGTTAAATACTAGTAAGAAACAAAAAAAAAAAAAACATATAAATAAATACTTAAGTAATTAAGAATTAAGTAGCTGTATTGCTCCTGCCTTAAAACGATGTTTGGAAAAAGTAAATATGTCAAGCTCCATAAAGTAAGCGTTGTACGCATCAACGAGGCGACGAAGAGGCACGCGCACCCCAGCGTTAGTCTTGCACGAATTTGTGTGGAATAGTCGAGGCACACGTACTCCACGAAGCATGACAGATCTAGGCACTATATAATGTAGACTATTAGATAAAGGAATACAGTCGAATCTATTATTGCATATACCATGCAGCATCATTACACCCAGAAGACATCGTCTAGATTCCAAACTAAGAACATTATAACATTTCAGCAATTGTTCATAGGAGACTTTAGGACGATAACATTTATAATTCATGGTACGCAAATACTTTTTCTGCACAATTTCTAGCCTATCCTTGTACTTATCATATAGAGGATTCCAAATTTGGACGGCGTATTCCAATTGCGACCGAATCAGGGTTTTATATAGTATTAAGAATGTAGAGGGTCGCACAAAGTTACCCGAAAATCTCATCACGAGTCCATACATCTGAAAGGCCTTTTTTACTATATTGTCAATATGAGTATCAAAATGCAGACTAGAGTCAAGTGTAACACCCAAGTCACGGACAAATTGAACTTCATTAAGAATTATAGTATTTATTGAATAATTAAATTTGATCTGATTTTTATTTTTAGTAAAAGAGATTTTGTAACATTTGGAAAGGCTAAGAAAGAGTTTATTTTTAAGGCAGTATTCATAAAATCTATCAAGGTCCTGTTGTAAATAATGGCAGTCGCGAATATTTTTACAGGTAATATAAATTTTCATATCGTCAGCATACATCAAAAAATTTGAGTTGATAAAACAATGTTTAATATCATTAATAAACAATATAAATAGAAAAGGGCCTAATACTGATCCCTGAGGAACCCCGGATTTTACAACTATAGAGTCAGATTCATGCCCATTAATGACGATCTTTTGAGTCCTATTGAAGATATACGATGCAAACCATCTGAGTAAATTGCCGCGTATACCATTAAAGGCAATTTTTTCCATAAGCAGAGTGTGATCCACCTTGTCAAAGGCCTTCTGAAAATCCGTGTAAACAGCGTCTACCTGTACCCGACGATCCATATTTTCAAAGAGATAGTTCACAAAGGTCATGAGGTTGGTGGTGGTAGAACGACGTTTGACAAAACCATGTTGTTCGGGTATGATAAGATGACGGATATGAGGATATAGCGCACTATGTACTAGTCGTTCAAAAACCTTTGACAAAGTAGAAAGAATAGAAATGGGCCGATAATTCTCTACATTACTTTTATTGCCACCCTTGTACACAGGAGTGATAGAGGCTCGTTTCCAAACTGTAGGAAAGACCCTTTCCTTCAAACATTTATTAAAAATAATCAGTAAGGCGGAAGACAAGTGGTCAGCTGTATTTATGAAGAAGGAGGGTGGTATGCCATCAGGTCCAGCTCCTTTAGAAGAATCCAGTGACTTCAATGCTGTACATATTGATTCCTTTGGCAAGTAAATGTCAGAGATAAATGGCGAATTGTCTTCATAGCAACTAGACGGTTGCCATAGGTCTGGTTCAAAGGTAGAGGGTTCATATACCGAACAAAAGAAAGTTGAAAACAAATTGCATATGTCCTTGGGGTCATCGGAAGAAACATTTTTGTAAAACATATTAGCAGGGTACTTAGCTTTCCCTTTCTTAGAAGAGACATACGACCAAAAATACTTAATAGATTTGGGAATACTGTCTTCAACTGATGTCATATATCTCTTATAACATTTAGCGGTCTCACTATGAAACAATTTTTTGGCTTCAGACTATCCGTAACGACTGCCAAAGATCTACAAATGGCAGCCGAGATCAACGGCTTAATGTGTTTTCCGAGGCATGGAGTAGTCTCGGTATGTAAAGATGGTTACCCATCTACAGACCAACCCCGGTAAGCGTTGCTTTAGTTTGAAGATCGACCCGTGCGGCTGTGCTCATTGGGCAAGAGGGGCCTGCAAAAAAGCGTCAGTGTTAAGTTTTTATACGGTAAAAGGTTCGAATTTCCAACGCTAGATGGCGCACTCTACGTTCCGTTCCCTAAAGATCAATCATAATCTCACAATTGCATCCCCCAGAGGGTTCCAAAGATAAAATGAATGCCAGAGCACTAGTAAAAAGCGTATTTGGCATAAATAGGGGTTTGGAGTAAATTTTGTCAGTGTGCCAGACTATCGCTTGAACAAGATTTACTTGAGTAACATTTCCTGACTCAAAGACGTTGCTCGATCTTATGTCATTATTAGCTTTTGCCCGCGGATTCGCTTGCAGTAAAGTAACCTCCAATCTATCTCTGTACTTTTTTTTTTTCAAGATTACAAACAAAAAAACAAACTCACTTTCGCATTTATAATAATATTAGTTAGGTTTACTTCCCAATTTCGAATGATGCAATCCGAGTTATGTTTATTTTTCGACCACACCCTGCTTTCGTTGACAACTTTAGTTCGGAGTCGATTTGGAGTTCCTACCTAAGACATGTGTCTTCCTAGTCGACTCCATCTGGAATAATTGGAATTGGTGGCGAAGTATTGATATTATCTCGAATTATGGATTCAAGTACGAACATTTTGGGATTTAAAATTTCAAAAAGCTACTCAGGCTAGTCTGATATGGTAACAACCATATCAGACTAGCCTGAGTAGCTTTTTTTATTCAATATTAAAATCTCATACACATCAACAATTCAAATAAAACCCGTTATATCCACGAGGCGATTTACATTATTAACTTCGATAGTACCAACGTCCTACATAAAGCAATCAACTTGCAATCGAGTTATAATAACTAGGCTTTACGGCCCCGTGCCGTTGCCCTCGCCTTTTTTATGACAATGCAGTTACAAAATGGCGGTCCTCTTTCACCTGTTTGCTAACAGTTCATGGGTTTTCGTCTATTAAACAATAGACGAAAAACCGTGAACTTATGTGTGTAACTTATTCACAAATTATGTTTTGTGATGAATGCACCTTGGGATTAACTTCGACTTGGTAATTTTATTCTAAGTTACAATAAATTGAAGGCTAAACCATAGTTCTAAGCCAATAGGTAGATACTCACTATAAGTATACGTATGACATCACTAGACCTCTTCAGGGTTTTCTTGAGTAGATTATAGGGGTTTCTTTCTTTGTAGTGTAATTCTATAGCTTGGTTAGGCCCAGAGTCTACCAATGCGGAGCTCTGCAAAGCAAAGACGAAAGAAGGGAAATCTTCAAATGACTTCCTTCGTTCTGGGCGGAACGGAAGGAAGTGTCAGACTATTACTGACTAAAACCCATCCGTATTCCTCCTAATAACGTTTTTGTTCCAAGGCCGCGGTAACTCTTTCGAAGTTTTTCAGCCTGGGATTGACAATCGAAATTCGACGAATTCACATATAGAGGTATGCGGAACAGAGTAAAGTCCCGCATACCTCCACTGAAAAGGGGAGGATCCTCCGACCAGACGATTGTTGTGTCTGATGGGTAACTGCCCAATAGTTGATATTCGGACTGTTGTAAATGTTCAAATCGCTTTGAGAACTCTGCTTGCGCGATGCAGGATTTCGTTGTTAGTTCGTCGTAAATGGCGTTGCGGTTCTTTTTGTTGAAGTAAAAATTTCGCTTCTTAGTTTTTAATGTGGCGGCATTGATGCCGTTATACACGCACAGTTTAGCGGATAATGGGATGGACAATTATTATTGTATATGCCCGGCGAGTCAGAAAATATCTATGTGTGAAAATGCTTCCGAATCAAAATTCTCTCTCCGTGGTGTTCCGAAAAATTGAACTGACATAAATTGGCGACACAAAGGTCCACAGTTTATCCGTTTTCGTGTGATATTAAAGTTGCAAATCCTTCATTTTTATTATTCAATTATTTTTTTTTAAATGTTCTGCACTTACATCCTTACTCTAATACATATAAATTAATATATCACACTAATATTATCAAGGCGAAAGTTTGTGAGTGTGTGTGTATGTTTGTTACTTCTTCACGCGCAAACGGGTGGACCAATTTAGATAAAATTTGGTATATTGATTGTTTGAGTCCCGGGAAAGGACATAAGAGTTTTTATCCCGATATTCCCACGGGATCGAGAGTTACGCGAGTGGAACGGGGGAGGCTGCCGCTAGCCTTATATAAGCTAAAAATGTACTTTATCATGTCCTTGTTCAAAAATTGTTCACCCTTCGTCCTAATTTCCTTCCCTTACTCATAAAGCCATTTGATTCCAGGATGAAGAGCCAGCCGCACCTACCCCACATATCTGACGAGTACGTGATCCTGTTCCTCCACTCTAACTACTACAAGGTCAAGGAGACGAAGGACACCATCGAGTGTTACTTCACCCTGAGAGCCAACACTCCGGACCTGTTCACCAACCGCGACCCCCTCGCGCCTAAGAATAAGGCCATCATGGATATTACGTAAGTTGTCTTTTGCAAACGGCAATCAACAAGGATACTCTTCACATTCTTGGGGAACCTAAAATCATACGACATGGAGAACTGCATGGCGCGTTGTCGTGCGACGCTATCGCGTTCTCTCCCTTACAATTTTTGACTGTTTTCACTTGACAGACAGAGACAGAATAAACTCGGAAAGGAAAAAATTGTGACGCACTAGACTTTATTTTTTAATTTTTTTTATGGATGGGAAATCATCAAATGACTTCTTCCGCTTGAGTGGAGTGGAAGGGCATGTCAGACTCTTACTGACTAAAACCCATCTGTGTTCCTTCTAAAGCCCTTTGCGTTCCAGGGCCGCAGTGACTCTTTCTAACAAATTTCGCAACCCTGGTAGGCTCTGGCCCTAGCGGGCCCCGTCTTCTATGCTGACATAGAGATGTCAGCATAGAAGACGTTGTATTGTTGTGTTGTTCCGAAGGTGCGCACTTCTAAACTAATAGTGCCAAGCGCAAAAGTACTTCAATGTCATATAGTTCATTTATTGAAAACATGCAATAGTGACAGTGTTGTTCCGAAGGTGCGCACTTCTAAACTAATAGTGCCAAGCGCAACAGTACTTCAATGTCATATAGTTCATTTATTGAAAACATGCAATAGTGACAGTGTTGTTCCGAAGGTGCGCACTTCTAAACTAATAGTGCCAAGCGCAGAAGTACTTCAATGTCATATAGTTCATTTATTGAAAACATGCAATAGTGACAGTGTTGTTCCGAAGGTGCGCACTTCTAAACTAATAGTGCCAAGCGCAACAGTACTTCAATGTCATATAGTTCATTTATTGAAAACATGCAATAGTGACAGTGTTGTTCCGAAGGTGCGCACTTCTAAACTAATAGTGCCAAGCGCAACAGTACTTCAATGTCATATAGTTCATTTATTGAAAACATGCAATAGTGACAGTGTTGTTCCGAAGGTGCGCACTTCTAAACTAATAGTGCCAAGCGCAGAAGTACTTTAATGTCATATAGTTCATTTATTGAAAACATGCAATAGTGACAGTGTTGTTCCGAAGGTGCGCACTTCTAAACTAATAGTGCCAAGCGCAGAAGTACTTCAATGTCATATAGTTCATTTATTGAAAACATGCAATAGTGACAGTGTTGTTCCGAAGGTGCGCACTTCTAAACTAATAGTGCCAAGCGCAGAAGTACTTTAATGTCATATAGTTCATTTATTGAAAACATGCAATAGTGACAGTGTTGTTCCGAAGGTGCGCACTTCTAAACTAATAGTGCCAAGCGCAGAAGTACTTTAATGTCATATAGTTCATTTATTGAAAACATGCAATAGTGACAGTGTTGTTCCGAAGGTGCGCACTTCTAAACTAATAGTGCCAAGCGCAGAAGTACTTTAATGTCATATAGTTCATTTATTGAAAACATGCAATAGTGACAGTGTTGTTCCGAAGGTGCGCACTTCTAAACTAATAGTGCCAAGCGCAGAAGTACTTTAATATCATATAGTTCATTTATTGAAAACATGCAATAGTGACAGTGTTGTTCCGAAGGTGCGCACTTCTAAACTAATAGTGCCAAGCGCAGAAGTACTTTAATGTCATATAGTTCATTTATTGAAAACATGCAATAGTGACAGTGTTGTTCCGAAGGTGCGCACTTCTAAACTAATAGTGCCAAGCGCAGAAGTACTTTAATGTCATATAGTTCATTTATTGAAAACATGCAATAGTGACAGTGTTGTTCCGAAGGTGCGCACTTCTAAACTAATAGTGCCAAGCGCAAAAGTACTTCAATGTCATATTTAGTTCATTTATCGAAAAAATGCAATAGTGACAGTCTTGTTCCGACGGTGCGATATATAAAATTCTTCCGTTACTGACTGAATGAGTGAGTGACAGAGTGACTAACTAGCAAACAACGAAACTACTCAGTGCCAATTCTACTTCTTTTTAAATCAACGCTCGCATTCGCATCTCTCTTCTCTAGCTATCGCGGTTCAAGAGATACAGCCTGGTGACAGACGGACAGACAGACAGACGGACGGACAGTAGTCTTAGTAATAGGATCCCGTTTTACCCTGTAGGTACGGAACCCTAAAATGAGCAGAATTGGAACTCTGGTCGTAGACAGCTAAAATATGTAGCTTTTATATACTCCGTAGGGGAGCACTAAGAGAGGATTTTTCGAATTTCTACGGGAACGGGAAAAAACGGGATATGCGCGAACGAAGTCACGTGCAAAAGCTAGTCGGATATAGGTAAATTGAATTTGATTCGAACTCCAATCAACGTTAATTTAAAGCAAATAAGTTACAAATTGACTCTGAATTCGCATCTTACTCAGAAATAAGCGAAGATGTCAGGAATAAGCCTTCGAATGTGGAGCTATTTTACTATGCATCTTGATGCTTCTTTCTCTTACCTAGTATTTTTGCTACCTATTTCGTTATCAATCACCATTGCCGTGTCTAAGAACCAAACATTTGAAGACATGTGACTTCCACCCACTCACAGTGGGTCCGCTTGATAGCTAACGTCCCAGACCCTCTATCAGACCAAAAGGCCTGTTTCCCATCAGTGGGAACATCATAGACTGGCTATGTTAATACAGCGTTGTCCAGTAGCTGATGGAGTCGAAAGATTCTTGAATGGCCACCTCACTCTCCCACATGGTGGACAGATGACCTGTGAAGGAGATGTGAGGCGCACAAGACCGGTCAATGTGGCGAATCTAGGACATAAGCCTCCCGCCTATGTCCAGCAGTGGACGTCTTTCGGCTGAAATCATGATGATGTCCAGTAGTACGTCATTATATACCTGCGTCTGTTTTTCCGAACGCATACAACTAATCTCTTCAAAATAAGAGTGAACAGGCTTCTTCTGGGTAAGCTCGCTCCATCGTCGACTTTGTCTCTGTCATCTATGACCCAGACTAGAGTCAAGAGCAAAGTTATCTCAAATAAACAAATTTAAAAAAAATGTAAAAACGTCGAAAAATCGTAAAAATTGCAACCCGTAATTACGTACCCTTTAAAGCATTATAATGCAAGTCATATTTGTAATGTTTATGCCGACGTCAATTAATATCATTTACATACAATGCAGTTACACGTTTCTGCTGTATTAATTGCCTTTTCACATGATTTTGAATACAAAGGTTTAGGGAACATTGGTATATGTATGTAGGTCACAGTGGTTTACTTTACAATTTTGCAGCCAACAAGTAGATTACATTGTTTAGCGGATTTACTTATGACTGCTTTTTTTGACATTGATTTACTTATATAAAGTCAAAGTCAAAGTGGTCTCCCTCTTAGGGGTGAGCGTAACTAATGATGTAGCTATTTATATACGCAAACAATTTGTAAAATGTGTTTTTTGTTTCAATAAAGATTTATTATTAGATTTATAAAGTCAAAACGTTTATTCCAATGCGCCCATTAAAAGGCACTTTTGAACGTCACCTTTACAGTTTAAAGAGTAGATATGTATAAAAAAGTGACTCTACTGTCCATTATTATTATTAAATAACAAATTTACTTATAAATATGTCACCGGAAAATGGCAAACTCCGAAAGAATATAAATATCTTGAGAGATTTGACAATTTATCGAGGGTTTACAATCTCTCAGGATATTTTATAATCTTACGTAGTTTGCAATTATATTTAATTAAATGACATATAAATATATATGTCATATTATAATTGAAAACTACGTAAGATCACCGGAAAAAGCAAACGCCGTAAGATTGTAAAATATCGCGTGAAATTGTAAACTATTTTTTCTTAATAAGACACGGATACATTGGAAATTACAGAATTTGGATGGGATTTATTCAATAAATCCCATCCAAATTCTGTAATTTAAACAAAACGATTTTTTTATAATATATCTAGAAATTACACCGTCCCATCACTTCCCGTGGGTGTCGTAAGAGGCGACTAAGGAACTCACCAAAGAATGGGCAGTAGCATTCTCTGTGCATTGCAACAACTACTGCGAATACTGCGTAGCGATGATGGCACCCCCCCCCCCTTTGGGGGAGGCTTATGTCCAGCAGTGGACGTCAGAAGTTAAAGCAGTCGACACAGCAGCCGAACACTCTTCCGAAAGAAGATATCTAGAAATACTTCCAAAATTGAAATCAACGTTGGTATAAGTGCGTTGCTAATTTGAAAGGGACTCATTCAATTTAAATATCAGAATGTAGCAAAGGTGAAGCCAAATGTATTGTTATTACAAATTAATATTGCAATGATATAATCCCTTCACTTTGGCCGTCATAAAATCTCTAGCATTTGCCCGCGACTTTTTTTTTTTCAAAAATGCTTAACACGTCTATGTTTTTTTATCAAGTGCCTAAATACAAAGGTTCATGGTTTTATCTTTAATAATGACGGACTCCAATACAAACTTCCAACCCCCTTTTTACCCCCTTAAAAGATTATTTCTGGGATAAAAACTATCCTATGTCCTTTCCCGGGACTCGAAACTATCTCCATATCAAATTTGATCTAAATCGCTTCAGCGGTTTAAGCGTGAAGAGGTAGCAGACAGACACACTTTCGCATTTATAATATTATAGTATGGATGAACCGTATTTTTTGAAGTGAAAAATTCTTTAGGCGCGTTGAGCACTTTTTGGGTGAACTCGCGTCATCGTCACTGAATACTTTAGCTTAGTTTTCACTTCTATCGGCAGTTCCCAAAGACTGCCCCGCATGATTTTTCATCAACTTAGTAATACTACCGTGTTCCGGCCACTTTTCCCGTTTACAGCGATGTGGGCAAATTTTTTCCCCTTTATAATTCGCTTTTCATTCAGTTTTTTTTTAATATTATCTACCTCGCTATGAATAATCACTGTCATAACGACGGTCACCTGAATGAACCTATTCACACGACGTCTGAGCCGGGAGCTTCATTCAGTCTTCAGTCCACTATAGAAAGTGTCAAGCATATCTTGTTTAAGTATCTCTGTATTATCTTTCTCTATTGAATAGTTTCGTTTGTCCCTTACGAAGGTACAGAGAAGTATTCAAGAACGTACTATCACTGTATAAACTATACTGTTACTTGTATGTATTACGCAAAATATGACAAGGTATACAGGGTGAATTTTTCAAGTTTACGTGGATGGCTAAATCTGAAACCATGAGGAATACTATAGAACACTGAAAGAGTCTCGCGTTTTTAATGGGTCATTGTACTCTTCTTTCTGAACAACTTTTACTATGGGACCAACACTGGAATGCCGAAAAAATTATCGACTCCCTTCATACATTAATGTGCGCATAACTCGACAAAATGTACTGAACAGATAATTTTTATCGCGATTTCGGGGCTGGTCTCATAGTAAAAAATGTTCATAATGATGAGTACAAAGACCCCTAAAGAGGTATAGCGTTTATACTGTTACACGTTGCATAGAAGTTTCTTGAAAGCGTTTCTAGCTCTAGAAATACCTTTACAAACTCCAGATGAGTATAATCCTTCAAGGCCCGCATGCACAAACAAGAGTTATCTTTTAACTCAGAAATTTATGAAATACTAGCTTTTGCCCGCGACTTCGTACGCGCATATGCATGTGGCTATCATATACAACAATAATTTTCCAAATGCAACTGGTTCCAGCGATAAGCGCGTTGAAACAAACAAACTATACTACTTTATTATACAGATTTGTTATTCAACCTCGTCTTAGCAAATAACTCTGATTTAAAAGCCAAATCTGGTTTGCAAAAGCAGGCCTCAGTCTAATAAGTCCATTCCGAGGCAACTTCAAGCTGTGTTCATGCGTGATAGTGTCATCAATAAAAACGCGCATTCACAAAATCCCTGAGTCAATTCTATAAGATAGATAGTGTGTAGAATTTTGAACTTGCAATGTTAACAAGTTTATTTATATTCCTACTCTTCTCTTTCTCTCCAGGCACATGGTGGGTCTGCCAATGAAGACTACGGAGGGGTACCACGTCCTCCTCTACCGGCTATCCGAGTTCGACTACAGCAAGTTAAACTTCGCAGATGCAGTCCGAATGTTTTGTATGTTCAACGATGTGAAGTTGTCTGAAGACCACTTGTCTGAGGGTTACATCGTCATCTTTGACATGAAGGGCTGTAGTCTTGGGCACTTGACCAGGGTGACGCTGCCTGCACTTAGAGCCTTCATGCATTATATTCAGGTTGGTTCATTTGTAATACCTACTTTTATCGTGAGTTTTCGACAGCCACATGCACTGATCGTTTCTCAAGAGGTTACAGTTACTGGGTTTCTGAAAATTGAAGGCACCGTCGAGGCCAGCCTGGATAGAGATGGCGAGATGATTTCGATGCGTGCCATAATAATAAATTAAGAATAAGAATCAATTTATTAAAAAGAAAATATAGGTTTCAATTATTGTGTGTTATACAGGACTGTTTAGTTTCTTTAAAAATTAAGCCTAAAAGAATTTTCAAAGACTTCCTGCACTAGGCTAGGCCTGTCCCGCAGGAAGCTTTTAGGATTCCTATGCAGTTACAAATTATTAATAAGTGTACCTACACACAATAACAATGTGAGGGTTAGTTTGAGACGGCGCGGGAGAAGAATGTCTGGGCGAACTTGGGGAACCTCCTTTACCCACCAGTGACTAGTTTAAATATAAAATCATAACATACCTAAACCTTTTTGACTTTCAATGTGTTTGAATTTCTCAACAACTAGTTCTTTGATTTATTAGGTAATTCAGTGACTATTAACTTTATTGAGCTTCTATGTTGTGATTTATTTTTCAGCCTTTATGTTTCTCCAGTCGATCTTATTAGCGCGGTATGTTTGTAAATTAGCAATACGGGGAGCGGAAAATGTTTTAAAATTCAGCTTTTAACTATCTTCCTTATTGCTTGCTATCTTTCAGAACGCACACCCGTGTCGCCTAAAGAAGATCCACGTCGTCCACACGGTCTCCTTTATAAACCAAGTCATGTGTCTGGTGAAGCCGCTGATCCACTCCAACCTTCTCAACCTTTTGAACTTCTCGTCCGAAGGGCCAGAGTCCATCGTTGACAAAGAACTGCTGCCTGAAGACTTTGGAGGACCTCTCCCATCTGTGAAGCAACTCCACGAAGAACACAGGAAGAATATGGAAGATAACTACAGAGAATGGCTGATTGAGACAGAAATCTTTAAGGCTGATGAGAAAAAGAGGATTAAGAAGCCTAGCAAGGGTATGTTTGCTAGCTTCACAAGTAGTTTCAAGAGTCTGGATATTGACTGATGTGTTTTTATCGACGTCGCGCTAGGGACCTGAGTGTTTCTGTTTCGCGTTTGAGTCGTGCCTCGTTGGTTCTAGAATGTTCTTCTGGATTATAGGTAATTTTATGTTTAATTATGGACCTTTTAGTAGCAGCGAGGTGGCTTGATTAGACGCTCTGTTCTTCTTACTCTTTTGTATTTTAATCTTCATGTTCTATAATATCGTTTATTCCAAGGCTAGACTAATCGTATTCAGTCACTTGAAATATTGAGGCTAGATTATGTATGTTACCACAATAAAACTACAGTGAACTAATAGCGTTAAGCCGCTGATACACTTGAGCATTTACTAGTAATGAACATTCTAGCGAATGTTCTTTTGTTTAAATTAAACAGGAGCGATTTGGCGAGCATTCTAAGGAGCGTTCTAGTGAGCGACGGTAAATTTGATTTTAGCTTTTTGCCGAGCTGAGCAATTTCGGCATTGTTGTTTGACATGTTTGTGAAGAATACATTTTTTGACGAGCATTTACTAGAGCGTTTGTTAGAATGATCGTGAAAATGTTCGTAACGATGTTTGGCTCTATACTCGGACCTGTTCGTTGTTCAGTTCCACTTTGAAAAAGGCGAACGTTCGATGTTCTGTTACAAGTGAATGCTCAAGTCTATCAGTACCTTTAGGTTGTGCAGAGACGAGAAAAACGGTTGAATTAAAAAAATCAAATAAAATGTGATTATTATTTTGGAATATTGCAAATCATTGTTCTGTAGGTTTTTATCATTACAAAACTAGACAATACACCTGTAACTTTTAAACTTACATGGATAATGTTATTTACAGTTTATCGACGTGTGAAAAACTTGAAATTGGTCAATTTATTTTATTAATTATTTGAGTCATGCATGATGGAAACGAATGAAATGTGTTATAAATTGAATTGATGAAGTTCAATTAAGAAATCCCGAAATTTGTTGATGAAGTTCGATTAAAACTATGCGTACCTGAGTACATTGTTAATGGAAATGATGAAAAAAATTAAGAGCGAAATGAGTGAAATGAAATGTAGCTACATTTCATTTTGCTCATAACTTTTTCATCGCCCTATTTGTTTTTATCAGAAACTACCCTTCAACTGTCAAGCCAATGAATACAATTATTTATAGTCGAACCTAAAATAAATGAAGAAACGTGTCGAATTTAGACCTAAATTTCTTGTTTTAACTAAGTATTGTACTTTCTACGCTATATTATTTAATTTTTTGAACGAAATTTGAAAATAAGGATTATTGACATTTTAAATGAAATTTTTTGTACCAAGAAATAGATTATATGTAATTTGTAAAACCGAGTACTCAACTCGGTGTGATGTGACTTTGAAAGTTTTCTTATATTGTATGTTTGTTAGATATTTCTTTATTTTGTCCTTTTATACCTACTGACAGGTTATTTTATCGAAATTATTTTAGATTTAGGTCCTTTTTGTGTAAAAGTTTAATTTGTAACGTCGTTGTTATGTTAATAGATCATATTGTTGCTCAATTTCAATGTAAATATTTTGTAATGTAGGTTTGTATTGAAATTTAATTTGAATTAATTATTATAAAGAAATACTCGGTATGGTTCAGGGTTCTCTTGTGATCGTATGAATATAGTTCTTTTACACGTAGAGCGTGACTTTTTATTAAAAGTTACCATACTTTATGAACATTTTGTACGGTTAGATGTTGCTTTGTATATATTTAGGCACGTCTAGTGTTTTTATATGCTAATTAAAAAAACTACGCTTATGGTACTTTTCAAAAGTTCATGAAGTAAATTTTGTAAAATCTATCTACTGTTGCGGCCTTGTCGAATTTATATTTTTTAAATTTTATACATAATTATGATATCAATGTGTTACACGTAACTTTATTATGCTTAAATGTAACAAGCCAAATCGTTATATTTTGTAGGTATAAATTTATTGTAAATAGTCAAATAAATTTATTTTACTATTAATCTTGTTTTTTTTATTAAAAGATCTGCAAGAGACACGCATGCCCAATTTAAAAGAAATCTGCCAAATACCATACAAAAAAAAAAAACCAATTCCGGATCTCCTTTTTATAATAAAAAAAAAATAAATAAATGGAAGGTCCATTTTTTTTATAAATGATCAGTAAATTAAATTAATAATCTGATTTCCGGAAAACACTAATCTGAAACTGAAGAGCTTATTAATTATTATTATCATTCGATAAGCCGCAATAACTTGATGACTGCCACTCAATCAGAAACAATAGACGATCCACAATATGAAGTACAGTTGGCCTGCCGTAAACATATTTATAAATATCTTCAAAAACATATTATCAATATTTTTTTGCATGAAAATTTTCAAAATTAAAAACATTTCTGAATTTGATACTTTACCTAGCCATTGGAGTGTTAATAAAAATAAAAATGATTCGATTCGTGTGGAAAATGATAATAAAAGAAGAAGTGTTTTTTTTATTGAGCTCAATAAAAGTGTTAATGTTAATATAGACTATGTAAGAAATGGTGGAGACGACAGTGTGCTGATTAACTATACTGATGGGATAGTAGACGACGATGGCAGCGAAGTTATAGGTGATACTGCAGATGGAAGCAATAGTTACAATGGCGCAGTAAGTATTCATACTATGACAAAACTGCAGTGCGATTCTCTAAACATTTCACTGTGAAAACGTAGGTGAAGAATTAAAGTACAGCTCACTTCTGAACATGAAGTGAGCTCTCATCCATCCAATCAAGGTGCAATGATAGTTCACTTCAAGCTTTTTATTTTTTTTAAGGATGGGAAATCATCATATGACTTCTTCCGGAGATCTCTGGGTGGAGCGGAAGGGCGTGTCAGTCTTACTGACTAAAACCCATCCCTGTTCCTTCTAAAGCCCTTTGCGTTCCAGGGCCGCGGTGAATCTTTCGAACAAATTCCGCAACCCTGGCAGGCTCTGGCCCTAGCGGGCCCCGTCTTTTATGCTGACATCTCTTTGAGGCGCGCGTGAAACACAACACGCCATCGACCCAGGCCTGGTGGTGGTCGGACAGCGAGGCACCCAACGCTCGCCATCCGCAGGCCACCGCCTACGGTGGCCGGGGATCGCCCTGCGACTCCCGACGCTTGGGGCGTCTTCTCCTGTAGCGGCGGTTGGGGCGAAGGCCTTGCCTTTCCCTCGCGCGGCCCGCCTCCTCCTACGCTAGCATTACTGCTTCGCAGAAGGAGGTGACCGCTTCCCAAGCCTCATCGCTCCGGACCATGGATTCAACCAGGGCCGGATCACTTCAAGCTTGCTTCCACCTAAATTATCACGGTGAAATGTATACAAAATAGACCGGCTGATGTAGCTTTGTAACACCTCACAGTTTCAGGTTCATTTGAAAAAACGCCTCATACTAGTTGTCTCTACGCTTTGGAATGTGCAATTAGTTTCATCTTTCTGACTGACGGATTTCTTGATAATTCAAAATTACTTGTAAATGGTTTCATTGAAATAAATGCTTTGATTTGATTTGATCAAGCTATAGCCAACTGGTATTGCTTGTCTGGCAGTTTGAGCGCTTTGGCTGTCCTATACCCATATTATGCCTTTTCTTTGGCATTTTTCGTCGAATCCTTGAGCTCCTTATGTTTCGAGTTGAGCAACACGATCTCTGACAAATGCGTGCACTGACTGGACTCGTCTACTCTAATCTGTGTGGCCGTAGGGTGTTTTGTTTGAAAAACCATATCAAACCTTAATATGCATAATCCTTGTATATATGGTAAATCTGACCAAGATATATCTAACATTGTAAATAAGACACTTTATATAGACCTGTGAGGTTGTTTCCAAGTTTTTTCTCCAGACCGACAAACCGACCGTAGCCTCAATAGAAAGTTACATTCTACTACTGATTCAAATATCATTACCGAAAAGATTAAAATGTATGGGGTTAACATGCGCTACAGGAATGTCACGTGGGCAGTCCCAAACATTTACAGTCTAAGGGTGCGTTAGCCTGCTTAGCGAAGGATGTGTTTGTTAAGAACCAATAGAATCGCTTGGCTAAGCGAGGCTAGGTAAATAAAGCGAGTCTAGTGGTAACGCAGTAATTCATAAAAAAGAAAACTAGGTATTGTTAGAGTTAATACGGATTAAAACACTCGCCGTTAAACTGCTAGTTTTAAAATACCTATTAGTTTGATGACGGATAAAATATTTACTAGCCGTAGAATTGATGTCCGTTGGGGTAGACCATCTATTGAGTGGAGATCGCGTGTGGGCAAACGTAATGTGGGGCGGTCTCAGGCGAGGCCCTGGAGCAGAGATACGAGCAGGGTGGCTGGTACCAGCGTCGCGGGTCGCATTGTTTGAAAGAGTTACCGCGGCCCTGGAAAGCAAAGGGCATTAGGAGAAACATGGGTGAGTTTTAGTCAGTGAGAGTCTGACACTCCCTTCAGCTCCGCCCAGAGCGGGAGGAGGACATTTGACGGTTTCCCATCAACAAAAAAAAAGGGTGGCTGGTAGCAGCTGGATGAGAGTTACTGAGGGTTGAGATAAATGGCAAGCGATTGGAGGCATGTTCAGTAGTGTACTGCTGTGAGCTGGTAATGATGAGGATGACAACTTATGAAACTAATTCTTCTTCTTCCTCACTTCTTCTCACTTTACGTAGAATCGGCTCTCTATGTTCGGAACCAGGACAATCTTACCTGGGAAAGTTCTTCCTCGGATAGGAGTTTCGTCTTGCTGGTCCATCACCACCAAGTAGCAGATGGTCGTCTTCTACCTTTCTTCCGTTCAGGTAGTTGCATTTTTTTTTCACTACATGATCACTCATCTCAAATTCACAAACTCGTCGACATGTGTTCTGCCCACCCTAACATACGGTGCTCAGACCTGGGGGACCACTCTCTAAGCCCGAAGTCCGTATTTTCGGGCTTAGTTGCAGGCGTATTCTAATCCGTATCACCTAACCACAAAACAATTACCTAACGACAACACGATTTGACAGTTACTGTTAAATCGTGTTGTCATTAATTCTTAGTTCGGGTGCGGAACTAATCGTAAGTCCGTAGGTGATACGGAGTAGAATACGCCCGCAACTAAGCCCGGAACTACGGACTTCAGGTTTAGAGAGTGGCCCCCCTGGTCGCTCATCGATTCACAAAAGTTCCACCTTGGAGTTTGCCAAAGATCAATGGCACGCAGCATTCTGGGCGTAAAAAGACAGGACAGAATTAGAGACAGCACGCTGCGTTCCAAAACGGGAATAATGTACATGGGTAAGAAGGCTGCCAGGCTTAAATGGGTTTCTTTGCGCGGGTTACGTGAGCCGCATGCACTGTGACCGTTGGGCAAAAGTCTCCACACGATGGGTGGCCGAAGATGGACAGCGCCGTCGAAGCCGGCCCAGAAAGAGGAGGCGAGTCGGACGACCTGGACGCGTACTATCAGGGCTGGCGTGAAGTAGCGCAGCAAAGAATACTTGGAAGGACTTGGGAGAGGCCTTTGCCCCGTGGTGGGACAGTATAGGCCAGGGATGACCAACCGGTCGATCGTGGCTATAAGTCCAGTCGATCGCGGCAAAGCAAAAAATATAAATTCATATAACAGACTGCTCAACTATATAAATAGGTCAGGTTGTTAAAATAAAAAATACTACAAAATGGTACCTATACTGAACTATTGAAAAGAAATGTGTAATTGGTAGATCGCACAGGGTTTCGTCAGTAAAAAGTAGATCACGGGTCGAATCAAGTTGGCCACCCCTAGTATAGGCAATTTAAAAAAAAAACATGGTCCTCGTCACTTATAAACTGAGTTATGTAAAGTATTTAATCATTTACATTATTTACTAGCGGCCCGGCTTCGCATGACAGCATTATTTTTCACGGATTTAACAAAAAATACTTTTATACATACATCGTACGACTACGAAAACGATGACAAAAAAAAAAGGCAAAATCGGTCAATCCGTTCTCATGTGATGCTCAGTCCTATTTAATTGATTTTAGTTATACAGATTACAGCGTCCAATTCCATGTATCTAAAGCGTGCACCGATTCGCCGAAACACATTCAAAGAGAGAAATACTTTGAACCGTTTAAGATTTCCACTCGATGGACACACGTCATAACAGTTCCCGGTATCAGATCCAGTCGGCTGTATTAATTGGTTGGTGTCACAACCTTCATTACGATATAGACAGCGTCCGAGTGACTGATAGCCAAAAAATGAACTTGCTCCAGAAGAAACACGCAGATAAATTTGCAGAAGAACCGTTCACTTATTCTTTGACTTGCGCTAACCGCATGCGTTTGAAGCGCTCTTGCAAACGCTAGTTGAAAGCGTATATTTTAAAAAGTAAAGGCTTTGTTATTGAAGTCACTCAGCCGTAGGAGCGATTGAATTATTGTTTAATATTTTATAATGTCACATAGGCCGGAAAATCAATAAGGATCGGGTGAAATTTTAGTATTAAACTGAAAAAATGAAACTACTAAAAATAAACTTATTCTACATAATTACTACTCTACTCTATTAAAACTCCTATTTAGACGCAGCCTTTACTCCCAACGTGGTAATAACAACGACACTGAGAAGGCGAAATTACTGATCGAATCGTAGAATCTGGTCGAGCATTCGTAGTAGGCCTACTGAAGTGGTGCCTGTGGCGTGATCGTCGGCGGCGCGGCACAGCGGTACAGCGGCGGAGCACGGCGCGGCGGCGGCGCTCAGTGGGGCGCGCGGCGGCGCAAGTGCGGACAGTGACGCGCGCCGCCCCTCGCGCACGCGCCCGACTATCGAGCGGCATGTGCCTCTCGCAGCCGGCCGACCGCTCCGCCCGACCGTACCACACTTTTTTATTTTCCCACCGAACGTAACCACCGCTGTGACATCCCCATTTTCACACAAAAGCCCGCTCTAAACGTGAACGCGATCACAGCCCGCGTCCGGCGGGCCTCATCGCCATCTCCGCTTTTCGAGCCGTCCCCGTCGATACCAAAATGGCAGGACGAAGGGTCCGGGGCCGCGCGCGAGTCCGCCTCTGACCGAGCGGTGTTGTTCCCAGCAGTGTCTCGTTATATAAATGTTACGCAAGTTGAGCTCGGAGTGGCCACGACGAGGTGCATCTGTTGTTCCACGAACTAAATCCCGCGCTGTGCCCGGAGCCCATGTAACCCGCGCCACCACGCCACTGCACTGTGAGTACCTCATCACTACACGACGACCTGCTAGCTACACGAGCTCGTAACGTTACCGTAACGACGATAGCTGTAAAGCCAGTACTTGTTAATGGTAATCGCATTCGAGTTTCGCTTTTATCGATCGGAACGTTATCCGGAGCGAGTGGAAATTGTTTTTGTATTTCCTCTTCGAATAAAGGTAGGTGGGATATTGCGGGTTAATGGGAAAATAACGAGCCCTGTGGTGTAGGAGAAGACGTAGTAACATGGCGAAGGTTCGTCTGTCAACATCTCACGCATGTGAAGCGCGTATTGATCAATCTCCTTATTGTTTTTGGAAGCTCTCTATATTTGATGAAGTTCGTAATATGAATGACCTTCTGCTATCGAAGTTAAACGAACCAATATTATCGATAGCATACTCTGTAAGTCTGTGTAATGAAAAAGATAAACTTGAATGTTACAAGTTCGACTAATGTAGGCTCAGGCTAGGTGGATAATTTAACTAGTGGCTAACCTAAAGATGTCAGTTACAAGTATTATAGCAGTAGGTCCATAAACTTGTGCGAAATAGTAAACTATTCCTTAGTTGCAACAGCACTAACATAAGAGCAATCAAGTTCTTATTACATTTGGACCACGGTAAGATGAATCAATATAAAGCTGTGTACCTAACTAAATTGAATAACGATCTAAAACACGAGCATTGCATCCTTTTGAGTAGACAATATTCTTTGACCTCCATAGGATAAAAAGAGGCTGCATGACGCCAAATATGACTGAAGAAAATCAAAAATACAAAGGTCATGTAAAACATATCTTGGATATAAAAGACTTGACGTCGACAATAGTAACGCCTACTTACTGAGAATACAGCATCTTACTAGCTCTCTAGACGCCCAGTCTCATTGGCATCGCGAAGATGACTCAGATGGGAATCGGGCCAATAATATGAATGTCAGAAGTCAGTTCACAGTCTAGGCTAAGTAGGATCGGTAGTGGTTTCTTAAATACAGGATTGCCACGCCCCCTCTGTAGTTGGCACCAGACCGTTTCCCGCGTCCCCGTTTTTCCACACACGTAGTTTTTGTTCTGATATCATATAAAATAACCTAGATATGAGCTCGTGATGAAACTCGCGAGCTTGGCTCTAGACTTCGTGCCTATTTGTAGTGAACGTCCTTGGATGCGAGGATTTAGGATCCCGGAATTTATTATTCTTATCCCTGTGTATGTTGGCTGTTGTTCAAAATGACTCATGTTTCATATTTCATCTTCCATCTGATTCTATGGTACTTTTGTTAATTAATCAATTTATTGAGGTTACGTTAAAACAAACTCTTCGAGTCCTATCTCTAGGGATTACTCAGAAAACGATTGATACATTAAGATCTCACAGACTCTTTCTCAAACATAATTTCTAGAGAAAATCCAGTTCAATATTAAGGTATAATAATATAATAATTCTAAGAAATGGTTCATAAAAGTTAAAAAATATGAATTTATATAATGAAAACCCCATACAAATCGGATCAGTAGTTTTTGAGAAAATCGCACATACATACATACGGGTCGAATTCGAATACAGAACCCCCCTTTTGAAGTCGTTTAATAAAATCGTGGACAGTTAAGTTCTTTACTTACTTCTAGATAGAAGCTTGTATGAGAGACATTGAATATGCGACTTTTACGAGCATAATATCTTCATGTAGCATATTACCACCTGGTTGGGGCAAAGTGTTTTAGCGCTCGCCTCCGTATCAAATAACCAAAGTTGACTGCACTTTGACGTTCATCGCTCCGTTCTTAAACCTCCTTGCAAGGGCTTCATCGATATTATTGTTGAACTAGCTGTCGTCCGCGGCTCCGCCCGCGTTAATGTCGAAAATTATCCCAAGGGAACATATTCCCGGGATGAAAAGTATCCTATGTGTTATTCCAGACTATAATCTACCTCTGTGCCAAATTTCATCAAAATCCATTCAATAGTTTTTGCGTGAAAGAGTAACAAACATCCATCCATTCATCCATTCTTACAAACTTTCGCGTTTATAATATTAGTAGGTTTATATTAATAGGTTGTAGGTTTATATATTTTAGGTAGATTAGATTTGTCTCAATTTATTAGCCCACGAAGCAATGATAGATAGAATAAGAGAAGAGGATCATTTTAATTTAATACATGTCTGTGTCTATATGTATCAGTTTAATTTAATAGAAGTAGAGAGCCATTTTGATTGAATAGATGTAATTTTTCTTAGAGTCACCGAAACTATCGTCAATTTCATCGTTAAAAGTGCAACAATATAAGAAATAAAGTAAAAATATAATAAAGCTTTATTGAGTCAAGTTTGTCAGGGTGGCTACATAAAATCAGAATCCAAGAACAATATACAACAAAATGAAATCGCTCGTTGTGCTCGGCTCACTGCGAGTGAAATATTCAGACGTTGGCACGCGACCCGGCCGCTAACTTGACGTTGGAGAACGTCAAAAAATGTGCCATATCCATTGCTTACGTGTTCGTGTTTTCAAGCCGACGAATGTGTTGAGCCCTTACCGTAAGCGACATCATTTCGAAAATGCGTTTTGAATCTTAAAAATAATAAGACGTAAGGAAAAAATTGCCTTTTCGGATAGAAATCGCTAACAATAAGTCGGTTGAAGGGGTCGGAAAAACTTTTAGTGGGCCAAAAAAGTGGGATTCATTTGCTAGTACTGGTTTTGTTAAACTTATGATAACTATTTCGTTTGTACAGAGGATTCTTTGTTTCCCGTAAAGTGTATTCAATAAAATTCTTGTTTATTTTACAGCATTTTCAGTGGCAGTAAATAAATTAGGAAGCCACATTTGGAAACGAACCAAGATTCCACACGATCGCTACATTCCATCTCCATTTTCGTAGGCTTATATTTCCAAATACACAACCTAATACCTACATATACTTATAATATCTAACGTCCAAATTACCCATCTTCAATAACCTCAACGTCATTTACAACACCCTTTTTTGACAAGTTTCTTAAACTCCATTCAAATGTGCTTAGCAATTTCTTATCCACAATCTTTTCCGCCTTTGAGCGGACAGTTCGCAAAAAAAGCGAGGATCATGATCTCCCCCCTCCCCCGAAGCCATTAGCGTTCTGGTATCCGTCAGTAAATTGATGGATTGTCGTGAAGACATCTTGAAGATATTTGCCAGTGAAAACGGTTCGATCTGGCATGGCTGAAGAATTCGGTTCTTGGTTGAGCTGAAATGTTTTACTTATTATGTTGTTCGATTGTGGAAAGTATTTTTGGTGGTTATTGAAAATAAATATCTACTGGTTATTTTATAAGAACTTTTTGATATTTAAAAGGCAGCTTTTTGAAGATAGATTCTTAGGCTCATTCATAGAAAAATCTATCTATCTATGGTTGTAAGAGCATTCTAAATTTGAAATCTCCGTAGAAAATTAGAATAGAGGATCCTCTATGCTTATTAGTAGATAGATATTTAAATTAAGCATAATTATGTTTATTTAATTTAAAGCCCATTTAAGTTCACAAACAACATAGTTTTACGCATCTTTGAATTGTAACAGCAAACGCAGTGGATCAATAATGCCCTTGGGAATTTGTTTACAAACAGCCTCGGAAATAACGATAATTGAATTCTCGTAACTGACCTTGCAAGCACTGGCCGTCCGATATTCGTGCCGGGACGTCAGGTCACTTTGTACGCTGCATCCCGATTCCAGGAACATGGGGTTTCATGGAAATACGAATGTGTGTCAGGGGCACGCGCTGAGCCAATTAATGACCGGGATGATATTCTGTTTACTCTCACCGACGCACGTGGTTTTAAATTTTGAAGGGGAGTGAATTTAAGTGAGTTTTAAGTGTGGTTCGGACTTAATTGATTTGTAAGGCATTGATTTGAAGGAGTGGGTGATTCTTTATGGCTTTTATGTTATTACTTGGTGCTATAAAGAATTTGAATTGAATTGAATCCTCGCGGGTTTTCGGGGAATCGGATTTAGTTTCTTTTTTGTGCGAAACCCTAATTCTTTTTCTAAAATAATAATAATAGGTAGAGAGTTAAAATGACCATTGTGTTGTTGTACTGCCGCTATAACAACAAAATAATAATAAAAATACAAGCAACGTGATTTTCGCTTTATGATACACCATGATCACTTGTTCACTTTTTGTTATTATTTATAGACGCGGTTATAATTTATAAGGCCTAGCGATAGCAAAATCGACTGCAGAGGTCCTAGACACATTTAAAACGGTTTTCTGTTAATCTCCTATTCTACCAAAACATTACTCTAAGTACAATCTCACTGTTTAAATGACACTTATCCAAAAAATGTTATTCTTTTTTAGTTAAATCCTTATACAGGGTGTTTCAGAAGTGCGTGGTCGTATTTAAGGGTACCTACTAGTGTTCTGACTTTAAAAGGAAAAAAGAAAACACTTTTGAAGCAGTCTGATTCAGTTAGTGGCGTCTATTTAAGTAAGATAAGATGACATTGATTCTTACAAAAAAGTCTTTTTTTTCATTTTGATATTGTTTCTTTACTGTATACTTATGTAGCAGATACAGAATACCACCCTTACATGTTACCACGCACTTCTGTATAAAAATTACAATAATAATCAGATTAACGTCATCAGTTTACCGAATAAAACATCGTTTTTCCATCTCATTGACGTCACAAACATTTAAGAACTTCGATTCTTTAACGTTTTATCTGTAAACCGTTATGAATCTAGTCTAAACGGTATCAGATCCAATACATTAGTACCTAGTGGTCGCCACAGAATCTTTGAGTAAACGACTACGTCTAGACAACTTGAATTACTCAGTCTTCATGCATTCGACGACATTTTGCAAAATCTCGTTCGCAGAGGTTGACTTTAACAGTTTGCTAGTTGGCAGTCTGGCCATTTTTTTAGCGAGAATTTGAAAGTAGAAGATTATTTTATTTTTATTGTGGCCCAATTTTTTTTTTATTAGTCGCTATTTATGTAAGTACTTACTATTTATTTGAATTCGGAATTTGAAATAAACATTAAATTGTGGAATTTCAATCTCTATGTCATACATGGCATATTTCAAATTCCATTGCAAAGGGCTCTTTTAAAGCCTTTGTTGCATTATGGTTCAAAATGAGTCGATTTGATTTCGTAGCGATAGAAAGTTATCTCGAATTTTGAAATCAAGTAGGCATTCTCATGGTTTTATGAATATTTCAGACTTTCAGAAAAAAAAACTACAAAAATAAATAAAGCGAGGTTACATACATTATAGTTTGTAGTGCAATTTAAAACTCTCTACACATAAAAACCTCAACGTTTTATACAAAAAAAACCTTTTACAATACTTACAGCCTCTAATTAATGCACACGTTACTGCGCTCCATTGCGGCATACAAGAACGCAATATTATTCCGCCAAGTCGCACCGCCATACTTGTCCCATCGCAACTTGGCACGTACAAGTCCCGCCAAGTTGCCAGCCGATGGGAAAATTACAAGTTATGGCGCTAGCGTGCCCACTGAGTGCCACTTTGTCGTTTACATTTAAAATGTTTTGTGTCCGTTCGTGTTTGAAGTTTTTAAATCGTGTTTTTGAACTGGAATTACCTTCATATGTATTGGGTGGAGGGTCGTTGTGTACTGAGATTTTTGGAAGAAATTATATTTTCTTAGAAGACCATCCGGCACAGTACTTAAAACATAGGAACAAAATAAAGAAATAAGAACTAGAAAACACACGGTACCTACCTAAAAAAGTATAGGTTGAAAAAATAAAACCCGACTGCTGGAAAATCAAGCTCTAAAAATGTAGTCACATAAGTTCTTCTTTTTTCAATTTAGGATCCAGCTAACAAAACAATATAATTCTTAAATAAGTTAGTAAGCGATCATAAGCTTTAGGGTAAAGTGGCATACGACCACGACGTTTACCGGTCAAACACATTAAAAAAGAAAATAATCTACTCTGTGCTGTCTCTGGACTCTGCGGTGCCAAACTACTTAAGTTAACTTCGTATGCAAAAACAATTTCAGGTAATTGTCCTGCAAGTTGGCCGAATTGAAGATCATTTAATTTTTATGATTAAAATCACAGTTCAAATGTTTCGCATGGATTCCGATCCGAATCCGAATTTAAGATCCGATTTTATCCGAATGACTGAATTCGGACGTATTGATGGTATACTACGACTAGTACGAATAAAAATACGTAAACGCTCTTAATTATAACAATCAAATGTAAATGAAGACAATTCAATTTACCGTTTTAAATAAATACGTATAAATACACGGATAAAAAAACATAAAGCTTGGATATTTATTAATTTAAAAACGGTAGTCGACTGTAGAATATATCGAAATGACATGAATGAAAAAAAAATAGGTTAAATCACACACCACATAAAAACAATCTTAGACCAATCATAAAACATAGGGTTTGATTGTTTCCCGCAGTTAGAAACAATGTTTATTTTCCCGGAGGCGTTTGGCCTGCCCACCTCTAACCTTTGGGACATCAAACGATTTTTCCGCTAGAGTGGTCCTCGGATGATTGATACAGTAAGGGTAATAAACCCGAGCCTTTTTAACACGTGCAGTTTTTGATATAAAATGTAGCAATCTATATGTAAGGTTTCCAATATTATGTTCGTTAATTAAATGGGAAATGTGCTCGTATTTGTTATCAAACGAGTATATGTCATCGGTTATTTTTTTTTTTAAATCTTTACTGGAAAAAGAGGATTTTATCATTCATGATAATGTCATCCCCATAGTTACAGACGTTACAGTTACATCTCATCTACGCTTTAGAGCACAATCAACCATGTTATATATGCATCTCGCTTCCTCTGATAAGGGAAATGCAAGAATGCTATTACAAACACCGGTCATCGGATAATTGTAAGATTATATTAATAACGATCGTTATTATTTAGATAATGGCCTGGAAATGAAAATCCAAGATGAAAAATTTCCTAATCATTATTGGTGTCGTTATTTTCATGGTTTTCGGGGCCTCTAAAACTAAAAATGGGCTCGCAATGAAAATCCAAGATGGCGGAGGTGCCGATTAAAATGTCTCGATTTTCCAATTTTTCGTCATAAGTGTGTTTTTGTGGTTTTCGAGGTCACTAAGAACGATAATACTCTCAAAACGACAAGATGGCGACGGGGAAATATTTACAAGTTAGGATGTCATTTTCATAGTTTTCGGGGCCGCCAAATTAATATACTCTATACTAAAACTTATTTTAGGTATAAATGTGAAAGTTTGGATGGATGTTTGTTACTCGAACACGTCAGAACGGCTGAACAGATCTTGATGAAATTTGACACAGAGGTTTCGATATTCACGCGGGCGGAGCCGCGGGCGGCAGCTAGTTAAAAATAAGCTCGAAATGAAAGTCCAAAATGGTGCCGACGAAAATTTTACGATTCGAGACTTCTCTCAAAAAAACCAGTGCATCATGACTGTTATTATGTTAAATTCTGTTGCAATCAAAATATTTTAGCACAACCTAAATCCTATACCCACGCTACATTACCTTAATTATACAATTAGCAGATAAAGTTAATCTGAACACAGACTCCTCATAGATCACAGGAATGCACCACAGACAACCACCACGTCTGGCCAAATGCCAAGCGTGGGGATTTACACTGTGGGCCACGTTTACCGACCCAACTTAGTTTATGGTATGATATTATCAGTGTTCATACGTATGCAGAAGCCAGAAAATCTGACGTCAAACTTGCCAAGGGTTATCGTGTTGCCTGGCAACTATGAAGTCTTAAAACGATCACGATTCTGCTCTAAGAGAGGGACGGAGCTATACATAGCGAATAGCACTATCCCTTTTACATCATCAGAATTGGATGGCACCTTCTTAAAAGAGGACTTTTGGCTAAAATGTTTCGTATTTGACGTTTTCGAAGATGCTTACGCAGCGGAACACGACACCGACGACGTTACATGCTTAGTTGTAGTTTTAATTAGGTTTATTAATATGTATTAGTTTATTATTGTTTAAGATTATTTTGTGCATTGGATCTATGGGCCTCAGTAGCCTGATAATAAAATTATTATTATTTACATAGGTACCTACATAGATACATACTAGGACATAATATCCCAGTCCTTTGGTAGGCGTACGAGGCACCGAAGTCAACTCGCAGAGGCCCTGTTAGACATTTCAAATGGAATGGGACACCAACCAACGATTATCCCTGTATGCACTATTAAAGTATACCCAAGGACAATCCCCGTTGGTGCAGGACTATTGCAGAATGTGGAAACAAGATGAGAGGCTATGGGTTTGGGTGGTTTAGTGGACTGGTAATCGTATACTATGGCAGAACTATTGGACCCTGCCTGACCACTGACAATAAATTAACAAGGCTTTAAATGGCAGAGGGTGACTTGCATCAATATTATTATTATTAGCACGTCATAGTAGGTCGGCTGGTCTTGTGTTGGAGGTCAGATAGGCAGTCACTCCATGGCAAATACTGGTAGTCAGCTGCATCCGATTAGACTGGAAGACGAACCCAAAATAGTTTGGGAAATGGTAGGCATTATAAGTTCGGCTGTTTAACTGTGCTCTCGCGTATATTTCAGACTCAGAATCAGAATAGTTTATTTGTAAAACATAGGTTTATAAGGATGGGATATCAACATAATGACTTCTTCTGCTCTGGGTGGAGCGGAGGGGCGTGTCAGACTCTTACTGACTAAAATCCATCCGTGTTCCTTCTAAAGCCCTTTGCGTTCCAGGGCCGCGGTGACTCTTTCGAACAAATTCCGCAACCCTGGCAGATTTCTGTGATCCTTAACATTATGTTATTGCTTGGAAAATCCAAGATTTACAAAGTCTTGCTGGCAAAAGTCCGAAATGCGCAATGACAACCTCTATTTTCGGATTTAAGTAGTGCTCATTCGGGAAATCTTAAGTTTCACAACAGAAATTTTTGTCTGAATGTTGAAAAATAGTTGTGATAATGACACTCAGGGTTACAACGTGGTTATAAGAGTGATGACAACATTAATTAATGACTGATTGATTAGCTTATCCAAATTAGGTATAATGTTTCTAAGAAGATTGTGAATTTAAAAAATAATTGTTTAAGTAGGTATGTGTTTTACTGGTAATATTCCATGTATTAAAACACGTCTATTTTCGACAATTCTGTTTCATAATTTATTGCCTCTATTTACTCACTAATAGTGGTATACAGTACGTATGCAAATCAAAAGCTGAATGAAGACCGTAGAGTAACCGTAAATGCCTCAAACCATAGAAAGAAGAACAAAGAAGTTAAAATCAAATTAATATCAAAAGTAATTTATTAAAACTAGGCTGAAAATCAGCTCAAATGAAGACCGGATTTTGCAAAGCATTTGTTACAATAAATCTGGCACTAGGGGTAGTTATTCGTCATTAACCTGTGTACTCTAGAAACCAAAGGCTGGTTTACAATTGATTGTCTGGCATTGATCGTTTCTCCTAAGCCATGTTGTACAGACACCAGCACATCAAGCTACAACAACTTGTCAAATTTCTTTAATAGATTTTCAACTTCATCGCTAAAGCATTAGCAGACTGACAGCTTCACTGTGATCAGGCGCAAGCGAGCAGCGTCCTTGTTGCATAGGGTGCGTGCCAGCACCGACAGCCACCTGAGTGTCATTGCCAACAAACTGGATTGTCCTTTAATCTGGTACTTGAGTCAGCTACAGGTTTAAGGTTGATTGGGGAAATTTGACAGTTACGGGTAGCTTGATGTGCTGGCGTCTGTACCAACACCACAATTTGCGCGGTCTTCGCGGTCGATAATTATGTTTAAAAAATATGTTCAGAAAATGAATAAAAAAGTATTGTCTTATGGGTACCTATCGACAGTTTTTGTTGTGATAAAATAATAGTTAAATAACTTAAAATTGCCAATAACACGTTAGAGTGAGAGCCTTGAAAACAAAAGTTACCCATATAATCATATGGGTAACTTTTGTTTTCAAGGCTCTTGAGGTCACCGCGGCCCTAGAACGCAAAGGGCTTTAGAAGGAACACGGATGGGTTTTAGTCAGTAAGAGTCTGACACGCCCTTCCGATCCACTCAGAGCGGAAGAAGTCATTTGATGATTTCCCATCCTTAAAAAAAAAAGGCTCTTGAGGCATTTTATGTAAGTACCTAGAGATAATTCCATTTTAAAATTTGTTTGTTTATTTATGTTAGTTAATGTACACACATTTAACAAATAGATAAGAAGAAGGGAACAGAAAAATAGGTACAAAGGTAGGTTTTTGAAGATTATGAACCAGTCTCCTTACTCGACAGTACAGACTTTTGTTTTGGTGAAGTTTATGAACCAGTCTTTGTACTATCGAGAGTCGTCGGAGTTTCGATGCAATGTCTTTGGCCGTCAGTGTAGTTTACATTGACTTTTATGATTCCCTTATCATCATCATCCAAAGTCAGACTCTGCTTCACTGCTGGGACGCAGGCCTCCTCTTTAAGGAAGCGTGTTTCGCTTTATTTATCATGAACACCAAAATATTTTATCTATCTCCCATATAATAACTACGACACCCAATTTTAAAACTCTCCTAAAACATTTATTGGTACCATAAACCACAAACTTTCTTTATCCCTAACCATAAACTATGATTCCAATAAAACCATAGACTATTAAAACAATCCATTACATAGGGATACAATAAAAAGCATCAGGCTATGGAATTACCCTGTATAATGCCAGCGAGAGCAAGGGTAACGCCAGACCATGCGCTCAATTTCTCTGCCAAGGAGTCTGCGATCTCGAAGGGGTGTAAGGGAGGGGGGAATGGGGGTGTTGAATCAGGTCAGCGCACTTTGCCGTCTTACGGGGTAGGACTCGGAGACAGGGCGGCGGCGACCGCCGAATCTATAGCCTTAGGGCGGACACACACGGTGCGCAAAACATACGTAGGTATTACGTTTGTGGAAAGCTTTTCGTTTTTTTTTTGTACCTAGTTTAGTCTGTAGGTTGGTTTCATATTTTTCTGAAGTGAAAACTTCTTTAGCGGCGTTGTGCACTTTTTGGGATGGGTGACCTGATCGAAAATTCGTAAGACGGAGGGAAAGTTCTGAAGTGTTAAATTGTTAATGTAAAATAAATTGTTATGTTTGTGTACCTACGATAGCGCAATTAATGAATATTGTATTTTACCACATAAATGATAGTACTTTTATACTGATAATTAAAGAAATTCGTGCGAAATTATTCCCTAAGCATTCCAAAATATTAAAAATGCACAACGTTAATGTTCAAGTTTTCACTTCTGCCGGCACTCCCGGAGTGCAACCCGTTGTTTTTTTCCAATCATTTAATTCATCATATCCCTGATTTCCCAGGTCTTTTTTGTTGTTTTTTTTTCCATTCCGTCGTGTCAACCATCACGCTGTCATTGACTCTTTTTTCGTTTTTTTAACTTTTCGTTTAATATTATTATACATTTATCAGTATCAGTTCAAGAGAATCTTTGGTGTTTTAATACGCTATCATTAAACTTCAAACATCGTCAACACCTTCATTTATTTTGGAGTTTATGACTAAGTAAAAATAGCCCCCACGGGTTGGTTTCCAAGGTTAAGTAACGTGGATGGTTGACCATCCATGACATACCAAGACAACTCCGTGCCTGGCTGTCATTTGTAGATCTTTGACAGTAATTACGGTAATCAGGCGGTCGATTCTGTAAACAGGCGAAGTGAAGGATTGGATGAAGTGATCACGAGGTGAGCTGTCAATCCATATGATCAAGATGTCACGTGATCACGAAGTGAGCTGTCATTCTATCTTGATTATATGGATTGACAGCTCACCTCGTGATCACTTCACCCAAGCCTTTTCTTCGACTTGTTTACAGAATCGATCGGCTGACAAAGTTTGACACCAGTCATGACAAGCGGTTCCTGGGGTGACGAAGTGAGATATGCAGTCGCTCAATGAAAAATACCTACTAGTATTTAGCTGAATCTGGTTAGAGTTAACTCCCATAACTCTAGGGTAATCAATGAGAGCATGTCGAAGAATCACCTGGCATAAATTTTTCGTTTTCATTTTTCATAGATAATAATTAGTTTTTTTTTTGTTGATTTGCGTCTCGCAGTTCAACCTATGAGGTTGTCGACTGCTTAACCGGGCTTGCCTGTGGTGGCCTTAATATAAATATTAAAGCCTCCAGCCAGAGCTTATTAAAATAATTCGACAGTCACGATTATTTATGTAAAACACCCTTACGTGAAATATGACCACTTCGCATTTTCTTAGCTTAAATATGAATGATTGATTTGAATGAAAATTTCAATGAAACTTAGATACGAGGACGAAACTATGTATTTTTGGAACACTTGTTTTTGGACTTATTGTATTATTTTTACATATACATATATAGAAAATAAGTTATGGAATATCAAAAGAAACACGTTGTAGAAAAAGCTCGGAAGTACTTAATTTTGTATATCAGTCGACATGTTGACCTTTGTTATTTACACGTTGATAAAAACAAGTAATTAAGTAAAAGCAACAACAAAAAAGTTTATCACAGATTGGAATGCAAACCAATGAAATAAAACGACAAAAGTATAAAAAAACCCAGCCAAGTGCGAGTAGGACTCACACTTGATAGGTTCCGTATTATAAACCAAAGATAATCTCTTTAATTTCAATCATTTACGTTTCGCGAGATCCAGCCCTTTCAGACAGACAGACGGACAGCGGGGACGTAGCAAGAGGGTTTCGTTGGTTATCGTTCACAAAATTAATTAATCCTTAAAAACCGGCCAAGTGAGAGTCGGACTCTCACATGGAACCCACCTTGTGAGAGTCCGACTCGCGTCCGTACCATAACCTGAAAGAAACCAACACGTTTCTTGTATGGAAGCCCCCCCCCCCCCCTTTTTTTGCGGCCATAGAAATACATTGGGCTCCGTTGGTTATCCTTCAGGTACGGTCCCCTGACAAAATGGCCCCCTCCCTCTGTTTTTTTTCGCTTACTTCTAAACCACGCAACTGATTTAGGTACGAATTTGACGGATTTTAATCGAAAGAGCGATAAACGAGGAAGTTCGTGTATGTGAATTGCACCCGTACGAAGCCAGGGCGGGCACTAGTATCACTATGAAGATCGATTTCGCATTGTAATAGGTAGGTGAAACGCGCCAGTCAGTCTACAGCCGTCTGTCTACTCCCAGACATAGAGAACTGGACTTTACGTTCCCAGCCTAGTTATCAAGTACCTATAATAATGTAAGGTCAGAAAAGTAACAAGCGGTACAACTGTCGATTTGATGATACGAGTCGGAGGATGTAACTTGAACTGTAGGGGGTAAGACTACAATACCTGCCAGAGTTGCTGAATTGTTTGAAGTAGTTACCGCGGGCCAGGAACGCAAAGGGCATTTGGAGGAACACAGGTGGGTTTAAGTCAGTAAGAGTCTGACACTCCCTTCCGCTCCGCCCAGAGCGGGAGGAATCATTTGATCATCATCTGCCTAGCCTTTTCCCAACTATATTGGGGTGGGCTTCCAGTCAAACCAGATTTAGCAGAATATCAGTATTTTACGTGGAGCGGCTGCCTACCAGATCTCCACAACCCATTAACTGGGTAGCACGGTACTCCTTGGCAAGACTGGTGTCAGATTATCTGGCTTCTGATTATCCGTAACGACTGCCAAAGATCTACAAATGACAGCCGGAACCAACGGCTTAACGTGCTTTCCGAGGCACGGAGGAGTCTCGGTATGTTAAGATGGTCACCCATCCACAGACCAACCTCGGCAAGCGTTGCTTAATCTTGGAGATCGACCCGTGCGGCCGTTATTATTTAGCCACTAGCTCCCATTATCCCGTGAGGAATCATTTGATGATTTCCCTTTAAAAAAAAAGGACTACAAATACTTTCTACTAAAGATTCACATTGGAACGAATAAGAAGATTGGCCAAGTGATCGATAGATTGACCTTTTCAGAAGAGAGGTCTCATTTCTTTGAGCAAAGTAACTAGATCAAATTATAACATGTCAGACTATATCTAACTTAATCTATCTTGCATAAACTCATCCGCCGAGACGTGGTCGGCTCTATTCATTACACAACGACAAGCCCAAGGTCGATAGAGGGGCTCCTTACAGCCAAATATTTAGTAATTCATTCAGCCTAGTTCAACTAGGGTAGTTCCAAATAATCGATATGGCTGTGACCTTTTTTCAATAACGTTTGAATACATATTTGATGTTATACCTGCTAGTTAGTTGAACTGTTTAGTTTTTTTTTAAACGACTTGTACCTAGTAGGATAGGAAAATACTTGTAACTAATGTCGTGGTAAAAATAACTAGATATTATCAATCAGCATGGTGGTCCTCAAGAGTGAATTTAAGATTTTAGTTTTAGATAAAATCTGAGACAGCACTGGTAGTTCCTTTAAGATGTGGGATGAAATAAATAAAAAAAAACCAGAATTCTTATAGGTTTATAAGTGTGTTTAAGTAAAGTACAATTTTTCTTCGTTTAGTAAAATCTGGTTTTCGAAATAACATGTGATCACTTTCGAGAGAAAACAGATTTTTCAAATTAAATTGTTGTTTGAATTGAATTACAAAGTTTTCCGGCTGCACCCTGCGACATATTAATGAATTTAATTTTAAAAATCTGTTTTCCCCCGAAAGTGATCACTTGTTATTTCGAATATATTTTCATTCAGTTCGAATCGAACTGCCGGTCGATTCTGTAAACATGTCGAAGGCTTGGGTGAAGTGATCACGAGGTGAGCTGTCAAGCCATATAATCAAGATGTCACGTGATCACGAAGTGAGCTGACATCCTATCTTTATTATATGGATTGACAGCTCACCTCGTGATCACTTCACCCAAGCCTTCACTTCGACATGTTTACAGAATCGACCGGCTGTACGAGTATGTTTTGTGATCCACGTTATCCACGAGATTGTGATGATAAGAAATGACAATCCTGAATCCGTCGCTGCCTGTACCTGTATTATATCAGCACGTAAAAGTGTTGTGATAAACGATGCCCCATCGACTATCGACAGGTACGTGGCCTTTATCGCATGACGTCAGCCGACGCGAAGGGCGACCATCGCAATCGACTACAATTTCACACAAAATCGATAAAATATTCCTACACTTTTAGTTAGCCTGATAAGATTGTCGATTTAACTGCGCCTGTCAATTGGTTTTGGTGGTATGATAAACCGTTTTTTAAGTTCTTTTTTTATGAAATTTTAATTACGACTAATGGGGATATGTAGGTACCTACATGTTATATTCGAAATATTAACTATAAACACTTGATATAAAAACTCCTAAAATATGACGTCAAAAAATACTTTTTAATTATTTTTTCTTCAAGCAAACGATCAAAATTGATGCGAGAAAGTACCTATAGTTAACTTACGCAGAAATCAAAGCATTTATCGCAGCGTCAGGATTAGTCGTCTAGGATTATTTTATATCTGAACTTTCTCTTATATATAAGTATCTTTATCTGAAGTTTTCTACAATTTCTTAATTGAATTGTAGAAATTGTAGAAAACTTAGATACCACTTAACTACACTACGAAGGCCTGTGTCGGATTTTACTAACAGTAAATAAATATCAAGTCAATGAAATAAACATTAAGTATGATTAAAATTAGGCTAAAATAATTTTAAAATTACAAAATATTTTTAATCTACATAAACGATGAGAGAGAGAAAAAGACCCATTACATGGCCGAAACCTACTTACTTTGTTGTTAGGTACATGTAACTAAATTACATTGACCAAAAACATTAGGGATGAATTCTGGGTAAATAAATATGATTCTATTTAGCCCGTCAGTTAGATAAATCGAAAAATATTGGGCACGTATTTTTTTCTTTATCAAATCAATAAAAATGACGAAGATAAAGCGCATCAAAGTTCAAGAGTGGGGGCTGGTGACGTCACATTTGAGTAAAAAATGTACTCAAATGTGACGTCACACTAGTTTTCAACGCAGTGTCGTCTTCAGTTTTTGTTTACGTGAAAAGATAAAAAAAAGCTTTTTAAAATTCGCTTTTTTTGTAGCCCGCAATGAAATGCACTCAACTAAATGTGCCTAGTATTATTAGAATTTAGCTAGTTAAAAAAAAAACCTGCCAAGTGCGTGTCGGGACACGCACAGTTTATAGTTACCCGTCACCATGGCAAAAATAAATAAATTTAAAATCTACTATAACATTCCAATGTTACGAATGCGCTTAGATTTAAGTCATTTTCTATGGAATGATTATGAAAATCAGTTACATTTTATACCTACTCTTAAGTTGGTCAACTATAACTCATTATAAGACTAAGATTTTATTTTACAACTTCATTACCTAAATAAATAAAACTATTTAATGATGGTGTACTAATTAATTCATGTGATACAATAACGAGAACGATTGAAAAATCGCGGTCATACAAACATACATACTATAAACGGGTCGAATACAGAACCTCCTTTTTTGAATTCGGTAAAAATGGCCTCATCTAGTGTAATTTGACATAAGAATTTAACGTGTAAAAGCTATTTATAACCTATTTGCAAAAAAATACCAACAATTTGTCATTATAACTAAAATTTGTTTATTTTTCTTAGAAAATGAGCGGGTACGGCACAAGCATGTCGGGTGGCGGCGACACAGACGCGCTGGCGAGACGACTGCGCGACGCAGAGCGAGCCCGAGCCGACGCGGAGCGAGCGCATGCCGACGCACTCGCTCAGCTCCGCGCGGCACAGCGCTCGCCCATAGACCAGCACAACGTTGAACAACTGCAGTCCAGAGCCAGGGAGCTGGAGAAGAAGGTAGCTATGCCACATATTAAATAATTTTAGTGTGTTGAGAGCGGAGCGAGCGCCAGCTAGGCACCATAGACTGGCGAGCTCGGTCCGCTCTTAGCAGCATTTATGTTTAGTAAATTGATTTTAGGTTCACAATGCAGTTTTTCTCACCCGTTGCTTTATTTATCATATTTTCACTCGTGCAAAATGGCCACCATACATATCCGTGGTGGCCACAGATAACGAAGTAAGTATATACTAGTTGTCCAATGCAGACCATTTCCTACAGTCAGAGGTGAGCTTTACCTACTTTAAATTTTCGCAGGCGGCACTAGAAACAGTTCGATGTGAAGAACTACAACTAGAACTGTCTTCGGCGTTGCGCGCGCGCGGACAAGGCGGCGCGACCACGTGGTCGACGCAGTCAGCACAACCGGCGTCGGAGATCGAGCGCATCATGGCCAAGATCGAACAGGACAACCGCATCCTCGCCGAGTTGGAGCATACGAGGTCCACCACACATGGTAATGAACTCTTATAGTGTGACGGTATTCTTCTATTTCTTGTGACTCTTCAGTTAGTTTGGCCAACAGCTTTGAATATTTTTCCATTTACTGGCCATCACCTACTTGGATAGAACGCCTGTGGAAGAAGTAGTGAATCGAAAACGAGTTGAGGGAAATTGTAGATGTTTCAGAGTAATGGTCTCAATTACAGAGCGATAATGTTTTAGTAGTTTATGGTTTCCCAGGTATCCAATCAAGCGGATCCAACCAGGCGCTGGGGGAATACCACTCGCCGACGCCGTCGCCGCTACCGCACTCGTACACCAGCACGGCGGGTCACGCCGCCATCTGCCAGAGCAGCACCATGCCCACGCTGTCCTCGCTGCACGCCACCGGCCAGTTCACCGCCCCCTCCTCCAACTCCGTCGCCTACTCCATGAGCGCGCACAACCCCACCTCGTACTCCAACCCCGTATCCGCCTACTCCAACACGTACGGCCTCCCTAACACCCATCAAGTCACCTTCACCAATCCCGTCACCGCACCGCTCGTCAACAACATCGGACAGATCTCCAGCACGCTAGCCGGACTGCAGACCAACCTACAGAACCTGACCGGGAACGTGTCGGCTCTGAACCTGGGCTCCGGCCTCGCTCCCGGCATGACGGGGACCATAGCAGGCACCGGCCTCACCAGCTGTTTGAACAATCCACAAAACAATTTACCCAGTGGACTATCGAATACGCTGGGAGGATTACAGTCGACCTTAACGAGCGGGTTGGGTAACGCCCTCTCGAACTTGACCGGAACACAATTAGGAGGGCTAAACACAAGTTTAGGCGGCACAAGTGCTTACGGAACAGGGACTGGGACGTATACAAATCCCCTCCTGTCTGGCGGACTCGGAACAAATCCTATGAATATAAAACTGAAACCTCTAGATGAAATAGACCTCGGACTCGGTAGATACGGGAACACGACGGGCGTGGGGCGAGTGGCCACGCCGGTCACGCCGCACCAACCCTCGTGGAACTTAGGATTAGATAGCCAATTCGGAACTGATAGACTAGGGGGCTTAGACTCGGGATTCAGCCACGATCGGAACCAAAGAGCTATAGCGCGGATTATGCCTAATACCGGTTTGGAAATGGAAGGTGAGTGAAGTCCAATTTTCTTCTTGCTTTTTGTTAAAAGGAAAACGTTTTCAGCGGTGCACATGTTTCAGTTGCGCGTAATGCGTCACATTTTATGAATGGTGCCTCAGACACAGTTGACATGCTGGACATTCCGGGGAAGGGTCGCTGTTGTGTGTACATCGCCCGGTATTCGTACGACCCGCCTGAGTAAGTAAACCCTCGACAGGCTTTTGATGCAGAATCTGATCTTGTCATTTTAAATAGTAATGCTTTCAGGATTGAGACTGCTGAAGGTGAACTGGCAATAACCGCAGGAGATTATTTGTTAGTGTGGGGTCCCCCAGACCCCAACGCCCCCGTGCTTGATGCCGAACTATTGGATGGACGTCGTGGACTGGTACCTTCTAATTTCGTTACCAGATTGGTTGGAGACGATCTTTTAGAATTCCATCAGGTGATAAATAGATTCTTTTATGTTGTAAATGTCTGATGATACATAATATATATGATATGTTTGATGATCATAAACTGAATGATCGAACGAGGTTCTTAGGTGTTGTGTTTCAATTCGTTGCTTTACACGATCAATAATAATTTGACATATTAGTTAATTTTACTCGAATTGATTGAAGTTTATAAGTGTTAGTTTAATAGACCTTAAAGTATCTGACTAAAATAACAGGGTTATAATAAAGAAAACAAATCCAAATCGTTATTAATATCATTCATAAACTTGTTCATACAAGGTTCCATTTTACCCTCAGGCGATTGTTTCAACATTGAGGGATGTCGACGAGGCCACCACAGCGATAAGCGAACTATCAATCAGTCGTGACGTAGCTCGTCTTAGCGAAGTAGCTGAGCTAAGCGAAGGTCCAGAAGACGATGATAATGGTAAGCACCCACACTTCAAGCTCCTCACATAGAAATAAAACTAGGCACGAAACGTAGAACGAACAGTATATTACAATGTGAATAATCTAGCAATTAGAATAATTATTTGATCAAAGCTAGCAATGGTTTTAAAATATTTTTGTTATTAGACCTGATGAAGAGATTTAGACTAAAGTCTAGAATAGAAGTTAAAACCTTAGCAATCAGTACATTATTCGTCATTGAGTGAACTTTTACATTTGGCATGCAACCCAAACGCATCGAGCACCCGGACTACCATACTAATATGTATAGTAGTGTTAAACAATCATGACGCTTCGCACAGAAATACAATCAGAACGCTACACAGACGAACTGTGACGGTTGTCGTAAACGATCATTTATAGAAATAGTTCTATAGTCGAACCTTTGTCCCTCCCCGTTCCCCTCCTTGGACTTCGCTGCACGCTTCTTCGCATTCTCACGCACTTCGCCTGCCTGGCCGCACTCCTCGATATACCCTCGGACCTCAACAGCCGAGCTGTTTTTCTCGTCGCTAGTGCCAGCGCCGCGGCAGCTCACCCTGGAGAGGCAGCTCAACAAGTCCGTGCTCATCGGCTGGACTGCCCCCGAGGGTGTGCAGCAAGCCAACATCGAGAGCTACCACGTTTACGTCGACGGGGTCCTCAAAACGACCGTCAAGGCGTCAGAACGCACACGGGCGCTCGTTGAAGGAGTAGACTCCAATCGGGTGAGTTGTTTTCATGTTCAATTAGCTGCTTCTCTTTATCTTTCTACAGTAGTCACGTTTACATGTTACCAGTGAGCACAAATTCATTTAGTTGGTCATCGGTGTCATCGTTTGCTTTTAGATGTTATACTTATACAATACTTTTGTATTTGAATCGTACTGTTTTCAATAAGGGCCGTCCGTTTTATGATGTTTTTGTTTCTAAAGCCGCATCGTATCAGCGTCCGTTCGGTGACAGTGTCGCGTCGCACGTCGAGGGACGCAGCTTGCACAATGGTGATCGGTAGAGACACCGGCAACATGGGTCCGACCTGTGTCAGGGCCAGCGGGGTGACCTGCTCGCAGGCCGTGATCTCTTGGCTACCAGCCAACTCAAACCACCAGCACGTCGTCTGTGTAAACAATGTTGAAGTAAGCGCTCGTTACCGTGAAATGACGTCATTAATCAATAGGATAGACTAGATACGTGTTCATTGATTACAGGTTCGGACAGTGAAGCCAGGAGTTTACCGCCATACAATCACAGGTTTATCACCTAGCACACAGTATCGGGTAACTGTAAGGGCTAAACACTTAAGAGCTGGTCCACCACAACCTGGAGTTCCAGTTCAAGAAGAGGCTCCTGGAGCCTACACGGACTTCAGAACTCTTCCCAAGGGACTGCCAGATCCGCCAAACGAAATAATGGTAAGTGCAAAGTAAAAACCCAACAATCAGCATGACGTGAATTGAGCATGCTTTTTGGATCCAAACTTATACATCTTACACTCACATTCCTTGCTCGCTGATGTTATATGTATCTATCTATACTAGTCAGGAATCAGAATTAAAACAATCACACGGTGAGAGTGGAAAAAAAAACAAATTAAAATTGAACAATGCTTTTCAAGGCAGTAACTGTGAAGCGTTTTTAGCACGCACAAGGTAGCTTTTCCAATGCTCCACGAAAGTGTGATGAAACAGTATGAATACTCACAAAGACCGACTGACACACCCCTATTCCTTTCAAATAATTCACAACCTCAAAGCACACAGCACGTCTCGAGGAAGTCGCGTCAATCGCAACCATAAATCCAGCTCCAGGAAAATTATTCTTGACATATCCCAACGCTCACCTCGTTGTTAGCTTAGCGACCCCCATTTGTAATGTCAGCTCTTCCCTCAATGTGGCTTAGTTCAACGTTGGCCCACATGTAATAAAGTTGAAACCCAATTGGCTTGCCTCACTATTGTTCGGCTGGATTGTTGGTGGTGATTGGTGCGGTGTCGCAGGTGGAAGCCGGACCTCAGGACGGGACCTTGCTGGTGACATGGCAGCCGGTCGTGCGTCCGCCCGCCTCGGGCCCCGTCACTGGGTACGCAGTGTACGCCGATGGCAAGAAGGTGACCGACGTGGATTCTCCAACCGGTGACCACGCTCTCATCGACATTGGCAAACTGATCGGCCTCAATCCTAAATGTGTCACCGTAAGTATAGCTGTATGGAGCTTGATTTGGCTATGTGAACGCTATGTTAGCAATACTAGATTTATGGTGACTTTTTCTAATTGGTAGAATCACATTTGTGTTATTGTGTAGGTTGACGATTTTAATCGTAATGTTTGTGTTGTTGTTTTCAGGTACGTACAAAGTCGAGGGACAGCCAGTCTAGTGACAGTGCGCCCACGCCGATCCCACCAGCGGTGCTACGCGGTGTGGTGACGCGGATGCCGCGTGGGCCAGGCCCCGGTCCGGGCCCAAACCAGCAGGGGTCCGGCGGGTACAGAGGAGGGATGGTGCAGCGCCCTCAGCCCTATCAACATCACCAGCAAGTTATAGAGCACGATGAGAACCTCTCCGATAAGGAGATCTTCCCATCTGTTAATCGCCACGACCCCCACGCTGCTCAGGTGACCAAACACTTTTTATTTATTTTGTCTAATGTCCCTTTATGATATCGGTAATAATATCTCGCTATGTCTGATAAAATGGAGTCTTTGTCCCAATAAATTGGCTTTAACTGAAAAATTTAATTGTCAAAATTTTACATTTGTTGTTTTCTGTACTTTCACACATCTTATTGGATTTTTATTTGCAATTCGAATTGGAATTTTGAAACTTTTGTTAAAATTAAATTTAAATTATGAATTATGATAATAATGTGTTTATTTAAAATGTTGATCGGCATAGCACTTTGTCTATATTTGGTTTGCAAATCAATGTTGTACATTTGTGTGTAACGTCAAGTTTCATTTTGCCAGTTTATTTCGTTGAGAGGTTGATTCAGTATTTAATATGTGCTTTATATTTTTGATTTTATCTCTGATATTTCTTCGTCTGTGTCTTCTTAGCTGTCATTATAACGATCAGTGTCATATGCTCTCTTCTTGCGCGACAAACAGTCTGATTTATCAATTTGTATACCATCATCTCCATCAGTAATACGTTTAATTGCCAGTAAGTTATACATTATCAAATACAGACCGTTTGTCACGTGATATCGGTGTTGCAAACTGCACTCTTTATACTTTCTCCTGTGGTTCTGTTGCTGGCATCTTCTTAATGTCCAGTATTTAGTTCTCTGCCGACGGTTTCACGACACGACCACCGCGCCATCGACTATAGCTATGCACTCGGCTCGATCGTTCAAAATTAAATGCATACTGCTTGCGACTAGATCAGTAGTCTCTAGTGCTATTGGCCGATACCCGACAACGCACGACACCATACAGATACAACTTAGAACAGATAAAGAGCTTGTACTTTGTGACACAGACAATACCGCCCATGAGTTGTGATCATGCCACCTAGTCTAACCTTACCTCGCTCTCTCACATAACTGTTATACACCTTTCCATAGCCTACGAGTGGATTCGGCACAGGCCTCCTAAAGAGTATATTCGACAAAATAACCCCTTCGGTAAGGAATTTTAACACGTCTTTTCATATTTATCATTATTTATTTAATTCTGAAGTTTACACACGACTGATTTATTTAGCGTTCTATGAATTTTTATTTTAGTTTTGAAAGCGTTATTTTTTGTGTTATTAGTTGTGTAAAATGTTTTTTTATTATTTTCTTTATTTTTTTATTATCACACAGTGTGCCCGTATATTATACAAATAGTGTCATATTAATATAATATTGTAGCCATATAATCAGCATATGAAGACAATATTTACTTTGAGTATGCTTTATATTTATCTGAAAGTAGACAAAAATATGTAGAAAACAAGTATCTAGCTAACTGCATATATATTTATATAAAAAAACTAGGTTTTTGGATTAAAACTTCTGTTTAGCAGTTGTACGATTTTAAAGATACCGCTCTACATAGATAGTTTAATATAACAATTAAAATCTAGCTTAACTAGAAAGGGTTCTTAATTGATATTACTATTAAAGAAAACCTCTTAATATTATTACTTAGGAGTGGTAAAGTAATTGCGTTTAAGACGATTATTCATAACAGTTCACGATTCCATAGACATGAAGACATCACTCATGCACATTCACACATCATCCATGTAAACGACCCGTGGAAACAAAACAATCGCGCGTTTTACAACTAGGATGTAACCACGTGAAGTTAAAGCCGACCGCTTACACGGCAGTGAACTACTCGTATCTTCCTACTTCCAGCTTTCCTCTACAGGCTTCACTTGCTCTAACGCCTGATATATTAATATTATATGAAACGTACTTTGTATCTCACTCTTCAACAGCTTTTAACAAACCGCTTAATAATCTTTCCGTATAGTGTGTACTTCTATTTGCTTTAAAAAGTAATCCAATAGATTTAAGATAAAGTACCTACACAGAGTATGAAGCAAATACCACGTCCAAAATATTGCGAGCACCATAGTCATCAATATCGCCCATATCAGCACGATCATTAACTCACTATATTTTGTGTCGTTATAAAGAACTGTGTATATGCTAAAATATTGAATGACCATGTGGTATTAGCAATCGGGGATACCGGCCATCGAAATCACTAAAGAGAGCGCGACGGAGCTGGGTAGCGAGGACGAGGAGGCGCCGCGCCGCCGCCCGCAGGTCTGCGATCTCTCCTAGCTGTCATCGTTGTGCTCTCCATGTGCTAGCACTATTCACTATGCTCTCTTTCTCTCAATTCTGTACGATCTCCCGATCACGAGTTTCTGAGTTTCACTTCTCGGTGTTCTGTGTTGTCATCTTCACTTGTACGTCTTCGATGTTGCCCCACACGACTCCGGTCGCCACACGTCCGACACCCGCACGTACGACGTCCGACAGATAGGCAGAGGAACTAGGTCACTGAGCACTCGATACAGACGACACTGGAGCATGCTCGCGTGTTTGTATGATTGTTCCTGCATGCTGTCTTGGCTTCGACGCGTATCAATGCCGTACACTCACTCCTCTCACACACCTGCCACACTTCAATGTCTTATGTTATCAGAAGGTATTCAGTTTACGAGGGGACATCGGTTAATGATACGATTTTTCCGTTATTGTTGAAATTGAATTTTGTTTTGTTAACTTGTGACAAGCACACTTGGAACCGACTGTTTATGATTATATTCTGCTATGAATGATGTGGTTTCAAGTGTATCGCTGCACGCTAGCTTTCGTTCTGCATGGGAATTGACTAGAGCTACAACGGAATGTATTGTTTTTCTTATCGTCCGAGGAGAAGGTAATATTTATATCGCTTTGAGACGCAACGCCAATGAGGATAATGGCTATGAGCTTGTTCGATTGCTGTTGGCTTGTTTATGGAAAATCTAACCTTATTAATGTGTTGGTTCGTACGGACGTCAGCAGCAACCGTCCCAACCAACGCAAGCGTCGCAGCAGCCTTCGGGTCAGCCGTACCCGAGTACACAAGCCTACCATGGCACGCAGCAACCCCAATATCCACCAGCCGGGCAGTTCCAAAGTAACCCGGCGTACCCCGGGGCGGGCGGGGCCAGCGCGCCGTACCAGAACCCGCCGCCCCGGAACCACCACGAGCGCGGCCGCCCTCCTAACCCACACCAACCGCTACACCACAACGAGCAGGTATACGCACAACTTTATTATCTGTTTAATAATAAGCGACACAGAATAAATGCAAAATCTGAAAAGAGGTACCTAATTGTACTCATCATTGTACTTTTACGATGGGACCTATCCCGGAATGAAATAAAAACAAACGATGTTTTCTGAATCTGAAATAAAATGATATGTGTTACAAAATTTACATTAATATTCAACTCTGTTTCAATTTAGCATAACATTACAAACATAGATTTACCGGAACCACCTTTCCTCTTTCAGCAGCAGCAGCAGCAACAACAACAGCAACAACAACAACAACAGCAGCAGAACCAGCAACCCAGCAGTATGCAGTACACCGCTCGCGGGGGCCCACCCCAGGGACCCCGCGGGCCCCAGCCTGGCGCCAGGCACGCGCAAACCCACCCCCAGTCCAAGAGAAGCCGATACTTCATCGCCCTATTTGACTATGACCCGCAAACCATGAGCCCCAACCCTGAAAGCTGTGATGAGGAGTTACCATTCAGTGAAGGAGACACTATCAAGGTTAGTGACGAATGAATTTGAAACTAATATCGCACCTTTGAAGTAAAACCGTTACTATTACGAAATTATGAAATTTTATAGGGGAGCCAATATTAGAAAATAGTCACTGTTTTAGATAGATGGCATTGATACCTCAATTCATGAAAATTTTCGTTTAGTAACGGTTTTACTTTAAAGGTGCGATATGACATATTATGTATGTACATACATAGATACATGTTCGACAAGTATTTTACATCTTCCAATACTATTTATGTTAAAGATTAAAGAAAACGAATAAGGCTTTGTCTTGAGTTTAACAATGTGTTAATTTGCGATATTATTAACTTAATAGAAAAAAGTTTCAGCATATTTGTTCAAAGCGGAACGATAATACTTTTCGGTTGAATGGTTTCCCTAGACAACAACCACCGTTTAACACTATTGTGTGTGTGTGTTTACATCGTGAGAATAAAATAATAAATTAAAAAGCCTAGACTTTGTATCATTTAAACTAACAAAGTCAGTGACTAAAATACCTCTCTCAATCTTCAGGTTTGGGGCGACAAAGACGGCGACGGCTTCTATTGGGGCGAATGCAGGGGCCGTCGCGGATACGTCCCCCACAACATGGTGATGGAAGTCTCGGAGCAAGACGTCACGGGTCAGCCCACTAAGCGAGACCGATGGGCCGACGCCTACGCCAACCAGCCGGTGCGCCGCATGGTCGCACTCTACGACTATGACCCGCAGGAGCTCAGCCCCAATGTGGATGCTGATGTAAGTATCATCTTCTTCTTTTCTTCCTTCTACTACTCTTCTTGCAAAACCTGAAAAGGGCCTTTGTCCTCCCCGAAATTGCATAACAAATTTCGACTGCCTCATACATTTTTGTGCGCAAAACTCGACAAATGTACCCGCATAGCTGATTCTTTTTCGAGATTTTGGGGCTTGATTTCATAGTAAAAGTTGTTCGTAATTAGCCCTTTTCTGGTTTTGCGTTAATAGATAGATCGGTAGCCTTAGATATGTGTTCCGCCCAGCGCGGTCCATCATTGGACTTGAAAACGTACGACGATGTGCCACTGGTACATTGTAGACATCTCACCCAGCCCCGGATCTAGGGGGGAGGCAAACCGGGGCATGTGCCCCGGGCGGCAAGTTCAAGGGGCGCCAAATTATTCTAACATTCGAATAATTTGGCGCCCCTTGCTTGCGGCGGGTTTGATATTCATAGCGTTTTTGCAACTTCGAAATTTGTTAAGAAACATCGAAAATATTGATCATTTTTTTATGTATAGGTACATAAAAAAATGATCAATATTTTCGATGTTTGACTAGTGTTTTTTTTTAAACAAAAAAAATGTTATGTACTTTAACCTTCAGTATCTCCAGAACCAATGGTTTCCCATACAAGGTCTAGAAAAAAAAATATGCCAATGATGGGTACAATGGGTGTTCGTTATCGTTAAGCGTCTTTTTACAACCGATAATAAAATTACCTAATCACAAACGTGGAAGACAGGGGGGCGCCACTATCAAGTTTCTGCCCCGGTTTGGATAGGTCGTAGATCCGGGGCTGATCCCACCCATACGCACAAAACGTTTTGGGAATACTTCCACTGTGCGTACAGTTAAGTAGTAGAATTCCCTGCCAGACTCTGTGTTTCCATCAGCGACCTCTTCCAGCTGCAACCTCTTTAAATCAAGAGTGAAAAGGTCAAACGCGAGAAAAATAAAGTCTATGTTTATGATTAAGCTACAATATCCAAGCAGACTGAAGCTGTCAAACTCTTTCGAGAGACCTTTGAGTTTGATGGACATTCTCCTGTAAGGCCAGATATGTTACCTATGTGACGGTTGGGAACTGCAGTTCTTACAGGTATCATACCACTAAAATGTGCTGCAATTAAATTTTTCTATCTGAAGTAGTCCGATCAAAATAGACATTCAAGGTTACTATAATTCGCATAGAGCCAAAAATTGGTACGAGTGTTCGGAACACCATTATCTCAAATGGAATGTGAAAAGTCCCCATCGATCTCACATTTGCAAAAAAAAAAATTTCAAGGTCAGAAATGGGTTTTTTATTTTTCAGCCAAACGGTAAATTTTATCATAAAACTAGATGAAACAAAAAGTGTAGGTCATGCAATTATCTATAAAATACTTGTTTTACACTTTTTTTCCTAAGAATCACCATTTCTGAGTTATAACGATTCAAAAACTTGTGTTCTTCATAATTTGCACGAGAACGCCGCATACTACTATCCTACAGGCTGACTGCTAAGTAATTGAGTGCGTTTCTTGAAATGGGTTATACTAGAGCTGATTTGCAATGATTTTGACCCCAAAAACAATTTCCATTTTGGGTTTTTTCTAAGCTAGCGAAATTTTTAAGATATAGGTTTTTGCCTTACGATCAAAAATTGTAAATGATAAGAAATCTACTTCTCTCTGGAAAGTCAATTGATACTAAATAATGACAATAAATAACAAAAATAGCCACATCTTTGGAAATGAAGCATCGTAAATTTCAAATTTTGAAAATTTCTTTCGCTTGGTTATCAAAATAAATATATTGCACTTGAACAAATTACAAGAGACACTTCCTTGTTTACTAAGCTTAGTACGTGTAGTTGAAAAAAAAACACATTTGTTTCAGAAAAGGTATGTATGTATGTATGTAGGTATGGTATTACTTTATTACATTTACATTTATTAATATGTAATGAAGGATTTCGTTCATGACCTATCCTAAGGTTATCAATTGACTTCAAAGAGGAGTAGATTTGCAGAGAGATATGCAGTTTTTGATCGTGGGGCAGAAAAATTATATAACTTAATACTTTCGCTGGATGGATAAGGTTTTTGGGGTCGAAATCGTTGCACATCAGCTAACTCATTTCCTGGAAAGCACTCAATTATCTATCAGTCAACCTATAATTATGTGCGGCGTACTCGCTTATTATGAAGAACGCAAGTTTTTCAACTTTTTGAATTATTATATCTCAAAAATGGTTACTCTTAGGAAGAAAGTGAAAAGACAAATTTATAGATAATTGTATGACCTACAATTTAGTCCGATCTATTTTTATTATAAAACTTACCGTTTGGCTGAAAAACGCAAAAAAAATTGCAAATGTGGGATCGATGGGGACTTTTCACATTTCATTTATCATGGTGTTCCGAACATTCATACCAATTTTTATTTCCATGCGAATTATAGTAACCTTATCCGTATTTTTCGTCTATTTTGACCGGATTGGGCTGGAAACAGGCGCTCCGGTTTCTCTTCCGATAGTCGTATCAGGGCTGCCAGATGTACGAGAAATCTAGTGCGTGTACGTGAGCATTATAAGATTCTGAGCGATCGAGAGAAAATCTGTTCTCTGCCTCCTTCTGAGGTCAGATGTGGATGATTCATACAAGAAATGTCTAATTAATAGAAATTGTGACATATTTTCTATGATGCTGAAGTCTTTCAAATGTAAGATACGGATTTTGTGATTTTTATTTTTGTACGGTTTTATGACATCCAGCATCTGGCAACCCGAATCGGATCAGACAATCGGATATTATGTGTGTGCGCCACCCTTAGGCTATAGACAAGTGTCATTCTGTCAGCGCACGCTACCGCGAAGGCAATTGTCAGAACGTCATAAATGTTTGGGATTGACAAACGTTGTCGTAATGTCATGTGATCAATCCCTTATATTTTGTCATGACAATTGCATTCGCTAATAGAATGGCACTATCTAAAGCCTCAACTCTATTCTATTGTTGTAGCGATTGAACTTCATTGCTAGTACCTAATTTAAAAGTTGAACATGGCTTTAAATGTTGAAAACATATTTATCTGCTTAGTGCCTAAGACTGCGTTATGTGTTCGATGTCTAAATACGATAGTTTTGTCCCTTACCTCTTGATATGCTCTTGTTGTACTATTATCTAAACTAACCTTTAATCTTTCTTAACATCGCATTATTGTCTGTACTTGTGCCCTGTGCTTATATTTTGCAAAACCTCAAAAGTGGTCATCTTCCCTCATCATTATGAACCACGTTTAATATAGGAACAAACCTGAAATCGCAAAAATAAAATCGACTGCCACTATACATTAAGGTGTTCATGACTCGACAAAATGTACTGATAAGCAGATTTGGATTTTCTTTCGCGAATACGGGCAGGTCCTATACTTAAAGTGGTGCATTGATGAGTTTAATGACTCCTTTTCAGGATTTGCGTTTTTCTGTACACGTTGAATCTCTTTTTCTATATTCTTCCTCCCTTCCTCTTTACTATATCTTACTACTCGCTCTTACATTTCTTTCACAATAGATTTTTTGTCACTCAGAAACTTTTCCAGGCTGAGCTGAGCTTCCAAACGGGTCAGATCATCCACGTGTACGGAGACATGGATGACGATGGCTTCTACATGGCTGAGATCGATGGCGTCCGAGGTCTTGTGCCGAGCAACTTCCTCGCTGATGCGAATGATCAGTACGCAGCTCCGCATAGCAACCAAGGTGAGTGGAACTTGATAGACTAGTTTTTAAAGTAGTAATTGTATTTCCACGGATACCTGGGTCCTATTTATATATAACACTGACAGGCAGGTGACTCCTGTCGCAAAAGTATGGAAACTCACGTCTTTTTTTGAGAAAAATACCACATAGTCAGTTATATAAGTTATATTAAACGGGACCCTGTCTTTGCCATATGTGCTTAGGTAGGTGATACTGGTAGAAAAATTCACCAGATTTTACTTATATTTTTTAAATTGATGATTTAACAGTAGTACACTTGCAAACTTTCAAGATCAAAATAAATTAGGGCATGATTTTCCTTGTCATTAAGCTCTACGCCCACTTATTAAAGATTAGGTTAAGTAGACCGATGTCTAGATTTGAAGTGGAATGTCGAGCAATGATGTTGGGTGCAGGGGTCGCGGGCATGTCGTCAGCTGGGCAGGGTGCGGGGCGAGGGGGCGCCGGCCGGGGCCGCGGCGCCGTGCCGCTGCCTGGCCCGGGATGCGGGCCTGGTACTAAGGGCCCGCCGCCACCGCCGCGCGAGGGCGTACCGCACCACACGCAGCATGCGCAGCACGCGCAACATGCGCAACACGCGCAGCATGCGCAACACGCCCAGCTCGCGCAACACGCCGCGCAACAGGCCCAGCAGCGCAACCATCACCGCCGCGCAGGTACGGCACTCTCCCATTACCTCTGCTCCTCCACTTTCTCCCTGAGCTGCCACCGCTGCTCTTGCCCTCGCTCCCTATTTAAATATTAAGCCGGGTCGGTCGGCTCGTCGATTACAGAAGAGCGATGCACACGCTTTAGACAAAACCCTGTTAGTCACCCGTCACTACATGACACGATTTAACTAGTTTGTTTTGTCCTGCTTGTCAGTTTCACTTCAATAAAACATCAGAACATTTATATTGAAGTCTTACTTAAATATTAAATTCAAACAAAAAGGAACGTACACTGAAAGTAGTCATGATCAAATCGCTTTAAAAGAGATCGCCGAGCCGACCTCCCTTAGGTAAGTTCGGTGAAGACGTGTGTCTTCACCGTTCACCGAGAGCTTTGAGTGTTTCATGTTTGCACCTTGGACTTGCTATGTGACTACTGAAAGACGCTAGCTATTTCGCTCTGGAACCCTCTATCATCTTTCCTGTACACTTGCGATTGCGACGGGACTCGCTCAGCGAGTTTGTGTTTTAGATTTTCCATTCCGTTTTGCCTCGTTGCCTCCTTGAAAAATTGGTCTTTATGAATTTTAAGATTCCTTTCAAAACTTGTTGATTGTGTGCTAATTTCAATGATGAAACCGGAAGTCACAATTTCCTTTCCAATCCATCCTGGATAGCCAAGTGTGTCAGTGATGGTAAAACGGAATGTATGAATGCGAGTCCGGTTGCAATCTACGGAGCACAAAGACTCTTGGTGTACACTTTGCTAATGAACACTCTATCTTGGATTACACAGTCACAAACATCGTTCGAAAAGGTTCTGATTCCTTACAAAGACTTGCTAATACAAGTGTGTCCTGATTACCAAACCACACTACTCAACGCCACGTCGTTAAGACTCGCGAATACCTTATTTTATTTTCATCTATCCAACTCTCTATCCTATTATTATGTTTTGTTTGTCACACGGTATACCCTGGCATTTAGACACACTGCGGGTAGGCTGCTCGTACAAATACACGCAACATAATCTCGCTCTAAACCCACGGGGTGTTCGTGAGGTGTGATCCAAGATTCAAGTGGTTGTCTGTGGTCACTATATATGTTGTGTGTATTGTCTGTTTGCTAGATGCCTGCCCTCCTTCCTCTATGTTAGACCACAACACATGCGCCAGTAATCCAGAACAGGCGAATTCTCAGGTAAAAATACCGTTTGTAATCGACCCACAAGAATACTTTCAAATATACTATGCAACGATACTAGACGTTTTTTGTTCGACTGTCACTTCATTATCTTTAGATTTTATTATTTTCACTTTTTCCTTTTCTTCATTTATTTCTTTATCTATATTTACCTTGCGTTTCATTACTACGCTCAGTGTACAGAGGGCATCTGGTACTGTGGCCGCCTCGGTCACTCGTCCGCTAGCAAAGTGGACTGACGGTCATGATTACCATGATACTATTATATTGTTTACACATCATTAGCTGTCATCGCATACTGGACCAGATCATACAGAGACTAGTACAGAACATACACTGGCGTACTTCACTCACATCAGATACCATAACCCATTCACCATGTTACTACAATCTCTGAGGCCTGTGAATGTGGTCCTTTACTAGACGATTGCGTTGGTGATGACGTCACGTTACTATAGCAACCTCTTTGACGTTCATATGACGAGTCTTGTGCATCATTACGTAATCGAATAGTATGTTCTTATTCAAGCTTTTTGTTGTAGTCGAAGCATGACGAATGCATTGAATGATTGACCTACCCTAACGAATCTGAGCATTTATTTACAACCCTGATGATTAATTTCTTCCAAAAATATACAAAATATTGTGACCCCGGTTGACCGAACTTGTCAGCCATTTTTCTTATTAAAATGCCACCTGCTTTGTTTATGGCAATGCATGTTTTTTTATTGCACATTTTATACTATATTGATGTGTGTACTACGAATATTTTTGTAAATAATAATGTTTTGTCTCAATATTGTATAGCATGATACACAGAGTGACTTAGGTATTGATGTAAGTGTATTTTATTTACCTATATGTAAATATTTTAAGATAATGAGAACTAATATTCTAAATACTATATCAACCTATCTCTTTATAAAATGTAACGTAAATTAATCTTTCAGAGTTTTGACAAAACCTTTGAGAAAGCTAGACACCTGTCCCCGTCATAATAATGATTTGCTTGTTGCATTTAATTCACAGTTTTGATCACGCTAATTAAATATGAATCTTAATGACTGTTTTATTTGTTTTGGGAAACGTTTCTAAAATCATTATGAACCTTGCAAATACACAATGGTGGAAATTCGATTGGGAACGTTCCGAGAACAGATGAGACAGTATGTGTAGCCGACAGTGCAGTATGTGACTTGAGTTTGGCGAACAGGCGAGGGGGAGAGGCGCAGCGAGCGGGCAGGCGGCGAGCACGATCGCGCGCACGAGCGCTGGTAACGCCGGGACCCCCACGGCGCAGTCGCCGGGGGCCCCCGTCGCGCCCGCGCCGGGTCCTCCCGCGCCTGCGTCCCCCGCGCGCCGCGCTGGCCCCGCCGTCGTGCCTGCGCCTGGTGTGCAGCCGCCGTCCGCGTCCACGCCCGCTCAGCAGCCCAACCTCATGCAGAAGTTCTCGGAGATGACCGCGCCCGGCGGCGATATCCTCAGCAAGGGCAAGGAGCTTATCTTCATGAAGTTCGGCCTCGGCGGCAAATAATGCTGGCCAGGCGGGCGCGCGGGCGCGGGCTCGCGGCTGCTGTCGGTCGGCTGATCCTGCTGCGGCTCGCCGTGGAACTCGGCTCGATTGTAGAAACTATTCTGTTTAGGCCGCTCGACGCGCCGGTACTTGGGTGCCGCACTTAGGAGATGATGTACATAGTAAAATTTCAATAAACGCACAGTCTAGTGAATATTCAAGTATTAGTGCTGTCTTAATAGCACCCACGGTTGGAGTTTGAACACCCGAACACCCGATTAGTCGTGTATTCCGATGCTTTCTATATCTTGGACTCGCGTCCGTCTGTTAGGTTAGATTATGATATCGAGTGAATTGTTTACACATTATTGGATCTGCATTATTTATTATGTGTAGGAACAGTTCGTAAAGTTATTATATACCTAGTTATTACTACACGATCCTTATGGCATAGAATTGTTGTGATTTTCTACGTTACGTTTTTGATCGCTAGCTGTGAGTTACCTGAATGTATCCTAAATGAGTAGTTGAAACTTAAATGTTTATTTCACCATATTTCAATGTAAGAACTAATACATTATTAATAACGTTAACAATAATAGAATAATAAATAAAATTCAGTAATTCGAGCAATATTGCAAGCACCAGTATGTTGCTGCGACCGTCCCATTGACCAAAAGTTGAATCAAAACTATCTGTTAATGAATTTCTATAAACGAAACTTTAACTATCCCATATAATATATCCCATTTATGATCAAAATATTACTCAGTGAGACCGAAGTACTGTAACCATCGTTGAACACATCATCAAGTCATCTATATAGATAAGTCGTATCCCTATGTAAAAATTTACATATTATTAAATAAAAATTATATGTATATCTACAATCCTGTTCATTAAGTTAAATAACTTATATTACAATACTATACGACAGTTGATTACATGTAAATCTTGGGAAAATGTAAGTATAAGAGCCTACTGAGATTTGCCAATACCCGTTTGTAATATCTAACTGCTAAAACTCAATATACTTACATGATAAAGATATTTTAATAAGAAAATTTGTGTAAGCGCATTAAATTTATATGCTGGTTCTTTGATTCTCGAAATAATAATATTCTGTGATAGTAGACGTGATACCATCTTAATCATTCTAAATATAAATACTTACTTACTAAACAGTACTGCGTCATTGTTCACTCAAGTATCTGAAGATGTGTTGAACTACTTGTTTCATCTATAATATGAATATAATTATGTTTTACGTCAAAGCATTCTTCGCCAGCTTTTTCATTATGCAGATGAGCAAAGGATTTTTTTAAAGAATTTGATTGATGAATAAAATCATAAGCTGACTGCTGATCAAAGCACATGTTTGGTTTAGAAATAATTTGGTCTCTGGGTTAACCTTTGCTTATGCCATTTAAGAAAATTTCATGCAATTTTGATATGGAGTTTTTAATAAAACAATAATAGAATGTGAATTAATTCTTATCGTAAAATCTGTTGGTGTGGGAAGTGACGTATATCAGTCAAATGTTAGAGTCGTTTCCACCCGACAAAAGACTGCTTGCATGAAATATTATTACTTTTAGAAAATATATAGAATTCGTTAAACTTACTATACTCCATTGCGACACAAACGTGTTAGATTAACAAAATATTAGTGAAACAATGGACGTTTCATACTTTTGAATAAATAAAATTATTGAATAATTGATGAAACCGATCGACCTATATACTATATATCGTAGGTACCTACGAGGACGTACTACATAGCGACGTTGAAGGATCTAAATAATTTATAAATGTTCTAAAGTTGTTGTTGTACATATTGATCGGTAAGGTCGCTTGGATTGTAGGCTACTTGGAGATTGCTCACTTCGTACAAGGGATTCTCTTTAAGTCCTTTATATTGCTTCGTATCTATCCAAACAAAGTTCTCGTTCTCGTGTATTTCAACCTTTTCACGTATAAATCCAGATTTAGCTTGCGATTCCTAGTGTTAATCACTCGTAAAGTATATAACCCCACAGTTTAGTCCACTACGATGTATAACTATGTATGTATATTATCTGGTTGTACATAATCATGCGTGCGCCCGCGTTCAAATGTTTTAGCTAAGCACCGCTACATATCTACATTATATTATATCGATGCCTTACGGGCGAAAAAGGATAACCGCCTCTTTTCAAATTTTACAGGGGAGTGATTTAAAGTTCAAAATAAACGAAAAAAAATCATAAAAAATTTAGTATAGCTCCCGAAAGCCTGGAAATGAGTTTTTATAATATTTAGCATGCTATCTATAAGATGGCGTTTTTATTTTTACGTAATTCAGCCTGCAAGAAGCAGTTACTGTCGGTTATCCCCAAATGGTCTTTATTTTAAAATCACCCAAAATGTCGTAAATTGAATTATCATATTATCTGAGGCGAGTAAAAATGACCTAAATTCAACCCAGGTTTTATTTAAATTAAGGAAAAAAAGGTCAAGTCTTGGTTTTTAGAGAAAAAAAATGTGAAAATATAATCTAACCAACAATGTAACAATAGTTGGCTGAAAGGAAAATTGTATCAAGCACATTTTTTGAAAAGATGTCAATTATTTAGTTGATGTATTTTGATTATTTTACTTTAAACAACTGTTATCTTTGCATTTAACTTTTCAAGTTCACCCAAGAGGTACTATAGGTATACCTACAATAAAAAACCATTTAATTAGGTAATCAGCTCAGTCTTTAATTAACATAAAAATGGCACCTCGCACTTATCAAATTAAAAACATACTAAATAACAATTGTTTGTAATAAACCCTCGTATCAAAAAATCACCGTGATCAAATAGACTTAGAACTATTGCTTGTATCACATTGAGATCAATGTTTAAAATCAAATTTATCAAAATAATGAAAACAAATTGTTCAAATTAGTGGCCCTTTCAACATCTTAATCACTTGTTTCAATATTTTTACTTAGAACAATTCAAATAATTGCAATATAGGTACCTAATCTAAAAACTATAAAAAAGTCCATATTCATTCATATTCTTATGATAGACGTACTGTACCTAAGTATCACAATTTGCTTCTGTCTGTCTTTGACTTACAAATACACATAAAAAATGTAAACAAGCAGAACTTCTTATTCTACGCTGTCATCCTCGATATCAGACTCAGGGAGTGTATCCTTAACATTACTGGAACTAATCAGGCTGTTGTATTCACTATGGAGAAAATTAGGATTTACCTTATCTCTACACAATTTAAGTAAGTCATCATGTTTGGCTTTAGATAAAGGAATTAAAGATTTATAGCATGCTGGTGGACTAATTTTGGTTTTTGGTTGCACTTCAATACTATAAGATTCAGCATCGTCACTCATCGAGTTTTTAACAAAAATCAAATTATCCTTCTTCTTCCGAAAAGTTACAATACGCATCTTACTTATTTTTCCTGTTAAATTTCCTTTAAAGTATTTATCGCTGACTATATCCCATTTATTAAAGGCTGAAAACTGCAAACGCTCGACATTGTCTGGTTCTGGATCTTCTCTTGCAGTTGTGAATACTGTATACCATTGTGAAGGTGCATAAATGATTGTATTTTTTAGATTTTTTTCTATCACGGCATGAACGGAATCAACCGGCATGTAAGTATGGCCAGTTAGTAGGAAGTTAAGCTGCATAGTCTGGATATTAACACATGTTTGCAGTGTTGTATGCAGCATTGCCATAATAATTCTGTTTCGGTTCTGACCCGGGCAACAATCGGCATACAGCAACAAATTTTTAATTGTGCCACGTTCATCAACCGTCTGAATGTACTTATTGAGTATTGTTGCTATTTCGTTGGCTCCTCTTTTTCCATTACATTCATCCCAATAATAACAAAAGACGTTGCGAGTCCCATTTTCATACACGCAAAAATTATACACAGCTAATTTACGAGAATAAAATAAGAGCATACTATCTCCATATGGGGTATTTAATACCTTTTGAAGGTCGAAACTAGCACATAAAGTAGAAGGATCACTTTTATGTATATTCTGATGAGCTTTAAATCTATTGTAACTTTCTGTTTTTTGTAATTCATGTTGCTTCTTTTCTTCTTCTAATTCAGGAATGTTGTTAATCTGAAATATAAGTCACAATTAATCAATAACTCTGAAATTTTAGTTATGTAATCTATTTGTAAACAAGAAATAAATAAATCTGTCCTTTTTCAGCATGAAATTTAACTTACCTTATAATAAGTAATACTAAATTTATCGCGCCGAAACGGCTCGCGTGCGCACGTGGTGCTTGCCCCGTGTTCACCTGGAGACTAAAATTTGTTCCGCTGCCGCTTGCGCTCGTAGTTTCCAGAAAACGATACCGACAACCGCCAATCTAAATTATTTTTAATTCGATAAGCGCCATAATGCGTAGAGTATGAATTGGGATAAGGATAAGATTTTGGTCTAGCCGCCAAAATTGTATAAATATCGGGAGGGAAAAAAAGGATAAGCTAACTTTTGTTACATATTTGTGTGCGGGTAAATATGTAGTAACCTCCATTTTTTCATTTATTTTTAACGAGGAAAAAAAGACTACAGACCAAACAGAGTCTGCAAAATGCGGCCAAAACGGAATAAACGACTAATTATGTTTTAAACACGAACAGGCATAACAAACTAAATACATATTTCTGAATTTTTACTTCCAGCCAAAATAGTTTAACGTACAATCATTAAAATATTACAAAAAGTCCAAAAGGTGTAACTTCTTTATTCTCAAATAATTCGTAGATCAAACACCAAAAAAATAATTTTACAAAAATTGAAGTCGTTTACAACGAAATAAATTGACAGAAGTCTATATTTTTCCTACCGCGTAACCGACAAAAAGTTTCACGTAGGCAAACGTTACCTAGACCAATCGACGCAGAAAAAAAAGGCGATTCTAAGTATGTATATAACTGAATTTCTCAAAAAATGTCGCTTATCCCTTTTCGGCCGTAAGGCATCGATATGTATAACCCGTATTTGAAGTTTTTCTATCATTAATAATTGAATATTCTAGTGTTGTTTCCGACACGGTTCGAAGTTGTTCACTTGTTTATATATTGTTATAAATCTGTATTCATATCTTTTATCACATGTGTAACTAAATGTATGGTTATTTATACCTATGAGATAATATAAATTATGTATATTAATCGTGCATTCATGTGTGCATAATTTAATATAAAGAGTTGTATATTACTTATATACTAATGAATTATGGCAAAGTCTCTAACAATGTACCAATGAAATATGCTGGAAAATAAATAATACGAATGCCGCTTCTTTATTTATTGTATTTCTATAATATTAGACCACAAACAAATAAATTATATTACATCATAAGGTTTGTACTATACTGTCATAAAAGTTTATGGGGAAATACAAATACAGGTAAGTAACCTAGCTGATAAGACATAGTTGAATGAATATAATAAAAAGGTTAACCCCGAAAGATACCTAATACAAATTCATTCTGTTATCTGTAACCTTAAAGTATTTATCAAGATTTTATCTTGACTTCACTTATAATAGCTAGTTTTCTAATAGAAAATAAACAATACTTCGTCTACAACAGAAAACAAGCAAATAAAAACAAGAGAGAAGGACCAAATGTTTAGTATAGCATTTCAAACCATGAAATCGTCTCAATATCAGATATTATTATTATGAGCCTGTGCTGTCCCACTGCAGAGCAAAAGCTTCCCTCAAAAACTTTCCAAGTCTTCTGCAGTTTTGTGATAATTCTATGAGGAGTCCAGCACGCTCATCCAGCCATCTCTAACTGGATCTGCTGCCTTGTCACCCGTTGGATGGTTGCGTTGGTCCTTGCGTTTGGGATCCTCTGTGTGGTAATCCTCACCCATTGCTTGACCGACATGCGGCAGATGTGACTAGCCCCGTTCCACTTTAACTGTGTGACCAACGTCTTCTAATTTCATTTTGTGAATCATGATCAGGCAGGATTCACAATTGAGAATAAAATAAGACAAGTTAAAATAACCTATTCTCTAACGTACTTCCCATCCTTTATACCATCTTCTCTAGGCTACAAAAGCTATTAACTCCTTAGCTTTGATTAAAATGCATATAACAGTTGTTTTCTCTCTGTAATAATTCTGCTTTATGCAATTCTGAATGTCAATTTGAACAAATCTTTCATTTTCGATTGAAAGCTACCAATTTTATTTTATTTTATTTGTTAGGGACAAAAAACAGTTACATGCCAAGCTAAACTAGAGATTCTAAAATTAGTACAATACTTAGAAATACATGAAACACAATCTATTACATATTTATGTTACTACACATGTAACCCACAACATTGTCAACGAATTCACAAAAAAAAGTTAAAAGAAAACAGACAAGTAGTGTGCATCGTTAAATACTAGTAAGAAACAAAAAAAACATATATATAAAATACTTAATTAAGAATTAAGTAGCTGTATTGCTCCTGCCTTAAAACGATGTTTGGAAAAAGTAAATATGTCAAGCTCCATAAAGTAAGCGTTGTACGCATCAACGAGGCGACGAAGAGGCACGCGCACCCCAGCGTTAGTCTTGCACGAATTTGTGTGGAATAGTCGAGGCACACGTACTCCACGAAGCAAGACAGATCTAGGCACTATATAATGTAGACTATTAGATAAAGGAATGCAGTCGAATCTATTATTGCATATACCATGCAGCATCATTACACCCAGAAGACATCGTCTAGATTCCAAACTAAGAACATTATAACATTTCAGCAATTGTTCATAGGAGACTTTAGGACGATAACATTTATAATTCATGGTACGCAAATACTTTTTCTGCACAATTTCTAGCCTATCCTTGTACTTATCATATAGAGGATTCCAAATTTGGACGGCGTATTCCAATTGCGACCGAATCAGGGTTTTATATAGTATTAAGAATGTAGAGGGTCGCACAAAGTTACCCGAAAATCTCATCACGAGTCCATACATCTGAAAGGCCTTTTTTACTATATTGTCAATATGAGTATCAAAATGCAGACTAGAGTCAAGTGTAACACCCAAGTCACGGACAAATTGAACTTCATTAAGAATTATAGTATTTATTGAATAATTAAATTTGATCAGATTTTTATTTTTAGTAAAAGAGATTTTGTAACATTTGGAAAGGCTAAGAAAGAGTTTATTTTTAAGGCAGTATTCATAAAATCTATCAAGGTCCTGTTGTAAATAATGGCAGTCGCGAATATTTTTACAGGTAATATAAATTTTCATATCGTCTGCATACATCAAAAAATTTGAGTTGATAAAACAATGTTTAATATCATTAATAAACAATATAAATAGAAAAGGGCCTAATACTGATCCCTGAGGAACCCCGGATTTTACAACTATAGAGTCAGATTCATGCCCATTAATGATGATCTTTTGAGTCCTATTGAAGATATACGATGCAAACCATCTGAGTAAATTGCCGCGTATACCATTAAAGGCAATTTTTTCCATAAGCAGAGTGTGATCCACCTTGTCAAAGGCCTTCTGAAAATCCGTGTAAACAGCGTCTACCTGTACCCGACGATCCATATTTTCAAAGAGATAGTTCACAAAGGTCATGAGGTTGGTGGTGGTAGAACGACGTTTGACAAAACCATGTTGTTCGGGTATGATAAGATGACGGATATGAGGATATAGCGCACTATGTACTAGTCGTTCAAAAACCTTTGACAAAGTAGAAAGAATAGAAATGGGCCGATAATTCTCTACATTACTTTTATTGCCACCCTTGTACACAGGAGTGATAGAGGCTCGTTTCCAAACTGTAGGAAAGATCCCTTCCTTCAAACATTTATTAAAAATAATCAGTAAGGCGGAAGACAAGTGGTCAGCTGTATTTATGAAGAAGGAGGGTGGTATGCCATCAGGTCCAGCTCCTTTAGAAGAATCCAGTGACTTCAATGCTGTACATATTGATTCCTTTAGCAAGTAAATGTCAGAGATAAATGGCGAATTGTCTTCATAGCAATTAGACGGTTGCCATAGGTCTGGTTCAAAGGTAGAGGGTTCATATACCGAACAAAAGAAAGTTGAAAACAAATTGCATATGTCCTTGGGGTCATCGGAAGAAACATTTTTGTAAAACATATTAGCAGGGTACTTAGCTTTCCCTTTCTTAGAAGAGACATACGACCAAAAATACTTAATAGATTTGGGAATACTGTCTTCAACTGATGTCATATATCTCTTATAACATTTAGCGGTCTCACTATGAAACAATTTGCGATAATTTGAAAAACGCACATAATCAGAGTGATTACCATATTTCTTCCATTTAATCCAGGCATGCTCTTTAGTTTTAAATGTTTTTATTAGAGAAGGTGAAAACCAGATCGGAAATTTAGAGTTTTTAGTATAAGTTAATGGAATATGTGACCTGATAACTCTATAAATAGTTTCATAAAAAATATCAACAGCCATCTCAGAAGAATGATGAGAGAGTGACTCTTCCCAATCTACATTGCCTAAGTCGTGTTTAATGCAATCATAGTTTGCTTTGTAAAAGTTATACCTGCGAACCGGATGGCATTTCATCGGCTTGAACCGCACATCTAGGTGAGTTAATATAGAAAAAGGGGGGTGAAGGCTATCGGGATTCACCAGGATATTGCAAGGCATCAGTTGAGGGTCCGCGTTAGAGATTATCAAGTCTAGCACACGACCTATACTATTTTTTGTGTAGTGAAATTGTAAACCATTTATTATATTTATAAAATTAAGTAATATACGTCCCGTAGTGTCCGTGTGACGCGCAGTGGCATGGTTGCCTTGCTGCGCCCAGTCGATCTCAGGCAAGTTATAGTCTCCAAAGAAATGATATGAATTGCAATTGGGATTATTAGCTAAGTCTTGCAGCATGTCCAAGTATTTCTCATATACCTCTGCTCGAGACGCTGGGGGTATGTATACGACACCAATAATATGACGTGTGTGCGGCTGTGTGGCAGGCATCTGTATTAATACTTGCTCAATTTCAGAGTTAAATAATTGAGTTGTCAATATTGTCGCCCGCAATTCACGAAGCACAGCAATTAGAACACCACCTCCATCTTTTTTATTCGTCGCGACACGGTCTCGGTCACATCTAAAGACAACATATCGTTCATCAATAAATTCACTATCACAGATTTCAGGAATAAGCCAAGTTTCGGTCAGAACGATAAAGTCATAAGAATTACTCAATATGTTCATATAGAGCGTTTGCAACTTTGTACGAGTACCTCTACAATTCTGGTAGTAAAACGTAATGTTGTTAGTAGCCATAAATAACAGTAGCATAATAAATGTGTATTCGCTCACCACCCAATAGATAATACTTAAGCCAGTTGTTCACAATAATTATATGATAAGTTACAGATAAGCCAGAATTACAAATTAATATAAGTTTGCCGCAGTATATGTATTTCAAGGTAGTTCTCAATATTATACATAATTGTTTAAATGGCACAAAAAGATTCAATCGTATGTAATATAGAAAGCCTAAAATAAAATGTAAGATTTTTTTTTAAATATAAGCGTTAACAACCAATGGTGTAAGCCAGCGGGCAGGAGATAGATATAACATTTGTAACTTATATACCTAACAACTAAACTTATGAACCTGTCAAATAAACGTATAGAAAAGGAATAAGGACTAAGCTCAATATAAATATACAAAAAAAATGTGTGAACATAGGTATAGCTATGAATCTGGGTTTTCAGTACTCTTCTTCTTACTGATAACAATCCTTTTAAGATCTTCCCCAGAGCGTATAGCAATTGATGAAAATCCATCCCGCTCCCGCTTGTGCGGTACAGTACTTACCTTGTGCGGTACGTTTAAAGTATGGATTGGATGGTCACCCATCTACGTACCGACCTTGTTAGGCATCGCTTAACTTCTTAAATCGAACCGCTCGAGCTGTTATTATTTAGCCATGAAGAAACAAATTAACTGAAAATTTGCCATCAGTCTTGCCAAGAGGTATCGTGTTACCCAGCAACTGGTTTGTGGAAATCAGAAAGGACCAAATACTGGTACTCAGCTGCATCCGGGTAAATAAACTAAAAATCACTTACCCGGTAAAATTAAATTGATTTGATTATCGACTCCACTGTTAAATCCTAATCCTAAGGTTCTATTCAACATTTTAATGTTAAAGTTTATGTCGGTAATTCAGCAATAACATGAATCCACTTTGAGAGACACGAGACAAAAATACAGTAACACTTTCGACATTTTTACGAAAATAAACGTTTATAAAACAATTCAATGTACCTAAGTACTTGTTAGTAGGAGATTATAATATTATAGTGCACAATTCGAAAATAACGGCAAATAACATGGACCGGATCACGACAGAATCCTGATTGGATTCTGTCGTGATCCGGTCCATGTTATTTGCCGTTATTACAGAAGGATCTTTAATGTTTATACAGCAAATGTTTTGTCAAGGTTGAGTGAGGTCCGTTTGCAACCCCGGCGTAGGTGGGAGATGGAACACCGGGGTGGTTTTAGTCAGTAAGAGTCTGACAGACCCCTCCACCCGCCCCAGGGTGGAGGATTTCCATGAGGATTTCCCCCCGAGATCAAAAAAAAAAAAAAAAAGGTCCGTTTGCAAGCCGAGCGGGCAGCGCGGCGGTGTACGTTACGCGCTATGCATATGTCACCGTCAATGTGTATCCTGCTGCCTGTGCCTTTTGCAATGGCATTTTCGAGAGCATCATGCAAAAGTCTTGTATCTCAGATCTCGGAGATGACCGTCCCCGGTAAATTAACGTGCGCGAAATTTCAAAATCAAAGGTAATTTTTCAAATAAGGCTGAGAGCCAGTACTTTTGGACGTCAAATTTCTACATAAAGACAGCCCTAAAACGCCCGCCCGTCACCACTTCCTAGTGTTTTAGCTGTGAAGAAGAAGTGGCACAACAATCGCCCCAGGTTTTCATATAAAGAAAAGAGCATTTAATGTAATATACAAATATTACTGATGGAATGATGAATGATGGTTTACCAATGAAATATGCTGAAAAACAAATACTACGAATGCCGTTCTTTAGTTATTTTATTTGACCACAAACCAATAAATTATTATAATACATCATAGTTCTATAAGTAGGGTTGTCATAAAAGTCTATGGGACAATCCAAATATACGTAAGTAGCTGATAAGACTTAGATGAAGGAATACACCGAAAGATAATATGAATTAATTCTGTTATCTACAACCTTATAACCGTTTATCAAGATTTCATCTTTACATAGTCGGTATTGGCTTACAATACATAGTAACCTTTAATAATTTATTATTTGTATGAGCCTGTAATGTCCCACTGCAAGGCAAAGGATTTTTTTCTTCCACTACCCCGCTCTTCCACAGTTTTGGGCCAAACCTTTGAGAGGAGTCCACGTCATCACTTCGGCCATCTCTTACTTGACTTGCCGCGTTGCCGTTTACCTGGGTTTGGGATCCGCCTTTTGCTCCAGTGATGTCACTAGCTCATTTCCACTTTGACTTTGCAGCTGTGTGGCCAATCCACTTTTTGTATTTTGGAAGGAAGTACAGGAATTCTAAACTGTTCTGTGAGTTTGATCTAGTTACTTCGTTCCATAGCTCGTTGACAGAGTTTCCAATAATGAGCAATTCACATTTGAGTATAAAAGAGGCTAAGTTTAAAAAATCATTTCGTATTCCTATCCTTTATACCCATTTTCTTATCCAGATATCATAAGCTAGTAATGGCCTTAGCTTTTATTTAAATGCAAGTTTAAAATGCATAAAACAATGCACGTATTCTCGCCGTGATCCTGATTTTTGCAATTCTGAATGACTTCTTGAACAAATCTTTAATTTCAAATTGAAAACTACCAGTAATTTATCTATACTTAAACAATATAAATAACATTTATCTTGACTTAATATTATTGACTAGACTGTAACTTTCTTCAGAAGTCTGGTACATCAAACCATTGGTAGACCATTTCACCGTTTGTATCGTAAGAATATTCCAGACACTTTGTATTAAACCACCTGAAAAGAAAATATAGATATCAGCGAAAAAATAGTGTTGAAGATAGAATACGGTAACGGTGTAGAAAAACGATTTTGATTCATTTTTTGAATTATTGACACCTAACAATACTGCCAGCGGTGGGATTCTGTAAACATCTCACCGTGTTAGCTTACGTGAAGCGAACATGAAGTGAGATGTTAAACCATACAAACAAGATAGGATGACAGTTCACTTCATGCTCACCCCACCTAAACTTTCACGGTGAGATGTTTTCTGAATAGACAGGCTGAAAATATATTTTAACATTTTGTATAAATCGTGTCTTTGTTTGAAAACTGTTTGAAAAATGCAAAACAGCAAAAGCTCTGCATATTAGCAATAAAACAAAATCAGCAGACGACAAAATAAAAACTACTTGGAAAATAATAAATAACGAAACAGGTAGGAAGAAACAGCGTGAAACTAAATTTAATTTAAATACTGTACATGGCCAAATAAACTCGGACGCAGAGGTAGCTCAGGAATTTGATAACTTCTTTGCCAATATTCCTCTTAAAACTACAGAGCTTCTCAACTCGTCATCCGCGCTCTCTGCTGACTTACTTAGACAGAATGTAAAGGTATGCCCATCGGAGTTTAAGTTTCAACATACAAACCCCCAGGCCATTATAAAAGCTTTTAAAGATCTTAAAATTAAATCAACAGAAGATCTTTGGGGAATATCTGTAAAAGTTTGTAGATCTATCATTGAAACTATTGCCCCCTACTTGGCTGTCATATTTAACACTAGTGTAGACAAAGGAGAATTTCCGGATCTCATGAAACACAGTAAAGTCGTTCCATTGTTCAAATCGGGTGATTCTCAAGAACCCAACAATTATCGGCCGGTGTCAATTCTGCCAGTTCTCAGTAAGGTGTTTGACTAATGATAAACATCACAAGCTATGGGTTGACCATAGTGAGTGCAGGCAGGCCAAAGAGGCACTTCCCTCTATTGATGGCCGTTTCACGAAAAAAGCCCTAAGACTTACTAAACAGCAGTTGCGTACAGTCACAGCCGTCACAACTGGCCATGGGTCTTTTAATAAACACCTCTATGTCATAGGAGTCACCGACAGCCCACTTTGCAGAGCCTGCATGGAGGAGGACGAGACAGCAGCACACCTGCTACTAAGCTGCCCGGTAGTCGCTGATTACAGGGCTAAGTACTTCGGTAACCCAGGTACCCTTTGTGAGATAGTTAGTAACACCAAGGCGTTGCTGGCCTTCCTTGGGGAGCTGGGGTGGATCGAATGACACATTTGTCCCACCTGCACGCAAAATACGCGCTTAGTCGTGGAGTTGCGGAAACCAGCCCGAGTTACATACATACATACATACAAGGTGTTTGAAAAGTTAATGCTTAGTCAGATGTGTTACGTCACTTTAATAAAAATTCCATCTTTCATGAACACCAGTACGGTTTCACCAAAGGGCGTTGTACAACTGACGCCGGTGTCACCCTAATAAAGAACATTTTTAACGCCTGGGAAGAGTCGCAAGATGCCATTGGAATATTCTGCGACCTCTCGAAAGCGTTCGACTGCGTTAACCATGAGACGCTTTTGTTGAAACTTGAGCACTATGGGATTAGGAATAGAGCCCTTGGTTTACTTAGTTCATACTTGATGGGCAGACAGGTTAAAGTTCAGATAAACGGTGTAAACTCACTAGGGTCGGAAACGACAATGGGCGTTCCTCAAGGTTCAATATTGGGTCCATTCCTTTTTTTAGTTTACATAAATGATTTGCCCCAATTACTAAAAAATCAACCAAAGATGGTATTATTTGCGGATGACACATCACTAATATTTAAAATAGACCGACGTTCACAAAATCTTGATGACGTCAATAGTTCTATTCATCAGGTCCAAAATTGGTTTACGGTAAACAACTTGGCTCTAAATAAAAAAAAAACTAAATGTATTAGATTTTCTTTACCAAATGTTAAAAGTAGCGAATGTGACATCATGTTGAATGGAGAAAAACTGGAGTTCATTAATCAAACGGTTTTCCTAGGTATCACATTGGACGAGAAATTACAATGGGGGCCTCATATAACATCTCTTGCGGGTCGTTTAAGCTCAGCCGCGTATGCTGTTAGAAAGATAAGACAGTTAACAGACGTAGAAACCGCACGTTTGGTCTACTTTAGTTACTTTCACAGCATTATGTCGTACGGTATTTTGCTGTGGGGTCGGGCTGCTGACATTGAATCCATATTTATTTTACAAAAGAGAGCTGTCAGAGCCCTTTATAATCTGCGTCGCCGTGATTCTCTTAGGGAACTTTTTAAAAAGATTAATATTATGACAGTCCCTTGCCAATTCATTTATGAAAATATTATGTATGTGCGGAAAAATCGACATCTTTTTAGTAAAATTAGTGATAGACATAATTTTAATACTAGAAATAGAGACAAATTAGATCAACCATTTTTTAGATTAGCTAAAGTCCACACTTCTTTCATGGGGTATTGTGTTAAATGTTACAAAAAAATACCTTCTGACATATTAGAACTAAATGAAAGAAAATTTAAAACTTATGTTAAAAGTACACTTTGTAAACAAGCATATTACAAATTAGAAGATTACATTCAGGATAAGAATGCTTGGAAACATGCTGGTCCTGCTCCATAGGACAATCAAGGGTGTAGACAAAATCAAACTGGTTGATTTATGAATTAACTTTATAGATGGGTATACTGTTTCTTTTTTGTGTTTTTATTTTCTGTTTAATTGGTGGTTATTAAGATTATCTGTAAATATGTGAGTACCATTTACCTATTTTTTTTTTAGAAAAGGAATAAGTACCTCTGCTGGTTATACTTTGTTCTTATAAGTAGCATACTCTGGGTGTATCGTCCTCACATAATATTAAATTGATTTTTGTATACCAAATTTTGTAAAGTCGTTATTTGAAAAGAGTAACTATGGAGTTTCTTGTCCGTTCTTCTCCATAAGAATCTACCTTTCCGAATGGACAGTAGAGTCACTTTATTAATATATTTTACTGAACTGTAAATGCTGACGTTCAAAAGTGCCGTTTAATGGCCTAATTGAAATAAACGTTTTTGACTTTTGAAACCTGATGCCTGGTTTTTTTTTTGGAAAATGATAAAAATCACGTTGTATATAAAAAAAAAAATCTTTACATACCCTCCTCTTTTAACACACTCATCGACTGGATAGTCTTTCCTGAAGCATTTTGTTTGCAGTGTGTTAAAGTATATGACGCCAATGTACTTTGCCGTACTGGTATTGGCAGCCTCTAGGCACTCTAGGAATTTGTAGTCACAACTACAATTCAATCTGAAAATTTGTATTGTCGTTAAATAAAAAAAAGAATAAACATGTATGGCACATATTATTGGCCTCTAATAAGAAATGTAATATCTATACTTCAACGCTGCTAACGAAGTCACTTTATGATAGACTACACTTTATAACCAATATAACATAGGTTTTGATTATTGGTATTGACGCCCAACATGGGACTAAACAATCGCAATGGCGCCCAGCTGGGACTTTAACAAATGAAATGGAATCCAGCCTTTGGCTCTCATTAAATTACGTAAGCTATGACAGACAAAATAAATAAAAGCATATTAGTCCGCGGACTTGGAGAAGCATTGTGAGTCGTCCGGTAGCAGATGGGTCGAAACGTGGAGATTGGCACAAGAAAAGAAAGGTATATGCTCAGCATTTGGCGAAGGCAGACTGTGACCGAATGATGTTGTTAGAACCCATGCTAATATTATATGCCAATATAACTCTCTGTCTGTCTATTTGTTACCGTTTGACGCCTGCTAGTGAACTGGGTCTGGCTAATGATTATTCCCCTGAGATGATAAAACACTTTACATCGGGATCGAAGCCTCAAGCAGAAGCCAGTACCTTGTATAAAAAGCTGTGTTGGTCAGGTTGTACTTGGTTTCTCCTCCGGCGATGATATCGGGACAGAGGTCGTGCTCCCTGCAACACATGTCAGTCTCTTTTTCGGTTCCTAAATCTTCGTAGTTGTCTGCGATGTTGCCAGCTCCGCACCATTTCGTTCCTAGAATTTAAAGTTTGTTTATTAATCTTAGATAGACTGATGGAATCTATATCAATATTAACACGTGAAGCAAGAACTTTGTACACCTTTTACGAAAATTATGCAGACGGAGGAGTATGGCAGAAAGCTAATATTCTTTTTTTGTAAAAATGCTTAAAAATACATTCAATTAATAAAGAAAATACGGTCGAAAGTCGACCACTGGGCCACCACATTACCTATACTTTAGCGTGGACATAATTTTAACACAACTCTTTTACAATTTTCTTATGTTTTTGGGTATCATGGTAGTCTCATGACCAAGAATATTTTCTGCTTACAGCGATATCTACAAGAAAACCTTTTGGGTCTGTTGTCCTTTTCTGGCTAGACGATGCATTGTAAGTAGATGTAAATATTTGGCAAGCCAGAAAAAACAGTGAAGACCAACCATACAAAAGGTTTCCTCTTAAACACTTTTAAAATATAATATATCAGACTAGCTACCGCCCGTGGCTCCACCCGCATGAATGTCGAAAACTATCCCAAGGGAAGATACTCCCGGGATAAAAAGCTACCTCTGTGCCAAATATTTTCACCAAGATCCGGTCAGCCGTGATTGAATTACAAATATCCATCCATCCATTCAAACTTTCGCATTTATAATATTAGTATCCTAGATTATTTAGAGAGATAATGATAGAGTACTCCTTTTATAACAAAATAGTGTGCTGATAATATTATTATGTCAAATGAAAATGTATTTTAATTTGTTTCAAATAAAATGCAGTTCATTGACTTTAAAGATAAAGGCTTTAAATACTGTTTTATGGATACGATTAATCATTTATAAACAGCAAGTCTTTTACCTCGGACAGAGGATAAACATTGCCATACAACGTGGCAATGCCGCCAGTCTTTTGGGATCAGTTCCAGTCGACAGCGATGCGGATGAATTTTTTAACGCCATGTTTAAGTTAGGAGTTTTATTTTTATTTTAAGTGTTAAACGTAAGATTAGTACTTAAAATATAAAATTATATTTCGTTGCATGATTCATGTATAAGCAGTAAAGAAACGATAAGCAATGAGTCTATCCTAGATGGTCAGGACGGGGTGCCGTAAGCTCCCTGTGCCCTATGCTCCGCTAGGTACTTGGCTAAGCAAGTCATTAAACAATATTGAGACAAGTCATTAGCCTTGCTGTTAAATTAAATGCCGGGATGTCATTTAGGCCGCTAATTAAACCCCACCATTCAATGAAAGGCTAGGCAGCCAGATAAACGGCTGATTAAGCCAGTTGGCTGCGACATAAATACTATAAAAATAAAAACGGTCGGGATTCAATATGTCACCTGCACTACACCAGTAACACACCGCTTTATTCCCTCTTTAAATATTTTGGAGGTATGCGGTACAGAGAGTAAAGTCCCGCATACCTCCATTGAAAAGGGGAGGATCCTCCGAACCAGACGGTTGTTGAGTCTGGTGGGCAACTGCCCGATAGTTGATATTCGGACTGTTGTATACATTCAAATCGCAATGTAAACTTCACTTGCGCGATGCAGGATTTTGTTGAGTTGTAGATGGCGCTGCGGTTCTTTTTGTTGCGATGTATATTTGCTTCGTTGCTTTTTTCTTGTGGCGGCATTGATGCCGCTACATCACTCCCCTCCTGAGACCGGAGGTCGATAGTGGATGAGTCGTTCATACATCTTGAGATGCTTGCCAGGCCAGTGGAAGGTTGGTTCCAGTGGGTCGGAACCGGAAGTCGCAGAGTTCGCGGTGAGTCGGAACTGTATGCGGTGCCCCAGTGAGTCGGGGTGATGTCATCCCAGTGAGTCGGGATGATGCTGCAGGCTCCAGTGAGTCGGAGTGGTGCTGCTGGCTCCAGTGGGTCGGAGCTGTGCGACGTATTGACGTGACTGCTTGGGGTCGACCAGGAGAGGTTCTTCGTGGCTCTTCATGTGACTGGCCGAAGGTGCAGTGTGCTTGCCAAGGTCGCTGATGAGGTTGAGGATGATGAGAGGCTGAGGATGCTGACCAGGAATGCGCGTCAGCTGCATTCTGGTGGTCAGGATACCCGTAGAAGCCGTGGGTACTGGCTGGCTGTATGACTCGCTGCTCGAAAGCTTGAGGTCACGATGGGAAGTGATGATGACGTCACTCTGAGGTAGTTGCACGAAGGCTGCGCTGACGTTCAATGTCGAGGGTCACCAGTTTGGAGGTATGCGGTACAGAGAGTAAAGTCCCGCATACCTCCATTGAAAAGGGGAGGATCCTCCGAACCAGACGGTTGTTGAGTCTGGTGGGCAACTGCCCGATAGTTGATATTCGGACTGTTGTATACATTCAAATCGCAATGTAAACTTCACTTGCGCGATGCAGGATTTTGTTGAGTTGTAGATGGCGCTGCGGTTCTTTTTGTTGCGATGTATATTTGCTTCGTTGCTTTTTTCTTGTGGCGGCATTGATGCCGCTACAATATCAATCAAATAAAATAAAAATGTAATATAAATATAAACTAGACAAAAAAAAACAGTGATATATTCGAGAATCCCGCAAAAAAAAATACATACCTACAATCGTGGCTTTTTGTACTGGTATAGTTCGTAAAGCGAAAAGTTCTTAATTGACTCGCTGTTTTAACTGAATAAAGCTGACATAACTGAATTAAACTCCGTGTAACAAATAATCAGGAAATTAAATTCTACTGAGAAGATAGGTACTTATAGCTTACTTTGGTAACTAAGTACCTTTGTTCACGCAATTATTGTACTTAATCTTCAATTAAACAGGTTCCGAATCATCGAACTTCCTTGTTCTACTTAGATGCATTTTTTTAAGAGTTCGTTTGGTTCCGCATAGGTACGCATAAAAACTTAATAAGAACGGTTCTGCACTGTATTCGAACGAAATTCGAATTTCTATCCGATTTGGAAAACTTGTTCTAAATTCAAACGATCCGAGTTGTGAGGCTATAGAAAAAGTGCCGTTCTATTTACGAATGCGATTGTTGAAATGCCAAAATATAAGTGATTGATCACGTGACATTTCGACAGCTTTTGTCAATCCCATAGGTTCATTTTTGACGTTGTGACGCTTTCGCCACGCTACCGCTGACATGCTGCGCTATCCCTCCTATCAGTAGTAGGTACATCGGCTATACTGAAACGACATTTCTCGGATTCGAATCGGATGCAAACTAGTAAGTACTGCTCTAAGTGTGGATTCGTCACGGGTGCAAGACGACATGTAGTTGGCACTAATTCAATAAGGTACCAAAAACTTAACTAAGACTTAGTCGCTAACGCGAGGTTGAATAACAAATCTATACTTATATAGTAAAGCTGAATAGTTTGTTTATTTGAACGCGTTAATCTCTGGAAATATCCGTAGGATTTGTGTATGTTAACCACATTCATAAGGAATGCTATAGGCTATACAGAAATGGTAAATTCCTACGGGAACGGGAAAAAACGGGATATGCGCGTACGAAGCCGCGGGCAAAAGCTAGTATTTCATACATGATGGGTCCGTGTTGGCAACTAATTCGGAGTAAATAAGATAGCTGGATAGTGCAAGTGAGCCTAGCAATGCTGTTACCTGACAATAATTATTGAGTTTTATGCTTAATTTATGTATGTAGGTAAGTGATGTTGCCACATCACGTACCTACCTATTTATTTATTAAGAGTACTGCCGTACTCTTAATAAATAAATAGGTAAATACTATTTTCAATTCGAGCTGCGTCCTTGCCCGTCAAGGCCAAGTATGACAGGCATAAATCATCCTTAATAGTTCACGAGTTCAAAAAAAACCCGCCAAATTCGAGTCGGACTCGCGCACGAAGGGTTCCGTACCATCATCTATAAAAACGGCAAAAAAATCATGTTTGTTGTATGGGAGCACCCTTAAATATTTATTGTATTCTGTTTTTTAGTATTAAATTTGTTGTTATAGCTGCAACAGAAATACATCATCTGTGAAAATTTAAACTGTCCAACTATCACGGTTCATGAGACGGACGGACAGCGGAGTCTTAGTAATAGGGTCCCGCTTTATCCTTTGGGTACAGAACCCTAAAAGCAATTGGAAAATCTAGAAAGATCTGCTCGACCGAAGAATCAAACCCAATACACCACGTCGCAGACTTTCGCAACCACAACCCAACGATGCAAAAACAAATAAAAACTGAAAATCACTTACCCGGAAAAATTAAATTGATTCGATTGTCAACATCAGGCAAATCGTTATCGACTTCATCGCTAGGCCTATTTCCACTGTAGTCGTTTATGGTTTGACTCAACATTTTAGTATTAATGTCGGTAATCCAACAATAGTATGAGTCCACTGTAAGAGACATTAGGCATAAATACAATATCACTTTCGACATTTTTAAGAAAATGAAGTCGATACTTAAAGAAAGACAAACTAAGTTCTACTTGTTCTTGCTGCTATGAGACTATAGTATATATAGCCCACAATTCGGTAATGACGGCAAGTAAGCAACAAGGACCGAATAATACTACGGAAGGATCTTAATGTTTATATAGCAAACGTTTTGTCGAGGCTGAGGTCCGCCTGCAAGCGGAGCAGGTAGCGGTGTGCTTTAACGTCAATGTCAATACTCCGGCCCGCTCTTTAGGAATGGCATTATCAGAATTTAAACTATAGAAAATCACATTCTTACATTAATCATATTACAGATTCATTTTGATGAAATTGTGTATGGAATTTTTTTTTTTTTTAATGGCGGCAATCATTCCTATTTTAACCCTGCGCCAGGTCTTTTAGCGCTACCTAGTTTTTCAACTACCTATGTTCTAATCTGCGTTCGAGTTAGAAGTGGATAAAAGACAGAAATGGTCATGCGCAGTGGAGTAGCTAGACCTAAAGCAGTCTTGAATCAAATTGATTGGGATCCCTTTTCTAAACGACTTCTGCAAAATCCACACAAAACTGACACTCATTTAATGAATTACGGGCCTCTCTTTAGTAAGCATTTGATGTTGTGGACTACAGTACGATTTTTTTTTGCATTTGGGGCCCTTGTAGTCCGGGGGCCATTAACATTAATAAGACAGCCATATTAATCATAGGTAAATCCCCTACCCCTAGATACATAATATTTTTTTAGAATGCAGTATGCGCTTCATTAATTATTTAGAAAGATTATGATTAAGACATGATCCTGCGTTATCATATCTTTTCATTATTAACTACCAAAGAGATTAGTGGAACACATGGTAGCTTCCTACTACCATATTAAATATATTATAGGTAACGTCTAGAAGGGTAGGTTAGGGTTAAATTATAGGCTAGACCTTGGAGGATTGGAAACATAGAATACTTTTTCTGTCATGAGTGCGTTTTCTTCGGATAATTTCCTATCTTCACGCTGGCGAAGATACTTGCAGAAGTTATTTCGTTACATTTTATGCGTTCCCGTGTTTCGCTTACTGTATGACCGCGGCTCAACACATAAAATATGATAAGCCCAAATGAATGAAAAACAAGGTGTAAACAACACAAAAGGTTTCCCTAATCCCTGTTCAATGGAATTCACCTTAATTTTTCCAAATACCTACAATGTGATTTTTAATTACCGTCATTTTTTTTCCGGGCTCCGGTATCAAACAAGAACATGAAACTAAAAATCAACTCTCGGCTCTTCCTTACACCTCTTCGAGTTATACAAGCTTAAATGTACCAACCTACTGATAACTGAACAGCATTTTTTCTATTCTGTATGACCCCTGTATGCCGGGACGCCATGTTGGGGCTGGCTACCAATTTAGCTGGATCGGCTGAACCAGTATTTTACATGGAGCGGTTACTTATCTGACCTCCATACCCAGTAGATGAATAACTGCTGTTCACTCGCCTACGGAAGGTTTTTATTATTGATTTCAGATGCTTATTAGCTTGTTTATACTTATTTTAATGACATGAATACGTTGTAAGTCTCTCCAAGTTTTAGCTACGCTAAACAATCAAGGAATGGCGAATTGGCCATCTACTTAATAAAATCTTAAATCCATTTAATACTAAGTGTATTAAATGGATTTCAGATTTGCACAAGAACGTGCGTGAACGTGTGGAACGTGGGGATTGGCACAAGAGAAGAGAGGCCTATGCTCAGCAGTGGGCGAAGTCGGGCTGTGGATGATGATGAAGATTTTATTAAGTGGCTACGCACAGCCAAAATGGCGTGGTCTGTTGGCAAGGATTTTTTTTATTCCTTTCATAACAAAGGCTAGTGTAAGAAGGATTTTTGAAAAAGTATGCCTTAAGTGGCACTACCAGGGTTGCAGAATGTGTTCGAAAGTCACCGCGGCCCTGGAGCTAAAAGGACGTTAGGAGGAAAACGGATGGGTTTTCGTCAGTAAGAGTCTGACACTCCCTTCCGCTCCGCTCAGAGCGGAAGGAATCATTGATGATTTCTTATCCTAAAAAAAATAATGAAAAGATGTAAGGCTGCATTTTTGTATGGAAGTAACTGTAAAATTCGTAATTTTTATTGTTCTTTACAAAAGCCAGTGTGTGACTTAAAGCGTTCATACATACACTTTCAATTTGAAGTGGTTCCGACCTGCATTCGTTTCAAATCCGAGATGTCTAACAGAAGTAGCCATTGTTCTACTTAAAGCAGTTCCGTCTTTACCACAAGGGCACAAGTTCCTACGGCCCCGCTTGATTAGGGGCCCCCAAATTATATTATTGGTTCTTCTCCATAGGAAACCACCAATTTGAACCGTGTACTAGCCTTTGACGAACTTCTGTCAAACCTATCCCAGGTGGAATGTGGACATTTTCGAACTCGCTCGCAAGAGGAAATCTTCGAAAATTTTGGAGCTCACTGCGCTCGTTATATGAAGAAAGTTTTTCTGCATACAACAAAGAAACTTCATGTTTCTTTGAATGGTCAAAAGAAAATTTAACCTGTCCTAGATTAACTGCAATTTTTTCCGAACACGCTTCAGACGCTCTTGGATCTATAGTTTTCAATATACTTTGTTTCGGAGTAAAAATTTCCGAGCTGGCTTCGCTCGCAAGATGAAACATTTACATTTAAAGTTTTCCTGCGTAATTAAACAAATTGTTTGTTTGTTTGTTTGGCAAATAGAAAATCTACCTATCCGAGATTGGGTACAAAAAATTCCGAACTCACTTTGCTCGTGCTTGGATCCATATTTTCAAAAATGATTGCTTCGACAGCATAAAAAAAGTTACACAAATAAAAAAGTGACAGCATAGTTAAAATTTTCGAGCTCGCTTCGCTCGCTCCCCCATTCTTGAAGTCTTTGGAAAATTACCATTACATAACAACAGCAAAGTTGGTTTTTTTTTGGGGATTGACAAGATATTTAAATTCGCCAATGGGCGAATTTATTCGCAGCTCAACTACCTGTGCTCTGATACTTTCTTGGCCGATTTTTAGGTTTCCAAAGGGTCCCGGGACTCAGGTGTGCCGAAGGTTGCGCACAAAAATCCGTACTTTGTCCGTCCGAATTCTGTCGACATTTCCATTTCGGAAAGAACAACAATTCGTATTCGGATCGAATGTAGTGTGGGACCGCTCTTTAACTAAAACCGGATCCTATAATGCCACACTACTTACTCATCATCTACGTAGCCTTTTCCCAACTATGTCGGGGTCGGCTTTCAGTCAAACCGGGTTCAGCTGAATAACGGAATGTAACGTTCCGAAGAGCGACTACCTATCCGACCTCCACAACCCAGTAACTGGGTACTTCTTGGCAAGACTGTTGTCAGATTTCCTGGCTTCTGACAATCCTTAACGACTGCCAAAGATCTATAAATGACAGCCGGCGGGACCAAATGGCTTAACGTGTATTCCGAAGCACGGAGGAGTCTCGGTATGTTATGCTGGTCACCTCATCCACAGGCCGACCTCGGCAAGCATTGCTTACCTTAAAAACGATCCGTGCGGCTAATAAGTCCTTGGATCCACTCAAAAGAGCGTACTATTGGGTTATCTGTTTTTTCCTCAATGATGACTTATTATTATGTCTTGACGTGCGGTTGTTCCAAATAAGGTGCATTCCTGCATTCTTCTAAAGATTGATGTCGTAGTAAGGGTAAAGTTCTTATTTAGTCGTATGACAAGAGCCTTCGAAATTCCACTGCATCATCTGTCAACAAGTCGTATGGCGATACGCCATCGGTAGGTCATCCTAGCATAGGGAGGTAGGTACTCGTACCTAGGTACGTATAAACGTTTTAGAAATACATTCGACCAACTCTTTAGAAGCAGTCGTTGGGCGGATGGATCAGGGGCTTGATTCAGAAAGCGGTGCTTTACTTCTGGACACGCCCCGCATTGTTGGGAGGTTTCTCTCTCAGGAACCCTGACTGGCAGAAGCTTGGACTCTGTTCCCGATACCGGTGAGGTAACATACCTATATTTAAAGATTTTTATAATTCTATTGAAATATTTTAAAAAGTAATTTACATAATTATGATGTTTGTATTTAAATAAATAAACGCAAAACCTGAGTAAACTTTCCACAGACCTTATGACAATAGGTATGACATATTTTTCCATCATAAATAAAACATTCTTGGCCTTATGTATTCAATACCTATGCATTTCTTAGTAACATTTAACTAGGCAGTACATAAAAGGATACGGAAATGATGATTCAACACCACAATCATCATCAATCACCACCTATTCATAGACAGGGTGAATTTTTCAAGTACCTAGGCGTGGATGGCCAAATCCGAATAGCGAATAGAACTCAAAAGAGTTTTGATGAAAATTAAAACTACATCATTCGATTTTTGAAAACTCAATGTTATCTAACAATAATAAATAATCTACAAACCGACTACGGCGTCTAGACAATTACCTACCTACTTTCTCAGTCAAAAATCCATCTGTACGGTATCTAATGAGTTTTTCAACCGACCTTAAAAAAGAGGTTATCAATTCGTTACGTTGGTATGTATGTACGAAATATTATTGGAACTGCAATTTGGACTCTTTATCTATTTGGGCTTCCAAACAAGTATCTACACAATTTAAAAGGTTTAGATTTACGTATTTAAATGTTTATCCACGAAGTTACCTAACTATTCTGTTTTATTGGCTTACATTTGGTTCAACTTAGAGAGCAAGTTTAGGGTGTAAGTTTCATCAAAATCGGTTCAGTAGTATTCAAGATATGGACTTTTAGAGTCTTGATAAGAGTTTAAAAACCCAGTTCAAGCCTGAACAAAAGTTGCAACATGACCGTATCCTTTTCTGTAGGTATGCTATCTACGCTGAAACCCAGTTAACTTATCATGAATTTGTTAACAGTTTCCTGTAAGGATATGCCCCTAAGGTGCTCTACTAGTTACTATCAGGTTTCGGTTTTAAAGACCATTACCGTAAAGCATGACATGAATTAATTAATAGATAGTGCAACTTTATGTTCAAACAGCTAAAAATAAAACGAAGTATAAAGTACCTAGATTATCAGTAGTTTCATCCAAAAGTGACGGGTAAGACTGGTAAGATATTAAAAAAGGTAAGACTGGTATATATCTTATATCTCTTATATCATCTTTGGGACGGATCTGCCAGATACCAGCTTGATGCCCTTGAGTCAATTGTGAAACGAGCCAAGAGGATCATCGGCAATTATAGGCTCGTCGAGTCGAAGCTTCAAAGTCTTGAGCATCGACACCGAGTTGCTAGCCTATCGGTTTTGTATCGGTTGCATTTGTGGAGTGTGCGAAGCCAAGCCCGTTTCATTATCGGACCATAAGAGTTACGGCGATGCGCCACCGGTTCATGGTGGATATCCCACCCACACGCATAAAACGTTTTGGGAACACAATCATTGTGCGCACAGCTAAGGAGTGGAATTCCCTGCTAGAGTCTGTGTTTCCTGATAGCTACAACCTGGGAGTCTTTTAGTCAGGAGTGAATAGGGTACTCTTAGGCAAGCGTGCTCCATCTTCGACCCTATCATCGCTTACCATCAGGTGAGATAGTGGCCAAACGCGTGCCTATCAAAAGTAAAAAAAAAACTTATTAAGAAAAGGTAAGACTGGCAGATATTAAGAAAGTCCTTATTAAGTCGTATAACAAGGATCTTCAAAGGTCAAAAGGTATCAAAAGTCAGAGTCAATCTCACTATCCTTTTCCAAATTATATTGGGGTCCACTTCCAGTCTAATTGGACTGCCTATCTAACCTCCACAACCCAGTAACTGGGTGACACGTCGACACCCCTTGGCAAGGCTAGTGTCAGATTTTCTAGCTTCTGACTACTGTAAAAACTGTCTAAGATGTTCAATGAACCGGAACTAGTCAGCAGCGGCTTAACGTGCTTAGGAAGGCACGGAGAAGTCTGGGTGGGTATGAAATTTATGGTCACCCATCCACGGACAGACCACCGCCCGATCTTGAAGATTGATCCGTGCAGCTTAGGTAGGTACTTTTTTTTTATGAGGAATGGGCTTGCTCTTGACCTCGATCATGTCTGATGAAAAGCGATGGATGAGGTCTATGATGGAGCGAGCGTGCCCAGCAGCTGTTAGCATTACTGAGTCACGAGCGAAATCAGAGTTATAAGTAAAAAGATATACGACTTTAATCGATTGCATTTGGGAACAGCCTCTTGTTGGATAGATATTCAAAATTAAAAAGATAAGAAAAGTTAAATAAAATAATGGTAAGGGACCCCTATAGTAATTAATTAAGTTAATTATTTATTTATCTGGAGGTCATTACCGAATACAACATTAATCTTATTTTATCAAAATCAAGGATTGAATTTTAATTAAATGACGTATATTTTTATTGCTATTTTACCTATCACTCGCCAGCACAGATCAGATCAGACGCCAGCACATCAAGCTACTCGAAACTGTCAAATTTTCCCAATCAACCTTGAACCTAATACTTTTGCGATAAAGTTGAAAATTTGACAGATTGTTGTAGTTTTATGTGCTGGCGTCTGTACACAGAATCTACCTGCAGGATCATAGAACTGGATGCACTCAGCAAGGTTATTGAGAATGTCAAGACACGACGATTACAAGCAGGGTTGCCAACCGAAACGAATTTTCAAAAAAAATTTCAAAGTACGGAACGAACTTTGAAACGTCAGTCAGACTGTCAGTGTCAAATACCGCAAGTGTTGTTTACGTTACGATTTCTAATTACTCATTTAAACGCAATAATTTCCCAAATACCTTGACACACTAACGTGTAATTATATCGAGGAATCAGTTCCTAATATACACTGAAACAAACTCATAAAATGGAGAACCTGAAAAATATTTGGAAACCGGAATGTAAGTTATTTATGATAACATTTCAATTTTTTTTTTCTGTACGAATATTTTATGCAATTATTTGTATTTTTTTAGTATATCGAATACAAATGGAGGCTCCGAAGCCAAAGCGTGTAGTGTGTGATAACTTAGAGGATAGGCCGGAGTTCTATGGGAGGGAATATCATGGAGTCATGAGTCATAAAGAAGCAACTTCAGTTCTGGAGAACGAAGCTAACGGCGCCTTTTTGATAAGAAAAGGAAGTCAGGGCAACGATTTTTACACATTAACTTTAAAGTAAGTACTTCCTGGACTCAAATCTGGCTCTTAGAGAGACTCAATGGGGTACTGTTTTCCTAGATACTGCATTGTGCAGATGAGAAAGTAAATCACTCCATGTAAAATAGTAGTATTCAGATACATCTGGTCAGACTGGCAGACAACACCAATTTTGTTGAGCAAAAGACTTGGAAGCTTGGATTAAGTTCTAACACTTAAGAATTATTATTTACTAGCTGCCCCCCGCAGTGTTACCCACGGTTTAAAAGTTTTATCAAAATTAGTCCAGCCGTTTGCTCGTGAAGAAGTAACAAACATACACACACACTCACAAACTTTCTACTTAATAATATTGGTGTGATTTTTACAACACCCTAAGGACTGAAGATCACCAGCAGTTTCCAGTTGACAACTTATTTAATGTCATTATTAATATTTTGTTTGTTCCCTTATCTTAATCCAGATTAAATAACATTTTAGAATGATTTGAGTCAAAGTGAGAATATATGAGTCAAAGGGAAAATCCACAAATAAAATGTATCGTTATTTAATTTAGGTACAGGAAAATTAATTACATATTTTTAATGTAATGTGTTTTTCACCAAGGAATAAAAACGATAAATTAATTTACCTTAAAACATTTCAGATTTGATGATAAAATTCATCACTACAAACTATATTATGATGGAACACATTACATTGGTGCTAAACGGTATGACACTATCTATGACCTGGTCGCCGACGGTCTTATCACATGCCATATGGAACTCAAAGCTCACCATATTGTTGAGATGATCAACTCTAGAGCAAGCTACCCGGAGAGTCCGTATGTTACGCTGAACAAACGCAAACTTAATACACTGTCAAGAATGCAACAGTAAGTTTAGTACTTCATTTATATTTCATACTATGTTTGCCTGTCCGTGGGGACCATTCAGTACTGAGACCCATTCATGCCTCCGTAATAATGTAATTTTCTAATTCTATCATAAAATGTTTAATCATTTAATTTAAAAATTCAAGTTCTTCAAACTTAACAGACAGATGAGTTACTGAGGATTTTTTTGCACCACTTCTTACGGTTTGAATTTATTTATTCTTCCCAGCTAAAACACTAGGAAGTGATGACGGGCTGGGCGATTTGGGGGACTGTTTTCTTATAGATTTTGACAAAAAGTGCTGATTTTCAGCCTAGTTTGAATAAATTACTTTTGATTTAGATTTTTAAATGATAAGCTGAATTCTATGATTATTATCTGAATAACAAATTAATTATTAATCCTGAATAAATATGTTATGGATGTAGATTACAGAATAGAATATTATCATCTTAAGGGCCCTACAAAAACACATACTTACAATCAATTTTCGTAATATATTTTATTAAAATAATGTCTTTGGCATGATATTCTTCTCTTTGGCATAAGAAAACCCTGTTACTGTTTAAGTTGAATAAGATATTTATATTTTTTAATTCCAGAGCCTCAAACAATGCGAGCCCTATAATCAAAAAGACTGAAAACGAAAATGTAACCGAAGTAGATGGCATGAAAAAGCCCCCATTTGATCTCACACCATCCATAGAAGACAATCCGTTAGTCATGAAGTACTCCAAATCGCACAGCTTCAAAGTACACACGTTTAAGGGTTTGAACTGGTGTGAGCTTTGTGCGAACTTCCTGTGGGGATTCACTGCACAAGGTGTTAAATGTGAAGGTAAAACACACTATTCGTTTTTGGTTTTTTTGTGTTTTGGTTTCCTCAACATTATATCTACATAATATTTGTAGCAGCTTTTGTTCGAGCTTAGTGAATGTTGAAAATTTTTCCATGAAAATGTACTACTGAGAATGAAGAACAGAAAGTGCACAAGTCAAAAGCAAACTGTGTTTGTGCATGAAACTTGTGCACTTTTATATCTTCTGCGTACTTGGCTAATATCCGTTGAGATTGGCCATCGTGACTGGCCGGAACAAGGGTTATGAACATACACCAGGGATCAGACGGCTTACTGCGAGTTTTTTATACGCATTCGGTCGCGTTAACCTAAACGTTTGCTTATGTCAAATTGTATGAAAAAAAAAAGGTTTTCCGTTATTGTCACCAGACGGCGCTTATTCACTTTTAATACAATTTGAATTACGTTAACACGATCGAAAATGTTAAAAAGCTCACACTAAGGGTCAATTTATACTAGCGCAGGGTCGAAGCGTCAATCTGTAACTTAACATAGCAAATTCACTCATATTTCCACAACGTAATGCACATATTTCTACTGAGATATTTCTTCCGTTCAGATGCACGAATTCCGTCGAACTCGGGCGATTACTTTTTTCAAAAAAAAAAAGCGTTATGTTGTGGAGATAAAGGTAAATTTGCCGTGGTAAATTTTAAGTTTCAGATTGATGATTCGATTCTGCGCTAGTGTAAATTGACCCATAGACCTTACTCCGTTTATCTGTGACGCCGCGTGCGAGTTACAACTAATCAGTATTTTATATTGTACTAGTTGCCGCCCGCGGCTCCGCCCGCGTGATTGTCGAAAACTATCCTAAGGGAACATATTCCCGGGATAAAAAGTATCCTATGTGTTATTCCAGACTATAATCTACCTCTGTGCCAAATTTCATCAAAATCCATTCAGTAGTTTTTACGTGAAAGAGTAACAAACATCCATACATACATCCATACTTACAAACTTTCGCCTTTATAATAGTAGTAGGATTCAATTGCGGTGTTAACATTTATCCGATGACACATACAAAAATTCTAATAATAATGCTTAACAATTAAAGAGGAAAATACAAGGTTACTCAATAAAAAATGTTATTTCAATTGACAAATAGTCTGTTATGGTTTTCCTATAAGGAAATATCACCAAAGTCTCTGGTAATATTTCCTTGTAGGAAAACCATAACTGGGCATAGATCTAATAATCCAATTACAGTAAGGTTATTTATAGAATGCTACCGCATGACATTAATGGACACTTCAATATTTATTTATTTATAATAATACTAAAAATGTATCACAAGGAACAGTATCAATCAGTCCTCTGGCTTTTTTCCCTTTTTGGTGACCCCAATAGGGGAAAAAGCCAGAGGACTGATTGGATCAATCAATATCATGATATCATGAAAAAATATTTTTGTGTAAGTACAATTAATCCCATCAAAATTCAATACTTAGTAGGTATCCAATATAAGTACTTATCCCTTTCTTGTTAAGAAAACATAGTTTACAATTTCACGCGATATTTTGCAATCTTGCGGCGTTTGCAATTTTCCGGTGACGAAAACAAATATAAAACTCTTCTGTTACTGAGTGACTGACAGACAACGCACAGCCGAAACTACTGGTCTTAGAAAGCTGAAATTTGACATGTAGGTTCCTTGGGGAGTGCAGAAGAGCACTAAGAACCCGAAATTCCTACGGGAACGGGAAAAAACGAGATATGCGCGTACGAAGTCACGCGCAAAGCTAGTAGGTACTATTGTTCGACCGGGGCTGCACCGCACCTGAGGTACGTGCGCGCTGAGACGGCAGGCCGATCGCTACTTTGGGTTACATTATTTTGTAAAAATATGGATGCGCCTATGTTTTAAGTTAATAATGTAGCTTTATAATGGCGAAATAATTTCCAAAATCGGCAGAGCAGTTTTTGAGGGTAACAAACAAAAAAATCAATCTTTCCTCTGTATATTCTTAGTTTAGATTATTAGCTGTAAAAAAAAATATATATTTTTGAAAACTAAACACAGCATACAAGTAGATAAATAAGTTATTCATCCACATTGGTATAAGAAATAAAGTGGCATTATTAAAAAAAAAAAAAAACTGTTATAACTTCCAGATTGCGGATTCATAGCCCATTCGAAATGCTCGGAGCGCGTTCCGAACCACTGTGTCCCCGACTTGAAAAAACTTCGCGGTGTGTTCGGTATAGACCTGACCACGTTACTGAACGCACACTCGAGCACCTTGCCGTTTGTGGTCAAGAAATGTGTGAACGAGATAGAAGATCGGGGCATGGACTCTGAAGGAATATACAGAGTGTCTGGTTTCGCTGACGAGATTGAGGCTTTGAAAATGGCTTTTGATAAAGGTAAGCATCTTGTATTGATTGAAATAAAGTTGAAAATAATTAAACTTTCACTAGTCCTAGATCGCGTCAACGGACTGGGTTGCGAACCTGGTTATGTATTTTCGTTTTTTTTTTTAATACAACTATTAATACTAAATGTTTTATGTTGTTGTTGATATCAGCTTCTACCTGCGGTATCGCCTGCAAAAGTCAGGGTTTTTTTTATAAAGGCAAATTTTGTTTTCAATTGTTTCTGTACCGAATATAAGAGGGTCTTTTCTACCTACTTATTTTTAACCTTTTGAACGCCAGATCATAAACGCATCGGCGTGCCCCCGATGCCACGCCACAAATTTACCGTACTTTTTGTCACGTATTTGTGACGTTTGGCGTACAGGGCACGCGCTTGCTTGTCACCTATACGTGACAGTGGCGTTCAAACGGTCAAGCAACGTTCGCTTCGGCATCTCAGTCGCAATCTGTCAAAAATCGTCATTTTTCTTAAATTTTTCACAGATTGCGTCAGAGCTAAGAAAGCGAAGGTTGCTTGAAAATGAGTAGAATTGGGCCTCTGATACAGATCATTATCCTGCTATATGACCTGACACTTCTGAAGCACCATGTTTAGCACATGAAAAGAATAATCAGCGAAATTAGATAGTTATGTATCGTATATATGCAGAGCTGGGCAAAATACATGCTTTGCTATAATTAAAATACAAATTACAAAATACTATTTCGCATATATTTAAAATATGAAATTCAAAATACTTTAGTCGTGTATTTAAAATACAAAATTTTATTATTTTTATTTAAAATACAAAATACTAATTAGCCTTTTTTGCAGCTTTTTCCTATTTTGAAGAAATACAGAGAATAATAATAATATCTTGGGACAACTCACACACGGTCATCCGATCCCAAACTAGGCAGAGCCTGTGCTATGGCAACCAGACAACTGATAAACATACTTATATATTTCTACATATTATAGACAAATTACACCCAGACACAGAACAAATGATCATGCTCATCACACAAAGATTTGTCCTGGGTGGGAATCGAACCCACGACCTCCGGTTTGGCAAATACTGCCCAACCCTGTATGTATGTTGGTTCGCTTACCCAATTTTAAACCGTTTCCACATTTCAGACGGCGAAGCAGCAGACCTAAGCGTCTACAGTAACATCAACGTGGTCGCGGGCACTCTCAAACTGTACCTTCGACTTCTGCCGGTACCCCTCATCACGTATGAGGTACATCCCAAGCTTGTACAAGCTATACGTGAGTAAACAATGTTCTACTCGCAATATCTTTGTCATCTGCCAGGCTTGCGGAATTTATTCGAAGGAGTTACCGCGACCCTGGAACGCAAAGGGCTTTAGAAGGAACACGGATGGGTTTTAGTCAGTAAGAGTCTGACACGCCCTTCCGCTCTGCCCAGAGCGGAAGAAGTCATTTGATAATTTCCCACCCATCAAAAAAAAAAAATATATCTTTGTCGTGTAGGATTGATACTCGAATATCAACTCTATTCCAGTGCAAGAAAAGCTTACTTTTCTTTAGAATTACAGGCAGGCTGTTGAAAGACATAAGAATGTTTCAAGTGGTACCGCAAAAAGAACTTTATGTGTTGGTTTTAAAGTCGTTATTACAAAATAAAAACTGTCTGAAAACTAAATCGTAGAAGCAGTTTAGATGTTCATTCAGGAGTGTATTTTGCTATGACAAAGGAAATTGATACAATACAACTAAACCCTAATCTCATCAAAATTAGAGTGAACAGGATTCTTCTGGGTGGGCTCGCTCCATCGTCGACTTTGTCTCTGTCATCTATGACCTAGACTAGAGTCAAAAGCAAACCCATCTACACTAATAATATAAAGAGGATAATTTTTGTATTTTTTTGTGAGTGTATGTTTGTAATGAATAAACTCGAAAACTACTGTGCTGATTTCAAAAATTCTTTCACCATTGGAAAGCTACTTTTATCCCCGTATTCCCATGGGAACGGGAACTACGCGGGTGTAATCTCAAATAAAACAAGTACGAGTCGGACTCTCACACGAAGGGTTCCGTACAATAAACCGAAAAAAAAACACGTTTATTTTATGGGAGTGTAATTTTTAATTGGTTTTTTATTTTTATTATTTGTTGTTATAGCGGCAACAGAAATACATCATTTGTGAAAATTTCAACTGTCTAGCTGTCACGGTTCATGAGATACAGCCTGGTGACAGACAGACATACGGACAGTGGAGTCTTAGTAATAGCAGTGGCGTGCCCACAAAGGACGATATTAGACCTGCCCTACAAAGAACGCATTAATAAAACAACATGTAATAAAATAATACAACAAAAACAATATTAAAAAAGTTAAAACTCCTGCTAAAATGTTTAGAGCAAAACATGTAGCAGCGCGGAGCGCTAGGCGCTCGCGTAACTCACTATACTACGTGGTTAGGCAAACGCGCTATCACCCTTATTTCCATTCATAAATTTACGCTTGTGTAGCACACAGCTGCATAATTTCGTATGTATGAACGGCACACATGTTTAGATTATGACTGAACTTATGCTTCAACTCCGACCACAGTAGTTGATCTGATTGGCTAGTTAAATTTGAATGAATTATGTGGGGTTGCCAAGTTGTGATGATTTCAGGAATTGCTGGTAATTCGAGAAACAGACTACACAAATACACGATAGTTTCCTATAAGACTACTAAACACAATTAAAAAAACATGGTGGTATTGTTAAATTTATACTTTCCAAAAATTTTAAACTGTAAGGAATAGCAAAAACCCTATAAAAATAATGAAAAACGGCATGAATTACATTTTTTCCCCAAATGTGGGAAATTTCGCTTACATTTTTGGGTTAAGATTTCTATGTTACGGCCACACTGCTAGGCAGTGATTGGTTGCGGCAATATATAATGCGGCAAAATTAGAAATCTGCCATTTTAGAGCTTTCGTTAAACTAAAATAATGCTATTTCATTTGGTAGTGTTTAAGAAACCATGTTGTTTCATGTGATCGCGATCTCAACTGTTTACCTTTTATAATAATTATGTTATTGAGTGATAAGTAATTCATTTTGGAACTTACTGTAGTGCTAATATAAAAGTTTATTTAGTTAAAAATGGTGTTCGAATGTGAAATCTGTGCTGACGATGTGTGTTTATTAGAAATTAAAAGCAATAAGTTTTCGCAATTAGCGTAATGATAAGATTCTAATTGTGTCTAGAGGTCGATGTTTACCCGAATTACGAGAATTAATCCAAAAACATGGTAATTCATCATCTCGAACTCATCATTTTAATCCTCAAAATTATGCAACATATAAATGTCTGTGTGGATGTATCCACACAAATAAATTATTTTGTTTTCCGTGAATTTTGTTTAATACTTCTAGTAAGTGGAGTGAGGGATATAGATTTGCATAACTTCCATTCCTCTGCAAAAAAGCATGACCTATCAGAAAAACATCTAGAGGCTTGCTTAAAGTTAAATACATTTGATAAATCACGTATTGAAACTAGTATTAATAGCCAGTTAAGATTAGATATAGAAAGGCATAATTCCAAAGTAGATAGAAATAGAAATATTTTTCAGAGACTGATCGATGTTGTATGCTTTCTGGGAAAACAAGAATTAGATTTCGCGGCCACGATGAATCATTATCATCACTGAATAGAGGTAATTATTTAGAAACAGTAGATTTATTAGCAAAATATGACGGAGTTTTAGAAACCCACTTACAAAATGCAAGTACCTCATTCATAGGCATGTCGAACAGAACGCAAAATGATTTGATCTCGAGCGTTGCATCTGTGATGACTGATCACATTAAAGACGAAATTAAACAGTCCGATTTTAAGATATTTTCGTGATTACGAAGTAGTGGATCGATTTATTAAATACGTAGATGTCAGCGCGGATCGGACCGCTGTAACCTTAAGTTCTATAATTTTGGAAACTTTAGCAGATTTATATTGTCATTCTAAATTAATTGCTCAAACTTATGACGGGGCAGCAGTTTTATCCTCTCAAATTAACGGTGTGCAGGCTTTGGTGAGGCAAAAATGTCCGCAAGCTATGTACGTATGGTGTTCAGCACATGTATTAAATTTAGTTTTATCGAAATCTTTTGAACGGGTTCCTGAAACAAAACGCTTTTTTAATATAAAAAAATCAATAGCTGTTTTTTTTCACACTAGTACGAAACGAATGGCGTATTATAACGAATTTGCCGTTATGAAAAAGCTGCCTCGTGTCGCCGAAACTAGGTGGACATATCACTCGCGCACGTTAAATATAATTAATAACGAATCTTCTCACCTCCTTCAGTTGTTTGAGGAAATGAATGAAAATACAGAACACTGGGATGGTGATACATTGTCACAAGTCACTTCATTTTTATTTAACATGAAAGAATTCGAGTTTAATTTATTTTTAAAAACATTCGCGGAAGTTTTAGCTGAAATTTTTGCTGAAACCGATATTTTATACGATATTATACAGAAAAAAACTTGTGACATCGCATATTGTCTAAAAAAGATAAAAGAATTCGAGTCATTTTTAGCTCGTTACAGAGATAGGTTCGAGATCAATTATGATGCAACTGTTCGCATTACCGGACCGCCCAAATGAAAGTGCAATGTCGATGAAGTAAAAATACATTATCGGCGAATTTTTATGGAAATAATTGATAATGTACTCAGCGAATTAAGAGATCGTTACATGAATATTAAAAAATTTAAATTCTTACTTTGAGTTACTTTCTTGTGAGAATTTTATTAAATATAGTGATCAATTCCCTGAAAAGGAAATCAGAGAGTTCACTAATACTTATCAGACTAATTTTAATTTTGATAGATTAAAAAATGAATTGCGCTGTATTTATAAATCGCCTAAATTTGCGAATTGTAGCATATATAGTATCATTCAAAATTTGAATAAACATAATTTAGATAAAGTTTTTTCTGTAGTTTTACGGTTGGCGAAGTTTATAGTTACTATCCCAGCGAGCAGCGCATCGGCAGAACGTTAATTTTCATCCTTAAAACGTATCCACACCTATTTAAGAAACACACAGAGTCAGCAACGACTCACAAATCTATCTTTAATTTCTATCGAAAAAGAATTAATGGTCGAACTACGACGCAAGCCTACTTTTTATGATCAGGTCTTAAAATCATATTTGAAAAAAGATAGGCGCGTGGATTTAATTTATAAATGAGTTCGTTTAATTTAACTTTTTCACTGCTGTAAAACCCGTAGTTAACTTATTATAAATATTTATATATCAGCGAATCACATGAATGAGGGCCCTTAAAGGCCACATCGGATATCTCGCAAGTGATGTGTTCTAACTATCACCCACTTGGATAAGATATTTGGGGTGGCCGAATCTTTCATAATTTGCATCGTCAGAATATCGTGATTTGATCTTTTAAGAATCTGGTGAGTTTTTTTTTGTTATCTGTCCGTTTGCCTACCCTTTCTTGAGACCCACCGCACGCCACTGAGTAATAGGGTCCCGTTTTTACCCTTTGGGTACGTACTTGTCTCTCTCTGTCTCTCTCTATGTCTTCCGCGTCAGAGGTGTACTGGAGACGGGAAATAGACAAAGATAAACAAAAAAAAAAAATGTGTGTGTGTCAGGTCCGACGCACAAGTGGAGTTTACTCCTTAAGAACTATTATTGTGTAGATTATGTAAAAAGAGATCAAATGAAAGCATCTTATATAAGCTGAGCATACGAACGTAACGCTTTTATGTTAACGCTCGATTTTACTCTTCAGAAAATTTTCATACCGCGGGCTAAATATGAAAAATATAAACTCCAAAAAGCACGCAGTTTTTCGTTTGGCTCCATAGTAGCCTTGCCGCAGCACCAGTTCTTACAGCTATAAGTTGATATTAATTATTGTAATTTCAGAGATGAAGACGCAAGCGCAACAAATAGCATCACTTCGAGAATGTCTGGACTGTCTGCCGCCGGCACACTTCAACTGTCTACAGTACATGGTGCAGCATTTACACAGGTAACATGCTTGCTTATTTATAACTGTCCCACAAGAACCCGAAAATGCATTTCTGGGATAAGGGCGCTTTTCCTCCGACCGATCGGTCAAATAAGCAAGAAATTCTTCAAAAAAGTAGTTTCTTGAGTACCTAAGTTTAAATGTATCTCTCCTGTGACCGACGTTTTCACCCCAGGGTTTTGGAATAGGCTTTTTAATGTTAGTTTATCGCTTAATCAAAGTTACAGGGATAGGCACCTTTCATTCACCATTTTCATTTCATTAAAACACTAGGAAGTGGTGACGGGCGGGCGTTTTGGGGGACTGTCTTTATGTCGAACTTTGACGTTCAAAAAGTGCTGGCACTCAGCCTAATTTGAATAAATGACTTTTGGTTTGATTTTGATTCTTAAGGCCATAAGCACACATATCAACTCGGTAAGGGATCGTCACCGTATCGGCTTTTTCGCCGTATTGCCCCGAGGCGAAGTGATTACGTTACGTTTCCGATTAGTGTGCGTTGCAGTAGGAAGTTTCATACAAAGAATACTGCACGGCTCGAGTTGATACGGTGACGATCCCTTTCCGAGTTGATATGTGTGCACGGGTACAATTTATAAGCTGCAAGACAGGCTTCACCGATGTTGGGATAAGTCTGCGAGGCGAAAGTGGGATTGGGTGGGCCATATACTGGATGCACGATGACAGCTTAGCTACAATCGTCACGCGGTGGGTGCCTGGTGACGTCGTAACCGAGCCAGGTCTAAAAACCGCTGGTGTGACAATTTGGACTTAATCCTGGGCCGGAGATAAAATTATGCTGAAAAAGTGTGGGGCCTTTGCCCAAATGTGGGACAACATAGGCTTAATTTTAGAAAAAGGGAGCGTTTCCACTATTCATATTCATATTCATTTATTGCATTTCATGTTGTTTACAGGTTGTTACATTATGATAGTTCCAAACAATGAACCCTGCTAGGGCACAGCAATGTATAGGCGACAGGTTTTAATTAATTTAACATGCTATCAATATTCATTATTCACATAATTTGTTGATATAGAATAATTAAAAAAAAAATTAATTATTATTATACATTATGTCATTCTTATAAACTAAATAAGTAAATTATCATTTTCATATTACAATCTCATACTACAATAGAGATTCTAAAATGTCTTTATTATCTCAGTTAATTTAATGTCAATAGATTAGTTTTACATATAATATGTCACTTTTTCAGATAAAAAAAGAAAAAAAGAAATAGAAAGTAATCACTAAAAATACAGGAGTGAGGCAGTAGCGGACTGTCTTATAGAGTACCTAGTTATGTATATGTAATGTGTTCAAGTCGATATTAATTTATTTATTTCTCAGTTAAAAAATCTTTTAGGCTATAATATGATTTTAAGTTTAAGTAGTTTTGTAGGTCATTTTTGAATTTGTTGTCGTACTCTGTATCCTTAACTGAATTCGGGAGTTTATTATAGATTTTAACGCACATGGCCAGAGGCCCAGAACGAAACATAGCTAGTCTTGAAGTTGGTACCGCTAATTCGTTTAGATATCGATTTCTAAGACTGCGTTGCTGTGGGCGTTGCTGTTTTGCTAGCGGAAAGAGCGATGGGTATATATGTGCTATATATGTGCAAAGACGGTCGCATCGCACCACCACTCAGCTACTCTCCGTTTCAAAGCTTCGCTACGCATTTTCGCGTTACTTCGCTACCTTACACAGCTTTGGTGGAAAACCACTCTAATGTTGATCCTGAACTAATAAGTTGTTTCGGAGATTAACTCCAAAGTATATCTGTCACCGGAAAATTGTGTGAAATTGTAAACTAATTTTCTAAATGAGACGGATAAATTGGGAACTGCTGAATTTGGATGGAATTTAATGTATATAAAACGATTTTTTTATAATATATCGAGAAATTATAATCTAATCAAAAATTTTTGCAATCTTATGGAGTCTGCAAATTTCCGGTGACATATCCAAACTGAGTCACTTAACCCTTTATTATATATACTATTATTCAAGTAGACATTTCAAACGCGTAGACCTATACTTTTTAGAGTTATTTCAAGAAACTCACAAAAATATGAGTTACCTACACTGTAAGCATTATTCAACTGATTCATTCTTCGGTTCTCAGAGTATCACAACAAGCGGATCTAAACAAGATGAGCGCCCACAACCTGAGCACAGTTTTCGCGCCGACCCTGGTGGCCACGCCCCCAGCCATCACAGACCTCGCCTTCGAGATTCGCGCCTTACAAGTACTCATAGAATACTGCCCTCAAATATACTACGGCAGTAAGTGAATGGGACTGAACAATAATCCAGTTCTATGAGTTAGGACCACTTGGCTCGGAATCGCTGAGATTAAAGATCCCATTACTAATAATAAAATCAACAAAAAAAATCGTTTTATTAAAAATACAAAACAAATTCCGAGGGTTGTATTCGAACTATCTCACAGATACCTATATGTACCAATTTGTGTAGTAAACAGAGTTCTACATTGTATTAGTATTTTAACCTTTTGAGCATAAACGCATTGGGCGTGCCCCTGACGCCAAGCCACAAATTCGCCGTATTTTTGTCACATATTTGTGATTGTGTTGTTTAGCGTACGGGGTAAGCTTATGCTGACACTTCACTTGGCCTATTTGCACAAATATTCGCCTTACTTCTTTGTTAAAAAATGAACTTTATTTCAATCACTTTAGGCTTTATTTTTTATTGTCCAAATAACGCAAATACGCCAAGTGACTCCTTATGTTTGTCATATATACGTGACATTGGCGTTAAAAAGTTTAAAGTGTCTCGGTGTGTGCTGGCCCTTAGGCGTCGTCCTAACCTTATGAATGCCAATGTCACATATAAGTGACAAACATAAGCTTACCCTGTACGCATAACGTCACAAATATGTAACAAAAAATACGGCGAATTTGTAGCTTGGCGTCGGGGGCACATTGTTAAAGTAAACTACACGTTGTTAAAGAAAACTCAATGAAAAATAGATCATGAGAATGAATAGATTTTTAAGTTTGTATTATTTTGCTTTTGCTTATTGTAATTCAACAAGACATTAGTATATTTTTTATTTGTGTGAACCTCGCGTTTTGAGCCGCAAAAGGTTTAAGCACTTTCCATATAGATAATGAACTTATAAAACTTATTGCTACAGTAGTAGACTGATTTTACTTAGTAATATTTACAATGGATTTTGTTTTTTTTTTGTTTCGTTGATTTTAATAATATGCGTCATATTCCTTTGTTTGTGTGCTAAGTCAAGGAAATGAATTGTTCACAATTTTTGAAATTATAAGTCCCAGTAAATTTAAAGTGAACTAAGGTTGAAAATATCAAGACTTGAATAGTATTTAATATAGTAAAATATACCTTATCGTCGCACTACGTGCAAGTGACATTCAACCTTATGCCGACCGCACTTTGGACGCGTTTTCGTACGAATTTGACTCTTGCGAACACGTACGAATACGCCCGAACGATTCCGACGTTCCAAGTACCATGGGTATACGTCCGGAAACAGTCCGAATATGTTGGAATTTTTGTACGAATGCGTTCTTCACGAAAGCGATATCATCGGGGTACTGCCAACTTGACGGAGAAAACGAATTCACAATGCGGCAAACCGTGAGATAATAAAAATGTAATTTCTTTGACTATACCTCATCTGCCTATTTCATTGTTCTCATATTTTTTATCATGTTTGATGCGGAGGATGTGTTCAATAGAAAACCATTATTCTATAAATTACTATTATAATTAAATGCAAGCATTTACTTAGAATTAAGTTTTTAGCTGGCACTTGCTGTATTTGTCAAAATATTCGCGTCACTTGTGCAATACAAAATTAACCTTATTGGGAAAGAAATAAGGTGCATTTTGTATTACACAAGTGATACAAATATTTTGACAAATACGCCAAATGACGTGCTATCGTTATAAAATGAGGCACAAAAAGTGCATTTAAAAACTCATTCGAAATAATCTCACAAATTAGTTTGTAAGTTAGTTTTACGTGCAATAATATTATTTATCTGTACAGAAATGTGATATTGGACCATCTATCTTTCTAAAAGAATATTTTCTTTCCTACCATTCCAGGTTGTGTACTTTTAATTTTATTTTCTTTAACCAAATTATATGTTTTAAGAAATCATGGAATTATTGAAGAGGTTCTTAGTACTTACTTATATTTTTATTTATACATATATTATTTTACCCGACCGCGCGATTGCAAAGATAGGGTTAAATTTTTATTAATAAACCGCATAAACAAAGTGTGGCTAAATAATTGCAATGGCTGACATTAACAGCCCTATTTATAATAAAGGTTTAGGTTGAAAATTGAGCAACGTGGCACAGATTATAAAATAAAAAATAAAAAAAAAACTATCAATTAGTTTTCATTAGAAATTAAGTACCAAAATTCCAAGAAATCTCGTAGGTTTACGCCAATGTTCTAAGGACCTCATATTTATATAAACTTTTATACTTTTGTATGTTATGTAAACATGTAAATTCGCTTTTTACATAAATAAAAGAGATTTGATAGAGATTCTGGTTTTATTTCTTAAAGTTAATTATCACACTTTTTTCCTTTTCTTCTTAGGCTTGCCACTATCATTGCTATCGGTGTCATTCTGCTGGAATTTCTTCAGGTCCGCACAAAAAAGTACCTGTAATAAGATATTTATTAAAGCATTTGTATTTTATTGTTTCATGAATGGCCTGGACATAATTAATCTTTCAAAACAATTTACTTTGCCTACAATTATGTGTCTCACTTTTAACTGTATCTTAGTACTACAAGGTCGATATTTGATTGGCATTGACAGCCGGCCCCAGTACTGCAATATATTACGGGAACTTAGGGAAACCCAATATGGAATGGTTAGGTTCGAAGAGGATGACGAGGGCAAAACGAGTGAACGAAACTACCTCATCCCATTCGTTTTAGGTTCCTTCAAACCCAGCAGACAAACATAGAGGCACGACGGCGGGGCTCCGTCATATTACAGTGGATCTTAACATATAATAATATAGTCCTCCTGACCGATTTCGGCCATGGTTGCCAATCTCAACCGAGACTAGCCATCGGCGGGAAATATTATAGTGAACAAGTGTGTGCGCAAACACAGGTACACTCCCTCTTCTATTACTCACATATTCGAATGGAACGGCATCCCGACACGACCGGAGAGATCTGCGCAGGACCAACGGTTTAACGTGCTTTCCTAGGCACGGGGGTATATACCAATGTAACAGTACGTTCCCAGTTACAATATGATACCTGCTCCACAGCCACTAGGGCGCGCAAACTAATCTGTTAGCATTTGGAAACATTGTTGGACCGGCTGAAGATTGTAAGAACGCAATATTTTCTACTCTATTTATTTAGCATTGTATTATTTCATGCATTAACGGCACATGTGTGAGAACTGTGGTACCTTAAACTTAAATTATAACTATCACTTTTGGGTGTCTCGACTTGAATGTACCATGTGCGGTTGGGAGTGTCATGCTCACTCAAAAGTTTGGTTGATGGTGGTGCATGCGTTGGATCGTTTAGCTCGCTTCAAAATGGTTGAGCCGAATGGTGCTAGCGCATGCGTCATGTTCGTGAACGGGCGCCGTCAGCTGGGACTGGTCATTTCTCGGCAGCCACGGTTTATTTTAATTGTTTCTTTGAATTGTTCTTTTCACTCCGGACGCTTTTATCCTGCACGTCTTTTTTTACATCGTTCTCACTTATATGCATAATTTAAACAGGAATGATGTAACCATAACTTTGTAAAAAATATTATTTTTAAAAGAGTGTCCGTGGAGTTTCTTGCACATTCTTCTCCATAGGGACCTACACTTTGGAACATGCAAAGAGCTTCATCTTTTTGACCGACCGACCTTGACAATCCAAAAGTGCCTGTAAATGGTCTAATTAAAATAAATGCTTTGAGTCTTTGATAATATCTAAAAACTTACAGTATGAGCCCACCCAGCCAAATCACCATACAGCATTCTGAAATGGTCCCCAATTTCTGAGTACATCTTCTCTGTGACGCTCTTCTTGCCTCTCAAGTGCGGTAGGTAGTTCTGTGCAGCGATCTGATACACGTGGGTGTCCACCGGTAAGGCTTCCAGGTGGTTGAGGGACATCAGGCAAATACAGTCGGCTACCTAGAGGAACATAAAGTGTACATTGAAGAGCAAAACGTATTGTAAACTGATGTGGCAAAATAAGATTTGATTATCGAGTTTATGGTTGAAATGGGCATTTCATGAAAAGGTCAAACATTATGGGAAATGTGAAACACTATATTTGTTATAGTATCACTGTTTAAAAACAATGAAATATGATATTTCAAATTAGTCTGAATTCTCTCTGTTTATGGACCCAATGCGCCGGTGCTGCTACCCTGTCCTGTGTTTTTTCATATATCGAGTCTTGATTGAAATCTAAAAACCTGAAAAAGTGATAAAATAATCAGCCAGATAGTAATCAGGGTGGAATGAAGGGATACTTTTCCCTGCAGTGCAGAAATTTTCATCATGAATTAACCTTTGGGATGCCAGAGCATAAACGGCCATGTGACGTTTGTCGTACAGGGTAAGCTATCGTTTGTCACATATACGTGACAATGGCGTTCAAAAGGTTAAGAATCTACATGATTCTGAACCTTAAACCTGAATTTAACTACTTTACTTAGTTACCTTAGGACCAATGCCATGTAGTTTCATCAGCTCCTGCCTGGCATCTTTGTACTTCATGTCCTGCAAACTGTTGAACCATCCCACTCCCCCCCACTCCACTATTTGAGCCGCTGACTTCTGTATGAACTTAGCTCTGTATCCGAAACCTAAGTTTCTGAGTTCTGTTTCGACCTAGAATTAACAAAAAAGTTTAAATATGATTAATGATATTTATTCCTGAAAGTTGGCTTTGTATGTATTATGTATGTATGTAAATCGGGCTGGTTTCCGCAACGTCACAACTAAGCGCATATTCTGCATGGAAAGTTGGCTTTGAAATATTTTAAAACTAGGCTGCAGTGGCACAAGGAGTGTGATGATCTGATCTGAACTTCTTATGATCACAGTTTGAAAGTTTGTGAGCAAGTAAGATAACATATAGTAGATAATACTTAGCAACCTAACGACAGTCTAGCACCTGAGGCAAAGTAATAAAAACGAATTTCTTAGAATCTTCAGTACAAATCATGCATTTGATGAGGACAGATGAAGTAAATACGTGCTAGATAATAAAGTCTACTTTTAAAACTGGTGATAAATCACTATCTCTCTCCTTAGTCATCCTTACTTGGGTGCTCTGCTTTTTCATAATTATTATTGTATATGTGTATTTATCTATTATGTATTTATTGTATATATAAATAGTACACCTAAGACTACCTACAGCACTGGCTTTCCTTCTCTCTTTAAAGTCCATCCAAAGGTTATCTTTAAAAGATCGCTTTTAGCGATAAGGCTGCCTGCCCGTTGTGTCACCCTCTGTAATGTTTTTCTTCGTATACCTTTTCTATAACTTATATGATGTACATAATAAAGAGTTTTCTATTCTATTCTAAAGCAACAAAATAACAATCAAAAGAATGTACACAGCACAGCACAGCAGCAGTTCTTATTCAGTTAGGCAACACAGAAAGTATTATTTACAGCTTAATAATGATGTATTGTTGTCATTATTGGGAGTGGGTGTGATGCTACATAGAGTGTATCATTGTATGGACAACAAGGTAAACCAACCAAAGACAAGTGATTTTGAAGTTTAAGGGAGTTTTTTGTTAAATTGAGAGGCATTATATGGAGTTTACACTGTGCTTAGATTTCATATAAGTTTATTTAGCAGTTCTTACCCCTAATGCAGATAATTTCTCGACTTCTGGGAATGTATAGTATGTGTCTCCTTCATATTCACATATTTTTTCCCCATAATGAGTACATAGTTTTTCTACCATAGTAGATATTCTGCAATACAAACACAGTTCAAAGTTATAGTAAGTTATTGAAAATAATTACGTGGTAAGTTATAAAAAAAAATATTTTGAAGATGAACTCAAAGCATTCATTTTAATTTAAATCATTCACAGGCACTTTCGAATTGTCAATTTTATTGTCATCTCTTTGACTGACGGCAGTCACAGACGTGAAGTTAAGACAGTCAGCTGTTTGTTTTACATTATTAGAATAAAAAGTTCATGGCTAATTTTATTGATGTTGCTAAGTTGAGTTACTATTTACCTTGAAATGTGATTATTTTGGCTGCAAATAAATGAGAATAAATTCTCCACAGGTTCCTGACGTAGCATTCTGATGCCATAAAACTGTTGGCAGGCCTTCTCAAACAGTTTATCTTTTTCTGACCATTCCTTGTAATACTGACCTAGGTTTGTATCTAGTCTGAGGTAATATTCAAGTAACTTTTTAAAATCTACATCTTTGTTTTTATTTGATGAATTTGGCTGTTTGTGTAAGGAGCCTATGACTTGGTATTGCAGATAATCATCATTTTCACGTAATTTCCAAACGGTTTTAGAGAAAACACCGATCCATTCGTTGTTTTCTTTATTGTATGTCCACCTGAAGAAGGTAAATGTTTATTTTCAATTTATTACTTACCCGAATCGCTCTTTCTATTAGTGAGAACCATATCAAAATTTGCGTTGCGTAGTTTTAAAGAATTAAGCGGAGAAACAGAACGTGTTCTAGTGAAATTATGTGTTTATTCAGTATCTACATAAAGGAGTCCTCATTTTCAATAAGATTCATCATTATTTTAATTCATAACAAAGTCAAATAATAATACTTAGCTATATTTACCCGACAAGCGCAATGGAGTTAAGGGGGATTATTTAAAAAATAACATGCACAATACGCACCTAAAACTTTGACCACCAGATAACGTTCCCATCAATTGAAGCTCCCGAAAGTTACACAATAATTTATTCCAGGCCATTTTTACTTGATGCTTTCGTATGTCTTACAATTTCATTGATAGCATAACAAATAACAATAACAGCATTTTTCATAAACAATTTTATTCAATCTAGCTCTTCAGGAGCTAGGGCGCGAAACTTGACATACATTTGACAATGACACTGTCACTGACGGACTGGTAGTGTTTCAGTGTTGCCAGATGTGGTATTGGTGGCAAGTTCATTCCTTTATTTTTTGGACGGGGACCACTCTCATTTCAGCACACTAACGGACCTCCCAAAAATTTTGTCTAAAGTGCTTCTTCCACTTCTTTGACTTCTTTAATTTTTTCATTTTTTTTTCATCTTCCTTTTTTTTGAAAAAATCTGAAACCTTCAACCGTCAAGTTACTGAATACAACGGGGAAGATTTTGTAACAAGAAGGCGCTACACGTATGATCTATTTACATTCTTTGGTTAGAAGCGATACATGAGGAACATTTTCTTACTGACGTGCGACGATTTGACCTTATTGTATTCACTTTTTACCTGTGCAATCCATAAAAAATAAACTCACAATCATAAATCTGTTAACCTTTTATCGATTATTGAAGGATCATAGGTAGCAATTGCAACACCTGGCGGTTTCCCGCCAGGTGTCGCAATTGCTACCTATGCCAAAAATCTTGCTTCCCAAAAATCCTGCCAAAAATCTTCCCCATTAAAGTCGAACTATAACTAGGTACCCCATTCCGAAAGAAACCAATGGTTGCGGTTTTGCAAGGTTTGTTTTAGAGGATAAGGACCTACATTCGTATGGGAGTTTTCTTCCTCGAATTTTGCAAAAAAAAGACATAGTTACTGTTATAATTTATTTATTGGCGAGTCAGATTTATTTTCTAACATACATAGGTACATATTTTAGTGGTCCCTTTCTAATTTCTTCTGTATACAATAAAGCTACTTCTTCTGGACTGGCCTGTTGGTCGAGTGGTTAGTGACCCTGACTGCGAAACCGGAGGTCGTGGGTTCGATTCCCAACCAGGACAAATCTTTGTGTGATGAGCATGATCATTTGTTCTGTGTCTGGGTGTCATTTGTCTGTAATATGTATGTATTTAGAAATATATAAGTATGTTTATCAGTTGTCTGGTTGCCATAGCACAGGCTCTGCCTAGTTTGGGATCGGATGACCGTGTGTGAGTTGTCCCAAGATATATATATATATTCTCCGATTGCATTTATAAAAGAATATCGACGTATAGGTATACAATTTAGAGACGACGATACGACAATAGGTAAATTAAATCACTGGAAATACTTATAATTCTGGACAACTTTAACGATGGGAAAAAACATGCTGTTATATTTTGTAGTTATGCAAACAGCTAGTAATTTGGTATGCAGTTGGTTTTTTCGTGATTAATTCAGGGTAAGCATTGTCATTGATTGTATAGTTCGCAATTACCCGAATGGTCTTCTCGTATGTAGGTATTTGAATTATGGTTACGTAGCCTATTTTTGATATTAGACCAATAGTTTATTTAAACTTAATTAATTAAATAAAAAATGCACATTTTGACTGTCATTTATTACTTTTACAGACGCCAGCACATCAAGCTACAACAATCTGTCAAATTTTTATAATAGATTTTCAATTTTATCGCTAAGATAAAGGTTGAAGGTTGATTGGGAAAAATTGTCAGTTTAGGGTAGCTTGATGTGCTGGCGTCTGTACCTAACTAACATTTATGTACGAAACTAGAAAATTATTTTAATCATAAGATAATAATTATTTATAAAATAACTTTGTGGGCTTTTATATATTATAAGTAAGCTAATTACTAGATATGAGCTCGTCCTATCTTATTTTGGACGGTAAATGTCGGACGGTGTATACCTACCTATCTAAGTAGTTTAATGTATAGAAAAATAATATAAAAATACGGACTAGTGTATAAAAGCTGTAGGTAATTATAGGTAGGTACGGGCTGATTTTTAAACAACATCCAAAGTTTTCCAGGCACTGGGTAATACACGATTTATGCAAAAAACCAATAGTAAAGGAAAAGAATCACCTCTTCAACAAGGTTTTCTACTTAGAATAATTATTCTAATGTTTTCTAAGAGTTGATTTTTGTTCGTGATACAAAAAAATATATTTCAGGTTGTACCATCAGATAAAGCTCCATTTTGCAGTGTCTATAAGATTTAGTTTAAGTTTTTATTGTGGGGCACAAACATTTTCATCCAGGTAGGTATTTAGGTAGCGGAAACAACTGAGTGCTTTTGAAGTTTTTACGAAAAAGCTCGCCGTGTGGCGGTGTGAAGGTTTATACACACTCAGCACTCACGTAAACGACACGTTTGACCACTATCTCAGTTTTGTTTTAGTGGTATATAATCAGTCCTACCCTACACGTCAGTCACGTCACGACGGTGCCGCGCCTCAATAATTGACTTAGGTAGGTACTATAGGTAGGTCCAATCAGTGTCTGATCGGTGACATGGTGTGTGTACCTTTCATTGTACGACAGAAATGTTGCCATTTAATACAAATATAATAATGAACAAAAACAACTGCTTATTGCCGCAGGACTTCCACAGTCAAAAGAACTCGTACCAGTTCCAAATCAACTTTATGGCTGCACCCTTGCAATGTAACAGCAACAAGTAGGTAAACATGTCCAAAAAAAAAAGTAAGTATTAGCTCTGCGCCATTATATTATTGATCCAAGGCAAGAACTGCGCTGTGTCGGTAAACACGACGTATTCGTTAAGGTTGCAGACGGCGTCTCCATTATCGGCGCGCAAGGACACGGACACGACGCCCCGGACCCGCCACTTGCCGCCGTTAAACAGGTACATACCGCCTCCGGAGTCCCCTACGCATGGACCCGAGCCTTTTCGGTCACCTGCAAAAGGGAAATGCAATCTTAATACTATTATAAATGCGAAAGTTTGATTGGGTGTTTGTTAATCAATCACGCCAGAACGGATCTGGATGAAATTTGGCACAAAGATACATTATGGACACACTAGTCTAGAATCATAGGCGTAGCTTCTCGCAGTTTTTTTAAGTAGTTTTTTTTTCGTATTCTCGTTGCAAACCTTTTCATAATGATACTCACATAGGTAATGGGGGTGTATAAAAGATAATTGGTCCGCCATGTTTGAGAGACCACCATATTGGATTAGAATGATGTCAATGCTGCAATGTAGCTAACATTGCATTGTCATCCAAACCACATAGACTGAGATCCCAGAGCTACTAGACCTCCCTTATTTTCTCACTAACAAAATATGTGGGATAGAGTAGTGTTAAATATGCTTACCTGCGAGCTTGGGCCGACGGCCATTTAAATAAAAAAGAAAATTAGAGAGGTCTGGTAGGTCTGGGATTTTAGTCCAAAAGGTTTTGGCAAAGTTTCAGTTAAATAACTGTTTTAAAATTCAGTTGCAAGTGTGGTCCATACCAACATGCTAACTAGCTAACAAGGCAACCTAATATTAGCTGTATAATAAAATGCTGCGGATGCACAAAATAACAATAAAAGCGATTGATATACGAGGAATACAATTATCACATACCTGCACATAAAGTGTTGTCGTAGGTAAGGTCGTGGAACAGGGACTTGCTGGCTCTGCAGTCATTGGTGCTGACTATAGGAATGTTCACCTTATGGGGCTCGCCTTGCCTTCCTATGCCCCCCACGCCTTGATCGCCCCAACCGGCCACCTGCGGAAAGAATACACTGTTATTCTTTTTCTTTTCGAGTCGATGGTGACCTTTAACCTTTAGAACGCCATTGTCACGTATACATGACAAGCAAGCGCGTGCCCTGCACGCCAAACTTCACAAATATGTGACAAAAAGTACGGCGAATTTGTGGCTAGCATCGGGGGCACGCCCATCCAATAGGTGGCCACGTTTAGAGCAGAATCAGAGGCATTTATTAGGTCCCTAATAGTGCATATGTAAGGGCACTGGCGCACTCCAACAAGTGGGCCACGTTTTGGACGAGTTTCCGCCCTCACGTTTAGTGTCAAACAAGTTAGTAAAAGCCACATTTTGCCCAGTTGTAGGTATTTGCAGAGGTTAGGTTAGGTGCACAACCTATTTTTTTCGGATGGGAAATTATCAAATGACTTCTCACGCTCTCACTGATTTAAACACACCCTTCCTTAAAATGCCCTTCACGTTCCAGGGCAATGGAGAGAGACTCATTCGAACAATTCCGCAACCCTTGCGGGTACTGGCCCTAGTGGTCCCCGTCAAAAATGCTGACATCTCTTTGAGGCGCGCGTGGAATGCAACGCGCCGTCGACCCTTGCCTGGTCACTACTGAGCCAGGCGTTCTTGTGTGATCTTAGTTTGAATGTTTTATTGGGAAAATCTTGGATTGAATTATGTATGTACTTACAGTACCCATTTTTCCCACGATTACCGAGAGGTCGGTGTTGCCACTCCACAGACAAGCTGGACGGATGTAGTGGTTGAACTTGACGCGTTTGTTCAGTGTGAGCATCAGGATGTCGTCTGAAACAAGTAAGTGAACAAAGTTCGCTTAGTCACGCCGCAGAAAGACAATATCCTGTAGACAAAGTGACATTTTTTCAGTCTTTATTATTTATTTAAGAAATGTCACGTAGTCGATCCTAAACATTTTGGTACTTCGACTTACCTATCCTACATATATAAGCAAATATTTATTTACGTATTGTTCGCGTCGAGTGTCACAAACAGTTTTGAATTATATTAAACATAAAAAACTAGGTTTTCAGATTTTACATAATCTGAACTGAAAACTCAAAACTAAGCGCTATACGAAATATAAACATGTCTACAGCAAGTTAAGACATATAGCCACAATTTAAAAATAATTAAAAATGTAGATTTTTCCCCTTTCGGGTTTAAGAGCCTATAGTGTTGTCACCCTTAGCGGGGGGATTTAAATAATAATAATAATAAATTGATTATTCCTAAACAGCATTGTAGTACATAGTAGGTAGTTTACAGGGTTGACAAATTGTTATGTGTACTACTAAAACTACAATTGAAATGGTGGTGAGGTGCTGCATTCCCAGCTAGGTTAAAGAATAACCTGTATAAGGGAGATGAGATGGAGAGGGAGATTTGACAGTTGTATGTCTGGATTATGGATTTACAGTATGACCGCCCCCGAGGCTCAGAATTTCGGGTAATCAACTCCAAATACCTAGTAAATAGATTCACACACATAGATAAATTCACTAGTTAGAGAACCAACCCCTCTGAGGTCAGGGGTGAAGAGGTTGTTTTCACCCCAATACACGGGAAATCTCAAGTGCTTTACGGAGAGATGCATCAACTCCTATCTTGACTTAAAATATTCTTAGATATAGCCAAAAATGTGTAATAGTACTAACAGTAAAAAAACAAACTTAAAACAGTTAGCGATTTGAGGGCCTCATTACGGTAAAGTAGTGTTGTACGATAGTAATCATTTTAAAATATATAATGTTTAGTCATTGGCAAGAAATCATTAGAGTCTATTACTAAATATAGTGAAATTAGTCGCGGAAAAAGTTCCCTAAATCGCTAGCTGCAGTGTTAATAATATTTTCTTATATTATTAAATCTAACTAATAATATCGTCTTCATTTATCCCTGGTAAGCAAACATCCCTAACACCAATCTATCCCGAAGACAGCAAGCGAAGATAATAAGGAAGAACGGTTCACGAGAAGTATAAGAAGCCCGTCTGGACGCTGTCGGGTTGGACACAGTCTCCATCGAAGCAATTCCAGAAGGATAGACCTAACCCAAACACACCCAGTTCCAGTCGATCACGCCCGTCCGGGACAGGTATTACATATTTTCGTATTAAACCTATATCTATATGACGACGCATGGACCAGCGTCATGTATGGAATTACCACCGAACAAGACCGGCAGCAGTCGATCTAGCGAAACGTTCGTTGGTTGGTGACGCGGCCATGTTGAAACAGACATTCTGGTTGTCAAAGGCGACCGTGCTCCACAAATCTGGGGGGCTACTCTCTAAGCCCAAAGTCCGTAGTTTCGGGCTTAGTTGCGGGCGTATTCTACTCCGTGTCACCTACGGACTTACGATTAGTTCCGAACCCAAACTAAGAGTGAATGAATGAATGAATGAGTGAATTAATTGTTAGTGATTAGGCCCGCAACTACTTCGGGCTTAGACGAATCGCTAATATTAGGTGTAATCGTTAAATATTTCATGACTAGTTCGATAATTGTTACTCATAAGCCTAAGAAGGTGCTAATGTTTTAATTATTTGTAGGGTTATTTTAAGAAACTGGTTGAGTGACATCTTACAAGATCTTGATTTCAAACTACGCCCATATATACCCATGCCATCGCTATGGCTGATCCTGAAGATACTCCTGATATCCCGTAATATAGATTGGAAAATGTGTATTACCTAAGACTTATAAAATATCTTCTCAGGGTGGTGATTTGCTTGATCAGGATAATAGAATTCAGGGATTGTGTGCTTGCTGTTGAAGATGCTTAGGTCTAGAAGGTAAAGATTTTTGTAGGCCGATGGAGATAAGCCATGGCTACCATTAATAATAATAATAGTCCTCCATCTTGTGCGATTTCGGCTATGGCAGCCAATCTCAACGGATCCCAGCCATCGGCGCGGAAATCTCGCTAAGTACTCCCTCCACCACTCCCATAGTCTAACGGCAATCGGGCACGACCGGGGATAAATGTGGCGCATGACCAATGACTTAACGTGCTTCACCAGGCACGGGGGTATCACTTCAGCAACTTTCAAACTCCGGGCTATCACAGAGACACAATTACACTTTTTGCCTGACTTAGGAATCGAAGCCAGGACCCCAACTCAGCAGGTGCGCTAGACCTACGGAGCAGTAAACCCACCATTATACTCACTTTGAAGCGTGTTAGGATTATATTCCTCGTGTATTGTCGCAGCCAGGAGACTTCTGGTGACGGTCATGTCGTCACTCCAGTCATTAAGGTTGTGTACCCCCACTTTTACCACTACGTCTTTGATGGAAGTCAGGGTGCCACGTAGCTTTATGCAATGGGCAGCTGAAAATACAACACACACACTTAAAAGAAAGAAAACGGATACATTTGTGCTGAGCTTGAATAAAAGAAAAAAAAGCAATCTAGCCTTTTCCCAACCATTTTCGGGGCGTCTTCCAGTGTAACTGGATGCAGCAGAGTAGGTACAGGGGCCCTTCTATGAAGTCTTAAAACGATCATGTTTCCGCTCTAAGAGGGAGACGGAGCTATACTTAGCGAATAGCACTATCCTGTTTACACCATCGGAATTGGATGGTATTAGCACGTCATAGTAGGGCTGCAGGACCCGGCACGTACCTAAGTTGGCAAAGATTTTCGTAGTGGGGGAAGTTCGTTCATGCAAAATTGTGTGAATTGTGCATGCGCGAACTTCCCCCGATTACGTGCCGGTAACTATACCAGTATTTTACATGGAGCAACTACTTATCTGAACTCCAGCACCCAGTAACTGGGTATCGCGATACTCACTGGTAGGACTGTAAAGATCTACAGATAATGGTGTGTTTGAACTTGCCATGTCACACTATAGTACAACTTGGTATACAAGATCTCACTTCTTTTATAAGCGGATCCGCTGTAGAAAACTTGGCGTTCTTTCAAGGCTTTTGGGGATTTAAACTCACCGGAAACAATATGACGATCCGACAACAGTGTGCCTCCACAAATGAACCGAAGAGTAGCCTGTTCTGTCTTATAAATAGCCACAAGCCACGGCAACTCTCCGCGGTCGTACGCATTGCCATTGTAGATCAGGGGCAGGTGGTTATTGCCGCCTGCAACTGTGCCACACTCAATCGATTCCTCTTCTGCAGTATTCGAATGACGGTTTGGACTGAAAAGAAATAGGACGATGTTTAAATATCTTGTTGGTGGTGACTGTAGGAGTGGGATCTGCAACAATCAATAGTTAAAATAGCTTAAATATTGATTACTTTAAAATTATAAAAACATATATTTGAAACCTTCACAATAAGCCCTTTCATTTCATTACACGATAACGGTCACGGTTTTTGTAATTTGTCCCCCTCAAAATATATTTATAATTTTTTTGTGTAGCTGTAGTTCATACAACTGGATCGGTCCAGTACATTCGGAGCAAATTGTCTGTGACAGACGGACGGACACACAGACAGACGGACAGACGAGTTATCTTATAAGGGTTCTGCTTTTTCATTCGGACGTTCGGCACTTTAAAAATAGTAGTCTGCCGGTGTTAGAAAGGGCCAACTTACTAGTTTGACCTACAGATATAGGAATCTCCTATGTAACTTTGTGAGCGCTATCGAGGAGTACTGAAATCTGTATCTGACCCTTGATCCAGACGCGCAACGATAGCTTTGACAGATATAAGTTCTGGGTTTTTGCCATCAGGCCGTTGGCAGAAATGATAGTAGGCACAATGACGTCGATTTCACATTCCACATGTTAATAACTTCGTGTGCTAAGTCGAGATACTTGATTTGTTTCTTTTTCCCGGATTTCACAAGATTTGACGATGAGTCGGTGCTTGAATGTGATGAGCTTTTAAATGAGCTACAGTAAAGGTGGTAAACGAATTGTATTCATATGCGGAATCGATCGTTCAACGTGCAAGAATGATCCCAAATGATTGTAGAACTCATTTTGAAGGTTTGTTCGCTGTTAGGTTGGCTCCTAGTTTTCAATGCTCCTAGTTTCCTAGATCTCACTTTTTTTTTTTTGTTTACGTTCATGTTATCAAATATGATGGAAACCCCAAAACGTTCCGGTAATAATTTCATTGTGCGTACAGCTAAGGACTGGAATTCTCTGCCAGAGTCTGTGTTTCTTCTTTGCTATGTCACAGCCAACTAGCTTAATTAGCCGTTTCATTAAAAACCTAGCTCTTTCATTTAACTACGCTGTTTAATCAGCGACATGGGCAAGTCATTAAACGATATTGAACCAAAGATCTCTTAGGTCGCTGAAAAAACGGCGCAGTTAAATGAAAAGGCTAAGCAACCAATAAAATTGCTGATTAAGCTACTTGGCTGCGATAGCTGGCTACATCTGGGGGGTCTTTAAGTCAAGAGTGATTAGGATTTAGTATGCATGCTACACCGCCAGCCACAAAATTGCTTTCAATCAGGTAAGAATGTCGTCAAACGCGTGCTTACCAATAGTATAAAAAAATGTCCAAATTCGAAGTCTTTACCTAGAAGTGACGGCAGCCTGCTGTTCAGGGAAGTAGTAATCATTCGGTCTCGTCACTGGAGCAGATTCAAACACGGGCCTATTCGTCTTGGGTTCAGAAGAGACCGGAGGTCTCGGAGGTCTACGACTAGTGACCTCGAAGGGAGGCTCGACATACTCGTAGGTAGGTCTGGAATGGATGATTTGTGACGTCGGCGGTTGGTACTGCTGCGGCTGCTGGTACTGTTGTGTTGGTGGTTGGTACTGCTGTGTTGATTGCGTGTTGTTCACTACGTAGTATGGTGAGTTGTCTGGAAAATTGTTTAGTTATTTAGCTCTTTGGACACCAGGGTTACGGAATTTGTTCCAGGGTTGCGGAATTTGTTCGAAAGAGTTTTCGAGGCCCTGGAACGCAAGGGATGCCCTTTGCGTTCCAGGGCCGTAGGAATACGGATGGGTTTTAGTCAATAAGAGTCTGACACTCCCTTCCGCTCCACCCAGAGCAATAGGAGTCATGTCATGATTTCCCATCCATAAAAAAGCTCTGGGGATAGGTTAGATTGTTTTACCATTCATAGAGCATTTCTGCAGCAGTCAGTGCAAAGAGTGAGTTCTAAGACATATCGGGCTAGTTTTTGCCGACTGCAGCGAAGATCTTTTGGAGAGAGTTATGTTTACATTTTCTATATATGTTGATAGGGAATAACTGGCGTCCCAACGTTGGGATAAGAATGAATAATAATTATAACAGTGGCGAGATCGGCAGACGTTTTTCTGCCATCACTGGCATTTCATGCATTGTGGGGATTGACACAAGAAAAGAAAGGCTTATGCCGTTGTCCAGCTGTGGGCGAAAATATATTTATTTTACAAATTGAAAATAAATAACACTTTCACACGACAATTTTACTTCCCAAACCAAAGTCTTTTTTAAAACAAAATACAATGGTAATGGTCAAATCGCATGAGTCTATAACGATGTAGTTGTAGACGTTTTACCACTGCCACGGTTGTCGAACGAGTTCGAAAGAGTCACCGCGGCCCTGGAACGCAAAGGGCATTAGGAGGAACACGGATGGGTTTTACTCAGTAATTTCTGACAGTCCCTTCCGCTCCACCCAGAGCGAAAGGAAAGATTTGATAATTTCACTTAAAAACAAAAAAAAAGGGGTCTTACCAGTACTCCAAGTAGGCTCAATATTATTGAAGGTATAAATATGAGCAGTGGCATCGTCGTCTCCGTACTGGATGTGGTCCAACGTGGTCTGTGGTGGCTGCTGTGGTCGTGATGACGGCCTGATATGTGGCTGGTGTTGAATGTTGTTGTATACCGGGACCCCGCCTGCTCCTCCTTGTAGGAACGAAGTGTGCTGTAGACTAAGTGTCGTGACATATGTGTTGGGCCTGGGTGTGTCTGGAAAAATAAGTGAGTTTTGATTAATGATATATTTTGTTATGTCCAGTACATGGTGAACATCATCAATTAATAAATTAATAATTGGAAGTTCAACTTAAGAGGAGCTCGTGGCTAAATAATAACAGCCGCAAGCAACGCTTGGCAAAAACGTTGCTTAACCTTGATCGACCCATGTCGATCGGTTGGTCTGTGGATGTGTGACCATCGTAATATACCGAGTTTCCTCCGTGCCTCGGAAAGCACGTTAAGCCGTTGGTACCGGCTGTCATTTGTAAAACTTTGGCAGTCGTTACGGATTGTTAGAAGCCAGTAAATCTGATTCCAGTCTTGCCAAGAAGTACCGTGTTACCACAGTTAATGTGGAGGTCTGGTAGGCAGCCGCTCCGCGTAAAATATTGGTATTCAGCTGAATGAAGCCGACCCCAATATAGTTGCGAAAAAGGCTAGGCAAATGATAAATTGGAAGTTCAACCTAGGTACCTACTTAATCAAAATGATATAAACAGTGGAAAAACCCACTGTCATTGTGTCAGTTACATTAAGATCCTCAAGGAAAAAGTTGGCAAAATTGTCTTCGAACTGATTGGAATACTAACCTCAGTGGGTGTACTTTTAGGTTAGGTTCCATTTAAAGCATAGGTTCCCAACCTTCATTTGGACTACCGCCCCCTTTACAAGAAAAAAAAACCAACGCCCCCTTTACATAATAGTTAATTATACCAATTTTATTTGTCCGTCTTTTATCTATTAATAACACCAATTAAAAAATAATTCTCTCTCTCTCTGTAATCGTGCTACTCGTGCTGAGCTCGTGGTGCGCGGGTTGATGGTCATGATTATTAACTATAAAAACATGTTATAATAAATACATTTTATTGAGACAAAGACCATACATTTCCCCTCATTTGTCTTTGGACCCGCCACCAAGAAAAGCTCTAGCCACCACTAGGGGGCGGTCCTTTGGGAACCTATTTATTTTAAAGTTTTTACAAATCCTGAATCAGTCCAAAGTCGCACTGGTAGTAAAAGAAAATATCGACCTTTAGTGAAAGGAAATATTGCATAACTAGCACCATTTTTTTCAAAATCTCTTTTATAGACCGTTCGGCCTGCCTGACGGTAAGGGTTTTCATTTAAATTCAAGCCAACAGTTGACGCCACTTGGCGAGACGTCCTCTTCTTAAAAACGTAATTTCTGACGTAAGCATGACGTTGTCGACAGTTTTACCTTCTGAACGCCAACGTCACATTTATGTGACTAACGAAATCTTAACCCTGTACGCCAACATCACAAATATGTGACGTCAACTATGTCGATAAAACATAAGCGTTTAGAGAGGACGGCGCCGGGACTTGACGCTACAGTGCTGCTGTACCTGGTGCATGCCATTTCAGAAAACGCTCATTACGAACACAAAAAAATCGGTTAAGCCATTTTTGAGTTGTAACGAGACAAGCGAACAGCAATTGATTTTATATTACGTATAAGAAGAAGATATGTTTACCTCCAGGCCCATAGCAGATGGTGTCACCGTTGACCGTAAGCGCTGTCAGTTTGGGTAGCGGTGACGTCACGGGGAAGTGGACCACGTACGTAACGGCCTGGCCCTGGTTGTATCGCTGCAGCAGGTGGTTACTGTCCTGTGCGTCTAAGCGGCCTACATAATTCTGGAAAGTAAAATAAAGGAAATATTATGAATTATCCTGGATAAGGACACGTTAAGCCGTTGGTCCCGGCTGCCATTTGTACAGTGTGTCAAGGTGCATCTCAATCCTTTCAGCAGTTTATTTTATTTTATTTATTTAATTAAATAAAAACAAACAGTAGCATAATAACAAATAGTCATAATATCTTAAATATTACCTTTAATTAAGGCGTGGAGAGGTAACAAACAAACAAAGGCACTTTTGCATTTATAATATTACTAGAACTTCACCCGCGACTTCGTCCGCGCGGATTTAGTATGTACACTTGTACAATGTACACTATGTACTCCACGAACGCCCCTCTACCCCCTTTTAAGGGTAGTTTCGGAAAATCTATTTCAACTATTTTTAATAATTACCCAGTTGATTACATTCATAATGGTTAGATCCGTTTCAATTATACGACTTTTAGATTGCTTAAAACAATTTCTAAGTAAATTAAAAAAAAAACTTCGTCACCCTTTTTCAGGGGTTGATTATATAAAATCAAAAAACGCATTTCTTATTTTTTATTATCAAGATTTAACTGGGGCTAGTTTTGAAAAACTAATAATGACCACCTTTATAATTCACTTAGGCCAGTATTTGTACCAAGTTTCAAGTATATTGACCCAAGGAATAAGATTTTTCATACAAACTTCCACTCCCCATTTCACCTATTTATGGAAGGACTTCCTAAAATCATAGCTAACATCTCCTACTCAAAATTTACCTCCGTGCCGAATTTCATCTTCATAGGTCAAGTAGTTTTTGTGATTAATCAGTGAGTGAATGAATGAGTGAGTGACCTTTCGCTTTTGTATATATGTACAACGTGTAACAGAATAAACGCAATATCTCTGAACAGCTGATTTTTTTTAGCGATTTCGCTGTTGGTCTCGTAGTAAAAGTTGTTCATAATGATGAGTACAATGACCGCTTAAGAGGTATTGCGTTTATTCTGTTACACGTTGTATATGTAATAAAATAAAAAGTTAGTATTAATAGTCGTCTTTTTATATCTTAACTAGCGGTCCCGACAGACATTGTCCTTTCCGAACGTTTGCTTTGTATACGACGAAAAATTATAGAAATCGATTGCAGCGCCACCTACCGGGTCCAATTGTGTATCTAAACCATTCTCGGATCCCCTTGAACACACACAAAAACTTTCATCAGCATCGATCTAGCGGTTTAGGAGGAGTTCAATGACATATACACGTACACAAGAAATATAATATTAAGATTAGAAATCCGCATCCTTGACAACTACGGGTTTCGCAATATAACTTTTTTTTTTATACCACCGGAAGAGTCGATAACATCTTTTTGTTTCTGGTACCGGTAGTTGTGTATGGTCATGGTACAGGCTACAACAAACTGTCAAAGTTCTTTAATAGATTTTCAGCTTTATGGCTAAAGCATTAGGTTCAAGGCTGATTGGGAAAATTTGACAGTTTCAGGTAGCTTGACGTGCTGGCGTCTGTACTACCATTTATGATGTAGGTATATACCTATAGTATACAGAAAGGTAATTTGATTTTTCTTTTTATCACGGTTCATTGGCCAGCCTTTTTGATCAATGGAATCGGTGATTTCTAAAACCCCAAATGTAACACAGACCAAATTTTTCAGGAGACAATAAAAACTGCTTATTAATTAAAGCAGTGATCACTGCATTAGACTTAAGGTGTCGATTTTCTTGTAAATTCATCAGATTTGAAATAAGATGAACAATTGCTGCAAATCGAAATAAAAAGTTTTAATGTCGTTCGTTTGTTGTTCGCTAAAAACTTGTTGTGTGCCTCTATGTCTGTGACAAATTAATGTATTTTATTTATGTTTTTTTTGCTTTAAATATACACGCTGAAATTATAATGGTTTTTTCCGCGGCAGCACGATTAACCATCGGTATAACTATCGTAATAAAGCTAAACTTAAAAAATAATAAAAAAAAAATTCATAAACTCGAAAGCGTGAGAAGCAATAGTAACTCACTAGACGTGACGTAGATACTACTGGCAGAACGGGCGGCGCGGGCGTGCCGATATTGTGAAAAGCGATTCATAAATGTTCAGAGCAAAATAAGCTCCAGCGCGTAGTAATTTGTTTTTGTTAATTCAATTATTATTCTGCCATTTCTTGATTTTAAATTTATTATTTTTCATAAATCGATTGTATTACCAAGATAAACACATTTCGCTGCGGGAAAAGAACCATTATAATTTCAGTTTATATATACTTATTATGGGATAATAACTCAAGTAAACGGCTAATGAGCCGTTTCCTGCATCCGAGAATGGTTTACAAAAGGTACCCTTAATGTTGGTAAGAGGGGCATCCCACCGTTTATGCCTACCGTAATCTCAACACAGTCATGCAATATGAGTCAATAACCACATAAGACGCAGGGATACATCATCGTCTATATGTCACTGGATAATTGCAGACTCCAAAAGATTGTAATAAATCTTGATGAGATTATAATTTCTTTAATTTGTTTTCTAATAAAAAAATATTATTTCTAATAAAATTAAAATTTAATTTCTAATATTGTGGAAAAATCGTTTTGTGTACAATAAGTACCATTCAAACTCAATAGTTTTTAATACATCCGTGTCTTATTTAGAAAGAATAGTTCACAATTTCTCGCGATATTTTACAATCTTACGGTTGCCATTTCCGGCGACATACCTATACACAAAGTAATAAAATTGAAGTGTCTGCTTGTAAAATAAAAAAGCTACTATACTTATAACAAAAAACATTTTTTTTTGTCTGGCCGTCTATCTGTCTGTTTGTTACGGCTAATCTCCGAAACGGTTGGACCAATTTTGGTGGAACTGACAGATACCTAATAATGTAAGGATAAATTTAGGCTGCTTTTATTTTAGAAAAAAGATTAAGGTTTCATGCAAAAAAATAAAACCTATGAAATGGTTAGCAGACGCGGACGAAGTCGCGGGCAATAGTTAGTTATGTTATAAACATTGGCATAAAGTGCATAATACAGTTATGTTGCGATTAAATGCGAATAACCATTAACATAACCATATCGTAAACCCGTAGGTACACTTGTGCCATTAAGGTGTGAATAAACGTCGCCTCCGGTGAGATCTTGAATCATAAACAACTTGACCATAATATATCCCGCTTTGAACGGGATTGTACCTTTTTTCGCTTCTGCGTTCCGGTGTCACAGAGAAAACAATTGGGACCCCACTATTTCATTTTAAGTTTCAGAAAGGTCAGCACTGACAGAAAAATTATAACGGAAGTTGTGTAAATGTCTGAAAATGAGAGAAAATGAGTTTTCAATTGCGTCGAATTATTGTGAAATACAACGTGAACATTAAAAATGCGATTCGAGACCTCTAAAAGGTGAGATTGCAAATAAGTAATACTAGAAATTTAAATTTTGATTTTATTACGTACAGACGCTAGCACATCAAGCGACAACAATCTGTCAAATTACTATAATAGATTTTCAACTTTATCGCTAAAGCATTAGGTTCAAGGTCGATTGGGAAAATTTGACAGTCTTGGGTAGCTTGATGTGCTGGTGTCTGTACCTACACAACATGTTAACTCACTCGAAATTATCGTGGCAACTAGAATAAAACAAAAAGTAATGTCGATACAGTCTTCGAGTCAGTCAAAATATTGTTTATGATTAACGTGGCCATTTTTTATGTTCCAAATGGGACCAAAATGACATTAAGTAGACTGTATCAACATTATCTACTTTTTGTTTTGATCTCGTTGCCTGGCATTCTGATGCGAACTGCGCAGCCATAGATTTGCTACCACCTTAGTACAAATATTCGACCACAGAGCACAGAGAGATGTCAGTATAGTTAACGGGGCCTGCTAAGGCCATTGTTCGAAAGCCCCGATCGAAAAAAACCCGATCAGTATCCGTGATCAACGACTATCCAAAGAGTAATACAATATAGTGACGTGAACGCTCTTTAGCGGCGTAAAATGACGTCTGAATCACGGATTTGGATCGGAGGTAGTGCGTAAGCAATATCCGAGTTCGGTCCAAGTTTTCTCGGACAGTATTTTGTCGGATTCGGATCGGACGTAGTGCGCAACCGCTCTAAGGGACTTGATATACAAAGCGGACAAGGCGCGCGGCCAGGGCGCTGTGAAGATAAAATGTATGGCGTCAAAGGAACGTTAGTACCTTTGACGCCATACTTAGTGTCGCGGGCGCGGTCAGACGTCATTCATTTTCGTCACAGCGTCCTGTACACCTTGTATGTCAAGTCCCTAAGAGTCTGATACTCCTTCCCGCTCCGCCCAGAGCGGGAGTAGTCGTTTGATGATTTCCCAAAGCTAAATAATTTTATCTTAAGTTCTCGTTGCTCCTATCATGATTCGTTTCATCAAGTTAATGGTCGCTCACATCAAATCATGTAAACGAATCTCTCAGCTGCGCACCAACAGAACGCCAGGACGTGATTTGTATGTAAGATCATAATATTTTCTCAGTCTACAAACATGTAAGGTGTACCTAATATATTATTATAAATATCATCTTTTCACTTACCTACAAAGTTACAAATAAGGCACTGTCTAAACTGTCGCCATTTTAACGTGTAGAGATGGGTTCGCACGGAAAAAGGGAATTTCTAATCAAGTTGTTTATAAGGTGAGTAATAAAAACAAAATATTTAATGTGTCAATAATCCATACACATCTAGCGTTTATAAATGTATTTTATACTACACCTGCTTGGAAAGTACCTTGATACTTTATCAAATTTACGGTAGAAAGTACGTCATTGCATATCGAACAAATATGCGGGGAGAAAACGCATCTGAGCGGGAGAGAAAAGTGTATGAAAATCCATTTCTTACGTGGTTTTTCTTTTTTAATTTTGGGTAAGACTATGCGCCGGTAACCTAAATATCAAAAGCCAAAAAGTTTTTACAGTGAGTTTTTATCTCCAAGTTCGCAAAATGACACTGGCCACTAGCTGTGTGTTGGATGGTGTCGGGCTGGCAGTGCGACCCTGCGGCGGCAGGATAAACAATTTGAAAAAAGAACATGTGAAAATTGCAGACGCCATTGGCGCCATTTCCAATTTGTGTGTTGTTTGAGGATTCAGTTTTAACTGCAACAATTTCAATATAAATTTCAATTAGTAAAGATTTCGTTTTTTATTTTCCTTCTAGGTGTAGTATAAAGCACTATGTATCACTCGAGAGAAACTGCGATTCCCGATCTTGGGTGTTTTAAAGCCCTCGCCTACGGCTCGGGCTTCAAACGACACCCTCGACGGTAATCGGTCACTTTCTCCTCTCGGTGAACAATGTACTATTGATTTGATTTTGCCTTTAATACAACCGCATATTATTAACGGAACACTAATTTATGAGCTTAAAAACCCGTTTAGGAAGACGAATTTAACCAGTTTTCGGTATCAGCAGGTTTTCAAGTTTTGAGACGAACGGAAATCTCTGACATTTGCAGCAAATTGTTCATGAACACGAAGCAAACAAAGGTGTGAGTTGACGTTGAATCGTGCAAACTCGGTTCCAGTCGGTCGGTGACGTTGCATCGCGTATTTATATTTGTATTTGTATTAGGCTTAAATCATCATCAGCTACGTTTAATGTCTGAACCAGGTGTGCATCGTTTCAAGAATTGCGTTTTATTATAATTATTTTTATATGAATGCTTATTTTAAAATTATAAAATCATATTTATTACTTTTCACTTCTGTTGTATGGACATTAGCACACGCCCTCTTTTTTTCATATCCTAGGTATAGTTTCCGATGATATTTATGCAGTATAGTTAAATTATAGCATAGAAACCAGTCGTTTCTTCAAAATTAGTCCATTAAATTTTTCGCTGTGAGCATGGGATTGTCCTTGCGCATATTAAGGCTTTAGTAGACAAATGCGCCGAAACAATATGACAATTTGTTTTCATGTATTTTTTTCACCCTGAAATCTGCAACCATATGAGAACATTTTTTTATGAAAAGACATAATTTAGATGCACAATATAATGACGGGGCATTATGTGAATGAGTTCTTAGCATACCTACATTTCTTTTTTAATTTTATTTCTATGTACCGTGCGTGTTTCATATAAGTGCTAAATAAACATTTTTCTTTCTTTATCTAAGTATATATATAAAAATGAATCCCTATTTCCCTTGGTCACGGCATCACGCGTGAACGGCTGGCCCAATTTCACTAATTCTTTTTTTGTTGTGTTTGTTATTCTCTATCTTATGAAAATAATAAATAAAAAAAAAACATCCAGGCGAAGCCGGGGCGGGCCACTAGTTAAATATACAAACTGGTTCATCTAAGTATTCAAATTCTTCGACATTGCTCCTAAAATTGTTGTTTGTAGTTCTGTGCCATTAGAGTCGAATATGTATCCGAATTACAAATTCAATTCCGGGTGTTGTGTGACGTCGCTTCTCATCAACTATTAATTAATCATTTTAAAGGAAATATGTTTTTATATATTTAACTATACGTAGGTACCTACTTCACGATTTTTATTTAATAGGTATATAAAAGGCAGGTAGGTGTGGCTATATTTAATGTTACAGAATAGATAAGCAGGTAAGCTGCTTATCTATTCTGTGTCCATGATGAAAAATGTTAGTATGATAAAAGTTTATTTTTCAAAAACGTCTCATGATGATTTTAAGTTGCTGAATAGGGGATATGCATAAAAAAATATTAATTATTTAAACAGTTTGTCTAGAAAAACACAAAAATATAATACTAACAGTGAAAATAGAATCAAAATTATCCGAAAAACAAAAGAGATATAACTATTTTAAACAAATATTTCTCTCTCACTCTCTCGCGAAAACGCCGTTTTCTATGGCACCTGTGAAGACGTCAAATATTATTTGGCGTCAGAGTTGATATCGGACTTCTCTTTCTAATTGTCATCTTTGAAGCTCTATAACTTCATCGCTGACAAAGGTATATTAAAAATTATTTCATAATTGTTTACTAGAGCTAATAAGTAGCTTATTTTGTTAATAAAAAAATTGCATGCATATTCCCTATTCGGTAGATTGCAATTCAATTATTTGTTTATTAATGACCAACTTAGTTAATTAATTGTTTATTAATAGCAACGGACCTGGGGGGCTACTCTCTAAACCCGAAGTTCGTAGTTTCGGGCTTAGTTGCGGGCATATTCTACTCCGTATCACATACAGACTTACGATTAGTTCCGAACCCGAACTAAGAATGAATGGCAACACGATTTGACAGTAAATGTCAAATCGTGTTGTTATTAATTCTTAGTGGTGGTGATACGGACTAGAATACGCCCGCAGCTTAGCTCGAAACTACGGACTTCGAGTTTAGAGAGTAGCCCCCCAGGACATAGTAGGTACCGTAAAACGGGGTGGATAGAAATGCAGGGGTGAATAAAAACGAAACTTTTATTGGGATTTTTACATAAATACCATATTAATTGTTTCTCACAAAGCGTCCATTTAAATATAAATTAATTGTTAAAAAATTGGAGTTCTTCATTGCTGCAAACAATATTTAAATAACGTGAAAATTCCAATCATTGTTTCGTTTTTATTATCCCATTATTTCTATCCACCCCATTTTACCGGTATATGAAAACTAATGAAAGTAAAAGGCTTAAGTATTTAGGCCTTCTGACGGTCAGTTTATTTATTTATGTTGCAAAAGGATATCTCAACGATGAAATTCATGACATGATGTTAGTACCTTTCGGTTCAATTGTAAAAACAATATCAGTATGTATAATTTATACAGGCGGTAGGTAAATACGATATTTTATGCAAAATTCAACTAAATTTTGATCAGCTGTTCAGTGGCGTTAGTACGAGTTTTTGAACGTATTAGATTATGAATAAGTCACTTCTGATGACAATAACGGAAAACCTATTTTTTTCATACGATTGATATAAGCGAACGTTTACGTTTGAAAACTCTTACCAGGCCCTCTGTACATTTTTTGTTCTCATAACTAATAAGAGATCGGAATAGGTAAAGCATATTTACCTATAGTTCGCGGAAGTACGTAACATAGAGTAGATAACACCTCTTCTAAAACGTGACAATTAAAACCGAGATAATAAAAAAATATATATTCAGATTACAATATAATCAGGTAAATAACAGATCTTTCAAGAATTTATTTTGTATATAAAACAAAGCTCTTCAATTTAACAGTTTAAGTACGGAACTTTAAAAACTGAGATTCCTTTATATAATAATTTAGTTTAAATGTATTCAAAGCGCAATAAGTGATTTGCAATTTCATAAATCCCGGGTTTTATTCGTCATATTAACGAATCCTGGATTTTAGAGGACGTATTATCAACTCTATATAACTTACTTCCTTGAACTTTAGGTACGTATACTCTACCTATTCCGATCTCTGCTAATATCATATGACATGTAAGATGATATTAAACCTGGACCGCGTATTGGCAAAGATAGGCTTGAAGATTCTTATAAAATTAATTAATAATTAAGTTGAAATTTTTAACTAAACCCGTCAGAGTATACACCTACAGAACAAGATTGTAGCGCGGAATTTATGACCATACACAAGATTAATCTGTTAATAGGGCTAGCACACTTCTTAAACTCAGATCGCTTGCAGCTCAAAAATAAACTTTTTCTCTTCTCTTTACTTACTCGACGGAAAAATGATGTTAATGTCTGTATAAAAAAAATATTTCGTGGCAAATATCACATAAGCCATTCTTCTTGAGACAGATCTAACGGCTAATTTTAACCAACAAAAACAGCTTAAAATTAGTGGAATTGGCACTCAGAGTGCAAATGATTTTAAATAGGAAATAAATAGCGTATAGATACGAAGATACTGCTCGGTGAAAATAAAGCTATGTTACACCTGCATCCTAATGTATGGATGCAACACCTGGGCGCTTACAAAATCTCAACAAAGCAAACATCAAACTAGTAACCGAAGCATGGAACGCAGCATGATGGGGAAGAGAAAAATAGTTTTACGCGCCTGAATTAATGCCGGGTACATAATATGTACCCGGCATTAATTCTGGCGCGTAACACTATTTTTCTAAAACTATAGTAGTAACTTATGTCGATATTATCGACATTAGTTACTACTAGCACCATCTAGTATCGAGTAGCAGAACTAGTAGAGTCAAGATCCTTCTAGACTTTTCTATGCTAGAACACTCTAGAGTTCTCGACATCTGGGGGGCTACTCTCTAAGCCCGAAGTCCGTAGTTTCGGGCTTAGTTGCGGGCGTATTCTAGTCCGTATCACTTAACCAATTAGAATTAATGACAACACGATTTGGCAGTTACTGTCAAATCGTGTTGTCATTCCTTCAGTATATGATTTGCGATATAACCGCGAATACTTCGGTCGGGGATCTCAGTCGATCGCAGTGTGGCTATTACAATGCACAGAAACACAGAGAATGCTGCTGCCCATTCTCTGGTGAATCCCTTAATCGCCTCTTACTACACCCACGGGAAGTGATGGGATGATGATATTATTTTACGTCCGACACCATACATAAACTAAGAACACACACCCAAGAGTGAGAAAGTGAAGGAATAGAAAACCATTCTGAAAATGGGAAGATGGCATGATTAAGACTGATGGATAAACCTGGGCTAGGAGGCCTTGGTCAAAGGGCACACAATGAAAACAAGAAATAGGAATAGAAAAAAGTAATTTAATTTTAACATGATTGAATTCTAAAAGAAGTCTACAAAAAAAATGAAGGTACGAGGAAATCATGAAAAGATAATGGACTGATCAATATCTACCCTCAATATAATTGACAGCTCAAGACAAATCATCTGCGCCAATAGGGGTCTGTCTCTTTTCACATTCTGTGTCTATGTGGAGAGCTCATCCGCTTCTGCATAACAACTCCTTATATGCAAAACGCAACATTGCAACATACGGGCGAACGATCGCTTTATCTCCCTTAAACTTTGTGTCCGAATTCACTTTATACCTGCACTAGCTTTTGCCCGCAACTTCGTCCCCGCTTATTTCCCGTTCCCGTAGGAATTTCCCGTTTCAACTGACAGTTTCAGAGATTAGCGCGTTCAAACAAACAAACTCTTCAGCTTTATTATATTATAAGTATATGTGTATAGACAGAGAGCGCTCAGTCCATACTCTTTGTCTAAACTTACGTCATAAGTTTTATAACTTTGGAAATTCAAGCCCAACGTAATCGATGTCTCAACTCTTATTGCGTATTAGATATAGAATCAAAGCCAAATCGTGCTAGGAAAAAAATAAAAAGTTGAAGTTTCCTCATAGTCATCGACTTTGTCAAAAAAAATATGACTGGCCTGTTGGTCGAATGGTTAGTGACCCTGACTGCCAAACCGGAGGTTGTGGGTTCGATTCCCACCCAGGACAAATCTTTGTGTGATGAGCATGATCATTTGTTCTGTGTCTGGGTGTAATTTGTCTATAATATGTATTTAGAAATATATAAGTATGTTTATCAGTTGTCTGGTTGCCATAGCACAGGCTCTGCCTAGTTTGGGATCGGATGACCGTGTGTGAGTTGTCCCAAGATATTATTATTATTGAATAAATATGCCGTTCTTTTTCCTTTCGTGTTGATTGGTTCTTGACTCCTCAAATTTTGTTCGTCTAGTATGTATGACAGCAGGTCCTAGAAGGTGCAGCAGGTTAGGTAAAGGGCCGGCCGGGGATTACGGAAGTCGCATTCGTTCCCGCGATCCCCGGCGTAGGTGGGAGATGGAACACCGGGGTGGTTTTAGTCAGTAAGAGTCTGACAGACCCCTCCGCCCGCCCCAAGGCACATAAAGGGGTCACTCACTGGTACGTCGTTTTTAAATAAGGATTGTATCACTTGATTTGAAAAATGAGTGATTAATACAACTATAGAAGTTGAATTTTTAAAGGTTTAACACGCAAAACATACTTAATATGCAAGGTAGTTTGGGTTTTTTATGGCATGAGATTGTGGGTTTTTTTCTTAGATAACGACTAGGCATCGCGTCGTTCTAATATAATGCGATCTTGACGTGAATACGCGATCAGGTTTTCCGAATAAATGAACGCGATGATCACTTTCTGGCCTGGCTTTCAATAGAGTCAAAAATCTATTAATTAAAAGTCGCTCTACGAGTCTCAATCACGATATAACAAAGTTGGACCCAATTCACAGATGTTATAAAGGACCAATACCGTATAACATCAACACTTAATATCATAAACGCGAAAGTTATGCTCGTCTCATCGACTTTACTACGGCCTTGGGTGACACTTGGCGTACGAGCAGATCATCTTCTAGTCACGGACACACGACTTTTACCCGTGGAATAGTTTCTTGGGATTTTTTAACAGTAGGTTATAAATTGATTGTTCAAGTTATTATGTCATGCTCAGCTACTTTTAAACGACTTCAAAAAAGGAGGAGTCGTTTTGGAGGTTAGTGTTATAAATTTAGAAACCAAAGTGAAACAAATACTATTTTTAGTTGGTAGTTCTGCTCGTAGACCTCCAAAATTATACTCGTCTTTTTTGTAGTAAATTTTATTTGGAAGAGTATTTTTAATGGTCTGGAAGTAAAAGGTCCATTCTCCATAATTAATATCAAAACAAACTTAGTACTTTTTTTCTTATTTGAATTTTTGTGTAACTTACTTAAGTACCTAGTAGCTTTTGTTATATAATTGTCCATTTCCGCCTCCTGGACTGAAAGAGACTAGATCTACGACACAGGGAATCCTAGTGTGGGGTCTAGGGTTTAAATTTATTTTGAAATTTGTATTTTTTGGCATAATAAAATTTTATTTATACATTAGGTTGCAAAATATGGTTGTATTTAGACAGCCCTATAGATACAAGTTTCCTTTAAAGGGCATAAAGCTGTAAGTCCATAATTTATGTACCAGCAGTTGTACAGTCAATCTTTGAAGTTTAACGGTGACAAGAACAGGTTCCAGCGACCGTTTTTACTTTTTACGCTGCAATGACTAAAGAAAACAATGAGGAAAATTATGCATTTATGCTAAAACTCGGTACCAGGGGCTCGTGTCCAAATAATAGCAGACGCACGGGTCAAATATCGAGGTTAAGCAACCCTTGCCGAGGTCGGTCTATGGATGGGTACCATCTTAACATACCGAGACTTCTCCGTGCCTCGGAAAGCACGTAAAACCGTTGGTCTCGACTGTCATTTGTAGATCTTTGACTGTCGTTACGGGTAGTGAGAAGCCAGAAAATCTGACACTAGTCTTGTCAAGGGGTCTCGTATACCCCGATACTAGGTTATGGAGGTCGGATAATCAGTCCACGTAAAATACTGGTATTCAGCTGTATCTGGTTGGACTGGAAGTCGACACCAACATAGTTGGGAAAAGGCTCGGCAGATTTGATAATGGCTGTGGTAGGCGCCAGATAAACTTACAAAAAAGTACCGACGCCAGCACATGAAGCTATCCGAAACTGTCAAATTTTCCCAATCAACCTTGAACCTAATGCCCTAGCGATAAAGTTGAAAATCTATTGAAGAAATTTTACAGATTGTTGTAACTTGGCGTCTGTACATCGACCTCTCCCTAATATCTCTTCGTAAATACCTATCTACCCGAACAATAAATAATGAACCGTTATTTCATTACTAGAGAACATAAAGGATCACAATAGAAGTCGATTCAGGACAGCTTTATGTCTTCACTTCTGTTTTTGAAATTAAGAAAATCAATAAATGTTTGTGGGTCAATGACCGTTATTGCACATTTATATGGTGTCTACCATAATGCGCGGGAAGAAAGGTTGGGTAGAATCGACCGCTTTAACATGAACAAAACGAACTGTCTTTTTGCTATATGGCGTTCCAATACGAGAATAAAAATATATATCTTTCTAGCACGTTTAACACACATATCCGTTCTGTGTCCGGGCCGTGGTCCGTCCGGACTCAAAAAAAAAAGTGTGTTCTTTTATAATCCGTTTATACATGTCCGTGCCCGGGCCGGTCGTGCCCGGGACGTTTTAGACCACATTGTGACGAACCACGGCCACGGTTTTAGTTAAACAAATTGAATGAATTTTGAACAGCCAATCGTACGACTTGGCACACAGACAGAAACCAGGGGTAAAGATGACACCAGAAGAATCTAATAAAACCGGCTTAAAACCAGTATCAATTAATTGTAACAAGCCATTTAAAATAATACGTTTTGGCAATAAATCTTGTTTTAAACGAAACAAACAAAAACGGCTTCATCAAAGGTGACCTTTCGGTTTTGGTCTGTTCGGTAATGTACCTGTGGAATTGATATTTTAGGGTGTCGCTTGCGCAGTATAGGAAACGTCTGCTCTATACAGTGCAATTTTTACGTATAACAAGATCATTAAAAATAAATAGACACGTATTTTTGTTTTACCTTATTTCGAACAAAGAAGTCAGTCTCCATTTTCGATACATAACAGTGATGACGATTCTTCAAAAAAAATCGGTTCATCCATTCGAGAGCTACGATGACACAGACACACACACACCCACACACACAGACACGTCAAACTTATAACGCTCCGTTGTTTTTGCGTCGAGGGCTAATTATAAAATAACAACAGAAAAAATACATATTATTGTTTTCGTGAAATATGTACTATTAACGATACTGATTGAATGGAAGATAAATACGCACTGTCTCCGAAGTAACCTTGTTTATTTTGAGTTAAAAAATAATTACGTGTAATAAAAGTCTAACGGTATGAATGCTGTGAATCTCCTTAACTGAAATTATTTTTATTACTTTGGTTTATTTAATCCAGTGGTTCTTAACCGGTGGTCCCTGGCAGCATCTGAAGTGGTCCGCATCCACTGTATAATGCGATATTTTCGCACAGATGAATCAATTAAAACTTAAAATACAGGGGTCCGAAAAGAGGAAGCCATAGAAATGCATCCAATATGAACTTGAAAGATGTATTTGAGACAGGAAATTAATTAGAAAAAGTTTTTTAGAGACAAAACACAATGTTTTTTTTCAAAGATTCAAGAAAGTGCTACACACTATCTAACCTTGCCTTCATCGATATATACGAACGTAATTCGGATACAGAAGCTAGTTCAAAGTATGCAGTCACTTTTTTTTTTTCTATTACCCTAAAAAGTTGTTGGTCCATGATATCTTGTCAAATGGTCCCTTATCTACACTAATATTATAAAGAGGATTTATTTTTTTATTTTTGTGTGTGTGTATGTTTGTAATGAATAAACTCAAAAACAACTGTGCCGATTTCAAAAATTCTTTCACCATTCGAAAGCTACATTATCAGCAAGTAACATAGGCTATATTTTATCCCCGTACTCCCACGGGAACGGGAACTACGCGGGTAAAGCCGCGTGACATCCGCTAGATAATTTATAAACTATAAGCCCTACAAAACCGTAGCTATAGTTTGACTGTGGGGTATCGATTTGTACTTGTAGAATTTTACACTGTAGCACTTTAACACGTTTCTAAATAATATCTTCTTAACATTTTTTTTTTTCATTTCACCTTTTTTTTTTTTGGCCAGTAGTGTGAGTGACACCTAAGTGCAGTTTTTGTGTCCAATTATTTGCGGCTTTTTTGTCGGGTATAATGATTTCCTCATGGGTTTCCTCCTTCTGGGGAAGTTAAAACGACATAGCTTTTTAGTAACGTAGAACAACTGGTTAAAATACACATTCGGCACCTCAAGTTGTTTACAACCAACATCAAATTATGTATTTGGAACCCAAAAATAATAGACACGTCTATCACAAAGGGAGTATAGAGGTAAAACATATTTTTTGTTCCTAAATACCTCACACATCTGCCCAGCCTTTTCCTAATTATATTGGAGTTGGCGTCTAGTCAAACCGAATTCAACTGAATACCAGTATTTTATATTGAGCGACTGCCTATCAACCTCCCTAACCCAGAAACTGGGAAAAACGATTCCCCCTTGGCAAGACTGGTGTTTGATTTTCTGGCTTCTGATTACAGGACAATGACAGCCGGGATCAAAGGCATAACTTGCTTTAGGAGGCAAGGAGGAAACTCGGTATGTAATAGATGGTCACCCATCCACAGACCGACCTCGGCAAGCGTAGTTTAAATTTATATTAGGCCAGGCCACACTGGCTGGCTCACACTGTGTAATTTACTTAGCTTTAAAGTACAATGAAATAAACAGTTTTCTATCCTATTATGGTATGGACTTTTCGGTATTGATACTTATAAGTAGACTGTGCCAAGCTAACTTTGTCTTCTGTTTTGGAGCGTTGCCAAATATGCTGAACGTCGTGCCCCCACTTAGGTATAGTCAACAAAGCGATTTGGTATACAGGCAAGAATAATATTTTTTCCACTGCACTGCTTATATTTATTTGTAATCTGTGTATTACATATAACTTTTTAAGCTTATGACATACTTACAAGTGTGGTGTACAATAATTGTCTACTGAGCACACTCATAAACATTGTTTAAAAGTAGTTGCTGCTTGATAAATTATTTTGTTTCGACATTTTTTTTTCGAGGTCTTTTTTTAAATCAATTTTTACTATTCTTTTTTTTACTGGATATCAGTTACAGAAAATCAACCTTAAATACTACACCCACTTCTGAAACATCCTGTATGGTATATAGGTAGGTTACCACAAGATTTGTTTACCGTATCATGTGTTACCTCCTTGTTCCTTCCTTACAAAACCTACGGTCTTAGAAAGAAGAAATAAAGACAAATTTATTTAGCACAGGTACATGATACACGCACGGTAAAAATAACAAGAAAAAGGTAGCTATGGCAGAAACTAAGTGAGTGTCTCACGGCTGCACTAAAAATGCCTTACAATAAAATGATTGGCTGTAATGTCAGTGCGTCATATGCCGTTAGTTTAAAAACCATTTTTCAAACAGTACTGACGTCATTTAACAATATGGGGAAACACACTTCTTAATCTTGGCAACTAAAAGGAAAATGTAAATTTTGTAAAAAAACTTTCTTTTCTGAGTATTCTCCAAAAAGCAGCCTACACCGAGGATAACAAAAATCATTGAAAACAAAGCGATTTTATTAGCAGGGACAAACTGCCTATAACCGAATATAAAAAATATAAAAAATGGAATTAAGGATTTTTAGTAGCCGGAGTTCGTAGCAAACAAAAGACATCAACGCGCTGGAACTGTTAAATTAAAATATACGTGGCAAATGTTTGAGTTTGACTTTTGACTGCAAGGAAAAGATACGCAATGACTTGATGCTTGTAATTTATTGCAAAACAGGAAACAATTTATCGATTAACTTAACAAAACCAAGTTTTGCCTTCATATGTTAAAGTTTTTGATTTTCGTTCATAGTTTATTTAAATCTATACTTCTATGCTTATACTTACGCTATGCGTTACTTAATATTATAAAGAGGAAAGATTTGTATTTGACTAAAACCCATCAGTGTTCCTTCTAAAGCCCTTTGCGTTCCAGGGCCGCGGTGACTCTTTCGAACAAATTCCGCAACCCTGGCAGGCTCAACAATGGATAGCTACATTATCAGCGAATAACATAGGCTATATTTTATCCCCGTACTCCCACGGGAACGGGAACTACGCGGGGGAAACCGCGTGACGTCCGCTAGTAAGATATATTTTTTATAAGGTCTAACTAAGAGGTAAGTTTGGGTACCTACCTTTATTATTGGTACGTTTTTTTAATAGTTTTTTTTAAACAACCAAGTTCTCACAAATATATCAAACCAAACTTTAAGCTAAATAGAGTTGAATAGACGTCATGTTTAATGTCGGTCTCTTGTCTTCGCCTTAAATTTACTTAAAGATGTATCAGATCATGATTCATGAGTTTTCATTTGATAAATGCTTTTTATTTAGGAAATAAGTTAAAAATAACACTTTAATCTTTACACGACAATCTGTTATTGTCGTTTTTAACTACGTGGATGAGGCCGGTTTGCTTAGATATTTGCACTTACGTATTAAATATTTCATATATTAGATACATATTAGCAATAAGAAAGTGAAAAATAAGCTAGATAGCTAATTCTTTACAAGAATATATTTGTTTTTAATTATTCTGGTAAAGAAAATGTTAAAATATTATTCAATAATACAAGGAAACTGCATTAGAAAAAAGTGGCTTTCAAGAATAAATTCCATTCATTATGCACGCCTGTTCAAATAGTAAGCGCTTACTCATTATTTGTGGGACTTATTTAGTTTGCACCAAAAATAAACTGACGGAGATCTGCAGTTACTGTCCTTTGTGCTGTTTCTTGTGAATACAACTTTATTTTATCGATTTTGATTTAAATTTGTGTTGATGGGTTTGTTACACGATCAATCACAGCGGTTCACATGAGATTTAGTGTCTTGGTTATTTTTGTGTGTTGTCTCATTAGGGTAAGCTCACACCGAGACTCAATCAACATAGAACTTTTCACACCACCTGCTTGAGAACGTCAAATTTAGGTCACGCAAACCTAACCTATAAGATGTCATTATTCCCCGGCGCCAGACCGGGGGTATACCCCTGCTACTGCTGGCTATAACCGGGCAATAATACTGTACTGAATTCCTGCGTATCGTGGCACCACGCCTAACAATTTTATTATGATTCAACCCTGCCGGAGTCTGTGTTTTCTGATACCTACAACTTGGAGGTCTTTACGTCAAGAGTGAAAAGGTTACTTCTAGGCAAGTGTGCTCCATCATTGACCACATCATCACTTTCAATCAAATCGGATTGCGGTCAACGCCAGCCTATTAATAATATACTACATTTTTTAAAACTGGTCTCTTCAAGCTGTGTGAGATTGCCCATAACTCGGACCACAATACTGTGTTGTGTCGTGTTGTGAAAACTTGTAGTGATGTGACGTAGGCCTAAACAGATTCGATTGATTGGTTTACCATGTCATACCTCGATACAGTGATGTGAATCTAATTTTATGTAGTGTTTTCAATGACATTGACATTTAGGGATTCCGGATGATTTGCTGTTTGCCTTCTCAAAATTGAACCTAAAAAAATCTTACGATTACAAATAACCACTTAAAATATTACTTTGTTATTTAAAACAATCTTTACTTAGGTCCTATTATAAGAGTATCTTTTTCATTTCTTGGTGATTTGTTTTTTTTATTGGAGTTGGCAGGTAATTTTTTGTGGTGTTTTTGTTTTAAAATATTAACCTATCGCGTGTTACAACAATATAAGTAGGTACGGTACGCAACAAAAACCGATAAACATTTCGTATTTTGAAATCGTAATTACTGAAACAACAGCTAATGCACAATTTAAATCGGAACAAAAGTAAAATTTAAAGAATATTAAATCTTAGTGTTATATGAAATGGTAAATAGCAGATTATCGAATCAATTTGTGTCAATTTAAATATTGTATAAAATAGATCACTATCAACCGAATGACGTCCACTGCTGGACATAGGCCTCCCTCCACGCTTGGCTGGTGATCGCAGTGTAGGTGTTGCAATGAACAGAGAATGCTGCTGCCCATTCTCTGGTGAGTCCCTTAGTCGCCTCTTACGACACCCACGGGAAGTGATGGGATGGTGCTATTCTTTTACGTAAAATAGAAGTCACAAACAATTTTTGTCGTAGACCGTACGTACCTGTACGTATGTTTGTTGCGGTTTGAAGAAGGCCACTAAGCCGCGACGAGGAAAACCATTGTTTATAACAAATATTCAAACAAATCTGATCTGTATAATGTTTTTATATACGTATACACGTTGTTTCTCAGTTTTTTAAGACATTCGGTAGAGATCAATTTATTATGCAATGACAGGAGCCGGTATTTTTTTTTTAATTATCTTTGTGTTTCGTACTCGCATGGGCCTGTGGATGATGAGCGATGGGTGACTCACCGTCCGATTATGTTAACATCTCACCGTATAAAGTTAGGTGAAGTGAGCTGTCAGTCCATACAAACAGGATGGAATGACGGAGTGAGCGTGAGGTGAACCCTCACGCTCACTCCAGTAAAGTATTCACGGTGAGACGTTTACAGAATGCTGCTGCCCATTCTCTGGTGAGTCCCTTAGTCGCCTCGGGCAGGTCGCAGACCCGGGTCGATGGCGCCTTGTGTTCCACGCGCGCCTCAAATAGATCTCAGCATAATGGACGCCTGTCAGGGTTGTGAAATTGTTCGAAACTATTACCCCGGTCCAGGAACGCAAAGGGCGAGACGAGTGGGTTTTAGTCAGTAAGAGTCTGACACTCCCTTCCGCTCCACCCAGAACAGGAGGAGTTATTTGACGATAACCCATCCAAAAAAGAGGTACTCGCATAGCATGTTACGTCATTAACTTCTGACGTTTTATTTGAGAAAGTTTTATTGATCGCACTGGGTGGCTCAAATGTTATGACGGGGTTTAAAAAATAATATGACGGTGGCACTGACTTTTACATTTTTTTTACAAAACATAAAAATAATTTTCGAGATGCTGCTCATGATGCATCTCCAAAATGCTGATTTCATGATGTTTATGATGAGTTGCATTTTACTTGAAGGTATTTAATCAATGTAACAAAATGGTCCTCTCGTTCGCTTGATTCAACAGTGCCTGATTATTTCACATCGGGGTTATTTAAGGACAATGTTTACATTATCGCCCTATCGTGCAGCTGGAGGCGAACTTCTAAACTTAAATGCGGTGGCCGGTGGCTAACTCCTCAGGTTTTGAAAAATAAGGCCTGCAAATTGGCTATGTCTCGTTCCTACTGCCATATAAGTTTGGCAATTCTTCGGGCTATGTCGACAATCTTAGATTTCCTGCACTCTTCATTCATTAGTAGAGCCCATTTAAATTAGGTATGTTAGCGAATACAAATATTAAGATTAATATTTAAGTTGTAACAAAAGAAAGATCGATGTCGAGGTCGATCTCCAAGGTTAAGCAACGCTTGCCGAGGTTGGTCTGTGGATGGGTGACCATTTAACATACCGAGATGCGTGTGCGGCTGTTATTATTTAGCCACGAGCTCCTCTCGATAGTGAACTTTCAGTGATGAGTTCTAATATCAATCAACTGATCGAGTTGTAAAAGTTTGTCTTCATTTAAGAAACAGTTATAAAATAACATTACCCTCTCTGGAGTATTTGGCTAAAAAAAGATTCTACTTCTTCTTTTCGCGTAGATGTATGGTACATTCACATAGCTATAACCTTTTCACGTGTATGTAGTACATTCACATAGCATAATATTTTCGCGTAGATGTAGTACATTCACATAGCTATAATCTTTTCACGTAGATGTATAGTACATTCACATAGCTATAATTTTTTCGCGTAGACGTAGTACATTCACATAACTATAATCTTTTCGCGTAGATGTAGTATATTCACATAGCTATAATCTTTTCGCGTAGATGTAGTACATTCACATAGCTAGAAATTTTTTCGCGTAGATGTAGTACATTCACATAGCTATAATTTTTTCGCGTAGATGTAGTACATTCACGTAGCTATAATCTTTTCGCGTAGACGTAGTACATTCACATAGCTATAATCTTTTCGCGTAGATGTATAGTACATTCACATAGCTATAATTTTTTCGCGTAGACGTAGTACATTCACATAACTATAATCTTTTCGCGTAGATATAGTATATTCACATAGCTATAATCTTTTCGCGTAGATGTAGTACATTCACATAGCTAGAAATTTTTTCGCGTAGATGTAGTACATTCACATAGCTATAATTTTTTCGCGTAGATGTAGTACATTCACGTAGCTATAATCTTTTCGCGTAGACGTAGTACATTCACATAGCTATAATCTTTTCGCGTAGATGTATAGTACATTCACATAGCTATAATTTTTTCGCGTAGATGTAGTACATTCACGTAGCTATAATCTTTTCGCGTAGACGTAGTACATTCACATAGCTATAATCTTTTCACGTAGATGTATAGTACATTCACATAGCTATAATCTTTTCACGTAGATGTAGTACATTCACGTAGGTATAAAATCTTTTCGCGTAGATGTATGATAAATTCACATGGCCATACTGTTTCGACCCACTAAGTCAGCCACCTTTATAGCGGTGTCAGAGGCTTTTTTCACATCTTTCTGGGTACGCGAAACGCGAACGGACATTTACCTTGACAGTAATACAAATAAAAGATGTATCTCTTCGGGGTCCCTTTCACATTCATATCACTTTTAGATCATTAACACTTTTATTGATGCTCTTCAACCTTAGATAATCGCTGTAGGTAAAGTGAATCATTATTCAACACCATAAACAGACGTTTATTTGGTCATAAAATGACTAAAAACCTACGTTTTGCCGGATTTCGACAGCATATTTTGTTTATGACGTACATAAGAGATAACCGCCGTTTATTCATAAGCTTAGTCACATTGGCTGATAAATGAGGATTAGGAAGCCCAAGTAACATACGTACATATGTCGCAGGATAACTCGAACATTTATTTTTTCGAAAAACTTGATATTTTAATGGAGAAAAAAAGGAAGACTGCATTTTGTAAGAAAGTTTGAGTTTAGTTTAGGTTTTTGTCGGCTGCTTTGAAGCCAAGGAATCAGCTGCACATCATCCTGGAATGCGAGGACATGGCTTCTCAACGTGAACAAATCCTCGGAACGGTGAGCTCGCTCCACAAAGCCTGTGTTTGCTGTGCTGTGTCTGTGTGTGTGTGTGTGTGTGTGTGCTGTGTATGTATGCTGTGTGTGTGTGATGTGTGTGGGTGTGTGTGGGTGTGTGCTCTCAGGAAACTTTTGTGCCTCTGGGCGTAACGAGGCTAGCTAACTTACGTGAGCCTAAGAGCGCAAAATGGAGTCCCTACTTTACTCTCTACTGTAGGTTTTTATTTTGCAAAACAGCTTTTCTTGGGTACCTAATTTACGAACAACAATGATGAGTGAACGCTGATATAAACGTAATCTATGCGCTGATTGGTTAACAGTTACGCGAGTTTTGAAGGCTTATTTCAGTTCAATCACACATAAAAATTACGAATTGACTGTTATAATAAGCCACTCAAAATTAAGTTTTCTTACGTCTTCTCTCTCTCTCTTATTAGTTCATATTATTAAAAATATTTCTTAGTTTGTAATAATCCGTTATTTTGTATATCCTAGTATTTATGCGACGAAACGGTTTTTCCTTTTATTATTTTTTACTTAATCTTATCAGAGGCCCATTGTAGCAGAGGATTAAATAATGTTCCCAGAAAACATAAAACCTAAGCAGCCAATTCGAAGTGATTTATCTTCAAAGTTTTTGTGAAAAACATACGTATTATCGACTGTGTATATTATTCATACGGTTTTAATGGCGGGATCCAAAAATAACCATTGTTACTTTTGAATAATGCCAAGCGATAATGAAGTTATTAAGTGTTAGTTAATAACATCTGACAGTTCTTTTGTTGAGACCCTTATAATAAATTCTTCCTTTTAAATATTCGAAATAATCTGACGAGTCTTTTCTTTGATAACTTTATCCGAAAGCGATTGACTAAAATGTTTTTACAGGCTTCTTATTTACTTCGTTCATATGTGTGTCCGGTTACAAATATATAACTAATCTATACTAATATTATAAAGCTGAAGTTGAGTTTGTTTGAACGCGCCAATCTCTGAAACTACAAGTCGGATTTGGAAAAATATTTTTCTATATGATAGCCACATTCATGGGCCATACGGGAATGGGAAATTCTTACGGGACTGGGAAAAAACGGGATATGCGCGTACAACGTCGCGGGCAAAAGCTAGTTAGTAATAACTAATAAGTACATTTTTCAAGCACTTCCTTGGAATTCGATAAGGCTTGAACTTGTCATCGTCAAAATGAAAACACTGGCAATACTGGTTCATAGGAATATATAGCCTGTCACCGAAATTAGAAATAAACTTCCCAATTGCATAAAGCGTCAAGAAAACTCAAACTAGTCAAGGATAGTGACTACTATTCTGACGAAACATTCCAAGCAGTTGTTGCAGTTATATTAGTGACATCAAATCTGTGATAAAAGACAAAATATTCGTTTAGGTTAACTAGAATTGCCAGTGTTTTGATTTATCACTATCACTATAGTAGGCGCCAGATAAATGTGGAATAAAGTACATTGACCTTTCCCTAATAACTATTCATAGGTACCTGAAGAATTAAATATGAATCGTTTTTCATTATTAGACAATGTTAAGGATCACGAGAGATGATGATTCGGGACAGCTTTGTGTCATTAATTCCGTTTTTCAAATTAAAAATGTCAATAATTGTAGGTGGGTCAATGACCGTTATTCCACGATTATCTGGCGCCTACTATAGGTACATATCATAAAACAAAGTCCTCCGCCGCGTCTATCTGTCTGTCTGTATGTTCGCGATAAACTCAAAAACTACGACATCATGCAGTTTTCACCAATGGATGGGGTTATTCATGAGAAAGGTTTAGGAGTATAATTCGTCCCGAAATTCCTACGGGCACGCGAAAAATGGGATATGCGCGTACGAAGTCGCGGGCAAAAGCTAGTTTTATATATGTATATCATATCGTCGTCTCCACCTTGTATAACTTCGGAGACAGTGCAATAATATGGTAGGTATGTTATGGTGCAGCCGGAATGTGGCCATGGGAACTCCTCAATCAAACTGGATAGCACCATCGTGTTTGGGCTCATTGGCTATGTATTAATAGCTAAGTGATAGATATACATTTTTCACTTACATTTTTATATTTTTACTGTATAACGCCTCCTGCCGGAGGCTCTATGCGGGGATCGTGCGGTCCATGGCCCTTTATGGGGTCCCTGTGTGGGCCCTAACGCTGAAGGGGCGACCAGCCCGCCAACTCAACGCGGCCCAAAGGGTCATGGCCATCCGGCTGGCTCGGGGATACCGCACGGTCTCCGGCGAGGCGGCGAGCCTCCTTGCCGGATTACCGCCATGGGATCTGGAAGCGAGAGCCCTCGCGCACGTTTACGTGTGGCGCGTGGAGGCGCTTTGCCGGGGCGAAACTCCGCTGCCACGGCAAATTGCATCGCGGCGGACGGAGCTCCGACAGGATACTATGGCGGTATGGAGACTGAGACTATCGCGGCCCAGCGCTGGGCACGCCACAATTGCGGCGATAAGGGTCCCCTCTTTGAGGAGTGGCTGGAGAGGCGCTACGGCGTCCTCACCTTCCGCCTGACGCAGGTACTTACCGGACACGGCTGTTTCGGGAGGTACCTGTTTCGGATTAAGCGGGAAGACACGCCCGGGTGTCAGCACTGTGAGGATCGCCCGGAGGACACGGTGGAGCATACGGTGGAGGTCTGCCCTGCTTGGGCGGAGCACCGCCGTGTCCTCGTCGAGGCGATCGGCGGCGGCAACCTCTCGCGTCCGGCCCTGGTTGAATCCATGGTCCGGCGCGAGGAGGCTTGGGAAGCGATCACCTCCTTCTGCGAAGCAGTAATGCTAGCGAAGGAGGAGGCGGGCCGCGCGAGGGAAAGGCAAGACCTTCGCCCCAACCGCCGCAACAGGAGAAGACGCCCCGGGCGTCGGGAGTCGCAGGGCGATCCCCGGCCACCGTAGGCGCGGGCCTGCAGACGGCGAGCGTTGGGTGGCTCGCTGTCCGATCACCACCAGGCCCGGGTCGATGGCGCGTTGTGTTTCACGCGCGCCTCAAAGAGATGTCAGCATAGAGGACGGGGTCCGCTAGGGCCAGAGCCTGCCAGGGTTGCGGAATTTGTTCGAAAGAGTCACCGCGGCCCTGGAACGCAAAGGGCTTCAGAAGGAACACGGATGGGTTTTAGTCAGTAAGAGTCTGACACGCCCTTCCGCTCCACCCAGAGTGGAAGAAGTCATTTGATGATTTCCCATCCTTAAAAAAAAAAAAGTCCTTCTCGTAGTTTTATCAGCTTTTGCCTCGACTTCGTACGCGCTTATTCCGTTTTTTTCCCGTTCCGTAGGAATTTCCCGATCCCGTATAGCCTGTAGCATTCCTCATGAATGTGGCTATCATATACAAAAATAATTTCCAAATCAAACTGGTAGTTCCAGAGATTAGCGTGTTTAAACAACCAAACAAACAAATTCTTCAGCTTTATTATATTAGTATAGATGTCAGTTTACAGTAATGAGAGAGCTGGCTGTAAATTAACGTAGACCTATACCGCACACTGCTCAACATTTGCTGAGCCCGCTGAAAACCGTTATTTTATAAGAAATTTTTGTTTGTAGGTTGGCAATAAATGTTTCTGTCTTCTTCTTTTCAAAAGATTATACCTATGTGCTTAATATCTTTAATTGTTTAACATTGTGAAATAGCAAAATAATAATATACAAACAGCTTTTTAAGAAAACTAGTGGGGCTAGTTTAAAACGTAACAAACGAGGTTGATCCGTACAGGACAAGAAAATGTGTATCTCGACCCGAGATGACTTTTCAAACTAAAAAAATCAACTATAAAACCGGCGGCATAGACCACTTTATTTTATTATGTAAACTTGTTTAAATGCCTGCAGATTTTTGGCATATTTTACCTAATGAAAAAAAATACATGCGGGGTAGTCTTTGGGGACTGCCGAAGTGAAAACTAAGCGAAAGCCAAAGCATCGGTGACGATGACGCGAGTTCCATGATTTTTGTTCACCCAAAAAGTACACATATATACCTACACAGTATACATAAAGCTCATGGAAAGCGTTCGGTGACGATGACTCGAGTTCCATGATGTTTGTTCACCCAAAAAGTGCTCAACGCGCCTAAAGAAGTTTTCACTTCAAAAATATTTCTTTGATTACCCGTCGTCTCTTGTACCTATTAAGTATCTGATTGTGATGAGTCAAGTGGTCATACCTCAAGGTTGATAATGATCAAACGATAAGAGGGTAAAGAAAAGTACAGCTTTTTCTAGTAGTTGTCGGCGCAAATCATCTATTTTTATTATTATTTATTACTGACACTCCGATCCTCGGAAAGCACGCTAAGCCGTTAGTCCCGGCTGTCATTTGTAGATCTTTGACAGTCGGGACGGATTATCAGCAGCCAGAAAATTGGACAATAGTGTTGCCAACGGCTACCCAGTGTTACCCAGTTACTGGTTTCGGAGGTCAGGTGCCCAGTGTTTTTGTGGTGTGAATTTAACGTAAAATACAAAGCAACCAAAGATACGAAGACAATACTATCACTTAAGTACATCCTCATTCGCGCTCATAAAATTAATTTGCATAAAATAATCGTAGAATAGTAAATTATTAATTTCTCTTTATTATTCAAGCAGGAATGTGACATTATTATGTGATATTAGTTTCATTTACTTAATACTGTTCTATTAATGTTGACGTAAATCCTACCATGTTGAAAAAATGGTCAAGTGCTCGTCGAACAAGTACACAGAGACCTTTGTGCTGCACTTGGCCTATTTTTCGTAGGAGCCATGTTTATCTTGAACAAGCTACTCAGAGAGCATTATAACTTATAGGTTTCCCTGTAATCTGTATTCTATACATTATTTAAGGACTGTAGTTGCAGAGATTTATGAATGGGGGAATGGTTGATTTTCATCTAGTTTGTTAAAAAAACTTCAAGAATAACAAGAATTATAATGATTTAATAGTAAAAAAATAGATATCTAAAACCGGTTACATACTTTGAAACACTGCTTTTTTATAATTTGTTGTTTTATAAGTGACCCCGTGCGCAAAATTTTTCGTCGCAGAATTTTATATTTTTGCCAAATTTCAACAGAATCGGTAGAGTAGATTCGGAGTAAATTGGCTGTGACTGACGGGCAAACAGTCAGACACACGTGCACGGCAAAGACTGTGTTGCAATTTCGGAACTTTTACTTCGGATACTTGACATTGACGCTTCTGTACGGCCACCTTCCTACATGCTACCCTTAAATGGTTCCGTTTACTTCATACGGAAATTTGAAACCCTAATATTCAAAACCAGATGCTTGTTGTGCCATACCTAATTAATGCTAAAGAATGTTATAGACTACAAAAAACTTGTTAACCTTTTGCGTGTCTTAAGTTACACAGTTCGACATAAGAAAAAATGCTCCAAATGTCTTAAGTCGGACAGTTACACTTAAGGGCTTGGTCAGGATTGGACGATAAAAATCTGTTAAGACACGCAAAAGGTTAAGCCAGTAAAACTCGTAATATTTATTTTTTGGACATAAAAATTAAGATCTCAAGTTAACCTATGGCATCCAAGAGGATCCGTGTTACACATTAACTGAGATCAGATAAGAATTGAATAGAATAGAATAGAAAACATTTATTCGAAAAAGACACAACACAACAGCAACAAAACACAAAGTAAAAAGAGAACAATCATCATAAGACATAAAAAACACACAACAATACACACAATCATAAAAAATCATAATTGCTAAAAAATTGTATTCTGCTTCATCCATTTAGACAAGATGGATCCCAAAATAGTCGGGAAAAGATTAAGCTGTGGCATGTTAGAAATTTACATTGTACCCCTTTGTTTTTTTATGAATGGGAAATCATCAAATGACCCCCTACCGCTCTGCGCGAAGCAGAAAGCAGTGTCAGACTCTTACTGACTAAAACCCATCCATGTTCCTCCTAATGCCCTTTGCGTTCCAGGGCCGCGGTGACTCTTTCTAACAAAGTCTGCAACCCTGGCAGGCTTTAGATTTATCGGGGCCCGTCTACTATAACATCTCTTTGAGGCGCGTGTGGAACTTTGTTCTGAGCCCGCGCCTACGGTGGCCTGGAATCGCCCTGCGACTTCCAATGTCCCCGGACATTGTACACCTAAGACTACCGTTTAATTTCATCCAAAGTTTGTCTGTAAAAGACAGCTTTTAGCAATAAGGCCGCCCATTGTGTCACCTTATGCAATGTTTTCTTAATCTATTTTTGGTGCAATGTATATGGGGTGTCCTTAAATAAAAATTTAAAAAATCAAAAAGCCCTTTATTCCATGCATTTACAAAATAATGTTACAATATTGAATTTCAAATCACCTGCTTGATTATTATAATTTTCCTTTGAAATATTACAGAAAATAGATTAAAAGAAAAAATAATGAATTCGGTTTTATGTACCTATCTAATAGAAAAAGTGGAAAAATCAAATATATAATATTTGTAAATTATTATTATTTTTAGGGTATTCAAGTTATTTTTTTTTTATTTTTTTTGTGTGTATTCATACACCCCTTCCCTCTTTTTGGTGAAGACCTCCTCCAAAGATTTCCATTTGGTGTCCACATTAAAAGGTATATTTTTCTTCTATTATAATGTATGATTATCATCTTTCTAGGTCTTTTTCCCTTTTATTTGGGGTCGGCCTTACCTGTCCGTTTTTTTTATTGTTAACGATAGTACAAGGTCAAGTGTGCAAGTTTGATTCTTTCAGGTCGCGAAGAACCATCGTAAGCCAGGTTTTACACAGCCAGGTTTCCAACACTTACCATTAACTACCTCAAGTGTTTTTCGGTATTAAAATACTTATGTAATTTTCGAAATGTGGTTTGTCTGACCCACATGATAAAAAAAATCGTGAATTTTGGGTCGTGATTTTGTGTAGGTATAATTAAGATATAGGTATCTGCGCATTCATTAAAATAATAAAGTTTCATCTGCAATTTTTCAACATTATTATTATTTCTTCTTTTTTGTCGAATCGAAATCGAAATTGGCTGACAAAATGTATTGCATAATTATCATGACGTGTTCTTTGTAGTGTCACTTTGCCAGTTTTTTTGACGCGTCTTTGCTTACATGCTTAATCTGATATTAATATTGAAGAATAGCTGGTTCGACAGGCTTGTCTTGTCCAACAAAGTTCAAATACAAAAAACTCAACGAAAATGTTATTTTCCGAATTTTCTTATTTGTCTGGGAAGTTGTTCTAAAATTTTAGAAAAAAAAAAATTATATTATTTTTTATTTTTCTTTTTTTAAAAAAAACGTTGCCCCATACTAGGAATTTCTCCTGTATCGTGGGTGCGTTTACAAACACACATACACAAACAGACAGACCCGGAACAACTATATGTAGGTCATACAAATATTCGTTCCGTGCGGGGATCGAAACCGCGACACGCAGCTCAGCAGCGCTCAACCACTGACCAGCCGTGTCGTCGAATTCTCTCGAAATCTATTTAAGCCTGAAAACCTTTGGTATTCAAGAAAGATTTACTCCAAATACTCAATTCAAAAAGTCATTCTATAAAATTATAAATGGGAGTGTCATTAGCATTTGTTAAGGATCTAGCTCGTGGCTTGATAATAATAGCCGTACAGGTTGGACTTGGTTTAGCAACGCTAGCTGAGGTTCGTCCGTGGATGGGTTACCATTCGTAATATATCCGTAGTTGCATCCGTGGCTCGGAAAGCACGTTTACCTGTTGGTCTCGGCTGTCATTTGAACATCTTTGACAGTCGTTACGGATAGTTCACTCATCAGCTCGAGATGTTCCTCAAAGCAGAGTTTTGGCCGAAGGGTGTCGTGTATCGAAGTTTCCGCGGCCAGCTGCGCGACACCAGTCAGCGAAACACGACGCCGTCATTTCGTGTGCAGTAGTTTATAGTTTTCAATTTATTTTTATTTATTTATATTATTTATAGTTATTGTTTTATGTTTATGTATTTTATTTACTAGATCCCACGACACAGGGAATCCTAGTGTGGGGTCTAGGGTTAAAATTAGTTTTAAATCTATATTTTTTGGCATATATATATTTTTTTTTATGGGCCGATGCCTGAAACACAAATGCCTAATCACAGAAAACAGACACTAGTCTTGCCAAGAGGTACCTTGTAATCGACTTTCGCGATTGTGGAGATCAGATTAGTAGTCACACCAAGTAAAATATGGTATTCAACTGCATCCGTTTAGACTGGAAGCCGGTCCCTAAATATTTGGGAAAAGGTTAGGCAGACTGATAGATAGCATCTGTGTTCAGGCTGTTTCAGAAATGCGAGGTTTATTAGGATTTAGGATTAAGGAAACAACGGCAAAAAAAAAACATTTTAACAAAAAAATACAACCGAGTTCCAAATAAAAAAAAAACTCTACAAAGTATAATAACTTTAATTTCGGAAGTCGGTGTTTTTGGTTGTTTCTTCGTATTTTAACACCGGCTTCCGAAATTAAAGTTATTTTCAATTCGGTTCATAAATGACGGAGTATTGAGGTAACAAACATAAAAAATCCTTTTTTCGAAGGTGGTTAAAAAATACTTTAAAAATATATATACAACGTGTAATAGGATAAACGCAATACCAATAACTTTTACTATGGGACCAAAAACGAAATCGCGAAAAAAAAAATCATCTGTTCAGTACATTTTGTTGAGTTATGCGCGCAGAAATGTAAGGGGCGTCAATTTTTTTTTCGCGATTTTATGTTGGTCCCATAGCAAAAGTTGTTCATAATGATGAGTTCAGTGACCCCTTAAGAGGTATTGCGTTTATTCTGTTACAAGTTGAATATTATTACCACTGATCGGATAATCGGGCGCGTATATACCTAAACTTCTACCCGTGAAAGAATAATAATAATATGGACATTCCTTTCTGAATAAATAAGTATTTATTCAGAAAGGAAGGAAGAGAAGGGATTGAATTTTTTTGTAAAAACAACTATAACAAACTTAATTAAATTATAGCAGTGGTTATTTTGATTTAGTTTATTTATTTTATTGAAAACAAATGGAATACCTATAAAAATTACAAAGCGAGATCACAACGAGTTCTTACTATATTTTGTATGCGGGCATTTTTAGCAATCTCAGGAATTTAGAACGATTCCGGGATCCGGGATTCTGAAAAGCGTGTCCTTATTATACTTTCGAGGGAATAAAAGTGAAGTTTAGGTATATTAGCGCCCGATTATCTGATCACTGATTATTATATAATAAAGTTTCAAACAAATTAGTGTTTGAAAAGTGATTTTTTCGGAACACTGTTTTGGAACCTGTTAGTCGTTGTTTGTAGTCGAATTTTGGGAAAAAGCTTCGTTTTTTTATGTTTTACTATTTTTTCCTTAATGTATATCAGCTACCCAACATAACCCTTAAATATGACCTCGCACTTTTGGAACATCCTGTATTTTCGACATGATTTTTTGTAGGATCTTTATATTTTCGACAAGAATATTATACTTTCCAAACCTACTCTAAATGTTAATGAGTGGTTCCGTTAATTTGATCGAGACTAAACTGGATTCTTTTAATTTAATGTTAAGCGTGTCGTTTCATTAATTTAACGATTTTTAAAACGTAGATATTAAATAGGTGCTTGCTCATTAACATTATTTTTTATTATTGATATACTGCCTTTGACCACACTATCACCTGATGATGAGTTCTGATGAGGTTGGCTCCTATTTCTGTCAGAAGGCTTTAAAGAAAACTTCTTTTTCTTCTCGCGGATTGCGACCACATACGGGGCGTCTCCAAGCCATGCGGTCTTCTGCAGTGTGGACCGCTCTATTCCTATATACTGCCTCCAACCGCCTTCTTTATGACGTCGGTCCATGTTATCGGTGTTCTAGCTTGAGCGCGTTTTCCTTCGACCCGGCCCAATTTTCCAGCTTTTCCAGACTTAAAAATCAAGGAACTTTCCATGAATATCGAATAGAAGAAGAAGAACAAGAACATGAATCAAACCTCATTCGAACCTGACCTATCCATGCCCTAACTTCCTCAAATTAAACCTTTTTATTCGTAGCGGAACGGAATTTGACGGCACGATTGGCGCAGTGGTTGAGCGATTGACTGCGCTGCGTGTCGTGGGTTTTATTCCGGCATGGAATTAGATATTTGTATGGCCTACAGATAGTTACTCCGGGTCTGGCTATTTGTGTATGTGAGATTATATGTTTGTAAGCGCACCCACGATACAGGGGAAATTCCTAGTCTGAGGCAACGTATTTTAAAAACAAAATAGATCCTCATGGATGTCCTTCATCTTGAGGCGGGCGGAGGGTTCTGTCAGACTCCTACTGACTGAAACCACCTTGTGTTCCCTCGCACACGTGCACCGGGCTACGGAGAGCACTTAAGCAAATCTTCAAGGCAGCCCCCGATTCAAAATTAAATGTAACCTAACCTTATATCAGTTAATTCTACGATATAGCCACGACATATACATGCCATTGGTAAATGGCAAACTCCATAAGATTATAAAATAACATGAGAGATTATAATCTCTCGATATATTGTCAACTGAACATTTTGAATACTTTTTTTACGCATCAAAATTTGTTAGTCTATAAAATCTCCGTGTCAGTTCGAGAAATTGTGGACTGACATGAACCGGCGACCAATCAGCACTCTGGTCTACAATTTATCTGTTTTGGTGTGATAGTTAAACTGAAAACTTGGCCCCTCATTGGTCTTTGTTGGTGTGAGCTCATATCTGAACAGACCAATAAGAGCCTTGTTTCTAGGTTTACTATATTGATAGCAAACCTGGAAACAAGGCTCTCGCTGGTCTGCTAATTTATAAATTGGATACATTGTAGGCTTGTGCTCTGATTGGTCGCCATTTTATGTCAGTCCACAATTTGTCGGAATTCCTTCGAGATATTATAGACTACAAATTTGATACGTAAAAAAGTATTCAAAAGGTTTAGTTGACAATTTATCGAGAGTTTACAATCTCTCAAGTTATTTTATAATCTTACGGAGTTTGCCATTTTCCGGTGACATACATAGTACGTACCTACAGAGTTTATGTAAATCTGGAACGATGTACCTTTCAATAGGTGAAAGATTTCTTCTAATAGGTTCTGTGGTTTTGAAGATTTCCCTCCACAAATATAAAAACTTGTTAGAATATCAGCATAGATATAACCTTATGTAATTAATGGTCATAATAAAATTTTATTAGCATTCATTTAGTTTGACATTTATTTGTACCAACTATGTAGATATTTTACAAAACGCGCGTCATCTCTAGGAAACTCGTTTAAAATTGTGCCTTTTGCTTCTGTCTAATATTTTGGTAGATAATAATTGTTTTTTTTTATTATATGTTTCCGCTGGTGTGTGTCTCACCTGCTTGTCGTTTGACGTTACATTGACATTAGCTTACGCCTGTTTCCAATGAAAGTAGGAAGAAACGATAGAACGATCCTTACCTACATTATTTTTGCTTAATTTACGATCATACAGTCAGTTGTGTCCCCCTCTACCACCAGTGTGGACGCCTCGACGTGACCACGACCGCTCTGCCAAGAGCGAAACGACAGATAAGAAGAGATTAAGTTAAGACAAAGTGAGTACTCCGCATTTGATCTACTAATATCTGAGGAACGTCGCCAATAAGATAGGTGTATACTTCCATTAGGCGTCCCTTCCGCATTTTGACTCATGTCTGCCTTATAAATACCTTTTGCTGAATCTCCGTTTATAGAACCGATATCGATTCAAAAAGATAGAAAAGATTTTTTGGAAAAAAAATTAAAGAGACATTGACAGCAATTTCATGTTTTGTATAGAAAATGCAAAATCACTCTCCGTTTCACTCAAAACTATTTATAAGTAGAATTTAATAAAATTCTGAACTTGAAATTCTTGCTCGAGTTTCGTAGCACTCGTAGCAAGGAGCTAGAATTTCGTAGCCTAGTACTAAGCAATAGGTTACGTACTAAATGTGAAATCGGTCAAACCATCAAACTTATATAAACATTGGAATTCTGGCCTCAGTCATTCACACACATATGTTAACATTTCCCTGCGACATGTATACGTCACCGGAAAATTGCAAAAGCCGTAAGATTGTAAAAAAATCCCGTGAAATTGTAAACGTTTTTTTCTTAATAAGACACGGATATATTGGAAACTATTGAATTTGGATGGGATTAATTCGTATTAATTGGTGTTTGGATGGGATTAAAAAATGTTTTTTTCATAATATAACGAAAAATTATATTCTAATAATAATAAATCTTTATTACAATCTTACGGAGTCTGCAATTTTCCAGTGACGTGCTGATGTCGCAGGGAAATGTTAACAAAGGTGATTTGATTAAAACCCTAAGTAGGATGATTAATTCCCGGCAGACGTTAAAATAACAACTCTGTGGAGTCATTTTATTAAAGGAAGTTACTGATTTGATCAAATCCCCTAACTTTCTAAGTGTAAATATATTGGAATTAATCATTCTTATTAAAAAAATAAAATAAAACAAATTAAATATTTTATACAGTCAATGATTTAAAATGAATTTCTGCACTATACTTAATAATGATATTATAAAGAGAAAAAAATGTATTTGTGTGTGTGTATGTTTGTAATGAATAAACTCAAAAACTGCTGGACCGATTTGAATTCTTTCAGCAATGGATAGCTACATTATCAGCAAGTAACATAGGCTATATTTTATCCCTGTACTGCCACGGGAACGGGAACTACGCGGGTGAAACCGCGTGACGTCCGCTAGTTTCATATAAAAAAAGTATTTATTTGGAAAACACACTTGGTGTTAGGAATTTAGGTTCCTACTAGTTATTCGATGTTATGTTTGACCAGTTACGTCAAATTCACCTTTAATATATTTGAGGACAGAGTGACAGACATACTTTATTGTAGTATTAGGTTTCTGTTGGAGGTACGGTCCATCAAGTTATGTTAATTCTGTGTCTGTGTAGTCGCTTTGAGAAATACAATACTAAACGCAGTGAATGTTAGTAGTTGTTGCGTGGATGGCGCGTGCAGCAATGACAGTGTGTTTACTTTTTAAAATAATATTCTAACATATTTTCCTGTTCACGTTTGTTACTGTCTGTTGGTTATTTATTTACACAAGTAAATATCAGTATTTAAAACTTCGTCAATCTGACAGATAATTTGTGACAATACAAAAAAATACCAAGCAACTTATGAATTTTCCAGACAAAAATATAAAATGTGGTTTTCCTCTTACTTTACGTCTTCATTTGAGAACGCAATATTGTTTTTATTTCTATCATGTATTTTAACAAAGACGTCACGAATTTAATATTTAATTTTTCGGTGTAATATTAAAAAAAATACTAAAGGATGACTACTTACATTAAATAGTTGAGCTGCGACTGTAAAATTAATTCTTATTACTAAAGAAGACACTGGCACCACCGGCCGTAAGGTAATCTTCCCATAAACTTGGTGCCCATCATCCTCAAAGTCAAAGACTCCTGGGCAAGGAGTAGTCGAGTACTGGCCACACACAAAACGTACACTAAAAACTAAAACACACAAACACACTGATTTCACATCCATTTTGAATTTCGATTTCTCGTTCGCATTTTGCGAATTAATTTTTGTTCTTAGTGACGTGTTTCCATGCCTCCGTTTCGCGAAGGACTGGCTTTATTATCAAGATGTATGGGCAACGGATATTTCGCATAGTTCTTGTGGTCCGTCGACTTTTGAACTTTTTATTTTATTATGGTGTGTCAGTGGTGGAGACAGATTGTTGTTGGTACGCGTTCTGAGTGCGGTGTTAAAAGAGAAAGTGGGGATGGGACGTTAATACATGATACCTATAATATTATGCCGTGACTTGTGTACTTTTTTTATAGATTTTCAACTTTATCGCTAAATTATTAGATTCAAGGTTGATTGGGAAAATTTGACAGTTTCGGATAGCTTGATGTACTGGCGTCTGTACTTTATTGGAGTTAATTAGTTTACTGCGTTTGTTTTAGGTAGTTATATAGACTGTCTCGAACAGTCTCGGTCAGGAGCTCGTGGCTAAAGAATATCAGCCGCACGGGTCGATCAAGGTTAAGCAGCGCTTGCCAAGGTTGGACTGTTTATGGGTGACCATCTTAACTTATCGAGTTTCCTCCGTGCCTCGGAAAGCACGTTAAGCCGTTAGTCCCGGCTGTCATTAGTAGATCTTTGGCAGTCGTTACGGATTGTCAGAAGCCAGTAAATCTGACACCAGTCCCAGGTTAATGGGTTGTGGAGGTCTGGTAGGCAGCCGCTCCACGTAAAATATAGTTGGAAAAAAAAGCTAGGCAGATGATTATAATAAACAGTCTGTGTTTTAGATAGTTTTAATCATAGGTATTTAAAGAGAGATTTTTTTTGAGTTTATATATATATGCAAATGATAATCTCTGAAACCTCATACTAAACTCAAACTTCTAGATGTTTTATAAAACGTAGGTCCCGTCAAAGGGTTTAAGTAGGGGGCAGTTTGTTCGTAAGTTCGAAGAAAAATATCAACCCGTCACAAATTATATAAATACAATTAACGTGATGCAATTGGTCGTTCAACACTAATTCAAACGTCAGTGAAGACTGGTCATCCCTGAGTTGCCACTGGCTCATTTTAATATTTGATACTGTAAATTGTTTTTCTTTCTTTACATTGTTATCATATATAGAAGCAACAAGGCTAACGTAACCAGGATTGTTGTAAACAAAAAATGATTTAAAAGAGTGTCCATGGAGTTTCTTGCACGTTCTTCTCCATAGAGATCTACGCTTTGGAACGTGTAAATAGCTTCATGTTTTTGACGGACTAACTTTGACAATTCAAAATTATCTGTTAATGGTTTAGTTGAAATAAATGCTTAGACAACCAATCACAGCTCGATAACGCGCGTTTGACAACTTGTCATAATAAATTAGTGACGTTTTTCGAAAAACTGTTCCTAAGAATCCTTTCCCTGTTATTAACTTTGTACAATATATATTTTTTTTCTCACACACGGTCGTCGGATCCCAAACTAGGCAGAGCCTGTGCTATGGCAACCAGACAACTAATAGTATACATATATATTTGTAAATACATACATATTATAGACAAATTACACCCAGACACAGAACAAATGATCATGCTCATCACACAAAGATTTGTCCTGGGTGGGAATCGAACCCACGATCTCCGGTTTAGCAGTCAGGGTCACTAACCACTCGACCAACAGGCCAGTCAAAATGACTAAGTAATGTACAGAATGTATAGATCACGTTTTTTTGATGGGTCTTTTAACCCCGGTACCTGTAATCAAAGTAATTAACACATCAATTTGTTTAACCCTTAACATTTTAAATGAACAAAGGGCTTTGGGGTACTGATGGCCCAGTGGTTACGGACCCGACTCACGAGATGAAGGTCGTTATAATAGGCGCCAGATAAATGTGGAATAAAGTACATTGACCTTTCCCTAATAACTGTTCATAGGTACCTGAACAATTAAATATGAATCGTTTTTGATTATTAGACAATGTTAAGGATCACGAGAGATGATGATTCGGGACAGCTTTGTGTCATTAATTCCGTTTTTCAAATTAAAAATGTCAATAATTGTAGGTGGGTCAATGACCGTTATTCCACGATTATCTGGCGCCTACTATAGTTCAAACATGGGCAGGCGTTAGTCTTTGTGTTAAATCATTAAATGATATTTATTTTGTAATTAGGTTAAACATAACCGACCATTACCACCATACCACCATTACCATTTTACACGTCAATCTTTTTTGGTAATTTGAAACTAGATGAGACCGGTGTTTCCTAGCTGACTACTCTGAGAAGAAACACCGGAACAAACTCAGAGGTCAAAGTCTCTTTTAATGTCCATACAATCGTACTGGTCAAATCATATGAGAACCGTGTAGTTTAATGTTTGAAGTGGTCTTTTGAGGAAAGTACCACTTTACACAGGCCTCCTGTGAAAAGTGATTCCGATTCTGATATAACTCCTCCTCGGAAGAAATGTTACCATTTTGCTGTTTTCTACTGTTTTTTTTAAGTCTGATCTGTTGCTTTTTTCTTGGGTAAGGTTGGCAACACTGCCTGTGTTTCGGCAGTGGGAACATTAGTCTGCTTATGATGCTTATTGGGTATTTTCTTAGATAGAAATATTAATTCTAAAGTCCGTCTGTTAGATTTTCAAAAAATATTGAACACGTATATTTTGCCTTTTCGAATCGATAAAAATTGATAAAAAGATAAAGCAGATTAAAATTCAAGAGGGGGGGTTGGTAACGTTAGTAAAAGTGTACTAAAATGTTACGTTACGCGAGTTTTCAACGCGTTGTAGCGTCTTAATTTTTTTGTTTACGTGAAAAGAGAAAAAATCCATGCCTAATATTTTTTGGAAATCTGTTTGACGGACTAATTAGGGTTTTTCAGGAAAGTAGCTCAATTAATATTTAATTTCTTTTGACAAGTTTTTTTTTTATCAAAGTGTAATGCGTGGTAAAAGCTATCAAAATTAGGTACTCGTTACGGTTCATTAAGGTTTGTTGACATATATTTACTTGTTTTCAAGTAAAACGTTAACATAATAAGGTCGCTATGTCTCAAGATGGTGCGATTATTCAACATTTGAAGCTTGACTTATAAAATTAACATATTCGTTATACTGTTTGTATGAGACGTGCTTAGCATGAGAAGTCTAACTAAGAATATTAAAGAGTATATATTTAGGTAGGCTGCCATCACCGACGCCGGGCAAAAACTTTAAAAACCTCGGAAATTTGGGTGAGATTGAGTTTTACCAGCGGACGCAGCCAAAAAAAATGCACCACCCTTTTTCATAATAAAAACACCGTTTACATTTTGATTTTTTAATCATTTAGCTTCTTTGCGTTATAAACTTCAACGTAAAAATTTAAATATCAAGTCAAATTAAATTATATGTCAACTCTTCTCTTTCTCAGGTATAATCTGGTAACAAAAATAACTAGGACTCAGACGCGGAATCAGGACTTCGCTCAGGGACTCCTCCCTAATTTTTTATCTGTGCGGGGGCGAATTTCACAACGTGTTAGACGCTATCGCAGTTGTTCAACGGTGTTTTCAAAAACATAACCTAAACAGTTGTCATTAACAGCGAGCAAAGCGAACGCGAAAATTTTAGGAGCGCGTAGGGTACCTTAGGTTTTTTGACCATTTGCACAGAAACAGGACTAAGTTAATCGGCTCATGTGGAAAGATTATAACAATCAAACAAATTCGAAATTGTGGCGAGCGGAGCGAGCTCGCCAAATTGAGCACCCGACTCGGATCAGATTAGAAACTTCTCTTTCCCACTCATATCTAGTCGCTAAAAGTATCTTTGTTAGCTTATACTTAAAAAAACCGAGAAACAATGATGTAAGAGCGAGCGGAGCGAGCTCGATAATTTTGACACCCAGCCTTGGGTAGGTTCGATTTTTTATAATAGTTACACCTATTTCTTGTAGTTATAAAGTAGCAGGCTCGATGACTAGGTACTATTGCTTGCAAACTAGTGTTAGCCTTAGTTAGCTTAAATGCGCCTTACAATCATGAATTAATTTAATAAAAGATTTGTTTAAATTTATTACTAACTTTTATCTTTCTATCACTCGAGATTCCCCGGAAACAAAAAGTGTCTGGGTTTTCTCGGACCCTTCCGGACAAATCCAGGGAAACCCGGATCCCGGGACGGATGGTAACCCTAGGTAGGCAGCTTACTAAGATGAATAATAGTTACGTTTTGATTACTTTCGTCAAAATATCAACAAATATATCTAGAAATGTACGTAATATATATATATTAAAGTGCGACGTTGACGAGATAATTGAATGTAAAATTCCATTATGAGATACATTCCTTACAACTATCTCGGCAACGCGTGTGGTACCTTAATTTTATTATGATCATAAACACTAAAAAATAACCAAATGATTTTATGAGACTGAGCGCTGGAATTCCAAGTTGAAGTTTCCAACAGTATTCTGAATAAGGCAAAATGACAAACGGTCTCAAAATGTCAAAAAAAGAAGAAATAAGAGTGAAGTATGGATACAGACAACAATCTGTCAAATTTCTTAAATAAATTTTCAACTTTATCGCTACAGCATTAGGTTCAAGGTTGATTGGGAACATTTGACAGTTTCGGATGGCTTGATGTGCTGGCGTCTGTACAAAGAGTGCAATGTCAAAGGAGCAAAATGTCCAATTCGCTAATACCCGAAATAGCAAAATATCCAATTGGACGCTAATGTGCTAATAACAGTGGCTAATGATGACGAAAATTACCAATTTAACCAAACATCAATGATATCAGTGTTTTCGTGAGTAATATAAACGTCAGAAATTAACGACTGGTCTTTGTATCAACGTCATTTTGTTTTCCAATTTTAAATTCTTCTATTAATTGGGAAAATTGGAACACGTTTTGGAAATACCAGTTTAGGCGGCAGGCGGTCATAATGTGGCGTAGCAAGTCTCGTGATCACAACGTGACCAAAGATGATTTTTGAAATAATCGTTTTTTTAACATATACAACGTGTAACAGAATAAACGCAATACCTCTTAAGTGGTCATTATAACATACGTTTTTACTGAAAGCTGAAATCGCAAAAAAAGTTAGTTGTGAAGTTATTTGATAAATGGGTTATTTATTTAATACATAGTTGATAAAAAACGAATAGAAAACCGTTCACTCACAGCCTTTTCAAAGTTTTGACACGGCTTGTTGACACTTCCCGTGACCCAAGTGCTGGCTTTTACTTTGTCCAGAGACTAAGCATTGCCATTCAACGTGGCAAGGCCCGCCAGTCTCTTGGGCACAGTACCAGCTGACAGCGTGGAGGACGAATTTTTTTATAATTTAATTTAGTGTGTTTGTTAATTTTATTTAAAGAGAAAACTGTACTTTCCCCATTGGCAGGACGAATTTTTGGATGGCCAATATACTTATATTTTTCATTCCCTTTTTTACTCGCTTGTACATACATAATTTATTATTTTGTATGAAGTTTATTTATTTGTCCATGGAGCCCCAGATAGTCGCTGGGGCCGAAAGTTTCTGGAGTAGCGACCGCGTACCGGAAGGTGTAGCTTTGAAAGACCTCTCCACAGGTGGATCGATGACATGGTGAAGGCCGCGACAATCTGCTGGATACAAGACGGACAGGACCGGTAGATGTGGTGACTTTTAGGGGATGCCTATGTCCAGTAGTAGTGGACATCTTGTGGCTGAAATGATGATTATTATGACGGGTGCGTTTCATAACGTATAAACTCAAACTATCTTAGCGCAGGTGGTAATTAGTTACTGGTTATGTTTTTATATCTTTTGAGTGGTATGTCAAACGATTTTATATTTAATGTATGTTATGTCAAATTATTTTATATTTAATGTATGTGCGTAAAAAAAAATTGTTATTTTAAATTTATATCAATTGTTTATTATAGTAACTAATCGTTATATTAAATAAAATCATAGCTTCCGTTGTTATATTTTGTAAATATTAGAGATTTTGTTGTTATATCATCTATTACTTACCCTATTATGACACTAATATTGAAACAAAACATGAAACATCGACAACGAACGATTGATTATTATTTTTAATATTATTATTTATTATTACTTATTATTTTTTCAAATCTCCCAAAATGTCTTAAAATGATAATTATGCGCATATTTGTGAACATCGTTGTGTGATCAAATTATTCATCGTACCTACGTAGATAATGTGCGTCCAAGTGTGTGTGAAATAACAAGTTTCCTAATAAGCCACGGGGATTTACCTACCTACGCATTTTTAATAACTGACGAAACGGAAAAGCTTTCGCTGGGATCTGCCCATTTTAATTCTGGAAAAACCCATGGAATGCCTTTAAGGCAGCATTGTTATTAGTACGACTACAGTAGGTACTAAATATACTTACTTATTAGGTACTTGCATACTGAGATTTAAGTAAGTTTTAAATAAGTTTGCGTTTTTTTCTTGCTCAGGGCGAGATTTTTGATCTTAGTTACCAATGTAATGTAACAGTAGTCACTTTATTAATTTAATACTATTATTTTACTGAACTGTAAATGATGACGTTCAATAGTGCCTTTTAATGGCCTAATTGAAATAAACGTTTTGACTTTGAATGGGTAACTAAGATCAAAAATGTCGATAAAAATTTCGTTAAAATAAGTTTTTTGACCTATTGTTTGTATTAACTAATATTTTTAAGTAATAGTGATTTATTAGACCGTTAGTCTAGCTAAATATTAATCGAAAAAAATGAGTTTTTCAAAGAACCCGACCACTAAAAACGACTAAAAAGTTCCAAAGAAAGAGAACGACTAAAGACTGATGCATTTGGTGACGTCTGATATAGATAATAAAAATAATAATATCTTGGGACAACTCACACACAGTCATACGATCCCAAACTAGGTAGTGCCTGTGCTATGGCAACCAGACAACTGATAAACATACTTATATATTTCTAAATACATACATATTATAGACAAATTACACCCAGACACAGAACAAATGATCATGCTCATCACACAAACATTTGTCCTGGGTGGGAATCGAACCCACGACCTCCGGTTTAGCAGTCAGGGTCACTAACCACTCGACCAACAGGCCAGTCAAAAATAGATCTGACGTCACCAACTGCATCAGACTGTCTTGTCCTGACTACCTTTTCTATATGTTATTGAGTTACACTTTTTGAATCGTCTCCTTGAACCCTTTATCTTGATACCCTACTCGATAGGACATGAGGAAAAAACAAATTTAAAGACGTAATGGCGCCAAACATCGGCCATTTCAATTTGTGTATGTCACCGGAAAATTGCAGGCTCCGTAAGATTGTAATAAATCTTTATTAGATTATTACTTCTCGATATATGCATTATTAAAGAATCGTTTTGTATGCAATCAATCCCGTACAAATTCAATAGTTTTCAAAATATCAGTGAGAAATAATAGTTTACAATTTCACGCGATATTTTACAATCTTACGGCGTTTGCAATCTGATAATTGTATGTCACTCTCACAATCAGGACGAATCGACAACTTCTCTCAAGCTAAAATCCATCAAGCCGTTTAAGCTACGCAGTGTGCCAAAGAAATATACTTACATACATACATAGGTACACACGAAAAATGCATATTAACGAAATTTTGGTGCCCATTATTTTTAACCAATGGGTAACTACGGATTAAAAAACTCGCCCACAAGTAGAAGCTTTTTGTTAGAAAGTACGCAAGATCCAAATAAGTAGGTCTAGGTTACACCTTTTTTGTGTAGGTAGGTACTGCAAAAATTAGAACACTGAGTACTTTGGTTGACGTTTCTTATATTTGAGAACCGCTGACTAAATTTGAAGTTCAAAACCTGTCATACCGAACTTTAATTCCGGTCAGGTTTTCAGGTTAGAGTTTAAAAAATTATTCAATTTCACTAGGGTGCAATCAAACTGGGGTAAGCAACGTATTGTCATTAGAAAGTGACGTATTTTTTTACTGGTCAGTTTTTGCCAATAAGGGTGTTACCACACCAATCGATCGATCGTCGATCGATGCCTTCGATCGATGGTAGAATTGATTAGTCGACGCCGATCGGTGGTTTCTACTACACCAATCGATCGATGTCGATCGATGACATTGACCGACGATCGATAGAATGGTGTGATAATACCCTTGTATGGAATTAGTTTCCAGTCGAATTTTACATCGAGTGGCCGCCTGTCACTCCTCCACAACCCAATAACTAAGCATCACTAGACTCCAACATGGAAACGGTATTTTATACGATAACTACGGGAAATAAAGGCTAACGTTTGTTAAATACTCCCACCAGTTCCATACATGGAACTAGCGAGTTGCAAAAGTTCCATGTGGAACTAGCTACATGGCACTACTGGGAATTTATTTATTTATTTAGCTTTAATTACTCTCTGCACTTACAGTAGGAACCAACACGTAGGTACAGAGAGTCATAATCGAAAAATGTAAAAGTTACACACAAAAATTAACAAAAAAATATAGAATAACAAATTATTTACCAATAATAAAACAAATAATTAATTAATTAATTGCTGGAAATAATGAACAATAATAATAATCAAATAATAATAGTATGTCAATCATAAAAACGTTTGAACACTAAAACAATCTTTGAATTTCTTTAGGATTAGACACACGTCGGAATGGAATATGTCCACATCCGGATGCTGAGCAGTCAGCGTATTGAGCAAAGACACCGCCTGATTTGTCGCCGCGTATTGTGCGGTACGAGTCCGGACTCTGGGAGCCGCTAGCAGAGGGCGCGAGCGTAGTCGCGTGTATTGAGCAGGCGCGGATAGTCCACAGCGTGACAATGCTGCAGGCGGTGACTTGTCGGAGTCGAGTGGTCCCAGGGTGCAATGTCTGGAGCGTTGTCTTGGGACGAGCTGCCGGCATACCGACAGGTCCAGCAGGTTTAAGGGTTTTTTATTAGGAAGCTTATCAGCATATTGCTGAACACTGGTGCATTGCTGGGCGAAATCCCGACCGTCATCTTTAGATATTATCTACTCACTCTATAGAACATTCTGCCGTGTATTATATATATTTATTACATTATTTATATTGTATACAAACATTGCAGAATGGTTCTAAAGGGCCTCTATATAATAGCGATTTCATTGACGCTATTCTGAATCATTCAAAAGAAAAAAGTGGCAAGCATGCGCCTAAAAAAAACAATCTCATTCTTTAACGCAATAATTTTAATCATAATATTTCTCCGATAAAATATTTCTTATCCACGCCAAGTACTGCGCGGTATCAGTATACACAACATATTCATTGAGGTTGCAGGTAAGCGCTCCATTCTCGCTCTGCACGGATATGGAGACGACGCCCCGGAGTCTCCACTTGCCGCCTTCCAGCAGGTAGAGGCCGCCACCGGAGTCGCCCTTGCAAGGGCCCGCCCCGTTACGATCACCTGATAAAGTGAAATATCTTACAAGTTTCTTCTGGTTTCTTAGAAAAAATTACAGCGGTACCGGTTGCCTGTCCAGGGTAATAATTTGCACACGGCTTCGTCCCGTGAAAAATATTTTCATGAGTTTATTTTTATTTTGGACGGTACCTTAATCCTTTTTCAAAAATATAGTATCCTGAGTTACTTCTTATAACAACTATCTGCCAGTGAAAGTCCCGTCAAAATCGGTACGGCCGTTTAAGAGATTAGCCGAAACAAGCAGATAGACAGACAAAATATAGTAAAAACGCTATTATTTTGACATTACAAAAAGACACTGTAATTTTATTATTTGTATAGAATATTTCTTGAGAAACATACCGGCACACAAGGTAGTGTCGTACGTAAGTTGGTGGAAGTCTGACTTGCTGGCCCTGCACTCCTTGGTGCTGACTATAGGGACGCGCACCATTTGGGGCTCGTCTAGCTTGCCTCGTTTGTCCTCTACGCTCCGACCACCCCAGCCAGCTACCTGCGGAAAGATCACATTGATAGGACGTGTGCGTCATTAAATATCGATGATGATGATATCACCATCATCGATATTTCTGCTAAAATACCCATTCTGAAAGCGGTCGCCCCTGAACTTATAAATTCGGCTATTCCTTCTAAGATTGTAATTTTTCGGGCTATTTTTTTATTGGGACAATCCCGTCCACATTCCCAACTACTGCAACTCCTAAAAGCCAGAATCAACAGTGGTGACCACCAGAAACTGTCTTGGATTCCTTAACGAAATTAATCAGAAAAGCAAAGCGAAGGAGTAGGAAAAAAAATATTTCCGCTTCCCTCTATTTAAGCAGGTGTCAAAATTGAGCTAGGTCAATAGGCACCAAGGGACAAATACAATTGGGTTAAGCCCAGGGGCTATGGGCTTTCGGGCTATGTCGATCACTTAGGTTCTACAACGAATCTCCTCACTTATTTTTGATTTGACCATGAAACGAAATCACATACCTCCATCCCTATTAGAATGTTAACTCACTTGTCTAACTACTTCGGAGATTTCTGATACTCTCGCTAGTTTTACTGGTATCGTAAACATGCAATATTTTCATTTTGTTTTCTTTTTAAAGAATTCCTTTTATTTTAGTGGTTTCTCGCATTTCAACTAAGGAGGTTGTCGGCTGCTTAACCGGACTTGCCTGTGGCGGCCTTAATATAAATATTAAAGCCTTCAGCCAGGGCTTAATACAAACTTACAAACTAAGCGACTACACGCCTACGGACCTCGGCTTAGGGCGTCCCTGGGGGAACAGGGACGGGCTGGATTGAACTAGGATTATTATTTAGGGGCTAATTTAGTTTTACTGGCTCTGCGGCGCGGGCTGGCTCGCGCAAGGGTCGGGGCGGATATTGAAGGAGACGTCGCGACGGGTCTCGGTGGCGAGGGTGGAAGGACGGCGGTCGTAGTTTGCGCAGTGTGCTTGTCTCTATACGGCTCTCCTGCAGGAGGGTGGTGGAATCATCGGGGGTGACTAAGATGTGCCTCGGTCGGCGGATCTGGGAGATGCGGGAGGGTTTGTATCGGGCGGCCAATGCGATAAGGGGGTTGCAGTGTTTGACAGCAGTGTTGAGGAAAAGAATTCCAAATATGTAAAATAGACCAAACATAAATTAAAACATTGAAATGCTTTAATTTATTGCCAAAATTGCAGTTTTAAATTTTCGCGCGAAAACGGACGGTGTGTCACTCCTGGCTGTCAGTTGTCATGAACTGTCATGACTATGACTCAAAGATTTAAGGTCGTATTTTCATTGTCATAACAGCAGTGACATTTTACGTTTTTTTTAATTCGTAATTATTGTTAAAAATGAATATTAACTAAAATAAAAATCTAACAGTGGCCCTTCTTTTATCCTTTTTTATTATTTTAATCACAACATTTCCATAAATTTTATATTTGCATTTAACCGAAGGTACTTACAACTCCTGAAGCTCCGACCACGCGTGAGAGCTCAGTTTCACCGCTCCACAGACAAGCGGGGCGGATGTACCTGTTGAACTTGACGCGTTTGTCCATTGTGAGTATCAGGATGTCATCTAAAACCAGCAAATGATAGAAAAAGATAAGTCGGACTTTTAGCGACCGTTTTCTTCTGGAAAAATTTATTCTGGAAAAATGATAACATGAGATGAGAGAGTGAGAAATGTTCTTCTGCAGCTAGCATAGATTATATGAGGTTCGTTGGAGCACTCATTTTCACTGGCTGGCTGGTAGCGACCTAGCAACATACCACAGAACACATAAGCCCTAAAGAGACATACGTATATAAGGTCCCATTAAAATAGTTGATCAAATTTTTGAAATCATTCAGACCACCAAAATGGTAAAAAAAAATAATTCGAAAAATACATTAGATACTTTCAAGAAAAAAAAAAAAAAAACTGCAAATGTTGGTTACCCAATGCATAAACACATCCATGTCTTTGTTATCTCATAATTCTGATACTACAAATGTGCAGGCGGACGTGACCACGCACGTCAAGTACCTATCCATAATGGATGTGTTTATTGTAGTGTGCCGAAAACGTATTATTTTAGGTCAAAATAAAAATCACTTTATTCAGTGTTTGCTTTAATATCTTTGGTTAGACGTACCTACTGAACGCTATGTTAAAAATTGTCCACCTATTTTAATGGGACACAAATGATGCCAACATCACTCTTTTGCCATTGATCGTTTACAAGTAGGTACCATTGAAGTGATTTTCAATCGCAGTTACGTGATTGAAAGTAATTGATAAAAAAATTTGATTGATGCTCATTGATAGGAGCTATTGAAGCTACCAATTGATCGTTTAACTGAGTCATTGACAATCGTGAAAGCAGACATGGTGGATACCCCACGTAATATCGAGGACCGGAATTTATATATAACTGTTTCAATGCCAAAAAGCATACTGAACGCAAATACATTGAAAACTGCAGTACCTGGCACCTCAATTGCAATTGAGGTGCCAGGACGATTGTCGATAACGTAGCACATTGTCAAATGGCATTGATCGTCTCGGGACCGCTTAGACCTTTTATTTTGTTTATTACTTGTCTACTGTTGCTTTATTTTTGTACACATTTTATTAAATTTATAAAGTGCGATTTTTCTGTGCAGAGTAAACGTACAGTTTATTTTCTTTTTTCTGAGAACAGTCGTGTGATCAATTGTTGCTTGTGTTCAGTTGTAGACTGTAATAGGGTGATGATGGTAGTGGTGACAGCGAGTGAGTACTGTTGATAGATCCATCTGAGAATATGGTAGGTACTCACTTTGAAGCGTTAAAGGATTAAACTCCTCGTGTATCTTTGCCGCCAGCAGCTTCCTAGTCACGGTCAAGTCGTCACTCCAGTCGTGCAGGTTGTGTACCCCAATCTTAACCACGAATTCTGTAATGGGTGTCAAGACGGAGGGACGGCGCATGCAGTGAGCAGCTGAAAATAAAACACCGTCCACAGTAAGCGGTTTAAAAGTCTTGTAAAATAAAAAGGTATTCTGTAAGACGTGCAAACAACTTTTTTTCTGGAAGAAATTTCATAATTTAAGGACTACGTCTAAAAATTTCTCACCAAAATAACAATTACATTTGGAATCAGTGCCAGAAAATGGTAGGTACAGACGCCAGCACATCAAGCTACAACAATCTGTCAAATTTCTTCAATAGATTTTCAACTTTAACGCTAAATCTTCAAGGTTGATTGGGAAAATTTGTCAATTTCGGGTAGCTTGATGTGCTGGCGTCTGTACTTATGTCATCATCATCATATCAGCCGAAAGACGTCCACTGCTGGATATCCCACAAAGGAGTTTGCCATAATCGCCACACTTGGCAGGCAGGTTGGCGATCGCAGTGTAGCTGTTGCAATGCACAAAGAATGCTGCTGCCCATTCTCTGGTGAGTCCCTTAGTCGCCTCTTACGACACCCACGGGGAGTGATGGGATGGTGCTATTCTTATACGTCCGACACCATACAAAACTCTACATACAGCTATTTATGTATACAGGTCGAACTCAATCAATCTGCCGTATGCAGCTGAGTTCCAGTATTTTACATTGCGAGATTGCCTATGTGACCCTCACAACCCAGTAACTGGGAACAACTACTGATACTTATTTCTACTTAGACTAGTGTTTAAAGGCAGGCTAGCTGCATTTTTTTTTTAATGATGGGAATTTATCAATTGACTTCTTCCGCTCTGGGTGGAGCGGAAGGGCGTGTCAGACTCTTACTGACTATAACCCATTCGTGTTCCTACTAAAGCTCTTTGCGTTCCAGGGCCGCGGTGACTCTTTCGAACAAATTCTGCAACCCTGGCAGGCCCTGGCCCTGGCGGGCCCCGTCTTCTATGCTGACATCTCTTTGAGGCGCGCGTGGAATACAACACACCATCGACCCGGGCCTGGTGGTGATCGGACAGCGAGCCACCCAATGCTCACCGTCTGCAGGCCTGACGCTAGCTGCCTGCATACCAAATAGTTTTGTTGCAACTACTTTTGCTGAGCAGACAATTATTGTACACCACATATTTTTGCCTATACACCAAATAGCTTTCTTGACAGTACATGTGTTGTGAAACTTTAACTTACCGGTCACAACATGACGATCGGATACAAGTGTCCCTGCGCAGATGAATAGAAGATCACTCGCAATAGCCCTGTAGATAGCCACGAGCCAAGGGATATCTCCTCTCTCGTAAAAAAATCCATTGTTGATCAGAGGTACCCTCTCGTTACCGCCGACAACTACCCCGCACTCATCCTTCAAGGTGAAAGCTGGGCTGGCAAAAATCAAAACAGATAAGTTAATTATAAAAATCACACCCCTTCTCGGAAAAATAGTGAAATTTATTTATTTAACCGAAGGAGAACCAACAGCTATAACAGATAGATAACAATTGTATATGTCACAGGAAGATTGTAAACGCCGTAAAATTATAAAATATCGCGTGAAATTGTAAACTATTTTTTCTAAAGACACGGATATATTGGAAACGATTGAATTTGGATGGGATTTATTGTATACAAAACGATTTTTTTCATAATATTTTGAGAAATTATAATCTAATAAAGATTTATAACAATCTTACGGAGTCTGCATTTCCGGTGACATATATGAGACATAGAGCCAATGTAAGAGCAAGATGTAAACTTGTAACTAGTAAAAGCCGATGTAAAAATTCTCAAAAGAAAGCGAATTGAACCGTTCTTGGTTCTTTCGCTTTCCTTGTCGCTCATTAGCAGTGCTAGGTTTCTATACGTCATTGATATTGTGTTCCATTTCAAAAGAAAAGTTTCTACGTTGGAGCTCGTATCGAAAAATTAAAATTTCTTAGATTTCCTACAAAAAAGGTTATACATAATGTGTAACAGAATGAACAAAATGAATGAAAAGGGATAAATGTACTCATAATGATGAACAATTTTTACTCCCAAAAGACTCGGTGAGTACTCGGACCCCATGGACCTAATGTTTCAACTCCAAACAGCTCATATATATAACTCTCAATTAGTTTGTTATATTTGTGCCGAGATGGCGCAGGGGTGTCGAAACATGATGACGACACATCCCACCAAAGGCCTCCCCACCTTCCAAGGCATTATTGTCATCCCATCTGGCCTCTTCCCGTCGGCACGTGCCAAGCCATTGGGTTCTAAAATAGCTGGAACCCCGGCGATGACAAGAGCGCGACGGATGATGTCATTAACGCTGGCGTGCCGTACTAACCGACCAGCGCTCCCACTGCAGGACAGGCCATTGTGTCCGAGGCGGTGGACTGCTTCACCGCATTGACACCGACGTGGAGCTTCGCTAGGAGCACCCAGACGCAGATACGTAGCGCGGAACAGCTGATTTATTTATCGCGATTATGTTGTTTTTTTTTATAGTAAAAGTTATTCATAATGACGAGGACAATGACCCTGCCGAAGGCTTTTCGCGGGGATCATGCGGTCCATGGCCCTTTATGGGACCCCGGTTTGAGCAATTTCGTTGAAGCGGCGACCAGCCTACCAGCTCAACGCGTCCCAAAGGGTCATAGCCATCCGGCTGGCCCGGTCTCCGGCGCATTATCAAAATGCTTAAAGTCACCCAAAGGGCAATGGAGAGGGCAATGCTCGGAGTTTCCGCGCGTGATCGAATCAGGAATATGAAGAATAGATAGTTCTAAAAATCTACTTACCTGAAAACACCGGTAGAATTGCTGACAGGTCTCGAGTAAACAGAAGATGTATCGCTTTGCGATGGCTCAACATTGCAGATGACCTTTCCATTCAATCTTATCGCCCGCAGTCTCGGGGTTGTATTTAGAGGGTCGTATCGGACATACAAGCGTATTACAACTGGGTGACCAGGGAGAATTTGTAATTCATCGTTATCAATCTTGAAGTCTACATTGTTCCGTGTGGTAGTGTTACCTACCCAGTGCTGAAACGATACAATGGATATTTAATTAGTAGCAATCACGATTCAAACTTTTGTTAGTACAGACCATGACCTCTGATTTAAAAAAAATCGACCACTCGACATTTTTCTGCATCGCTTTGTTGCTCTGACAAATTTCTACATAATAAATTTCCCATTAAATTAGATGGACAAAATTTAACACAGCGTTCAGTACGTCTAAACAAAGATATACAAGCAAAAAAGAACACTGTAAAAGTGATTTTTCAACACATTTGCTCTAAAAATTAACTTACGACGTCGACACATTGTTCGAAAGTTAAAAATTATACACCATACATTGGAACATGCGGTAAAATAGGTACTCTCATTTAAGTACCTATTTTACCGCACTCCTCGTTGTATAACGCCGTGCGTATACTTTTCTGCTTTTTTTAAATTACTAGATATTAAAAATATAACAATTTCACCAAGGAGTTTCACGTCACTAGAAAAAATAAGCTAAATGATCGGACCTCCTTGGAAGCGCTTTTGCTCAGTACGTTTGGCTCATTTTATTGCTAAAGAGAAAATGAGGCGATTTACAAATTCGCGCTATTTTCATGTAAGGAACGTCAAAGATTGTTGCGTTTCTCCGACTGATATCTAAAAGTTTTTTTCATTACCTATAATGTACTGTTTCTCGAATAACAATTATTTTGACCTAAAATGTGTAACACTAGAATAAACACATCCATTTAGGGTGGACTTGACGTGGTCACGTGTATTTCATAATATTGATACTACAAATGTGCAGGCCATTTGTAGTATCAAAATTATGAGATAACAAAGACATGGATGTGTTTATGCATTGGGTAACCATTATTTTTAGTGTATTTTCGTTAGCTGATTTATTTTCTTGTAAGTATCCAATGCGTTCCTTCGGTTTTCATTACCAATTGTTCTTATTTTGGTTGTCTTAATGACTTCTATTTGAATGAGACCTTATAGAAGTTTTTGGAAGTCTGTATCGCATGGACCCATTATAATACGCTTTACGTTTGCTGTCCGGGTCAAAAAGTACCTGTGGGCATTACTTTATTATGTTATCTACCGTCGACCGGTTTATTCGTTAAAAAAAACCGAAAACCTGATAATTGATTTCCCTGGCACGTCCAAACCACATAAAAAAAATATATCGACAAATGATGTGTTGGATGTAAACGTAATTCCAAAAAATTACCCACAGGTTTCACTGGAAGTTTTGCTACGTGACAACTCAAAAAAAAAAAAAAAAGTGAACATATTCTTACCCGAAGCAATATGGAAACTCCCAAAGCCGGCCTATCCAGCACTATGTTGAGCCACATCGAGTGCAGAAGATGTTCAGTAGACAAGGTAGCGACTCCAGCCCACAGGCCGGGCTCTGTCTCGGGCGGCGCGTATCTGAACACGCCGGGACATGGCACTGCGAGCGTGGAGTCCCCGGAGCCCTGCGAGAGTGAGGGTGCTGCCAGCAATACCACGACCGTGCACAGCGCGACGATCTGTCGAGATAGCTATTTAAGGGCATTTTCCTGGATAGAAAAATAATAGCTCTATTTGGTCGTATTTCGACAGTATTTCAAAAAATAGTTGGGCACGTTTTATTTCATTTTAAAATCAATAAAAGTTGACAAAGAGCCGTCGGTCCCGGCTGTTATTTGTAGATCTTTGGCAGTCGTTACGGATAGTCAGAAGCCAGAAAAACTGGCATCAGTCTCACCAAAGAGTACCGTGTTACCCAGTTAATGGGTTGTGGAGGTCTGGTAGGCAGCCGCTCCACGTAATATACAGCATTTGAGTCACCTCCGTTATACTTTTCAAACATTGAGCGGCACCAATCCAAACAACGGTATTTTTGGTCTTCCGTCAAATTGCACAAAGCTTTCTGCCCCCTAAATGTTCATGTAAGACTTTTTGTACTTGACTCATACCAATGCCTAAACCTGCCCGAATCAATTGATATGTCACCCTGCTATCAGCTTCTATCATTAGTCGGACAGCACTCACGTTATCTTCAGTAGTGGCCGTAGAAGGACATCCTTCTCGCGAATTATCAGTGTGTTTGCTTCGACCACGTTTAAACTCATTAAACCAGTTGTAAACAGTGGTACAAGATGAGTTGTCAAAAGTCTATCGTAACATTGTTTTTGAGTAAGACTGCAACGAAAGTCCTAATGAATCATTGAGCGAAAATTTTCTCTATTCAAATCCATATTGACGCACGACAGACGCTTTTAAAACTGCCGCCAAAATGTTAAAATAAATGACATATGAATTCATTTCGCATCTACAGATTCCCAAAGAGTTCCACAATCGAATTTGGTGTAACATATTGATATTACTGCTTGCTCTAATTAACTTGGATGTTGGTATTAAATAATCACCATCATCTTCCTGCCCTATCCCATGTTACTTCAGGTCGGCGCAACACGTTTTTTTCTTCCATTATTTCCTGTCAGCCGTCACGCTATTACTGACTCCATTTTCTTTCATATCACTCCTAACACAATCCATCCATCTTTTCTTAGGCCTCCCTCTCCCTGTCCACCCATCCACATTTATATTCAAAACTCTTTTAGTTTCATGAATTTCATCCCTCCTATTCACATGACCATACCAAGATAAGCGGTTCCCTTTCAGCTTTTCCATCACTGGCGCCACTTTTAAACTCCTCACTTTATCTATCAAATAATGGTACTAAATAATTTTGAAGTGTCATTAAGAAAACGTAGTATTTTTTTTTAATAATCTACTGCCCAGCTACACCTTGTCGGGGTGAAAAAAGAGGAAAACGATTTGAATAAAAAATCTCATTCCATTAATTTAGAAACCTGAAACTTAAAACCATAGAAATATAACAAACAGGAGAAGTGGCAAGGGGGCGTGCCGCAAACTAGTGCGCTTTCAACCGCGATCGAGACAAATTATAAGAATGCCGTGTTGTTTAGTGGTTTCTCGTAAAAACCGAAGCCTAAACCAAAACTTTGTACATCATGGAATCACTTACCATATATAAATATAAGTATTGTACTATATTTGTCTTTAAAATCATGAAAAACAACAAATCGTAAAATATTACTATGTTATTTTTATTTCAATAATCCCCTCGACTGTACTATTTTGCAATAAATACATTGCTCCTTAACCACTACCTAAGTTTTCCGCTAAGTGACTGGACAAGCAATGTAAAAATCACATAAAACGATACTCTATTAAGAAGATGCATCGCGTAGAACGGCCGCTGCTTCTTGCGACGAGTTAGTGATGTGCTTGTACAGATCCACTAACGTAGGCTATCGACAATAATGTCGATGGACGAATGCAATATTGCAACTATAGTTTATTTTTCAATTTGTCAACCGTTTTAACCCGGTTAGAACATCGATGTGAAATAATGTTTTTTACTTATTTTGATTATTTTACAGCGTAGTAGAGAAATGCGTAAAGCAGTCATGGAAAAATATATGAATTTAAGATTACACTATTTGACAAAAAAATGCCACCCCAGTAATATCAAAGCGTCAAGTGCTGCACAAATACCTCCACTTTCCGGGTCAGTGAGAAAACGCCGTAGTAGGGTTCAACCAGCTGTTTTAATACGCTGTGACAGCCTTTTTTTTTTTTTTTTTTGATCTCGGGGGGAAATCCTCATGGAAATCCTCCACCCTGGGGCGGGTGGAGGGGTCTGTCAGACTCTTACTGACTAAAACCACCCCGGTGTTCCATCTCCCACCTACGCCGGGGATCACGGGAACGTATGCGACATCCGCAATCCCCGGCTGGTGCCGGCCCGCCTATGCGGGCCACCTCGCGTTGGCGAGGGGAGTGAGGTGTTTGACTCCCCTCGCTACGTCAAAGAGGGGCGCACGGGAACACCACGCGCCGCCACCTCGGGTCCGGATGAATGGGGGGCGACGGACAGCCCCAGGTCCGCCGCCCCTGGACCCAGTTAGGGCGGCCGGAAGAGGGCAGCGTAAGCCCTCCTCCGACGCCCGATGCGCCTGCTGCGGGCAGGGAGAGCGGTTGTGATCTCCCTCTCCCTTTCCGCAGCCTCCTTCTGCGCGATAACTGTCTCGCAGAAAGAGACCACCGCGTCCCAGGACTCCTCACCGCCGACCATAGCATGGACCACGGCCGGCAGCGAGAGGTCACCGCCTACAACAGAGATGAGGGCACGGCGCGGCTCCTCCCAAGCTGCACACTCTGCAAGCGTATGCCGCGCCGTGTCCTCCCGACAGTCGACGCAGTGGTGGCATCGAGCGTCCGGCTCCCTGCCTATGCGACACAAGAACCTCCCGAAGCAGCCATGCCCCGAGAGGACCTGCGTCGCACGAAACGTCAGAGAGCCGTGCCTTCTCCCGAGCCACAGGTCGAGCACTGGCCGGATGGCCTCGATGGTGATGAGGCCGGCGGAAGGGCTCGAAAGCCTGTCCCGCCATTCCGCCAACGCTGTGACAGCCTAAACCAACGTAATCGGATTTTACTGTTTTAGTTTTTAATAATTTTTTTTAGCTACATATTGTTTATTTTTATTATAATATTTTCTGGACAGGATTTCTTTAATTTTCAAGACCCAAAACATTTTTTTGTACTAATAAATGTAACATTCCGATTTAGTCAATCACTAGCGTATATGTAAAATAAATTGCTTTTGCACAGCACAACGATAGCGTCCGATGTTTTTGTGTGAATAAGTTGTACGGTGCATGATAAATACACGCTGTGTTTGATAGGATCAGGTTTATAATTGATTGTGTAGTACGATCTGTTTTAATAAATGCGGGTGTGTGCGCGACTGCATATCTATTGCTTTTACTGAAGCGCATGTGTAGTAGTTGCCGTGTAGTAGGGGGAACCTGGGGACACAACTTTCCGATATATTTTTTTCTACCGGGCATATCTCCTTCTTTATTATATCTATGCTTAAAACTAATACTTATTGTAGTAGAATCTGCTAAAACACTTTATGTCATAACCTTTTTTTAAGTTGCATGAAATCGATTATTTAAATTTCGATTGACAAGAAGAACGAAAAGAAAAAAATTGGGAAGCAAAAATGTCATCATAGAAAAGTCGTCTCAGAATACGTTCATGAATATTGTTTTTTGGTGAAATTTATCGTCAAAATAATTGTGTGCATCGACTGTTGTTGTGCTGTTCCGCGAATATGGCTAGTATCTAAGCGGAATTATGGATTATATTCGAAACCGGTGTCCGGTTTTACGTACGGGCTGAACCTTTATGGGCCTGCGAACATTTTGGTTCCGTGCTGACATCGTACCAGCTTGAGGCGAGAGCTCCTGCGTACCTGCCGGGTCTGAAGGTCTCGAATGTCGCTACGGTCTGTACAATGCTTCAGGATTTGCGGATATCTTTCTGCTTGTAATCCGGCATTGAAGCGCTATAATGAAAGGCTCCTTTTTGCAGATCTCCGTGGAATGGCTCACGTATCTTTTTTATTATATTTCAATTTGGCTTTAGTTTTAACCTAGCAGTAACGAAGTAACTGTGGTATCTTAAATGTTCATAGACTAAAATTGATTTTTTTCACCCGAATGCTTAATTGAACCGGTTGCAAACTGTGTCGTAGTCAAGCACGTTTTCTTCGGAAAAATATTTAAAAAATCTCAACAAAATATAACGTCAAGTTTTATTCCTTGTTTTACCTTTGGGACACTAATTTGAATAATTCAAAATCATTTTATTTTTACCTTTTTATATTTTTGGCAAATTTTCGGTATCGTTTTTAAATGGTGAATAAATTATACGTTTTATGATAGTGCGGTGCTTTTATTTTGCTACATTATGCAGGTAAATAATACCTTTATTACCCTAATATTTTCTTAATATTCCAAAGCTACCTTTTTAAAGGAGGAGGAGTGTTGAATTTCTCTATCTAATTAATAACGTACATGTTTCTGATGAAACCCACACCCCAGAAAGGGTTTGATTTCACTATTGATAGTAAAATCAAACCAATAATATGAAATGATTCCCTTTTCATAAACTACCCACGAGGGACCTCTATAGAGGGATCGGAGGGGGTGTTTAAGTTCAGTAGATGAAATTACTAAATATAGCCTATGTATTAAGTCAATAAATAAATAAAATAAAATGAATTTATTTCAGGCCTAGCCCATAATTATCACATAATACAATTTAAAATCACACATTAAATAAATACAATAGAATTAGATATGGCATGTCAAATTAAAACAGCTCACAAATACATTAATTAAATCACAATTATAACAGTAGTATGTCGAAAAATTGGTATGAGATGTCAAAGTTTTGAGATAAATTAAATAATATTTTATGAATGATTATGTCCATTGATAAATTAATTGATGAATTATTGATAAATTTATAAATTAATGTCAAACTGTGTGCCTATATATCTGTATATATTTGTTATTGTGCATTTAATTTTAATAATGTAGCTTTCTAATGGCAAAAGATTTTTTTACATCGGTTGAAGAGTAGTTTTTGAGCCAAATCGTAACCAACAAATTAATCTTGTCTCTTCATAATATTACTTTAGATTTAGATACGACTGCCGGTCTGACCTCCGATTCCCAGTAACGGGTAACAATACTCTTTAGCAAGACTGGTGTCGGATTGTTCTGGCTTCTGACCACCAGTAATGACTGTCAGCAATGAAAAAAGCAACGCAAATAAAAAATGCAATCACTTACCATTTAGATTTTTGTCCGTGCTTTTAAAACGAATTAAATAATGAAGATTTTATGAATTGAAGATTGAATGAATTGTGAAGATTTTTGCATGAAAAGATAAATTTTATCGATTTGCGACGAGTGCCAACCACGTTGTTTGTAAGCTGAATGACGAACATACCTGTTATAGAAGGAAAACATTGATTAAAACCACTATTTTAAGGTGAGTGTTCGCGGAGCGCAACCTGTTTTATATATTTTTTTTTATAAATTTCATGCGATGACGGCTTTTGATCGTATAGTGTTGCCAGGGCTAGTGTTCCAAAGGTAGGCAGACAACACTTAAAAATTCACGAAAAAAAATAATGCTGAATTTCGTAAATAGAAAAATTAAGTCGTCAATAGTAAAAAAATAACCATTTATTTTCGTCACGTTTACAAAACAAGAAATTAACATAAAAAAAAAATCTTAGAAGGGGCAGGCTTCATTTTTTTGCGGTTTTGCCATGTTGTATAGTGATAATTAATACGTACATTGACAATGTCTCGATTTTGAGTTAATTCTCCTGTTTTGCATCGATTTTAGGGTTCCGTACCTATGAAAAAAAGGGACCCTAATAGGATCACTTTGTTTTCCGTCCATTTGCATGTCTGTCACGACTCTTTTTTTCAGGCACGCGTAGATATATACCTATCATGTTGAAATGAATCCAATACGAAGGTCTATGGTCCTTTGACGTCCTTAAAAAAATCAATCTTCTACACAACGCAATAACAAAAAATGCCGCAGTTATACTTAATTTTTCTAAACATATTTTTATGTACGCAAGTAAATCAGAACCTATAAGGTATCCGCCCGTTAAACCTTGACCCATGAAATTTGGCAAAAAGCAAAGTGCCGACACAAGCAAAGGATAAAGGCATAAAATTGACAATTTATAGTTTACTAACATAAAAATCTTACATACATTCCAAAAATCTCTTTGCAAACTTAAATTTGCAGTTGAAAAATTGCACGAACATTTTTTATAAACTATAAAGTTAATATTGTTGCAACAGTAGCTGAAATGTCATGTTACAAAAGCAAATATGACGTTTCAGCTACTGTTGGTAGCCAATTTGACAGTTAGTTAAGGTAGATACGTTATTGAGACCGGCCGTTAATGAGTTGAAGCTTTTCATATTCTTTTGTATTCTTTCTAGGATTGTCATTCTTCTTTTGGAAATTCTCAGTGGCAGTCAGATTTTACTTCAAGGGGCTTTAAGGTTGCGAAAATTCCCCATAACTACCTCTGCAGAACCCACCAGGGAATATAGCTCTGGAGATTTCATTTCATTTATTTAGAATGACCCATGTCTGGGCAAAAATAAAAGCCTCTATCAATATCTTTCTAACCGAGGTTGAGTTTTGTTGGATGGCCAACTCCCATTTTCTTGACGATGTTTCGGCATCTGTAGCTACCCCTGCCATTCTTCATCTGTGTGCCTATGTACGTCTATTATTTTTAGCTCTTTCAAATACACTTCCCTCACACACGTCTACCTAATTTTTTACACAGAAAATCGAGTTACAATCGGTAATTAACACTATGAGCGCTACCATCAAGAAATTGCTTCAATAGAAATTGTAATTAAATAAAATGGACTCATGCCCTATTTGTAGACTTCTGCTGGGATTTTATTAGGGACAAAACTAAACAAACAAAAGAAAAAAAGTTTATATTACCAAAAAAAAAATGTATTAGATAAAAGCGAAAAGCAAACTGAAAATTTAAAATGAATTTCTCTTATAATCTATAAATTCGTGACGGAAAAGTTTTATTTACTGTCCTAAGTTCTCTGCACCATCATGATTGCAATTCACATAATTAGATATCTAGGGAAAAAATTGTTTTCATTTCTGTAGCTTTACAAACCGACAACCAGCTACCAGTTGGCGTGCTGTTCGCACCATATAAAAGGTACCCATTATTGAGACTTAGAAGCAACGAAAACGTAAGAGTACACTAGGCCGCACGTCAGCAAAAAACTAGAAAGTACGAATATTATATTGCAACTCATTTGATTAAGTTCGTATCACGTACTAGGGCAGCCCTAGGTGGGTTCAAATACGTATTATGTAATAGGTTCTAATAGTATCGACTGTAGTACAGCCGGTCAATTCTGTAAACATGTCGAAGTGAAGGTTTGGGTAAAGTGATCACGAGGTGAGCTGTCAATCCATATAATCAAGATGGAATGACAGCTCACTTCGGGATCATGTGACATCTTATAATATCGATTGACAGCTCACCTCGTGAAGTCGTGATCACTTCACCCAAGCCTTTACTTCCACATGATTACAGAATCGACCGGCTGTACCATCACTATACCAATTACAAGTTTCAAAAACGGCACAATAATATTTTATTCGATATATTTCTCTGATAAAATCTTTCTTATCCACGGCAAGTACTGTGCTACATCAGTGTACACAATAAATTCGTTGAAATCGCAGGAGACGCCTTCGGTGTCATGGCGCCAAATCGATGAGGTTCTCATGGCTCGAAGTGTCCATCTGCCACCTTCCAACAGAACCAGGCCAGCACCGGAGGAACCCAAACAAAGGCCATCGTTTTGGGCACCTGTTAAAGTAATAACAATATTTTTTATTGATAAAATACCTTAGTTAATACGAGTATAATCTGAGCAGTTACCTGCACATAAGGTAGTGTCGAAGGTTAAATTTTCAAATTTAGCGTTGCTTGCCCTGCAGTCTTCGGTGCTGACTATGGTGGCGCGCACAACACGAGGCTCGCCACGATGGCCACTGTCCTCTACGCTTTCCCTACCCCAACCGGCTACCTGAGAACAGAATACACTTTTAAAAACCAGTAAGACTTTTGCTTGTCTGATTCGTGGAAATACACCGATATGTATGTCACCGGAAAATAGCAAACTCCGTAAGATTATAAAATAACTTGAGAGATTGTAAACTCTCGATGAATTGTCAACTGAACATTTGGAATACGCATCGGCATTTTATTATAATCCACAATTTCTCGGAATGACTTCGCGAGATTATAAACTATCAATCAATCAATTTCGATGCGTAAAAAAGTTATTTTATAATCTTACGGAGTTTGCTATTTTCCGGTGACATGTATACCGATATGTACCCAACAGAATAGGCAAAAATTATAGAGCGCTTCTCGAAACTTTAAATTCTGGGATTAGCTCGCCTTTGCGTAGTAACACAAGCGCTGTCTTGTTATGTTTGTATTTGCAAGTTCTGTGTGTAATAATAAGCATAAAAATGAGTTTCTTAATAACCTTTACAAATTCTCAACAATTTCTTCAAAAGAAACCAGAGTCAGGTGCACACCTACGATTATAATATTATCGTTTTGCTTCGTTTACGTTCGTATCTAGTAAATTCTAGTCGTACAGCGCCAGTGACCAAACAGACCTTTTTTAAAACATCACTGACTTGTTTGCGTATGTTTTTCTAAATTTTAATTGTCGGCTATAATAAGACCTTGGCTTAGGTACTTACAACTCATGTCCGTCGCCCCCCATTATGTCCGTCACCCCCCATTCATCCGGACCCGAGGTGGCGGCGCGTGGTGTTCCCGTGGGCCCCTCTTTGACGTAGCGGGGGGAGTCAAATACCTCACTCCCCCCGCTGACGCGAGGCGGCCCGCAGAGGCTGGCCGGCACCAGCCGGGGATTATGGAAGTCGCATACGTTCCCGCGATCCCCGGCGTTTTAGTCAGTAAGAGTCTGACAGACCCCTCCACCCGCCCCCGGGGCGGAGGACATCCATGAGGCTTTCACCCTAAGATAAAAAAAAGGTACTTACAACTCCTGAGGCCCCCACAACACGTGACAGCTCAGTGTCACCGCTCCACAGACAAGCTGGACGGATAAAATTGTTGAAAGTGACGCGTTTGTTCAGTGTGAATATCAGTATGTCATCTGAAACAAGCAAATCATCGAAATGTCTAACTTTTGAGTTCAGTCTTTTGACATCAGTCACCGGGTATTGCAAACGCCGTAAGTTCAGTATTAAACTGTTGAATTTGAATGGGATTTATTGTATTTAAAACGATCCGTTTACAATAGATCGAAATTTTATAATCATAAAGATTTAATACAATCATACGAAGTTTGCAATTTTCCGGTAACATATCCAGTGTCGTTTTATATATAGACGCGTTATGCACCAACATCACCGCCGCATCGTCGCGCGTCGCTGTCGCCAACATCGGAATCGTACCTTAAGATGTATTTTATATATCATTCACTGTATAAAATAAACTGTATCAGAACATCTCTTAAAATACGTTTTTGGGTAAGAATGCAGTTTGATAGTAACTCCTTAACGGCAATTTTTTTTTTGTTTTACTGCTACACAATAAGCCAAATCTGTTGGAATAATTAACTTTCATGTCGGTGCCAGCAGAAAGAGCTGTTGACAATACCTTTTACGCTCTTTAATTGAATCTCGCGATTAGCGTTGGGACATCATGCCGCTTCAATCGGTTGTGTGACACACTCCCTGTACCCTGCAGCTTAGAGGCCAGTTTGTTGACGAGGGCTGATATTCGAGTTTGGCAGTCCTTACTGTGTTTAGCGATTTCCTGTTTGACTGTATTGATGTTTAGATCCTCATGTAGGTATATGTTTGATAGTAACTCCTTAACGACAAATAGCTCAGATGAGTACCTACACTGACTCATTGTTAATTTAATAGTGGAGTATTACCACAGAAAAGTGAAAAATAGAAACCTGTTTGCAAAAACATACCACCGACTTTTCAATAAAAAGCAGTACAAAGTATAAATTTACTTAATTTCGGAAGTCGGTGTCAAAAAACGAAGTAACAATACCAAAAACACCGTAATTTGCGGCTGACATTGCTGGTGATAACGAGCATGACTGTGAAGGGTACACTACACTATTATACTCACTTTCACGCGTTTCTGGATTAAACTTCTCATGTACAGCAACAGACACGATCTTCCTTGTGACGGTGATGTCCTCCGTCCAGTCATTCACATCATGTGCTCCAACTTTTACCACAAAACCTCTGAATGACTTATTGTGCATGCAGTGGACAGCTGCAAATTAACCAAAAAGAAAGTAAGTACCTAGTTGCAGTTCGTATCCATGACGTTTATTTTCGTGAAGACGTTTGATCCCAATCCTTTTTTTCTTAATTCGTAAATCTGCATCATTTATAATTCGGAAATCGAATGATGGGAGACTTGTAGCAAAGATCGTCATTTATGTCGCCTCACTCGGGCCCTCCACAAGACATGATTTTTTTTAGTTATCACACTTTAAAAATAACAAGTTACTTTTAAAATTTGCGCGTGTATCTGGTGTTATTGGAGTTCTCCGAATCTATGAACGTTATCCTATATGTTCTATATGGTGTCGGACGTACAAGAATAGCACCATCCAATCACTTCCCGTGGGTGTCGTAAGAGGCGATTAAGGGACTCACCAGAGAATGGGCTGCTGCATTCTCTGTGCTTTGCAACAGCTACACTGCGATCACTAACCCGCCTGCCAAGCGTGGCGATTATGGCAGCCCTTCATCATCATGATCAGCTGAAAGACGTCCACTGCTGGACATATGTCTATGCCTCCCCCAAAGGAAAGAGGGGGAATTTTCCATAGTCGCCACGTTTGGCAGGCGGGTTGGCGATCGCAGTGTAGCTGTTGCAATGCACAGAGAATGCTGCTGCCCATTCTCTGGCCAGTCACTTAGTCGCCTCTTACGACACCCACGGGAAGAGATGGAATGGTGCTATTCTTTAACGTCGGCCACCATACAGAACGATGTCTTAGAGATATCAGCATAATATTGTGTCTTTTCAGTCAAAAAACACTATGATTTTGAATTCCACCCAATGACGTAATTTCTGCTACAAACTTTAAATATTACGTTTAAATGTTTAAGTTTTAAATAAATATCAATCGCTAGTATATCGCCCTATATTGCACGGTCTACCACTAATCTCTGCATCACCCAAAGGTTGACTGGTAGAGAATGCGTATGGCATTAAGTCCGCCTCTGCACTTTTAAAAATAAAAAAATAAACGGAAATGAACGGCACGGAGAAACGAAATAAATAAATAAACTTACCGGTAATAACATGACGATCCGACACGAGCGTGCCTCCACAGATATATCGAAGAGAGTAATTAGTCACATCTTTGTGGAATAAAGTCACTAGCCATGGTGAGTTTCCTCTGACGTAAGCCGTGCCAACGGAAAGGGTGACCCCATCGTTCCCACTGGAGAATACGCCGCAGTCAAATGATTCAGAAATCGCTGAAGAAATTTCTGGTCTGGAAAGGTTAAAAATATTAATTGGATATTGATCATCATCATCAACATAGGCCTCTCCTAGTACACGCCATTCAACTCGATTTCCGTCAAATCTCATCCAGCTGCTACCAGCCACCCAGCGAAGATCCTCGCTCCACTTAGCCCGAGGGCGTCTTACCTTACGTTTGCCAAATCGCGGTCTAAACTCAAGAACGCGTCTACTCCAACGGTCATCAGTTCTACGGCAAATATGGCGGCCCATTGCCACTTCAGCTTGCTTATTCTGTTAGCTATGTCGACAACTTTGGTTCTCTGTCGGATCACATCGTTGCGGATTGGCTATTCATACTACGAATCTTTAGGTTCTTCAACGAAGCTAAATAATAAAGGACAAACATGATATTAAGATATAGTTTTATTGACAGACGACACTTCCCTTTTATATTAACTTAAACGTCAGTATCTGCCGCTCGATTCTGTAAACATGTTGAAGTGAAGGCTTGGGAGTAGTTGGAATATAGGGTATTCAGATCACAAATCGTGATCTGAATAACCCTATATTCCACAGTTAAACCATTCGAGTATCAGATTATTCCTCTGTAACCCCATAATATACTTAATTATTCAAAATTTTCGTTCAGTTTATACCTCTGTTTTTCAATCCAAGCCACTTGTTACCATTCTTTCTTCGTCAAGTCATAAAATGGTCTACTAATAACATTTATAGTTTTCTATTCAAACATATTTTTTTTTTTTTAATTAAAGTCCTGTATAGTAGTCGCATACTCATCAGTAGCATCTGTTCGAGTGTGTAAATAAACAGAGCAGTTCAATATGAACTGCTGATTATAAGAAGCGGTTCAGTATGATCAGCTCATTATAACAAGCTGTTCAGTATGAACTGCTCATTACCTTTAACAAGCTGTTCAGTATGAACTGCTCATTACCTTTAACAAGCTGTTCAGTATGAACTGCTCATTATAACAAGCTGTTTTTGCTTTCGATGTCGAACTATAATATGTGGTTGGCAGGTGGTTAACTATATTAATATTTTTAGTGTTAAAGAAATAAAACTCGCAAGTAGGTCAAGTTTAAATATTTATTTCTATATTATTCAAATATTGTTTTATAAGCAATGATACATTTCTTACATTACTATTACTTACATTTTCACTAACCTAAATAATAGAATATGTGTAAGTAAGTTTGTAGGTTTAACATTCTATAATCATTTATTCGTAAAACTAAGATCGTTCTTATTTTATCTTACTGACAAAACACTTGATTTTCTTTACACCATTTATTTAAGCAAAACACATTTTTTAAGGCACATATATTGGTATGATACATACAACTTATAATGTCAGATGAATCTGAATAATTGTTATATAATGTCAACAAACTCGGGCAGTTCTTACTTTCTAAATTGTATACATTATTAATTCGGAATATATCTTTTATCCATAACACTTTTTCGTTTCCTTTCGTAAATATAGATTTATTTTTTAAAAAATCCCCAAAGATTGCTTGATAATTAAAATATGGTACAAAGCCTTCGTTCCAGTTTATTCCTCTGTTTTTTTCAATCCAAGCCACTTGTAACCGTTCTTTCCTCGTCAAGTCATAAAATGGTCGTGGTGGTTTTATCAACAGTACTTGTACGTGTCCTTTGTACATTATTGCTATTTCTTTTGGAATAAACTCATTTTCTTCACTCTTAAACCCTTGAACATCTACGATGACATTCATGATAGTTTTCTCACAATATTACTCAACGGCTTGTATTCGAACAGTCGATCGTTTATTATTAAACAATAGGCAGATGTATTATTTTGAATATCTTCAGAGCATTCAATTTCTAATCGCACGTCAACTGGTCCAGTTTTAAGTGAATCGTTTTGTCTTGAACAGTCAATCACAAAAAGTGGAGCAATTTCTTTAAATTGGTCTAAGCTAAGCAATGGATCAATGCCTGAGTTGTAATACGACTGACGAAAATTAGCATACATTTCATATAATATACTGTATTTACCTTCATCAAATTTCAGATTAAGTGAGTCATACGGATAGTATTGAGAATTCAAATATAATTTAATATTGCTTACATTGCAGTGATCAAATATAGAAGAACTTCTAGTTTTATTATTTTTTCGAGCTGTTTGCAAACCAAATATTACAAACCTCGGTTTTTCTAGCTGGGAAGTTGTCTTTACTGACCAGGAATGTTTTGTTGTTCTTGGAAGTAATGGATATTCATACAAATCCCAATTTCTAAATGCTATCTGTATAGAACGATCTCTCTCCAAGCTTTTGAGCAATAACAATTTATTACGATCAGAAACTTTAATATGCGGCACACGCCATTGTATTTTTTGTATATCTATTTCTACGTTATCATTTTTGTCTATAAGCACACAGTTCAATGCTGAGCTGCTTCGTTGTAAAATAAGTTCATGTTTACAATTGATTATTATTTTGTTGTAATCTTCTGCAAATCCCAGTATTCTGTTCAATGGCACGATAACACTAAAATATTCGTTTCTTAATTTCGTACCACCTAAGTTCCATCCCCAGACTGCTGCAGCTTTACTTTCACCTTCATTCACTGAGATATACGATTTTAAGGTGGTTGTAATACCAACATTTTTAATCCGATCGATTTCAACACCATTTATTTCGTATCTAATATCTTGAAACAAATATGAAATGGGATTATTTATAAAATCAACATCTTTTTTTACTAATTTTCCCGCTGCATCTTTAGTTGACACATTTACATATCCTTCTATGTAAATGGAACTACCTGACGGCAATACATATAAATCTTGCTGTTATATGGGTATTCTAATTTCATCATTTTCTTTAAAGCTATTATTGTATGGATTGTAACTGTGGATCTCATAACCCTCAATAGAGGTATCATATTGTGGTAAATCTGTAATTTGAAGCATATTATATTTTAAAACCGATATCTTGAAGAAATCTTTTGTTTTCCTTTGAAACTTTATTAATTCTCACTGCACTGACACGTCTCACTTCTTTGGATATTGGCAGTCTTATGTTATATTTCCCTCTCTCATTAGGAGTTTTATTAAGAACAAGCATGATGTTGGTATGAATAAAACGAAGGAGGTTACTTTAAATAGGTAATAAAAAATCCTTTTTCAACACTAGTGACTTTTATCACCAACAACGAAAGAATGTATGCGTATGAACTAGCAATGTCATTTATATTTTTATAGTTTAACGAAATTTGGAGACGTAAGAAATAAAAATCACTCACTTAATTAATAAATTCCTTTATTACTTTTCCAAAATAATTTAAGAAATTTTAAACATAAGTGTCCACAATTATACAAGTGATCATGTTGTACATTTTCATAATTGTACTGAATATTTTTTCCTAAATATTTTATTAATTCTTTAGGTGAACTGTCAAAGTATTCAATGTGATCGTATATTTTGGTATAGGCTACCCAATGAGTGCCAGAGTTTTGAGAAATATCAAGATTAATCACTCCACATTCTAATGGTAATGGGTTACCTGGTAATTCATCTCTCATAAATACACCTCGAAAGAATGGGATACTATTTGAATGCTTCAATATATCAATATTAGTTAAAGCTCTATTGGGTAGCCGACCATTTAGTTTTTTTTCTTTGTAACAAAAATTCCTAAACCTTCTTTGTAAGGCTTAAGATGTAATCCTTTTCCAATAATTAAAGCTTCTATTTGCTTGCTGTGACGTTCCGATTCAAGCAACTGTTTCTTAGCTGTTTTATATGAATTAATAGCTTTCGCAATCCCAGCAGCACCCCCAGCCAAACTTCCAGCGGCAGATAAACCAGCAAATATTGGTACTAAAGGAAGAAATCCTCCAGTTTTAGGTACTGGTATAATTCTGGGTAATTTTATGGGTAAATCAGATGCAAATTCATGAGCTGCAGCGCAGGCTAATTCCATTAACGCTTTCTTACAGGTGGGTTTTAGTTTCTTGATGTGTTTTTTGGTATGTGATACAATATTTTTAAGGGTTTTTCTAAACCCCGCTCCAGATCTTACTTTATCCATTTTGAAAGATGATAAACCAGCCATTTCTTTATTGCTTGTACATAGTCCTCGTGCTTTTTTCATTGTTATTATATTTTTTAATTATTTTACATAAACCTGAATTATAAAGTATGTCTTTATTGCATTAAGAATAAAGTGGAAGTGAATAGATAATTGTTTGTAAAATGCTTAAATATTGTTCAGGAGTTATAATACATTTGATTTATCAATCCAGCTATTTTCACTGGTCGGCAGCCCCAACCATTTAACATATACTCGCTTTCCTTCTCGTTTCAAAACTTTTTCAACGAGGTATATGTCGGGATGATTGGTTTTCTGAAGTTCTTGTGCATAAAATGCGCCTAGTATTGGTCGACATCTACCATCTTCTATTAAATAAGTTGTTGGATTTGTTCCTTGAATTTTTGTTATTTTAAATATTTCAGTGTACCAGTTGGGATAATAACCTTTATCAAAACATCCTTTATATTTACTTACTCTCACAAAATCTCCTACACTAAATTTCTTACATTTCACTTTTTTTCGAGACTGAGCTGCGTCTAAGTATCTTTGAAGTATATTTGTTTTATTCCTTTGATTTATTGAAGCAGGTGACTGACCGACAGTTCTATGAACATCATTGTTGTACTCATGTAACTTTTTTTCTAACATACCGTTAAACCATTTATAATTTCCATTCAAACCAAATTCCTTGTATAGTTTATTCTTTAACGTTCTTATTAATCTTTCAACAATTGAGGCCTTTTTAGTAGAATAAGTAGAATAATGATTAATTTTATACTTATTAACAACACTTTTAAATTGATCATTGTAAAACTCTTTCCCAAGATCGGTTTGCAAATTTTTTGGAACTCGTCCTGTTTCTATTACCGTTTTAAACGCCTCTGATACCTGTTGCTTATTTTTTTGTTTAAGTGGAATCGCCCAAGCATATTTTGAAAAAGTGTCTATAATCACCAGTATGTATTTATAACCTGCATTCACTTTTGATATTGCTTGCATATCCATCAAATCTGCTTGCCAAAGGTCATCTATATCTTTAAGTATTACACTTCTTCTTGGGAAATTAACTCTAGCGTTTTTATGGATTTCATTTATGACGTCTATTTTGCTCATAATGCTTGCTTAACTTCCCTGCTATTTCTTTTAAATCAATGGTCTTTTCAATGTTATTTAATCTGCTATTTAAACCACTAATTAATTTGTTCAATTGTTCTATTTTAATTAATATTTCAACTTTGTATTTATTAATATCTTTGCAGCATTCAGTTTCGGTTGATTTGTCTAAGATCTCAATATGCTCAGAGCTTATTTCATTAAAAGACAGCGACGTTTGTTTTGTATGAACCTTCATGGTTCAGACTCTCTAAATAACTAAATATAAAATTAGATACAATGCTTTTTATTATTTTATTATACCGGCTTCTTTTAACTCTTCAACAATTGATATAATTTCATTGTCATGATTAGTATTACCAGCGTTTTTTGAAGCCATTAATAGTCTTAATCTATCGATTAATTCATTAGGGTCATCCCAATAAACATAATCTGTATTACTCTTATACTTTTTTTTCAATTTAGGTAAGTAGCCACCACTTTTTGACTTAATGACTTGTTCTGCATGTTGAATGTAATTTTGTTCAGAAAACAAAGGTTTTATGATTTGACGGTATTTCAAACCTTTATCACCTTTTAATTGGCCGTTTGGATTAAAGTCACGTTTGTGAGCATTTGTATTATGGAGCATATCTTTGTAAACAATTTTATCAGTTTCAGTTACCAGACTGAGGTCAGGTCTATTACGTAGTAAAAGTTCTTTAAGTCCAGGAGTTATTTCATAATGTTTGTCATTAACTGTGGCTATAATTGATTTTAGGGAATTGTTAACGTTGTTTGTAAAAGAAAATGATACTTTAGAGTTACCCATCATCAAATTTTTGTTTTCACTTCGAATCCCGAAAGGTACATTCATGTTATTATCATAGATTTCAATCATATCTTCTTTATTAAGTGACATAAATGTATCGTTCTCGCTATCATCACCTGTGCAGCTAAAGGATGCAGAACCATCATTTGAATGTTTCTCTATAAATCCTTTGAAATTTTCAAAATCTACGGGTGAGCTACATCTTCTCATTATATTATTATCACCTTCACTCGTATCCAATATAGTTCTATTCTTATCATTAACTTTAATTAAAGTCTCTAGAGGATCTGTTATTGGCTTAAAAAGCTTCTTAAATTTCAAATTATCGACATCTTCTGCATTTTGTATTGTTTTAATTTTATTTTTTATACTATCTACGGATTTTATCAATTGTTCTTTTATATTGACCTCCATAATGATTCCCGACAATATCCAACCGTTATTTACAGATTGTAGACTACGATTGATATTTTTTTTACAGTATTATGGTTTTTATTATGTTTGCTCAAAAGTTACGAATATGTCAAACCCCTGTCTATATCTACCTTCATTTAGAGAACAATCTTTATTTATCAATACAAAGTCAAACCGATCTTGCCATATAGTAGAGCAAAGTTTTTTAAATTGAAGCCACTCCATATCCGTATTTACATGTTCATTATAAATATGTTTTAAGTTTATGTCGTCTTGTTTAAAGATTAACAAAAGATTAACATTATCTCGTATTAGTTGTTTAGGTATTTTGGAATAGGTTTGTGATAAGTAAAAACAATCTATCTGTTTGTGTCTCCCCATTGCGAAGTAGTTACGAATATTTATTTGATTTTCACATGCGACATCGTCGAAAATCATTATTGAATTGGTTAAGGCGTCATTAGGATGTATAACTTCTTTATTATCATGGAAGATAAATAACTTTGCATTGGGTATGCACCGGATGACCTGTTTTAAAAAACAATATTTTGGCTGGAAAGCTGTCTTCGAGTATAAATAAATATGCTTGAATTTTACTCCATTTTCATGTAATAGTAAATTAAGCATTATATTAGTTTTTCCACAGTTAGATGGACCGCATATAATACATCTTATAGTGTTAGGTAAGAGTGTGCTATGTCTCACTTTTTGTGAATGATTTTCTAATTTTATATTATTTATTTTAAAAGTATGTGATTGCTTAACGAAATTCATTGTGAAATGTGAGGTAATAAGACATGCCCCGAGTATATATACTTCTTATTTTACTAAAAGGTGCTATGTTTTATTTTTAACTAATTCTTAACTTGTAAGTAAAGTATGAAGAATATTGTGTAAATGGAAATTAAAATAAAAAGCTCATAGTTACTACACATTAAGCATTTATTTAACAGTATTTTTTATTTTAGTAGGTACTTACAACAAATAAATAATAATAATAATAATAGTAAGTAGTAATAATAATAATAATTGATTGGTTGAGCGCGCGTGCGATCCAATACTAGAAATGGGGGCAACTACCATCAGCCCCCAAGATGTAGCTCGTGCAGTCCGTCCGTTGCCTAACTGGAAATCTCCAGGGCCGGACGGACTGCACAATTTTTGGATCAAATGGTTTACAGGATCGCACGCTCGCTTGGCGTCTCAATTCCAGTCTGCCTTAGAGTCAGGGTCGCTGCCCCAGTTCCTAACTACAGGAATAACCCACCTGCTCCATAAATCAGGTAGTACTGCGGAGCCCAAAAATTATAGACCAATCACGTGTTTACCGACGGTCTATAAAGTTCTTACATCCATTTTGAGAGCAAAGATTAACCATCATATTGAAAGTAATTCAATCATGTCTGCCTCTCAGAATGGATGTAGGAACGGGTCCCGCGGTACTAAGGAGCTGCTCCTCATGGATATTGCCATTAGCCAACAAGTGCGTCGTTCCCGAAAGGATCTGTCGACATGTTGGATAGATTATAAGAAGGCCTACGACTCAGTGCCACATACATGGCTCATGAGGGTGCTGGAGCTGTATAAAGTTGATGCAGTTCTACGCACCTTCCTGATGTCTTGTATGGGGCAGTGGAGGACGGTCCTCCGCTATCCAGGATGTCGACAGATCCAGGTGAACGGCGACCCGATAAGGATCGAGCGTGGTATATTTCAGGGTGACAGCCTGAGTCCACTGTGGTTTTGTCTGGCCCTCAACCCTCTGAGCACATTGCTGGAAGGTTCGGGCCAAGGCTATCGGTTGAGAAGAGGTGGTCAGGTCATATCACACCTCCTTTACATGGATGACTTGAAACTTTTTGCCCCCAACAACTTGCAACTGATGGAGCTACTGAAGGTAACAGAAACCTTCAGTAGCGCCATCAGTATGGAATTTGGTGTGGACAAATGTGCGGTCATGCATGTGAAGCGAGGGGAGATTATGGAATCCGCGGGAACCCAACTCTCGGATTCCATACACCTTAGATCCCTCAGCTCAACCGAAACTTACAAGTATTTGGGTATGTCGGAAGCGTTGGGCATCAATGCTAATGACATGAAACAATCGTTGAAGGAGCGCTTCTTTGGCCGCCTGAACAAAGTACTAAATAGTCTTTTATCAGGCGGAAACAAGGTGCGCGCCTTTAACGGTTGGGTCATGCCGGTATTGATGTACTCTTTCGGCATACTCAAATGGACTCAGACGGAACTTGACGCCCTGGATAGGAGGGTACGCTCGCTGCTTACCGCAAATCGGATGCATCACCCACGGTCATCGGTGATGAGGCTGTATATCCCGCGGAAGTGCGGAGGTCGTGGCTTCTTAAATGCTAAGACCCTGCATAATCGCGAGATATGCAGCCTTAGGGAGTTCTTCCTAGAGGCCGACGTGGGTATGCATCGGGATGTGGTAGCAGTGGACAAAGGCCTCACTGCGCTCTCCTTGGCTAACGAGAACTGGCGCAAACCTGTGGTATTAGATACTAATGACCGCAGGAAGGTATGGCAGAGCAAGGAGCTTCACGGACGCTTTTACCGGGTCCTACATGGGCCCGATGTAGACTTTTTAGCGTCCGTAGCCTGGCTGCGTTTTGGTGACCTCTTCGGGGAAACCGAAGGTTTTGTCTGTGCGATTATGGACGAAGTTATGATGACGAACAACTACCGGAAATACATTGTGAAGGATGGTACCGTTGACATATGTCGGGCATGTCACCGGCCCGGGGAATCCATCCGCCACATTATTTCCGGTTGTTCTAGTCTAGCTAACGGAGACTATTTGCACAGACACAACCTTGTAGCCAGGATTATCCACCAGCAACTTGCTCTTAAATACAATCTTGTGGAATCGGAAGTACCGTACTATAGGTATGTGCCCGACCCAGTTCTCGAAAATGGCAACTGCACGTTGTATTGGGATCGGTCTATCATCACTGACAGGACTATTGTTGCCAATAAGCCTGACATAGTGGTGATAGATCGACTAGAGCGTCGTGCAATGATTGTTGATATAGCAGTCCCTCATGACGAGAACCTCGTGAAGACTGAGAAAGATAAACAAACGAAGTATCTTGACTTGGCTCGCGAGGTTGTCGACATGTGGGATGTGAACACAGCAGTCATTGTGCCGATAGTCGTGACGGCCAATGGCATAATTGCCAAGAGCCTCGACCAACATCTAAAGAGGCTCTCGTTGGGCAGCTGGATCAAGGGCTTGATCCAGAAAGCAGTACTCCTGGACACGGCGCGCATAGTGAGGAGGTTCCTCTCTCAGGGGCCCTAACCACCGGTAGCTTGGACTCTGTTCCCGATACTGGTGGGCTACTATTTTTATATTTTTAAATGTTTTTTTTATTTTTGTTTTTTTAAGAAATATTTAAAAATGTAACAAATAAGTTAAAAAATGAATAAACGGAATAATAATAATAATAATAACACATTTACAGATTACACATCACTGGAATAATCTACAAACGTAGAATCACAATGCCCCCAGGGTAATGTATGAATTTGATCCTGTAATACTTGAACTTTGTCATCGTTTCTTTCTAAAACTTGTTTGTCTACTTGCTGAGTGTATAAAACATGTTTAATTGATTTTATCATATTCATTTTACATCTATGCGCTTTATTTGTCAGCAGTACATTGTTGTAATCATTCAATTTTAGGTTACAAGTTACAGACTTAGAAACACCTTTGGCTTTTTTAATTTCAGTCTTCGCACTGTTAATAAAATATAATTTAGCTCTTAAACCGCTGGGTATAATCCAGCAACTATACTCCATAATAAACAACAATTATCTTTATTTTTAATATTTATACAACTGAAACGCCACTCAAATATTTAAGGGCTGCTTAAACGTTTGAGCAGCTCCTAAACTTTAATTTCGTATACACAAACGTCTATTTTGAGCATCTGTTAAATATAAGTGCTTCTTAAGTTAAGTGGTGCTCAAACACCACTCAGTTTAAAAGTCGTATACAGGAACGCTACTCAACGTTATTTAGCTGTCAAATGAACTGTCAAACTGATTTGAGCAGCCCCTAAATCTGAGAGTGGTCGCGAGGTCCCTCAAATCCAGTTAAATCTATTGAAACCAAATAAAATAGTGATCAAAATGTCTTTATCGTCCTTGTCATCACTTTCGGATCACGAAAGGCCAACTGTGAGCCGCAGAAATGAAGAAATATTGAACGCTTTTGAAAAGTACAACGACAGGGAGTTTGTTTCACGGTTCCGCATCTCGAAAGAAACTGTGTTATATTTGGACTCTGTATTTGGTAGCAGTATTAAACCCCTAACAAAAAGAAACCGAGCCATACAGCCAGTGGACCAAATTCTTATAGCTCTCCGGTACTATGCGACAGGCAGCTACCAACGCGTAATAGGCGATATTTTTGAGGTTGAACAACCCACTGTGCACCGAATAGTGCATAAAGTAACAGCCAAGATAGCCAGCTTGAAGTCAACATACATAAATATGCCAACACCAGAAGAATTTCCAGTTGTGGCAAATGAGTTCTTTGCAATAGCAGGATTTCCAAGAGTTGTGGGAGCTGTGGACTGCACTCATATCAAGATAAATTCTCCAGGTATGTACTTACCAACTTCATTGTAATCATGTGCCCTAAAATGTTGATTTTGCTCACACAGTACAACAAACAACAATTAATAAGTCTTGTGTTACATTAACAATTAGAACCTTACTTGTAGTCTTGTTTCTACAAAAATATGTTAGTAGATACTTTAGTAAAGTTTGTGGTCCCACAATATAACTAGAATTTATTTTCAGGTGGTGCCCAATCTGAAGTCTATCGGAACAGGAAAGGCTATTTTTCACTAAATGTGCAAATGGTATGCGATGCAAGACTTCGAATAAGAAATGTTATTGCAAGATGGCCAGGTTCTGTACATGATAGTACCATATTTAATGACTCACCACTGTGTGCTCAATTAGAGCGTGGGGACTTTGGCACAGGTATTATTCTTGGGGACAGTGGATATCCATGTCGGCCTTATCTGCTTACTCCATTATTAAATACAAGGACGGCTGCTGAAGAAGCTTATAACCGTTCACAAATAAGTACCAGGAATCCCGTGGAAAGGCTTTTCGGGGTCCTTAAAAGAAGATTTCCTTGTCTACAGAACGGGATGGGCCTAAATATAAAAAACATACCACCGGTCATTGTAGCATGTGCAGTGCTTCATAATATTGCCCTGTCGCGATCTGATGAACTGTCAGAGGACGATTTTTCTTTACCCTATGTTGAGGAGGACTCCACAGAACAACCCATAGGACTTGGGTCAAATCAAAACTTTATTGTAAGGACTAATTTAATAAATACACATTTTTCCACTTAAAATGATTATATTTCAATGCAATTTAGATTTCAGTTTCTGTAGTCTCAATTTCAAAATTTGCATTTCTATTTTGTATTTATTAATTTCCATTTTGTTTTTGTTTATGAGGTATTTGGCTTCTAATTTGGCATTTCTTAGTTTAGTGCGAAAATATTGCTGTTTAATTGTATGTTTAGGTTTCATTTGTCCTGAAAAATTGTATTAGTTTAATATTAATGAAAATTTCATACCATTAGCACAAATAACAATAATTAGATAATTACCAGCAGAGGATGATCTTAGGGGTTTGTTTATTTCTTGGGGTTTGATGACCATTGCAGCTGGCTGGTCATCTATTAAGTAAAAGAAATGACTATAGCAAAATACCAAATTAGTTTACCATATAAACTACTACAATAATGAAAATGTTTACCAGCTATATTTATTGATGTAATTGTACACGGTTTGCTATTGTCTGCTATACTCATATAGGCCATAGTTGTATCTCGGTGATCTAAAAAATATCCACATAAAGTATACATAATATAAATTATGGAAATAATAAAAAATTAAAACTAAATTTACCAATGGCCTGGATTATGGCAGATGATGAAGATATAACTTCACTAACTGGTTCTTTTGTAAAACTCTCTGTGACTTCTAGTTCTGTATCACCTATAAATTAAACAAGAACATGATAATTATTATTTAGTGATGTGTTTAGTGATATAAAGATATACATTTTAATATTACACAAACCAAAATATATTGCAGCATCATCATAGCAATTAGGCAATGGTTGAATTTGAGGAGCAGCCATGGCTAAAATCTGAGCATCTTGTTCAGAAAGAATGCTTTTGTATGTTCCACCACCAGTGCGATTGATTTCTTTCTATGAAAATAAAAATTACAATCACAAGATATTCTGTAAGGTCCTATGTTACTTTTCCAAAAATATTAAATTTGTACATAAGTACCTTATCTATTGACGCCTTCTTTTGTACCTCTCTAGTGGTCTCGTAAAACTGAAGCCGCTAAAAAATATTTGAAGAAATAAGTACTTAAATAAAGAAATATTATGATAAAATAGAAGAAAAATCAAGTCTACATAAGAAAAATTAAGTCTACATTTGCTTTGGCTATGTTCTTTTTAGACCTCTGTTTGAGGTTTTCATAGAGGTGCCGGAGTTGCTGCCATGTCCTGAAGCCGCTCACAGCGACAGCATTGTACTGTTGGCACACTGTATCCCAGGCATCTCTCTTCTTTAAAATTATGTTAGCATTAGTTTCCTTGTTTTCTATTATATTTTGATATCTGAAATATTTAACATATTATTTACAACATGAAACAGTTCTTAATCTGTGAAATGTTCAAGAGAGTATGTTTCTATGTGCATTATCTGGCCGTATTTATACTTGTAGTAATAAAAAAGTAATTGTACTTAGACATAAATCATGTATTTATTCTGAGCCTTTCATATGGTAAGTGGTCACAAGTTTCAATGGGAAGTAAGTGCTTGATACAGACAACAGTTGCCCTGAGCCCCTGACTATGTACGAAAATGTTAAAGGCATGTTTATTAACAAAATATTACATGCACCAGACTCTTGCGGTTAAATGAGTGTAAAGTACAATGAAATACTTTCATTGTTTATTTATGTACTTACTTCTTTATCAATTCCAAGAGCATATCTTTCTCAGCAGGTGTATAATTGCATCCACGTTTCTTCTTCTCCTCCATCGTGAATCAATTTATAACTTTAAACTTGATAATAATCGCGCGTAAAATGACAAGTGCGACGTTCCAATCTCGACAATTATCTCAAGAAATTTTCGTTTCTTGTGATGTCTTCTTTTGATATTCAGCTGATTTTTATGTATATAAATACATTATTTCAATCGTAATTCAAACCAAACTTATATCACGCTGTTATATTTCAACTACTTAATATTTATAAAAAATATTTGTTCAAAGAAGACTGCGTAAAACGAATACGAGACTCAAACTAAATTATTTTGTAACTGAGAACGTGCTGAGATCAACTTTTTAGCAGGATGTTGCCATGATGTAAACATTTGAGGACTGCTTGGCTAATCATGGTTTCAAATTGCTTGAGTGGCGTTTGTGTATACCATTTAAATTTGAGGGATGCTTATATTTAAGTAGCTTTTAGGTGACTGTGAGATTTGAGTGGCGTTTCAGTATTCGGCCGTTAGACTGCTTAATAGCTGACGGCAGTTGTATATAAGACCCACCTCTCATAGGGGAATACTTGTTTACATTAATTTCGAGATGACTCATAGAAACAAATGTCCAACCAGATTGACAGTGCTGGAACTCGGTTAATTTATTATTTAGTTTATTTATTACTTTGATTAATAATTCATTCAAATCAGTGTTCTTATAAATAATTTCATATTTGGTATTAAACGACTTTAATTGTTGTTCGTCTGATTTTGATAACATAAAATAGGCAAACAATTCGAAATTCAATTTTATGCAATTGTGTTCATTAAGTGACATTTTTATCAATTCTGTTATATTTATTAGATGATCACCCAGGAACGCCTCTAAACCGAGGTACTCGTCTTCCTGAGTGACATTCAATCTGTATGTCATTAATCTGTTTTTGAATGCTGTTGCAATAATATGAATATCTGTGAACTTGGTATTCAATAAACAGTTTGCTTTGTGTATATTCGTTCTCATATGATAGGAATACTGATTTTCTGGTATTTCAATTTTACATTTATGACAGGTTATTGACTTTCTAGGTCTCGATTTGCTGTTGAGGTGTGTAACTGTAAATAAGAAAACCAATTACTAGATTACTTACTTATATTATATTAATTAATACTACAATATCATACTTATAAAATACAGTACAAAATAATAATAATAAGACATTTCATGTAGGTAAACACAATTAAAACAAGATACAATTTAAAGTAAGTACCTATAGAAGAAAATATTGATGAACACCTAGTTAAACAAATATTGGGGAACACCTAGTTAAACAAATAAAGTCTTTAAGTATCATAAGCACCTATGCAGGTGATAGGACAATTTTTAAAATCATTTTGAGTTGCTTTAACAAACTCCTTTAAGTGGGGCCAAGATTCTTTATTTTCATCTAATTTCGTCTTGATGGTAGTTATGGCCGAGCGCCATCTATTTATGGGCATTATTTTTTTAATTTCTTCTGTGTTGTAAATTTTCACTTCTACATAATATTTTCCTTCTTTAGTCTCGCTTATTTGTCGTGAATATCCCTTAGCCATCCTTCTAGTAAAATATGAGTACAGTGGGGGTATATTACCAGTTTTGTGGGGTCTCTGTGTTGGGGTGACGCTTTCTTCGTTATCACTGTCTTCACCGAATAATTCACTGGCCGTAACTCGAGCTGATGGTGTTACTGGCGAAACGACCTGCTTCGATTTTTTTGCGCTTGTTGACTCTTCACTCGATTTGATGGACCTTTCCCGCTTCTTTTTTCTTTCCTCTGTCTTCCTCTTCGGCTTCGCCTCTTGCTCAGAGTCATCGCTAGAGAGGAAAAGGTCGTTGCTAAGTAGTGTCGACCTGTCAACAAAAATATAAATGTACATATTAGTGCATTGCAATCAAAATATCGTGAGGAAGATAAATAGTTAACAGATATAAATATCGTTTGATTTGTGCTGAAATCGAATCTGAAAAGTCGATCAGTCAACCACCGACCGATGAATATTATACATAGCATCTGTGCAGGAATCGAACCTGCAGCACAGAAAAGCATCACTCAGTCTCTGAGCCAAGCATTGTAATAGGTACTTGGTTCTATTCATACATTACTCTGACCATTCAATATATCTAACCATTCAAAATACAATTAATACATTATTCTGACCATTCAATAGTTAGATACGGTAATGAATTATTGAATAAATACTTACATTCTTGATTGATGCTTAGACAGGTAGTTTGATGAGGAGCTCGGAGCGTTGATTCCTTGCAGACAGGTTTCGTTCCAGAGAGGAATTGTGCCGGAGACTAATTTGCGAAGCGTTTTTATAGGCCTAAAATCACGTCATTCAGTCCAAATTTGTAAAACTGCATACTTGCAAAAATTGTCAATTGCGTACACGAGCGTATTTATCGTAGCGGTTAAGGTTTTAAGTTTACAGCGTTTTATATAAGACAAATAAAAAAGCGATTTTGAATCTTGTGTAGGTACTCACTTAAATCAACAATAGGGGAAGCTCATACCTACTTACAATTATAAAAAATGTTTGTAGGTTGTTGTTTTTTTGCTGAATGTTTTCGACGTCGATGACGGCGACGGTACAAACGCTGCGGTTTGCACGCTCGCATGCAACTCCTAGACATGTGGAGAAGTGGAGATATGACGAGTCAGAATCTCATATTTCGGTATACAAGAATAATCTTGTTTTTTATCTTATAATTTTGAACCTTATTACAAAAATCAAATAAATCTGAACAAGTATAAAATCAGTACAATCTCGAAAAAAATAATCACATCATCGCTAGCGTTTCTTCACCAATAATGTCGGTAAGTAAATTAGCGACACTTTTATTAAATTAATTATTTTTTCGCAATTTCTATGATAACTTACATAGAAATATAATTTTAGTTTTTATGAATAATGAAGTTGGGCTGCCGATATTAATAAGTAATCATAATTGTATATTAACTTATCTTATTCATTCTTATGTTTCAGGAATCCGAGCAACTTTTTATTTCAACCCCGTCATACTCACCGAATCCAGCACCACAACAATTACGTCAAAATGTGATGAACTATTTGGAAAGAGAGAGACCGTTTATATCGTACTCTCCAATTTCCCCACCATTGAATCAAAATCGGGAGAGAGAAACATCACCCCAGTTAGAAGAAAGGTTGAACAGCGCCAATACCACCAGGAAAACCGTCAATGATAAAAGACGAGGGAGCAAAATGATGTATTCGTATGTTAGAAAGTATGTAAAGGGCCCACACCGTAAAATAATACGTATTCAAATCTTTGAGGGTGAAGAACTCAATGGTTCTAAATTATGCACTTGTAAAGCTAAAATATGTGCTCAACATATTGTTGATAATATATTTACTGATGATATATACGACTGTGCTAAAGATATGATAAATAAAATTCAAAAGAAAATGTAGTTGCGTATGTACAATTTACATTAGACATAATGGTTGTAATGTATAAACTATGTATCATTCTAAATCAAATGTAATTAATTAGGTATTAATATAAACCTAGATAATAAACAGTTATAACGAATTTATGTATTTTAATTGACATTATAATACTACTTAGATATAAAATAGTAAGTAAAACCGAGCGTAGCAATAGTATGATAATTAGACACAGAACGCCAGCTTCCTATAACGAGCGATACCTCACCTCACGCACACATAGATGTGGGACGCATGCACTTGCGCGAGTGGAGATTGTTCGTTGCGGCTGGCATGCATTGCTGAGATCCCTTTATGTACACATCAATGTGTGCGTGCGCCCGTTTGCGCACGCTGTAGGAGTTGTAACGTCCTGTACCTATTTACTTTGCGTCTATGTTGCTATTTTGTTTTGATCGGTCTCCTTATAAAGAATTACTTACATTGCAAAACTCATGATTAATGGTAAACTACTAACATACGATGACTTTGCCTGCCATATCTTCTCAATAAAATTTGTGGGACAAGGACAGTGAATAAACTTCAATGACAATTTACAATGGATGCGTTTACATATGGGATGAGCATTAAAGCCCGAGTTACTTATAAATAGCTTACAATCAGTTAAGACGACATTACATTCTTACAATTCGTAGTGTGAAGGTTCTCGCGAAAAAATATTAACATTACAATGTTTAATCCATTAAAATCTGATTTAGAAGGCATTCGTAAAATTATTTGCAAGAATGCTAACGGTGAAATTATATTTACTCAAGATATGCAGACTGACCTGAAAATACCGAATGTAAGCTCATCTAATCACAAGGATAGTGATACAAGCCAGACAAAAGAGTTATTTGACCTAGAGATGATTCAGTATCTTATAGTCAAGACTGAGGGCCATCATGAAGATGTTCGTACATTTGTTCGAGTTAGCGACATACAGACTGATCGTGGAAAATGTAATGCAAGCTCACCAAAACCTAGTGAAAGTAGTAAAACAGAAACAGCAGACACAGCTCTACCTGATTTAGAAGATGTTTTATGCTACCAGATTCAACCAGGAAATGAACTTTTTTTCTTTTAAACCGTTTTATCTTCACTGTAACAGTGTAACAGAAAGACAAAAAACCTGATGCCAGCTGTCAAAGATAGGCTAAATGTTGTGTAGTGCGTTCTGCAAATTGACCAAAACAATGTAAATATCCTCTAATAAATTATGTTCTACGATATTTATTGTTTCATTTACACAAAATACCTACCTCGATTTGGTCTGCATGATCTTAATATACTTCTTATACCAAAACTAGGACGCAATCTAGTATGTTATATAAACAAATAAGATTTGAGAACAAGAGCCATTTCACAACGAAGTGTGTGTTAATTCGAACACAATATAATTTTATCTACACAATAACTATACATGAAGCCTGCATTTTACACAGGGAACTAGATGCTACCCTATATAAGGTGTCGGAGGAACACATCTGTGCACATTCCACTCCAAACTCGTTGATGTCTGAATAGACTATTCCTACTGAATGATCCATTGATAGGTATGAAGTGACTGCTCTTTTCATTCTGAATAGACCATTCCTACTGAATGATCCATTGATTGATATGAAGTGACTGCTCTTTTCATTCACATGAAACTACTTTCAATGTATTTAGTCAAAGTCTCATTTCGAATAGTGAAATATAGGAATACTCGAATGGTTAAACTGTGGAATATAGGGTTTTTCAGGTCACGATTTGTGATCTGAATACCCTATATTCCAACTACTCTTGGGTGAAGTGATCACGAGGTGAGCTGTCAATCCATACAATCAAGATGGAATGACAGCTCACTTCGTGATCATGTGACATCTTGATTATATGGATTGACAGCTCACCTTAGGAGAATCTCCTGTATGCACGCACACAAATACCTACAGACAGTGATATCCATACCAAATTTGTTGTTTATAAAAGCAGGCTCAAGAAAGTAGTTGGTTCGTTTAAAGGCCAATGTATACCTATGCCGCAGTCAACTGACTTAATCATCCGTTTAATTACTGCCTTTTTTTAAGGATGGGAAATCATCAAATGACTTCTTCCGCTCTGGGTGGAGCGGAAGGGCGTGTCAGACTCTTACTGACTAAAACCCATCCGTGTTCCTTCTAAAGCCCTTTGCGTTCCAGGGCCGCGGTGACTCTTTCGAACAAATTCCGCAACCCTGGCAGGCTCTGGCCCTAGCGGGCCCCGTCTTCTATGCTGACATCTCTTTGAGGTGCGCGTGAAATACAACGCGCCATCGACCCAGGCCTGGTGGTGATCGGACAGCGAGACCAATGTATACCTATGCCGCAGCCAACTGACTTAATAAGCCGTTTAATTACTGCCTAGCGTTTTCATTGAACGGCGCCGTATAATCATATACTTATACTTAAATGGTGAATGTTAGGACGATGTGGATTTTTTTTTTCTCATAGCTAATTATTTTTAACGTTTATCTGGTAGTTTCACGCGGTAAAAGCGGTATCTTTTGCGGCCTACTCAAATTCCCTTTGTTTGGTATTGTTCGTCAAGTTGTTGGGCTCCTAAAGAGCTCTGAGTTGAGTTAGACGACACGAGGATCATATGCCTACTTACTCGATGTATTTCTCTGATAAAATATTCCTTATCCACGGCAAGAACTGCGCTGTATCAGTGAACACGATGTATTCGTTGAGATCACAGGTGAGGGCTCTGTTCTGGAGGGACAAGGAGACGACACCCCGGAGTCGCCACTTGCCGTCATCTAGAATGTAGAGACCGCTACCGGAGTCCCCCTTGCAAGGGCCCGCGCCGTTTCGGTCACCTGTGAAAGTGAAATTTCAAAAGTAGGGGTGGGGAGGGAGGGTTGGAGAAAGCCAGTCAACCAGCCACCTAGCTAAATAGACAAACACACGAGATATTCTAAAAGGATTCCATTTTTCCATACAGCCGTTCGGACGTTGATTAATGAAAAAAATAATAATAATAAAACAAACTTTCTTCTCAGAAACCTTTCATTTTATACTGCCCACCATCTTCGGGAGTCCGCCATATTGGATTTAGAATTGGGTAATCGTACATTGCCTTCTAAATTCGAATGTGGTGTGTGTGTGTGTGTGTGTGTGTGTGTGGAGTGTATCTAAATTCGGTTGGGAATTACTTTGTTTTAAATCAGTTACAAAATTTGACCCCTACTCACTATCAAGACAAATTAAACAAAAGCTTGCCAAAACATAGCAGTACCTAACGTTTGACTGTCTAGAGTAATAATTTACAGTGTCATTTAAGTTCTACGTACCTGCGCATAGGGTAGTGTCGTAGGTAAGTTGGTGGAAGACAGCCTTGCTAGCTTTGCACTCTTTGGTGCTGACTATAGGCTCGCCTAGCCTGCCTCGTGTGTCCTCAACGCTTCGTTCACCCCAGCCGGCCACCTGCGGGAAGAACACATTGTCATACATAGGTAAAATCGACACGACGTGTGTCTTGGTTCTGCATCATCTCTCCTCATATCTAATTCGATTCTGGAAGGAAACAAACCACTTCCCCTATGCCATTCTGACTTGAGAGACTTGCCTTTAGATACTTCTGATACTCTCGCCAGTTCTGTCGTTTTTAAGCTCTCGATGATACTTACAACTCCAATAGCCCCGACCACTCGTGAGAGCTCAGTGTCACCGCTCCACAGACAAGCTGGGCGGATGTACCTGTTGAACTTGATGCGTTGGTCCAGTGTGAGTACCAAGATGTCAGCTAAAACAAGTTAAATACTAGTTTAACATAGAAAATGAGATAGAGTTACGTATGCAGGACTTCCAACGGCATTCTTTGTTCGCCCTGGAACAATGATGACATCCGTATGAGATGTTGTCCTGTGGCTATGTAAAATAGATTTCACAAGGAAGCTGGACGTAGATAGATAGAGCAGCTAAGGCAACTTCCGTACGATCAGAGAGGTTTCTGTCTAGCAGTAGACTGTTACAGGTGTGAAATAATAAGCACTCAGGCCACCACCTTACAATTACAAGAAATCCGCTTCCGCTTATGAAATTGCGCCAGAACCTAAGGTCAGGTGATTCTTTGTTCCCTAATGAGGGGCAATGACCACGCAGTTACACGCGCACTTGCTGTTAGGTCCTTCTTAAAATACTCACTTTGAAGCGTGTCAGGATCATACTCTTCGTGTATAGACGTCGCCGTCAGCTTCCTAGTGATGACCAAATCGTCACTCCTTTCGTTTAGGTTGTGTATCCCAACCTTAACCACGATTTCTTCCATGGGAGTTACGACTGAGGGACGCCTCATGCAGTGAGCAGCTGAAAACAACTTTGCATTAAATTAGGCCGACATACAGCATTTTTTCAAAGTCTCAAGCTCACTGTTGAGGTTTATTCCTTAAGTTTTTATGCGGAAGTGGATAGTTATTCCAATTTGGATAACAAAGGTAACTCCTTCATATATGTATATGCTCATAACTAAATGTGTAGCGGCATCAATGCCGCCACGTGAAAAAACTAAGAAGCGAAATTTGTACGGCAACAAAACGAACCACAGCGCCATCTACGACGAAGTAACAACGAAATCCTGCATCGCGCAAGCAAAGTTCTCCGTGCGATTTAAACATATACAACAGTCCGAATATCAACTATCGGGCAGTTGCCCACCAGACACAACAACCGTCTAGTAGGAGGATCCTCCATTTTCAGTGGAGGTGTGCGGGACTTTACTCTCTGTTCCATATACCTCTATAAATGTAGCCTATTCGAGGCAGAGTGCAAAAAACAAACAAGGCTGCATTTAACAGCGTGAGCCCCATTTAGCTTTGCCGCCCCGGGCTCCTGACAGGCTTAGTCAGGCATTTCTTACCAAATATGGAAAGAACGACCCTACTTGTCGTCTGTGTCTGTCAATGATACTTATTTATTTATCAGCAGTACACCGCAGACCAATCCCTTTTATTTTCAGCAGCAGTAAAGCCACCATTGTACCCATCCAATTAGTTTGTGTTAAAGAGTTGCGAGTGTAAGTTGAAAGTTGTTCTGTATGGTGTCGGTCGTAAAAGCGATCACTTCCCATGGGTGTCGTAAGAGGTGAGTAAGGGACTCACCAGAGAACAGGCAGCAGCATTCTTTGTGCATTGCAACAGCGTCACTGCGATCGCCAACCCGCCCTCCAAGCGTGGCGATTATGGCAACATCTCCCCCCCTCCCCCTTGGGGGACCCTATCCGCTCTGTGTTTCATACTTTTCAGGCGTGATAAACCTTTTCGGCTTAGTCTTCTGTCAGTCTATTGTACGCCGGGATGGCATTCAATCGGTCAACTGTTAGTCGAACTAGTGTTTTGTCGACCAAATGCCTGTCGAGAAACAGTAAGCCGATGGAGTTTACCTCAACAGAACGCTTCTGTTGAGGTAAACTCCATCGGTTTACTGTTCCGTCGGTCTACTGCAGGTCGGTAAAATGATCTATCGAGGTAGCGTTCGTCGGGATTTTGTTTGTCAGAGTGATGTGGTACAATCATGTCCGGCAGTGGACGTCTTTCGGCTGATGTGATGTTGATGAAAAGAGTTGCGTAACTACATATTTTTGGTGTACCATAAAGAATATTTTATCTATATAGACTGTTGCTGCTACTGATAAGCTCACCGGTCACAACATGATGATCTGAAACGAGTGTCCCTCCGCAGATAAACAGAAGAGTCCCCGCAACGAGCCTGTAGATAGCTACCAGCCAAGGTATCTGTCCTCTCCCGTAAAAGTTTCCATCGTAGATCAGGGGGAACCTCTCGTTGCCACCGGTGACTAAACCGCACTCCTCCGTTGTTATTGTTGTGGTTGCAACGCTGAAAATGGCAGAAGAGATAAGATTAGAAAAATCATCCTTTTTGGACGTATAAAGAACGGTTGGCAACTAACTGTGCTTTTAAGGCCACACATCCCTGACACATCTTTTTTGGGCTCTAAATATGAGTTCTCTATCTACTGAATTGCCCCAGTATATTACGCCATATCTGAGTGTTGATGCAACATAGCCATGACAGGCTCTTAGTACGGATTCTAGGCTCACTGTTTTTGATAGTTTATACTTAGTGAACATACTATAGCAAATTTATTAAGTCTTTTGCATATTTCGTCTGTCTGGGGTATCCAAGTCAAATTGTTGTCTATATTAATACCTTGAAATTTAGTAGCAGTAGTTGGTTCCTGTTTGTCCCTAAATAGCTAATGTCAAATATTTTATTTATTTCTTTATCTATATAATCTATCTATATAATAAAAATGAATCACTAAATGTGTTGCTAAGCGCAAAACTCGAGAACGGCTGGACCAATTTCGCTAATTCTTTTTTTGTTGTGTTTGTTATTGTGAGAAGAAGGTTCTTATGAAAGAATATTTTGAAAAAACATTAATATCCGGGCCAAGCCGGAGCGGTCCACTAGTTTATTATAAAGCTTCTCAACAATGAGAATGATGATGATGTTATGTGGGATCCTTTGATAAAAATGCATAATTTTGGTTTTTAACCTGGGCGTTGATGTATCAGTGAGTCAGGACTGTCCTTTATACCTCTTTACTTGAGATTAAGATGTGAAGACTATTGAGCTTCAAATACATCTTACTTCAATGGAGCACTATCATATACCTTTGTGGCAACGGCTCAGAATTGCAGATGACCTTCTCGTTCAGTCTGATAGTCCGCAGTCTCGGGGCAGTGTTAAGAGGGTCGTATTGGATAAAGATACGCACTATCTCCGGGTAACCAGGGTAAATTTGTATATCGTCGTTATCAATTTCAAAGTCCACGTAATCCTGAGTAGTTGAGTTACCTTTCCAGCCCTGAAAAGGATAAGTACAATGCCAATTTAACAAACAGCAATCTCTTCACAATGTATGAATCTTGAGTAATTGCTTCACTTTCGCAGGCCAATAGTACTCGTTGTTATTTACATTTTTTTTTGTGTGTAATCTAACTGGAGCCCTGCCGTTAAGTCATACTTTATTCATGTAGGTATCAAGGGTAAACAAACTAAATTCCTAGGATTTAGTTTCCCTAGCACAAACAAAAAACATACATTTACTGATTCCCTTGGTGTTGATTTCCAGACAAAAGGGACGTTAAATTAAAAGATGGGAAGATGATCCACCAAAAGGATAGAGAAGACAAGCTCGTGACAGAGATGAGTGGAAGAAACTAGGGGAGGCCTATGTCGAAGGACAACCTTCCCAACAAACGTCTTTTATAATGCGCACAGCAAAGGTGTGGAACTCTCTGCCTGCGTCTGTGTTTCCGAACGCATACAACCCTAATCTCTTCAAAATTAGAGTGAACAGGCTTCTTCTGGGTAAGCTCGCTCCATCGTCGACTTTGTCTCTGTCACCTAGACTAGAGTCAACAGCAAACCCATCCTTCCTACTACCTACTATTATAAAGGCGAAAGTTTGTAAGTATGGATGTATGTATGGATGTTTGTTACTCTTTCACGTAAAAACTACTGAATGGATTTTGATGAAATTTGGCACAGAGGTAGATTATAGTCTGGAATAACACATAGGATACTTTTTATCCCGGGAATATGTTCCCTTAGGATAGTTTTCGACAATCACGCGGGCGGAGCCGCGGGCGGCAACTAGTATTAAATAAATGAAAAAAAAACTTCTTTAAATTTTTTTAAGTTTTAAGGGTAATTAATGTTGGTCAACGAATAAAGGCTTTTATTATTTTTATTAATCAAGAAGTTCAGCAAGTAAAGAATGTGATTTGATAAATGTAAATACATATTCTCACCCCAAGCTTTGCAGAAACTTCCAAAGCCGGGCTATCCAGCACTATGTTGAGCTGCATCCAGAGCAGAAGTATGTCGGTGGACAAGGTAGCGACTCCAGACCACGAGCCGGGCCGTGACTCGTGCAGGTCGTATGTGAACACGGGCATGGCGATGCGAGCGTGGAGCCCCCGGAGCCCTGCGCGACTGCGGGAGCCGCCAGCAACACAACGGCCGTGCACAGAGCGACGATCTGTCAAGATATACCTAGCTATTTAAGGTACAATTGGACCTGGATAGAACATTAATAATTCTATATGATTCGTCACATTTTCAAAAATTTTGGACAACTCTTTTTGCTTTTTCAAATCAATAAACAATTACAACGATAAAGTTTTTGAAGTGAAAACTTCTTTATGCGCCGTTGAGCAATTTTTGTGTGAATAAAAATAATGGAACTTGCGTCATCATCACCGAACGCTTTTCATGAGCTATTTGTATACTGTGAATATGACCTAACTATAAACTAACTTTAACAACATTAAATCGATTATTAAATTAAATTATTTTTAAATGAAATTAAGTAGGTACCTGCGTAGATAGAAATGAATGCACTACTACTATTCGGGAGCATTAGTCCACGTAGTATTTGGATAAAACAGTACTACTATGGTCGCTAAACTTCTTGCAAACAAATCTGTTGAAAAGTGTTCATCCTTAACAATTTTGTTAAATGCTTTTGGTGAGCGAATCATGTAAGAGCTACCACGGTAAACTGTGAGAGGGTAAGGAGCATAATCTTAAACAAGAATTACCGAGATGTAGTTAACGAGAAACAGCTTCAGAGACAGCTTACAAAGAAGTTCAGGACATTCAATCCTAGATCTTTTTTTTTATTTGAATTTACGACATTATAAAGGGTATTATTTTTAATTTATGACATTTTATAGCAAATTGATTTGAATTTATGGCATTTTTTTATGGTAACAATTCGAATTATTGGAATTTATTAAATTGTGTGATAAGTGTTGCATGCCTGAATTGGTACAACACAGTGGACTGCGCATTCACTTGACATCTGGAAATGTAACGATTATGCACTGTGTTGAGCAAAAAACATTTGAATTGAATTGAATCGTGCTATTTTCACTTACGAAGGAAGTGGAAACAAGCGCATCTATCGTTGAAACTCGGATAAGGGATTTTAAATTTGGAACTTAAGTACCTATCCCGTGAATTTCCTTTGTATTTGTTCCAATCTGTCCGAATGCACTGCATACTTCGGATTACAAACTTGACAACCATATTCGAGATGACTGCGGACGTAAACACAATACAAAAATTTTAATGTTTTCATTTTATTGAATGCACCTGCGTTACTGATAATGAAACCCAAAGTTTTAGAAGATTTTTTGGCGATACGGTCGACATGACACCCAAAGGTGAGCTTATGATCCAGAAGATTACCAAGATCTCTCGCGACATGAGGTCGGGTTAAAGGCTGATTTGCAATTGAGTAGTCAAAAAGGACTGGAAAGTTCTTCCAGGTAAGGACAACTGTCAAATATCAAAAAGCATCGCAAACAATAAAATGCAATCACTTACCATTTATACTTTTGTCGTTGCTTTGAATAAAACGACTGTTTGTGAAGATTTAAGCACAAAATTATGAATATTATCAATTGGAAACGAGCACCATCCGTGCCGTAGTTTGTGAGCGATCGAATGACGAACATACTTGTTATAGAAGGAACAAAATGATTAAAACAACTATTCTAGGGTGAGTGTTCGCGGGCAACCAGTTTCTTATTTCCATGCGAAGGCTTCTTTGATCCTGTTTGCCAGGTCCAGTGTTCCAAAGGTAGGTAGGCAACTCGAAACTTCCCGAGAAAGATTATGTTTCCAAAAAATAACCTTGTACACTCATCAACTCATCACGTACGGTAAACAAGCAATTTACATTATTTTTTAATATTTTTTCTTCGTAATTTAAGGGGCGTTTTTGCGGTAACCACACCAATATGATCTTGTTTTGTTATTATACGTATCGTTCATTCACAATGGATCGATTTTGAGTAAATTCTCCAGTTTTACTTCGTTTTTGGGTTTCGCACCTCAAAGGGAAAAAATCGGACCCTTTTAGGATCACTTCGTTGTCCGTGTATCTATCTGTCAGTCCGTCACGACTTTTTTGCGATCACAAAGTTATATTTGCAGTTGAAGAATTGACCGATGCGTACATCGATCTAGTTGGAAAAGTAAACTATTTTCAACTATAAGATTAAGTTTGTCCTTCAACCCTACTTATCTTTTCGTCAGACTAATGAGAGTGCTATCATTGTTTAAAATTAAAACCCTAAGGGCATCGGGTTTATAGAGAAACTATTCGAGTTTGTGTTAGTATTGTTCGCGACTGAACTAGTTCCGTAAGAGCACTCCCACATGCGATCTACGCGAACTAGGTCCCAGATCTGCCGTTCTTTAGCTCGTTAGTTCGTTCGATATGACCGACCTAATTGAGTAAGTGGGAGCGCGGAGCTGTCCAGCATAGTTGCGTCACCGCTCACTTACATACTTACTTACTTATCGTTCGGTCGTTAATTTATCTGGTCAGTGAATATTGTGTATTACGACTGTTGCAAAGATTTTGCGAGGCGTAGTGCGTCATTCCAAGTATCATTTGCCATTTGGTTTGTTAAAAGTTTCAGTAGCACTGAACGGTTCAAGTGAAACAGTAAAAAGTCCCCAAAGAAAAAGGTCCCCAAAAGAAATTAAAAATAAAACAATATGCTACTTTCTTGTACACAATAATTTTAATCATAATATTGTTGTGATAAAATATTTCTTATCCACGGCAAGAACTGCGCGGTATCAGTGTACACAACATATTCGTTGAGGTTGCAGGTGAGCGCTCGATTCTCGCTCTGCACGGATATGGAGACGACGCCCCGGAGTCGCCACTTGCCGCCTTCCAGCAGGTAGAGGCCGCCACCGGAGTCACCCTTGCAAGGACCCGCGCCGTTTCGATCACCTGTTCAAGTGAAATGCCATAAGTTATTTCAAGCTTAAGATTGAATGTGTGAGCCCGTGGTCGTCAAACCGCGGGAAAAACATGTTTTTTTTAAATCTTCGACAATGACTACAATTTTTTTTTATCTAATTAAATATTGAACTAAAAAAAAAAAAGGATTTATTGTGTCACAGAACTGACATGCATTAATACAAATTATAACTCTAAGTAGAAGCTCTTGACAGTATCATCATCATCATCACCATATGAGCCGAAAGACGTCCACTGCTGGACACAGGCCTCCCCCAAGTGTCGCCACAACAACCGGTCCTGTGCGTTTCGCATCCATCAGCTACCCGCGACCCTCACCAGTTCATCGGTCCACCTTGTGGGAGGCCTTCCAACGCTGCGTCTTCCGGTACCCAGTCGCCACACCAGAACTTTTCGGCCCCATCGACCATCTGTTCTGCGAGCAATGTGCCCTGCCCACTGCCACTTCAATTTGGCGATCCTTCGGGCTATGTCGGTAACCTTGATTCTTGGACAGTATAAGTACTTAAAACCATGTAAGTATTGACGAAACCTATCAAAACGTTTTTTGACCGTGTGTTATGTTCGCGGTGCGGGTCGCTGTGATAGTTCACATTTCTCTATTTGTTCCTTGACCAGAAATGACCAGGCCACTGATTTAAGATCATTTCTAGTGTTATCTGAATACAAACCTGCACACAAGGTAGTGTCGTAGGTAAGGCGGTGGAAGTCTAACTTGCTGGCCCTGCACTCTTTGGTGCTGACTATAGGGACGCGCACCATTTGCGGCTCATCTTGCTTGCCTCCTATGCTGTCTACGCTTCGAGCACCCCAGCCGGCCCCCTGAAGAAAGATCACACTGTCATCAAAATTCACAAAGATTTGGTCGACTCAATTGTACAATCCACCCATTATTATTATTGGGGGATCTGTGAGCATCAGTAAAAAATACTTTTTAAAAACTTTTTTTTTCACTTTTAGTGGTTCACATTGTGCTTACCCCTTCACAGCGTACCGGCGTGATGTTATGTTATGAACTGGTGTTAACAATAGACAGACATGAGATTACAGCAAACCCAGTCCATTTGCTATCATTTATTGAGGAGTTCCGTTGCCTATCTCCGAAGTTCATCATCAGATCTTCACCAAATTGAAATGGAACCACTCCGAGAAAGTATTCTTCCAAAAACTACCCAAATCGCTTCAAGTGTGCTTATAAAATTTTAAGAGTTCTCTCTATTTCTCCAGGATTACATCATCAGATCCTGACTTGATAATCATGGGACCACCTAGGAAGTATACCCTTTCAAATAAAAAAAATCCAAATCGGTCCAGCCATCTTCGAGTAATCAGGGAACATAAATTTAAAAAAAAAACGTTTCCGACATATTAAGAACCTCCTCCTTTTTTTGAAGTCAGGTAAAAATACGTCTATTGATCCCCCATAAGCATCTTCATGACGACAAACCCAACGTTTTTAGCGCCCTTTACCATACCGCGAGCACTTCAGGACACTTTTCCCGTTTCATCTTTCCAGTTGCTATCTTGAAAACCTGCTGCTTTGTTCAGCTGTATTGAGTTCTGCTGAACATCACCACATTTCTAATTCGGTCATTAAAAGAAAAAAACATATCCATCTCTCCATGCTCTTTTGGACTGCTGTGCTCATGTCTAACTCCATCAGACACCTTTAAAACACTTGGAAGTTCTGCTACAGTAAAATCTTTGATACTTACAACTCCTGAAGCTCCGACCACGCGTGAGAGCTCAGTGTCACCGCTCCACAGACAAACTGGGCGGATGTACCTGTAGAACTTGATGCGTTTGTCCAGTGTGAGTATCACGATGTCATCTAAAACAAACAAATAATGAATAAGCTATAGAAAATGAGATGAGATTGGTAGCCAGACTTAAATCGGCATTATTATCTCGCAATGAAACAATGATGGTATAGAAAGTGCAATTTTTAGAAAAGGATCAGGTTTTAACCAAAACATACACTCACACTCACACTTCACACGCCTAACACACACATACACAAATACTTACAGCATTTAACATATCTAATAATAAAAACAGATATATAAGAGTAAATTCAACACCGTTGACTTGTTGTCTTTGATCAAATTTATTTATAGGATCAATTGGGCGAACACTGTCTCTTAAAATACAGGTCTATCCTAGTTTAAGAGGCAGGGTTAAAAACTTGTTTTTGTACAGATTTAGCAACAACTGTTTTATATAATAAGTACTTACTATCTGTAATTTATTGTGAATAAACATTTATTATTGTTATTATATTATTATCAAGTAAAATGCCGTGCAATCGGAGAGGCCTGTGATCCCACCTACTTTTCTACCAGTTGTACCAAACTATCTGCACCTTCCAGGACCTGTTCGTGGCTATCGACAGTGCAGTCCAGGTGGCCACATATTGGACGGACAAAATTTAAGACGGAGTCAGTGGACACGACAAGAAGAAGTAGTAATAGACTTTTAAATACAGGCTGGTGACGATGGTGTTGACAGCAAATAGGTGTTGTTGTTACTCATAGGTACATCTTAATACTTGGTTCTCAGTAGAGAACCAAGAATACGTAGTGTAGTAGTAAGTAGTCCTCGCAGATGGGTTTAACGCTCACCACCACGTCACATCACAAGTGTTACAACCACCCGCTCCTCAACTCGCGGCCGCCTCGCCCCTCTGCGCCTACGCGATTTTAAATAACACTCCTGGGGCTAGAGCAGACAAGACTGCGTGGAATCGGATTTACAGCGATTCGTTTCTGTCACTAAAACATAATTTTTAGCTAATGTTTTAGGATTAAAAAAATGTATTATAAATGAACATTCGGAATAATACACAACACTTAGGACTTTATATGTATTGTGTTAAATAATGTGTATGACTTTAGGTCATGTAAAATTAGGAGATTCAATTATTATAGTACTCGATATTATGACAGAACTTTAAGAACTAAAGATAATTTAAGTTAAACAAAATTTCGGGATTTTGAACATTATGGTTACTGAAGTTTATGCAAACGTGTTATGGATAATGATTTTCGAACAAACAATTTTAGGAGAAGAAAGAGAGTACCCTTAATACCTACTTACTTTGAAGCGTCTTAGGATCATACTCGTCGTTTATAGTCCCTGCCATCAGCTTCCTGATGATGGTCAAGTCGTCATCCCACGCGTTCAGGCTGTGTACCCCAGCTTTGACAACGATTTCTGTCATGGGAGTTATGACAAAAGAACGCCTCATGCAGTGAGCAGCTGAAAATAAAACAGATATAATTCCATGTACTTTATCAGTACTTTTTGAAGGTTTTGTAGAAAAGTTCCTAGATCCGTATTTTTTAAATTACTTTTTTTTATTTATTTATTATTATTTTCTTTTATTATTTAGAATCGTCTCAATTTTAAAATAGTCTACTTAGGTCAATTTATGTATGTTATATATATACTAATATAATATATAATATAATAAAGCTGAAAGTTTGTTTGATTGTTTGAACGCGCTAATCTCTGGAACTACCAGTCGGATTTGGAAAATGCTTTTTGTAGGTATATGCTAGCCATATTCATGAGGAAGGCTAAAAACGGGACAAAACAGGATATGCGCGTACGAAGTCGCGGGAGATGTGATTGTTTTGTATATTTTTTTATGTTATCACCTAGTTGCGTGCTACAGTCTAGACATCTGAAGGAAAGGGTGCTCCTTCAGTTGTCTTCAAATGAACCACTTGTCAGTGTATTTTATAACTGTTTCCTTTTTTTTTAAACTTAGCTCCACACTACGAATTTCTCCTGTATCGTGGGTGCATTTACAAACATACAAATTCACATACACAAACAGCCAGACTCGGAACAAGTATGTGTAGACCATACAAATATTTGTTCCGTGCGGGAATCGAACCCGTGACACGCAGCGCAGCAGTCAATTGCTCAACCACCGCGCCAAACGTGTCAAAAATCAACAAAATCAACTTTGTTGGAGATTCAAATAATTAAATCAATAAATGACTTCTACTGCTTTTTATTATTATTATTATTATTTATTAAAATGTTCTCGTCTGACCGAAATCTCGTCTGATGAAAAGCGAAGATATGGTCGACGATGGAACAATCTTGCATAGAAGTAACTTATTTACACTTTACTTAAAGAACCTCAGATTGTAGCTATCAGCGAAAACAGGGTCCGGCAGGAAATTCCAATCCTTAGTTGTACGCCCAATGAAAGTATTCCAAAAACGTTTTGTGCGATTTCTATTCAGAAAAATCACAAGGGGCTGCTTTTTTGCTAGTGTATGGTCTGAACACCTAAACTCACCAGTCTCAACATGACGATCCGACACGAGCGTCCCTCCGCAGATAAATAGAAGATTATTCTGAACGACCCTATAGATAGCCACAAGCCGGAACGAAGGACTTCTCCTCTCTCGCAAAACTGTCCATTGTTGACCAGGAGGACCCTCTCGTTACCACCCGCGACTACACCGCACTCATCCTTTGTGATTGGAGTATTTGATAAACGGTGATCTGGGCTGGAATGGGCAGAAGTGACAAGTTTAGAAAATACGTCTGTATTGTGTACATCAAAAATCTTTGGTTTTGTCACACTCCGGGACCTCATTATGTATTACTGTACTATCTTACAACAAAACACCGGAATTGCGACTCGGTCAAGCAGCATCAAGTCTGGAACTCCCAACATAAACGACTGCAGCTGTGAACAAGACCCACGTAGCCTAAGGTAAAAGTCTCTTCGGAAGCCCATTTGATTAAATTATTCAACATGGCAGTACTCAATACTTGGAGGCACGTCGTCTTCGCATATATTGGTTGGTTGCTGAGCTAGGTACTTGACAAGAACCGAGCTTATCAGATTTGTTATAAACTAGTATTACTAACTTACTGTGTAAATGACAATAGTGCTCTTCACAGGCAATTTACGATACAACATGTATGTATTTCTTTGTCATTCACCATTCATTTCCTTAAATTATCCTTTTGACCGCCATTGCCACGTATACATGACAAGCAAGCGCGTGCCCTGTACTGTCAAACGTCACAAATATGTGACAAAAATTACGGCGAATTTGCTCTGGCGTTCAAAAGATTAATCATTAACCGTCCACTGCTGGACTCGGGCCCCTTCCAAGTTTCGCAACATCAACCGGATATATGCGTCCCACATCCAGTGGTTTTCCGAGGCCTTCACCAGATCATCGGTCCACCTTCCAATGCTTCGTCTTCTAGAACCTTTCGGCCCCGTCGACTACCTGTTTTGCAAGCAATTTGCTCTGCCCTCTGCTCTGCCACTTAAGTTAAGCGATTCTTCGGGATGTATTCTTTACCTAGCACTAATTGCAGGCCTAGGCGCTGGCAAATGGTAATTCTGAACAGGGTTCGTGGCTGCAGAATCATTCACGGGTCGCAACGTTACAGGCTTGTAAGTCCCGTCGCTGGACCTATGTCGGATACTTAACCTCGTTATGGGTTTGTCCGTTTCACTTTATTCGTCTGTAAAGCAAATAAGAGCCCCTAAAGTATATTAGTCGTCATCTGGTTTCATCACAGTGATTTTCCCTCGCACCACGGGCCCATAAAAGTCATTTCCAAAGTCAAACACTCCTGGGCAAGGAGTAATCGAGTACTGGCCACACACAAATTTTAGAATAAAAACCAACACACTGACTTCATATTTTTTAAATTTCGAACTAAGTTTGCGTTTCATTTTAAGAGACGTTTGACCATGCCTCCGATTAGCGAAAAACTGGTTTATCAAGATGGAAGCCATACATACCACTCATGATATTCACAAGTGGTATTATGTTAAAGGTCTGTCCACTTGAACTGTACCGTTTTGATTGTAGTTAGGCGAAATACTTAGGAACATAACTGGTGTACTGGATTGCAAAGTCAAAGCGTTTATTTCAAATAAGCCATTAAACGGCACTTTTGAACGTCATCATTTACAGTTCAAATGATAATATAAGTTAATAAAATGACTCTACTGTCCATTCGGAAAGGTAAATTCTTATGGAGAAGAACCGACAAGAAACTCCATAGTTACTCTTTTCATGGTTTTATAAAAGCTAATATCGACATTTTCAATACTAGCGTTGCTAATTTGAAGAAAATTTCAAGTAATGGCTTTTTCGAGGGTAATAATAGTTATTTATAAGATTTTATTTGTTTTTTTTTTCTGTTTCAATTGATACATGTGGAAACTTGTAATAAAATTGGCCATATTTTGTTTAAACTTTTACTTCCTGTATTTGTTTAGCTGTAACTTTTCCTAAAATAAATAAAATAAAATAAATAATATTTAATATTAAAAAATATAAAATAATATTAAAAATAATAATACAAAAATTAATTTAATATTATGTGAGGACGATGCATCCAGAGTATGATACTTATAGGAACAAAGAATAACCGGCAGAGGGAAACTTATTCATTTTCTAAATAAATTTAGGGACAGACACAATCATATAGATACACACATCAAGCTACAACAATCTGTCAAATTTCTTTAATACATTTTCAACATTATCGCTAAAGCATTAGGTTCAAGGTTGATTGGGAAAATTTGACAGTTTCGGGTAGCTTGACGTGCTGGCGTCTGTACATGGTACCTACTCACATATTTACAAATATTGGAACCATTAATTAAGCAGTGTATGAGTTAACAGAAAAAAAAACACAAAACAGAAACAGTACCTATATCTATAAAGTTAATACTGTAACACTAGCGGACGCTAGTGCTACTTACTCATATTATTATAAAATAAAACTATATTTGAGATTTAAACTTCATAATATATGTATTTTGCGTCTGCCTTCAACGAGCGCTGGCACCGGAGTCCCATATAAAAACAAAACACATTTTCATATTCCTAATTCAAATTCTCTTTTACTCTTAGCCAGACGCTTCCAAAGGGCTCCCTTGTCTGCCAGAGACCTGGAGCCATGAAGATCCTCCTGACAATACATAAATCGACCAGTCTAATTTTGTCTTCACCATTGCATTTCAATAATTATTTTGATAAAAGTAAGAAAGCAAGCGCTAAATGTAGCGCTTGCTAGTCAGAGTCATGGCTACTGTATGGAAAAAAAACACGTATTGTACCGGCCGATGATGAAAACATTAATTTGTGTTTCGATTACCTGATATATGTACCTACTCCTCTAATTTATAAATAACTAGCTGCTGCCCGTGAACATTTTATTATTATGTCCTTTGCCGGGACTCAGACTATCTCTATACCAAATTTCATCTGAATTGGTTTAGCGGTTTAAACGTGAAGAGGTAACAAAAAAACACACACACACACTTACAAACTTTCGCCTTTATTAGTGTGATAGTGCGATTAGCTTTTGCCCGCGTCTTCGTTCGTGCATATTCCGTTTTTTCCCGTTCCCGTAAGAATTTCGGGAAATCATCTCTTAGTGCTCTCCTGCAACCACATGCTCCAAAGGAACCCACATGCCAAATTTCAGCTTTCCACGACCAGTAGTTTCGGCTGTGCGTTGTCTGTTAGTCAGTCAGTTTTTTTTTTTGTCTGTGGCTTCTCGCAGTTCAACCTATAAGGTTGTCGACTGCTTAACCGGGCTTGCCTGTGGTGGCCTTAATATAATATTAAAGCCTCCAGCCAGGGCTTATAAAAAACTTACAAACTAAGCGACTACACGCTAAGGGCACCCCCTGTGGGGTACGGGCCTCGGCTTAGGGCGTCGCTGGGGAGAGGACAGCTAGGGACGGGCTGGATCGAACTGGAATTATTATTTAGGGGCGAATTTAAGACTACAGGCTCAGCGGCGCGGGCTGGCTCGAGCAAGGGTCGGGGCGGATTTTGACGGGGACGTCGCGGCGGGCCTCGGCGGCGAGGGCGAAAGGACGGCGGTCGTGGTTTGCGAAGAGTGCTGGTCTCTTTGCGACTCTCTTGGAGGAGAGTGGTAGAGTCGTCGGGCGTGACGAGGGTATGCCTCGGTCGGCGTACCTTGGAGATGCGGGAGGGTTCGTATCGGGCGGCCGATGCGATAAGGGGGTTACGGTGATTTACAGCAGTGTCGAAGAAACGTTTGGCTATGCGTTTCATGAACTGCTGTATGGTGGGCAATTTGAGATCTACATGTAGAGTCTCATTTCGGACGTAGAAGGGGGCACCCGTGATTTTGCGCAGGAAACGGTTTTGGAGCGTCTGCATCCTGTGGAGATGACGTGGCTTTGCGTGTGCAAAGACGGCGCAAGCGTACGTCATGATGGGACGGATGACCGCGGTGAAGAGTCGCAATTTGCACTTGAGTGACAATTTGCTACGGGCGGTCGTGATATAATGGAGCCTTCCCTGAGCGAAGGCGGCGCGAGAACGGGCCTGCCTTATGTGCTCAGCAAAGGTGAGGTGGCTGTCCAGTATGACCCCCAGGTATTTGGCTTGCTTCTCCCAGGGGATCGGCTTGCCATACATGGTGATCGGACGAGAGGGAGGGGGTTTGTGCCGCGGTTTCGTAAACAGAACCGCCTGACTCTTGTCGGGGTTGACCTCGATTCTCCATTTCCTGAACCATCTGCCCAAGATGTTTGCAGATGTTTGGAGAGTGCGAGCGATAGCGTCAGGTTCGCGACCGGTGTAGTAAATGGCGGTGTCGTCGGCTAATAGGGCCAACTGCGCCTTTTTACTTTTGGGGATATCGCTGGTGAACAGCGTAAAGACTAGGGGGGATAGCACTGAGCCCTGGGGGACTCCTGCTCGGATGGGGTGAGGGGACGAGAGTGCACCCTCGATGCGGTAGCGAAAGGTGCGGTTCGACAAAAAGTCTCGCAAGATGAGCACGAGACGGTCTGGCACGCCGAGTTGGTAGAGCTTGTAAATTAAGCCATTGTGCCATACTTTGTCGAATGCTTTCGCTATGTCGAAGAACAAGGCACCTGTCATCGAGCCACGCTGGAAACCAGCGCTCAGATGCTCGACGATGCGGTGAACTTGTTGGATGCACGAGTGTTCGGTTCGAAAACCAAACTGCTCGTCGGGGATAAGACTCTTTGCTTCGGCATAATCCTTGAGCCGCTTATAAATAAGCCTCTCGTAGATTTTACCGAGAACGTTGAGTAGACTGATGGGACGGTAACTGGCGGGATCAGACTTGGGCTTGCCTGGTTTGGGGATACCGATAACGGCGGCCTGTTTCCATGCTCGGGGGAACATGTTATTGCTTAATGCGCCATTGAAGATGGCAGTCATAAGCACTATTAGTTGGGCGGGGAGGAGTTTAAACACCTTGTTGGTGATGCCGTCGGAGCCTGGGGCTTTCCTAGGTTGGAGCCTTTTGATAATCTCCTGTACCTCGTCGGGCGTGACGGGGGGCAGAGGATCATCAGGATCTTCGACTGGTGGGAGGGAAGCTCTACGTTCGACTTCAGCATTCACCATGTCGAGGTGAGCTTGGTCTACTGGTTGAGAGCTAGGAGAGCATTGGGCCTCTAGTTCAGCACTCATGGACCTTGCCTGACGAGTCATGAATAACAAGTACGCTTCGGTGATTGTTTCACCCACGTTAGGCCAGTTATTCTTGTTCAGGGGGAGTGTGCAGCGCTCCTGCACTGCTGCGGGTGCAGCGGTGTGTTGGAGCGCAGGCAGGGGAGCAGCCGGGACTACTGGAGTCACGGGCACGGGGATCGGCGCTGGGACGGGCGTGTCCATTAGCGCTGGTATGGGCTGGGAAGTAGTGGCCACCAAAGCTGGGAACGCTTTCTGGTGGTTCAGCCGGTTCCATGGAGAGGGTCTCTGTGGAGCGAGCCGTTCGGGCATTTCCGAGGAGGGAATCCTGTCGGGTGGAGATTCGCGTTGCTGGCGGGCGTGGTGGCGCTTAGCCAGTTTGGGGGCGATTTTGGGGGCCTTAGGGCACCCCTTGTAATTTGCCGGGTGACCGGACTGGCCGCATAATACGCAGCTGGGAGGTTCTGCGCATTGTGAGCGGTCTTTGGGACGCTCGCACTCGCTAGTGCTATGCTCGCCCAGACACTTAACGCATCTGGGCGTCGCATAGCAATTGCGCTGGGAGTGTCCATAAAGTTGGCAGCGGTGACACTGGCCAATTGCAGTCGGGCGATTCGGCTTCTCAATTTGGATGCCGGTAAGGGAGCACACCGATTTTATCTTGAAGATCGGGTGATGACCCTCGGTGGGGTCGCATACGACAAGGACCATGTCGTAATATTCTCCTCCTCTCGCTTTGTGTAAGCGGTGTACGGCGGAGACGGGGATGGATTGGGCGAGGAGGTCATCCTTGATGTCCTCTGTGCTTATTTCCTTGGGGACACGTTTTATCACCACTCGGGTGGGCGTGTCCTCTGGAAGGGAGTAAGTGTGAAAGGAGATGTTCCTTTCACGTAGAGCGCGGACAAGGTCGCGGTAGTCATTTGCTGACGGAACGACTACTTTGATCCCAAGTTGGCAGGCCTTGGCGTTTGTGTAGTTGATCTTACGAACAACACACATCTTGGACACTTCGGTCCATTTCGCCTTGTCCTGAATGTACAAGGGCGGCGGAGGGCGTTGCTTCTTTTGAGAAGCTGATGCGGGGGCGTTGGGGCTGCGCGGACGGTTGGCCTGTGAGGCGGGGGCAGCGGAGGTGGAGGGGGAGGGGGAGGGGGGAGACGCAACAGACTTCTTGGCCCTGCTGGTTTGGGAAGATTTACCCTTCTTCCTCTTTCTACCGGCGACTTCATAGCCGTGGTCAGAGAAAGAGGCGTCGTATGATTCTTCCGATTCGGAGGGAGGGTTGGAGCACGGCACTGACGTGTCCATGTCCATTAAGGGCTCAATGGGCTGTTGGGGAGGTTTCGTCTTTGATGACGAGGCGGCGGCGGTGTCTATTGTCTTATGGACAATAGTTGGTTTCGCGGAAGGGACAGCGGCGGCATCTATTGTCTTTTGGACAATAGCTTGTTTCGCGGAAGGGGTACTTGGCTTTCAAAACATCTAGATCTGCTTTTTAATGTTGGGATCCACAATATCAATTGCACTCGTTCATAACGCACTCAACTTGGTTGTACTCCCAATCTCGTAAGATTAAGAAACTGAGAAGAAACGGATGATTCCTTTTTTGTGGATAGAAAATAATCGATAGATTCCTCTCGCTCTTGGCGGAACGGGAGGGAGTGTCAGACTCTTACTGACTAAAACCCACACGTGTTCCTTGAAAATACCCTTCTTGTGCCAGGGCCGCGATGACTACTTTAAACAATTCTGCATCTTTAGCAGGTACTGGCCCCGTCAGAATGAAGGAGTTCATATATTTATATACATATTTTTTTAATATTTGAGAAGGACTTTCAATTTTTTTTTTTTTTTTAGTAATGTCGTTGCGTGCTGTGTTATGTCAGATTCAGATTAAACTGAAACGACCGTGAAGGAAACGAAACAGTAGCCTTTTTTTATTCGATATATTTCTGTGATAGAATATTTCTAATCCACGGCAAGTACTGTGCTGTATCAGTGTACACAACATATTCGTTGAGGTTGCAGGTGTGGTCTTCGTTTTCAGAGCGAAGAGACAAGGAGACGAGGCCTCGGAGTGTCCATCTGCCGCCGTCCAGCAGATACAGGCCAGCACCGGCGTTCCCAATACAGGGGCCCACGCCGTTTCGGTCACCTGTCAAATATAAATGGTTAGAGGAAATGGTAGGAATGTGACGCCCTTATTTTTTTAAGCCTTAATGTATTATATGTGAAAAATAAGAGTTTCAGAAATGTACTTAATATAATATCGGACTCCTTTTTCACTGACCCGAATGTGCCTTACTACGGAAATATTTAAACTGCCACAGAATAATCAAAAACCCCAAACATAAATTTGGCACCATGAAATCCAAGTGACGGTTATATGGCGTAGTGGGAGCCATATTTAATATATGGATTTAAATCAAACCTAAAGGGAAACATCACATACATATTTACCTGCACACAAGGTTGTTTTGGAAGTAATGTATTGAAACGAAGGGTTACTGGCCCTGCATTCACTGGTGCTGACTATAGGAACGCGCAGCACGTAGGGAAGATCATGAATACCACTGCCCCCCAGGCTCTGTATACCCCAGCCGGCTACCTGAGGAAAGAATACACTGCTCAAATCGGTAGCACCTATACGTAGCTGATTCGAGGAAATGGGCAGATACGTAACCAGAGTCACGTCTTTCTCCCATCGAGATATCCTGAAAACATTCATATTACTGATTGTGCACATATATATAGTTTTTTAGTTTTTTTTTATCTTTAATTCTCCCCTTCCCCAATCTTCGAATTGTACAAACCTAACCTAGTTTATTCTCAATTTATAAAGTGCACATTACCAACCGGTTCCACCAATTTATTCATGCACGGATGGATGACTCCCGTAACACAGGTTTTCCGGATCATGATCAGAACACAGCATCATGTTTTTGTACCTCGTCGTTTTTGTTTCCCTAAATTAAGTGTCACTTGTAATTGTGTACCTACTTTTTGTCAAATAAATTATTATTATTATTATATAGAAATAAGAATTGTTGGAGATTGATTCTCTAATGGCATTGGTCACATACGACCACAGACTCAATATAGATGACGTTGGTAATGATGGCCACTTTCAAGGATCGTCACAACGACGAGGCTCATGCTTCACGCAACGTTCACCGTCCCAGTTTATGACTACTCATTGGACTTGATCGCTAACCCTGGTTCGACAGCAAACTCCTTACTTCGACTTCCATTTTACACGAAAACACCATAAAGGAGGTTTTTTTTTGTGAATTGTCGTTTTAAAGAACTAGAAATACTTTATTTGCCAGTAATGAAGGCATAAGATATATTTTTTTTGTATAGAGTCCCAATACATTTCACTCTCGACTGCACTCAGATCTTGGATAAGGTACGAGTACTTACAATTCCTGTAGCTCCCACAACACGCGAGAGCTCAGTGTCACCGCTCCATAGACAAGCTGGACGGATGAGATCGTTGAACGGGACGCGTCTGATCAGTGTTAGTATCATGATGTCATCTGAAACAAACAAAAGAACGCAATAGAACATGGAATGATATGTACGAGCAACTAGGACGATTTACGTGGTTGCCATAGGCTGATAATGATGGTGATGATAACGGGAATTGTTATTTTAGTTATCTTATTATACTCACTTTGAAGCGTCTTCGGATCATAGTCCTCGTGTACAGATACAGATACAAGCGTCCTAGAGACAATATTCTCAGACCAGTCATTCAAGTTGTGCACCCCAATTTTTATCACGAAGTCTTTGACGGCAGTTTCCCGGGTTCTGAGCTGTATACAATTGGCAGCTGAAAATGAAACAAAGAAAATGTGATTGACTAGTTATTCAGATGCTTACGGGCGCTGGAGGTCAGCATACAAGACTTAATGTTGAACCGTCTGAACGTATGAGAAATACCGCGCTGCGTCCAAAAACGCTAATTGCCGACTCAGCTAAAAAAGCTGCAAGACTGAAGTGGGTCTGGGCAGGCCATGTCTGCTGGATTCTGTCAAAGCTGTGGGTCCCGTATTTCGCGAGACTGGAGCCCTGACACAGATAGACGGAGTTGCGGCAGATAGAGAGGAGAAGATGGTCGGACGCCTTGGATGGCTTCTGAGTAAATTGGTGTGAAGAAGTCCAACAAAGAGAGTGGAAGGAATGAGGGAGGCCTTTGCCCATGAGTGGGACAGTTCAAGCTGACAAAAAAGGAAATTTTATTCAATACTATACTGTCATTCAAACCACTTTAGGAGTTTAGTTATTTTCTCAGTTAAGTAATTACTGCAATAAACTCACCGGATACCACATGACGGCTCGACACCAGCGTGCCAATGCAGTTAAATGTAAGAGAAATATTTTGTCTTCTGTAGATAGCCACAAGCCAGGGTATTTCTCCCCTCATGTAAGTCATGTCCCTGGAATAGGTTATTCTACCACCGAACCCTACTCCGCAACGTTCAGGTAGACTGGAAAGAGAAAGAAGTTTAAGTGTGTACTTACGTGGTTTATAGGCCAGAAGATATGAATCTAACATTAGAAATCGCTAAAATCGCAAATTAACGGCTTATAGGGACGGTTCTAAGGATCACTACCAGTGGCGCGTATATCAATCCACAAATAAAACACATCCACCAATAAAACTGCAAAACAATTCACGGTTGTTCGACTTTTTTTTTGTGAGTGGCGTCTCGCAGTTCAACCTATAAGGTTGTCGACTGCTTAACCGGGCTTGACTGTGGTGGCCTTAATATAATATTAAAGCCTCCAGCCAGGGCTTATAAAAAACTTACAAATTAAGCGACTACACGCTAAGGGCACCCTCTGTGGTTACGGGCCTCGGCTTAGGGCGTCGCTGGGGGGAGGACAGCTAGGGACGGGCTGGATCGAACTAGGGTTTTTCGACTGCTGCGAAGTTAACGCAGGTCTTTCGAAGCTCCTACGAAGCGGCTTGCGCACTGGAGGCGAAAGTGCTCGTGTCACTACACAGATGGCGCGAGGACGCGCGGGCGCGTGGCGAGCGACTGACGCAGCGACACCTGGAGTTGCGTCGGTCGCAGCTGCGCGAGGTCCTGGTGGCGGAATGGCGGGACAGGCTTTCGAGCCCTACCGCCGGCCTCATCACCATCGAGGCCATCCGGCCAGTGCTCGACCTTTGGCTCGGGAGAAGGCACGGCTCCCTGTCGTTTCGTGCGACGCAGGTCCTCTCGGGGCATGGCTGCTTCGGGAGGTTCCTGTGTCGCATAGGCAGGGAGCCGGACGCTCGATGTCACCACTGCGTCGACTGTCGGGAGGACACGGCGCGGCATACGCTGGCAGAGTGTGCCGCTTGGGAGGAGCCGCGCCGCGTCCTCATCTCTGTGGTAGGCGGTGACCTCTCGCTGCCGGCCGTAGTCCATGCTATGGTCGGCGGTGAGGAATCCTGGGACGCGGTGGTCTCCTTCTGCGAGACAGTTATCGCGCAGAAGGAGGCTGCGGAAAGGGAGAGGGAGATCACAACCGCTCTCCCTGCCCGCAGCAGGCGCATCGGGCGTCGGAGGAGGGCTTACGCTGCCCTCTTCCGGCCCCCCTAACTGGGTCCAGGGGCGGCGGACTTGGGGATGTCCGTCGCCCCCCATTCATCCTGGACCCGAGGTGGCGGCGCGTGGTGTTCCCGTGCGCCCCTCTTTGACGTAGCGAGGGGAGTTAAACACCTCACTCCCCTCGCCGACGCGAGGTGGCCCGCAGAGGCGGGCCGGCACCAGCCGGGGATTGCGGAAGTCGCATACGTTCCCGCGATCCCCGGCGTAGGTGGAAGATGGAACACCGGGGTGGTTTTAGTCAGTAAGAGTCTGACAGACCCCTCCACCCGCCCCAGGGTGGAGGATTTCCATGAGGATTTCCCCCCGAGATCAAAAAAAAAAAAAAAAAGAAGGTCTTTCGAAGCTGCAAACTTGGATATACGCTACTGGTAGTGGTCCTCAGAACTTACTGTTAGCGATTTCTAAAAACCTTCTTATATGTGTGTTTAAGTTTTCAAAGGAAAGTACAAAAATCAGAGCGGTCTAAGTCACGGGCAAAACGCTAGTATTTTAGATCCACATTATGATGATTAATTAGTTCCACAACAATGTGATTACACTTAATGGTGTTGCATAACTACTTACTTATAATTAGCACTAAAATTGTGGAACGGACGCTGGTAAACTGGGTAGTTGCTGTGGATAGGTGATTGCAACGGCTTCTCACTCAGGTTGGTCACAATTTTAGAACCCGATAAATTTGAACCCTGCTGCCTCACATTGCTAAAGACTGGTCTGTCGCCAGTGGCTCTCTGATTCGGCTCAGCATTGCAGATGACCTTCCCGTTCAGTCTTATCGTCCGCAGTCTGGGGGTTGTGTTTAGAGGGTCATATTGGACGAAGAAGCGCACTTTCACCGGGTGATCAGGGTGAATTTGCAAGTCGTAGTTTTCAATTCTGAACTCAACGTTATCCTGCGTAGTTGTGTTACCTACCCAGTGCTGTAAACATACAATGGTAACTTAACCAATTGGGAATACTTTCATTGTGCGTATAGCTAAGGAGTGTACTGTACCGCACTCAATGTTTCCTGTTAGCTACAGGTAGGCGAAACAGGGTGTCTTTAAGTCAAGAGTGAATAGGTTACTTCTAGGCAAGCATGTCCATTGTCGACATCAGCATCGCTTTACATCACGTGGGATTGGGTTCAAACGTGAGCCTACAGATAATATTCACTAAAGGGTGAATCTTGAAACGATTCAAGACAAAAAGTTCCCGCAGAGTTAAAATTTTAATGCTTATATTTTTAAATTACTTCAGTGTATGATCTGTGAACCATACTGGTTCAATGCTCAGAATTAAGGATTTTGAATATAAAACACTCTTTATAAACTTTGGAGATCAGCTTTATTACTATAGTTACGGCGGTACAGTAACACAGTTCGATTATAACTAGCACCGATGTCGAAGCACGAATGCTCGATGCATTTTTTTTTGGACATGACCACTCGCAGTTCAGCACGCTAGGGCTGGTAACTGCTGAACCGGACTAGGCCGATACATGGCGGGCATATCACTTATCATCAAATGCCCGCCGACTATTTTTTTATTCCCACCATCTTACTTGCTTATGATTGGTCGACGATAACTGTCAAAGTCTCGAATCTCACATGAAGTCAATTCAACTACTTTTGATCATACAAGTTCATAGAAATGATTGTAATTAGTCAAACTAAATATAAATAATTATAGGCATTATTTAAATATTTATAACAGATGCAAGTAACTGTGGCACAATAGTAACTTATAAAGCTTATTAAATCTATATAAATAAAAATGAATCGCCGAAATGTATGTACGCGCATAACTTGAGAACGACTTGAACGATTTATTTAATTATTTTTTGATGTGTTTGTTATTGTCAGGGCAAGGTATACATGTATGAAAGAAATAAAAAAAATATATATACATCCGGGCAAACCGGGGTGGGCCATTAGTATCTAATATTTAAAAAAAATTGGAAAAACAAGAATTAAATTGACAGACTTAACGTGGCTAACTGTAATGCGTTATCTACCAACCTGCATAGGGTCCACGTGGTGGATGGTGGCCCACTCCACACAGAAGAGACCTTTGGCCCAGTGGTAGGAACGTTATAGTCTGATTTGTATTTACAGATTTTTTTTTAGATAAGTAAACAATTTAGACATCATAAAATTAAACAAATTCTCACCCAAAGTTGACCAAAGCCCAGTGCTGGGCTATCCAGCACTATGTTGAGCCACATCGAATGCAGAAGTGTGTCTGTAGACAAGGTAGCGACTCCAGCCCACAAGCCGGGCTCTGACCCGGGTGGGGCGTACCCGAACACGCCGGGACATGGCGATGCGAGTTTGGAGCCCCCGGAGCCCTGCGCGAGTGAGGGTGCTGCCAGCAACGCCACCACCGTGTAATTAGGTACGTTACTTCCTATGAATTCACGTTACAGGTACGTCGTTTAGATGTCTTAAGGTACGAGTTCGTAGCAGACCCCAGACAGCAGCAGACAACGTGTCGTTGCGACACTACTGGTTTCTGTGTATTTCTATATTTACGTTTCGTAGCTAGCGACACGTCGTACGACAACACGTCGTACGACCGCAGACGACGTCATGTCGTCCGGCCACAGGTCACGACGACATGTAAAATCTTTCATAAAAATTAGTTTTTAACTCCCGAGAAAGAAAATTTGATAAACCAGGTGGCCCAATATCCTGCACTGTCTCTTAAATACTTGTCAAAGTCAAAGTATTTATTTCAAATAAACCATTTACAGGTACTTTTGAACTGTCAATGTCAGTCGATCAAAAATATGAAGCTATATATGCATATTCCAAAGCGTTGATCTCTATGGAGAAGAACGTGCAAGAAACTCCACGGACACTCTTTTAAACCATTTTTTGTGTACGAAAATCCTGGTTACATTAACCTTGTTGCTTCTATATGTGAGAACAATATATAGAAAGAAAAAACAATATTTAGTATCAAATGTTAAAATAAACAGCCAGTGTCTCCACTGACGGCGCCCGTTCGTGAGCATGACGCGTGCATGCACCATTCAGCTCAACCATTTTAGAGGGAACTGAATGTTCCGATACACGCGAGATATTGGAGTGAGCATGACTTGTATAATAAAAACAAGTCATCGTCTTCCCTTCCTCTTCAAACAAAAGATACAAAAGTAAATTGCGATCGCTAATCTTAAACTTCTTGTCTCATGGATTCTCATCTGCCTAGCCTTTTTCCCTACTATATTGGGGTCGGCTTCCAGTCAAACCGGATTCAGCTGAATACCAGTATTTTACGTGGAGCGGCTGCCTACCAGACCTCCACAACCCATTAACTGGGTAACACGGTACTCCTTGGCAAGACTGGTGCCAGATTATCTGGCTTCTGACTATTCGTAACAACTGCCAAAGATCTGCAAATGACAGCCAGGACCAACAGCTTAACGTGCTTTCCGAGGCACGGAGGAGTCTCGGTATGTTACGATGGTCACCCGTCCACAGACCAACCTCAGCAAGCGTTGCTTAACCTTGAAGATCGATCCGTGCGGCTGTTATTATTTAGGCACGAGCTCCTCATCTATACATCTATATATATATCTTGTCTCATGAATCATTCAGAACCAAATGGATTACGGCTCTACCGTCTGCTGCAGACATCTGAGGTTGGGTTCGAAATCAGGACCTGTCTGCGGTCAGCTACGATCTCGTACCTTTACTTTCGGTTTCAGTTTGTGGTGTATGTGTGATGTACAGACGCCAGCACATCAAGCTACTCACACCAGGAGATCGTGGAGTATGTTCGAGCAAAGACCAACTGGACCTTAAGGGTCGAAAGGTTGGAGTCACGCCATAACACGAATTTCAAATCGTTCGTGGTGCGAGTTCCGACTCATCATATTGAGACCTTCCTCAAGGAAGAGTTTTGGCCGAAGGGTGTCGTATTTCGGCGATTCCGCGGAAGGCTACGTGACACCATGCAGCGCAACACGATGCCGTCAATTCGTGTAAAATAGTGTTTTAATTTTTTTGTGGTTTTTATAAATGTGTGTATAGTCTGTAAGGTATTTATTTAATGGGTCTTTGTCACCTGAATTAAATGATATATTATTATTATTATTTATTATTTAAAGATAAAGTTGAAAATCTATTAAAGAGATTTGACAGATTGTTGTAGCTTAATGTGCTGGTGTGTGTGTATACAAGAACACACTATTTCATTTTTCGCACTTGTCTATATTAAGTGGTACCTAAAGAAGTACTACTAAAAAAAACATAGACAAGAGGCTCCAGATAAAGTGCCAATTTATTAGCAAATGCGGCTGTCGAAATGCCAAAATAAAAGGGATTGATCACGTAACATTTCGACAGTGTTTGTCAATCCCATACATAATATGTCATAACGTTATGACAATCGCCGTCGACACGAATACTACTGCTACAGGAATGTCACTAGTCAAGACGTACCTAGTATCCAACAGTTACACACAGTGGCTTAAAATATTTCTGCTCCACGTTATTTAGGTGCGTGCACAAAATCACATCACAATAATTTTAGGACAACCAGTTATTTGATTTTTTCACAATAATTCTTACCATTGAGGTTTTTAGTAGGTGCTTTTAAACGAGTATTTGTACGGAATTTTAAACAAAAATAATTAAGATTTCCACAAAAAAGATTGATGAGCAACGAGTGCCATTCACGCCGAATTTCAACAAAATGCCATAAGTATTGACTTGAATGTCAGAAGTCAAGTATAAAGCTATGGAAAGGAAAAAGATGATTTAACTTAAACCAAAAAGTAGTTCCACAACGTGTTTTTTTATTTTGCATATTATCCAAGATGATTTCAGAATCGTGTGACGTCACACTAGTTTTTAATTCGGATGTGGATTCTTTTGGCATAGTAAATGTAAAATGATCGACGTTTCTCTAGCTGATTGTACGAGTGTCGCCAATAGGCTAGTTGAGTCATATTAAAATTGAATATCAAAAATCTTAATTTCTACTTTTCTTATTTAGGATGTAAAAGAATAGCACCATCCCATCACTTCCCATGGGTGTCGCAAGAGGCGACAAAGAGACTCACCAGAGTATAGGTAGCAGCATGCTCTGTGCATTGCAACAGCTACACTGCGATCGCCGGCAAATCGGAGGAGAACGATGTATAGTCCAGAAGATGCTGGTCGGGATCTTGGCCGTACTTCCGGGATAGTCCTGATAGCCGCGGTATACCTCTCCACTCCTCTAGCACCTCAGGATATGTAGTCCACTTTTTTTTTTTTTTTTTTAAGGATGGGAAATCATCAAATGACTTCTTCCGCTCTGGGTGGCGCGGAAGGGCGTGTCAGACTCTTACTGACTAAAACCCATCCGTGTTCCTTCTAAAGCCCTTTGCGTTCCAGGGCCGCGGTGACTCTTTCGAACAGATTCCGCAACCCTGATGTTGTCCTCTTGGCGCTACGTCACTTTGTGCTACCGACCGTTTTTGAGGGTCATTTTTAAAGCCTTGTTAATTGTCAGTGGTCAGGCAGGGTTATAGTTCTTACATAGTTTACGATTACCAGTCTACTAAACCACCCAAACCCGTTTCATCTTTTGTTTCCATATTCTAAAATAGAACTGCCCAACCGGGGATTGTCCTTGGGTATACTTTCATAGTACATACAGGGATAATCGTCGGTTAGTGCCCCATTCCATTTGAAATGTCTAACAGGGCCTCTGCGAGTTGGCATCGGCCCCTCGTACTCCTACCAAAGAACCGGGATCTCAGGGTCCCGAGATCGTCAAAGGCATACAAAAATAATATGAATAATCTTAATTTATATAAAAATCAGATTTTAGTACACAAGTATTAAATAATATAAATTCTCAGTCTGTCAGAGAAATATTATTGTGTGCATTTTTAATATCTCCGTTGAATTCAGGGATTTCGATGGGAGGCAATCGAGGTGACCTTTTGAGCTCACTTTGAGATTGAACTTGTAGTCTTTTCTCTGCTCGTTTCACACGGCCTAAAAGGTCTTCGAACGAAGAAAGTGCGTGATAGTTGACAACGTAATCAGGATTTAATTTAAGCTCATGGGCAACAATCTAGTCCAACACGCTTTCGAAATCTGCACGCAAAGAATCCTCTGTTTTTCAGAAGTTTGATATTTTACCTGGAATTTCCAAAAAAGAATGATATTCATAAAAACTTTATAACCATAGCTAAAATACTACAACGTAAAATACTGGTATTAAGCTGAATCTGGTTTGACTGGAAACCGACCCCAATATGGTTGGGTGAAGGCTAGGCAGATGATGACATAATATATAAATTTTAATAGAGATTCTTTATTCAATTTTTTTATGGATATTTTGAATTTAAAATCTCTTAAACAGTATTTTAACTAAGTAACGGTTAATAAGTTTTTATGAATAAGGCTGTATAATTGTTCTTGTTATTGTAAATGTTGTGCACGTCTGTAATTGAATATTTAACAAAATAATAACGAAGATTAAGATACAATTTCAAATAAATCAATAAAATTTGTGTTTTTTTTTTAATTAGGTAATTTATCATGAACTGATATAATAATAATAAGTTTCCTGGGTGTGACGACGCTATACGACCAAAGCATGCTGATGCACCAGCCTGGCAGCGCAGGATCGAGCGGCTTATCGATGAGGCTAGGGCACTCATCGGCAAACTATACTGCTTCAGGGAGGGCAATACACGACCACGTGTGATGCGCTTTGTGAGGCGGACGGCGCGTTTCGGGGACTGGAATCGAGGCGAAGCAGTGAATTGGCGTCGGGAGCTCTCGACGCCAATTCTGAAAGATAAGCCGGTTAACAAAACCCCCTTGGTTTCGTTATCTCCGTAAGGTTTCCCACCAAGGACCACAAAACTGTGATCCTTCCCTGAAGGGGCAAAACGCTTTTTTGACTTTTTCCGTTAAAGAAATGGATAATCGTCCGCTATCTTGAAAAAGGCGGCTTCGGATCTAGGGTTGTATTCGGCGACCTCAGATGCGCCGGCGGCGCCTCGTGTAATGTTGACGTTCAAAAATGCCATTTAATGGCCTAATTGGAATAAACATTTTGACTTTGAATTTGAATATTGACAACCTTTAATATTCACTTAGGCCAGTATTTAGACCAAGTTTCAAGTATATTGGTCCAAGGAATAAGATTTTGCATACAAATTTTCACCCCCTATTTCAGCCTTTTACGGGGTAAGTTTCCAAAACTCCTTTTTTAACTAATGTTTTCTTCTCTTAACCTACCTCCGTGACAAATTTCATCTTCAAAGGTCTAGCAGTTTCTGAGATTTTTTTTTCTTATATTTCCACCCATTGCTCCCGTTAGGGGTTAAATTTCCAAAAACAACGAAATATGTATGCATTTATTTTTGTTCAGAAGCTTTAGGTACTATTCAATTTCATTCTTCTGACTTCAAAAATGACAGATTCCCCATATAAACTTTCAACCCCAATTTCACCCTCTTAGAGGGTAGATTTTCATAAACGCAGATACTTGTTCTTATTAATTTCTAACCAGAAGCTTGGATATGAAATTTTATGCTTCCAACTTTGAAAATGACGGTTTTTAAACGGTCATCCCATATCTTACCCGTTTAGGGGTGGCATTTCTAAAAATTCTTCCTTAGTGGGTGTTTTCATCATAAAATGTATCAACTGCCAAAGTTTCAAGTTTTTGCCCTTATGGTTTAGGCTCTGTGTTGATGAATCAGTCAAGACAAGCAATTATAAAGATAATTAAAAAAAAAAAACAGTTAAATTAACGTTTTCCTTCTAATAACTTGTTCTCGCTCATAAGTGTTGTTTTTGACATAAGCATAACCTCCCATGTTGCTAGCACTCGTCACCAATATCTTAGTGAAATCAGATTTTTCTAATGTGAAAATATTAAGTTATTGACGTCCATCATAATGGTAAGAATAGTGGTAAATTAATGTGTTTGTAGTTTAAATAGTGGTGGACAATATTATAATTGTTGGAAAATGATAGGTTATGTTCTGCTGTGTGTCGAAATTATTGTGGATTAATTAAATTGTTTCAGTGTGCGTCAAAGTGAATAGTGCATTGGCTAATACTAATATTACTAATTTGATTAAGAATATTGTATTCCGTTGTTATAGAAAACAGGTTTTTCTATAACAAAAGATTTTTTACCTAAAACATTAGAATTCAAGAAGGGGAAACTGTCAAATAACAGAAAGAGATGCGTGTACTACGTTCTGGATATTATCGTTTATTAACACGCGTACAAAAGAGATAGCGAGATGATTTCAACTCGCCCCACACTTTCTCATACCAACATTTGAAATTCTTATTCGCGCTTCATTTAATAATCCATTTTGATGCTGGTTTTCTAAAAAGCACAAAGCTTTTTCTTCTTAGTGTCATTACTTTGTTGTTGTGTATAAAATATTGTCCAAAAATAGACACAATAAATTACCCTATTGACTCAGCAATACCACAATATAAAATCTACCAGTACTGTGACTCGGCCTTGACCTTGAAAATATTACCTACGGCCACGCGATAGGGCTGCCCGCCTCCAGTATTTTAATTACACCAACCTACTTGATTTTCTTTCTAGTTTTGTGATTAAAATTATATTTTTAAATTAAATTCTTTGTAAATAATATAGGAAGTGTTCAATTAAAATACATGTTGTGTTTTGTTAAGTTTTTTTGATGATTATAATTTTAGATTGAAAAATGTTTGCGCCTCAACCGAGACGTACGAAAACCTTTATTATTAAATTTAATAGTATAAAAAGTCTGATTTCGTATAAAAAGTGTAACTACAAGTAATTTAATCCAGGTAATTTAAAGAAATGTTATATCTGGGTTATTGAAGAATTCAAGCAACTAAAAACAGCACAATATAGTATATAAATTCTCTTCGCCATATTAAGTACTTGTACTTATTTCAATAAAATATTCACTAATCAACTAAACACACCACGCACACCGTTCGTTCGTCACTGCAGTGCAATCGTGACTGTTTGTGTATCGAGTGTTTACCTAACTCGAGGCGCCTCTTTGTATGAAGGTAGAATATTGGAGATATATTATTTTAACCATGGCAATACTACATATGTGTTTATACGTGCATCAGACAAACAAATCGTAGTAAGACATTTTGTTGCTATATCTCGATACCATTACATATACCGTTACCTATACCGTTGCTACATATCGCATACCTGTAGCGTGAATTTATAAATGGTACCTGGGAATTGCATCACTACAGAAGGTCTCTTGACAGATCGTAGCCCTGTGCACGGTGGTGGCGTTGCTGGCAGCACCTTCAGTCGCGCAGGGCTTCGGAGGCTCCACGCTTACCTCGCCATGCCCTGGTGTGTTCACGTACGATCCGCCCGGGTCAGAGGCCGGCATGTGGTCTGGAGTCGCTACCTTGTCTACCGACATACTTCTGCTCTGGATGGAGCTCAACATAGTGCTGGATAGCCCGGCTTTGACAGTGTCTGGAAAGCTTGGGGTGAGAAAATGTATTCACTTATCAAGTCTACATTCTTTACTTGCTTAACTTCTTGAATACCAGACTGTAAATAAAAACCAAGGGAATCAGTACATTTGTGAAATCAATTTCTAGGTCTGTTATTGTATTCCCTTGATACATGAATAAAATAAGGCTTTATTATAATCGGGCCCCAGTTAGATTACACAGTTAAGAAAAGCAAAAACAACGGTTACTCTTTGCCCCGAACAGCGAAAATTAAGTATTTTTCATTCACAAAATTGTGAAAAAATTGAATTCGAAGAGATGCTATTCGTTAAATTGCTATTATATCCTTTTCAGGACTGGAAAGGTAACTCAACGACACATAATAACATCGTATTTGAAATTGATAACGACGACGTACAAATTTACCCTGGTTACCCGGAGATAGTGCGCTTCTTTGTAAAATACGACCCTCTAAACACAGCCCCGAGACTGCAGAAGATTAAACTGAACGAAAAGGTCATCTGCAATGCTGACCCGTTGCAATCACCACAAAGGTAAATGATAGTACTCCATTGAAGTAAGTACGTCATCATCATATTAACCGAAAGACGCCTTCTGCTGGACCTACCCCAAATGGTGTTTGCAATAATCGCCACGCTTGGCAAGCAGGTTGGCAATCGCAGTGTAGCTGTTGCAATGTACAAAGAATGCTGCTGCCCATTCTCAGGTGAGTCCCTTAGTCGCCTTTACGACACTCACGGGAAGTAACGGGATGGTGCTATTCTAAGTAAGTATTAGTATTCTCAGTGTGCAGTATGTACGTATTTGGAGGTAAACAGTAAACACATCTTAATCTCAAATAAAAAAGGAGAGTTCTGACTCACTACATCAACGCCCAGGTGAAATTTGAACTCTTGAACATCATAAGTACTATTCGTATCGGCTTCTTATTCTGGTGCCACTCATTATTCGGGATTTCTATTAGAAATTTCTCTATGGCAACCCGAAGTTGGCGGCATGGTAACCCCGTGCCTCTGATTGGACGATGGCCCTTTTTTTAAGAATGGGAAATCATCAAATGACTCCTTCCACTCTGGGTGGAGCAGAAGGGCGTGTCAGACTCTTACTGACTAAAACCCATCCGTGATCCTTCTAAAGCCCTTTGCGTTCCAGGGCCGCGGTGCCTCTTTCAAACAAATTCCGCAACTGGACCTTGACCCTGCGATGTTGGTGATATTTCTCCGCTTCTATCAAAATCGTCGTCCTATCACAATAAGAGAGTGATTGAAGAGAGAGTGCAGCTGTTTTCACGCACACATAATAAATCTCAAGCCGGTGGCTATAGTAGGCGCCAGATAAATGTGGAATAAAGTATATTGACCTTTCCCTAATAACTGCTCATAGGTACCTGAACAATTAAATATGAATCGTTTTTCATTATTAGACCATGTTAAGGATCACGAGAGATGATGATTCGGGACAGTTTTGTGTCATTAATTCCGTTTTTCAAATTAACAATGTCAATAAATGTAGGTGGGTCAATGACCGATATTCCACGATTATCTGGCGCCTACTATAGTCTCCGCTGAGACTGGCTGCCATGCCTGTCATTTCGTCAAGACCAGGAGGACTAATATTTCACTGTTGTATCATAAAATCGCGCATGTTTTTCCCAAGGGTTTAGCCAGAGGTTTACTAGTTCTTACATCAGTTTAGCTAGCTTCGTTTTTGTTTCATAAAGTAAACAATTTTGTAGGGTTTTAATGTAAAATAACTTTATATTATTTGCCCCGTGACGCTATTTTAAGATTAGCTTTGCTCTTATCTCAGGCCACGTGCGTCTTGTCCACAGCTGCAGTTATGTTTGCTGGGGACCGAGTTATATCTCAGGCCACGTGCGTCTTGTCCACGTGCGTCTTGTCCACGTGCGTCTTGTCCACAGCTGCAGTTATGTTTACTGGGGACCGAGTTATATCTCAAGCCACGTGCGTCTTGTCCACAGCTGCAGTTATGTTTGCTGGGGACCGAGTTATATCTCAGGCCACGTGCGTCTTGTCCACAGCTGCAGTTATGTTTACTGGGGACCGAGTTATATCTCAGGCCACGTGCGTCTTGTCCAGAGCTGCAGTTATGTTTGCTAGGGGACCGAGTTATATCTCAGGCCACGTGCGTCTTGTCTACAGCTGCAGTTATGTTTGCTGGGGACCGAGTTATATCTCAGGCCACGTGCGTCTTGTCTACAGCTGCAGTTATGTTTACTGGGGACCGAGTTATATCTCAGGCCACGTGCGTCTTGTCCACAGCTGCAGTTATGTTTGCTAGGGGACCGAGTTATATCTCAGGCCACGTGCGTCTTGTCCACAGCTGCAGTTATGTTTACTGGGGACCGAGTTATATCTCAGGCCACGTGCGTCTTGTCCACAGCTGCAGTTATGTTTGCTGGGGACCGAGTTATATCTCAGGCCACGTGCGTCTTGTCCACAGCTGCAGTTATGTTTGCTGGGGACCGAGTTATATCTCAGGCCACGTGCGTCTTGTCCACAGCTGCAGTTATGTTTGCTGGGGGACCGAGTCTTATCTCAGGCCACGTGCGTCTTGCCCACAGCTGCAGTAAATGTTTGCTGGGGGATCGAGTTATATGTCAGGTCACGTGCATCTTGTTCACCTTCTTATAGTGTCTTCAAGCTTTAAAAACGAAAGATATTGGTTTTCACAAAACTGACATCTGTCCATTGTTTTGACGGACAAGGAGGAAAAGGTTTCTAAACTTATCTCTCCTGCCCATTTCAGCCCCGATCACGGGACTTCAAATACTGAAATTACAACGAATGAGTGCGGTTTAGTCGCCGGAGGCAACGAGAGATTCCCTCTGATCTACGATGGAAACTTTTATGAGAGAGGACAGATACCTTGGCTGGTAGCTATCTACAGGCTCGTTGCGGGGACTCTTCTGTTTATCTGCGGAGGAACACTCGTTTCAGATCATCATGTTGTAACCGGTGAGTTTGAAACACTGTATTGCAATAAATCGCTCCTTTGTTAACTATTCTGTGCATTAGAAATAAATAGCAGTAGCAGTCCAGATGGATAGAATATTCTTTATTTTATAGCAAAAGTAGTTCGTTCATCGTACAATGGCGGTCATACCGCTGAAAGTGAGATCTACCAGACATCCCTTGGATAGACCGAGAGACATTGAAATTAAAATGGTCTAGTCTGTGGTGTACTGCTAGTCTTCTATCTTCTTCTACACATATAATAAAAATGTCACGGATCGCTGTCTGTACATGGAAGATATATGAGAAAAAATATTATTGGGACCTTTATCAACGCAAAAAGCATGCAAAACAATGATTGTTTGAATTTTTGTCTGTTTGTCTGTGCGTTTGTGCACGCTAATCTCAGAAATGGCTTTGGATGTGGTTTTCACTAATACATTATGGTAAGCTTCACTTAACATTTAGTGTTTGTTTCATGTCAATCGGTTCATAAATAATAAAGTTATGCCAATTTAGATAATCACGTCGAACATTTGTTAAACTATCTATATCTTTTTGTCTTTCTCTGTTCAGTAGCATTGACTGAAACTTTACTAAACTTCATAATCTTTAAATAAAAATGTCTGCCCCAAGTAACTATTCCACGTGGACGAAGTCGCGGGCAAAAGCTAGTAAATAAATAAATAAGTATATTTGACGGACACGAATGACAAAAAGGGATATTTTTTCCATTTTTGGTAAGGAATGTAGTGGTGGACTAAGCCTTTCAGGAGCCCGGGGCATCCGACGTGACGGCAAATCAAGTCATTTATTCTAATACCTATATAATATTCTTCCGTTACTGACTGACTGGGTGAGTGACTGATAGACAACACACTACTGGTCGTAAAAAGCTAAAATTTGGTCTTGGGGAGTGTAGGGGAGCAGTAAGAGAGGATTTCCTAAAATTCCTACGGGAACGGGAATAAACGAGATAGCGCGTACGTAGTCGCGGGCAAAAACTGTTTTTTCTATATTTTTTTTTTGTAATGCCTGATGCTACTCATACTGCATGAACTCGAACATTTTAACAGCCTGCCTCGATAAAATCTAATTGGGCCTCAAGGACTGCGGGTCGGACTATCCTCCTGGATTCCCCTTTAGTCCACCAGTGGAAATTATAAAAACTATTCTCCGATTTTTAAATTAAGAATTGGTGAGATAAAAACGTGCTATACCCAAATATCATTCTATTTTTATTTTTTCGAAATTTCGTATTTCTTAGGGCAAAAACGTGTACCTTGTGATCACAATTCATTATTAAATGCCACTATCAGCAAACACTTAAATTCACGCATAAACGCACACACACACACCATCTACCCACGCACACACACACACACACACACACACACACACACACACACACACACACACACACACTCAAACCCTAACTCATACACTACTATAGACACACATATGCATACTCACAATTACACACTACACAGAGCTGCTAATAACTTTATAAATCAATGTTAATCTTTAGTTTTAATTTTAACTTCTAGTTTAAATTTTTCTTTTAAAGTCTCAATATTGTTAACTTTTAATTAAGGGAAGGAGCGAGACAACCCCAACACAAGTATTATTAATTACTTACTGGGGCTGTTTCATTCACATTTGTAAATGTAACCGTTTGAGACAAATAAACAATTTTTTTTTTTTTTTAATTTTGTACTTTTTCAGTTTCAAGTCGGTTTAACAAGTACTCAAGTATTTAGAATGTTTTGATTTACTTTTAAACTTCTTCCAGTACAAATTTGTTTGAGAATCTTCTAGAATACCTGCTTCTTCTACAAGACTTTCATAAAGTGCAGTATGTCGGCGCAATTTAATGTTAAGCTTTTTTCAGCTGCTCACTGCATGCGGCGTCCCTCCGTCATAACTCCCATAGAAGAAATCGTGGTTAAATTAGGAGCACATAGCCTGACCGACTTGAGTGACAACTTCGTCGCCTCTAGGATGCTGACGGCGACGTCTATACACGAAAAGTATGATCCCCACACTCTTCAAAGTAAGTATTTTAAGATGGACCTAACAACAATACCTGTACCAGTCTACTGTTACACACAAATCTCTCTGATCGCATAGAACTTGCTTTCAAATTCAAATTCAAATTCATTTATTTCAATCAATTTTAGATCATAACATTCACATTAAATTTCAATTAAAATAAATATAAATAAAAACAATCGAATGAATTACTTAATAAAATTTAAAATACAATGTTGGAAACAAGTCATAAAATTAAATTAAAATCACATTTATATATAAATTAAAATTCACAAGATCACACGAACACAAAAACAATATACATAATTAGACAAAAGCCTGAGTCATTTGTCTGTTTGTCATTAAATTAATCATATAACAATGATTAATGTAATAACCTGTTCGCCAATGCACTCAGGATGCCATTAGAGGTGGCCCGGAGCCTGCGCCCCAGGGATGCACACCGCTTTCGCATCGTCGTGTAGAAACAGTCGACACGGGCGTCGGCGAACATCCCCGACGCGCTGCAGTGCCGGGGCAACCCCGACAACATCCTGAATGCATTATTATACTGTACACGGAGAGCGTTGTACTGCTTTTGAGTATATGACACCCACAGGCTGGCCGTGTACAGGGACGTACAAAACGCTCTAAAAAGAGTTATTTTGACGGCTCCCGAGCAACGTGCAAACCTGCGGGAAATCATATTAGCCCTCACAGACAACGCTCTCCGCTCCCTATCAATGTCTACATCGTCCCCCAGGTCAGAGGTCACGATATGCCCGAGATATTTAAACTGTTCCACTCTTTTTAAACAGATCCCGTTTAATCTAATAGGTGGAACAGAATCTGGGCTGCTTTAGCTGCTCTCATTGATCTGCGCCCAGACACCCTGTGAAATTGATTTTCCACCTAGCCTTTTCCATGATAGCCACAGGAGAACACCTGAATGACATCATTGTTCCAGGACGAACAAAGAATGTCGTTGTTAGTCCTGCATACTTACCTCCACCTAATTTTCAATGGTTAATTATTAGTTTTTTGCTTGTTTTAGCTGACATCTCGGTACTCACACTGGACAAACGCGTCAAGTTCAACAGGTACATCCGCCCAGCTTGTCTGTGGAGCGGTAACACAGAGCTCTCACGCGTGGTCGGGGCTATCGGAGTTGTAAGTATACCTCATCGAAGGTTTAAAAGCGAAAGAACTGACGAGAGTATCCGAAGTCTCTAGAGGCAAGTCACTCAAGTTCAAATGGCGAGGAGGAAGTGGTTTGTTTCCTTCCAGACTCGAATTAGATATGAGGAGATATGATGCAGAACCAAGGCAAACGTCTCGTCGATTACCTATGTATTACACTGGGCTCTTTCCGCAGGTGGCCGGTTGGGGTGATCGAAGCACGAATGACACACGACGCAGGCTAGACGAGCCCCAAATGGTGCACATTCCTATAGTCAGCACCAGAGAGTGCAGGGCCAGCAAGGCTGTCTTCCACCAACTTACCTACGACACTACTTTGTGCGCAGGTACGTAAAAAAAAGGTACATAGTATTCAAATAACACTGAAAAATATCACTCAAACAGTCAACTGTTACTGCTACATTTTAAAAAGCTTTCCTTAAACCTGCCTTAACTTGTAACTGAATAGGGTATTTGACAAAAATCTAATTAGTCCGTCAGATTGATTTCCAAAAACACATTGGACACGTGGCTATTGTTTCTTTGGTCACGTAAACAAAAAATGAAGACAATACAGTGCGTAAAAAACTCGTGTGACGTCACTTACCAGTACACTTTTACTGGAAAGTGAAGTTACAAGCCCCCACTCCTCATCTTTGATGCGTTTTATCTTCGTATTTTTTTATTGATTTGTAAAATAGAAAGTACGTATTCAATATTTTTTGATAATCTAGGTGACGGGCTAAATAGAATCGTATTTTCTTACCCAGGCAACATCCCCATTTTGGTATCCTCAACCGATAGACGAAGCTTTGCATACACATTCGGTTTGAACAACGCACGATTAACTAGATTAGTGTCATTATATTAAATCCAATATGGCGGACTGCCGAACACGGTGGACCGTGTCACATGAAAGAGTTTGCTGAGAAAAAAGTTTGTTTTTACCGGACTGCGCGACACAACGGAGTGGTAATGTGTTTATCATTAACGGTTTCTTTTTATTTAAAACATGATTATTTTTTAGGGTTCTGAACGTCCGTTTGGAAAAACTGAACCCTTATAGGATCGTGTGTCATGTTAGTCTATTTTGCTGGCTGACTGGCTGTCTGCACATCCGCCTGTCACAGCCAAGTTTCTCCGAATCTACTGCCGGTCGATTCTGTAAACATGTCGAAGTGAAGGCTTGGGTGAAGTGATCACGAGGTGAACTGTCAATCCATACAATCAAGATGTCACGTGATCACGGACTGAGCTGTCATTCCATGTTGATGTTATGGATTGACAGTTCACCTCGTGGTCACTTTACCCAAGTCTTCACTTCGATATTCATAGAATCGACCGGCTGGAACGATTCAGAATAAGTTTGGTCCAACAATGTTCTCAAACACGAAAGCGTTACGTAAATAAATAATTGAAAATTTGGAGTCACTTTTGGGGGGACAAATTAGGAAAATAAATCTAAAAGTCTCCAACTCAGCCGTGATAATGATAATGATGCAAATGATAGGGCTCACCTTAAGGAAAAAGATGGAAATTGACCTCTTTATCTCTGAGATTACTAAGCAAATTTTAAAAATGTATGGTATCTTGTATGGTTTTAAACGAACATGTAAAAAAAATTTTACGTCCGGAACCCTTTGCGCATGAGTTTGCCTCGCACTTGGCAAGTTTTTAAGCCAGAAGAAACTTGTGATATTTCACTTTCGCAGGTGATCGAAACGGCGCGGGCCCTTGCAAGGGGGACTCCGGTAGCGGTCTCTACCTGCTAGATGACGGCAAGTGGCGACTCCGGGGCGTCGTCTCCTTGTCCCTCCGGAACAAAGCCCTCACCTGTGATCTCAACGAATATGTCGTATTCACTGATACTGCGCAGTTCTTGCCGTGGATAAGGAATATTCTATCAGAGAAATATTTCGAGTAAGTAGATATTTCATTCTCAAATTGTGTTCACAGATCATAATATCTAGAATAAGTCACATATCGATGTCGTTTTGGAGCTAGTAAGTCATCATAATGTACCAAGGTAGGTATAACGACGCAATTAACTATTTTGTATAGTAGTGTGCAGCATTCGGAAAAGCAAACAGTCAATTTGATTATCTTTTTTCTCTTTCCAGACCAGAAAGTTCTACAGCAATTTCTGAATCATTTGACTGTGGTGTAGTCTCCGGTGGTAACGATGGGGTCACCCTGTCCGTGGGTACGGCTTACGTCAGAGGAAACACGCCTTGGCTTGTGGCTATATTTCTCAAAGATGTAACCAATTACTCTCTTCGTTATATCTGCGCAGGCACGCTCATATCTAATCGTCATATTATTGCCGGTAGGTTTGTACTTACGAGATTGGGTAAAGATCATTTTTAAATGGCATGTCACAATAACAGTCGAATGTTACCCGAGATAACGCAACGCTTATAACGATACCACATACATCGAAATAGGTTAAGGCGTTTAGAAGTTATGGTGGAATAAAGATACTCACAAGCATACATGAACCCAGAAAATATAACAAAACTCCTTTGTCTAGGCAGTTGTATAAATAATAATAGTTATCAATCGTTTTCAGGAAAACATACAGCGTAGATACGAACTGCTTCTACATTCTTTTTGGTTAATTTGCAGCTGCCGACTGCATGGACCGCTCAACCATAGAGTCGGCCGTCAGAAACATTGTAATAAAAATTGGAGCACACAACGTGAATGACTGGACGGAGGACATCACCGTTGCTAGGAAGATTGCGTCTGTAGCTGTACATGAGAACTTTACTCCATCCCCGGTGCAAAGTGAGTTTACTGTTGAGTGCAGTCTTCACAGCAATTTTATCAAGACCATCATCAGCATACATCGGACGAACGAAAGTATTCTAGTCACCCACGCATATTATGTGTATACAATTTTTATTAAACTGACATGCGCGTGCAGTAGGCTACAGTAAGGGTAGGCCAGCCCATACATAACGCCCAAAACAAAATTTTTCTTCGTCAGTATCGTGATTTCAACCCTGAATAGTGTGGTTAGTTTTTTTTTGGGCATTATGTATTTGTTGGCCTACCCTTATTGTAGCCTACTGCACGCCCATACTCAATCTAATGGTGGGTCCACACGATACAGACTTCCACAAACTTCAATAGAACTTTGTTTGTGCAACAAAGCAGTGCAGACAAACGACGACGGTGAACAAAGTGAACATCATCTAAGTACCAAGTTAATAAAACCTTAAATTTGAATCTATAAAAATGTGATACAGGCCGAAAATAAAAATACCATTTTGAAACAACTGTTCTGTCAACAACGTCTGCCCTCACGCTATCTCCTTGGTATGCCTGCCATCGCCGCCGCTCGCGCTGGTATCATGAAATACATACATACATATATTTCGTTGCGCGAGTTATTTTAATTTTGAGATATCTCCTAAGATATTCATCCACATTAAATGGTGTAAACGGCAATTTTGCTTTAAATTAAACACTCAAGATGATTATCATATTTATTATACACATTTATATCTTTGCGGATAGAGCAGTTTTTTAGTTTTTAAATTTAAATATCATAAAAATGGTTATTTTGAGTCAACCTTATAAGATAAAAATTTGCTGTCGCGGACTTTTTTGTAGGTATTGATATGTTCTCTAAAACTGTTGTACAGACGCCAGCACATCAAGCTTCAACAATCTGTCAAATTTCTTTAATAGATTTTTAGTTATAATGTACCATTAAGCTTTTTCTCGTAGTTGCTTAGAATAGATAATTTTTTATTTTTTATTTATGTATTCATAGTTTAACTTTAAATTGTATTGTCCCAATGTAATTGGATCGTAGAGTGATGGCCTGAAACACAGGTTTAAAGTAACCTAGATCGGGCGGATCGCTGTTTAACAATGCAATTCCGAACCACCGTTAATTGCATGTTTAATAAAAATATCTTAGTTTAGTTTATTTTTAGGCACTATTATTGTATGGAAAATATTATTACTGCTGACTAAATGTACATTTTTGTAGACGTTTTTATTTGAATAAATTATTATTATTAAATTATATTATAACTTTATCCCCAAAGCATTAGGTTCAAGGTTGATTGGAAAATTTGACAGTTTCGGATAGTTTGATGTGCTTGCGTCTGTACATTGTTTTGTTCTATCATCCATCATTTCCGCACGCTGTTACAAATATTATACGTCATTTCATTCCGATATCTTCAACAATCATCGTCACATTTCAGCCAATTTATACAAAACCTTAACGAATCTATAACAATATAATAAAGCTGAAGAGTTTGTTTGTTTGAACGCGCTAATCTCTGGAAGTACCAGTCGGACTTGGAAAATTATTTTTGTATATGATAGCAACATTCATGAGGAATGTTATAGGCTCTACGGGAACAGGAAAAATAGGGATATGCGCGTACGAAGTCGAGACCAAAAGCTAGTTATACATATAAACCTTTGTATTGAATAACTCTATCTATTGATGAAAACATCATTAAAATCCGTTGCGTAGTTAGTAGTTGGAAGAGAATGCCTTGTAGCATGTAGTCCGCCCATGTGCCACTATTGTAAAATAAAGAAATAAAAGATCTAAGCATACAGATGGCGGGAAGCGATTTTGTTTATACCATGTAGAGATTTCATTTAGGACTTTGGTCTGACCACGTGTCCACCAAACCAAAACCGTTTACTCGGGTATTTAAATTATAATATAACCCAGGGACGGTGGGATGAGCCGCTCTGCAGAGAAGTTCAATAGAACCTACTTGCAACTTCTGCGAAGCGTACGCGTCTTTTGGCTGTGGGTGAGTGGGAGTCGAGCCTCTGTGGCTTAACTAGCGTACCGAACATAAGCACCTTGTTTGACGATACTACTTTCCGCCTCGGTGATTTCCTTTGCGCATCCTGTTGTTCTCCTCGTCGCTGCCACTGTGGCGAAGCTGTCAACAGCCTCGGGCATGACGGTCTGTCATGCAGTCGAAGTGCGGGTCCCATAGCGCGGCACGCAAGCATCAACGACATTATCCGACGCGCTCTTGTCGCCGTTGGCGTTCCGGCCGTGTTAGAACCCATTGGCCTGGCACGCAACGGTGGCAAGCGACCGGATGGTATGTCTTTATTCCCAAGTAAGATGGGTAGGCCTTTAGTGTGGGATGCTACTTGTGTCGGTATCGACACAAGTAGCATCCCACACCTCTTGCGCCATCCCATCTTCGTAGCTCTTGCTGGTGCTGCCGCTGCGGCTGCGGAGAACATCAAGCGGTGGAAATATAATAACATAGTTGGCAATTATATTTTCTAGCCGTTTGGGGTTCAAACTCTTTGGCCATGACCGAGTGCTCATGCGTTATTTAAAGAACTTACTAAATGCTTAGTTGACACTTCGCGTGACCCAAGGGCTGGCCTTGACCTCGGACAGAGGATAAGCATTGCCATACAACGTGGCAATGCCGCCAGTTATTTGGGCTCACTTCCAGTCGACAGCGATGCGGATGAAGTTTTTGACGCCCTATTTTAGGAGTTTGTATTTTTATGTTGAATAGATTACATGTTTCTAGTAAAATAAATTAATTGGAGTATTAAAACAGAACCCATACTTATGCCATATTAATCGAGGATCGGGGTTCACACGTTTTAGGGTTTTGTACCTACGTCCGAATGAATAAACAGAACCCTTATAGGATCACTTGTGTGTCTGTCATTCCGTCGGTCACATGAACAAATACCTACACTCCAAAAGTTAGACATTTCGATGTTTTCTTGTTTCAGATGACATAATGATATTCACGCTGAACAAACGCGTCACTTTCAACAAGTACATCCGTCCAGCTTGTTTGTGGAATGGCAACATTGAGCTCTCGCGTGTTGTGGGGGCTTCAGGAATTGTAAGTACCTAAACCAAAGTCTTATTACAGTCAACCATTTAACTGTTAATTTCAGACCTTAGGTTCAGATGAAAACCAGCGTCAGGCTAGTGGTTTTGGCAATTTGGTGAACTGAACTTTGGACTGGTAACTTATACTCGTGCAACATACTCGTGTAATGTTTACAATCAATTTCATAAAAATTATAAAAACTGAAAAAATAACGGCCCCAAGTGTGACCCAAGAGTTACCCCCAACGGTATGTAAAACACTATTTTGATTTAAACATCTCAAGATACACCATTTGTAAGCGATTTCTTTAGTATGCTTGGCACCAACATAACAACGATCTATGAACACCAAATTTTGCAATTTTGTCACAATGAATTCGTGATCTACTATATCGAAGGCCGTTTTAAATTCAAAAATTTTGCTTGAATCGTCTGTAACCGCCATCGTAAGTAAATACAAATATAGTAAAGTCCAGTTGTCCAAAGATAATTATTATTACTTTGTCGCATTTTTTTTTTGTACTTCTCGCAACTTCAGACCAATATTTTATAGCTGAACATGTTTTTGCACTATACTGATTCGAATTTCGATCATGTGCTATAGTATAATATTTTCAAATGAGAAAACTATGAATTATTATTAACAAGCTTCTGCCTGCGCCTTCCCTCGCATAAAAATGTATAAAAATTAACCTATGTATTATTCCAGGAAATGCACTACATGTGTGCCAAATTTCATCCAAATCCCTTTAGCCGTTTCTGCCTGATTGCTGCATATACACACAAATTTTCACATTTATAATATTAGTAGGATTTTGACTCAATATTATGTAGCAATAGCATATAAGGAGCTCGTGGCGAAATAATAACAGCCGCACGGGTCGACCTTCAAGGTAAAGCGACGCTTGCCGAGGTTGGTCTGTGGATGGGTGACCATCTTAACATACCGAGACTCTTCCGTGCCTCGGAAAGCACGTTAAGCCGTTAATCCCGCTGTTATTTGTAGATCTTTAGCAGACGTTACGGATAGTCAGAAGTCAGAAAATCTGACAGCAGTCTTACCAAGGAGTACGGTGTTAACCAGTTAATGGGTTGTGGAGGTCTAGTAGGCAGCCGCTCCTCGTAAACTACTGGTATTCAGCTGAATCCGGTTTGACTGGAAGACGACCCCAATATAATTGGTAAAAGGCTAGGCAGATGAATACCATTTATTATAAAATATTCTTTCTTCAGGTTGCCGGCTGGGGTGTACAAAGTGGAGCGAGCATGGGCCTTTACGACGAGCCCATGAAGTTGCGCACTACTATAGTCAGCACTGAAGACTGCAGGGCCAGCAACGCTGTCTTTCAAGAAATAACGTCCAACACTACCTTGTGTGCAGGTCTCTATTCATTTATTAATCAACAAATTTGGATAAGGCGATTCTAACACGATGTCGCGCTCTGCAGGCGCGCGGTTGACTTGTAAGTACGAGTAATCCGTTGATGCATAACACTCGTACAGCTATCCAATTGCACTGACGAGCGCGGCCCTCAGCAAACGAGTCACCGCGAGGCACAACGGTGCCCCGCTGTAACGTGTAAGCTTCGTAATAACTATGAACTGAATAGCTTTTTTAGAGTTTTCTTTCCTGTGTAGTAATTGCTGCTAACACATCAGATTTTTTTTTTTAACATCTTTTTTTTCCCTTGTCTTAGAGTTCATCGAAAATATTACTCAGAATGCGTCTAATAGCACTTTTGTTATTGTCTCTTTTACGGCGAATACACTTCCTTCTTGCTCCTCATTCATGTTTATTTGGTAAAACTTGTGCTAAATTACATAAACTAACATCGTAACTTCGTTCAATCCATCCATAGGTTGTCTGGAAGAGATTGCCGTGTGCGTGTACATAAAATAAGTGTACAATGGGCGGTCTTATCCGCCCATTGTACACTTATTTTATGTTTGATTGTCCTGTTCTCATTATGAGGTGTACAATAAAGTATATAATAAATAACACTTCATTAAGATAGTTGGATTGCCTCGACGTTCACATCCTGATGAAGTCTGTTTGTGAGCGTCTGCTTATTTTCTAATCACTTTTTCGATAAACTCAAGTTCTCTTCAAACTATTTACACCATTGGAGCCTTATCCAATGGTGTAAATAGTTTCATATGTACCTAGGTGCATTTACGATTTCCTTTAGCACTTTGTTCTGGAATCATTATGATATTGGTCAACTTAATACCATAAATCCACATCACTGGCTCCAGGACTTGTCTATAACAACAATTTAATCTGCGTGGTAGCAAGTTTCTTTCAAGTAGCTAATACATTCTCTTATACCGTAGTTAGGTCAAGTTCATCCATTTTCTTCTTAGCATGGACTTTCCAAAATAGCCTTGCGAGTTGCATCAAGTTTTCAACGTCTGTGATTTGACCAATACGACTGACACCATACGCGCGGTCAGCTGCACCCTCCGCTAATACGTGAGAGGTACCGCTAGATATATGTACATCTGCGCTTACTGGCGCGCTTACCGCCACAAACTCCGTTTCGTCACCTCCGCTCTTCCGCCCTTCATGGTGATTTCAATTAAACCATTTACAGGCACGTTTTACAATGTTTTGGTTACATTATCCTTATTATTGAAATTAAAAAAACATAATGTGAGAACGACATCGAAAAAAATGCACGATAAAAGCTATGTGAAATTGATGTGAAATTCACCTAATATTTAACTACACAGCACGGAGACTCCTCGGTGGGCGATTCCGAGTTTAAATATTGGTGTACGTTGGCGATTTGACATTTCACCTTATACTACTATTATATACTATAGTAGGCGCCAGATAATCGTGGAATAACGGTCATTGACCCACCTACAATTATTGACATTTTTAATTTGAAAAACGGAATTAATGACACAAAGCTGTCCCGAATCATCATCTCGTGATCCTTAACATTGTCTAATAATGAAAAACGATTCATATTTAATTGTTCAGGTACCTATGAACAGTTATTAGGGAAAGGTCAATGTACTTTATTCCACATTTATCTGGCGCCTACTATAGGTACTTACTATCATCAATAGCTGGTTGGTGTGCCCCTTCTATTCTAGATAATGAGCAATGTTTAATGGCGTTCCAGTGGGTATTAATTTTTGACATTTCCCTTTTACAGAGACTCGAAACCGCCCTTGTTGGGGTTCCTCCAGTGTCGGTTTGGTCCTACTAGAAGGCGGCAGGTGGACACTTCGGGGCGTGTCATCCAGAAATCTTCGCGGTGATAATGGAGCGAACAGCTGCGATCTCAACCCATATGCCGTGTACACGGATATAGCGCAGTTCTTGCCGTGGATAAGAGACATTTTATCACAGAAATATATCGATTAAATATCATTGTGTCGTTTCTGGAACACGCAACTGGTTTAGTGATGATGCAGCCGGTCGATTCTGTAAACATATCAAAGTGAAGGCTTGGGCGAAGTGATCACGAGGTGAGCTGTCAATCCATATAATCAAGATGGAATGACAGCTCACTTTATGATCACGTGACATCTTGATTATATGGATTGACAGCTCACCCAGTGATCACTTCACCCAAGCCTTCACTTCGACATGTTTACAGAATCGACCGGCTGTTCTACAGTCGATACTATTAGCATTACATAATACCTATTATAATACTTGAACCAAAGGTATACAGCCCTAGTACGTTGAACGAACTTTACTGATTTATTTATTGGAAAACTTGGTATCGGTAAAACTGTCGCAAGAAAAACTTTTTTTTTTTAAATTTAATATGGGTTTGCTCTTGACTCTAGTCTAGGTCATAGATGACAGAGACAAAGTCGACGATGGAGCGAGCTCACCTAGAAGAAGCCTGTTCACTCTAATTTTGAAGAGATTAGGGTTGTATGCGTTCGGAAACACAGACGCAGGCAAAGAGTTCCACTCCTTTGCTGTGCGCATTATAAAAGACGTTTGGAAACGTTTAGTGCGAATTGGTGGAATAGCAACAACAACTTTTGAGACTATATTATAACCGAACTACTAGAATATTAGCTGCAAGTAAATTGTTGGAATTAGATATGTTTTCAACCAACACATCATATGCAGAGCGTTGTTTCTGATGTGGTTTGTACGTTTGGAAATAAATTTTCAGTCATTCGGTGTCTTTTTCGCCGGCTATACCGGTCGACGATAGATTACATAGTGAAGTAACGGAAAACACGCAGGTACTTTTTGAGCTGGACAGCAAAAATAAAGCGTATTAAGAATGACCCCAGTGGATTGTTATTCATTAAATTTCCATTGTATCCTTTTCAGCACTGGGTAGGTGACACAATAACACTGGAAAACGTAGACTTCAGGATGATTACGAGGTTTCCAAATGGTCCAGCTACCCGAACGGGGTCAGGCTGGGCTGGAAGGGCTCTGGTGCACCTTACAACCCCGGGGCTAGGAACTGTATACAATGATAGATAGGATTATGTAGAAAAATAAAGTAATATAGTAGTAGGGATGTCACTTTTTAGGTGGAAAAAAATTGTTTGCACCCCACTCCGAATAAGTTTGATTTTCTATTAATCATTCATTTTTTCCGTTTTGTGGACGTTATATCTTAATCTTAATATATATGTATATTTCTTGTGTACATGTGTATGTCACTGAACTCCTCCTAAACGGCTGGACCGATGTTGATGAAATTTTTTGTGTGTGTTCAAGGGGATTCGAGAATGGTATAGATTCACAATTGGATCCGGTAGGTGGCGCTGCAATCGATTTCTATAATTATTCGTCGGACACATAGCAAACGTTCGGACAGGACAACATCTGTCGGGACCGCTAGATTATTATATTTTCACCCATATTATATTAATATTTTGTTTATTTATTTCGTTTTAATTACTTTTCATGCTGCCCCGATCGACGTCATTCTGTCAACGCCGGTTGTCGTTGAAAACCAGTGCTGTGGCTCTATCTCTTACACGAGTCCCAGCATTATGCTAAGCGATGGCCGTTTTGCGCGATTGTGACGCATATCTTCCCAACTTGCATAACTTTTGTAATTTACTTTATTTATTTTTTGGTATGCGTCATGCTTGTCGCAAATAAACACTTTTTCTTTCTTTCTTTTTCTCTATTCTCATAATTTTATAAGTAACTTTGTTAACTGATGCTCAAAGAAGGCTCAGGAACCTAGTGAAGAACACAAGAGCGAGCGAAACGAGCTCAAAAATTTTGCACCCCATCTCGGATAGGTATGATTTTCTTTTAGCTAAAGGCTATTAAGTAGAAAAACCTTTTTTGACTAATCAAGGAAAGCTTAAGAACTAAGAGAGTGTATGTATAATGTACCAGCGAATGAAGCGAACTCGTCAATTTTAGCACCCTAGACGAACTATTTACTTTATACGTAGGTGGTAAGTATGTGTATGTGGTAAGAGCCGGGACGCAGGCTGGGCAAGTTATTGCTTCCAATTAAAAATCAAACGACACTATGAAGTTTTATTTTTTTTGGCATTTCGATACTTTTTTTTGTTAAGGATGGGAAATCATCAAATGACTTCTTCCGCTCTGGGTGGAGCGGAAGGGCGTGTCAGATTCTTACTGACTAAAACCCATCCGTGTTCCTTCTAAAGCCCTTTGCGTTCCAGGGCCGCGGTGACTCTTTCGAACAAATTCCGCTTCCCAAGCCTCCTCGCTCCGGACCATGGATTCAACCAGGGCCGGACGCGAGAGGTTGCCGTCGCCGATCGCCTTGACGAGGACACGGCGGTGCTCTGCCCAAGCAGGGCATACCTCCACCGTATGCTCCACCGTGTCCTCCGGGCGATCCTCACAGTGGCAATTCGATACTTGCATCATCTGCCTAGCCTTTTCCCAATTATATTAAGGTCGTGGAGCGGCTGCCTACCAGACCTCCACAACCCATTAACTAAGTAACACGGTACTCCTTGCCGTCATAGTTAGAATTATAGAAAATTAAAAAACCTTTCCAACGACATATCGCTTAACGTCATTGCTCATACCTAAGCAGGGCTCCATACATTTTTGCCGATCCTCCTTTTATTATGACTTAACTAGCCTTTTGGAAACACTGGTACAGTCAGCTAGAAAAACGACAATCGTTTTTCTTTCACTATGCCAATATACTCCACAAACGAACTACAAGAATAGCGTGACGTCACACAAATCTGACATCATCGGGCATCACATTCAAAATAAAAAACACGTTGTTGCCAAACTACTATTAGGTTTAGTCAAATTATCGTTTTCCTTTTCATAGCTATGAACTTGACTTCTGACATTCAAATCAATACGAGTATTTGTTCTTGTTAACCGACTTCAAAAAAAGCACGGCCGGATCCTTTTTTTTATTCTTTTTTTTTATGAATGTTCCCCGATTACTCGAAGATGGCTGGACCGATTTGGATTTTTTTTGTTTGAACTTCCCAGGTGGTCCCATGATCATCAAGTCAAGATATGATGATGGGATCCTGGAGAAATAGAGAGAACTCTTCAAATTATATAGGCACACTTGAAGCGATTTATGTAGTTTTTGGTAAGTAAAAAAATACAACCGACTTCCAATTAAAAAAAAACCACAAAGTAACTTTAATTTCGGAAGTCGGTGTCAAAAAACGAAAAAAACAACAAACAACACCGATTGCCGAAATTAAAGTTAATTTTTACTTTGTAGTGGTCTTTATTTGGAAGTCGGTTGTATTTTTTTGTATAGTTTTTTTTTCGTTCGTGAAAACATTGTTGTTTCGAAAGCACCAAAAACAAAACCTGCAAACAAAACATGGAAGAAAAGTATTTTAACTCACTATAGTCCGGTCAAAATAGACAAGGTCCGGTCAAGGTTAAGTACTATAATTCGCATAGAGCTAAAATTTGTACGAATTTTGGGAACTCCATTATAAATGGAAAATGAAAAGATCCCATTGATCCCCCATTTGCAAATTCTAGGTCTTCAAGTTCAAGTTTTTGAATTTTTCAGCCAAATCGTAAGTTGTATAATATCAAAATAGCTGAGCCAAAATCTGTGTAGGTCATGCAATTATCTATTAAGGTGGGTACTGACCGGTGTTACGGGGCGTAATATAACATGCTACAAAGCGAGCATTTGTGCAATTAGTATGTGGAAACGAGCACGAACATGATACGTATGTGTTTTGTTTCACACGGATTTTAGGACACGACGTTATGTTACGTCGTGTCCTAAAAAGTCAGCGCAGATGCTGGGATTTGTAAAACGACACACAAAAGGATTCCAACGCCAAACGGCTTCAAGAGCATTCCCTTTCACAAGGACATAATATTAGTTGATGTGTATATATTATATGCATATATATGTATTTATGTATGTAGGCAGCGTCGTAGCCAGGGGTTGGCAAAGTGGCGGCTACCAAGGGCGCAAGCCTCAGAGTGCACACTTTGCAGACCCATAGGTAGCCTATGAGCCCTGGGCACAGGCACACCTCGTTAAAATACTTGTACTAGTTGCCGTAAACGATGTCCGTGTGTAAATGGTGCCGATGATGTAGATGAAAGTGAATTGAATAAAAAGAAGAAAATTTTAAAAAGGTTTTTTTTTATGCAGTTATTCTAAAAATGAGGTTGGCGCACTGACGTGAAAAAAGTATTAACGCGTTTTGGACTAACTGGGCGGATTTTAAAACTTTATCCACGCTAGCGGATAAAATGCACTTTTGCACTCATATTTCGAGAAACAAACAGAATCTTTCCGAGGTTCTGACTCCTTTATTATGACGGGACCCTTTAATAGGACTCCTAACGGGTCGGAATATAGGAGACTGCCAGGGTTGCGGAATCGTACGAAAGAGTTACCGCGTGAGCATTCGTTTCTTCCATTTTGTAGCCATGACTGCAACTTGACTGTAGCGCCCGATTTTTCACTTTTATTACCATATTAAATAGCAATCCCGAAAATACCAAATACTTCTTTCTATCAAACTATCAACTGCACCAGTTACGTTTCTTAGAATTTAGCCTGACGGACTTGCCACCCTTTGCGAGCGGTTCAGACTATGTCCCAACTGGAGAAGTGACCAAAATCTCAATAAACCTAAACCCAAGATGAATAATCAAGGTCTCCATCGATCCAATAACGCCACCTACTGGGCACAGGCAGTACTTATATAATAATTATGATAAACCGTTCCACACAATAAGAAGAAGACAGAGCTTAAAAAACATATATTTTTAAAAGTTTTGTTTATGGCTCATACTTCTTGATAAACAAGATTTTCGCTAATCGGAGGCATGGGCACACGTCGCTAAGTTTTATTTATGTCAATAAAATTAAACGCGAACCTCGTTCGAAATTTAAAATATGAAGTCAGTGTATTTGTGTGTTTTACTTTTTTTTCTACAGTTTGTGTGTGGACAGAACTCGATTTCAACTTGCCCAGGTGTGTTTGAGTATGAAAATGGCTTTTATGGACCCGTAGTGCGAGGTAAACTCACTGTGTTGAAGCCAGATGAAGATCACGAGTCAGTGTACGCCTTAATTGTGAAAATTAATTTTACAATAGCAGGTCCAATCATTGTAAGTATTCCATTAGATTTCGATATTATCATATTTACTTGTAAGTATGACGCAGCCAGGATAATTGCCAAGCTTATGGCAGTGCGCATTGCACATTTATTTATTTTAACTACACAACTTCCTATTTTTGTTAGAAATTTAGTGTAATAGAGAGAAACTATTCAAATTGCACAAAATGTCGTCGCAGGGAAAGGGGTGAGAATGATCACGAAAACCAGTGAAGGTGTTAGGAATCATGTCACTCACTATAACTGAACATAATTCCTTAAAAATGGGTCATAATAAGCGACATGATCACAAGCCAAGTCATTCAATCCGAACTTTTTGTAAAGAATTTTATGTGAAAACCGTAGTAAGCGGTTGGTTAATAAAACCGGAGTCATAAACGGTTTCCAGTGTATTATTTATTTATTTAGCTTTAATTACTCTCTGCACTTACAGTAAGTACCAACGCGTACAGACGAGTCATAATCTTATTAGGTATAAATTAGATATTAAGAAACGTAATTTTTTTTTTAACGTTTCCCCACACTAGGAATTTCTCCTGTATCAATAGTAAAAAAAAATATTTTGTAAAGGCCCATACCATGAACTTCAAGCAACAAACGAATCCTATTAATCCTAATGTTATTTTTTTTTTTAATGAGATGAGTTTCCTCGTGACTCTAGTCTAGATCATAGATGACAGAGACAAAGTCGACGATGGAGCGAGCTTACCCAGAAGAAGCCTGTTCACTCTAATTTTCAAGAGATTAGGGTTGTATGCGTTCGGAAACACAGACGAAATTTGAACAAAACATGATTTCTAAAATCGACAGCACGGAATTTTTAGGCCTTTGGTTAGATCAACACATGACATGGAAGACACACGTTGATCATGTCATAAAAAAACTCAATCAGTATTGTTACGCGTTACACAACCTAAGCAAGGTCGCCAATCGTAGTACTGTTCTTACCGATTATCATGCATACGCCTCCACCACACTGCGATACGGCGTAATATTCTGGGGTAATTCTTCGGACAGAGAAAATACCTTCAAAGCCCAAAAAAAGTGTCTTCGTGCAGTATGCATGATCAAAAACACTGATAGCTGCAAACCTTATTCCAAACCGGATTCAGCTGAATACCAGTATTTTAAGTGGGGCGGCTGCCTACCAACCCATTAACTGGGTAACACAGTACTTCTTGGCAAGACTGGAGTCAGATTTACTGGCTTCTGACAATCCGTAACGACTGCCAAAGATCTACAAATGACGGCCGGGACCAACGACTTAACGTGCTGTCCGAGGCACGGAGGAAACTGGGTATGTTAAGATGGTTACCACCAACCACACACACACACACACACACACACACCACATCACACGACCCACCACAGACCAACCTTGGCAAGTGTTGCTTAACCTTGAAGATCGGCTAGTGCATCTGTTTGATTCTGAGCTCCTGATAGATTGACAACAAGCACTCATCACTAAAACCCGCCCTAGTGCGCAAAATCAACTCGGAGCGAGCGTTCATTACAGTTAATTTCTCTAATCACCAGGATGAATATAGAGGCCACATTACTCCAACTACCACACGCCTGGTGCGAAAGTATAACGAAGGAGAAGCGATCACGTACCGGGTTCACTTTCCTGCGACCGACCTGCCGCCGCCAAAAGTCACTGCAGTGATTATCAATCAAATTATCATCTGTGTGGGGCCTGGAGGTAAGTTATGGACTTTATTTTTAAGATTCCGTACGTCCCGCGTCCGAAAGTGAAATAGAACACTCGTGCGTCTATTTGTAAGGAAAAATACATCATAAGTAAAATTTGTTTGTTGTGCCTGTGTCGAATAAATATAGTATTCCAAATATTTCCACCACAGAAAAAAATAGAAATTGTTTCTGATTTTAAAATGTCTTGTAAAAAAGATGGTTGTCTGTTAAGTCGGTTTACGGACGACAGTTTAACGTGACAACGTCATAACAAAACATTCATGAAATGATTGCATACTTTTATGAATAAATTTGAATCTTGCAGCGCTCTCGCTCCGATCATAACGTTACAATGAGCGTAACGTTACAATGAGTCATCCTTCTTCGTGCGTGCAGCCGGCGTTCATCGATTTATTAGACGTTGTCACGTCAAAAGTTATGGTAAATCGGAACCATTTGCGCGCGAGTCCAATACGGACTTGGCCGGTTGTTATTATGTTGGCTAGCCTGCCTAGAACTTCAAAACTCACACTTACCGAATAAAATATTAGCCATAACAGTACTCACTCTTCTAAGGTGTCTACCCCCTAAAGTGCTGCAGCTACTCTATATATAAATACGTAAAGCAAAAACTTTGTACCCCTTTTTACGCAAATTATGCGGACGGAGGAGTCTGAAATATGGCACAGTTAAAGTATTTATGGAGAAGGTGTGCTGTAAGCTAACATTTTTTATAATAATGCTTAAAAATACATTAAATTAATTTTAAAAAATGGTCGAATTTCGACCACTGCGCGACAACTCGTATTGCTAAAGTATTTTCATTAAATAAAAACTAATCGCTCCTACGCCTTAAATGACCAGCCGGTCGATTTTGTAAACATGTCGAAGTGAAGGCTTGGGTGAAGTGACCACCAGGTGAGCTGTCAATCCATATAATCAAGATGGAATTACAGCTCACTTCGTGATCACGTGACATCTTGATTAAATGGATTGACAAAATCGACCGGCAGTATCTTTTCTTAACAATATATTTATATCTTGAAAAAATAAGTAAAAGGATTCATATTTGCTTTCCAGATGACGATGGACTAGGAAAACGCATCGAGAGGATAAGTATTAAACATAGGTCCAGCGACGATAATTTCAAACCTGTAAAACCGCGACCTGTGATTGAATCTACGGTGAAGAAACCTATTCAAAATGTCTTTTTGCCAGCGCCAAGGCCTGTAGTTACTGCTAGGTAAGGAAAACATCCGGAAGAATCGCCAAACTTAAGTTACAGTGGGCAGGGAACATTGCTCGCAAAACAGATGTAGAAAACGTTCTACTGGTCGATTATGTAAACATGTCGAATTGAAGGCTTGGGTGAAGTGATCACGAGGTGAAGCTGTCAATCCATATAATCAAGATGGAATGACAGCTCACTTCGTGATCACGTGACATCTTCATAATATGGACTGACAACTCACCTCGTGATCACTTCACCCAAGCCTTCACTTCGACATGTTTATAAAATCGACCGGCTAGAGTGGCAAACGCGTCCTGGAAGACGAAGCGTTGGAAGGTCTGTCATAAGGTGGACCGATAAACCCTAAGGCCCTGAGAAACTGTTGGATGTGAGACGCACAGGATCGCTCCATGTGGTGAAACTTGGGAGAGGCCTATGTCCAGCAGTGGACTTCTTTCGGTTGAAATGAAGGAACAGATGTTTTATCACAGATCGCCTGAGATGAGCACTATAACTAGTTTCTAAAAAATCCGTTTAACTGAGTCATTGGTCAAGTGCCTAGCTCAGCAACCAACCAATATGTGTGAAGACTATTTGTCTTCACATACTGGGTGTTGTCATGTTGGGTAATTTAATCAAATGGGCTGCAGCGTAAGAGTTTTCTACTTCCGTAGAAAACTCTTACCTCAGGCCACGTGCGTCTTGTTCACAGCTGCAGTCAGTTTTGCTGGAAGCTCTTTAAGATGCTTGACTGAGTCGCGATTCACCTACTTTGTAGTTAGATAGAATTTAAAGAACAAGACTAAAATAACACATATCTAATCAAAAAGGACTACGAGGTCCCGGAGTACCACCAAACCAAAGATATTTGGTTAACACAGAACAGAGACGTCGGGTCCACTAAAAGACGTATTATCTTAACTTGTATATTCTGGCCTTTTCAGCCCAGATCACCATTTATCAAATATTCCAATCACGAGGGATGAGTGCGGTGTAGTCGCGGGTGGTAACGATGTTCCCCTGGTCAACAATGGTCAGTTTTACGAGAGAGGAGAAGTCCCTTGGCTTGTGGCTATCTATAGGGTCGTTCAGAACAATCTTCTATTTATCTGCGGAGGGACACTCGTGTCGGATCGTCATGTTGTGACCGGTGAGTTTAAGTGTTCAGACCACACACTTGCAATAAAGCTATCTCTTGTGAATATCCTGAATAGAAATCAAACAAAACGTTTTGGGAATACTTGAACTGTGCGTACAGAAAAGGCTTAGAATTGCCTGTCAGAGTTTGTGTTCCCTGATAACAATAAACTGGGGTCTTTAAGTCAAGAATGAACACTTGAATAGGTTACTTTTAGGCAAGCTTATTCCACATCATCGCTTTCATCAGGTGAGATTGTGGTCAACACGACAAGATCAATAAAAAAATAAGTACCAGTAGAAGTAATTTATTTATTGAGATCTCAATACAATTGGTTCCGTTAAGTGTGCTCTTTCAGTTATAAGAGACAACAACATACATACTAGGTGACATCATTAAAACAATGGTAGCTTATTTATTTTTTGGGTAAAATGAAATAAGAATGATGGTGAGAATGTATGACGCGCGCGTACGACTTCAGAAGCGGTGCCATACATTTTCAAACTCTGACTATTATCGCATGCGATAGATCGCGGGCGGCTTCAATCGGCCGCGAGGCACGGAAATGTACCTTTAGGAATCCCAAATAGATTTTGTTGTTTTAAAGTCATGTCAAAAATACAAACTCCATATTCCACAAAACTTTCAAAAAGTACCAACTGAGAAATTATCTCTGAGTTACTTTCAGCTGCTCACTGCATGCAGCGACCTTTTGTCAAGACTCCCATAACAGACATCGTGGTTAAGGTTGGGGTACACAGCCTGAACGCTTGGAGTGACGACTTGACCATCATCAGGAAGCTTATAGCAGGGACTATACATGAAGAGTATAATCCGAACACGCTTCAAAGTGAGTACTTGGTCGTGTCCATGAACACTTGCTGTCATTACCATCATCTTCTGCCTGTGACAGTCTACTACTAAACAAATGCAGGGGCTGTGTATCGATGGGAAGGATGCGATAGGAAGGACTATTGCACGATACTTTACTTGACCCTTGGCTGAGACCAGTTCATATGCCATCGTTGGTTTAAGTTGGCTTACCTATCTCGTCTCATTTCTATACATATACATATCTTTTTCATTATTTGCTTTGTTTTAGACGACATCATGGTGCTCACACTGAGCAGACGCGTCAAGTTCAACAGGTTCATCCGCCCCGCTTGTCTGTGGAGCGGTGACACTGAGCTCTCACGCGTGGTCGGGGCCACTGGAGTTGTAAGTAGTTGTTGTAGTAAAAAAACTTGTGACAGTTCTAAAGGTCTCTGAAGGAGCTAACTCCTTGTCTAAACTACAACAGTTACAAAGGGCATGGAAGGAGGAATTATGTAGTTAATTTCAATGATCCAATTACAAATGTGGTAATTCGAAGCATAACTCAATACCGAAGAAGGTTTTTTTTTGAGCTGAAAAGGGAAAAATGTTCTGCAGCTACCACTTGCAGCATGATGGGGGCGCAGAAATCGCAGGAAAGACATCTTTCGAAAAAAATAATGATGATGATAGCTGGATAGTAAAGTTGAGCCGACGACGAAGTCTTTGTACCTATGATGTCGACACAAACGACCTATCGATTAATGACAGTGTGGCCTTTCCTCAGGTGGCTGGCTGGGGTGATCGAGGCGTAGAGAGTATAGGAGGCAAGCAAGATGAGCCGCAAATGGTGCGCGTCCCTATAGTCAGCACCAAAGAGTGCAGGGCCAGCAAATCTGACTTCCATCGAATTACCTACGACACTACTTTGTGTGCAGGTTTGTATTCAGATTTCTCTAGAAATGGTCACCTTAGACACACATTTCTGGTCAAGAGTCAAATAGGAAAATGTGAAATATCACAGCGGGCCACACGGCGAAGTTATACACCCTGTTTATTATAGAATTTTTAATTGAACAGTTCCCTACACTTTATCCACGTAGGGACTCGTAGTAATATACTACGACAATCAAAGACTGAGCGAAGCGAGCTCGAAAATTAATTTAATTTTGTACAAAAACTGATTTAGTGGTCATTGTCCTGCAACTTGTCCGAAATTAATATTATTTTGTGTTTGATTTTTAACCGACTTTCAAAAAAAGAGATTCTCATTTCGGGGGGTTTTATTTTTATGTATGTGCACCGATTACTCTAAGGTTTTTGTGATTATTTTTTCGTTCGATGCGGTATACTTGACATTTGGTCCCGTAACAATTTTATTCAGTTTAGCCCAGCAGCTTTTATTTTATGAGCACTTTGCTTACTTGTAGCTTACTTGGATCTTATGATTAAGTCGTCCAAGTAAGCAAAATGACGTCAGGTAATAATTAGTAACTCAACTAAAAAGTGTTTTTTTTTTACAAAAAATACAACCGACTTCCAAATATAGACACTACAGAGTCTAAACGAAGAAACAAAACTAAAAACACCGACTTCCGAAATTAAAGTTATTTTAGACTTTGTAGTGTTTTTATTTGGAAGTCGGTTGTATTTTTTTGTAAAAAAGTTTTTTATTGGATACTAATACTAATGGATTGGAAACTAACACTATTGCTTGCTACATATGTTGCGGTCCTTAGTAAAACAGGCCCAGTGCCGCAGTTCGATGGCCAAGACCTCAGGCAGTTAATCGTTACTGCTGCCCTTTTTTTTTTTAGTAACTTGTGACGTTCCAATTTAACAGGCGACCGAAACGGCGCGGGCCCTTGCAAGGGCGACTCCGGTGGCGGCCTCTACCTGCTGGAAGGCGGCAAGTGGCGACTCCGGGGCGTCGTCTCCATATCCGTGCAGAGCGAGAATGGAGCGCTCACCTGCAACCTCAATGAATATGTTGTGTACACTGATACCGCGCAGTTCTTGGCGTGGATAAGAAATATTTTATCGGAGAAATATTATGATTAAAATTATTATGTGCAAGACAGTATTTTGTTTTACGTGGACAGCTAACAACAGAATACAGACAAACAGAAAATAATCAAAAAGAATGTAAATGTTTTCTGTTAGTTATCTTTTGATATCCCGATTTATTACTCATTCATGTACATTTGAGCAGATAAATTTAGACGTGTATGTTAAAAAATATCAATATTGTAAGAGTATGTAGCATGCAAAAAAAATGATTTATTTATTAATAGTTGAAAATATTAGGAATACAAAACGAGTTGTGAAAGTTGGGATTCGAACCTACACCGAATCACGAAAGGCAGTCATTGTACCGCCAATCTATTGTTTCTATTGACTGGCGATTTAAAATGCAGATCTTATAATACGTCATGGTAATTGACTTTTTAGCTCCTCTAAGGTAAAGCGTGATCATGAAAATTACTAAGCCAAAAAAAAACTAAAAGGTGACCAAAACGTGTCGAAAAACGTCATTGATTGACAATTGGAGTTTCTTGTCCGTTCTTCTCCATAAGAATCTACCTTTCCGAATGGACAGTAGAGTCACTTTATTAATGTAATATTATTATTTTACTGAACTGTAAACGATGACGTTCAAAAGTTTAATGTCCTTATTGAAATAAACGTTTTGACTTTGACTTTGAATTTTAAAATCTTTAAATGGCCATAACTTTTTTCTTGACCATCATTTTTATTGAAACAAAGACTAAATTTTACTTAGAAGTAACCCGCATGTAACTGTAAAATCCCCAAATGTAAATATGTTTCTGTTCCATGTTCCATTTTTGTCGCTCCCAATCCATTTTAGGTAAATCTGTTTAATGAACAGGCACAACGCGGTTATTTGCCAATCAAATGTATGTAGCCATATCATAGAATTGGCAATTTCATGACGTGGCCGAAAATTTCATGAAATGGTTGTGTTTCATAAAATGGCCAGCGAAAACTGACAATCATTGTTTTATGATATTTCAATCCACGTTGGGCCATATCATGAAATACCTAGCCACACAATGATATACAACTTCAAACGTAACTGAGCGGGGCTCCGTCGACCGACCGCCGCACACCATACTGAAAATTAGTGGACATAGGCAACAAAGTTCCATTATCGATGCGATTTTTTTGTATATGGCACGTTATAATATTCCTGACAACTTTTACTCTTGTGAAATTTCTTCTAAAGTTGACTATATATTTAACTAAAAAGAAGGTGAAAATAGCCAAATGAGACAAAAAATATACTTTGAATTTATTTTAAATGGCAAAAAATTTCATACAAAATATTATTTTTTTACCTAATGATTACTCGCGCGGCTGCGGATGGCCGGCGCTGATTTATTTTTTCGTGGGTAGAAAATGACCCTAGCTATCATATACTCACGCCATACACCTAACATAGAGGTACAATTGAAGAAAAAAAATTAAACGTGATTCGCTCCATACAAAAAAATCTATTTTTTTTTTCAGACAAACTATCAACTTTAGAAGAAATTTTACAAGAGTAAAAGTTGTCAGGAATATAATAACGCGTCATATAAAAATCGCATCGGTATTGGAACTTTGTTGCCTATGTCAGCTAATTTTCAGTATGGGCCCACTGTGCGCCGAGACCGCCTAAGTGCCGTTTGTGCCTAAGGGCCGTCCACCATTCAACCATTTTTTGAGGTTGGTGCCAGCCTAAACGTCGTTTTACATCGGCGAGGCGAGGAGTAGATGGGATGGGAGAGAATTGAAATCGCGCTTACCCTTTTACACCGAAATATGTACATCGCTACACCGCGCCGGCTCGCGATGGTCAGCGCTACTTAGCGCCGGCCATCGCTATCTCGCGCCGTCTCGCGCTAGCATGCGCCGCTCAGGCAGCATTGTCTCGCACGCCTACTACGTGTTGTAGAGAAAGAGCCAGTGCTATTCCGTTCGTATTATGCGATCAAAGTTGGGCGATATACCTTGTGCCATATTTCGTCATTAATTATTATTTAAATATGTAAATCTCGCACGGTCTCTCTCCATCAAGTGATGTCTCGCAATGGCTTTCTTATAGACGTATGCGGTACAGAGAGTAAACCCGCACACCTCCATTGAAAAGGGAGGATCCTCCGACCAGACGGTTGTTGTGTCTTGTGGGCAACTACCCGAGAGTTGATATTCGGATTGCTGTATACTTGAATTATGTTGTGTAAACATATTGTATCCACGGCAAGAACTACACTGTATCAGCAGCGCAGTTCTTGCCGTGAATAAGTAAAATTCTATCAGAAAAATATTATGACCAATTTTATCTCTCTCTTGAATTATTTCTATTCTAAGATGGTCGTCCAAGATACCGGTGCCGTGCGTGTGAGTTGCATCCAAATCTGTTAAGACGTAACAAACAAACCGACAAAGTTACCAAACATAATATTAAGTATGGATGAAGCAATAATGCTAGCGAAGGAAGACGCGGGCCGCGCGTGGGAAAGGCAAGGCCTTCGCCCCAACCGCGCTACAGGAAAAGACGCCCCGGGCGTCGGGAGTCGCAGGGCGATCCCCGGCCACCGTAGGCGCGGGCCTGCGGACGGCGAGCGTTGGGTAGCTCGCTGTCCGATCACCACCAGGTCCAGGTCGATGGCGCGTTGTGTTTCACGCGCGCCACAATGAGATGTCAGCATAGAAGACGGGGCCCGCTTGGGTCAGAGCCTGCCAGGGTTGCGGAATTTTTTCGAAAGAGTCACCGCGGCCCTGGAATGCAAAGGGCTTCAGAAGGAACACGGATGGGTTTTAATCAGTAAGAGTCTGACACGCCCTTCCACTCCACCCAGAGCGGAAGAAGTCATTTGATGATTTCCCACCCATAAAAAAAAAGTATGGATGAGTTTATGACGACACCGCTTGGAATTTATAAATACAAGCAAACGAGTTATCTACGCAACTAACATCAAGTCAGTTAATATGTTCATTTTCCTGCTCATAACTTCATCAACTTGACCTCTCTAATAAATATTTAATTTATTTTAGCATTCATAAAGACTCCGATGCGAATAGTGCTCGTCGCCAATGGGTGTAATAGTTGTGTGAAAACATTGAGTGATATAATAATGGTAAGAAAAGTGATAAATATGTAGGTATAATGTTGTGTGGTCTTAATAGTGGTGTTTTAATATGTGTAGGTAATCAAAACGTGTAGGAAGTGGGTAGAGTGTTGTAGTGTTTAATATCGACAGATTCACACATCACACTAATATTATAAAGGCGAAAGTGTGTGTCTGTATATTTGTTACTTCTTCACGCGCAAACGGCTGGATCGATTTAGATGAAACTTGGTATAGAGATAGTTTTTATCCCGGGGGTATGTTCCCTTGGTATAATTTTCGACAATCACGCGGGTGGAGTCGCGGGCGGCAACAAATTAACTACAAATGCGTTGTCGTACTCTGAAATGGCAACGTAGAGGAATGTAACTACCGCGACCCCGCGTCTACGTAGCTATCTTGCCACCGATTAGTACCGATAGTGCTTCAAGCGCTGTTTTTTTAGAGCCTGTGATGTTTGTTCATGACGCGTCTATACCTACGTCATTAATATCTATACATTGTTACCGTGTGCGTGAAAATGATATGACTCGGTCATTGTCAACGCTTCCAAGCTTACGCACTAAAATCTATGTTATACTCGTACTACATGCGCGGCGGACAGACAGTACAGACACACTCAAGTAAGACATTCGAAAACTATAAACTAGTAGCGCGGCTTCGCCCCTGTGAAAAATACAACCGACTTCCAAATAGAAAACACTACAAAGTACAAAATAATTTTAATTTCGGCAGTCAGTGTTTTATGTTGTTTTTTGGAAGTCGGTTGTATTTTTTTAAAAGTTTGTTTTTTTCACTTTTTGTGGGTCACATGTGGTTACCGCATACACAGCGTACCGGCGCGTGATGTTATGTTATGAACTGGTGTAAAAAATAGACAGACATGAGATTTAAGCCCCAGTCCATTTGCTATCATTTATTGAGGAGTTCCGTAGCCTATCTCCGAGAAAGTACACTCTATTTCTCCAGGATCTAATCATCAGATCCTGACTTGATGATCATGGGACCACCTGGGAAGTATACCCTTTAAACAAAAAAAAATCCAAATCGGTCCAGCCGTCTTCGAGTAATCGTAAAATATTATACCAAACATTACACACCCAATGGAAGTATATTAAATGTTATTAGAGCAAATGAAGGTTATATGAAATATTACATTAGATCACATGAAATAAGGTTATTTGTTTTTACAGCATATGAAAATTATATTATGTGAATGTTATATCAGCTGATATTTTACTATGTATCTGTTATTATATCATACATTTCATACCCAAGCACAGCTTGTAGCTTCAAGGGATGTCATGGAAATGAAAAAAAGTTGGGTTCAAATTACATTTCACAAATTAGTACTTAGCTTACATTTTATACATTATATTTACGTCAATCGATCATCAAACAAAGATTCTAATAACCATCTTATAACAATACGGTGTTGCTAGTTGTAAGGAAAAAAAATACCCAAACAAAAATAAGAACAGAATTTAAAGCAATGTGCGTTAAATTATGTTTAGCAAAAATAAATATTTTTGATATACCTACCACCTACGCTATTGAACACGATATAATATGTTGCCAGTTTCGAGAAACTAACTTGGCATTAAGTATTTTATATTAGTCTTTGTAGGTAGGATACTGATTTTCGTTTTCCCACATTTTGTGGGTAACGGCTCACACACAAAGAAAATAAGTGGACACACGATATCGCTCGTGTTTTGTTCTAGACGCGGTTTCAATGCGTTATTTACTATTCTAAGACTAGCTTTTGCCCGCGAGTTCGTACCTACGCGCACATCCCGTATTGTCCCGTTCCCGTAGGTATTTTGGGAAATCCTCTCGAAGTGTCTACGGACACTTAGGCTACATACTAAATTTTAGGTTTCTGAGACCAGTAGTTTCGCCTGGGCGTTGTCTGTCAATCAGTAAATAAACAAAACGAACCTGAACAAATCGGACACTTTTTACGATTTTAGACTCAATACCCTATCAGACACTTGTTAGATATTTTTCGAGATCGAACCTAAACCCCTAACGACCAAAATAGCTGTTAAAAATCGTGTTAGAGTCATATTCCGACGGAAAATCTTTACACAGCCATTCAGAAAAGCGCGTCGTCAGCGCAACGCCATCTGTCGACCATTAATCTAACAATATATTTGGTAGGGGAGGACGTTAATTACGACGATACGATATTAACGACATGATATTAAAATGGTCACTTATTTTGCTACGTATTCAAAATTTCACAAATAACAATTTATTTTGGCGTTATTTTCATGCTAACTATAGTAGGCGCCAGATAATCGTGGAATATCGGTCATTGACCCACCTACATTTATTGACATTGTTAATTTGAAAAACGGAATTAATGACACAAAACTGTCCAGAATCATCATCTCTCGTGATCCTTAACATTGTCTAATAATGAAAAACGATTCATATTTAATTGTTCAGGTACCTATGAGTAGTTATTAGGGAAAGGTCAATATACTTTATTCCACATTTATCTGGCGCCTACTATAGCATTGAATTTTTTATCAATAGATGCGCGTCTTACTAAACTTAAAAATTCAATATGTTTTGATTTTGTGGGTTGATTTGGATGAAATAAGCGTTAAATGTTACTCGGGATAACACTTAATATTTTTAAGCACCTAAATTTCTAATCAAATCAGTGGTTTTGCGTGATACATACATATAGACGAACGAACAAACAGACAAAAATTTCATTTTTGTGTTCTCTGTCTTTTTAACCCCTGACGCAAAAACGACGGGGTGTTATTAGTTTCACGTGTCTGTTTGTGTGTGTGTGTGTGTGTCTGTCTGTGGCATCGTAGCTCTTGAACGGATGAACTGATTTTGATTTTGTTTGAAAGGTGAATTTGTTGGGAGTGTTCTTAGCTATGTTTGATGAAAATCGGTCCAAGATGGCCACCGCCACAAAATGGCGGATTACATATTTTTTACAACTCCCTTAATATGGGTATCAAATGAAAGGGCTTGACTAGTATAATAATGTACCTACACCATATTGAAAGGCAATGAAAAAACGAAATGAAAATAACAAGATTTGTATGTATGTATGTTTGTACCTATGTATGTCTATACTAATATAACTTGTCTGATCGATGCCCTAGATTGATGAGAAAAGTTGAGTGATGACTGGTACCTAAGACCTAACGAATTATTTTTAACTTAGCTTTTAGTACATTACAGGTAAATTAATAAAAAATTAAATAACCCTTTTGATTCTTTGGGCATCGTCATCGTCACTGTGTCGGGGGTCCACTACTGCACAAGTATGTAATTACAAAAAATTGCGGTCTCCCGTGACGAAGACGCTTGGCCCAAAGAATCGTACATATATTAAACTAAAAAGATCAAAGCATTTAATTTTTACGTTTAAAAGTTTTTTTGTCGGGGGTTTTTTCAAAAATATTCAATGAACAGACACGGCAAGTCAATGATTTTATTAAATGTTTAGAAGATAGATATAGAATAAACCATTTACAGGCACTTTTGAATTGTCAAGGTCGGTCAGTCAAAGAGATGAAGTTATTTGCACGTTCCAAAGCGTAGATCCCTATGGAGAAGAATGTGCAATAAACTCCACGGACATTGTTTTTAATCAATAAATTGTTACAAATTTATGTTGAAATGGATACCTACATGTGAAACAATGTAGAAAGACAGAGCACATTAAAAGTGTCCGGAGTAAAAAAAAAACAAGTCCCAGCTGACGGCGCCCGTTTATGAACATGAGGCATGCGCTAGCACTATTCGGCTCAACTATTTTTAAGGGAACCAAAATTATCCATCACATGCCCCACCATCAGAGACTTTTGAGAAAGCATTACACTTCCAACCGTCAGAGCACATTCAAGTCAAAGAAATACCCAAAAATTATAATTTAACTTTAAGGTAAAAAGTACTCACACATGTACCCTTAATGCATGAAATTATATAATGCTGAATAAATTGAAATAAATGCGGATGCAATGCTGAATAAGTTCAAATATTACTTTCTTAGTTCTTACAATCTTGAGCGAGTCCAACAATGTTTCCCACTTGGAAACATTGTTAAAAAATCATTTGTGCAAGGTTAGTTCCCCTTTTCAGGTTTGGCGTTCATCCTGTTACACGTTGTGATATACAGATGTCTCGACAGATCGTCGCCCTGTGTACAGTCGTGGTGTTGCTGGCAGCACCCTCATTCGCGCAGGGCTCCGGGGGCTCCACGCTCACATCGCCATGCCCCGGCGTGTTCGCGTACGCCTCGGCCGGGCTAGAACCCGGCTTGTGGGTTGGAGTCGCTACCTTGTCCACAGAATATCTTCTGCACTCGTTATGGCTCAACATAGTGCTGGATAGCCCAGCTCAGGGCTTTGGTCAACTTTGGGTGAGAATATTTTCAATTTTAGTGTGCTTCACCTTCAACCACATCATCGCTTACCATCCGATGAGATAGTGGTCAAACGCGAAAGTAAAAAACCTAAATTGTTTACATACCTTACTTTTTGTAAGTGCAAATCAGGCTTAAATGTTCCTTACCTGATGAAAAGTGATGTTGTGGTCAACGATGGAGTAACCCTGACTAGAAGTAACCTACTCACTTCTGACTTTAAGACCCTCTATGTAGCTATCAGGAAACACAGAATCCGGAAGGCGATTACACTTCTTAGCTGTACGCACAATGAAAGTATTCTCAATTTGTTAATCATCTTGTCATCGTATCTTCACAGCACTGGGTAGGTAACACCACTACAAAAGATAACATAGAGTTCAGAATTGAAAACGACGAGTTTCAAATTCAACCTGATCATCCGGTGAGAGTGCGCTTCTTTATCCAATACGACCCTCTAAACACTGCCCCGAGACTGCGGGCGATAAGACTGAACGGGAAGATCATCTGTAACGATGGCTGGTATCAGAGAGCCAGACCTGTCTTAAGCACTTTGGAGAGTGGTTCAAGTTTCTCGGGTCCTAAAATTAGAACCAATCTCGGTACGAATCTGTTGGAGCTACCACCAAGTAATGCAAGCAATACCAATGCAGTTAATCCTGAACCTGGCAACAGTTCTAGTACTGCTATCAAGTAAGTGAATAAATATAACACCAAAAGTAAAATTATATGTTTTGGACCCGTAACGTCACATTGAGTAAGTTAGAATCAAGTAGTTCCTTTTGTTGTCTCTTTCGTGGTTGAAACCCTCGGAGAACGAAGCTGACTCCTGCTTTTTTATCGTAATGATTTATTTATTTCTTTTATTGTTAGAAACACCGCCAATATATTTATAAAACTTGCATTTTGTTCTTGATGAAACTTATATAAAATATTTGAAGTCGCTGTATATGTTACAAACTCATCAGTCATGTTTTGTTTGCGTTAAAAGATAAAATCACAGTTGTATTTCCAGAAAAGGTTTTTGTGTTTATCAATTTCACTAGCTTCGTTCAAGTCCCATAAAAAGAGATTTGTAGTATTCATATTAAGACGTAATATTCTTGCCCTGTTCCAGTCCAAAAAACAGTTATCCAAACACTTCAGCAACTTCTGAAACAGTCGAGTGCGGCGTGGTTTCAGAGGACAACGAGGGGATCACCCTATCCCATAAGAGCATAAGTTACACGAGGGGAGACATACCCTGGCTTACAGCTATCTATTTGGAAAAAAAAAGTTCTCTTCGATTTATCTGCGGGGGCACGCTCGTGTCGGACCGTCATGTTGTTACCGGTGAGTTTAAGTGTTCGAAACATACTGTACCTCCCTTCCTACTTCCGTCGTTTATCTTCGCTTGCGTTAAAATAGATTTTCTTTATAAACGAGACTGTGGCCTCTAGCGCGGAACGTACATATTTGATCCAACCAACATAAGGCGCCCATTACACGGTAGGTTTTGTTGCCACAGTCAAGGCTGTGATTGACGGATAATCTGTTGTCTATTGCAGTGACTGTGGTTGCATGAAATGACAAGAATCTGGATATTTGATTTGTCACGACTTTTAAGTAAATGGGTCTGTTTTGATACATTTATGGAATGAGTCCTGAGCCAATAATATATGGTCGCCATATTTAAGATTATTTTAAGTTTACGGATGGGTGTATTCCTTACGAATTGGAAGGATCACGCTCAAAACCGTGAGCATTGGAAGGAATGGCGGGGGTGCCTTTGCCCAGCAAAAACAAACTTTGCGGTAATGTCGATTGAATTCTATCACTCACCATTAATCATTCGTCAATCATGACTTTTGAAATTGATTGACGTTTGCATGAGCGTGTAACGCCTCTGGGTTTCTCCGTCTACTACACCTAATCGTGACATTATGGTCATACTCCTGGCTTAAACATCACCTTGTTGTTCATTGAACTATCACCGACGATACCCCATCTATCTATGATATCAGGGAATCTTGGCTAGCAGCTATATGTGGCATCCAGTTGATTTTTGAGTTGATGACGACATTCCTTCCTCTTGCTTTCTGTGTTTTTTCTGATCTACTGGGGTCCTTTTTTGCGTATGTACAGCCATGACTTTGTTGTGTATGAGCCGATTTCAATGATTATTTTTATTTTCGCTATTTAAGGCTCAGAAGTCGAAACTCAAGATTTGAAGAGGTGAAGCTTAGCACTCTGCAGATCAAACGGACCGATCGAATCCGTTACACATTTATACGCTCCAAGTTCAGACAGTAAACTGTGCTAATTTAAATACTTAGACCCGCTTGAGCTGCTTAACAAGAGTTATTTTTTTAACTCAGATTCAGTATTTTGAATTTTAAATAGGTTAATCAGTATTTTAACTAGTCATATTCAACTTCTTTATGAATTAAGTCTGTTAGTTTTATTTTTCATTTCATTTCCAGCTGCTAGCTGCATGCTGCGTCGCGGCGCACAGACTGCCATCAAAAACATCCTGGTCAAAGTTGGAGCACACAACCTGAACGACTGGTCCGATGATGTTGTGGTCACGAGGGACCTTGTGGCTATATCTATACACGGGGACTATAATCCTTTTACTTTAGAAAGTGAGTATTTGTCACCCGTCGGTCTGTCGATTGCTTTGTCGATTCCCGAATTATACAATGTGTAACAGAATAAACGCAATAGTACCTTTTGCGGCCCTTTCACACGGCCCTCCAGTTCTGCGGGAACAGTTTTTTCACTGATCCTGCAAAAATCATTGGTATGTTCATACCAATGATACGACTTACGTATAATCATACGTCTCGCTGATGGTGGCGCGTGTATCATATCATTCAGTTCCCTTACTTTCCTTCAAAATGATTGAGCTGAAAGGTGCTGATGCACGCGTCATGTTCGTAAACGGCGCCGTCAGTGGAGACTGGTCATCCCTTAGTTGCCACTGGCTCATTTTAATTTTTGATACTAAAAATAGTTTTTTCTTTCTTTACATTGTTCTCATATATACATAGAAGCAACAAGGTTAATGTAACCAGGATTTTTATAAACATAAAATGATTTAAAAGAGTGTCCGTCGAGTTTCTTGCACGTTCTTCTCCATAGAGATCTACGCTTTGGAACGTGCAAATAGCTTCATGCTTTTGACGGACTGACTTTGACAACTCAAAAGTACCTATTAATGGTTTATTTGAAATAAATGCTTTGACTTTGACTGGGTAGTTTGTATCCTGTGTTTGCGGGAGAGTAACGAACGATCATACACCCCATCCTGCAGAAAACCGTAGAAACACTTCCATTCAACTATATTTGAATAAACTGGATTCTGTTTTGTTACTGGACAACTTTGTAGTAACTTTGAAGATTCAGTTTGTAGTTTTAAAACCTGTTTTTTACAGGATCTTGCAAACGGGATACTCGTGTAACTGCCGTTTTTTTCCAGATAACATCCTGATGCTCTCGCTGAAGAAGCGCGTCAAGTTCAACAACTACATCCGCCCGGCGTGTCTGTGGAGCGGTAACACCGAGCTCTCGCAAGTCGTGGGAGCTTTTGGAGTTGTAAGTTCATAATCACAGATTTGTTAATTGTAAGAAATTGTCCTACATTTTGACAGATTGCGACTGAGATGACAACGCGAACGTTGCTTTATAAAAAAAGAAAAAATGGCCCTTCATTGCACTGGATCATGCAGCTTAACGTCTAGGTCTCTTTTTGAAGAGATTGCACCTAAGCCTAAAATGCAGTTGTCACCGGAAAATTGCAGACTCCGTAAGGTTGTAATAAATCTAGATTAGATTATAATTTATCGATATACTACGAAAAAATCGTTTTGTATACAATAAATCCCATCTAAATTCAACAGTTTCCGATATATCTGTCTTATTTAGAAAAAATAAGAAACGGATATATTTGCTCCATCGTCGACTTTGTCTCTGTCATCCATGACCTAGACTAGAGCCAAGAGCAAACCCATCTCAAAAAAAAATCGTTAACAATTTCACGCGATATTTTACAATCTTACGGCGTTTGCCATTTTCCGGTGACATACATAAACTTTCCCAGCGTCATAAAATCTGTACATAGTAAAAACTCGCTTAAATTTTTTAAACTACCAATCGGATTTTATTGTAGATTTTTATTTATTTTTGTATAGCTACCGCCCGCGGCTCCGCCCGCGTTAATGTCGAAAATTATCCAGAGGGAACATACTCCCGGGATAAAAGTATCCTATGTGTTATTCCAGACTATAATTTACCTTTGAGCCAAATTTCATCAAGATCTGTTCAGCCGTTCTGACGTAAAAGAGTAACAAACATCCATACATTTCCAAACTTTCGCGTTTATAATATAAGTAAGGAAGGATTATACTATCAAGTAGTCAGTGATATCTTTTATAGATGGGAATACGGATTATGTATTCCGTATAATGAGTTGCAAATGATAGGTTGACAGATGGTTGACAGTAAATGTGGAATGCACTAATTCATAGAACGTACGGGCGTAGTTATAGCTGCCGCTGACAGAATGTTACTTGTCTAGAGCCTGGTGTAAACGCAACAGGTAAAGTTAACAGTGTGCGATTATTTTTTCCCTAGGTAGCCGGCTGGGGTGTACAAAGTGAGGAGATGAAAGACCAGATTAGTGAACCCCGCAAGGTGCTGGCCCCTATAGTCAGCACCCGTCACTGCAGAGCAAGCAAACCTTCCTTCAACCGGCTTTCCTTAAATAACACCTTTTGTGCAGGTATCCTAATCCTAACTATTTATTTAATTGTATATAATACTAGTACTTCGCCCGCAACTTCGTACGCGCGATTTCAGTAGGTACTCCAGAAACTTCAACGCCCCCTCTAACCCTTTTTAAAGGTAAGTTTTGGAAAATTAAGCACTACGATATCCATTCAACGATCTTAGGAGCCTACTATTCACCCCGTTCACCCCGTCAGGGGTTAATTATGTAAACATTGTTAGATATGTTTCAAATATCCCACATTTAGTTTGTTCATTCCAATTTCCACGTAAATTGAAATAAGCAATAATGTTCTCCCTTAAAAACTTCATCACCCCTTTTCGCCCCATAAGAGGTTTATTTTCAAAAAATCCAAATATTTGTTATTCTTATTTTTTTACCCCAAATCATTACTGCCGTGTTTCAACTTCATCCCGGACCAAGCATTAGGATTCTCCCCAGTTCGCTCAAACCGCAACATTTTTCTTACTGATATCAAAATTATCACTTTTTCTTTCCAACTGAGCTTTGATTGATTAACAAAAAGCGGTCATTGTGACTTAACCATAATGGTTAGACGTTGCAGATTGTTTTAGGTAATAATGAGTACTTTAATTGTGTATCATCAACAGTTTTATTTATTTATTTAAACTTTATGTACAATAGTGGTACATGGGCGGACTTAATGCATCAAGGCATTCTCTACCAGTCAACCTTTGGGTTATAAAGACTATACTGTGGTAGGTGTACAATAAATAAAAATAAGATTCAAATCGAATTTTAACATTTCGGAAAGAATATACTGAGTTTTCGCAGTGCATGCGATGAAAAATATTTTGTGTCAATTTTTTTTACACCTTGGGTTACATTATTATACAACCTATATTACTCAGTGAAGATGTACCTTCCTAACAGTGAAAGATTTTTTTTAAATCCGGCCAGTAGTTTTTAAATTTATTCGTTATATACAAAAATACAAATATTTCCTCTTTATAATATTATTATTTGTATGTGTTTGACAATCTCGGGACCCTGAGGTCCCGGTCCTTTGGTAGGCGTACGAGGGGACATTTTATTATTATTATATTAATATATTGGTTTTTTAAATTTATTTTTCTCAAGTTAGTACCTGGTATTTGCTAGAATCTGAAAGTGTAGATGTAGATATAATCGAAACTAATCGAATCTAACCTAATATAATATATTTACAAGCTGAAATTTAAATGGTTGTTTTCCCGTAGCATTATGAGTTTGTCTGGGTAATTTATTATTTTTCATAAATCGATTGTCGATTTATGAAAAATAATAAATTTAAAATCAAGAAATAGCAGAATAACAATTGTAATAAACAAAAAAAATTACAACGCACGAGAGCTTATTTTGCTCTGAACAGAAGAGGTCTCGAACAAACAGGCAGACATAAATATAGTATAGTTTGGAAGAATGGATGGATAAGCAAGTGTGAACATTTACCCTCTTCAAGGTATCACGAAGTAGAACATGATTACATCCTGACTACGAAAATTACTTTAACTAATGTTTGTACTCGTGTAGTTAGTCGTGTAGTCGCAAAGCTCGGGCTGGAATAGAAGCATTCTTTAACCAGCTTCATCAATGTTTAATGATTTAAGCTTCATGCAATGTACTCTGGCGGACGTGTTCTTTAGTGTTTATTTTTTTGACGTTTCTCTTTGACAGGTGCCCGGAACGGCGTGGGCCCATGCGTAGGGGATTCCGGTGCCGGCCTGTACCTACAAGAAGGCGACAGATGGAGACTCCGGGGTATCATCTCCTTGACTCTCCATTCAGACTACGAAAGCAGCGACTGTAATCTCAACGAGTATGTCCTGTACACCGACACAGCGCAGTACTTGACGTGGATAAGAAATATTTTATCAGTGAAATATTATATCGATTAATTTTTTTTATTTTTCTTTTTTTTGTGAGCCTGAGTCCACATGCACCTTAAGTGGGTACCTGTAAACCTAGACTTTTGGGGATCTTGTGGTAGGTGGTAGTACCATGGCGAAACTTTAGTTTTCAATGGGCAAGTATAGCTCTCTTATATAATACTACTTGACCGAGTAATTTCACTTTTTTTTTGCTTTAGCCTATTGTGTTCCACATTGTCGTGCCAAATCAGACGGTGTCCGGCCTGTCCGGCTTTTGTTAAGGTTCTTGAATTTTACCAGTCACTTTAATTTTTCCTAAAAATTGCACAAATGAGCCTTGGATTTTATTTTTCCATTTTAAATTAAAAATTAGGTTTGCGAGTGAAATACCTAGGTGTTTTTTTTAAAGACACAATTTTATTCTGAATAGTAGTTTATCATAAGTTGTCCGGCCTTTTTGACCTAAAATTCCAGCTAAATTGGCTGCTCTGTTCGGCTTTCCAGATTTAAGACCTGGTTTCCCTAGGTGCCATTAATCTCGGTTCTCTGCAACTTTCATTCACCTGCTACCAGCCACTCTGTGAGGATCGTCACGCCACCTAGTCTTAGACGTCCCACTTATCAAGCCCAATTGACAACCTTCACTCGAGAGCACGATGGCCCATTCCATTGCCACTTCAGCTCGCTTAATCTATGAGATATGTCGACAACATTAGTTCTCTGCCGGATTAAATCCCTCAGAGAGTAGCTCGCCTTTGTACATGAACTATTTAAATCACTGTGAATTAATATAAGCTGTTATGGTGTACAATAAAGAATTAAAGAATTAAAGAGAGTTCTTAGTCTTTGGGCTCTGTGAAATATCTGGCGAGGTCACTGGATGAAGTTTCTCAAACGCTGACCAGTCCATCTAAATTATTCCGTGACCACTGGGTGGCGGTGGTGACGGCGCCCCGACCCTTGCTCGATCCAGCCCGTCCCTAGCTGTCCTTCCCCCAGCGACGCCTTAAGCCGAGGCCCGTACCCCACAGGGGGTGCCCTTAGCGTGTGGACGCTTAGTTTGTAAGTTTTTTAAAAGCCCTGGCTGGAGGCTTTAATATTATATTAAGGCCACCACAGGCAAGCCCGGTTAAGCAGTCGACAACCTTAAAGGTTGAACTGCGAGACGCCACACAAAAAAAAAGCGGTGGTGACGGAATAATTTAGATGATTTTTACATCATTCGTGTGAAAATTACACAAACAAACATGTAGGAAGTATAATTCAGAACGCATCAAAATTTTAAACGAGTAATAAATTTATGAACGCAGCGATGAGTGAACGAGCGTGTGAAAGAGAAAGGAGGACTGGGATTTTTACATAGACTTATAAAAAGTAGATTTTTACGACGAAGGAATGACGTTGGAAATTATGAAGTAAAGAAGTTTAAAGATAAAAAAAGGTTTCAAGAAGTGAAGAGATTTTATTTCGGTCTACGACCTACCCCTACAGCCTCGTCCGGGATAAACCGTCATAATAAAGGTGTATATTACGAAAAAATTTGAAGATTAAACATACCGGTAGAACGGGAACGGCCATTACGAAAACCGAGTACCACTGGTGGTAAGTAAAAGTTTTATTTCGTTTTAGTAGTAAGAAAATAGAAGAGAATTCATAGATAAAAGAGACGAATTAAGGAAAAAAGCAAATGATCAAATATTTAAAATTCAAGAAGAGAACAGAATAAACTTTAATGGTAAAAGGAAGGAAGCACAGAATCATAAAATAGAGGATATCGTAGCAATACAAAGAACTCAATTTGGTATTGCATTAAAATTGAAAAAAAAAATCTTTGGACCTTATAAAGTAATAAAGATTTAAGGAAAGACAGGCATGAAGTTAGTTAAGCAATGTGGCGCCGCATCACAGTGTGAAAGCCGTCTGTGTGCGCGTGCGCAAATATCGCAGACGCACTACTGTAGCTTGGGAGCCCCACCAGCACCCTGAACGCGTTATTCTATTGGTTTCGGAGAGCGTTGATGGCCCGCTGCGTGTAGTTGACCCACAGATTGCAGGTGTACAGAGTTTTCATATCATCATCATATCAGCCGAAAGACGTCCACTGCTGGACACAGGCCTCCCCCATGTGTCACCACAACAACCGGTCCTGTGCGTCTCGCATCCATCGGCTACCCGTGACCCTCACCAGGTCATCGGTCCACCTTGTGGGAGGCCTTCCAACGCTGTGTCTTCCGGTAAGCGGTCGCCACTCCAGAACTTTTCGGCCCCATCGACCATCTGTTCTGCGAGCAATGTGCCCTGCCCACTGCCACTTCAGTTTGGCAATCCTTCGGGCTATGTTGGTAACCTTGGTTCTCTTGCGGATATCGTCATTACTGATTCGATCACGCAAGGAAGTTTCAATATAGTGATAATAAAACTGTTACAAAAAAACCAATGACATAAGCACTTTATCTATGAAGAGAGACTTCTTCAATGAAAAAGAGCCTCGTGAAAGCTGAAAAATATAAGGGAACTAAGTACCTTGACCCGGCTCGCGATGGTGTCGGTATGTGGAATGTCGTTACAGTGTTAACAGTCGTGACTGCCTATGGCATTGGTAATAGCCAAGAGCCTAATCTACGACCTGAGGAGGCTCTCCTTGGGTAGTTGTATCAAGGGCTTGATCCAGAAGCAGTACTCTAGCCGGTCTGTTCTGTTAATATCTCACCGTATAAATTTACGTGGAGTGAGCATGAAGTGAACTGTCATTCATGAATGTATTGAAAGCTCACTTCATGCTCACCCCACCTAAGCTTTCACCGTGAGAGGTTTACAGAATCGCACTGCAGGACAGGGTGTGTCTGCCAGGGTTGCGGAATTTGTTCGAAAGAGTCAACGCAGCCCTGGAACGCAAAGGGCTTTAGAAGGAACACGGATGGGTTTTAGTCAGTAAGAGTCTGACACGCCCTTCCACTCCAACCAGAGCGGAAGAAGTCATTTGATGATGTCCCATCCTTAAAAAAAAAAGAAAAAAAAAAGGACAGGGTGTGTATTGGTAGATTCCTCTCTCAGGACCCTGACCATAAGTAGCTGGGACCCTGTTCCCCATACCTGTGGGCTACTATTATTCTATTTTTTGTTATTAAATTAATAGTGGCGAATCTCTCACCAATAAACTCAAGCTCGCACTGTACCAGACAGGGCTGTGAGCCTAGAGCCTACAGCTGTGAACCTGAATTTGATCAAATTGAAAGGACATAACGATAGCTATTCTATACCCTTCCAATTTGATGAAATTCAGGTTAAAATGTTAACACAACATAGCATTCACCTGTGATCTTAATGAATACGTCTTATTCACTGATACAGCGCAGTTCTTGCCGTGGATAAGGAATATTCTATCAGAAAAATATTCTCTAACTATTGAATTATTTCTATTCCAAGATGGTCTACCGATGTGCCATGCCAGACGTAACAAACAAACCGACAGAGTTACTTTCGCAGAGATAATATTTAGTATGGATGAGTTTATGACGACACCGCTTGGAATTTATAAAAACAAGGAAACGAGTTATTTGCGAAACTAACATCAGGTGAGTTAATATGTTCATTTTCCTTCTCATAACTTCATAAACTTGACCGATGCGAATAGTGCTCGTCGCGAACGGGTTAAATATTTGTGTGAAAACATTGAGTGCTATAATAATGGTAAGAAAAGTGATAAATATAAATGTTGTGTGGTCTTAATAGTGGTGTTTTAATATGTGTAATCAAAACGTGTAGGAAGTTGACAGTGTAGTGTTTAATATCAATTGATTGCATGTGCACTAATGAATAACTTTAAATAAAAATACAACCGACTTCCAAATAAAAAAAAAAACTACAAAGAATTAAATAATTTCATTTCGGATGTCGGTGTTTTTGGTTGTTTCTTCGTATTTTAACACCGATTTCAGTAAAAAACGGTTGTTTTTTTTTGTAAAACAGTTTTTTATTTTTCACTTTTTAATGGTACCCTACACCTAACAAATGTTCATAAATGACACGTTCCAAAGCGTAGATCTTTATGGAGAAGAACGTACCTAACTTTTAAATTAATAAATTGTTACAAAGTTCTGGTTACAGTCATCGTACATGTTGAAATTACACATACATGTGAAAACGATGTAAAAGACGTGCACGATAAAAGTGTCCGCAGTAAAAAGAAACAATTCAAAGAACAAATCAATACTAATATTGTAAACCTGAACTGTTTGTTTGTTTGTTTGTTTGTACGCGCTAATCTGTGGGACTACCAGTCGCCACATTCATGAGGAAGGCTATACGGGAACGGGGAGAAACGAGACGTACGAAGTCGCGGGCAAAAGCTAGAAAATAAACCGTGGCAGTAGAGAGATGACCAGTCCCAGCGTACGATGCCCGTTTACGAACATGACGCATGCGCTAGCACCATTCGGCTCAACCATTTTAAAGGAATAAAGAGAGCCAAAATGGCCAACACATGCGCCACCATAAGCTAGACTTTTGTAAAAGCATGACACTCTCAACCGCCAGGGCCAGTGCCAAATTATATTTTTTATTTATTTATTATATACTTTATTGTACACCTCATAATAAGAACAGAACAATCATACATAAAATAAGTGCACAATGGGCGGTCTTATCGCACAAGGCAATCTCTTCCAGACAACTTTTTATAATTACAATTTGAGCCAACTATTATACCACCAATAACACCAATTATAATTTGAGTTTAAGGTACAAAGTACTCACACATGTGCCTATAATGCATGAAACTGTAAAGGCTGAATAAATTGAGGCTACACAATGAAAATATTATGTTCTTACAGTGGGTACAACAATGTTTCCAAGTGTTAAAAAATCGTTTGAGCACCCTACTGACCCCTTTTCAGTTATTGCGTTCATTTTGTTACACGTTGTGATAGATAGATGTCTCGACAGATCGTCGGCCTGTGTACATTCGTGGTGTTGCTGGCAGCACCCTCATTCGCGCAGGGCTCCGGGGGCTCCACGCTCACATCGCCATGCCCCAGCGTGTTCGCCTACGACCTGCCCGGGTCAGAGCCTGGCTTCTGGGTTGGAATCGCTACCTTGTCTACAGAATTCCCTCTGCACTCGTTGTGGCTCAACGTAGTGCTGGATAGCCCAGCTTTGGGCTTTGGTCAGCTTTGGGTGAGAATATTTTCAATTTCATAGAGTTTATAACCCAACTTTTTTTCCTAAATTGTTCCTTTTTAAAAAAGGAGGTTCTCAATTCGGTTGTTTTTTTATGTTTGTTACTTCATAACTTCGTAATTTATGAACCGATTTAAAATCCAACAACCGAAAAAGAACTGGGCCGGACACGTCTGCCGCATGTCGAACGGTTCATGGGCTAAAGGAACCACAATGTGGGTCCCAGAAAATGCCCGACGACATCGCGGGAGACCCAAGCGAAGATGGCGGGACGAGCTTGATGACTATTGGCAGGATTGGTCCACCCTTGCCCAAAACCGGGTGGAATGGAAGGAAGAAAGGGAAGCCTTTGCCCTGCAGTAGGGCACAATTGGCTAAAAATAATAAAATAATTATGTGAAAGGGTATAAACTACTGAACCGATTTTGATTAAATTTCAATGGGACCAAACGGATCCCTTTCACTAAAACAGAATTTTTCAAATCGGTTCATAAATTACGGAGTTATGAGGTAACAAACATAAAAAAAGAAAGTACAACCGAATTGAGAACCTCCTCCATTTTTTAGTCGGTTAAAAAAGTTAATTTTTAATTTTACGCTTTTTAGTTGGTACTTTTTATAAATACCAATCAGGCTATAATGTTCCTTACGTGATGAAAAGCGACGATGGAGTAAGCTTGCCTAGAAGTAACCTATTCACCAGATTCTAGTTATCAGGAAACACAGACTCCGGCAAGGGAGTACACTCCTTATCTGTACTCATAATGAAAGTATTCCAAATTCGATAACTTGCCATTGTATGTTTACAGCACTGGGTAGGTAACACAACTACACAGGATAACATAGAGTTCATAATTCAAAACTACGACTTGCAAATTCAACCTGATCATCCGGTGAGAGTGCGCTTCTTTATCCAATACGACCCTCTAAACAAAGCCCCGAGACTGCGGACGATGAGACTGAATGGGAAGGTCATCTGCAATGATCACAAGCATCAGAGAGTCACTAAGGACAGACCTGTTTTAAGCAATTTGAAGAAGAGTGGTTCAAGTTTCTCGGGTTCTAAAATTAGAACCAATCTCAGTACGAAGCTGTTGGAGCCCCCACCAAGCGATACATATCCAGTTAATCCTAAACCTGGAGACTTCTCTATTGCTGCTATCAAGTAAGTATTTGTAATTGTAAACTCAAAAGTGAAATTAAATGTTTGGGGCCCTGCCCTTAACGTCACATAGAGTAAGTTAGAATCAAGGAGTTATTTTTGCTGTCTCCTTCTTGGTTGAAACCCTTGGAGAACGAAGCTGTCTCCTGCTTTTATATCGTATTGATTTATTTATTTGTTAGAAACACCGCCAATATATTTATAAAATTTGCACTTTGTTCCTTATGAAACTTATACAAAATATTTGAAGTCGAACTCATCAGTCATGCTTTGTTTGCGTAAAAAGATAAAATCACAGTTGTATTCCCAGAAAAGTGGTTTTTTGTTTATCAATTCCACTAGCTTCGTTCAAGTTCCATAAAAAGAGATTTGTAGTATTCATATTAAATCGTAATATTCTTTTTGCATTCCAGTCCAGAAAACAGTTATCCAAACACTTCAGCAAACTCTGAAACAGTCGAGTGCGGCATAGTTTCGGAGGACAACGAGGGAGTCACCCTTTCCTATAAAGGCATGAATTACACGAGGGGAGATATACCCTGGCTCACAGCTATTTATTCGAAACAAAAGGATTCTCTTACATTTATTTGCGGGGGCACGCTCGTGTCGGACCGCCATGTTGTTACCGGTGAGTTTAAGTGTTCGAAATATACTGCACCTCCCCTCGTCCTTACGTCGTATATCTTCGCTCGCGTTAGTATGGATCTTTTTAAAAAACAAGTAGCATATAACTGTCTCAAGGTTCCCCAAATAAAAACTTTTTACAAAAAAATACAACCGACTTCCATGCCTTCCATTTATGGTTGTTTTGTTGTATGAAATATCGCGTAAAATTGTAAACTATTTTTGAAGTAATAACTTCTTATGGGAGGGTAAACCGCTTCGTAACGTAACGCGTTACGGCGCCAGTCTGTCTGGCTTTCCTTTCTCTCACGCATAAGGCAGCGGTAGGCAGGCTTTTCCTCTCTCACTCTAACCCACAGCGCTTGTCGTGTTTCGGACAGACGCTTCCCATATTAAATACATAGTTCAACTTAGATTAGTTTAAGTTATCACTTCTGTTGGGCGACCCGAGACGCACACGTTTTTTTTTCTAGAAGATTTATTGTATACAAAACGATTTTTTCATAACATATCGAGAAATTGCATTAATACAATAAAGAATAATTGCAATATTACGGAGTCTGCATTTTTCCGGTTTTACCGTGACATTATCGTCATACCCCTGGCCTTAACATCACCCTGTTGCTCATGGAACTATCACCGACGATACCCCATCTATCTTTGATATCAGGTAATCTTGGCTAGCTATAAATTACCATCTTCCACGCAATCCATCTGTGGCATCCAGTTGATTTTTGAGTTGATGACGACATTCCTTCTTCTTGCTTTCTGTAATTGCCTTTATCTTTTTGACGTGACAACGTCTAATAAATCGATGAACGCCGGCTGCACGCACGAAAAAGGATGACTCATTGTAAAGATACGCTCATTGGAACGTTACGATAATTTCATCAATGTTTTGTTATGACGTTGTCACGTTAAACTATCGTCCGTAAACCGACTTTACAGACAATCAAATTTTTTCCATGTTTTTCTTTTCAACAGGTTTCCTTTTTTAACTTGATCCTTTCTGCGTATGTACAGCCATAATTTCATTGTTTATGAGTAAAATTTGAGGATTATTTTTGTTTCTGCTATTCGTTGTAACTGACTCTTGACATGAATGTCAGCAGACACCTCACTACCTGTGAATGAATGATGTGATGAGTAGAGTCTTCCACAGAATGGAAGACTTTGCTGGCAGAACGTTAATTGGTAACCAATTTTAGCTGGTTAGAAGTTTACTGGGTCATCTATTAGTTGAAAACATCATCTATCTGCCAAGCCTTTTCCCAAGTATACTGGGGTTGGCTTGTAGTCAAACCGGATTCAGCTGAATATCAATATTTAACGTGGTGCGACTTATCTGACCTCCAAAACCCAATAACTGGGTAACAAGGTACTTCTTGGCAAGACTACTTGTAGGTACTTGTTATCAGATTCCGGCTTCCGACAATTCGTAAAAAGTGCTCAAAATTTACAAATGTCAGCCGGGACGAACGGCTTAACGTGCTTCTCGAGGCGCGGAGGAGTCTCGGTATGTTGTATTATGTATTAAGCCACGAGCACTTAGTTGAAAACTAATCTCATCATCATCATCATATCAGCTGAAAGACGTCCACTGCTGGACATAGGCCTCCTCATATCCACGTCCACCATGTCATAGTTTGTTGCGCCACTTCTTCTTCCCAGCTAAAACACTAGGAAGTGGTGACGGGCTGGCGTTTTGGGGGACTGTCTTTATGTAGAACTTTAACGTTCAAAAAGTGCTGGCACTCAGCCTAATTTGAATAAATTACTTTTGATTTTCTTTTTCTTTTTTATTTCTCCCAAGGGGGGTTTGCCATAATCGCCGCACTTGTCAGGCGGGTTGGCGATCGCAGTGTAGCTGTTGCAATGCACAGAAACACAGAGAATGCTGCTGCCCATTCTCTGGTGAGTCTCGTAAAACTAATCTAGTTCTAGACAGCAATAGTGCTAATTTAATCACTTGGTTATTTTATTGTTCGTTTGATTTCCAGCTGCCAGCTGCATGCTGCGTCGCGGCGCACAGACTGCCATCAAAGACATCGTGGTCAAAGTTGGAGCACACTACCTGAACGACTGGATCGAAGACAACGAGACTACCAGGAGCCTTGTGGCAGTATCCTTACACGAGGATTATGATCCTATCACGTTAGAAAGTGAGTATTGTCACAGATTACTAAATAGTGAACATGAAACAATGAACAGTAATAAAAAGAAAAATTTGCGATTATTTCATCCTACAATTATTCAGGTTCAAACATTATTCAAGCAGTGTTATAAATGAATCGCCAGTAAAATGATGGAATAGGCAGTTCAATGACTTGCCTAGCCAAGTAGCGGAACATGGGGCACAGGGAGCTTAGGGCACCCCGACGGGGACAGGTTAGGTTCGAATGGTATGACGGGAGCTAGAATGAGCGAGTGAAGCGAGCGAACTTAGCTCCGTACGCGCAGCGGGACTCCGTCGTCGAGGTTAGAATATTGAATTGATTGATACTTCAATTTAGATTCCGTACCCTTTCGATTTATTAGCTGAGCACTATGGTTGGCCCCAAATAAAGTTGCAATGGCGCCTTAATTCCAAAATCGAAAAAAAAGACATACAGCTGTCCTGAATCTACATCTATCGAGACTTACATTTTTAGTAATTAAAACCATTCATAATTTATTGTTCGGTTATTGTCCTTTATTGCAAATTTATTTGGCGCCAAACATATTAACAGCCCATTCAATAATATCTCTGCCCATTCAGTCATTTTTCTGCCCATTTAAGTATTTTTATGAATAATTTCTATTTAGTTTAGTACTCAGTTTTTACTACTGAACTTGTTAATAAACATGCATTTCATAATTTGTAACTTACTAATTCCACAATATACAACAGCCGCTATAAATCAGGGCCAATAGTTACTGACGTTATTGTCCCCTGTCGGTCGATTCCCGAAACATAGAATTTGTATATTTTGTTTTATCACATTGGAAGCACTAGTACGGGGACCGTACGGGCGTAATAATAACTACCGCCGGTTGACAGATGGTATCACAGCTCACCTCGTGATCACGTGACATCTTGATTATATGGATTGACAGCCCACCTCGTGATCAATTCACCCAAGCCTTCACTTTGACAAGTTTACAGCACAGAACAGATATTTATCTGTTCTGTGGTTTACAGAATCGACCGGCTGGTCAGATACCTCAAGTTAATACCCGACCGTAGTGGTTAGCCATAGAAAATAAGTCTGTAATGGCCTGCCTTATCCGCAATGCTCGATCCTATTGGGGTATTTTATAAGATAGCTTACTTCATCATCATCATCATCATCATATCAGTCGAAAGACGACCACTGCTGAACATAGGCCATAATCGGCCCTCTTGCTTGGCAGGGTTTTCGATCGCGTAGCGGAATATGTTCGAAAGAGTCACCGCGGCCCTGGAACGCAAAGGGCTTTAGAAGGATCACGGATGGGTTTTAGTCAGTAAGAGTCTGACACGCCCTTCCGCTCCACCCAGAGCGGAAGAAGTCATTTGATGATTTCACATCCTAAAAAAAAGGGTTTTCGATCGCAATGTATTGCACAGAGAATGCTGCTGCCCATTCTCTAGTGAGTACCTTAGTCGCGTCTTACGACACCCACGGGAAGAGATGGTGCGGTACTTACAGGTATCATATGATATCATCATAACATCGTACGGGTATCGTAAGCGTTGAACCAGCTAACATTCGAAGATCATGTACCTACTCCTAAAGCTTTAATGATCGAACTAGTCGACTGTTCACGTGACCAGAGGACTGATTTTTCTTCGGCCTAAGCATCAGCATTGCCACTCAATGCTGCCCGTGGTCTAGGCGCTTTTCCCAATGACAGCGATGTGGATTGTAGCATTTTTTGTTGCCCAATGATGATCGTTTTTATACTCTTTTTGACGTTATTTGCCAAATTTATTACTTCATATGTATTAGTATCTAGTTTAGTACTTTAGGTTACCTGAACAATAGGTAGATAGGTACAGACACCAGCACATCAAGCTACAACAATCTGTCAAATTTCTTTAGTAGTTTTTCAACTTTCAAATTCAAATTCATTTATTGCTTGTTACAGGTGTATGGTCAGTTCTTATAATTATTTGTTATAATATCTCTGTAACATACCCATGGGGTGTACAATGTTTAAAAAATAATAATTATTAAAATTAAATTAAATTAAATACATCACTGGTCATAATTACATTAACTACAATATATATATCTACATGTTATTTTCATTTAAACATAAAATAAATTACGCCGGCCACAATAATTATATGTCAATTTCAATTAATATAAAATACATGACTGGTTACAATATTATTCACATGTCAATTTCAATTAAAATAAATTACGTCATGAACACTTTGTACTTTAATATAGTCAAATTGGTTTTTACTTTATCGCTAGCAAGCATTAGGTTCAAGGTTGACTGGGAAAATTTGAATGTTTCAGGTAGCTTGATGTGTTGGCGTCTGTACATTATGTATTGTAAATATTTACATGAATATTTCTTATTTCTTTCCAGATAACATCCTTATGCTCTCGCTGAAGAAACGCGTCAAGTTCAACAACTACATCCGCCCGGCGTGTCTGTGGAGCGGTAACACCGAGCTCTCGCAAGTCGTGGGAGCTTTTGGAGTTGTAAGTTCATAATCACAGATCTACGATCCAACATTTTGACAGATTGCGACTGAGATGACAATGCGAACGTTGCTTAAAATTGGTAGATTTACCTCTTTCATTGCAGTCGATCTTACAGCCTAATACCAAAGGCCTCTCTTTGATAAATTACAAGTATTTATTTTGTATGTTGGTTAAACATAACACTTTTACACGTCAATCTTTTTGGGTAATTTTAAACTAGATGAGGCCGGTGTTTCCTAGCTGCAAGCAGCTTTGAAAGGATTTTACCTGACTCTGAAATGCAGTTACGGGAGATATCATTTTTCCCCACGTTATGAAATCAGAAATACTTATAGACAAAAAAACTGCTCAACATTAATTGAATGAGGCACTTTCCTCGTAGAAGACCAGAGTACTCTAGACAACGTACCATTCTTACTTAGGCTGCCTGTCTATTGACGCGGAGCGAGGCAGTGCAGCGGAGCAACGGACTAATGCGGAGCGGAGTTGCGGACTTTGTCTGTCCATTGATGTGGAGCGTGGTAGTGCGAGGCGGAGTTGCGGTCTCTGCGGAGGTCACGTGACGAGTCATTTGAGCGGGCGGCTATTTTTTTCGCTTCCCCGCTGCGTTTTCCCACTCCGCTTCTCCGCTTCGCAGCCTCGCTCTGCGTCCCAGTTTTGTATGATTTTTTAAACTAGTTCGCAAATCCTTGTGCACCAAAGCGGAGCGGAGATTTTATGCAATTCCATTGTTTAATATTGGCACAGCTCCACTCCGCTCCTCTCCTCTCCGCTCCAGTGGAAAGGCGGCCTTGACGATGGCTATTGTCGATATGCCAAAACATAAAGGATTGATCACATGTCATTTCGACAGCGTTTAAATCTCTCGTCTAAAACATTTTGACAATCAGCTTCGCCTCTCTACCGCTGACAGAATGTTTCTTGTCTAGAGCCTGGTGTAAACGCAACAGGCAAAGATAACAGTATGTGAATATTTTTCCGTAGGTAGCCGGCTGGGGTGTACAAAGCGAGGAGGGGACAGGCCTGCATAATGATCCTCACAAGGTGCTCGCTCCTATCGTCAGCACCAGTCACTGCAGAGCCAGCAAACCTTCATTCAACCAGCTCTCCTACAATAACACCTTTTGTGCAGGTATCCTAATCCTTACTAATATTATGAATGCGAAAGTGAGATGTGTTTTATACGCTTTCACGCCTAATCGCTGAACCGATTTTAATGAATATTGGTACAGAAATAGATGGGAACTGGGAGAGATATATAGGCTCCTTTTTTTGCGAAAAAATATGCACGGTACCATTTTAGTCGTCTTATAACGGCAGCCCACTTCATCTTTCCAATCACTATTACAAATCCATTTAAAAGACAAGTGCGAGTTTGATTCGCGCACCGAGGGTTTCGATCGAGGCTTAATTTTTTACGAGTATAAATACATTACCTACGGAAGTTTATAAACCATGAAAGTACTCTCAATACTCGAATAAAAATAAAGCAAGTAACATTGCAGGACAAACTTAACTTTGTTGTTGAAAAATGTTCACCCATACATCAATGTACGTCACGGTCAATTTTTCAACCAAAAATAGAAGTTTGTAATCGCAAAAAATGATGCACCGTGTGTTAACGCGAGCTAAGCCGCGGGCAACAGCTAGTGCAACAATATATTCAACTATGTACTAGTCCATTAATATAATTAAGAAACAAGATTCTGCCAGCACGGCTTCACCCGCGTGAACGTCATCGTCATACTGGTGTGACTACGAGTCGGTAATGGAAAATTATCCCAAGGGAATATACCTCCGGGAAAAAAATTACCATAAATCCTATGTGCTGTTCCATGGACATGGTCTACCCGTGAACCAAAGAGGATAGAATCTTTGTGGCATAGCCCCCCGCCGCCATCTTGTTTTTTTTTAAAGTTGCGGCGCACGATCTAGCATGCATATAATACGGGTAGAGGACATTTAAACAAATAAAACATTTTAGGAACATGGTGCCCTAAAGTGTCATTGCTGAGACATTTCGAAGTAAAGTCATCATTTGACAATCATGTCTATCACTAAAAGTTACTTAATTAATTGCTAATATACATTTGATGAAATTAAAATAATAATTCCCAGCTTGATTTTATCATTTATTGGAAGGAAGTAAAAATAAGAACACGTGAAATCCACTTTATTAAGAACTTGCATCGCAATCGCAAAGCAATAGTATTCAATTTATAAAAATGGTTAAATCAAGCCGAGAACTGTAATTTGAATACAATCTACTGCATATAAAAACGTGATTCGTTCATTTGTAATTGTTTTTATTGTTCTCACATGGCGACTTTACCTCGGATTATTTTTGACTGGCCTGTTGGTCGAGTGGTTAGTGACCCTAACTGCTAAACCGGAGGTCGTGGGTTCGATTCCCACCCAGGACAAATGTTTGTGTGATGAGCATGATCATTTGTTCTGTGTCTGGGTGTAATTTTTCTATAATATGTATGTATTTAGAAAAATATATAAGTATGTTTATCAGTTGTCTGGTTGCCACAGTACAGGCTCTGCCTAGTTGGGATCGGATGACCGTGTGTGAGTTGTCCCGGGATATAAATTATTATTGGATAAGAAAATGTCAACATTTACGTCTTCTTTAAAGTAGCATGAATTACGATGTTACGAAACGAAATTTTACCTGATCATGAAAATTAGCTTTACTGTATTCGTACAACTATAATTACTATAAAAGCTGTTTTAAAACTCTGTAAATGAGATTACAGATTTTCAAAACCGCTTCCATAGTAATTGTAGTTAGCTATCGTATATATCGATATACGATAGCTCGAAATCGGCATGCCGTTTTAATAGAGGGGTATCGCAAAGCTTGGGCCGAAACAGAAGCAATTTTTAATCACCTTCAACAAAGTTTTACAATTATTTATTTAAACTTCATGCACAAAGTACAATGGCGGACTTACGTTCTTTATGGTGCGCTTACAATGAAATATTGATGAATAATAAGCAATACTGGTTGATGTGACGTCACAAAATATCAAGTAATTTACGGCAACGGCAGCATGTGTCAATTTAGCGAAATGGTTTGCAATGACAACATTGAACGATATGGAGGAACTCCAATAAACTAGGTAATTCTTTTACATACGAGTAATACTTACAGATGAAAAACAAACAAAACACAGAGATATATGGAATGCAAATAAAGACAATCATCGTCATCTGCCTAGCCTTCTCCCGACTATACTGGGGTCGGCTACCAGTCAAACCGGATTCAGCTGAATACCAGTATTGTACGTGGAGCCACCAGACCTTCACAACCCATTAACTGGGTGACACGGATATTCCTTGGCAAGACTGGTGTCAGATTTACTGGCTTCTGACAATCCGTAACGACTGCCTAAGATCTACAAATTTGTAAAAGGCGGAGTCCTCGTGTCCTGAAACACAGGCTTGCAGCTTAGCTCAGGCACCAGTCTCCCACAATGATAAAGTTATTATTATAACATTCATCAAATGACATATTGTATAATATTGTGATGAGAAATAAACATTGTTATTATAAATGACAGACTGGACCAACGGCTTAACGTGCTTTCCGAGGCACAAAGGAAATGATGGTGACCCATCTACAGCCCAACCTTGACAAGCGTTGCTTAACCTTGATCGACCCGCGCGGCTGATATTCTCTAGCCACGAGCTCCTAATGCAAATAAAGACAATATTGCCAAAAAAATTATGCTGCTGCAGATTGCTCCACTAATTGTTTCAGATTGATAATAATTGTTTAAAAAAATTCCCGTGTAAACGCACCATAATTATGTGTATTTTTGACATTTATCTTTGACAGGTGCCCAGAACGGCGTGGGCCCATGCGTAGGGGATTCCGGTGCCGGCCTGTACCTACAAGAAGGCGGCAGATGGAAACTCCGAGGCATCGTCTCCTCGAATCTCCACTCAGACGACGGAAGCAGCGACTGTAATCTCAACGAGTATGTCATGTACACCGATACAGCGCAGTACTTGACGTGGATAAGAAATGTTTTATCAGTGAAATATATCGATTAGGTTTTTTTTTTCTTTTATTTTGTGAGCCTGACTCCGCATGCTGAAGTGCCTTAAGTACTTGTAAACCTGCATTTTTGATGATGATTTAGTGGTTGTAGTACGTGGCTACAATTGTGACCAAAATTTTAGACATTCTTAAATTGTTTTTTTTTTTTGTAATGGGCAAGTCAAGCTTTCTCCGGTTAACCGAGTTATTCCACTTTAAAATTTAAAATCCCATTTTAACATTGTCCCCTTATCAGAATCGTCAGCCTGTGCCAGTCCACTGCTGGATATAGGTGTCTCCAAGGATATCATTAGGGTTGCTAGGCGTCTGGATGAAGCCGGACATAGTTAGATAAATTAGGCGGTGTCCGGCCTGTCCGGTTTCTTTTAGGTTTCTTGATTTTTACCAGTTCCTTTAATTTTTCCTAAAATATGCACAATTAAGAAAACTGATCGTCATTAATTTAATTCTTTCATTATAAATTCAATTTAAGGTTGACCAGTCAAAAACCAACAACACTAAATTATTTTTTTAAAGGCACAATTCTGAATTGGATAAGTTGTCTGGCCTTTTTTTATCTAATTTTATCCAAATTGGCTGGTCTGTTCAGCTTTCCAGTTTTAAGACCTGGCATTCCCAGGTGCCATTAATCTCGATTCACTGCAACTTTCATCCACCTGCTACAAGCCGCTCTGTGAAGATCGTCGATCCACCTAGTCTTAAAAAGACTTACCTTCACTTGAGAGTACGTCTTCCACAACGATGGCTGGTCCATTACCACTGCAGCTCGGTTATGAGCTATGTCGACAACATAAGAAAAATAAAGAAAAAGTATTTAATTGCCACAATACGACATACCTACCCAAATACATAATTTTATTTTCTTAAACTAAACCCTCAACGATAGTGTTAGAAGTTCTTAAATTATATTAGTAAAGACACGTTAAAAACGAAATAAGAAAAAAACAACTTAAAAAATAACAAAAGAATGAGAAGGTATAAAGTAGATGCATGTCGTGGTTGTGGCAAAAGGGCAGATTCGATCCCTCAGAGAGACTCCTCGAGTCCAAGTATCGTCCTCGCCTCGTGAATGAGACAATGCTTGCTGAGCGGCATCAAAGAACAGGTTCAAAATAAACCCACGACCCACAGTAACGAAACATCTCAAAGTTGCCCCTGATGGAATTTTCCAAACAAATTTTTTACACTTTTGAACGCCAGAGCATAAACAAATTCGCCGTACTATTTGTCACATATTTGTGATGTTTGGCGGATAGGACACGCGCTTGCTTGTCCTGTCTACGTGACGATGACGTTCAAAAGGTTAAAATTATGAATGAGATTCGGAAGTCGGCCATTTTTTATACTTACACCTTTTTTATTGATTTTGTTAACCTACTTTTCTTTTCTGTAGGAACGTGGGGAAATTTTGTATGAACCGTACCACTTGTTCTTTATAGACCAGATGTACCTTAAGTGTCAACGTCTTGGCCCCGTAAGACATATAACAGGTGCACTGATTGTAGACCTTACTCTTTGGGGTCTATGAAATATCTGGCGAGGTCACTGGATCTAGTTTTTCAAACGCTGACCAGCCCATCTAAATTATTCCATGACCACTGCCACCCTCTCAAAGTTTATCGAACAATATCGAGAGCATCGCTATCACCATTCATCATCCATCCATCAACTTTTGATCTCGGAGTTACGTCCAAGATTATTCGGAGACTGATGCGTACAGATTACGTTAGTACCTTTTACCAACTATCAAATTAGCTGCCATCAGTAGCTGAAACGTCATGTTTGAAAGACATACATGACGTTTCAGCTGCTGTTATTTAGAGCACTAATTTTAAGTTCCACTCTTATCGCTCTAGGAGCCACTTTCCTGTTGGAGTAACGTACACAAATTAAGGAGGTATAAATGAAACTTTACTGGCCTTTTGTGTTGTACTGCATAGGTACCTAAGTTAAGGCTAGCATCACTGTGATATCCACAAGAGCCATGAACGTCGCAAAGTTAATATTGAATAGGCATTGTCTAATCTGGTCGGTCTAAGAGCAAAAAAATTTTTGGTTTCCGATGCTGACGTACTACCTTTTGTACTCGTAATTAAGTATAACTAGATACTTACGCTTACACTTACGCTTTTATTATTCTTCAAGAGATTCTATTGAAGTTAGGTTTTTTTATCGACTTATCGATTTTTTTTTATCGACTGAGCCGCCGTTAAATCAGCATCCGCAAGTGAATACCTCTTATAACTTTGTTGGTAACAGAGAGCTCGCTTCGCTTGCTTTGTTTGTAGTTGTGTTCGCTCGGTATAAGAATGTGCCCACTTTGCTCACTTAGTCATTGAGCGAGTATGCTCGCTCCATTCGCTCGGCTAGTGATAATACTAAGTTCGCTTTTTTTGGTTAGAGTGAGAGAGTTAATAGAGTCTCTCTTAACTCTTTAGTAGACTCACAAGATGGATGCGAGGGCGAGTATTTCATTACAAGACTAAAATATAAAAATAATAGTTAAAAAAAACTAAAAAAAACACGCTTTTATAAAAAATCCAACTAAAAAATAATAGTTTAGAAAAACTAAAAAAACACGATTTTATAGAAAAATCCAACTAAAAACAGAAAATAAAATTTAATAAATTTGATTAAGAATAGTGTAAAAAAGAAATGAAAGTACATTATTGTTTTTACAATAATGTACATTCATTTTATTAGAAATGAATGTACATTATTGTTTTTTACACTATTCTTAATCAAATTTATTAAATTTTAATTTCTGTGTTTTAGTTGGATTTTTCTATAAAGCGTGTTTTTTTAGTTTTTTTAAACTATTATTTACTTTTCAATTTTTTAGTTGAATCTTTAAAACTATAAATTATTTCGTTCGATTTGCTAACTATCAACCGTCCTTTATATGTACAAATGTGTTCCGATTGTATCTTGGTTAGCGGAAAGAAACTAGTTAATCCTGGTGAAACTAATTAGGATGATCGGATATTTTAATTGAATTCTTGCATTGTCATCGATCCTTGACAGGTATGCAAAGTTTGAACTAAATCTGATCGTTTAAAGTAGGGCAAAATCGAGCTCAAAAGGGTCGGTTACAGACAGACATACAAACAGACACACAAACATACAGGTGAAGCTAATAATAGCGTGTTAAAAAACAACCACACATCAGGGTAACAATTTAACTTGACTTGACTTGGCTTTTGCATTGCATTGATGTGCGATTGTCTCTAGTGGTAGAATCCTAGTAGGAATCGGGATAGATACTGAAACACTGCCACTATATTTTTAATCAAAATAATTCTTTGATAAAATATTCCTCATCCACGGCAAGAACTGCGCTGTATCAGTGAACACGATGTATTCGTTGAGATCACAGGTGAGGGCTGTGTTCTTGAGGGACAAGGAGACGACGCCCCGGAGTTTCCACTTGCCGTCGTCTAGCAGGTATAGGCCGCTACCGGAGTCCCCCCTGCAAGGGCCCGCGCCCTTTCTTTCACCTGTTAAAGAGAAATGTCAACATTTATTTCAGGTTAACTACAAAAAGATATCGTGAACTGTTGACTGTCAAAGATGAAAATGTGCAGTGTTATCAGAATACGTATATATAATTGGTATGTATACACATACCTGCACACAAGGTGGTGTCGTAGGTAAGTTGGTGGAACTCAGACTTGCTGGCCCTGCACTCTTTGGTGCTGACTATAGGGACGCGCACCATTTGGGGCTCATCTTCCTTGACCCCTATGCTCTCTACGCTTCGATCACCCCAGCCAGCCACCTGAGGAAAATCACAATATAATTGATACGACGATTTCACAGTTTTCATTCTTGGCGTAACACCACAATATCCATCCTCCATGCTAGCTGCGGTCTTGGAAGGAAACGTACTCCTTCTTCCATGCCTTTTGGACAGTTGATGCACAGGTCAAACTCCTTTAGAGGCCTAAATCTTGTAAGTGCTACGGATTACTTACAACTCCAATAGCCCCGACCACTCGTGAGAGCTCTGTGTCACCGCTCCACAGACAAGCCGGGCGGATGTACCTGTTGTACTTGACGCGTTTGTCCAGTGTGAGTATCAGGATGTCATCTAAAACAAACAAAATTATTTGTGAAAATGCTTTAGAAAATCAGATGAGGAGCTCGTGGCTAAATGTTAACAGCGGCACGGGTCGATCTTCAAGGTTAAGCGACTCTTGCCGAGGACATTCCGTGGATGGGTGGTCATCGAGAGCATACGAAGTTTCCTCCGTGCCTCGGAAAGCACGTTAAGCTGTTGGTCCTGGCTGTCTGTCATTAGATCTTTCAGTCGTTACGGGTAGAAGGCAAGAAATCAGACACTAGTCTTGCTAAGGGGTAGGAAGGTATCGCGTTACTCAGTTACTGGGTTGTGGAGGTCATAAAGGCAATCGCTCCATGTAAAATACTGGTACTCAGCTGCATCCGGTTAGACTAGAACCCGACCCCAACATAGTATGGAAAAGGCAATGTAGATTTAAATAAAATGAGGTATAGCCAGTGACGTAAAAGTTGAAAGAAAACCGCTTATCTTGGTATGGTCATGTGAACAGGAGGTATGAAATGCATGTACCTAAAAGAGTTATGAATATAAAAGTGGGTGGATGGACAGGGAGGGAGAGGCAAAAGAAAAGATAGATAGATTGTGTTAGGAGTGATATGAAAGAAAAAGGAGTTAGTGATAGCGTGACGACTGACAGGACAGAATGGAAGAAAAAAAACGTGTTGGACCGAACCCAAGTAACATGGGATAAGGGCAGGAAGATGATGAGGTATAGTTCCTTGAGTATAAGTATGAGGAACTTACAGCGCCATTTTTGGCTTGCACTGAAACAATTATGACAATAGTATAAACGGGAGCAGTTCGTCCTGTAGGGAACATGGAATGAATAAGGCTAGGTGGAACTTCGATTTTTGCTGCATGCCTAGTAAACTGGCATGCGATCAGAAAGGACTGTATCTAGCCGTAAAATATTCTATCTATCAGGGGTTTGGTTTGCGCACTTAGCACTTGTGTTGGACCATTGTGCGTAAGCTATGGCGGCCGTCATTCCAACTAGTCTACCTCCATCCATAAGCAGATATTTTTTTTGTTAAGGATGGGAAATCATCAAATGACTTCTTCCGCTCTGGGTGGAGCGGAAGGGCGTGTCAGACTCTTACTGACTAAAACCCATCCGTGTTCCTTCGAAAGACCTTTGCGTTCCAGGGCCGCGGTGACTCTTTCGAACAAATTCCGCAACCCTGGCAGATTCCGCAACCCTGGCAGGTCTATAAGCAGATTACCAGTAGAATGTTACAGGTATTGCTGTAAGGTAGGTCCATCTTAACATAGGTACTTACTTTGTAGTGTGTTAGGATCATAGTCCTCGTGTATAGTCGCCGCCATCAGTTTCCTGGCGACGGTCAAGTCGTCACTCCAATCGTTCAGGCCGTGTGCCCCCATCCTAACCACGATTTCTGCTATGGGAGTTGAGGCAGAGGGACGCCGCATGCAGTGAGCGGCTGAAAAAAACACAGAGAAAATACACATTTTGATAAAACAAATATAAAATAACTTTTGTGAGGTCCAAGGCCAAAAATATTTGCGCTCCCTACGCTCGGTCTTGCTTCCTACATATCTATGAAAATTGTGGAGTATGTCTTACTTCATAACTTTTGCCTTTTTCTGTCGTCGAACGTTTTCAAGATAAAAATCTTCAATTTATTTGCTCCGTATCTTTTTCTTTTTTTTTTTAAGGATAGGAAATCATCAAATGACTTCTTCCGCTCTGGGTGGAGCGGAAGGGCGTGTCAGACTCTTACTGACTAAAACCCATCCGTGTTCCTTCTAAAGCCCTTTGCTTTCCAGGGCCGCGGTGACTCTTTCGAACAAATTCTGCAACCCTGGCAGGCTCTGGCCCTAGATTTGCTCCGTATCTACTGAACCGATTCAGTTGAAAGGAGATCATTTTAGTTCCTTGTAATGCCACCAGGCGTAATGCCAGTCTAGTAATGAAACGCATGTCAATCTATTAAAAGAAGGTTCACAATAAAAAAAAGATCTGTCATTTGATAGGTATATTAAATGACAGGTCTAACCTTTTTTATTATTGCGTATAATGTAATCTTTTTTTATGTGTTCTTAACAGTCTTCAGTTACGTAAAATAGTACATTGTTCACCGAGAGGAGAAAGTGACCGATTACCGTCGAGGGTGTCGTTTGAAGCCCGAGCCGTAGGCGAGGGCTTTAAAACACCCAAGATCGGGAATCGCAGTTTCTCTCGAGTGATACATAGTGCTTTATACTACACCTACAAGGAAAATAAAAAACGAAATCTTTACTAATTGAAATTTATATTGAAATTGTTGCAGTTAAAACTGAATCCTCAAACAACACACAAATTGGAAATGGCGCCAATGGCGTCTGCAATTTTCACATGTTCTTTTTTCAAATTGTTTATCCTGCCGCCGCAGGGTCGCACTGCCAGCCCGACACCATCCAACACACAGCTAGTGGCCAGTGTCATTTTGCGAACTTGGAGATAAAAACTCACTGTAAAAACTTTTTGGCTTTTGATATTTAGGTTACCGGCGCATAGTCTTACCCAAAATTAAAAAAGAAAAACCACGTAAGAAATGGATTTTCATACACTTTTCTCTCCCGCTCAGATGCGTTTTCTCCCCGCATATTTGTTCGATATGCAATGACGTACTTTCTACCGTAAATTTGATAAAGTATCAAGGTACTTTCCAAGCAGGTGTAGTATAAATGATTTTATTTAACCACTTTTTCGGCGTGATTAATATGTTCCTATACCCGTATCACATTCCAACTTTCTAGTGCTAAGCTTCTCTGAGCTAAACCGCGGACAGACAGACAGACGGACATGGCGAAACTATAAGGGTTCCTTGTTGACTACGGAACCCTAAAAAGGTATAACAGATCTAGAGGACAAAAAGTTTGGAGACCTCTGTCTTAAACTCACCAGTTACAACATGACGATCTGACACGAGCGTTCCTCCGCAGATAAAATGAAGAGTCTTCGCAACTACCCTGAAGATAGCCACAAGCCAAGGTACCTCTCCTCTCTCGTAAAAGTTTCCATTGAAGATCAGAGGAACCCTCTCGTTTCCCCCTGCGACTACACCGCACTCATCCGTTGTGATTGGGGTATTTGGAAAACGGTTATGTACGCTGTAAAGGGCAGAAGAGTTAATTTTAGAAAATTCGCTACTTAACCTTATGTATGTTGTCCTACTGTCGGGCACAGGTCTCCGCCAATTTTTTTTCTTAATTGCCAATAATATGAAGACGTCGTAAACTGCAGCTGTTAAGATGCCACTTGATTTCAGCATAGGCCTCCGCCATTCCTATGCGGCTCGTATCAAGCGGATTCCCTTCACCAGGTCATCAGTCTACATTGTGGGTCTTCCAAAGCTGCGTCTTCCGGTACGCAGTCGACAGTCCAGAACCTTTCGACTCCATCGATTCTGCGAGCACTGCCCAGCCCCCTGCCAATTAAGTTTGTTGATTCTTCAGGCTTTATCGGTAACCTTGGTTCTCCTGTCCTTCCTTTATGATTCGGTCATGCACGGAAACTCCGAGCACAGCCCTTTCCATCACCTTCTGAGTGATTTTAAGCCTTCTGCTGAGGCCCGCTATTGTGTGCGACCACTGTGTGTGTTGTATAAATTAGTAAAGTTATTTTGTTTGTAAGAATACTGACTACTTACATACCTTTGTATAAATGCTAGTTCTTATAACTCAACTGCTGATGTGTTGCTGGGGAGTTTGTTGCGCCACTTCTTCTTCCCAGCTAAAACGTTGGGAAGTGGTGACGGGTGGGCGTTTTGGGGGACTGTCTTTATGTAAAACTTTAGCGTTCAAAAAGTGCTGGCACTCAGCCTAATTTGAATAAATTACTTTTGATTTTGATTTAAAAAATATGTGTTACATAGGGTTAAAGCATAATTCTTACCTAGCAGTTACTACTGGCCTAGATGCCGGCAGATTGTAATTTTGAGTAGGCGCCGTCACAGCTGGTTCATACGCGGGTCTTGGCGTCTCAGGTTTGACTGCCGATTTACTGCGCGTTCTTTTCCAGAGAGTTATCCTTGAGACGCGTTTTCCAGGTTCGGATTCGTCTAGAAAAAGAATGAGTAAGTTTACTATTGTTACGATCTTGAGGTTCGTAACAATAAAAACAGCCGATTAAATAACCAAAATGACACTTTAATTTAACATCACTAATTAAAACTTTTAACTCACTAATTATAACACACAACTTCACCACTGATCACTTTAATCGCACTTAAAGTTCGCTTTCGAAGTATTCGCTTGTATCGCAAATTCAATACTGACTCGGTCGCGGACTACGCACTCCTTATATAGGACATTTAGTTCTAGAAACTTCTATTCTCGAAACATCTGGAATGTACTCGTAACTACCGCTGCCGACTGACCAGATATCGAGAAGTGTAAAATGTTCTGGCAAAGAAATGTCTAGAAGGTATTTGACTCTACTAGTTCTGCTACTTGATACTAGATGGCGCTAGTAGTAACTTAATGTACCCGACATTAATTCTGGCGCGTAACACTATTTTCATTTGTATTAATCATGATTCAAGAAATTGGTTTTATAAACTATCCGTTTTAAATTATTTATAAAATTATACGCAGTACTTATTACTTTATCCAAGTGGTTTATCACAAGAATATTAGTGCTAGGGCTTTATTTTTAATCTATACATATATATAAAACAAAGTCGGGTTATTAAACCATTTATAACTCAAGAACGGCTGAACTGAATTTTATTGGGTTTATTTATATTCATATTTTGATTTATAGTATCTTTATTTTGTTGGATTTGACTTTGTATTGTAACATTGGAAAAATTAAAGAAAAAAAATGTACAAAAGTCATTTTCGAATACAATTTCGAATACAAAAGAAAAAGTTGCCACTTTGATACAAAAAAAAATATTCTGAGGCGGTACGAAGTTCGCGGGGACCATTAGTTTTTAATCATGATAGAGACTCGCGTTTAACCACAATATAACCTGATGGAAAGCATTCATTTGGTCGACAATGGAGCACGCTTACCAGAAGTAGGTAACCTACTCAATCTCGACATAAAAAATATATATACTAGCTGACCCACGCAACTTCGTCAGCGTCACATTTTTCATGAATTCTCGGCTCCTATTGGCCGTAGCGTGATGTTATATAGCCTAAACCCTCCCTCAATAAAAAGGCTTCCCAACACTAAAATATTTTATCAATTCTATTTAAATTTCTAATAAATAGTCAAGATCGAGTGGTAAATGATCAATTATCGACCACCGAGAAATTAATTAAAGTACTAATATTGCTATTAATAAATAGGGGTTGGTGATAGCAGGATGAAAATTTAGGGTTGTATGTATTTTTAATGCCATATTATAAAAAAATAAAAATTTTGTCCAAAAAATAAAAACCCTTATAACTTAGGGGTATGAAAAATAGATAGTAGCCGATTCTCAGACCTACTGAATATAAAAACATGTAAAATGTCATGAAAATCGGTCAAGCCGTTTCGGAGAAGTATGGTAACTAACATTGTGACACGAGAAAACAACGATAAATATGAATACGAAACCGATAATACGAAACGATAAATATTAAAAAAAACGTTTATTTTCAGGCGTCGACGGTCCATAGCGTATATAAAGACCCCAGGTCCTAAAGACCCCCTCACAGTAAACACAGACTTTAATTTCGAGACATAAGGTTTTAAGTAGGATACATAGGATAGGGATAATATCGGTCAGAAAATAAAGTCCTCACCTCCAGGCCCTGAACAGATGATATCTCCATTGACAATTAACGCAGTGACTTTTGGCAGCGGTGAGATAACGGGGAAGTGAACCCGGTACCTGGCAGCTTGCCCCTGGTTATACATTCTCAAGTTCTCTGAACTGAGGGCTTCTAGGCGGCCTCTATCATCACTCTAGAAATGAAAGAAAACCATTTTATTTATTCAAACCAATGCATGGCTTGTGTGCAAGGTATCTGAGAGTTGGAGTCACGCACTTAGGACAACTTTAAAGAAACAGTGACCAGAGAAGCTCGTGGCTAAAAAAAGTAATTTAAAAAAAATCCCGACTTTTAAACTGTAATTTATCAAATTAATAACTAAAAGGAAATATTTTTTAAGACCTACGCACACCGGGACGGAATGGCAGAGGATTTTTCCACCGCTCAGCGCACACTATCCGCTTACGGCCGGGTTCAATAACCTTCAACCAACTGTCAAATTTGCTACCAAAAGTAGCTGAAACGTCGTGATTGCCTTTCAAACATGACGTTTTTGAGACTGGCCGTTACATAAATTTAAAACATTGGGATTTATGTCGTATTCCTACTAGATAAGTTTAAATGTCCTTTAGTAAAAAATTAAATCCTCTGCCATTACGTCCCGGTGTACGTTGGCCCTTATTTTTGAATAATCTTCAAGTACATATGCCAACTACTTTTTGAGGTCGGTGTCAGCCTCAATATTTGGAATAAGTGTTGTCACTTAGTAGTCGTATATCGTATGTCGTATAAAATAATACCACGTCTACCGCAGTTAGACTAGTATCGACCTCAAAAAAATAGTTAGCATATATATTTACTTGAGCTTTTTTAAAGACAAAACTTTAATTTCTCCCTCTTTAGTTGTGGCACACATGTTTCGAAGTATAGTATAGACTAACATACATATAAAAAAATTCGTCAAAAAAGGAGTCGAATTTGTCGATCTTCAAGTTTAAATAAAATCTTGACTATCGATCCGTGGATGCGTTTAACTGCTCCGTTGCTTTCGCGGTCGCAAGCGCGACTGCCAAGCGTGGAGTCCTGGGTTCGATTCCTAAGTCGGGCAAAAAGTGTTATTGAAATTCTCAGTGACAGCCCGGAGTTTGAAAGTTGGTGGTGTGACTAACATGTGAAGCTGCGTATCATCATAGATAAAACGAATATGACACTAACGTAGCAGCATGTAGTATTGCCATCATTGTACAATTAGAAGAAAAAACCTGTGCTATATTATAAGTTTTATGTTTGTGTTAAGACGTTTAGTGGAATTTCGTTGAAGTAACACACAACATGATAATTTTTAAATCGAAAGGATTATTTTCTTCAATCAAAAAGTATTGAAGAAATAATTCTGAAGATCCCTTTGTCCGGGATTATAAAACGTGACCGAAATCGACACTTCTTTATCGATGAGCTGTAAAAGTGTAAAAACTAACAAACAGGTTTAAGTCATTAAATAACACAAGGAAACAGCATTTTTGTTGCATGAAATATTATGACTGATATTATTAATATTCGGTATGCTGATTTTAGATCCGCAGTCAGATTTGTTGAATCAGCATTCGTTTTTGAGTTTTAAGGAAAACGAGATTTTCAAGGATTTTTTATTACAAATTAGACATTAA